>CM059600.1:6402500-7817500 GCA_030412105.1 Cyclura pinguis | reverse complement strand
CCTGTGTGGAATCCCAACTTGACATTTGGCGCTGCTGAGATCTGAGGCGTGCTGGAGAGGGCAACTCCACACATCTCGGACTCTCCCGTCCTCATCTCTCTCCTCCTACTCCTCCTTTCCCACTTCCTGGTATCTGAGCAACATGGTGATACACTTGTCCTCCAGGTATAATTGGAGGACAAGTCCTGGTTTGGACTCCCACTTCATTCTGTAGGTCTCGGCAAGAGCATCGTTGGAGGTCCAAGTCAGTGTCTCCTCGTCGAAACTGAGGGCTTCCTTCCCATCATAACTAAACTTTCTGGAATGTCCTTTGAATCCGTCTTCACTCAACGTGTCCCTTTGTCCTGCTCTTGAGAACAAGATAAATGAACAGCCTGTACTTCTGGGTATATGCAAAACTCTTTTTTCATCACAATAGCAGATTAATCAGAGTAAATTTTAAAAAAAAACTGTATCCCATCATTTCTCTCACTGCAGCATACCTTTGGACACACACACACACACACAAGAAACCCGACAACTAGCTGAAGAATGAAAGAGGTTACCTTGTAAAAAATTCCCTTGGGACGAAAGGGTATTAATTTCTGCAAAGGCTAAAATGTGCACCAGTATGCTCTTGGAGGTCAAACAGGGTCAGGCCTGGTTAGGACTTGGAAGGGAAACCACCCTTTTTGTCCTGGCAAATCCACAATATTTTGTCAAGTCCGGTTTCTAGTTGGCAAAGGATTCAAATGAGGCTGCATTTTATCCCCCAATCTACTTAACTTGAATACTGGACGTGTCATGCCTAAAGCAGGATTAGAACTGTAGGGAGGAGGTGTGAAAATTAGAGGGAAGAACATCAACAATTTAAGATATGCAGACGAGACTATTCTGATAGCAGAAAATAGCAAAGACTTGAAACAACCACTGTGGAAAGTCAAGGCAGAAAGTAGAAAGGCAGGTCTACAGCTGAATAGCAAGAAAACCAAAACCATGACCACTGATGGTTTACTTAACTTTAAAGCAGGCCAGAGTGATTTGATGGAGCAAAAGAGGAGTACCAAAAGGTGTACAAAATACACACCAAAACTTTTTTTTTAATCAATGAGACGCGGGACTGGACTCTTAACTGGGCTCATGAAGACTCATTAAGCTCTCTAGTTGTGGGTCTGAGTGCAAATCCCAGCATTCAGGGGTACCTCCAGATGTTGAAGGACTGGAGTTCCCATCATCCCCCAGCTAACAGATCCCATGGTGGGAATGCCACTGCAGCAACATCAGGCAGGCTGCAAGCATGAGGTTTACTTAGAAACAGACCCCATTGTCTTTAGTGGGCCATTAATTAATTGCCTTCCCACTCGTGTGGGTGTACCGTTGGGGAGACACAATGTAGTTCAGTGGTTTGAATTGCTGGACTCCAGAATTAGAATTGCCACTCAGCCTTGGAAACCCACTGGGTGACAGTGGGCAAGTCACATTCTCACAGCCTCAAAGGAAGGCAATGGCAAACCTCTTCGAAACACATCTTACCAAGAAAAACCCGTGATAGGATCACCTGAGGGTTGCCATAAGTCAGAAACAACTTGAAGGCACACGTTGACAACACAGCCAGATGGAGTTGGACTGCAACTCCCAGAATCTCAGAAACTCACTAGCCTTACCTTTTTGGGAGCTGTAGTCCAACCTGCCCCTCGGCATGCCATAAAGTTCCCACTCCTGCACTTTATAAATTTTTATTTTCTAGTATCTCTGGTTTCTATCTTTTTAAAAATTTCTTAATGTATTTCAAAACCCTTTTTTAAAAAATAAAAATCACTTTTTATAAAAAGATTCCCAGCCCTGATTTAGGGACTGGTTTGCTCCTTGATAAAAGAGAGTTGGGGGAGATGAAGACCGCCTATTGCCCAATCCCACCCAAATTTCTCCCATGCCTCTGGATGTGCTGCTCTTTTGTCTTCTCTCCACACTGAATTTGCTTCTTCTCTCCTCTTACTGGCCCCAGGCACTTGTTACGGCTGTTTCTAGCCCGAGCTTGTGGGATATTAAGATATCATTTGATATCAATAATTCGGCCTTCTGTACCCATTCCTCTCCACGTGCTTGCGAGGCCCCCGGACAAGCACGCGCACAGGCGCGGCCGACAACAGCCGAACCATTCAAACCCCGATCTAGGCAGGCCAGTCATTGCCGAATGCAGCTTCAGGAGACCCCCAGGCAAGTACCACATTATGTATGCACGCAACTTACAAAAAGATCCCCTGCCCCGCGCAGGCAGCTTGATGAGCGGACTATACAACGCTCAAGCACTCCGCGCTTGCATACTGGCTACTCTATTGACAATCCGGCTATAACTCAGTCATCTAAAGTACTGACCTTTCGGAGGCTTTGTCTCCAGCCCCAAACTCACTGTTTTCCCCAAGTACGGACTAGCCTGCGGCCACAATTTTCCCTATAAGAACCCCTGACTTTGAGCGCTTCCTCGGATCGCTCTCGGCTTCCATCCCGCCTTGCTGTCGCTTTGTCCAGCGAGCCTTCCCCTCAGCCCCACGTGCTGAGAATCCAAGCTCCCCAGCTTCTTTGCTTCTTACCGGGCTTCAGGACAGATATAGTGTTTCCCATACCAAACCTCCTCTCAAAATCCCTCTATCCCACTCCTACCTTTATTTCCATAGCTTCTTGTGTGAGTGTGTTGTATACACGTGTCTGATTGTGTTTCAATAAAACAATGATTATTATTTCAACTTCTGCCTTATCATTGACTCGGTCTGACCTCGTAAACATAGGGTTCAAGATCTCGCTACGTTACCCTGCCTCTGGCATTGCAAACTTGTGCTCTGTGCTAATTCCCTCCCCATTGTTGTGACCACATTAGGTGTCCCTCCCGGGACCCCCAGAAATCAGGGTAACAGAGCAGTGGAGTAACGCAGGCAGCCCCTGTACCCCTAATTTGAGTGGGAGTCGCGAACCTTCTCAAATCAGGCTGGTACAGACTTAGGCAACGGCCGTAGTCGTCTTGAGGTGATAGGAACACGTGTGCATGAACTCTGTGTGCTTGAGCTCTAGGAGCTACTCTATCTGGGCTGGAAATCTGTCCCCCTTTCTTGCTTGGCTTGTGTATGTCAGCCGCCCTGGCTTGGTCACTAGCCCTCGGGCAGTGAATCACAGTCCGATAGCAAGGGGTGTGCACAAGCTGTCCTGGGAATCACCTCCCTAACTTGGAGTCTATCGCGGGCTGGGATCCGAAGCGCTAGGGTGTTAGGAACAATCCACACGCACGCAACACTTAAGGCAAGGCAACAAGCACTTAGGGAAGAAATCCGCCCCCCCCTTAGGTTGAGACACAGATGCGTCCCGTCTGTAGGTTAGAAAGCGCAGGTGAGTCCCGGTTGAATTTGAATTCGGGTGTGTCCCGACCGCTAGCAAAGTAGGTGCCGGTGGTTAATCCCGACCTAGAATAGGGTTTCTGAAGGTTTTGCCCGAGGTGGAGGAAGGGACCCCTCACCCAAAAAACTATTAGGGACGGTTCAGTTTTGGCTCCTCGCCCCTTTTTACCCGCTGCTTGGCCAGGCTGTAAGTTCCACTGGGTTCATTTCCCCCCTTCACTGGCAGGCAGAATACTCGTGAAGGTTTCCCCGGAGTCTAGGTGACTCTCCCCATCCCTGAACCATTTCCTCGTCCTTTTGTCCCTAAGCTGTGGAGGTGGAAGGCCGGGCTTAGTCAGGCAAAAGCGACTTTTTCTGGGCAGGCTGGAGTTAGGTTCCCTCACCTTTTTCCTAATAGAGTTCCGCAGAGTTCATTTTCCTAAAATCCCCCAGGGGTCTCGGTGATCCTACCCGTCCCTCCAGATCCTGGTCCCTTGTGTGTTAGAGTAAAATGGCTGAGAGTAGCAAAGCAGCAGTGAAAGACCTCATGCTCAAGAGGGAGGTCAGAGGAAAGTTGGAGAAATGGGTGCTGAGCAAGGGGAAATGCCCGTGGAAGGAGACAAGCTTCCAGATGGCAGATCCCTTTGCCACTTTAAGGGAGGTGTATGCTCAGGCGCGCCAGTCAGAGAACCTGTTCGGGCCATCAAAGGATGCTTTGGCCGCATTGGGACTTTGGCTGACGTCCAGAGATGCCTCAAGAACCCCGGTAGAGACCAGAGAGAAGTTAGGAGAGTCTGAGAAAGAGAATGCCCGGCTTCATGCCGAGATGGAGGCTCTGCGCGCAGACAAAGTAAAGTTCGCATCTGTCGCGCAGACCACCGCACCGAAATTGAGTGCTGCCGCTCTGTAGGCCCAGACTTGGAAGGAGAGAGCTCGTGCTTTAGAAGCTGAGCTAGCTAACGCGAGGTCTGCAGCCAAGTTCATGGTAGGGCAGGTCAAAGAGCAGCAAGAGGCTGTTAGTCATGCGGATTGCCAGAAACAGATTGAGGCGTTGGAGAGCCAGCTTAACACCCGAAGGGCATTGATCTCTGTGGTCTGCCCTGAACTGCTCCCATCGTTCTCCCTTGAAGAGCTGCTACCAGAAGATGCTCTGGCCGCTCTTCCCCACAACCCAGACTGGAGCAACCAGGGGGTCCCAGTCTGGTCCATGGAGACCCGTTCCATGACTAAAAGAATTGCCTCTTCGGGAGAAGGAGGTTTAGACAGGGCAGAGGTGCGGGAGACCCAAGAAACTGAGACCCGGGTCCCCTGGAGAGCCACCGAAGCCAAAGCCATCGCGGACCAGCTTGGTCCTCTGAATAAGTCCACAGGGATCGTGTGGCTTAATGCCGTGATCCATTCCCACCCCACAGCCAATGGCCAGGATTTAATCCAGCTGGCTAGGTTGTGTATGTCCCCTTCTGAGCTCCCCACACTGGAGTCTGCCGTGGCGGCTCGAGGCTCGGTAAGACTCGAGGCTCACGAGTGGATGAGGGAGATAATAAGGATTCTGTGGCCTGGGCAGAGCGCTAGCGTTCTGTACGTCATGGAGCAACAGGGTCCCCGAGAGAACTCTGAAGCTTACGTGGCGCGGAAGCAGCTTCTGGCCATCTTAGCTGATAAGGTCCCCCTGGCCCCGGGAGGGTACAATTTCAACCAGGTAGAGCTTAAGACTCTCCTTTATGGAGGTCTTAACCATGAAACCAAAATGGCCCTGGGCTTGGTGGACCCCGCAACAACCGGATGGGAGGAATTTGGGAACAACCTCCGGCGCGTCGCTGACCTGCTCCACGAGGCTGGATCTCTGAAGACCCCTCCCAAGCCTCATAGACGTGACATAGGGAACTGGGAGCCCGTACGGGAGGTTACCTACTCCAACTATGGACCCCATTCCCAGGACAGAAAGACGGCTCCGAATTCCATTCCCATAGGGAATTGGAACTCGCGCCCTCCTCCCAGACAAGACAACAGGCAGTGGCAGGCTAGGGATTCCCGCAGTCGGCCCAGCAGGACAGGGAACTCCGCTCAGCCGCCCGTGGCCCCAAAGCAGACCCCGGACCCTGGTGCCCCTAGGGAGACGTCCGGCGGTTACGACCCCACAGCCCAGACTTACTCTTCAGACAGAGTTAAGATCTGGGGCATGCTTAGAAGGTTCGGACTGGACATAAGACAGTTCGATGGGATACCCACGATCGAGCTCCCTGATGCCCTAGAAAGGCATTTACCGCTGGGAAGTAGCCAGCCCGTGAATACGGTGACCAACGGTCCCCCTCCGGCTGGATACTACCCCAACTTAGAGCTGTCAGGATAGGGGTGCCCTCGGTCCTGGGATCTCCCCCAAAGGGTTGTGGCTCGGCTGAAGCCCGACAAATGGGGTAGATCTAGGGTGAAGGCAGGCATCAGGACCGATAGGGAAAAGACCCCATCACCCCTCCTGCAGACTCCGGCGCAGCACTAAAAGTGCTGCGCCCCAACCAGATAAGACAGGGTCAGCCCACCCTAGACACTATCCGGTTGACCAGGTACGGCGGGGGGGGGACCCAATCTAAGCCCTTCAGAGGACAAGAGTGCTCAGTGAGCACTAAAACAAGGGAGATTGCCCCTCCTCCTGCCATAGCCCCGAGTGCCAATCCAACCACCTCCGAGACCATAGTGCTTTCAGAGCACCGAGAAGGATCGCGCCAGGCTAAGGTTCAGGAGGAAGCCCCCACCAAATTTAACAAGGCACAAGACATTGCCAGCCCATGTGAGAGCCAGGAAGAGGAGAGCACACAGCAAGGGGAAGCCAGCCCCAAGCTTCCAGAACTTGCCATTGTTCCCTCTCTGAACCCCCTGTTAGAGACCTGCAGTTTCCCCCGAGATTTTCTTGAAACCTTGGCAGAGAGAGTCCTCCCCCTCCAGGCCCTCTTTCAAGAGAATTTCCTGTGGGACTGGGGATTCGAGCAGCAAAATGCTCCTGCCCAGCCAGAGCACAGGTCAGCAAAGGCACTCACCCTGGCACGCCCTGACTGGACAGTACGTACTCCTCCTAACTGCATTCCATCCAGGGAGACTTCAGCAATTATAACTGTGAGTCCCAAATGCCATACGGAGGTGAACATGGCTACTGCCTTCCCCTCCACAGAGCTATACTGGTGCCAGCTTACATTCATATTCAGTAGCACCCCATACCTTTTTACTCTGCCGATCTTGAGAGGGGCCGAGACAGTCCATGGCTTTGTCTCAGTCACCATGATGCCAAGAGAAAAGACAATACTCCAGGAGGCACTTGGGTCGGATATCAGCCTCCACTTTGGTTTGGCCAGAAGGGTCTCAAGCCATGAGTGGCACTGCCACTCTTACAAGTAATTTCAGAGACCCACAAACAAACCCATTCAAAGGACTGGAAGGGAAAGCCCCCAGACTGGGCAACCCCCTCTTTTGTGCAGCAGCCAAGTACTGTACGCCTGATAATTTGTCAGACTTCCTTAAATTGCAAGGAAGTACCAGCCATTAACTTGTCCGAGACGTTTGTCTCAATTTACGAGGCCTTTGGCAATGGGTAAATAAACATTATCGGAACGGGACAGAGAGGAGTGGCGCCCCCTCTGGCTTTCCCGTTTCTGTAAATAGCTCTTGTACATAATTATAGTAGTGACAGACTCCAGTGCCTGTGTTCTCTACAGGGAGACGGAATGGGACCGTTCACGCGGATTGCAGTACTGTTTTTGTTATTTAAATATGTCCTCGGAGCCTCTCCCGAACACACCACTCAACTCACCACCGATTGGCAATTCAACGTGCAGGCGGTCTGCCACTGAAATCCTTACCGGGAGGCAGAAGCCCTGCTGTGAAATTCACAGCTGCTACCTTGGTTTCAGAAGAGGTACTCGTGTGAATTATTCTCACAGATACAGGTACACCCCCGAGGGAGGCTTAGCTTTGAGCTACGAATGTCTGTGGCTGGTAGAGAAGCTAAGGTCTACATGGAAATGGCCATTGCCCCGTCTCTCTGTTGGCTGTCAAAACGGTCCGGAGTCGGCACCGCAATGCCTCCCTGTTTGTGATTAGGTTCACCTATGATGATTGTCACCCGGCATGGGAGTGGAAAACCTTTCTATTCACGTGCCATAACCTCACCCGTACCCCGACTGGTTGCCAATTCGAATGTGGCAAAATGTGGTGCCCAGATTCCCCTGCTTATACCCCTCCTTCCACTAGTTCCCCTGCCATGTATGTGGGGAGCACTGTAATACATAGGGATATAGAGGTAGTCACATACTCAAACTCCCAACCCATCGTCACCATCATGGTTTTAAATTTCACAGTAGTCAATATTTCAAAGGTCATTCCTGCCTGCCAGCCTTATCTGAAGTTAGCACGGACACAGTGGGAGCACTGGGAAAAGTGGTGGCTGTCTTTTTCCCACCCACACACTCACCCTCAGCAAAGCGTCCTAGGGACCGTCTTAGGAGGAATAGGCACTGGCGGCGCAGTAATCAACGGAATGGATAATGAGGTATTGGCAAATAAATTAGGCACGATTGGCTCCAAGACTAAAGAAATTGGTATATCCTCTGCCGCTGGTCTAACTAACCTGGCGCGAGGAATGGATTTGATCAGTCAATTATTACTGCAATGGGTTGGCGTGTCTTAAAAACCACGACACACAATATGTCAGTTGCTATTCAGTGTACGCAACTGCAAAGCAACATAATCACCTTTGCCGCTTAGGTGATTCAGGCCAGCCTCATGGGATTAATACACCCGGAGATCCTGAACCTGCTGAGAGAGCACTACCCGGAGTCCCTGGAACACCCCGCCGCTTTGGCGCAAATACGGCATGCCACTTGGGAGAGCCTGACTCTCAAGGTGGAAGTCGTACACGAAAGGATTCTGGACCCTGTAATTTTACATCCATTATCCCATCTAGGACTACCCTTAATAGCCGCTAAGGGCACCTTACTTCCCCGACAGATGTACCATTGGTCCAACAGTACACTTTCATTTGATTTATCCGGTTGTTTATTTCACCACCACTGGGTACAGTGTTTCCGCAACATCGATAGTTTTAGTTATAGCAATGTCTCTGAATATGTTGTAGTACCGGTAAACTATACAGTTATGGCACAGATTAACAAGGAGTGCTTTTGTTTAAGAACCCCATGTTCAAATGTGACAGTATTGCCTAGTGGTGCAACCGTAAGCATCAACCGCACTGCTGGCAACCCTTGCTTTTGCTCGCAGCACGTACAGGATTCTTTCGGGAACAACTTCTATCTCCGGCGGGAGATAAAAGATTATGTCTTACAGAATGGATACGTGCCCACGGAGTCCGAACTAGTTGGATTCCACGTCGAGGATGAGATTCCTGTGTCTACATGGCTACGGAATCTCACCCGCCTAACTATACAGTACTGGAGGTATCGCACTCCCTCCATCAGATTACATTAACAATCAATCACTCCGCCAAAGTAATTGTTGAATCCTCAGAAGATTTGGAGTCAGCCTCACAACAATCATGGCGGGACACCTTCAGTTGGTCGTCCATGGGGCAAGCGATTGCCCACTTCGCTTTGCACCCTTTAATAATTCTGGCTGTCTTTCAGATTATACTAGCCCTATGCTTAATCGGCCTCGCACTGCGGGTCAAGAAACAAATTTTCCAGCTACAAGCTGGCCGATTTTATTGAGAGCTCCGAGGCTCGTCGTTTGTAAATAGTTTATTGTTAGTGTGAATTGTTTTGAATAGAAAGTCCCATCTGGTTTCAAAAGCCTATCCGAAGGCGACCGTCTTTCAGGCCTGCCTCGGAGTCCAGCTTTCTTGAGGCGGGGAACTTGCGCACTCAGAACCTACACCTAGCCGCCGGGACCGTGCCTTCAGGCCCCAAAGCCCTCGGGACAGGCCCCAAAGCCCTCGGGATACCGTGCTGCAGGCCCCAAAGCCCTCGGGATACCGCGCCTGCAGGCCCCAAAGCCCTCGGGACACATCATCAGGCTTGGAGTCCGGCTCTGGGCTGGAGCGATGGGGGGACCTCCGTGAGCTGCCCCGTTAGATCTCATCCTCTCCGGGATGACTTGGGCTATTTGTCTGCCAACTGGAAACCAACCTCGTTAACCTCACAACCTCTCTGCCTCGATAGCCCTGCGACGGCCAAAACAACCTTCTACCTGGTTGCTATTTAAATCCTCACTGCCACATACACTTTCAGCTCAGGGCGAGCAAAAATTGTTTCAACTTGAACTCCCATCAGGCGCTGCGCTGGTAATTTGCCTTTTATCTATGTATTGGATAACCTTGTTGTCAGTTCTGTTGCCAAAATAGCTATAGGTCGACAGCTCGCAGAGCTGGGAAGACCCCCCCCCCGGACCTGACCATCTCCCCCGGGTATGGGGGGGGTGAAGAAAATCGCAGCTCCAATCGGGAGTCGGTCCAAGGAGATGCCCGAGCCCTCTGCAGCAGCTGTGGGACCATGTGGGGGGTGACCCAAACACCTCCCGACAGAAACAAAGGACTTTGGACTTAAAAACCCATAAAGGCTTTTGCCTTCTTGCTCCCTGAAGAAGCTCTTCATGGACTATTCCTTCCCCCAAGATCTGCAAGATGCAAGCAGCTAATAGTCAGCTCACAACTGTTAGCTAGTTTTGCAAAATTGGATACATTGTAACAGCTACCCTTTCTCCTTGCTCAGGCCTTGCAGTGCTTCATTGGAAGGCATGCTTTGCTTCAAAGGCTCAGCTGCTTTGCACTTTGCTGTTTGCCTCAACTGCTCATTTACTTCTATTTCCCAATCGACCCGACGATTTCTTGTTGTTTATTGCTTATGGTTGCCATGCATTTGTGTGAATGTGTTTAGGTTTTAGTTAGGATTGTTTTTATAAGATAGAAACCCTTTGCGTTTCCCCAAAATTCCCTTTCCCTATGGAGAAATACTACCTCTGAACCTGTAGACCCCTATTTGGCTCTAAAATTATTTTTGATTTTTAATTGGAAAATGATCGATATTACCCCCAACATCGCCCATTTTCGGGGGGTTATTGTTACCGCTGTTTCTAGCCCGAGCTTGTGGGATATTAAGATATCATTTGATATCAATAATTCGGCCTTCTGTACCCATTCCTCTCCACGTGCTTGCGAGGCCCCCGGACAAGCACACACAAAGGCGCAGCCGACAACAGCCGAACCATTCAAACCCCGATCTAGGCAGGCCAGTCATTGCCGAATGCAGCTTCAGGAGACCCCCAGGCAAGTACCACATTATGTATGCACGCAACTTACAAAAAGATCCCCTGCCCCGCGCAGGCAGCTTGATGAGCGGACTATACAACTCTCAAGCACTCCGCGCTTGCATACTGGCTACTCTATTGACAATCCGGCTATAACTCAGTCATCTAAAGTACTGACCTTTCAGAGGCTTTGTCTCCAGCCCCAAACTCACTGTTTTCCCCAAGTACGGACTAGCCTGCGGCCACAATTTTCCCTATAAGAACCCCTGACTTTGAGCGCTTCCTGGGATCGCTCTCGGCTTCCGTCCCGCCTTGCTGTCGCTTTGTCCAGCGAGCCTTCCCCTCAGCCCCACGTGCTGAGAATCCAAGCTCCCCAGCTTCTTTGCTTCTTACCGGGCTTCAGGACAGATATAGTGTTTCCCATACCAAACCTCCTCTCAAAATCCCTCTATCCCACTCCTACCTTTATTTCCATAGCTTCTTGTGTGAGTGTGTTGTATACACGTGTCTGATTGTGTTTCAATAAAACAATGATTATTATTTCAACTTCTGCCTTATCATTGACTCGGCCTGACCCCACAGATATAGGGTTCAAGATCTCGCTACGTTACCCTGCCTCTGGCATTGCAAACTTGTGCTCTGTGCTAATTCCCTCCCCATTGTTGTGACCACATTTAGGTGTCCCTCCCGGGACCCCCAGGAATCAAGGTAACACGCTGACACTGTCACCCCCAAGCTGATAAGATTGTTTCCAGAGTTAGGTAAACTTTGGTGTATTTTCTACCATGTTGCTCTTAATTGTTGGGTAGGTTTAGGCTGGCGAAGGGAAGGGGAAGAGAGGACAAGATTGTTGTTTTCCCTGTGCCTTCAAGTCATTTCTGACTTATAGAAACCCCAAAGAGAAACTATCACAGGGTTTTCTGGGCTGAGAGTGTGTGATTCCCCCAAGGTCACCCCATACCTGAGCAGGGAATCAAACCAGGGTCTACAGAGTCATATGAAGAACGGGGTAAGCTTGTTTTCTGCTGCTCCAGAGACTAGGACATGGAGCAGTGGTTTCAAACTTCAAGAAAAGAGATTCTACCTGAGCCTCAGGAAGAACTTCCTGAGGGTAAGAGCTGTTTGACAGTGGAATCCACTGCTGCCTCCATGGAGTGTGGTGGAGTTTCCTCCTTTTTTGGAGGTTTTTAAAGGGAGGCTAGGTGGCCATCTGTCAAAGGGAGGGCTTGGACTGTGTCTTCCTTCATGGCAGAAGGGGGCTGGACTGGATCCCCTTTGGGGGTCTCTTCCACCACTAGTATTCTGAGAAGCCTTTGAATGAGAGACATCCCAGAAACCTCCTGAGTCTCCAAAGCCCTGCTCAAGTCCTGCAAACGCACGGTTTCCTTGGTTGAGTCTCTCTGTGTGTGTATGTCTCCAAGTCCACTGTTGACTTATGGCAACCCCATGAATTTTTTCATGGTTTTTCTTAGGTGAGGAATCCTCAGTTAGTTTTGGCAGTTCCTTCCTCTGAAATAGGGCCTCCAGCACCACCTGGTATTCCTCGGTGGTCTCCCATCGAAGTACTAATGAGGGCTGACCCAGCTTAGCTTTCAATATCAGACGGGATCTGATAGTGCCTTCAGGGTATTTAGCAGTCTTGCTGGAGTCTCTTCACCTGCAATGCAGTCTTCCTCTTTTCCCGCTGTCTTCCCAAGCATTCCTGTCTTTTTTAGTGAGCCATCATCTACTCATGATGTATCCATCCTCTTTTTGAAGACAAAAGACCTCCACCATCTCTCTGGGCAACTGGTTTCCCTGCCCAGTCACCCCCACGGTTAACCGAAATCTGTCCCCCTGTCACTTCAGACCCTGAGACCTGGCCTTCCCCTCTGGGGAAGCAGGGAACAGCCCCATCCCCTCCTCTGTGGGGCATCACGCCCCCCCCCCAGTCTTCTCATCACGAGGCTAAGCAAGCCCAGCTCCTTCTGTTACACCCCAGAGTAACCCTAAGAGAGGGCCCCTAAATTGGCATGACTTCCCCCATATTGGATATTGGCTAGCAAAGGTCAGTTGCAAGTAACATTGGTTTTGAATTAAATTCTCAAGACCGACAACGCCTTTGCTGCTGTATGGGAACGTAGACAATGACCTTTAGGCTAAAAGACAAGGACTTATTGTTCCCAGTCACGTATCTCTAGGCAGCCACAACAGACTCTCTCCTTGATTAACAAAAAGGTTGCCTCAGCCCCAAGCCACGCTGATGAACTTTGCAAGGGTAGACAATCAAAGTCTATCAATTTGGAATGATAATCCTATCATGTACCTGGACTTTCCTGGGAGAAACGATACTGAGGAGAGGTCGTGAACATTATATTCCGCAATCATTGCCCATTAACACCACTTTGCTAGCCTATACGCAGCCTGAGGACAGAAATTGGCTATAAAAATCCTCACTTTTTGAGCCTCTTCGGAGAGCCTCCCAGACCGGACAAGGGCCCGTTTCGCTGCTACCGAGGTGTCCCACTCAAGCCTCTCAGATGCTGCTGAGAGCTAAACGCGATTCGCGTCTCTGACCCTCCGCGAAACCTCGCTGCCGCCAGCCTTCCAGCCCCGGGATCCAGCCTCCCCTTGGTGCTTTACACCGAGCCTTCGCTAAGCTTCTCCTTCTCCAGGACGCCTAGACTAAGGTCCATATGCCCTCTCTCCCAACTGTCTCTTATGTCCAACTTCATTTCTGTAGCCCTGGTGTGATTGTAGGATTATTTGTTAACGTGTGTTGCGACCTTCTCTGTCAGTTTTAATAAAATTACTTTAGATTGTTCCTCTGACTCTTGCGTGGTTCTGACCCCGTAGACATAGGGTTAAAGATCCCTTGCCCTGACCTCTCGCAAGCTTTGGGGTTCTCTGTTAATTCCCTTAATTTGAAGCCTGTTTGGGTGTCCTTGAGATACCCCCAGTTTTCAGGGTAACACTTCAACCTCTCTTCATAGGTCACTATATTTCAAAGCCCTTGGGTGTGTCACACACTCTCAGCCCCAGAAACCCTGGGACAGGTCTGCCTTAGCGTCATCACAAGCCAGAAACATCTTGAAGGCGCACAAGAAGAACAACAATTATTCCAAACCATGTTCCTTGTCAAGGCGGAAGGCAGGAAGGAAAGCGGAAGACCCCACTACAGCTGGGCGGGCTTGGTCAAAGCAGCCACGGTTGCCCCGAACCTGCAAGACCCGAGCGGGCCAGTTCAGGAGAGGGAGGCCCACCGGCCTCTCGTCCAGAGGGTTACCATAGGTCAAAGTCAACTTGAGGGCACTTAAGAACAACAACAACAACACATTTTAAGGACTTCTCTCTTGGGGAATGGAGTGGCACACACCCCTATTAATTTGTAACTACTCCCCTAATTCCTAGTAATTAGTAACTTACTGGGAGCCAGGGTGGTGTAGTCATTTGGGCAGTGGGCCAGTACAAGTCCAGGGGTTGGACTCGTTGGCCGATGTGGTCTCTTCCAATGCTGTGATTCCATTCTATGACTCTATGATCCTGGAGACCCAGGTTCGAGTCCCCTGTGCTCAGTCATGGCAGGAAACCTACTGGGTGACCTTGGGTGCGTCACACACTCTCAGCTCCAGAAACCCCCTGTGATCGGGTCGCCATAAGGCTAAAATGACCTGAAGGCGCATGACAAGAAATAACTTGGTGGCAATTCACTAGTAGTCACTAATCAATTTTTGGTATCAATCGCTCCCATTTTTTTAAGCGCCCCCCGCCCCGGCCCCCAGCCGCGACCCTCCGCCACGAGGGTCAGGGAATAGCGGGTGTGTTCTGTTAATTCATGACTAATCACCAGTTAATTGGGAATTAGTAGCATTTATTTGCTATTTCGGAGTAACAGTACTACGGGGTCTGCACTGGTTTATTTTGGGAAAGAAAGAAGATACATAGGTGCAGTGAATGATCAAATTAGTTTTTATTTACGGCAGGTCTGGGAAGAAGTAACTTCCCCAAGGTCCTTAAAGCCCTGGTTTCCTCCTCTGAGTAGACCCACCTGTGTGCTGTTTTAATAGCGCCAGAACCAGAGAGCGCTAAAGGAACGCTCAGCGTTCCCAAACGAATCAGCCAGTCGCGATTTCGTTACCCGCCAACCCGCCGACTGCCACCCAGGCCCTCCTCGGGGAGGCAGGCATCGCGCGCCCCCCTTTTTTATTCCGCAACCGGTCCGCGAATTAATGCGAGGTACCCGGGAAGGCATTCATAGGCAGCCTCCCCCTCGCGAGGCTCCTCCCCTTTCCTCCCCTGGCCCCGCCCACCCCGCTCCTCCGGCCCTTTAAAGAGGGGCAGCGGGGTGGGGTGGGGGGTCGCCGGCCTTTCTCTCCTCCGCTGGCTCCTCCTCCGGGGCCCGGGCTTTCAGAGGGACTCCCACGCCGCCCCTGCGAGGACGACCGCTGAGCCTCCCCTCTGCACGCAGCCGACCGGAGAGCGTCGAGGAGACCCCAGCCGGCTCTAGAGGAGGAGGAGGAGGAGGAGGTAGCGGCAGCTGGAGGGGGCGAGAAGGGCGGAGGGTCGCGGCTGGGGGCCGGGGCGGGGGGCGCTCCCCTCGGGGCTTAGCTTCCTCCTCCTCAGGGCGCGCGCCAAAAGAGGACGAGGTGGCACCGAAAATGGGGCTGCGGGCGTGGACGGGGACCCCCAGAGCATCGCTGGGTCCTGTGGACGCCCCCTCCCCACCAGCAAAGGCGGCCGAGGCGGGGCGGGGGGCGATCCTGAAGTCTGGGATCCAGAGCCCTTAAGGGGGCCCCCAAGGCGCCCTGGAACAGCCGGCCCCTGTTGGCGGGAGCGGGGGGCAAATGCGGGCCGGTTTGTGGCCCCCGGAACTGCCTCCGAGGGGGGGGGAGGGGCCGTCCGGCGTCTCCCCCCCCCCCACCTCCGTCAAGTCGGCCCTTCCCGTCGCGGGCGCTCTCTGCGCAGCTGACCAGAGGCGCCTTTTGCCCTGGGCCGGGGGCGGCCGGGGAGGAAGTTGAAAGCTCATCGGATGCGACGACCCAAGGGGCGCCCCGCGGCCAGCGTTGCGTGCGAGTCCGGGAAGGGAACTCCTCCGAGCTCAGCGGCGTGTGTGGTGCCGACCCCCGGCAGCCCTTCCAGCCCCCGCCCCGCGCGGCCCGACGGGAACTGGGGAGGGGGGCGCCGAAGGCTCGCGGTGGGCACGTCGGGGAGGTCGCCTTTAAAAGCCCCTTATCCCCGCCCCGCCCCGCCCCGCCGGGCCCCGGCCCTTCCGGCGAGACCGACTAAGGTTGCCACCGTTGAACTTGGGGAGGGCTCCGCTGTCTTGAAGTGGGGCGTGGAAGAGGGCAGCTCCCCCGGCGCCCCTGCTGCGCGTGGCTGGGCGGGGGGTTCCGAGCCGCCCCCGCTGGCGGCCCCTCTTCCGCGCAGCTCTCAGTGGCAGAGGAGCCCTCCCTAGGTCTGCCTCTGGCAACCTGCCTGGGGCGAATAAATAAAAGATTTTTGAAATAAGAAAGATCCAGGGTATAGCCATGGAGAGGGTCAGGGCGTTGCCCCCACCCGAAATTAAGAATGCTGCCATTTTTGCTTAATTCCTCAAACTCCTAGCATTGCAGGAAACTTCAGCGGAGCATTTAAGAAACCCGGTTCCGGTATCCAAAGACAGGGAGGCAGGCAAAGTGTGGTGTAGTGGTTTGAGCTGTGCAGAGGAGGGTTGGACTAGATAGGCGGTGCTTGGGGTGCCCCCCAGCTCCAGGATTCCATGGCTCTGTGACATGGCATTGCTGCTCCCACCCTCTAGAAACAGATATATATTTTAAAGAGGTTATTCCTCAGAGCCAGAACTTGCTTAAACTTGATTCACCTCTGGCGTTCCTCAAGGCCAAAGTGTTTAGCCAAATTTTAGATGCATTTTGACTGCTGCTGCCAGCATTCCTCACCACCACCTGATGGGACTTGCAGTCCAATCGTATCTACGGAATTGCATAATTTCCACCAATCTCCTGCATTTGAAGTCCAAAGTTTATAGCACCTCAGGCCCCTCTGTTTTTCTTCTGTTGACCAGCTCCCTTCCACTAAGGACCAGTGTTGGATTTCTGCCCTGGCTGAAGGGGGCCGCCCTAGACGTCCCCTGGGTATCCCTTCCAACCCAACAGTTCTGTGATCAGGTCAAGAATTCTAGCCGCCCCCTATCCCTCCTCTGTCTTTTTCTTAACACGTTTATTTTATCAGTTTTTTACACAAAATAAGATAAACCCAAACTGACATTTTTAATATAGACACAAGCTTAACATTAAAACACCATGCTAAGAGGTCAGAGTTCCTTAATTCTAACTTGTTAGACCAATGACTTAGTGACTAAACACTAACTTGTTAGACCAATGACTTAGTGACTAAACACTAATTCACTAAGACACAGAAGGACTCTGATCACCCAAACCAAACTGTAATGAGAAAAGAGAGAATAAGACAAAAGAAAAAAAATATTTTTCTACACTTACAGACCCACCTAAAGAAACCACTAATAACCATACACAGAAATCATTGCACTGCTTGATTTCATATAGCTGGAAAAGTCCTTAAATGGTTTGGAAGATTTTTTAAAAAAATCTTCAATCAGTTTATCCTTTAAAATCTACATTAGTTTAGCCAGTTGAGCTAACTCAAGAACCTTAACAATCCTGTCTCCTTCCTCTGTCTTTTGAAAGCTGGTGTTATCAGCAAGTCTCCAGGCTTTCTGTGCTTTGAGGAGTTTGGCTCCTGGCAAAATTCTGGGCAATTGTTTGACTTGACTCATTGATCCTAATCTATCATTCCTTGAAACATCTCTGATTAGTCATCAAGAAAGCTGTTATTGTTGTATCCTTGGCCCTACCACCATACAGGGGATGTATGTCTCTTAATCTGTTGGGGAGGCGTGGTCTAGGAATGTTGGAAAATAGCCTTCTCCAGACCGCAAGGGCCATCCAGTCCAGCCCCCTTCCGCCATGCAAGAAGACACCACCACAGTATTTATTCCCAAGATACACCCACCCTGCCTAGGTTTTAAAAAACTTCAGAGAAGGAGGAAATTCCACCACACTCCACTGAGGGAGCAGTGGATTCCACTGTCCAACAGCTGTTACCATCAGGAAGTTCTTCTTCATGTTTAGGTGGAGTCTCTTTTCTTGAAGTTTGAAGCCATTGCTCTGTGTCCTAGTCTCTGGAGCAGCAAAAAAGAGGCTTGCTCCATCCTTCATAAGACATCCCTTCAAGTATTTAAACCTGGGTATCATGTCACCTCTCAATCTTCTCTTCTCTGGGCTAAACATACCCAGATACTTAAGACACTCATCCTAGGGCTTCAGGGTTTCCAGGCCTTTGTCCATTTTGGTCACCGTCCTCTGGACACCTTCCGGTTTGTCCATATCCTTCCTGAACTGTGGTGCCCAGAACTGGACACAGGATCCCTCCAGCTGGGATCTGACCAAAGTAGAATAGAGCCATACCTTCCCTTCCTTTGACCAAGGGACTATATTCCTATTGATGAAGGCCAGAATTGCATTGGCTTTTTTAGTTGCCACATATGCTGCTGACCCAAGTTTTTCATCAGATGCATGCAATGAAGTGCCTGCAGACAGACATGTATCCTCATAAATATAAGATATAATACTTGCTGAGAACTAGAAAAGAGATGTGCAAGAAATTATGTTGTTTCAACTCACTGTCATTGGACTGGAGTTTGTGGATGTATCCCGAATGTCCTATTTTCTTTCTAAAATCCTTTTGAAGTTTTTTTTTCCCCCAAGGGTTGCTGTCCTGAGGTCTGAGGAGGAATGTCCAGGAAGGTTGAAGGGTTTTGCAATTCTTTTTTGCATATTCCAGTTCCTAATGTCCAATTCATGTCCATTTATTCTCTGTACTGTGGATATATTCCAATTCTGCTGTTTCTCTTTCCAAAATCCCTTTGAACTTTCTTCGTTGTTGTTGTTCAAGGACTGCTATTCTCAGGTTTGAGACAGAATGTCCAGGAAGGTCGAATGGTTCTGCAATTTTGTTCTTTGTGTATTTCCCTTCCTAACATCTGATTTACCTTATTTGCGGGTGTATAAGACTCACCTTCCCCCCCAAAGAATACTGTTTGAAAATGAGGTATATCTTATATGCCAGTGTGTCTTATATGCCAGCAAATAGTATTTGCTGGTGTATAATTGGGGCGTGTCTTATTCACGGGTCCGTCTTATACACTGGCAAATACGGTATGTCCCATTTATCCTCTGGTGCAAAGACTGGCCTGTTTGCACCTGAACACTCCACATTGCACATTGTTGACAAAAGATGGCGTAGATCACAATTAGAGGGTGAATAATTGACAATAACTGAGAAGAACAAAAGTGACTGTTGCAAAAGTTTGGGAACCTTTAATTAGATTTTTCCAAAGAAAAGGTGACAGTTGAAGCATTTGGGCAGTAGTTATAATTAGAGAAGGGTTTTTTTTGCTATATTGGGTTATCTATAATCTGCATTTAGGAAAGCTAGAAACAGTTTTTTCTGAAAAAAATATTGTTGCCATCGTTGGTTATCTCTTGGTTAGTATTTGTATTTAGTATTTGGTATTTAATATTTTCTGTTCTTCTTTGTTCTTGTTTAATTTGTTGCTTTTTTCTTGTTTTGTCTGTATGTGTTTTGAAACTTTTAATAAAATACATGTCTGAAAAAAGAAATCAGAGGATTTACCTGTTCTTTCTGTCCCCCCTTTCTTGCCTTTAGTTTCTACGGAAGCAAGATGGTGGACTCCAAAATGGTGGCAGAAGAAGAGATCCAATGGGCCCAAGCACTCCGCCGGCTCCTCCTTAAGCAGGGAGTCCGGTACTGTGACCAGGCCGTGGTCCACGCCTCCCAGTGCTGTTCCTACCAGTGCCCGGAGCCATCCTGCCCGAGGATGAAGCGTGTTGTCCACCACGCCCGGGCCTGCCTCCTCAAAATTACCGGGGGCTGCCAGGTCTGTGGGCAGCTGAACGTCCTGGCTTCTCTCCACGCCGGATATTGCCGAGTGGAGAAGTGCCCGGTGCCCTTCCGCTCTGAAGCCAAGGCTCTGGTCCAACCAGACGACTCCAAGGAATGTGGAGATGCCACCAGAGGCAGCTGGAATGGGAGGCCACCCAACTGAAAATGCTGAGGGCCAGAAAAACAGCAAAACAGCTTGCTGCCGCCTTTCCTCGTGGCTCACCCGAGGACAGCGCCTTGTGCGCTGCATGCTGAGAGGCAGTTCAGTGTACTATGCGTGACGACACTGCCCAACAGTATCGCCCGAGATCCTTTGGCGGAGTTAGTAAAGCGTTTGGAGAATCTCAGCACCACGGAGAAGTAGAAACACGTGCACCACGGCGTGAGCCAACACAGCACCCAAAGCTTTTATACAATCCAGAGAAGGCAAACGCAACACAGACCAACCTGGCCTTGGAACTGGAGGCGACCCTTCTAGTCCGGAGCCTCGGCCTGCAAAAGATTTAGATTCAGGGCTGCCAGAGTGAAAACCGGAGAGGGTTCAGATACATCTGTGTGTAGAAGAGAGAGGGTTGCTTATCATGCAACCAAGCAGAAAGCTGCAGCTGTTAAATTTCCCTCCCCTAATGCCACCATTAAAGCCCTCTCCAGTGTTCAGTTTGCCAACCCCATCACACAAGACCACCCTCCCGCATCCTTCCCTCAGTACTTGCTTCCCCAAAATATTCTTCCTCATAATATTCTGGGGCTGCCAAGTAAAAGAATGGACAGAGCTTTTGGGCTGTTAGCAATGGTGAAAGGGGGAATTTCAGCCTGTCCTGCTTGCATGGGGGTCGAGAGACTGAAAAGCAGAGAGGGCCCCTGTGTTTTTGGCTGGGCAGAAGAGGGTGTTTCAGCAGGGGTGGCTTTTGTACTTGATTGCTGGCCAAGGAACACGTCGTTCAATGGAGTTGGTCCTCCACGTTCATGGGCTGAACATCTGTGGCTTTGATTATTTGTGGACTCTGCTGCCACCTCCATGGCTGCCCTGTGCAATTTTAAAAAGGGACTTAGGAGTCTTGCCTTGTACTCGCAATCTCTCTGTAAGCCTTGCAAGACTGAGGGAGATGGTGAACGCAGGGCAAAGCTTGCAGTTTTTTCCACCGTCGCGGGGTGCCCCTGATCCCCATGAATGTGGAGGGCTGACTGCAATTCCCTCTTCTCTGCAACCAGTAAAAAATACACAGGAGGCGTCTCCAGTTTTCAATTTGGCAGCCCTATTTGGACAATGCTCCTGCAGCCAAGAACCCCATCGCCAGCTGGCGTGTGTGCTCAGGACTCCCAAGTGCCATGCCTAAGATCCTGTCTTGTGTGTCTTTTGACCCAATTCTAACTGATATGTAATGGGAGCCACAGTCCAAGAAGTGCCCCAAGGCTGCATCTTTTAATTTTTTTAAAAAATGTTATGAAGTCTCCCTCATTTTTGCAATGTGAGATTCCCCTCCCCCACCTTTTATTACTGGATTGGAAACATTTCTTTTTAAATTGTTGTCTGCAGCAATCAAATAAACTTCGTCCCGATGTTTGGTTGCTTCTTATGTGCCAACAGTTTGACAGGTTGGCTCTAGTTTGTGACAACCATCTTTTGTGGTTTTCTGGGCCTGATTTTCTTCAGGGGAGTTTTCCCATCCTTCATCTCCTCCAAGACTGAGAGAGTGTGACTCGGCCAAATTCACCCCCACCCAGTGGGTTTCTGTGGCCAAGTGGAGATTCAGACTCAGATTTCCTTTAAATATCTTTTGTTGCTGCAGACCACCAAGACTATCTCCAAGACTCATGATCCTAAAGTGCATCAAATATTTATTTAAAATTGTTCACCAAGGTCTTCAAATGTGGCGAAGAGGGAGAAATATGTAGCTTGCTCCTACTACAGTATTTGTATTTGAATGATTCCATACAAATTTGTCTGTCTTCCTTCCATTCTATTTTAGCTGTAAAAGATCATAACATTTCTTCAAGCCTTCACAGCCCCCTCCCTGGGGCAGAGAACCCCCCAGGGCCATCCAGTCCAGCTGCCTTCTGCCATGGAGGAAGGCAACATCCAAGCAACCCCAGCAAATGGCCGTCCAGCCTCTGCTTAAAAACCTCCAAAGAGGACCTTCCTGAATCCGCCGCTGCCTCCGTGGAGTGTGGTGGGGTCTCCTTCTCCTTTGGAGGGTTTTAAACAGAGCCTGGGTGGCCATCTGTCAAAGGGAGGGCTTGGATGGTGTCTTCCTGCATGGCAGAAGGGGGTTGGACCGGAAGGCCCTGAGCAGATCTTCCAACTCTGGGATTCCACAAACACAAATGTATCTGTCAGGGCCGCAGCCACCAAGGGAGGAGAGAGGTCAGGAACACTTGGGGAGTTCGAATATATCAAACACCAGTAAAATACAAGCCGAGCCAGGTCAAGGTCCAGCCCAAAGGTTCAGGAGGCAGAGATCCATCCGCAGGGTTTCAGGGAGCAGGAGACACGAAGGTTGTGAGGGCAGCCAACCCTGCAGACTGAAATAGTCCCCGTGAGCAGGTGCTGCTCATTAGTGTTTCCTCTGCCTAGTCCAAGCAGCCTCCTTGAGCAGCCCGTTTCAGCCTTCTGCGTGATTGCGGGCTGATGGGCACAGCTGGCTGCAACTCCTCTGCATCACTGCTGGTTCCCTCTCCGTCCTGAGCTGGCTGGGGCAACTCAGTCTCTGTTTGACCTTCCAGTGCAGGGGGTGTTTGCAGGTTGACTTGCTCACTCACTGGCTCGGCCCCCTTCACAATCAGTTGCTCCTCCATCACAGCATCATCATCTACCACAGTATCCCTCTTTCACTTTTTGACTGAGTGAGGAGCTCATAGAATGATAGAGACCAGAAGGGCCACTGACTCCAACCCCTTTCTGCCATGCAGGAATACATTCCTGACAGATGGCCATCCAGTCTCTGTTTAAGAGCCTCCAAAGGAGGAGGAGACTCCTCCACATTCCATTGAGGCACCAGCAGATTCCACTGTCAAACAGGTGGGTCTTCCTAAAGTTTAGGTGGAATCTCTTTTCCTGAAGTTTGAAGCCATTGCTCCATGTCCTAGTCTCTGGAGCAACAGAAAAAAGGCTTGCTCCATCCTCCATGTGACTTCCCTTCAGATATTTAAATAGCATTTTACTTCTTAACTTTTTCTTCTCCAGGGCAAACATACCCAGCTCCCTAAGCTGCTCCTCATGGGGCTTCATGGTTTCCAGGCCTTCTACAATTTTGGTTGCCCTCCCCAATTAATCAGTTAATCAACTGATTATTGGATGTGGGCAAGATTAAGCATAACAGGTTGTACCATGGAGGGATCTGGTGCAACTGTACTGGTGGACATATATTTTACGCTGAAAGTGCTCAGGATCTTGACCAAAATGATTTGTGGCTGGAACGGGGTGTAAATGCAGACCTCATTTAAGTGCCCACTGCAGGAATACGTGGATCCTCGCTGCCCACTAGGGCTTGGTCCCAAGACCCCCCGTGAATAGTAGAATTCATGGATGCTCAAGTCTTGTTATGTACAATGCTGGAGTAAAATGACATCCCTTACGTAAAATGGCAAAATCAAAGTTTGCTTTCTGGATATTTGTCTAGGGGGGAAATTTTCAAGCTGGGGTCAGTTGAGTCTCTGGATGCAGAGAACTGACTGTATCCATTTATGTCATGATAACTGATATGACACATCAGTTATGAATGCTATTTTGAATTTAGGGATTGTGGGGAAAACAGCACACGATATTGAACTTTGGAAGCTTAGATTTAGTATTATGAAGACTTCATTTTGGGGATGCTTTTTTTTTTAAAGAAAAAAAAACTCCTTACCATCAGTGTTTTAAAATGGAAAATGTTAATTTCGATTTTCCCCAACATAAAATTCCCACACAGCAGGATGTCTCCTGGCAGCAGATGAGGGTAAATACTGCAAGAAAATTCTTTTTCAGAGGAACAAGAACGCCAGTGTGTGGCCAGAAGACAGAATGACACCAATTACTGTGAAAGAAAGGCACTGGTATCAATTAGGCCGGGGCTTCTCAAAGTAACTTACACAGTGGGCCAGCAACTTCGTCCCCAATGTGCCATCAGCGACAATTGCTTCTCGAGCAGCACTGAATGAAACAGGTGGCCTCTAGGGACTCAAAGGTGGGTTCCAATTCACAGGACATAGTTAAAACTCAGAGAATACAAAAGTTAAAACGTAATTAACAATCAAAAGGATTTAAAACAATGTTAAAACCCATAATTAAAAACCAGATGTTCATCAGGAACACAATTTCCAGCACACTTTATTAGACAGGCCACATATAACCATACACCAAATGCCTTTTTGAATAAAAATGTCTTTGCCTGATTGCGGAAGGATCGTAGGAGAGTGCCCGTCTGACTCCTCCCGGAAGGGAGATCCGGAGCCTAGGGGCAGCTATGGAGAAGGCCCGCTCCCGTGCCCCTGTGCGGGAGACGGGATTGAGAGAAGGGCCTCTCTAGCAGATCTCAAAGCCCGGGGTGGCTGGCTGGGGAGAACGCGGTCCTTCAAAGAACCCGGACCTGAGCAGGGTAGGGCTTTAGCGGTCATCACTAGGACTTGGAATTGTGCCCGGAAGCCGGCTGGCGGCCAGTGCAGCTGTTGCAGCAGGGGGGTTGTGTGACCCCGTCGCCAGCCCCAGCCAACCATCTTCTTCTTCATCATCACCATCATTATCTTCTGTATTCTTTGATCTGTAGGGACTCGGCGAGACCTAGAGAGCCAGCAGCGCAGTTTGAGGGTTGGAGCCCCGGGTTCGACTCCCCCCTCGGGTGTGGGAACCCACTGGGCAACCTTGGGCACGTCACACACACCGGGCCTCGCCTGAGGCTCATCGCAAGTCAGACGTGATCTGAAGGCACACAACAGCAGCAGCAGCAGCAGCAAGACCTGGTGGTGGGGTCGGAAATGGGAAGACACCTTGCAACGCGAGTGTCTTTCACCTTCTCGCCTCCCACCCTCATCCCGTATCTTTGGAAGGGCCCCACTGCTTCAGGGGCGTGTGACCCCCCAGCAAAGTCAGGTGGTTTTAAATACAATTGGTCATAACACCTGCTTAAATGCTTCTATCAAAAAATACCCTGTGTTGCAGCACGGACAGGAACCAACAGAACACTTTACACACAAGGGCCAGGCATTTTAATTATCTATGGCTCTGAACACCCTCCCAGGTGATTACTGGCGACGTGAAAGTTTTCTTTCTGCACTGGGAGTCTTAGTGGGCTCAGTGCTGCAGGGCTGGGGAGCAGCCCGCTCAGTTTCAACTTCCAGATAGCAGGTGCCCTCTTCGCCCCTTCTTTTCCCCTCGAAAAAAGAAGAAGTCCAGACGAGGGGGAAGGGCATGCGCTTCCACCGCCTAAGGATAAACTCCCAGTAATGTCCCTCCGTAAGCCCTTCAGGCTCCCTGCGGTAAATTAAACGTCTTACATAGAAGCGGCAAACTCCCCGAAGCTCAACCGAGGCACATCCGGCCGCCTTCCAGGGCGCGGGGGCGAGGGAGAAGGGATGACAGGAGGGGGGCGGCTCCCGGCTTCTTCCCTCCCCAACCCTCGGGAGCCACCAGGAGGGGCCACAGGGAGGCTGCCCACTCGTTACTGTTTTCTTTTCAGGTACTAACTGAGCATCGTTGTCTGACTAAAAATTAAACAGGGATTTATTTTCAAGGGTTATTATTTAGGGTTACTAGCCTGAAAACTCAGTGGGGGTTCCCAGTTGCCTGATATGCGCTACCTGCTGAAACCCCCTCTTCTACGTGGCCATCAAAGGTACCCATGGCAATGTTCTGGGGGCTGTGGCTATCTGAAGCGCCGGTCCGGCCTGGCAGCAGGTTGCCAGGCAACCAAAATAACACCTCAGGAGAAAAACCCCGCCCAGAAGTATGTGGGAGTGGCTTGTGCCCGAGAAAACAGTTACATAAAGCCAGGTATCTGCTGTGGGTACTGCATTCCTTCAGTGAGAACCTGGCACGGAGCAGAGCCCCTAAGCTGGCCAGAGAGCGTGACTGTTCTGGGAGGTTTAGTTCCTAGTGGAAGCCTAGCGAGAGGCAGAAGAGCAACTGAATCCTAGTAGAATCTGGTCAGAGAATGTGATCTAGATTTGGGGATTACGCCTTTGGTGGGAGTTTAGCCAAAGGGCTGTTGTCTGATTCTCGTGCCTTAATAAATGTTACAATTTATCTTTGCAAACACTGACTCAGATTGAGTTGTATGCACTACAGTATATTCGGCAACACAGAAAACACACGCTACCACAAAATTATTACGGAGTTCTAAATAAACTCTGGAAACTCTCACTCCTTTACCCACAGGTGGTGTAATAAGTGGGGAAGACAGGGCGCCTGGTCAGACTGCGACACTGCCACACCAGTCCCAGGGAAGAAAGGGGCTGTCCCAGCAACCTTTCCAGTTTTCGGTTTGGCAACCCCACCTATCATTCCCACTTCGGTGTTTGCTTATGTTCAAAACTTTTTATTTCAAGAAAAGAAGCTTACAACAACAAAAACAACAACAACAAAACTGTTAGATAAATACAACAGTAACAGTAACAATAACAATAACAGCAATAGTACCTCCTTGTTTTTGTTGAACTTTGGAAATGGAGGAGCTTCCTGATTGACACATGAGCCAGCCAATCAGTGCTGTCTACACACTCTCTCTTAAGAACTTTGGGAGTTGGGTCATGATTCACAAAACTCTGAGCAAAGTGCTGATCATGCAAATACAGCATCATATTTTGAAAAAAAAGGCACTTCCTGGGGCAGGGCGAAAGTAACAGAAGAGGGCTCATGGCTCCTGAGAGAAAGCAACTTCCTCTCCTCTGGATCCTGGAAAGTAAAAACTCTTTGCTCTGAGTTCTTGGGACACCAGTCTCCACTTTCATGGGGAGAGTGTCAGGTGGGCATTTTTGAACACAAAAAACAAGGGGAGGAGGGTCTCCCCGGAGAACAAGGCTGGGGGGAAAACATAGAGAAGGGTTGCCGTGTCAGCATCGTAGAAGGCCAACCGGCCCCCCTCGCAGTTCAGACTCACACGGACCCTCTTGGGCGCCGCAGTCAGGGGCAGGCCACAGAAATGTGAGGGTTGGAAGGCCCAGTATTTTCGGGCCCCTTTCCTAAATACCCACGTGGCTTCCTTAGGGTCAGAGACGATGTCGTCCTCCTGCCTCGCAGACTTCCTGGCCACCCCCACATCCCAATTTCCTCCAGCTCCCACCTGAACTTCCCAGAAGTGCCTGCCTTTGGTGAATCTCTCACAGCCCAACACATAATATAAATCAGATGTCTTGGGACTGGCAGGGAGGCCTCCTCCTCTTACGCTTCGGCGATCCTCAGACAGGATGAGAGCAGGGTGGACAGTGTCTGGATTCAGAGTCACAGCTGCTGTTGGGAGCAGTGGAAGATGAGGAAAGAAAAGCAAGAGTGACATCAGCTGGGAGACTGGCCTCCACCTCCTCTTACACACTGCCTTCCAGACTGGGGTGCTCTTCAAGTTTCCCAACACAGCCCTCTCGCAAGCTCTGGGACGCAGGCCGTTACACTGGCCTCTAGACCGTCTCAGATCTTAACAGTGACTCATTTACCACAAAACCAACTCTGTCCCCATGTCTACTCAGGGAGCAATATTACAGGGACTAATAGCATCATCCACAACACCAGAGGGGCATTCGCTCGCTCTTCCTCTGACATACGCCTTCCTGGGAGAGCAAATGCCCCTCTACGTGCCACATTGGGCAAACAGGACCGTCTCTACGCAAGAGGACGAACGGACACAAAACTGGACATTAGAAGTGGAAATACTCCAAAACCAGTGGCAAAACATTTCTACCTCCCTGGACATACAGCGCAGGATTTAAAGGCTGTGTTCCTTGAACAAGGAACTTACTTAGAAAGACAAACAGCCAAACTGAATTATACAGGTGGAGCCTTCCTTATCCAGAAACCGGCAACCTGAAAACCTCGAAAAACTGAAACTTTTGCCGCGAGCCACCCGCTTTCACCTTTGAGGCAGAGGCTGTAGCCTTCCCACTCATTAGCCCCTCAGATCCTCAGGGTCTCTCTTTTTGCTGCCAGCTGCCCACTTCTGCCTTCGAGGCGGGGGCTGCAGTGCTCCTGCTCCTTTGTCTGTCCTGTCTGAGGAGCTCTGCAGCCGCTGCCTCGAAGGCAAAAGCGGGTGACTGGCAGCAACAAGAGAGAGGCTCAGGATCGCAGAATGACAGGAGGTGTGGATTTGGATTCCCACCATTTCACAGTCAGAAATGACTTGAAGGCACCAGATCGAATCCCATGTAGTTTGTAGTTCAGGGAGGCACTAGAACTCCCTAGCAGAGAATTCTAAGTACTCCTCCCTAAACTACAAATCCCAGCAGTTCACAGGATGAAATCACAGCAGTTAAACTGGGATCATAGCACTACAATTACATAATGCTGAGGTGGGCAAAGTGCAGCCCTCAGACTGTGTGTGGCTCACGAGCCCTCCTCTGAAGTTTTCCACCAGTTCCCCAAAGTCCCCAACCCCAGGAAAAAAAACTATAAAACATTTTTGGAACATTTTGGGGCAATTCTTATCCTAAAATCATGCTGAAAATCTCCATATGCATTCAAATGTGCAAAAATACCCCCACCTCACCCCCAGAGTTACCCTAGAACCCTGTGCTGATTCCAAAAACCTCCATTTTCTTTTGGACTCTCAAAATGGCAATAGGAAGAGCGGCATTTTCACTTCCTTTCACCATTCAAGGATGTCTGTAGAGGAAAATGGAGGTATCTTGGCTTGCTTCGTGTGTTCAGCCCACAGGAGAGGGCTGGGGGGTGGGCTGGCCCCTAGTCCCCACACAGTTGTCCACCTTGGTGTAATGTGAAGGAGCTGTGAGAGAGTCAAATTGTCCCTTTTTCTGCACCTTTCCAGGGTGCACAAATCCCCTTTTTTGTGATGGCCAGACTGGGCTGCACGCCTGCACCTGCCTTCATATCTGCGAGTTGCTCTGGTTATTGTGCTTCCTAATTTTCACCTTGGGCTGTTCTCTTATACTGTGCGGAGCAAAAGTCTGAAGAAATGAACTTGCACTTGTCCTTTAATATTGTTACATTCTCACTTCTTAACAAACTAACAATTTCAAGTACCGTTAAAACTGAAGAATACTGTTTTTAATGACTGAAATCAGCTATTTTAAGATAATGGTTAGCTTTTTTTGTCCTTATTTGTAACTAACTTGACTGATAATTTTGAGATGAGCTGAACTTTCAAATGTTCTTTTTTACATGCTGAAATAGCACAGACAACACAGCCAGGAGGGTTCTTGGGGTTGTAGAAAAAAAATTGTTTTTCCCAGACTCTGGATGGGAGTGATAGTTAAATCACTCTGAGTGTTGTGAAAGTGTAGAAGGAATATACAAATAAAAATGAATTGATCTGACTTAGTTTATTCCATCAGGGATATTCCTTAGACTCTCAGTGCCAAGGGTTGTAACAACTGTGTGTTTCACAGTTTAGATTTTTAAAAATATTTTTAATACTTGTATTTGTTTATATGTAAAGCACAGTATTGTACAGGAGATCTTCAGGGATCCCACAAATGAATGGAGTCTCACAGCCACCACACTGAAGCAAGCAGCTGGCAGGCTCCCCAGAGGTCTCCTGTACAATACTGTACTTTTTTTTTTTCCAAATACAGGTATCAGATCCCTTATATCTTCAATCTCTCCAGCTTTGTGTCCCACACACAACACAAGCAGCAAATGTATGAGACTCAAGGCTGGAGAGAGATGTGAGTGTCCGTGAACTGGCAGGAGGCATGGATTCATGCAAAGTGCTACACCTGAATTCCTGCCATTTCATAGAGCCTCGTGTCTCGCCCAGCCTTGCTGAATTATAGAACTGGAAGAGACCACAATGGCCATCAAGTCCACCCCCCCCCCACAGGAACACACACACAAATCACCCCCAGCAAATGGCCATCCAGTCCCTGTTTAAAAACCTCCAAAGAAGGTGACTCCTCTGCACTTCAAGGCAGCATATTCCACTGATGAATGGCTCTTACTGTCAGGAACTTCTTCCTGATGTTTAGGTACAATCTCTTTTCCCGTAGTTTGAATCCATTGCTCCATGTCCTAGTCTCTGGAGCAGCAGAAAACAAGCTTGCTCCATCCCTTGACATGACATCCCTTCAAATATTTAAACATGGCTATCGTGTCCCCTCTTAATCTTCTCTTCTCCCTAAGCCACTCCTCACAGGGTATGATTTCCATACCCTTCACCATTTTGGTCACCCTCTTCTGGACACTTTCCAGCTTGTCAATATCTTTCTTGAATTGTGTTGCCCAGAAGCAGGGAACAAAACGGTACTTCCCTTGATCCTGACACTATACTCTTATTGATGCAGCCTAGAATCACGCTGGCTTTTTTAACCGCTGCATCACACAGTTGACTCACGTTCAGCTTGTGGTCCATCAAGACTCCTAGACCCCTTTCACATGTACTGCTTTCAAGCCAGGTGTCACCCATCCTATATCTGTCCTGATCGTTCACTACTTGTGTTGTGTATGAGATACAGGACTGGAGAGAGGTAGAGGATCTGAAGGATGAACAAGCAACTGCTGCAGCAAAAAGGTTAGGTTTTTGGAGCTCAGATTTCTGGATCAAGGGTGTTCAACTGTATGGGCACAAGCTCACAGTTAACACAACTGTAGTTCCATAATCCTCAAGGCAAATCTTATGGAGTTCCATGAAAACACCAGCAGAAAACATTCAGAAAAGACCTTGTATTTTCTGTGCATCTGGCCACTACCACCGGCCCAAACTTACCTTTCTGAAGTGGAAGTGCGGAAGTCACCGTGTCTGAAGAGAGAAAAGTAAAAGCAAATTGGCATCATACAACTGTACCTTTTACAGATCCAGAAACAAACCATGAAGAAAACCTGAGTGTTAAGAAACAGAGAATCCCAATCATATCATCTCATGGCTGCCAACATAACACGGCCGTTCCCCATGAGCTACACCAATACCCAGGGCTACTGTAGAGTCACGGCAGCTCCCATCCCAGCACGGCCGAGAGGAAGGGAGGGAGAAGCATCTGGCTGTGTCCCTGTAGCCAGATGTGAAATGATTACATCGTTCGCTGAGACTCACTGAGATCCAGAGGAGGTCTCAGCAGACGAAGGGAGAGGAAGCATTTCTATCTGCATCACCCACTTGTTTGTTGCTAATTAAAATCTACCTCCTAGATAGGGATGGTTTTGTGCTGCAAATCCATGAGGAATAATTTGAGACAGGAACTCAATAATGTCATTTGGCCATAAGAAAGACAGACAGACAGACAGACAGACAGACAGACAGACAGACAGACAGACAGACAGACAGACAGACAGACAGACAGACAGAGGCCATCAAATCGTGAAACTTTTTGACAGTCCAGGTGAGCCCAGAGTTCAGGGAGGTTTGTTTTCGTAGCTGAGGGGTCTTTCTGCCAAAGAACTACACGCATCTCCCGTATTTCGAATGCCTTCTCAGCCACCCTTTGAATCCGCTCGTAAACAACGGAGGACCTTGAGGCACCGTTAGATACAAAAAAGTGGAGGTCAAAAATAATTACAGTGTTGATATTTTTTGTTAAATTAAAATTAAATTAAATTGTAGATTAAATTACCAAGTAAATTAAATTTAAAGAAATTAGACTGCCTTGAGTTCTTATAAAATGGCTGTTTTAACCACAGTTGAATTCACACTTAGAATTATAGTGCTATTATTCCACCATAACTGCCATGGTTCCGTCTTATGGAATCGTGGGACTGATAGTTTAGGGGCAGGAGGGGCTTTCAGAATTCTCAGCCATAGAACCCGAACGCCACACTAAACTATAAACCCCGGGATTCCACAGGATGTTGTTGTCGTCACAGTTAAAGTGGGATAACAGCACCATCATTCTGTAGTGTGGATGGGCCCATCATTTCAGTCTCCCTTTCTTATGGTCCTGGTAAGACCTGGGGCCACTCCCTTACCCTCTTACACCAACATAACATCTGATTAAAAGCCCTGCAGCCAAACTCTGTTACCTTTGAACTGCTTCACGACACCCTCCAGAAATGCACTGATGTCACAGAAGTCCCAGATTTTCCATTTCAAGGCAGGAGAAAAAGCCACGGGATCCTCAAACCTCTCCTTCTTCTCACACCTGGAGGAGAGAAATGTTACTCACTCCCCATCCCTCCTGTGTCTTGTCCAGAAGGAGCAAGCTGAGGCGCCACCAATGTCCTTCTTTCGACAGGATACAGAAGTACCTGGTGGAGTGAAGACTGAGGGGGCGACATGATTGTACTGTTCTAACACCCAAGGTGCGTCACAGAGAGCAGAGGGGAGGTTGGTCCTCTGCTGCTCCAGCGGCCAGGACCAGGCCTCATGCTTTTAAGCTGCAGGAGGGTGGATTCCCACCAAACATCAGACCGAACTTTTTGTGACAGTTAAGAGTGGTTCGGCAATGGAATCAATTACCTAGAGAGGAGGGGGGCGTCTCCTTTTCTGGATGTCTTCAGAAAGCAGTTGGATAGCTACCTACTAGGAATGGCACAGCTGGATTTCCTGCACTGAGCAAAGGGTTGGACTCAAGGGTCTATGGGGCCTTCCCAACAATATGCTTCTAACATGAGGGCATGTTTCAGGATAAAGAGATACATGCAATTTGACTTGCCAAGCAAAAATGACAAGTTAGGATCTTTAGAAACAGAAAGAAAGAGATGTTAGGACTTCAGCAATATCAAAGGAACCATTTCAAGACACAAAGCCATGGGCCCCTCCAAGGGCATCCCACAACCCACAGGACTGACTTCGGATCTCCTCAAGAGGGCGGTCTGGGAGGTCAAAGGTGAAAATCCCTCTTTGTGAAGCCCCTCCTTGAAGTTAGGGGCAAGTCCAGAACTAGCGGTTTTCTAATACTGCTGCTCCAAATCAGAAGACCAGAAAAAAGCCTTCTGGGGATGTGTTAGGAAAGGTGGGGGGCCCATAGGGTCCAAAGCTCTCTCATTTACCTGGAACTGGTAGGGAGACAAACTGTTATACCCGGAACTGGCACCATTCATTTCTTTCCCACTAGACTCAATGGGAGAAATGGGGGGGACACCTTTAAAGAAGAAAAGCAAATGGGCTGGAAACAACTGAAACATAGTTTTTCTGCCTTGGTTCCTCCTTCTACTCTCAGGGGATTGATATACGAATGTGGGAAGATTTTGTTTTTAAAAGGACAAGAAGATAAACAATCTATGGTGTGCTGCTATCCCAGGGAGATTTTGTATGGTTTTTGGTTCTCCCAGGAAGAATCTTCCAGAGTTGGAAACCTTTGAATTGTTTAAAGATAAATTACATTAAAGCACCTTTGAGAATTCTTAGGAGGCGTTCTCTTTTCCCCTTCTGTAAGTCTGTTTCTGTGTGCCTCCAAGTTGTTTCTGACTTACAGCAGCCCTAAGGCAAACCTATCACAGAGTTTTCTGGGGCTGAGAGCGTGTGTGTTTCCATGGCCACGCAGGGAATCAAAGCCTGATCTCCAGAGTCATAGGCCAATGCTCAAACTACTACACCACATTGTCTACTGTGAGTACTGCAGAATACATAATCCAGAACATAGAATGGTTTCAGAAACATTTCAGGGACAGAAATTTTGAGGAATGGAGGGAACCCTGACAGTGATCTCTGGGGAGAGAAAGTGGGTTTTATCCAAGAGGGTCTCTGCAGATGATGGAGCACCTCATTTTTTTTCTCAACAAGACTGGAGGGTGCTGTTCTGTGCATAAAATGTGGAACTTTTCTTTACCCTCATGATGGAGTACTTCACTCACCTCTTCAAAAAGTTTTCAATGTCCTGAAAGGAAAAAGAGAAAGAACTCAGCACAGCTGTTTCCACACAGATCAATCTATACAGTCTGTTTAAAACAGCAATACCTTCAACTCCTTTGAATAGCTGGAGCAGACATAGGTGGATCTATGGGCCAAGCGCAAAGGTCTTTTTTGCCCAAACCACCAGAACTCTTTCAAGTGTCAATCCTTCAAAGTCACAAATGCAGGGAAATTGCAACTCTTAAGGGCCATACCCTTAACTGGCACGCTATTTGAGAAGAATGGACATAAGGCTCTTTCACACGGATCAAAGGTGTCAGAAGGTGGCCTTATTTGGTGATGCATTTCTTTCTGAGCATGTCAGTCTTTAGGCTTAGCACTAATGCTCTCCAAAAGTGTAGTGCTAACCTGGTAAAAGGAAATGGAACTATTCCTGTGTTCGTTTCCTTGTAGCAGACTGCATATTCCCAGATGCTGCCACAAATGCACTTTTCCCCTCTAAGAACTAAGGAAACTGAGGTACTGGGAGGGAACAAGTGCTTGATAGTATGTGTGTGTGTGTGTGTGTGCACACGTGTGTATGTGAGGGAGAAGGAGAGGGAGATGGAGGCAGGGAGGGAGGCAGGGAGCTTGCTCCTAAGAAGCAAACACAGCAACAGAAGCATGCAGGTTTACCCCTTTAGTACTATACCTCTAGATTTGTTTCAATTGCAAACAAGACCTGGCAGGGGAAGTAGAAGGAGACTATGGGAGCATTGCAACAGATCTGGAAACATATCAAAAGAAGGGTGTGAGGGAGCCAGATACAGCTGCATCTGATGTCACAACCCACATCACAACCAAGATGCCCACAAATGAACAAATGTATTGCTGTCTTTTTGTTGATTTTTTTCTTTAAGGTAGGAAGAGAAGCTTGGACAGAGAAGCAACAAAAAAATGTCAAGAAACAACATTAAAAGTGCAGATTTCTATGGAAAAGCTCACTGAATGGTATTCATAAGTTATGGCTAGTTCTAGGTTTGCCCCTGCCTTGGGACTGGATGGCTCTCAGTAGCAGAGCTGCAGATCCAAAGACCTGTTCAGGTCAGCTTTGCTTTCACAGCCATGCAGCCAAATGCCATGCTAACGAAATGGTTTGCTGTCGTGCAACGCCATGTAATTCACCACGCAATGTGATACCATGCTATTTGCCATGTAGTGCTTTGCTGTTTGATGCCACGTAACACTTGGAACAAAAGGCTGGAAGAGTATGATAGAAAACGAATGAGAAAACAGTGTTTTGGGAATGAAGGAATGTTTTTCTAATGTATCATGATAAGGGAGAGAACACCCACACAAACAAGGTCAGATCGCTGACAGGTCAGCCTGAGAAAAGAGTTGTTTTAATTAGCTATTGAATAGGGAGCTTGCACACGCAAATATGTAATGTTACTGCTTGTAAGATCCTGTAAATTCAATAAGGGCTTTTGGCAACTCCCAGAAATCTGCTGCTGCTGCTCTACTGTCTCTGAAAAAAGCTATTGCAAACTCTAAGCTTAATCTCTGAGCCATTTCCGCACTACACTGTTATAGTGCTATTATTCCACTCTCAACATCCTGTGGAATTCTGGAGTTTGTAGTTTACTGAGACAAAGAGCTCTCTGGCTGAGAATTCCACATGTCCCTCCCTAAACTGGGAACTCCAAGATTCCATAGGATGTAGAAAGTGGAATAGTAGCACTATAACAGTGTCGTGCAGAAATGGCCTGGATACATGACACTTAAAAAGAGATACATGGGGTCTGTGCAACAGACTCTAACACGGCATTACATCTGCAATTTGAGAACAATTAAAATCACCTCATAAAACAGTATAAAATCATTTTGAAAACATGTAAAAGTTAAACAAGAGAGAAATAAGCCATTCCAATAAGATGCTCCTCTGCTTACACACTGAAAATCTCTTCTAAAGAAAGGTCTTTCCCTGCTGGTGAAAAGAAAGCAGGAAGAGGGCCAACCTAGCCTCCAGTGGAAGTGAGTTCCAGAGAGTGGTAGCAACCACCAAGAAGGCTCTCTCACCTGTCCTTACCAAGTGAGCCTGTGATGGTAGTGGGACTGAGAGAAAGCCTCTTTCTGTAGATCTCAGAACTCTGGCAGGTTTGTAAATAAGGATGAGTATGCTCAATAAGCTTGTCAATTGTTATGTCACATTGCAAAGTCGTGCCGAGTTCTTTCCCCCTCCTATATATGTCAAGGTTGCTTGCTGTAATACATTACTTCCATGCCCTAGACAAGAAGGCATCTAAGGCCTAATCCAGAAAAGAAAAAAGGCCCTGGCTGTGCTTTCTGTTCTGATATTCCCTGCATATTCATGCTTTGGCATCCAAACCCTTTCTTGAAATATCCCAGATTTCCCTCCTTCCCACTTCCTTCCTTCTCCCCATCCCAATGATCACATGTCACACACAGACTCAGGCAGTATTTCAGAAACTGACTTTCACTGATTTCCCCCAAACCCTTTTTCATTATTACTCAGGACTTATAGTCAAAGGAGTAAAGTGCTTTAACAATATCATACTAGTTAAGCACTAGGATCATTTTCTTTCACTGCTAGCATTCCTCTTTCCCATGTTTAATCTTTGCTGAACAGTCACTATGTTTCTTGGTGGTGGTCATCTTAGCTAGCTCCGGGATGAAAGAAACAGACAGTCATGGAGAGGTACATTTCATTTCTGGAAATACTGGGATAATTCAAACAGACCCAGGGCGTTGGGAATGAAAAGTCCTTGTAAATGCCAGGTATTCCTTGGGAATACTTCAGGATGGGAAAATGTCATGTAGATCTCCAAAACTATTAAATCATACAGTTAGAAGAGACCACAAGGCCAAGCAGTTCAAACCCCTGCCATGCAGAAATACACAAACCATTCCTGATAGATGTCTTCTAGTCTCTGTGTAAAAACCAGTTTTAAAAAATGAAACCAGTTTGCATAGGAATAAAACCTAGGACTTTCAGAGACTTTTTTTTTCTTGTCTGGAGAAGCTCTAACACTCTGCTGGTTCCAGAACAATATAGCAGAGAGAGAATTTAAAAATGGTAACCTCTGTCTCACTACAGAGCCAGCATGGAGTAGTGGTCTGAGTGTTGGACCACAACCCTGGAAACCAGCGTTCGATTCCCCGTTTATCCACAGAAACCCAGTGGGTGACCTTGGCCAAGTCACACACTCTCATCCCCAGAAAACCCCATGACAGGTTTGCCTTAGCGTTGCCCTAAGTCAGGAACGACTTCAAGGTACACAACAACAACCACCTCCACCTCTGTCTTGAGCCTGAAACGCCAACTCAGCACCAGGCCTTACTTGCAGGAGTTCAGTTGCGGGCTGCTGATGCTTCTCCTCCATCTCCCAGATGAGAGCCTCAACAGCAGAGAGTTTGCCAGAGAGCCTGACCACGTGCTCCTCCTTCTTCCTCACAATCTCCTCCTCCGCTACCTTCACCTGAGCCAGCACAAGCTTCCCTTGCTCTTCTAGAAACTGCTGCAACTGTCTGAATGCGGCCACAGACTTTCTCTTGTCTGCTTCAGTTTGCTTCTGGAAGAAGAGGAGGGAAAGAGGTCAAACAGCAACAAGAGTAAGGAACAAAATCCTTTTTCTGTTTAGAGTATCAAGAAAGGTGGTTGTGTTTTTCACAGAGATCACATCAACATTCAGGAGGGAAGGAAATGTATAACTACCGCACCCTTGGAATGGCACCTCAGGAGTATTTTCTGTGGGACATTAGAGCCACTGCAAAGAACAGACTTGCCACTTACCAGCAGTTCTTGGCTTTCCTGTTCTATATTTGCCTTACACGCCAGAATACTGTCTCTCTCCTTCTTCAGAGGTTCCAGCTGACTCTTGATCTGATCCTGAAAAGAAAGTCGTGTTCACCTTCTTTCTTTAAAAAAAAATTAGCGTAAAGTCTGCCTCCACATTCACTAGGGTTAGGGACGCAAGACCCCCACAAAAGTGGGAAAATCACAAATATCAAAATGTGCTGTGGGTGTCCATGCATGTACACATGCCCATGTGCCTGTGGGAAGGGGGCCGAGGCCTGGTGGGGAGAACAGATACCCAGGGTCCAAAGCAGGTCACAGAAAGGAGAGGGGGGGGGCTGGCATGGTGGCCCTAAGCCTCCTCTCTCATGCCCATCTCCTTCCTTGGGTGTGGGGGGGGGCATGGGAGAGGATTTGTGATGCTAAGAAATCCTTAGCTTGCCAGGCAGTAGCTGGTGGTGGAGAAGGAGGAGGAGGAGGCCAGCTCTTTAAACTGTGTGGCCTGATCAGAGCAGCCAAGAGAGAAGGTCCCCCTTGAAAACAAGCGTGTGAGCAGGGCAAGCCTTGGAGAAACTCACAGATTATCAAATTCGTGAAAGCTGCACCTGCAAATGTGTAGGACTGACTAGATTTGAAAAGTTGTGAGGAACAGGCACACCAGCAGTAGCAAGACCATAAAAAGCATGCAGTAATAAATTTAATAAGTGTTGCTGGCTGGCTGAGGTGCCAAGTGCTGGGACGCTGCCAGGAAAGTATCGCTCTGTTTGCTTAGAAATGACGGCAACTGCCAGGCGATTTACTATGTATTAGCTTTAGAGTAGTTGGTAATATAGCGACTCGCCATATCAAAGAGGATAGTTTGAAGGTGCACATCCCAGGGTGTCTGGTAACAAGCGTTTAAGGGGAAACACCCAGAACTACGACAGAGAACAATCACAGGGAGGCATCAGTAAACAACTTGGAAGCTGGTAAGAAAACATGGGCAAGTTTTGAGATTAGCCAGATCAAAGGATGTGAAAAACAAACTCTCCTCGGAACTGCTTGGGGTTTGGGAAAAGGAAAGACACCTGGGAATCCACGAACAGAAACTGTTTGCGTGTAAAGGTGTGCATCCCTATATAACCAAGTGTGTATTGTAGAATGTCCAGTTTAGCAACTGTTACAACACTATGCCTCCTGTACTTGATTAAACACTGTTGTTAAATTCTGAATGTTTTCTCTGAGTAGCCAGCTCAGCTCACGACACACTAGCATGAAGCAGAACAGGGCAAGTGATTTAGGACTTTATGGAAAAGCAGCATGAAGAGAAGTTCACTATAACTGTTATAGCAACTGTACTCCAAAGGAGAGGCTTTTGTGGAAATTTTTTCGCCTCTGGTGCCCAGGTAAGACAACCTCTGCATTGGTGCACTTTGACTGCGAAAGAGAGAGAGGGGAGGAAGCATTTGCTGGCTGGCCTCAGGCAGCAAAATACTTTGGCCTGGCCCGGTGAGCCAATACTTTGACATGTTTGGTTGGAAGTTCCCTCTTGTCCTCCTACCTTGTATTCTTGGAAAGCCTCCTCCAGAGGAACCTCTTTGTGGGTTTTGTGTTCCTCTGACCCATCACACACTACGCAGATCAGGACTCCGTGAGTTTTACAGAAGAACTGCAGGGGCTCCTTGTGTTTCGGGCAGTCTCTCTCCTCTCCTTCCACCCTCGCTCTCTTTGCGCCCTTCTGGCAATCAAATTTCTTGGCTATTCCTACAACACTAGCCAGCTGCCGATTGGGTATGAGCTCCCTTCCCTCAACCTTTCCTCTGCACTGAGGACAGAGCGTCTCCTTCTTTCCTTTTGTCTTCCAGCACCAGGTCAGGCAGGCTCGGCAGAAACTATGTCCGCACTCTGAAAGGATCACGGGATCCTTGTAATAAGTCAGGCAGATTGGACAAACGAGCTCCCCATGGAGATCTTTCACGGGATCTCTAGCAGCCATGGCTGCCCTGCACGGAAGAAAGAGTGAGAAGAAGAGTCAGTTTCACTTTGCCATTCCACAACAGAAAATCTTTTATCTCTACAGAACAAGCTGTATATTCAGTATAGCTTACTTGCAACTGTTCAATACAGCTTATTGCAACCCTGGGCTCATCCCTTAAGACCCCTTCATGGATTCCACCCTTCCGGGAAATCCAGTGAGCAGCATGCAGAACGCGTTAATCAAGAATCCTGTTTTTTTTTGGGGGGGGGGGTGAACTAAAAACAAGGCACTCCAGCTTTTCCCTGGCCTTGAAGAATGGAAGGAGGAAGGCTGCGGCCCACTCGATTTTTTCACCCGCTCTGGTTCCGGAGGCAGCCTACAGACAGGTATCACGGCTAAGAGACAGGGGCCATTTCCGCACCACACTCTTATAGCGCGATTATCGCGCTATAAGAGTGTAGTGCGGAAATGGCCAGAGCTTGGACACTTTTTCTCTTTTTTGACTATAATTTCCTGAATGAGCCGCGTGAAGGGAGAGAGCAGCCCCCTCGCCACCATCCCCAAAGGGGCCCCAGTCGCGCCGGCTGCCCCCGCAGCCTCCGGGTCGCCCAGGGCGGGTCACTCGCAGCGATTTTTCGGCAGCAAAATCCCCCAACAGGTCTCGCTTGAAAGCCCCCAGAGCTACCCCGGGCCCCCCATAAAAAAAAACATACAGCCTCCAACCCCGCTCTCAGGGTCACACTTTCAGAAGCACACGAAGCCTGGGGCGCCGGAGGAGGAAGAGCTTTCCTCGACCACGCGGCCCGCTCCCGCCTCAGACGCAACAGCCGCGAGCCGCCATTTCAGGCGAGGCGAGGCGAAGGCGAAGGCGCACGCGCACCCCCGCTCACCGAGACGCAAGATGGCCGCGCGACGGCGGTGCAAAGACAGAAAACGAAACTCTCCTGACTCCGCCTACCCAGGCTAAAACGCCGAGAAGGAAGGCCCCCGCCTCTCAGCGCGCGCGGCGGCGCATGCTCAAACCGGACAGGCCCTTTTCAGGCAGCCTCAGTAGCGCCCAGTGAAGCCTTCGGGCCGCCCTTCTCGTTGCCCTCACTTGGAAGGACCCCTCAGAGCTGAAGTTCGGGGCCCCCTGTAAATATAATTTCTTGTGAGCAGAGGGGACGACTTAACTCACGTTTTTAATATTTAGATTTAAATATTCAAACGCTTCATCTTCAAATATTTAGGCTTCTATTTCTTCTATTTCTTATTTATTCAAATAAACAGGCTTCTGGAGACTACTCAGAGAAAACCAAAGGCAATACCTTTGGCCAAGAAAACCCCCATAATAGGTTCGGCTGAGGGTCGCCATAAATAACTTGTCAGAGGGGAGAGGCGTGATGGGGAGAAAGGTCCTCCCCTCTCGGGGGCTCGTTGTTGTTGTGTGTCTTCAAGTCATTTGCAACTTGTGGCAACCCCTAAGTGAACGTATCACAGTTTGGGGGGGGGACAAGATTTGTTGGGGGGTTGCCTTTGTCCTCCTGTGAGGCTGAGAGAATGTGACTTCCTAGGGTCACCCAGGGGGTTTCCATGGCCAACTGGGCGCTCACACCCTGGTCTCCACAGTGGTACTTTGGGCACAGGCACACACACACACTCCTGCTGCCATGTCCCAATCTGTAACTTTTTTATATATTTTGAAAAACACGTTTCTGATCAGAATAAAAAGGCCCAGGAAAGGAGAGATGAAAACCCAAAACATCCTGGAATTACCAAAATGTCTTTTGAACCTTGGAAAGACAAACACTAATTACAGGAGTAAAAAGGAAAAAACAACAACACATGTTTTCCTGATGTATTTGTCCAGTCTTGATTAGTTCATAGCTTGTCTGTTGCCCTTTGACCAGAGCTTGAAAAAATTACTTTTGGGGGATCTTCAGCCTGGTGAAGAGAATCATAGAATCATAGAAATGTAGAGTTGGAAGAGACCACACGGGCCATACAGTCCAACCGCCTGCCATGCAGGAACACCCTCAAAGCACTCCCGACAGATGGCCGTCCAGCCTCTGCTTAAAAACCTCCAAAGAAGGAGACTCCACCACACTCCGAGGCAGCATCTTCCACTGCCGGACAGCCCTGACCGTCAGGAAGTTCTTCCTGAGGTTCAGGTGGAATCTCCTTTCCTGCAGCTTGAATCCATTGCTCCTTGTCCTGGTCTCTGGAGCGGCAGAAAACAAGCCCTCTCCCTCCTCTACATGGCATCCCTTCAAATATTTAAACATGGCTATCTTGTCCCCTCTTAACCTTCTCTTCTGCAGACTGAACATACCCAGCTCTCTAAGTCTATCCTCATAGGGCATGGCTTCCAGGCCCTTCACCATTTTGGTCGCCCTCCTCTGGACCTGCTCCAGCTTGACCATGTCCTTCTTGAATTGGGGTGCCCAGGACTGGACACAGGATTCAAGATGAGGTCCAACCAAAGCAGAGTAGAGTGGGACCAGTACCTCCCTCGATCTAGACACCATACTCCTATTGATGCAGCAGAGAATTGCGTTGGCTTTCTTGGCTGCCGCATCACACTGCTGACTCATGTTCAGCTTGTGGTCTATTAAGACTCCTAGATCCCTTTCACACGTACTGCCATCCAGCCACGTGTCCCCCATCCTATATTTCTGCATTCCATTTTTTATACCTAAGTGTAGGACCTTACACTTCTCTCTGTTGAATTTCATTTTGTTAGCCTTGGCCCAGCTCTCCAATCTGTCCAGGTCATTTTGAATTTTGATTCTGTCCTCTGGCGTATTAGCAACCCCTCCCAATTTGGTGTCATCTGCAAATTTGATGAGCATGCCCTCTATTCCTTCATCCAAGTCATTGATGAAAATATTGAACAGCACTGGGCCCAGGACAGAACCCTGTGGTACCCCGCTAGTCACTTCTCTCCAGGATGAAAAGCAGCCATTGGTGAGCACCCTTTGGGTTCAGTCGGTCAACCAGTTACAGATCCACCTGACAGTAGCTCTGTCCAGCCCACATTTTACATGACATTCTTGTAAAGAAGCTAGTAGAAGAAGATCGAGGGGTGCCAGGACTACCCTCTTTAAACACCCCAAGGGCTGTCTGTTTGTATTATCATGGGATAGCTAAAACTCAGAAGTACCACATGTGAAAAGGACCTTGGGATTATTCTTGATCCTAAATTGAACATGAGCCTGTGTTGTGATGCTGCAGCAAAGAAGGCAAATGCTACTTACTCTGCATTAAAAGGAGCATAGTTTCCAAGCTGAGGGAAGTCGTAGTCCCCCTATATTCTGCACTAGTCAGACCTCATCTGGAGTTCTGCATTCACTTCCAGGTGCCTCATTTTAAGACGGATAGAGACAAGCTGGAGGAAATTCAGAGAAGGGCAAGCAGGATGATAAGGGGCATTAAGAACAAAGCCTATGGGGAGAGGTTGAAGGAGCTGGGTATATTCAGCTCAGAGAAGGCAACATTGAGGGGTGACACAGTCACACTTTTTAAATACCTTGAGGGCTGCCCTAGAGAGTACAGGGTAGGCCTGACCTCTCCCACCCCAAAGGGGAAGACCAGATCTAATGATTTTAAGTTACAGGAGGGTAGATTTGGATTGAACATGAAAAAGAACTTCTTGACAGTGGCCTAGGTGGGATCTCTTTCTCTGGACATCTTTTAATGAAGCTAGACAGCTACCTCCTGGGGATGTTCTAGCAGGATTTCCTGCACTGAATTGGTGGTTGGACTCTATTTCATGGTCCACAAGGTGGAAGAGGCCACAAGGGGATCAAATATTCTAGATCTGATCCTGACCAACAGGGATGACCTTGTTAATGAGGTAGAAGTGGTTGGATCTTTAGGGGGGAGTGACCATGCCCTATTGGAATTTGGCATTCAGTGGGAAGGAGAACATAAGTGTAGCCAGACACTCGTCTTAGATTTTAAAAAAGCGGACTTCTGTAAACTTAAGGAGCTGCCGGCTGGAATTCCGTGGTCAAGAATAGCGAAAGGGAAAGGAGTTCAGGAGGCATGGGAGTTCCTTAAAAGGGAGATACTGAAGGCACAGTCTAAAACTGTGCCAATAAGAGGAAAAATGGAAGGCATCTGAAGAAACCAGAGTGGTTGACTAAAGAACTCTCAGCTGAGCTAAGCGTTAAGAGAAACGTGTACAGGAAATGGAAGAGGGGGGAAACCACCAAAGAAGAATTTAAGCAAGTAGCCAGGAAATGTAGGGAGGAGGTCAGAAAGGCTAAAGCACAGAACGAACTTAGACTGGCCAGAGACATTAAACACAATAAAAAGGGCTTTTTTAAATATGTCCGCAGCAAAAGGAAAAAGAAAAAGGCGATAGGGTCGCTGCGCAGAGAAGATGGCGAATTACTAACAGGGGGAAGAGAAAAGGCAGAACTACTTAACACCTTCTTTGCCTCAGTTTTTTCCCAGAAGAATACAAGCACTCAACCTGGCGGTTGGGGAGCAGGTGAGGAAGCAGGGGAAATGCGGCACATAATAGGTAGAGAGGTGGTACAGGAATACCCGGCCACACTGGATGAATTCAAGTCTCCAGGGCCAGATGAATTGCATCCTAGGATATTAAAAGGACTGGCAGAGGTCATTTCGGAACCGCTTGCTATAATCTTTGGGAAATCTTGGAGGACAGGAGAAGTTCCAGCAGACTGGAAGAGGGCAAATGTTGTCCCCATCTTCAAGAAGGGAAAAAAAGCGGAACCAAATAATTATCACCCGGACAGCCTGACGTCAGTACCCAGAAAGATTCCGGAGCAGATCATTAAGCAGTCAGTTTCTAATCACTTAGAAAGCAACACGGTAATCATGAGAAGTCAACATAGATTTCTCAAAAATAAGTCATGCCAGACTAATCTTATCTCTTTTTATGATAGAGTTACTAGCTTGATAGATGAAGGGAATGCCGTGGATGTAGCATTTCTCGATTTCAGTAAGGCCTTTGACAAAGTTCCCCATGACATTCCTGCAAAGAAGCTAGTACAATGCGGGCTGGACAGGGCTACTGTTAGTTGGATTTGTAACTGGTTGACCGACCGAACCCAAAGGGTGATCACGAATGGCTGCTTTTCATCCTGGAGAGAAGTGACTAGCGGGGTGCCACCGGGTTCTGTCCTGGGCCCAGTGCTGTTCAATATCTTCATCAACGACTTGGATGAAGGAATAAAGGGCATGCTGATCAAATCTGCAGATGACACCAAATTGGGAGGGGTTGCTAATACGCCAGAGGACAGGATCAAAATTCAAAATGACCTGGATAGATTGGAGAGCTGGGCCAAAGCTAACAAAATGAAATTCAACAGAGAGAAGTATAAGGTCCTACACTTAGGTAGAAAAAATGGAATACAGAAATATAGGATGAGGGACACGTGGCTGGATAGCAGTACGTGTGAAAGGGATCTAGGAGTCTTAATAGACCACAAGCTGAACATGAGTCAGCAGTGTGATGCGGCAGCCAAGAAACCCAACGCAATTCTCGGCTGCATCAATAGGAGCATGGTGTCTAGATCGAGGGAGGTACTGGTACCACTCTACTCTGCTTTGGTTGGACCTGATCTTGAATACTGTGTCCAGTTCTGGGCACCCCAATTCAAGAAGGACATGGTCAGGCTGGAGCAAGTCCAGAGGAAGGCGACCAAAATGGTGAGGGGCCTGGAAGCCATGCCCTATGAGGATAGACTTAGAGAGCTGAGTATGTTCAGTCTGCAGAAGAGAAGGTTAAGAGGGGACAAGATAGCCATGTTTAAATATTTGAAGGGATGCCATGTAGAGGAGGGAGTAGGCTTATTTTCTGCTGCTCCAGAGACCAGAACAAGGAGCAACGGATTAAAGCTGCAGGAAAGGAGATTCCACCTGAACCTCAGGAAGAACTTCCTGACAGTCAGGGCTGTCCGGCAGTGGAAGATGCTGCCTCAGAGTGTGGTGGAGTCTCCTTCTTTCGAGGTTTTTAAGCAGAGGCTGGATGGCCATCTGTCGGGAGTGCTTTGAGGGTGTTCCTGCATGGCAGGGGGTTGGACTGTATGGTCCGTGTGGTCTCTTCCAACTCTACATTTCTATGATTCTATGATTCTATGACCCATGAGGCTTTTCCAACTCTGTGATTTCGTGATTCTGTTGTCCACCTAGGCTAGGGGTGGCTGACAGTATTTGGCTGCCTGAGCCAAAAGAAAAGATGGCACACCCTCACTCCATCTTCTGGACTAGGTGCTGACTTTAGTGCTGATGGTGGAGAAGCCTTCTACGACTCCACTGACTGAGAGAATCTGAAAGTACAGGAAGCCCCTGCCTTTTGATGCCCCATTATGTGATGACTTACTCTTTCAGTGCTTCCAAATTAAGGAATAGTTCCATTAATTTGACAGAGGCTTCATTCTTTCATCAGTTCTTCTTGCCAGTGGAGGCTTGTAGGAACTGCTCACACAGGTATGTCGTTTGCCAAGGGAGCTGGGTGGGGAAGGCACTAAGCCAGCCGGGAGACTTTGCAAGAAGTCCATGCACAATTGGTCCCAGGTGAGCCTCCATAAGTCCTTCATATTCCCTACAATGCAGTATATGGACTCCACTTTTCAACCAATTCCATTTTCTGACTGTGCTCTGGTCCCTAACCTGTCAGATAAGTGAGGGAAGCCTGTATGGATCTGACCCCAAAACCAAAAAAACTTTCAAACTTTGCCCTTGACCTGTGGTGGCAAGTCCTCTTGGAGCGGCCACCTTGCTGAGACTCTCTTCTGTGCCTCCACTCTTGCTGCATTCCTCTTGCCTGGTGAGGTCCTGCTTCTATGGGAGCAGCCACTATGGACGCCTGCAGCACAGACTGTGGCCAGAACGACACAGTGATGCTGCTCCTGCTACTCTTCAGCCTGTTTCCCTCGGCAACCTGGGGAGTGACAGCCAAATACACTCTGAATTTACCAGACGAGACAGAAGAACCTACCCATTATTACTGGCCTGGAGAGCTTGTCCTCTGCGGTGTCCTGCCTGAAATATATATCCCCATGGATCCCCTTCCTTTCCCCAGCCCAACTTTGATGGACACAGTGACATAAGTAATGATGCAGGGGCAGACATTCCCTTCCTGGGTTGATTTTCCATCCCAAGTTAGTTCCAGGAGGAGCAGGCTATGGTTTTCTTAGAATCCTAGAATTGTAGAGACCATCAAGGATCATCAAGTCCAATTCCTTTTTATCATGCAGAGCGACACAACTGAAGCACCTCAGCAGAGGTTCATCTAACCCTTCCGCTCTTGAAAAGCCATTTTCATTCCAACAGGCATTCGACGCATGATTATATGTGTCCTGTCTGATAGAATGTGCTGGATATGGTTATTTGTGCTGTTGATCTGTATGGGTGTGTGAGTTTTTACTCATGGATTTTAACTTTAATTCTTTTTGGCTGTTTAATTGTGTTTTAACTTTTGTATTCGGCAGTTTTTAACGATGTCTTTTTAACTGTTGTAAACTGCTTTGAGTCCCAACCTGGGAAAAAAGCAGGGTATAAATGAAGATAACAACAACAAGGACAAACATATCTTATAGTAAAGAAGTTCATCCTAGTGTTTATGTGGAATATTTTTTCCTGTAGTTTGAAGCCATTGCTCCATGTCCTGGTCTCTGAAGCAGCAGAAAACAAATTTTCCCCATCTTCCATATGAGATCCTTTCAAATATTTAAACATGGCTGTCATGCCCCTCTTAACCTTCTCTTCTCCAAGCTAAACATACCCAGTTCCCTATGAAGCTCCTCAGAGAGCTTCATGGTTTCCAGGCCTTTGCCCATTTTGTATTTGCCCTTGTCTGGACACCTTCCAGCTTCTCCATATCCTTCTTGAACTGTGGTGCCCAGAACCGGACACAGGTGGGGTTGGATCAAAGCAGAATGGAGTGGTATTCTCACTTCCCTTGGCCTGCTTAGCTGCCACATCACAGTGCTGACTCATGTTCACTTGTGGTCTCCTACGACACCTAAATCCTTTTCACATGTGCTGTGGTCTAGCCAGGTGTCCCCCATCCTATACTGGCGCATTTCATTTTTTCTGCCCAAGGGTAGGACCTTACTTTCTCCTTGTTGGGTTTTACATACATTGAAGTCTGCCTGGAAACAGATTAGCAGCCATTGAAGCTGTTCCACAAGGGAGTTATATGCTCCCTATCTCTCTCCTAGGTCAGTCGCATGCCCCATATTACTGTGGGAGGGAGGGAAGCTCTAGTGGCTGGTAGCAGCAAGAAAAAACAAAAGAAGGCAAGGAAGAGTCTGCTGGCTCTAACAAGATGAACACATTTTGCTGGGCAGAAGCTGTCATGGACTCCAGTGGGCTTCTGCATCCAAAGCATAGCAAATTAATGCCCCCCCCCCCCTTAAAGGCAGGGTGTTTAGGAACAAACGTGGCAGGTTCCGTTCTTTTCCACTGGGGTTTTTAAAGAGAGCTTGGATGGCCACCTGTGCAGGATGTTCTACCTGTGGGACACACCATTAACTGACTCCTGGACTCCAGGTGGAAGAGGGATGCTCCATACCACTGACTGTGGAGGAAATCCTGCTGGTTTGGCAAGTGCCACTGGGAGTGATTACTGGCTATACCAGCTTAAAGGCTAAAGGCGGGGACAGGAAAACTCTAGTCTGATTTTTATATATAAAAAAATTAAAAACCCAGAAAACACTGCCTTTGTTTTCATACCTGGCGTTCAATTAGAGGTGAAGGTGGTCCCTTTTTGTTTGAAGGTGATCTGGTCCAACCCCCTTCTGCCATGCAGGAAATCACAATAACAAGCACTGCCTTTGACAGACAGTCATCCAGCTTTGGTTGAAAAGCCTCCAAAGGAAGAGGAGACCCCACCCCACTCCCGGGCAGCAGAGGACTCCACTGCAAGGTAAGAACAATTAAACTTTACATACAAAAAGAGAAAAGGCAAGTGAGATAACTTGTAATGGATCTTCCCACACTTACTGTTCATACATTCATGTTTCCTCACTCCCAGCTCTGTGTTGTTTTGTAGGACGGATTCCTTGCCCTTGGAAAGGAGCACACTTCTCCCCACCCCACCTGCCTCCATGAAGCATGTGCTCCCAAGAGGTCTCAAGGTGAGAGGCTCTAGTTCTCCTGAAACAATGTCATACCTTCCTTTTTCTTACTTTCTTCAAGAAGATGAACCTGTGTTGATTGTGCACAAGATAAGTCTGCCTTAGGGTCACCGTAATTCAGAAACAAGAGGGCACATAGGCTAGATTATGCGCCTTGGCTCCAGCCTGTGTTTTAACATGTACATGAGAAAATGGATTAGCTTCCTCCTGGATTTGCAACTGTTCATCTCTTGTTTAAGGTTACAGACTCTCTGAAGTAAGCAAACACCTAAGTTCCTGTTGAATTATCTGAAACTATCTGAAAATGATAAGCAGATTGGGCCAGTTTGGAAATGCTGACAGATACCAGACAGAGAGGATATGGTTTGAACTAAGTGTTGTTTCCTGAATACTGACATGAGAAAACTTTCCTGTTTAGTCCATGTAAGGTGGGTGCTTGTGATAATGGAGGATTCCTATTATCTAGGTTTCAGTGCTGAAGGGAGACAGTTCTCCCTTCAGGCACATAAAGCGTCAATTAACTGCTATGATTAGGTTTACTAGGGTTAGGTCACAGGTCACAAGAGACAGGTGACCAATCAGGGGGAGAAAGGTGAGAATCTTTTGAGATGCTTCAATGGAGAAGTTATAAAGATCCTTGAGAGATCATGCAGTAGAGAGAACAAAAGGGACATCCAAAAACTTCAACAAAGGGCATAGATGCCGGGTGGACCATCTCCTGGCCCTGCCCTTGCAGAGCATCCCAGAAAGTGGCCAACTTGCTGTGAGTAACTTAGAATGAGTCTAGTTAGTTGCGCTAGGTCTTTTGTTATTTTGGAAGTTTGGCTGATGTGGAGAACGTACCTGTTTTTATAACTACTTGTAACTTAAGCGTACCTGAGAGGAGGAAGCCTTTCATGAGTATTATTTTCTTGTTTACTTGCATGCCTTAAAATATGTCTGTAAAACCTCTGTTTCCTCTCCATTCCCACACCATTCCTCAGCACACATGCAGATAGGATTTCTCTCACTCAGAAGGGGGAGGTGAGAGAAGAGAAAGGACCTTAAGCATAGAGATTGGCAATCCTCAGAGCAGAGTCCCACGGTGCTGCTCAGGTACAGGGGTTCCTGTTCAAGGCAGAAGGAAGAACTGAGTGCAAGGGGGTTCCATATAGAATCATAGAAATGTAGAGTTGGAAGAGACCACACGGGCCATCCAGTCCAACCCCCTGCCATGCAGGAACACCCTCAAAGCACTCCCCACAGATGGCCATCCAGCCTCTGCTTAAAAACCTCCAAAGAAGGAGACTCCACCACACTCCGAGGCAGCATATTCCACTGCCGGACAGCCCTTCCTGAGGTTCAGGTGGAATCTCCTTTCCTGCAGCTTGAATCCATTGCTCCTTGTCCTGGTCTCTGGAGCAGCAGAAAACAAGCCTACTCCCTCCTCTACATGGCATCCCTTCAAATATTTAAACATGGCTATCATGTCCCCTCTTAACCTTCTCTTTTGCAGACTAAACATACCCAGCTCTCTAAGTCTATCCTCATAGGGCATGGCTTCCACGCCCCTCACCATTTTGGTCGCCTTCCTCTGGACTTGCTCCAGCCTGACCATGTCCTTCTTGAATTGGGGTGCCCAGAACTGGACACAATATTCAAGATCAGGTCCAACCAAAGCAGAGTAGAGTGGTACCAGTACCTCCCTCGATCTAGACACCATGCTCCTATTGATGCAGCCGAGAATTGCGTTGGCTTTCTTGGCTGCCGCATCACACTGCTGACTCATGTTCAGCTTGTGGTCTATTAAGACTCCTAAAGATCCAACCACTTCTACCTCATTAACAAGGTCATCCCTGTTGGTCAGGATCAGATCTAGAATATTTGATCCCCTTGTGGCCTCTTCCACCTTCTGGACAAGAAATTGTCTGCAAGACAAGCAAGAAACTTGCTGGACCTTGCTGTCTTGGCAGAGTTTGACTGCCAACATATACCTGGGTAATTGAAATCTTCTATTATTACTGTATCTCTCCTTTTTGAATGTGCAGTCATTTGGTTGAGGAAGGCGTCATCAAAGTCCTCAGTCTGGGTTGGAGGTCTGTAGTAAACCCCCACCAGAATATCCCTATTGTTTCTCGCTCCCTTAATTCTTACCCAGATGCTCTCGACCTGGCTTTCTGGGTTTAAGTCACGGATCTCTTCACAGGTGAAAACATCCTTGACAAACAAGGCTACTCCTCCTCCTTTCTTGTTTGGTCTATTTCTACAAAATATGCTATACCCCTCTATTCCTACATTCCAGTGCTGAAACTCATCCCACCAGGTCTCAGTGATGCCTATCAAATCGTATTTATTTTGTTGTACTAGGAGTTCAAGTTCATCTTGCTTGTTTCTCATACTCCGTGCATTAGTGTAGAGACACTTAAGACCCCGGGCCCTTCCTGCAAGTCCTGTACTATAGTTTCTACTCCTCCTGCCACTGGCCACTTGTACTACTTGTCCAATATCATTTGGGCCTTATTTCCCCTTTAAATCTCCACAGTGCTGGGAAATGTCTTTTGACTCACTTTGGCCCTCCACAAAGTGTGTACCTATTTCTGCTGCAGAAGTAAGCCTTGCCCTTTCCTTGCTGGCATTGCTTTGCTGATCTGGACCCTCTGCTGGGCAGCGAATCTCACTCTTGCAATAAACAAGGGAGGCTCATATACGCAGCACTGCAGGCTGTGTGTTCTCCCCACTCAAAGCCATTCATTGCCTGGGCTGGAGAGTGGCAGGAATTGGGCCAATGAGCAGTGGCAGTAAAATTGGCACCCCTCTGGAAAACACACCCTGGGAGGGGAGGAGAATAGTGGTCCCACCCTTTCCTATTGTCTCCACTCTACAAAGCTGCGAAGCACCGGTCTGACCGTGCTGCTGAACAGTGATGGAGTTCTGCACAGTTTGCAGGGCTGGCAACCTCTCCCTCTCCATCGGGGGTACTAAGACCAGCTCAAAGAGGTATGACACCCCACCCTGAGACCCAAATGGCTGCCTCGCTCATACTGAAAGCATCACCACGAACACAAGGATGCTCTGACAGGCTCAGAACCTGTTCCTAGTGGTTGGGGGTCCCAAGATGAGTTCAGAGAGGGGTCACACTCCATCCTGAAAATGAAGCTTTGTGCAACAAAGATCGACACCTTCTTGAGGGGATTTGAGGTTCAGGAGGGGTCTCTGTGGGGTCCCACAGACTCTTGGGAGGTTCCCAGGAGCCCTCAAATCCTCAGAACCTAGGGAGACTGTGAGAGCATCCCCAAAAGAGACTCTCTCAAGGTACCACTGAAAAAGGAGTCAGGGCCACTTTTCATTTGACAAGAAGCAGGTAGCCAATAGTACTCACATCAATCCCACCCCCACCCTGCTTCCCAGGACTTCATGCAAAACACCTCTCCCCACTTTAAACACTTGCCCCAAATGTTGTTTTAAATTCTCCCAAAATTTCTCCTATTTTCCAAAAATAGTTTCTTACACTTGCAGGTTTTCCCTCTCTGGCCCAGAGACACTCTGTGGGTGTCCCCAGAGGATTATATGGGGGGAGCAGAGCTACCGTCTTCCTGAGAGGCAGCCCCATGGGTTTCAACCCAGCCCCATAGCTAAGTTCCACAGGGATTCAAAGAGGTCAATTTCCCCCCCATTCCAAAGATGGAGAAAGCAGGGAGGTTCTCAAAGGCAGGGCTTGCTTTGCTGAGTCGGGGGCTTTGCATTTGGAGGTTCTCTATATTTCTCCCCCTCCCAGTCTTGCATGCCACCCCTGCATCAGGCTGGGAGAATTTTTAGATTTCTGTTTGCCTCCTTTAAACTTTTGGAGTAGTAGAGATATATTGCATGGTACTGTATAATGAAGAATAAGAGGAGGGGAAATTGAGTCAGCTTCTGGCCCACTGAATTCCAGATCTTAAAAGTTTTTAAGCTCAGGAACACTACAGCTTCAAAACAATCTCCAGGTGGCCCCTTCATTCCAGTGAGACTAAAAAGAATTTCAAAAGATAGTTATTAATAGATAGATAATCTCCAGATGGATAGATATAATTGAAGGTTTGGCCTACAAAAGATTATGTCATAATATAAAGAACTGTTAAGGACCTACAGAGCTTCCTTGTTCCTAAGGCTCATATTGCTACAAAAGATTTTTTTAAAAAATGAGGGGGTTACTATTTAATAAAAACACTCTTATTTTGCTCCAGTGCATGTGTAGAAAATAACCACAAAGGCCAAAGCCACACCAAGCAGAGAGTCAGTTAACCATTTATTAAAATCACAATCAAGATGGTGAAAAGTAATATATGATTATAAACACTCTGAACAATGTAAAATATGTTGATATATTAAAAAGAAGAGGTAGTGATAGCAACGTAACAGTGGAAGCAAAAATTACCAGACCAACAATACAGATGGCCGGAGGAACCTTATATCAAATATTAATATAGTATCTTGATTTAAAGCCAAGTTTAACACCAACTCCAGTCTAACTCAATCAAGCAGCCTAAATTCCCAGTCAGAACAGAAATGTGTATGAGTCTACAGACAGTTCATGATCTTTAGAAATTCTAAAAATTCCAAAAAGTATTACAAAGAATCTATAAGCAAATGTTTGGAAAATATCAAAAAACAAAACAAAAAACAAAACCAGCCAAAGTAAAGGAGTTTCCAATTTTGTTTTTTAAAAAAAGGTTTTTCCTCCAAGAATGTGAGCCTGTTCCAGGTCATTCACACTAGACTGTTATAACACGATTATTCCACTTTCAACATCCTATGGAATCCTGGAGTTCGCAGTTTAGGGAGGGGTCCAATGGCCCCAAACATTAGGGGAAAAAGACGCAATTAGAGGAGATAACTGATTCCAAGAGAAGACCCTGAAGGAGATGGGAGGAGGAGAAACAGCTCTTTACGCCTGTAAGGCAAAGGCTGTGAGGAGACCCATCACTGGGATCCCAAACAGACAGCATCTGGGTTAAAATTTCAAGAAAGGGAAAACAATATCAATGACACACAAGGTTTTCTTCTGATGGATTCAAACTTTGAGAAAAGAGATTCCACCTAAGCATGGGAAGGAAGAACTCCTCCACTGTCAGAACCATTCAGCAGTGGAATATGGATGGCCATGGATGGTCAGAGGCCTTTAAAGAGAGACTATATGGGTATATTTTGGGATTGCTTTAGCTGCACGGCTCAGGGGGTTGGACTAGATGGCCCTAGGGGACCCATCTCTACCTCAAGGATTCTAGGCTTTCAAGAATGATCTCCATCTTTAAGATGAACTGTTTCTGAAATCTCTTCTTTATTGTTTTCCTGTTGGGGCAATTTCCTGCAGAACCCAGAATAAAACCACACTGTCTTACAAGAACCTCTATATGACCTCCTGCATCTAACAAAGTATTCAGACCAAAGCTCTTTTCCATGTTTCATATATCATGATACAACACCCTGGCTACATTCTCTACATTAAGATCAATATGTCATACCGCATAAGCTGTTCAGTCATTAGTCAGCACCCTGCATCGTTATTTTTTTTTTATTCTAGTTCTTTGATCTCTACTGCACACTCCACTATGACAGATGCTCTTTCCACCTTCTGTGCATTTCTACAGTTTCTCCCCAGTGTGAGTTCTTTGATGTTTCATACACCTACCCTTACTATGGAAGCTTTTGCCATATTTACTGCATTTATAGGATCTCTCTCTTGTATGGGTTCTTTCATGTGACTTTAGATACCTGCTCTGACTAAAGGTCTTTCCACATTTCACACACGTATAGGGTTTCTCCCCTGTGTGGATTCTCTGACGTACTGTAAGGGCATACCTTGTTGTGAAGGCCTTTCCACATTCCATGTTTGTATATGGTTTGTGTATACACACACACACTCTTTCATTAAGATAAGAGGAAGATAAGTTGGTAGCAGACTAAACTAACAAAAGTTTAAGACTATTGGGATGTGGAATAAGGAGGGATAATAACTTCAGTTAGGTACTAGGAAGAAGATTATTTGTGTTTGTTTCCATATTCATATTTGTATTAGCCATTTTTTCTCTTTTTTCTTTTTCTATATTTGAAATGTTCTGTTATTTAGTTTTTGTTCTGGTTCGTTATGTTTCTCATTCTTTTTCATTGGCTTAATAAAATTTAATAAAAATTTAAAAAAAAGATATGGGAATGACACCAGGTCTGTTGTTGGACACTGGGAAAATGAAAATAATGACCCCAGACAATTTGCCTCACTTTAAAGCAGATGATGAAGACCGCAGAGGTTGAAATAGGTGAAGATTTCCTTAGAGCTCACTGATGAATCAAAAGGGAGACGGCAGTCAAGAAAGCAGAAGCAGGCCGGGACTTGGGAGGGCAGCTATGACGGAACTAGACAAGAGCCTCAGGTGCAAAGACAGATCACTGAATAGCAAAGTCGGGGTTGTCCACGCTATTGTATTTCTTGCAGGCCGAGAGACCCAAACAAGGAAGACCTCTGAAAGTGCAAGAGCTGAGCTGGTCGGTTGAGGATAGGGTGTCCAGGAGGTGCTTCAGTGCTCAAAAAGCAAGTCCAAAATGAGCATGTTTAAACCACAAGTTGATGGTGTGATGCAGCAGCTCAAAAAGCCAATGCAACTCTAGGCTGCATCAACAGCAACAGAGTGTCTAGGTCAAGGGAACTAATAGTACCACCCTGTTCTGGTTTGGTCAGAGGGATATTATGACCTGGAGGGACACTGTATCCAGTTCTGGGCAGCTCTCTGAGGAGCGGCTTAGGGAGCTCCAGGGTACGTTTAGCCTGGAGAAGAGGAAGTTAAGAGAGGAAATGAGACCCCTGTTGAAATATCTGAGGGCATGTCATAGGGAGGATGGGGCAAGCTTGTTTCCTGCTGGTAAGAGCAGTTTGACAATTTGAATGATTTGCCTGAGATGGTGTACACAAGCCTCTCTTGGGGAGAGTGTTGTAAAAAATTTCAAGAACTGGGGAGGGGTCCCCCAAGACCTGGAGGGGTCCCCAAGAGGGATGATATTTGGGAAACACCATCAAAGTGTTGTCCAGCTGCCCCAAGCCTCATGAAATTAGCACGTCACTGATTTGTGATTCAGAATGTGTGCTGGAATCTAGTCATCAGTTCAATCGGCTACAAACTCCTCATGTCCTCAGGTTTTAAGCAGAATTATAAAAGCTTCCCTGGCAGGAAGATCCAAGAGCAGATGAGAGGCTCTTCTTTCACCCAGGAATCATAGATGCCTAGTGTTGGAAGGGACACCATGGGCTGCGTATCTATCAATCTATCTGTCTACAGGTATTTCCCTATTGCCTCCCACCCCACAAGGGCTCCTGAGGGAATAACCTAAGGAAAGCATTTTAAAACAGGACAAGGGCTAAAGACACACATTTTGGAGACAAAAATATAGCCTGATTCAGAAGATTTTGAAGGTCCATATACAACCTGAGCTGCATTTATTGGGGTTGCTTGATGACCAAATAGAGAAGAGACGTGGAAGAGATTACAGTAATACAAAGCAACAAGATTAAGATACGCACAGAAATGGAAAAGTACCGTACTTCCAACAAACAAAGACTGGTTGCTGCAATTGGCTCACCTAGCTGAGACGGACAAACTATCAACACTGATTAGAGAAAAATCATTGGGCTCATTTTTGAAAGATGAGAACCTTTGTATTTTGGCGGAAAAGTGAGAATAACACTTGTTAACTGGAGGGTTTGACAATTAATAGGTTTGGCTAAAGAAGTGCATGCACAGTATTATAGCTGGAGGAGTAGTATCATAAAATGTGTAACCATCATTAGGGAAGTTGGAAATTAATGTCAATTGTTTTTTTTTTCCTCCGTCTGTTGTTTCTTTCTCTTCTGTTTTGTTTTTCCTGCAGCACAAAATTAGCACAGTATTAAAGGACTCTGAAAAGCTTTCAAAAACAGTCCAACAGCAATCGTAAGACACCAAATTAAAAACAGACCACAGGGCCTCTCCTAAGGGTCTCAAACTTTGGGCAGGCTCATATGAGAGGGGGCACTGCTCTTTCCAATCTCCTGACCTCAAGTTGTGGAGGGCTTTGTAGGTCAAAACCTGCACCCTGAAATGAACCCAGAAGCAAACAGAAGCCAGTGCCATTCTTGCAAAACGACATTACATGGTCTCTCAAAGGCACTCCTGAGACCAGTCTGGCAGCTGCATTTGGCACGAGTTTCTAGTGGCTCTTGTGTTCTTTTCAAGGGCTGCCCCGTGCAGAGACCATAGAGAGCATCTAGTCCAGCCTCCCTCTGCCATTCAGAAGTACACAACTTCAGCACACCTGAGAGATGCCCATCCAACCCCTGCTTAAAAACCTCCAAAGATGGAGACTCCACCACCCTCTCACAGTAATGAGTGGAATCTTCTTCTGTGAAATCTGAACACACTAGTTCATGTCCTGGTCTCTGGAGCAGCTGAAAATAAGCTGGCTCCGTCTTCTACACAAAACATCCCTTGAAATGTTTAAAGACAGCTCTCATGCCACAGACTTGCTGGGGTTGGACTTGATGGCCTTGATGGGTCCCCTCCCCTTCCAACTCTTAAGATTCCAGGAAGAATCTATAAGAACAGGCACACATCCTTCCCTTAACATCTCCCCACCAGAGGAAACAGGACTACAATCAAGAGAGACCAGGTTCCCCTAAATCCTCACCTTTTCCACCAAAAGAAAAAAGGGGGCTTCTTACCCAAAGGAACCACCTGCCCACCATCCTCCATTCTGACTTCCTCGGGGAGAGTCTTCTGGCCCCAATCCATGAGATCTCCCTCCTCCTCAGTGAAACACGCAGCCAGATCCTCCAAGCAGACCAGACCCTGGAAGGGAAGCAGGGGGAAACAACATTTTTCTAATGTGGAGGGACCCTCCTTTGCCTGTTTCCCTCCACAGAGTGAGATTCTGCCTCCCAGGGGGAATTTTCTCTATTCCATCAGGATAAGGCCTGGAAACCATGACGCCCTCTGAGGAGCGGTTGAGGGAGCTGGGCATGAGTAGCCTGGAGAAGAGAAGGTAAAACGGACACGACAGCCATGTTTCTAAGTATATGAAAGGGTGTCACACGGAGGACAGAGCAAGCCTCTTTTCTGCTGCCCAGGAGACTAGGGCATCAAGCAATGGCTTCACCCTACAAGAAAAGAGATTCCGCCTAAACATTAGGAAGAACTTCCTGAGGGTAAGAGCAGTTGGACCGGGAATCTGCTGCTTCCTCAGAGGAGCGTGGCGGAGTCTCCTGCTTTGTAGGTTTTTGAATAGAGGCTTGGTGGCCAGTACTAGGAGTGCCTGGATTCTGTATTCCTGCATGGCAGAATGGGGTTAGACTGAATGGCCTCTGGGTTCTCTTCCAAGTCTGTGATTCTATGATTCTACGAATCTGCTGCTGCATCAATGGAATGCGGTGGAGTCTCCTCCTGCCTTGGAGGTTTTTAAACAGAGATTGGGAGGGCATCAGTCAGGAACGCTTTGAATGTGTCCTCCTGAATGGCACAAGGGGGTTGGACTGGATAGCACCATGGGGTCTCTTCCAGTTCTATGATGCTTAGAAGTCCTAGAATGTTGGGGGTTTTTTTAATTAGTGAAATCTTCAACTTTGGCCAAGGGAATTTGGGCTGAAAGAAGATGCTCTGCTTGGCTCTTTTTAAAGAAGGGAAAATTGGAGGAAAGGTAGAAGAGAGAAGATCTGAAGGCCCAGAACTCATCTGGGGCTGCCGTTCAACGCCAGAGGCTGTCTGGAGGTTGAAATGAAAATCCACTGCAAAGAGGAAATGGCTGCTTGGCTTCCCCAGTGCGGGGAGGGGGGACGGCTGTGGCTATCAAAAAGGAGGGTTGCGAGATGGATCAGGAAGCACCCTGGGGGGTGGAACGGGGTGGCAGAAGGCTACTCCTTATTGTTAGGGGGTGGAGGGAGGTCTTTCTCTGCCTGTTGGGATCCCATGGAAGAAACCTCCAATCCCAGGGCAACAGCACAGCCCAGGTTTTGGCACAGGGAGAAAAAAAAGAGGGCCAACAGCAAGAGGGAATTAAGACCGTAATACAAATGCAGAAAACAAGTCAGATTTTCAAGAGGCTTGCAAAGCATAAGAGAGATCCTACAATCGGAGGAACCATTTGGGCAGAGAGAGAAAGAGAAAAAAATGAAGACTGCCAGTCAAAGAAGAAACACAAAATACAAAGCATTATAAATGCAGAAAATAAGCCAGATGAACAGGGAACAGTGGTTTGCCTGCTTCCTCCATGCTAAAGGCTGAGACTTCAAAGACTAAAAAGGTTGTTTGTGAGAGGGCATCCGGAAGAAGTTTAGAAGCAGTAAGGAAGGGGGCTATTATTAAGGAGGGAGCCTCTGATCCCAAAGGAACAGCACAGCCCAGATTTTGGCAGAGAGAAAAAAAGAGAAATGCCAGCTACAGGGGGAAAAGAAGACCTTAATATAAATGCAGAAATTAAGTCACGCATTTCAAGGAGTTTGCAAAGTATGAGAGAGATCCTGGAATCAGAGGAACAATTTTGAATCTGGGCAGGGTTCACGCCCGGTGTGCCACACTGAGAGAGATAGAGAGAGAGAGAGATCACTGTTTTATTTTTCAGATTCCGCAGAATCGGAACGCAAGGCATGTCAAGAGATGGATTTTACAGCACCTAGCACAAAATCCTCCCTGGAACCGCTGCACTCTGAACAAAACGTGGCCCAGAGGCAAGCAGTAAACACACAGCAGAGTATCAAAACAGCAACAAGTGTGAGCAGCAGCAGAGTGTAAACATACAACATCAGATCTGGCCCCACTCTAACCACGGGTTAGTACCACTAGCACACAGTGTTGTCATCCAAAAATACCTGGAGGCTTTTATTCTTCAAGTTCCAACATATACACATCTGTACAGGCAGGATACACAGATCCTCAGTCAAAGGTTCAGCATCACATCAGGCAGAGGTTCACTTGGACAGAGTTCTGGTGTCACAGAATCAGCAAGAGTCAGAGAAAGAACCTCTTTTATACACACCTGCTGACAGGTCATCAGCTAGGGACAATGGCTGATGCAACCCCCTTGCCAGGATTTCGTATTACCACGACTCAGCCGTACTGTCCCCTAGGGATGACATCATGACTTGCCAAGTCATTCCCCAGGTGTATCCCCACATGCTCATCAATGGGGCAAATGCCACAGCGTTTCTATCCAACAAGGCACACAACAAACCAAGTGTTCCCTGAACACAAGCTAAACTCTTTTTTTTTTTTAATAGCCTACAAGGATTACCTCTTCCCCCTTAAGGAAGAAGGAGATAGCTCTATACGGAGAGAACTCTATCCAAATACATGGCCGTGTCAGCGTTCAAGCCCTGGACATGCAATCATAGGTGGTTCCCTAAATCATAATGCCGAATCCCACGCTGGACGTGGGAGACTTAATATTACAATGAAGCTTAATGTTTAAGTTCAGCTCTTGTGATCGCTCCCCCTTCCGTCCGCCTGGTTTGGGCTGCTTCGACTGCCCTGCAGACCACAGGGCTAACTGTACTCTTGCACCTCTCTCCTTATTTCTGCAAATTCCCCATCGCTCTGCTTAGCTGGTTTCCTGTTATTCAGAGCTCTTATACAGCTTAGATCCAGACTATTTGAAAAACTGTATCTTCCTATATGAACCCCCTCCGCTCAGATCTGCAGAGGAAGGCTTTCCCTCAATTCCGGCTACCATCCCGAGCGGCAAGGATATTTCAACAAGGGCCTCTAGGCTGCAGAGAAGAAAATGCTCGCAAGGAAATCTCCCCCTTACGAACAGGGCCAGCCTTACACGGCAACACAGACACACACACACATCCACTGGCCTAGCTAAAAAACCAGAGGGAGGGAGTTATTTTTCTGCCCCCCAAGGCAGAGGGGGCGGGATGTCCATGCCTTAGTCTAAGCCCCATCCCTTCCCACTAGGCTGTACTTCCCTCCCAGAAACACACACAGACACAAATACACATATATTGGTGTTCCTCCTCTGCACCTCCCTTTGTCAAGCTAAAGAAATCTGCTCTGGGATTTAGCAAATATGAACAAACTGACTATTTGGATGAAAGGAGAATCATTAACCATGTTTTTGAAGGACTGGAAACCTCCTGATTGGCTTTTGGAAAAATAAATGAGGGTGATTAGATGATTAATGGCTTTATTAATTAAAATGAGTTAAAATCTAAAGGTAAGGTGCAACCGACAGGTGAGACAGAGGGGGAGCAGGTTTCAAAAGAGTTAAAAAGGTACCTGCGGAAAAGCTAGTTGGAAGTCATCTTATTATTTATTTTGTTGCAGTTTAGTTTTAGATAGACAGCAGCTGGGATGAGTAGGTCAGAATCTGGTAAATAACTTTCCCATCTATTTTTTTTTTTTTGGCAATATGTGCTATTCAACTTTTATTCTGTGTAGATTTTATCTAATAAAAATGATTTACCAAAAAAACAAGGGGTAAGGAATTCGAAAAGTCAAGAGCGGGGGGTGTATCCTTCCCTCCATCCTCACCCCCCCCACAAAGCCAGCCTGCAAAAGGAAGGCCTGCTCTTCCCATTATACCACACTGCCCCCCATCCACACGCAGGAGGTGCCTTCCCTCTGCACCCCCCGTTCCCAGGCTAAAGGAGGGGGTCTCTCTCCTTCTCTCTTTTCCCCCACAGACCCCCTTCCCAGCCTAGAAAAGCAGCACGGATCTTCCCCCACTGCCTCCTAGAAAGACACAGCCAGGGGGCCCCATTTCTTCAGCTGAGGAAGCCCCCAAAGGGGGGGGTCTTTCCTCCTCCTGGAACTGGCAGCCCCCCTCCCAGCCCAGAGGAACCTGGGCAGCTCTTCCCACTAGACTGCACTGCTCCTGGAAAGAGGGTCTCTTTCACCCCCCCAATGCACCCATGTGGGAAAAGAGAGCTCCTGGGGTTGGAGGAAGGGGCCAGTTTTGCAAAGGGGGGGTGGAGGGAGGGAGAGAGAAAGCTTTCTTATAATTAATTTGGAGGATTTTTTTTTTGCATGTTTCAGGACACAAGGGGGAAGTCCCTTCCTCCCCCCCCACCACATGGGGGGGGCTCTTTTTCTTTCCTCCTCCAAACTTTCCCCTTATCTTTTTCTTGCCTGCCTGCTTCACCCACCAGGCCGCTCTCCCTCCCTCTACTCCTGGCCAAGGGGGCTCCAAAGGAAACTTCCTCCCCCCCGCCCCACATCCGCCCTTCTGCAAATGGGAAAGGGCTCAGGCAGAAAGCTTAAATAAGGTTTGCAACCCACGAGGCCTCCCGAGGAAGTGCAACTCGCTGGTCCCTTGGAGAACCGGTACGGAGCAGGGGTGTCCTCACACACCCCCTTCTCCTTGCAAGCAAAAAAACCCCCAAAACCCTTTGATCCTGGGCGAGATCCCCGGCTGCCCTCACCTCAGTAACCTTGCTGGCGAGACCTAGGAATGACGGGATTCAGGCCACTTCCTCACTAGACTGTTATCCTGCTATTATTCTGCTTTCAGTATCACTAGACTATTATTCCACTTTCAACCTCCTATGGAATCCCCGGGGTTTGCAGTTTAGGGAGGGGCCTTTGAGGATGAGAATGCACCAGTTCCTCCCGGCTCCCAACAACCACAACCTCTGCCCCTCCCTCGGGGATTCTGGAGCTGGGTGGCACACGGCCAGCCCACAGTCTAATTTTGGGGGACGGGGGGAGTCCCTGTCGCTCACAAGGCTCCTGTTGCTCTCCTGAGGAAGCCCATCCATCCCAGTGACGACCTGGAGAGTTTGTTCAGCTGCGTTAGAGAGCCAGGCTGTGCAACTAAAAGATGCGCCGTACGCAGGGGCGCAGTTTATGCGGAGCCTGACTCAGCCTTGGTGCATTCTTGCAATAAAGCTACCCCTCCGCTATGATTATGTAGCAAAGTGTTACTTCCACCCCCAGCCTCTCTGTCCAGCCGGCCCTTCTCTCGGCCTCACCACCTTCCCCGGCACGGGGCCTTCTCAGCGGCTGCCCCTTCTCCACAGCTATCTGTGCAAGGACACTTTTCATATCTCACTCACTAACACCCCTCTTTCCATATTTAGTCCTTCTTGTTGCTGTGTGCCTTCAAGTCGTTCCCAACTTATGGTGACCCTATCATGGGTTTTTCTGGGGCTGAGAGTGTGTTCACCCAGTGGTGAACAAATTCCCATGCAGGAATTTGAACTCTGGCCTCCAGTCTCCTAGTCAAATGGCCAAACTGCCAGCCCGGGCCAAAGGCGAGGCGTGCACGGCTGTCCTTCTTCGCAGAAACGGAAACAGAGGCAAAGCAAAGGGGTCCCTTGCCTCGGACCACCCACACGGCCCACTCGCCACCGCGCGTCGCTCTCGGCCGTCCCAGGTCCAAACGCAGCCCGCCAGGGCGAGGGCCGCGGGCGGCCGCTTTCCCGCCCAGGCTCCCCCGCGCGTGCGCAGAGAGGGCGGCCGGACCGCTGGAGCCGGCGGGGCGGTCCCGGGCGCGCCTGCGCAGTCGAGGCGGCGTGGCTGAGCGCGTGGCTGGCTCGGGGCGAGGGAAAGAGGCGGTGGCTGGCCCGGTGAACGCGCGGAATTCACGGCCCGAAGGTGGCGTTCCGGGGCGGGGGGCGAAGTCGCGGGGGGGGGCAGGTTCCGCGGCAGTAGACACGTGCACAGATAGGGCCCTTTTGCCCGGCTCCCTGGGAGCCTAAGACTGCGGGTGCGTGGCGGCAGCAGTCTATGTGCACGCTCAGAGCTTGGAGAGGTTACTTTGGGCATTACAATGCCCATCATCCCCTAGCCGAGACGCCACTCACGAGGAAGCGTATGGAGTGTGTTTCAGTGCAGAGCAAAAAGGAAAGAAAAGCAGAATAGAGAAAGAAATAGCAGAGAACAGAAAGAAGACAAGTTAACATTGTCTGGTGACTTTGCTATGGCTGATTATGCATTTTCCCAGATGAGATTGCCTCTCCGTCTGCATAGTGTTCATGCGCTTCTTGGCAGAGGGAGTAGGTGGAGGGAGAATGTTTAGCTGGCATTCTTTGCCCTTCAGGCCCAGAGGTTGGCAAGGTTACTTTGACGGCTGCAATTCCCATCTTCCCCTAGCCAATACTCCACTCAGGAGGGAGTGTGTGGGGTATATTTGAATGCAGGCTTAAGGGGTAGCTAAGGCAGCTGAACAAAAACAACCCATGCTCTTTGCAATAGGAAACAGCAAAATATTGCTTTTGGTGAGGCTTTTCTGGAGAACTGCCGCTTTCCCCTCTTGTAGGCGCTGAAATTAAGGATTGTGTTTCCAGCATCAGAAGGTGCCCTGATCTATGCAATTAGCAGAGTTGGTATGGGGTGTTGAAGGGGATGAAAAAAATACGGAAACCAGCTACTTGTGGTTAAAAACTGTGCTTTCTAGAGCTGGGCGGGGGGGGGGGGTGATAAAATACCCCAGCAGAGAGAGAGAGAGATGGAAAACTCATATACTTCCAGTACCAGAACCTGGAAAACTTTTTGATTACAACTTCCAACAGCCAATTAAAAAAAAAACCTTGACAATAAAATTTGAAAACAGTTAAAACCATTTGCTGAACCCCCCTCCCCAAAGGTGATGTGGAAGAAATTTCCACCATGTTTGACACCTCCCCTGGTGTCAAAATGAAATTTTGAGAAAATCCAAAGCTCCCCCACTGTCTCAGAATGCCCTCTAGCGACCCAGGAAGTCCCCAAAACATTCCTCTGTGTCCACTAGATGACATTTGGTGGCAAAAAGGTAGGTAGGTAGGTAGGTAGATAGATAGAGGAATGGGGGTGGTGATGGGGGGCCTCCTGGAGGCAGTCCCCCCATCTTCCACAACCCCCCCATATGGTGTGTGAAAGGATCCCTAAAACCAAGGCATTGAGCCATCTAAATGAAGACATCTCTGCTTTTTCCCATACCTGCAGCAAAATGGGAAGCCAGTTGACTGCCTGTCCCAAACCAGTAGAGGAATCTGTTGCAACAAAGATGATCATCTCTCCAAACAGGGCAGAGCAATTCAAAGCGCCTGCTGTGGAGGCCATGGAACTACAAGGGATCAGGAGCCAACACAGAAGCAACATGGTCACCTTTCGAAAACCAACCGAGCAACTTTTAGCAACAGAGGCAGAGAAATTCAGGGCAACTGATGTGGAAACCTTCGAAATAGGAGTCATTGGGAGCCTAAGCAGACGCAAGGCGGCGGCCTTTCCAAAACCAACGGGGCAGTCTTTGGTGACAGAGATGATCATTTCTCCAAACAGGGCAGAGCAATTCAGAGCACCTGCTGTGGAGGCCATGGAAGTACAAGGGATCAGGAGCCAACACAGAAGCAACATGGTCACCTTTGGAAAACCAACCAAGCAGCTTTTAGCGACAGAGACAGTTGTCTCTCCAAAAGAGATGGAGAAATTCAAGGCAGCTGATGTGGAACCCTTTGAAGTAGAAGTCAGAAGCAAGACGGCCACCTTTCGAAGACCAACGGAGCAGTCTTTGGCGACAAAGATGGTCATTTCTCCGAAAAGGGGAGAGCAATTCAAAGCGCCTGCTGTGGAGACCATGGAAGTACAAGGGATCAGGAGCCAACACAGAAGCAACATGGTCACCTTTCGAAAACCAACCGAGCAGCTTTTAGCGACAGAGACGGTTGTCTCTCCAAAAGAGATGGAGAAATTCAAGACAGCTGATGTGGACCCCTTTGAAGTAGAAGTCAGGAGCAAGACGGCCACCTTTCGAAGACCAACGGGGCAGTCTTTGGCGACAAAGATGGTCATTTCTCCGAAAAGGGGAGAGCAATTCAAAGCCCCTGCTGTGGAGGCCATGGAACCACAAGGGATCAGGAGCCAACACAGAAGCAACATGGTCACCTTTCGAAAACCAACCGAGCAGCTTTTAGCGACAGAGACGGTTGTCTCTCCAAAAGAGATGGAGAAATTCAAGACAGCTGATGTGGACCCCTTTGAAGTAGAAGTCAGAAGCAAGACGGCCACCTTTCGAAGACCAACGGGGCAGTCTTTGGCGACAAAGATGGTCATTTCTCCGAAAAGGGGAGAGCAATTCAAAGCCCCTGCTGTGGAGGCCATGGAACCACAAGGGATCAGGAGCCAACACAGAAGCAACATGGTCACCTTTGGAAAACCAACCGAGCAGCTTTTAGCAACAGAGGCGGAGAAATTCAAGGCAACTGATGTGGAAACCTTCGAAATAGGAGTCATTGGGAGCTTAAGCAGACGCAAGACGGCCTCCTTTCCAAAACCAACGGGGCAGTCTTTGGTGACAAAGATGATCATTTCTCCAAACAGGGCAGAGGAATTCAAAACGCCTGCTGTGGAGGCCATGGAAGTACAAGGGATCAGGAGCCAACACAGAAGCAACATGGCCACCTTTCGAAAACCAACCGAGCAACTTTTAGCAACAGAGGCGGAGAAGTTCAAGGCAACTGATGTGGAACCCTTCGAAGTAGGAGTCATTGGGAGCCTAAGCAGACGCAAGACGGCCACCTTTCCAAAACCAACGGGGCAGTCTTTGGTGACAGAGATGATCATTTATCCAAACAGGGCAGAGCAATTCAAAGCGCCTGCTGTGGAGGCCATGGAAGTACAAGGGATCAGGAGCCAACACGGAAGCAACATGGTCACCTTTCGAAAACCAACCGAGCAACTTTTAGCAACAGAGGCGGTTGTCTCTCCAAAAGAGGTGGATCAATTCAAGGCAGCTGATGTGGAACCCTTTGAAGTAGAAGTCAGAAGCAAGACGGCCTCCTTTCCAAAACCAGCGGGGCAGTCTTTGGCGACAGAGATGGTCATTTCTCCGAAAAGGGGAGAGCAATTCAAAGCGCCTGCTGTGGAGGCCATGGAACTACAAGGGATCAGGAGCCAACACGGAAGCAACATGGTCACCTTTCGAAAACCAACCGAGCAACTTTTAGCGACAGAGACGGTTGTCTCTCCAAAAGAGGTGGAGAAATTCAAGGCAACTGATGTGGAACCCTTTGAAGTAGAAGTCAGAAGCAAGACGGCCTCCTTTCCAAAACCAACGGTGCAGTCTTTGGCGACAGAGATGGTCATTTCTCCGAAAAGGGGAGAGCAATTCAAAGCACCTGCTGTGGAGGCCATGGAACTACAAGGGATCAGGAGCCAACACAGAAGCAACATGGTCACCTTTCGAAAACCAACCGAGCAACTTTTAGCAACAGAGGCAGAGAAGTTCAAGGCAACTGATGTGGAAACCTTCGAAATAGGAGTCATTGGGAGCCTAAGCAGACGCAAGGCGGCCTCCTTTCCAAAACCAACAGGGCAGTCTTTGGTGACAGAGATGATCATTTCTCCAAACAGGGCAGAGCAATTCAGAGCACCTGCTGTGGAGGCCATGGAAGTACAAGGGATCAGGAGCCAACACGGAAGCAACATGGTCACCTTTCGAAAACCAACCGAGCAACTTTTAGCAACAGAGGCGGTTGTCTCTCCAAAAGAGGTGGATCAATTCAAGGCAGCTGATGTGGAACCCTTTGAAGTAGAAGTCAGAAGCAAGACGGCCTCCTTTCCAAAACCAGCGGGGCAGTCTTTGGCGACAGAGATGGTCATTTCTCCGAAAAGGGGAGAGCAATTCAAAGCGCCTGCTGTGGAGGCCATGGAACTACAAGGGATCAGGAGCCAACACGGAAGCAACATGGTCACCTTTCGAAAACCAACCGAGCAACTTTTAGCGACAGAGACGGTTGTCTCTCCAAAAGAGGTGGAGAAATTCAAGGCAACTGATGTGGAACCCTTTGAAGTAGAAGTCAGAAGCAAGACGGCCTCCTTTCCAAAACCAGCGGGGCAGTCTTTGGCGACAGAGATGGTCATTTCTCCGAAAAGGGGAGAGCAATTCAAAGCGCCTGCTGTGGAGGCCATGGAACTACAAGGGATCAGGAGCCAACACAGAAGCAACATGGTCACCTTTCGAAAACCAACCGAGCAACTTTTAGCAACAGAGGCAGAGAAGTTCAAGGCAACTGATGTGGAAACCTTCGAAATAGGAGTCATTGGGAGCCTAAGCAGACGCAAGGCGGCCTCCTTTCCAAAACCAACAGGGCAGTCTTTGGTGACAGAGATGATCATTTCTCCAAACAGGGCAGAGCAATTCAGAGCACCTGCTGTGGAGGCCATGGAAGTACAAGGGATCAGGAGCCAACACGGAAGCAACATGGTCACCTTTCGAAAACCAACTGAGCAGCTTTTAGCGACAGAGACGGTTGTCTCTCCAAAAGAGATGGAGAAATTCAAGACAGCTGATGTGGAACCCTTTGAAGTAGAAGTCAGAAGCAAGACGGCCACCTTTCGAAGACCAACGGGGCAGTCTTTGGCGACAAAGATGGTCATTTCTCCGAAAAGGGGAGAGCAATTCAAAGCGCCTGCTGTGGAGGCCATGGAACCACAAGGGATCAGGAGCCAACACAGAAGCAACATGGTCACCTTTGGAAAACCAACTGAGCAACTTTTAGCAACAGAGATGGTTGTCTCTCCAAAAGAGGTGGAGAAATTCAAGGCAGCCGATGTGGAACCCTTTGAAGTAGAAGTCAGGAGCAAGACGGCCACCTTTCGAAGACCAACGGGGCAGTCTTTGGCGACAAAGAGGGCCATTTCTCTGAAAAGGAGAGAGAAATTCAAAGCGCCTGCTCTAGAGACCATCATAGAAGAAGCGTGCTGGAGCCCACATGAAAGCAAGAAGGCCACCTTTCCAAAATCAACAGGGCAAGTTTTAGCGACAGAGATGGTTCTTTCTCCAGAAGAGGCACAGCAATGGAAAGTGACTGGTGTGGTGCCCATCGAAGTGGACATGTACCGGAGCTGGTTGAGCCCAAACAAGAGGCTGCGGTTAGTCGAAGTCTTCAGGCCACAGTCAAGGACGATGTCGCTAGAGAGCCAAGTGATTTGGGAAAGCCTTCAAGATGGAGACAAAAACTTTGATCTGCCCCTCATGGAAAAGGCCATTAAAGAAGTTCACGAAGACATTCAACGCCTGGAAAGGTTAAGAAAAGGAGGCATCGAGGGAGAACAAGTGTTCCCTTATGCCGATCAGTTTCATTATTACCCCAGAAAGGACATTTTGTTGCTGACCTTAGAAATGTTACAACTCTGTAGGAAAGAGGTGTTTTGGGCAACCTGCCGGTCCTCTCGCCCACCCAGCAAGTCTGCTTTGAAATAATCAAAGGAAATACACGTGAGAAAGGAACCAAAGGAAAATGGTAGAGCATGCTTTTGTTCAAGGAGAGAAAAATGAGAGAACTCTTTGGTTCTCTTACAAACACAGCATTTTGGCCCTGTTGGCTAAATCTTGATGTTTGGTATTTTATTTTTTCCTGTTAAGGAACCCTTCATTATCATTCTAGCCTTGTTAAGGTTCAAGAAAATTTACCCTGTATCAGAGAGAATGGTTTCTGGATTAGTAATTCTGAAATTTTTTGCATATGTGGGACAGATGTTTGCACTTGGGTTGTTGGCATTGTTGTTTCTGCTGCTGCAGGAAAACTTGAGAAATAAATAGTTCTATGTTGTTAATGCAACTTGAATGGTTAGTCCAGTTCAATTTAAATCAAACGGGGTTGGCTTCTGGTGTTTACATTTTAGTTGCTTGTAGACCTAAAATTAGTGTGGGAGCAGGGGAATTTACCCTAAAAAGTCCAACCAACCAATCCCCACCCCCAGCAGCACTGGAAGCGACAGCTAAAGTGTCCTCGACAAGCCATGTAATAATCTCTTTTTAAGGAGGAAGAATCCACCACTTCCAAAGCTCATCGGTTCCACTCTGTTTTGGTCTGTTCCTAAACAGAAATTCAAACCTGAAGTCCGGACTTCCAGGCATTCTGGGTTAGAATTCTAAATGCCCTCCTTAAACTGCCGATTCCATGATCCCCTAGGATGGAATCATGATGGGGTAATAGACCCCTACGATGGAACCATGACAGTTCAAGACAGTTCTATTTCTGCAGTGCCAGTGGACCCCAGAAGCAGATAAAGTGAGTCCCTTCCAGATGTTGTTGGACTGCAGCACCCAGCATGCCTCACCCTTGGCTATGCTGGTTAGGGGGCGATGGGCATTGCAATCCAACAAGGCCAACTAGGAAACCATCCAAGTCCTACCTGGTATCTTAAAAAACAAAGGGGATTGGATTTGAGGAGTTGTAGCCCAAAAAGATTAAAAGTGTGAGCGTATGTCCGTCCACATCCATGCCTCCAACAGAGACCCCCGTTTCCCCCACTGGGAGAGGCTCCTGCCCCGCTGCACCTGGTCGGAAAGGCGCACCTTGCCCCATGAACCCAGGGCGCAAAGCACACTAATGGCCACCAACACCTCTGCCCTCACCTTGGCTGCGCACCCCCAAGGAAACTACAGATCCCAGGAGCCTCTGCAGCGCCAGCTGGCAGCAGAAGGGTGGTGGCAGGGAACTAAAAAGTCCCCAGGCAGCAGGAGCAAACCCTTGGGTCCTGAAGGAGCCATGGAGCGACCCGGCAGTGGATCCTGATCTGGCTGTGAGTGTTTGGAGCTGGGCCAGGCCAGGGGGGTGGCCCAATTAACTTTCTTTTCCGGCCTCCTCCTGCTCCTCCTCCTCCTCCTCCACTGGTCTGGCTACAAGTGACCACCGGTGGCCTCAGTCCAGTTGCCTGAGTAAACCCAATGAGCCGGTAGGTTGGCACAGGTTTTGAGCTATCGTTTATAGCTAAAGTACACTGTTGTTTGGATTAAACTCTCTTTTGCATGTGGAAGAGATACTGAAAACTTAACATTAATTAATTTATGATGAATTAACTGGTTCTTGGAACTAGCACTAGCACTTGGGACTTGGTGCCTCTCAGTTTTCAGTAAAAGAATGCCCAGTTGGAGTAGACCTGTTGAACCACTGGGGTTTATGTAAGTGCTGATTGAACCATGGGTTCACACAGGCTGGGACTAAATGACAGGATTGGGTCCACTCGTGTCACCAATGCAGATCAGCATTTTCCTGTTGTGTGCCTTCAAGTTGCTTCTAACTTATGGCTAACCTTAACAGGAGGTTTCTGAGGCTGAGAGTATGTGACCTGCCCAAGGTCACCCTCGGTGTATCTGTGGTCAAGCAAGGAATCAAATCCTGGTCTCCAGGGTCATAGTCCATCGTTCAAATCACTGCATAACGCTGGCTCTCTATCTTTGGCTGGCCTTACTTTGGGAAGCACTTGGAAAAAGTTACTTTTTTGGAGGACTGCAACCCCCAGAATCCTTCAGCCTCATGACTACAATTCCCAGAATCTACCAGTTGGTGTGGCCACTGGCAGATGGGCATTGTGATCAAAATTAATGTTACCTTTGTCCAAACTCTGGGCCTCAAATTTTGGGGATGCTGGAGTTGTGGTGGGGATTCTGGGATCTGTTGTCCAAGAGAGAGAAAATTTTCCTGATTTGTGCCCTTTGGAAGTGTGGGAGTTACTTCTGAGCAAACATTCAAAGACTTTCACTGCTGCTTAACAGGATGACAAAGGGAAACACTGAACATTACGAAGGTAACATTGAACATTATGATGCACTCAGATTAGAGGTTACGGGGAGCATCAGTCTTGAAAAACAATTCCAATTTTGTCAGAAAAATTAAGTGATTGTTTTTATTAACCTTTTTTTTTTATTAACAACTCTTTTGCAAGCGAAAGGAGAGCAGGGAGGGACCAGCCTGCGTTTCGTGGGACTTTGCTAGAGTTGAGGCTTGAACTGAGCCAATCAGACCTCTGATCCTGTGTTGGTCATCGGTTGCGGGGCAGAAATAGGAAGGCTTTTTGCAGCAACCATCTCCTGGTTGTCAATCAGGGGATACTGCCGTGTACAACCCAGGAGATTTCAGCCAATCAGAGGCTCCGGGGCTGAATTGGTCATCAGTTGCCAGGCGGAGAAATGATGGCGTCACCAGCCACACCCTCCCCGGCTGTGCTGGGAGGCAGATCTTCAGAGAACGGAGCGGAGTGGGAGAAGTGGGAGCGGGTCCCCACAATCCCATGGCCCCCACCATTTCCCGGAGGAAAGCTGGGAGAGGCAGGACCAGGCAACCTCAGGGTGGGCTCCAGGGGCCAAAAGCCACGAGTCAGGAGGACACGCATGCAGGGAGAGGCTGCAACCATTGGCTGTAATTTACCCCCCCCCCCAGTTTGTGCTAGGTTTCTGCTTGCAGGGAATGAGGGTCCATTTTGCCTCTTCCTGAGCCTGAGGGAAGATCATGGCCCGGCCTCCTTCTGTCTTCTCTGTTTTGGCTCTCTCAACCCAGTTTGCAGCAACGGAAGTCATCCGAGGACCAAAGTGGGGGGTGGGGACAAGAGAAACTGTGACATTTTAGGGGCAGCTGAAAAAGTGGAATCAATTGGAATTGTCCCAGCCAAAGTGGAACGGCATGGTGTCAGAAGGTAAAATTATACGTTGGAAAATGAGAACAGGTGCTGGGGAGAGGGGGCCTTGCTTTCCCCTGCCAAACAGCAGCAACAGAGTCGTATTTAACAACCTTCCTCTCATTTTCCTTTGAGTTCTCTGGACGTGCTTTTGCTCTCCAAACCCCAACCCAGCCTGGAGATGCTGTTTTTTCCTTCGCTACCCCCCTAAAGACCCTCCTTGTAATGATGATCCTAATCCAAACCCGAACCCTAACCGTGAGGTTTTCCTTTCTCCCCTCCCCTTAGAATCCCCTGACCCCTAAATAAACACTTACCTGGCAGGGAGATACCATGATCAGAAACCCCTGACCCTGAATGAGAGTCCTATCATGTCCCCGTGGCTCTGTGTTCCAGCGCCCTTGGCGGAGCCCATCCTCCCTTTCTCCCCCTTCTCCCAAATTCTCAGAAGACCCCAACCTAACCATCCCTCCCTCTCTTTCCCCCTTTGAGCCACTGAGGTCATCTCCATCCCATATTCAATCGGGACAGACAGCTCCCTTGACCTGAGAGACGACTCCACGGGGCAGCCCCCTGGGAGTCTACCACTGCCTCTGAGGGGTGGGGTCTCCTCCTCCCTTTTCAAGAGAGGCCAGACAGGCACATCTGTCAAACAGGGGGGCGTGGATTGCCTCTTCCTTGTTGGGCAGAAGGGAGTTGGCTAGATGGCCCCTTGGGGTCCCTTCCAGCTCTAGGATCCTATGAAATCTGTGATTCTGTGGCTTGAAATGGCAGCCCTGCAAAGCCATGGAGGCCTAAAGCTGCGGGGGGGGGGATCCCAGAGGTTGTCTAGTCCAACCCTCCCCACCCCACCCCACCAGTCCTTATGCCCAATAACAATCTCAACTCCCTCATTCCCAGGATCTCAGGCACTTCCAAAAGCACAAAAGCTGGAGGAGGAAAAATTGAGTTTAAGGCATGCGAGGACGGCTGGGAGGAAGGGGACCGTCATTTATTGAGGCAACTCAAACAGAAATCACACCAAGACCATGGTATTTTTAAGACAGTTTTAGAAAAGAAAACAGCAGGAAATTTACAGCCCAATTAACAAAGGAGCTTGGAGCAAAGAACATCCAGGTTGAGGCCTCCGTCTCTGAAACCGGGGCTCCCCATTGGTGTTTGGGGTGTGGGGGGGAGCGAGATGGAGGCTGCCCCTCCTCAGGGGAGAAGAGACAAGGGGGAGAAGGTCATTCCTTGGACTTGGCTGAGGAGCAGGGAACCCCAGCAGCTCTTTTCTTTTCCTGCATCAAAGAAGGACCCCCTGAGTCCCTTAGCCCACCCCAAGCTACGTGCTACTCATATCTAGTGTGGGACTGTACGATGGTGCCACATGGAGGGGAGTTGTGGGCACAGAATTAGGGACACCCCAAGGATCCCACCTTAACGTAATCAAACAAACAAACAATCCATTGCATGTTACTATATTTTGAGATAGAACTGAGCTACTAGAACTTAAAATACAAATTTTAAATCAATGATCCGTTATTAGACCTTAAGCAAGTTACTAGACCTTTAAAAAATTAGGAAAGATATCCAAAAAACCCAAACTTGGGGGGAGGGTGCTGCACAGGAGTGTACATCCCCCTTGCACCTCACACACCTGTGGGTGAAAAGGTTTTGTCAAAATTTTCAAACCTCTGTTGTGCAAATCCTCTTGCAACTAATCTGGCCTTGTACTTCATACTGCCATCCGGCAAAGACTTCCTTTTATACACCCAGCCGCAACCAACCACCTTTTGGTCCCTGGGTCTCTCCACCAGCTCAAAAACTTGTCTCTCAATCATGGATCCAAACTCGGCATCCATGGCCTCATTCCAGAGCTCTTGCTCCTCCTCTGAGCATCTAAGCATGGCCTCAAAGCTCTCTGGCTCCTCTCCAACTACCGTGCAAACTCTGGCTTCCTGAATCACAAACCTCTCAGGAGCTTTCCTCACTCTTCTGGTCCTTCTAGGAATGATGGTCTCCGATCTAGAGAGACCATCATCGCTAGAACCTCCAGCTGCCCCCTCCACTTCTGGCTCCAATTTTACTTGAAACTGTGGTGAGGGAATGTCGTGAGTCCTGAAAGCATCAGGTGAACTACCTGGTGAAGCTTTGGGTGTACGTGGAGTGGTGTCAGGTGGTTCCACCCCTCCATTTCTGGGGCTTTCCTCTGGCTCCATCCCCAGTGATTGAATAAACACTTCTTTATTACAGTGTAAATCCTCCCAACCACTGTGTGTCTCGAAGTTGGCACTTCTCGAGAACAACAATTTGCCATGCCGCAAATGGAATTTGTATTTATTCCCTCGATAGCCAACAAACCACAACCTCCTCCACTTTGGCTGCCCTTTGCTCCTCAGCTGACTACAAATAAGTACATTGGCAAATTGTCCAAAAACTCTCAGATGTTTCAAAAAGGTGGACACCCATACAACAAATAGAACGGTGTTTGCCGAACACTGGCACACCACATCCTGTTGAGCACATGGTTTGCAGCCAGAATTGCTTCTGCCCACAAACCAGGTGGTGATTTCGAGTCCAGCAGCATGCAATCCTTCATCTGCTGTAGAACTCCAATCCGCTGTTCCTCCAGCCTATTCTCCGCTGGCGTGTAGGGATTGGTCGTTTTATGTTGTATGCCCCTCCTTCTGAGGCAGTTTTGGGACTTGGCGCTACAGAATTCACCACCGCAGTCCATATTGAGGCAAGCTACTTTGTGGGGAAATTCCCTCTCCGCCATGGTGACCCAGTTCTTGAATTTATCAAATGCCTCTTCTTTTGATCTTAACAAGAACACATACCCGTACCTCGTATGTCGGTCAACAAGCACAAATATATATCTGGACCATCCCTCACTCTCAGGGAAAGAGCCTGCCAAGTCCACATGCACCACTTGGAAGGCCCTCTGGGAGACAATCTTGCTCTCTTTCAGAACAGGGAAAGATTTTACCTTGACCTGCTTACAGACTGAGCAGGCAAGAAATCTGGGGCATTTGTTGACTTTCAGCTCTGGACAGACCCTTGCCAATTGTTCCAGCCCACCAAAATTTGCATGACCCATCACTCTATGCAAAAAATGGCAACAATTGTCATGTAGGGGCACATTTAACATGACATTGGACACATGAGAACCTTTTGCATTTGGTAATACATGACACAGTCTGTCTTTCTTTACACCCCTGGCACAGGCTTTCCCACCAATGTGCAACCATTACCCCTGAACACTATTTCATATCCTTAATTAGTTAGGCAAGAGATACTTAATATACAGTGTTCCAGATTCTCTGCACATAAGACATTGTTAAAACTTTTCCCCAGGCAGGGAACAAACACAGATCCCACGAGGCTGACTGAGCAGTGCGCCCCATCTGCCATGCTCACACAATGCACAGGAGCACTTCTGGCATTCCGCAACAGGCGTTTACTGTTGACAATATGATGTGTCGCTCCACTATCCAGAAGCCAGTTGTGGCAAACAGGTCCCCCAGCAGCTACAACGACAACACAAGTCCCGGGCTTTTTCCTCTGGACTCTCCGCTTCCTGTCGTCCTTATCTCTGGACTCTGTGGCTTTACAGTCCTTCCCGAAATGACCAGGCTTGCCACACTTATAACAGCGCTTTATGAAGGCAGTCTCTGGAGTTTCCTCCCCCTCACGTGGAAGCTTCTCCCGGCGCTTATCAGCCTTGTCTTCAGAAGCATGCTGCAACTCACAGGTGGCTTCAAAGGCTCATCTGTCATGTTCCTCAAGGACATGTGACATGATCATGTCCAGAGTTAAGTCTCGCTCTCTTAAATTCTGGAGACCATAGAGCAGAAAGTCCCAGTCTTTGCTCAAACTGCCCAGGAGGATGTAACACTTCTGGGGCTCAGCAAAAATCATACCTCTGTTTTCTAACTCCAAAAACAGAGACTTTATGATGTCCAGATGGGCTTTCACATCTTCCCCTTCCTGCAGCTTTGTGTTGTAGAACCTCTTAGTCCACAACATCTTGGAGAGACAGGAATCGTGCTGGTAAATTCCTCTGAGTGCATCCCACAACTCAGCTGCGGTGTGCTTGTCACGAACGTGGATAAGCTGGCTGGGCTCCAGACTCAGGATGATGGTGGCCCTCGCTCGCTGGTCTGTCGCTCTCCCAGTTGCACCTTCCGGTGGGTGTTCCACAACAGTCCACAAATTCTCTCTGACCAAGAGACTTTGGCACATAAGACTCCATGTTTGCTAATTGCTGTCATTTAGCTTATCAAACCCGAGCGTTGCAGTTGTTGCTGCCATTTTTGCTCAATCAAAACAAAAGCAAAAACAAACTTCAGCAGCTCTTTCTGGTTCCAAAACTTGAACAGCCTTGCGTGGAAAACAAAACTCTGGCCAGGCAAAACAAAACAGCTGCTTCACTCTACTAAGGAAAAAATCCTCCCACGTGGCTTTTAACTCCCAAAACACCAGAGCTTATCCAGCCAGAGACTTAGGACCGTCTCTCAGGCTGTATGCCACAAAACCAACAGGGTTATCTGGTCCAAACTGGTTAAAGCTGGCCAGAACGTGGCAAGACGGCCCATAACCCCTGTCAGAGGGTTGGTGGATGATGGGTGCTACACAAAAACCTCAGTAGCACTTCCCTCCAGCACTGAGCTCTGGCAAAAAGACAGTTCACCAGAGTCAAATGTTTAACTCACACAGCCTATGAGCATCCCAGTAGAATATTGACATTAGCAGCAAAGCCCTGAAGGCAGGAAAAATACTCCCACACAAGTGTTATCTTCCAACAGGAGGCTTTACAATATATACAGTATATACAAGTCTCCAACGGAGTTTTCAGCATTCAACAGCAAGCTGACATAGCCTCTGGCCGCTCTCCAGACATCAAGAGGGCTCAGTGGGCTAGAACTCACCCACTTATATACAGGCATCTCTGATGCAACTCTAGCACACCTGCTAGAGGTATGATGTAACCTTCCTGCCATGGTTACACAACCCAGTGGCTCATGCTTTGGAGTCTGAGTCAAACCAAGCAAACTGCCATACCTTACGGCCACTTTGCAGCATTCTGGGCTGTTTGAGTGTAATATCCCACTCTTCATTTTTCAAAAGGATTGTCCTCACTACTTGGAAGGCTAGAAGAAGGGAGTTGAAACCAACCTTGCCCCAAAGATGGCATTTTCTGCAATCCTATTTTAAGGTTTTGTTCTTCTCAGCCCAGAATCTGGATTTCTGATGCCCAAAGAGGAATGAGGCTAAATCCTGCTGACCTGCATCACATCTAGGTCAGAGAAATGTCATGCAGAGAAACAAGCAAGCTTGTTTTCTACTGCTCCAGAGGCTAGAATGTGAAACAATGGATTCAAATAGGAAATGGTCAAATCTCAGAAGAAGGTTTTGTAATGTTCAGAGGAACAAGCCTGACCCCCACCCCCTCAGTTGACTTACACCAGATCTTGGTCAGGGGTCTGGGAGTCCCCAGTGGCCCACCCAGCAGGCTTAGAAGTCCTTCTCCTCAGGGATGAAGGGCAGGTAGGAGAATTTGCAGAAAATGAAGTCCACGCTATGGTAGAAGGCTGTCTCCTGGACCCCCTGGGGAGACATCCTCCCCGTTCTTCAGCCAGGTGATGTTCAGCACTGGAGGAGAGAATTTGTCCACAAAGCATATCAGCACATTGGGGTACCCCAGCTTCAGGAGGGCTTTGAGGTACATGGTCACCAATGGAACCATTGAGAAAGGGATAGAGGAGGTTATGGATCCCCTGGCCCATGGGCTCATTCCTCTCTCCTCCCTGTCTCCCCCCCCCCCACGGTCCTGTGGTCAGAATGGACATGCAGCCCCTCCAAGGCCTTGAGGTATCCCATTTCTTGATGTGCCCTCAGTCTGCTCCCTCTGACGCTCTTCCTAGCAGGAGCACTGCACCCAAAGTAAAGCCAGAGGTCAGGAGGAGGGAAGTCCTAGATGGACTCCTGCAGGTGTCTTACTCATGAATAAACTCCCCTGCAGCACTGGTTGGGCATTTGAATGCAGTGTGTTCACATTTGGTTCAAAGTTGCAGAAGCAGAGTGGCACCCACGGGGCCACTGAGCATAAGGTGGGCACCACAAAAAGAGAGGTTTGAAACCATTGCTCCATGTCTTAGTCTCCGGAGCAGCAGAAAACAAGCTTGCCCCATTTCCAGGATTCCGTAGGTGGCAGCCAGGATAGTTAGACTGGGATCAAAGTGGTCAAACTGTGTAGTATGGAAAAGACCCAGTGAATTGGAGAAAGAGGTTTCTTTTCCTTCCATCAAGCCCTTTTTGGAAATTACGCATAAAAAACCAGTGCCAGAAGATGGCCGGCATAAATAAATAGCCTCCAACTTCAGCCTCTTCATAAATTTCCAGTTATTTTTGTGATAACAGAAATCTTATATTGTGTGTTGTCTGCCTTTCGCCTTGATCAGTCAAGGTACAGCTCAAGAAGATGTGGATATGACTTCTGTCTTTTCTGGTCAATAAAGTTCCTTTCAGTCTTTCTCAGACGTCCTCACAGTTGTGTTGTGCTGTTTCCCACTTCGGGTGGCTGTAAGTCAAGGACATCACAGGGTTTTCTTGGCAAAATTTCTTACCAGAAGATTTGCCACCATTGCCTTCCTCCAAGGCTGAGAGAGCGTGACTTGCCCAAGGTCACCCGATGGGCTTTCACACTCAAGGGGGAATTGGAACCCTGGTCTCCCAGACTCCTAGGCCAGCACACAAACCATTATACCAGTGGCCAGATTTATTTAGAAGAGGTTTGCCTTTGCCCTCCTCTGAGGCTGAGAGAGTGTGAGTTAACTCAAGAGCACCCAGGGGGTTCCCATCACAGAATGGCTATTTGAAACCAAGTCCTAGTCCAACACTCAAACAACTGGACCACCTGCCTCTGTGAGGATTTCCTTGGCTCAGTTTCCTCACTTTTGTGTACTGTGGAGCCAGGTGGGTCCCCATGGCAGTGGCAGTGGTATACGGAATATTCCCAAAAGTGACATAGTTAGAATCCCAGAAGAGTGGAAGGGGACTCCAAAGGTCATCCAGCCCAACCCCTTCTGCCCTGGAGGAAGACACAGTCTAAACCCTCCCTTTGGCAGACGGCCCCCCAGCCTCTGTTTAGAAACATCCAAAGGAGGAGGGAGGCGTCACCACCACCCAAGAGAGCCCATTCCACCGGAAAGTCCATCCGATTCAAGTTAGCAGGGCACCGGGATGCTGGGCTGCGGAGAGACGGCATGAGCCCCCCTCCCCCGCAATTCTGTGAGGCTGAAGCAGACGAGGAAAGGGCCACTCCCCCTGCCCTGCCCCATAGCTCCAGATATCTCCCATCTCCCATCATCCTGAGACAAAGAAAGGACCTTGGGCCTTGGACCTCTCTGGGGCGAAGGAAGAGGTCGGGGAGAGAAGGGTTTTCTTTCCTCTCCGGCTGGGAGTCTCTGGGGTACTGATGGGAGACGAAGGGATCCTGGTCACAAAAGCCATCCTGCCCGGCAACTGATGACCAGGACAGGCCTAGAGGCTCTGATTGGCCGAAGTCTTCTGGGATATTCAGGGCAGCCTGGTTGCTGCCAAGGTCTTCCTTTCTCCGCCCGGTAACCGATGAGCATGACAGGACCGCAGGCTCTGATTGGCTGAGCTCAAGTCTTGACTCCCAGAAGGGACCCGTCAGGGAAGAGCCGCCAGGCCTGGAGCGTTCCCGGGGCAGAGACCCGAAGGGGAAGAAGGACGGGCGGGGAAACGTGGGCGAGGCAAGAGAGGTGGAAGGGCCCTGAACAAGAAACCGTTAAGCAAAATATGATCACACGGGCTCAAAATATTAGGGAAAATATCTTATTAGAAGATGGGGGGAAAGCATGGTCAAAAAATATAAAATTTACAAGGTGCTCGGCACTGAAAGAAAATTACCACAAAATGCTATTTCACTGGTATTTGACACCAGCAAAATTAGCTAAGATCTATAAAACAATATCAGATCAATGCTGGAAGTGCCAAGACAAAAAAGGTACGTTTTATCATATGTGGTGGCTCTCTCAAAAAGCAAAAGACTATTGGAAAGAAATACATAATCTTATTACTAAAATATGAGGGGTTAAAAATATTAGGGTTTAAATTCTCCAGAATTATATTTGTTAAATGTAATGAAAGGAATTGAAACCTCTTATCAGAATATTATATGCCAGAATATTATATGTAAGAGTTAACCAGGAAGGGGACTGTATTAAAAAGATATGAAGAGAAAAATGGGAGAGATTAATAGTAATAGATGAACAGATACAGTAATCCTTTTCTCTCTCTTTTTTCCCTTTCTCTCTTCTTCTTCCTCTTTTCTGTCCTTTCTCTCTTTATAGATTTATATAGAATTTTATGGATTTTTATGAATTTAGGGTGAGTAACTTAATAGAATTTGGAGCTATCTAGAACCTTAATACACTGTGTGAGATTCTGACAGATAAGGAATTAACTATCTAAGATGGTTGAGGAGATACAGTATTTTTATTCTCTCATTATTTTGAATGAATGATCTTATAATCTTGTTTGTAACTTTATAAGTACGTTTTTTTCTTCTGTTAAATACATTTTCTATAGAATTGTAAATAAATAAATAAATAACACCCCCCCCCCCATCTTCCTGGCCTTAAAGAACGAGATGGTGCCTGTGACGCTCAGGAGGCCAGGGGCCAGGCCCAGGCCACAGACCACATTCTTCGCCATTTCCGGGATGGGAACCGGCTTCCGGGGATCTGTCGGGTGGATGGGGGGGGGGGAGAGACAGAGGAGAGGGTCATTCCTTGGACTTGGCTAAGGAGGAGGGAACCCAGGTGCCTGCCCCCTCCCTCCACCCAGCCCTAACCTTCTTCCCTTTGCCCCCAAATCAAAGGCCCCATTTCTTCTTCCCTGCCAAAGAGGGACCCCTGAGCAGTCCCTCAAGCCCATCCCTGAGCTACCTGCTGCTTATACCTCACGTGGGATTATGCAGTTGCACCACGCACAGGGAGGAGTTGTGGGCACAGAATTTGGTAAACCTCAATAATTCCACCTTAAACTAATCAATCAATGAAACAAACAAACAAACAAACAAACAAACTGACTGCAAGTTACTAGACCTTAAGATAAAATAATAATAAATAATAATAAAATAATGAGTGGGAATACCTCATGAAACCCAAGCGGAGGAGCTGAGCAGAAATTTCCATCCCCCTTCCCCTCCCACACACCTACCCACAACAGAACACACTATCTTGCTCAAATATGGTTGATTTGCATGACTTGGTGAGCTCTTAAGTTCCCGAAACCTAGCAATCCCAGAAAGCTGTTGTGGCTGGATAGCAGTACGTGTGAAAGGGATCTAGGAGTCTTAATAGACTACAAGCTGAACATGAGTCAGCAGTGTGATGCGGCAGCCAAGAAAGCCAACGCGATTCTTGGTTACATCAATAGGAGTATGGTGTCTACATCGAGGGATGTAACGGTACCATTCTATTCTGCATTGGTTAGGCCTCATTTGGAATATTGTGTCCAGTTCTGGGCACCCCCATTCAAGAAGGACATGGTCAAGCCGGAGCAGGTCCAGAGGAGGGCGACCACAATGATGAGGGGCCTGGAAGCCATGCCCTTTGAGGAACACCTTAGGGAGCTGGGTATATTTAGTCTGCAGAAGAGAAGGTTAAGAGGGGACAGGAGAGCCATGTTTAAATATTTGAAGGGATGTCAAGTTGAGGAGGGAGCAGCCTTGTTCTCTGCCCCTCCATAGACCAGGACAAGGACGAATGGATTCAAGCTGCAGGAAAGGAGATTCCACTTGAACCTCAGGAAGAACTTTCTGACGGTCAGGGTTGTCCGGCAGTGGAATCTGCTGCCTCAGAGTGTGGTGGAGTCTCCTTCGTTGGAGGTTTTTAAGCAGAGGCTGGATGGCCATCTGCTGGGAATGCTTTGATGGGTGTTGCTGCATAGCAGGAGCTTGGACTCGATGGCCCCTGGGGTCTCTTCCAACTCTATGATTCTATGATAATAATAATAAAAAACTCCTAGATTTGTTTTTGGCCAATATCATCCTATTGTTGTTTCCTTTGAGGAATTTGGTTTTTGGGGCTTTGTGTGGAAGCCCCAAACCAAGCAAACTGCCATGCCTTAAAGTCAGTCTGCAGCATTTAGGGCTGTTTGGGTGTGATATCCCACCCCTCATTTTTCAAAAGAATTGTCCTGGCTCCTTGGAGGGCTATGAGAGGACCCCGCCCCGAAGAGGGCATTTTCCAGACCCCTGTTTTAAGATTTTGTTCTTCTCAGTCCAGAATTTGCATTTCTGAGGCCTAAAGAGGAATGAGGCTGAATCCAGCTGTTTTACACCAGATCTTAGTCAGGGGCTCTGGGAGGCCCCAGTGTTCCACCTGGAAGGTGTAGAAGTCCCCCTCCTCTGGGATGAAGGTCAGGTAGGAGAACTTCTGGAAAGTGAAGTCCATGTTTGGGTAGAAATCAGTCTCTTGAACCCCCTGGGAGACCTCCTCCCCGTTCTTCAGCAAGGTGATGTTCAGCACTGGAGGGGAGAATTTGTCCACGAAGCAGATGAGGCTGTTGGGGTCCCCCAGCTCCACGGGGTCTTCAGGGTACACGGCTGCCAAAGGGGCGACTGAGAAAGGGGGAGAAGGGATTAAGGATCCCCTGGCCCATGGGCTTGTTTCTCCCTCCTCCCTGTGGCAGCCTGCCCCTCCCAGGCCCGGGGGCACCCCTTTTTCTTGATGTCCACCCCAGTCCACTCCCTCTGGCACTCTTCCCAGAAGGAGCAGCTGCACCCAAAGCAAAGCCAGAGGTCAGAAAGAGGGAGGGAAGTTCTGGCAAACTGATGACACTGGTAAGAGAAAAGTCTGTAGCAACTTTTGGGAAGGACTGGGAGCAAGAAAAAGAGCATGATGTGTTGATTGCAGGATTAATCAACAACCAGTATTTTTGGAAAAGTAGCAGTTTTTAACAGTATTTCTATCTAGAGAAGTTTTTTTTTTTTTACAACAGAATTATCTATAAAAATAAAAATACAGAATCTTTCCTCTTGCCAGTCTCTTACTCATGAGTAAACTCCCCTTCAGAAGGACTTGGGCATTTTTGTCAATGCAGTTTGTCCCTATTCAGTTCAATGTTGCAGAAGCAGAGCTGCAGCCTTGGGGCCACTGAGCATAAGATGGGCACCACCAGCCATTCTACGAAAGGCATGATGGGTTTATTTTGCATACACTGGCTCAAGAGTGCCTCTAGGCATGCACAAAGCTCTGTGCCCCTCTCATCAGCAAGTGGAGGCACCAGCTACACAAATTCAAGTCCTGCTGGACCCCAGTGGTTGGGGGGGCACTAAGAGGTTGGGGGTCTGAAACCCCAGCACCTGATGGGGGGTGGCTGGGGAAACTGAGAAGTTGTGGGGGCACGAGGGGCTGCTGGAATTTGCCACCCCAGGACAGCCTTTCCCAGCAAAGTTGGGCCCTCAGGTCTCCCCCCCCCCCCCCGCAAGTCACTAGCTTCAGCATGAGTGCCAAATGCACAGCTATTCTGGAAGTGGAGGTGCCTTCCCTTGGCAGCCTCTGTCTATTGGGGAACTGGGAAAGGGGGTGCAGGAGAGAGGAGAAACCGGGGAACCCTCCGTCCTTGCTTCAGCTGGGGAGTTGGTACTGGGTTAGGATTTTAATACTATGGCAGCAGGGGGCTGGACTACATGGCCTTTGGGGAACCCCCCAGCTCTATGATCCTATGATTAAAGAAGGTCTCACTTAGAGAGAGGCCAGGAGGTGCTGAGGCACCCAATGGTGGAAGAGTAGCCCCCCCCCCAGCAGCCCCATTGTGCCCCCTGCCCCAGTTTTGGGTACCATTCTGGGCCTGGGTGTGGTTGCTGCATTTAATCAGGTTTTCCAGGTTGGACTCTGAGATGGCCATGTTTTTGAGGGCCTGCAGGCATTGAGACCAACTGATAGGGGCAAGTCAGGCCACCTCCAGACGGTCTGCTTGTGGCCCCAATCCACGCGGAAGAGCTCCTCGTCATCCAAGTCCTGCAAGAAGTGGCCAGCCTCCTTTCCCGATGGGAAGCTCTTGTGGAAGAAGTCCTGCTGGACGTAGGTGTGAACTGAAGGCACCGGAGGCGTTGGAAGGAGGGTGTAGGAGGGCAAAGAGGAAAAAAATATTAATGTGATTTCACGTAATATTTCACGACTTTTCCCAGTACTGGCCCCAAGGCAGCTTACAACAAATTAAAGCAAAGTACAGACAAAACTTATTTGATGCAGATTGTTTTAAAATTTAAAATGCTAAATTACTTAAACCATAATACAAAGGAGTTGGATTTCAGGAGGCTAAATAATCTAGTTTAAAGTAATGTCCAAAAAAATAAATACATAAAAATAAAGGTGAAATGGTAATATAGGAGATTAAAAGAAGCAGACACGTAGGAAGAAAAGGGCTAAAGTGTGACATGATTCTTTAAAAGACCCTCCTGGCACAGTGAGCTAAGGGTAATAAATTAATAATAACGACATCGATAATAATTCCTTACCTGCCTCTCTCTGTGGATCAAAGTTAGGAAGAACAACAGATTAAACACACACCAGCAGTAAGAAGAACATAGACGGCTAATAGGTGACGAAACCCATCCACGTGTTCACGTCCACAACTTAAAAATCACCCGGATAGGCGGCGGCTCGGGGCTGCCGGCAGGGAAGGAGGGCGGCGAGGGGGCAACCGAGGGGACGCCCCAACTCGGGGGCAGCCACCCAAGAGGCCCTCTCTGGGGGGGGGTCCTCACCCCGAGGGGGCCTTGGGCGGAGAGAGCGTCTTTCTTTGGGGGCCTCAAAAGTGGGGCGGGCCCATGGGGGCGGGGGGGAGAAAGGAGCCCGGGGGCCCTGGTGGACCCCCTCCGCCCCCTCACCTTCCGCGGCCCTGGCAGCCCGCCGGGCCAGGAGGGAGACCAGGAGGAGGGGGGGCGCCCGGGGGGCCCCCAGGACCCGCGGCCCCTTCTGCCGCTGCGGCCGCCGCCGCCGCCGCCGCCGCCACCCCGGGCTCTTCCAGGGACCGGGACGAGGCGCCCCCCCCGGGAGCTCCGCTCTCTTCTCCCTTCCCGGCCCGCGGAAGGGCTGCGGGGACGGAGCTGGGGGCGGCCGTCCAGCCCGCTCAGCCAATGAGAAAAAGGCGGCGGCGCCGAGCGCATCTGTTGCCGGGGAAAAGTTCGCCTGAAGTTTCTTCGGACTGGCGGAGAGGCTTTCGGAAGAAAGATTCGCGCCCGCTCGCCTGCGCGTTGCTTTCGGAGCCTTGTCGTTACTGTAGTAGCCCCAAAGTGACAACCGTACGATCGTTACAAGGGCCATCAATATGGCCAATATCGTCGTCGTCGTCGTCGTCCTCGTCGTCGTCGTCATCATCATCATCATCATCCATATGGTTACCATTCCATCCTTTCCGTCCCGAGCCTCGAAAGGCGGCTAAAAAAAAAAACAAAAATCCAAAGAAATGTCGTCAAAGCTCTTCTCCCGCAAGCAGAGATGGTAATAGTAGGAATAATAATAGTAATAATAATAATACGCTAAAAGGCTTTTCTCCGGGCTGGTTTTCCGCCTTTCTCTCTCGGAGGAGGGGGGCGGTCGGGACACGGCATGTCTTTCCTTCCTTCCTTCCTTCCTTCCTTCCTTCCTTCGTTCCGTGCTGCCTGCCTGCTTCCACCCTCTCCCTGTGGATTCCGCTTTTCGGGTTGGGGGAATCGCGTCCCCCCCCCCGCCGTCCCTGTCCTTCCTTGAAACCCTTGAAAGACCCCAGGGATGCTCCGGCCCCCCGCCCCGCCCCGCAAGCCGCTGCTCCCCCTCCTCCTCCTCCTCCTCCTCCCTGGCCCCCTCGAGGCCCTCACCCCACCCGACCCCCGGGGCGCCCGGCGAGGTCTCCTGCCCGCGAGCGCTTCAGCCCGGCGGAACCGCCTCCGGGTCTTCCTCGCCCGGCCCCCGGGGACCCCCCGGGGCCCTCCCTCGGACCAGAGCTCCGCCCTCCGGCTTTCCTTCCTCCCTGCGGGGGGCCGCGCCCTGAAAGGCCCCGTCCGGAGCTCGAGGGCAGCGGAGAGGAAGGGACCTCGGGCGCCCCTCTCCGCCGCCGCCCCCCGCCCGACACGGCGGCCATGGGCTTCCGGGGGATTTTGGCTCTGGCGCTCGTGGCGACGGTGGTGGCTGTGAGCGCAGCGGAGACCCCAGGTGAGCCGTATTGGGGCCCCAGGGCGGCGCCACGCCCCCATTTGCACCTCATCCCAGCTCGATTCGGGGCCCCCTTTCCTTCCTGGCCAGTCTAGCCGGCTCGCCTTTCCCCTCCCCTCTGATATTTCGCTATTTGTAAGGACAGAATCGGAGCCTTCCGACGTGGGGAGGGACCCTAGGAGTCGTCAGGTCCTTCCTCTGAAATATTGATCTATATTGGCTTTTCTCAGGCCAGGAATCCTCAGAGGTGTTTTTTTCAGTTCCTTCCTCTGCAACAGAGCCTCCAGCCCCTGGTCTTTGTCAGCGGCGGTCTCCCATCCGAGGATGAACCAGGGCTGAGCCTGCTCATCCTCCGAGAGCAGACGGGAAGTCAATTGCTCTTGTTGCGTGCCTTCAAGTCCTTTCTTACTTCTGGCGGCCCTGTCCTGGGGTTTTCTGGGGGCTAAGAGCATGTGACGTGTGCCCCCAGTCACCCACTGGAGTCACCAAAGGTTTCCCTCAGAGGCATCTTTGTCCTGCCACCATTTGGCTTCCATTGGGAGGGGGAAGGGGATCCCGCAGTCCCCCCCCCGCTCTCCTTCCCCTCTGCCTCCATGGGGGGCAGAGAGGCAACTGGGTCCCCCACATTCCCACCCCGACCCTGACCTTCCTCCTCTCTTTTCTCGCCCCCCCCCCCAGGCATCTCCTGATCCAGGGCATCCACGAGTGCTACTTCAGCCCCACCACCACCTCCGGGACGTCCCCCAGGGAGACGAAGGGGATGGAGGTCCGCTTCATTGAGACGTTGGTCTACAACCAGAAGGAGTGGGTCCGCTTTGACAGCGCCCGTGGGGAGTTCGAGGCCGTTTCCCCGCTGGCGGAGCCCGTGGCCCAAGCCTGGAACGGCCAGAAGGATGTCCTGGAGGCCTGGCGGGCCCGGGCGAAGGCCTTCTGCCAGGACAGCTACATGGTCTTTGAGCCCTTCACCCACCGGAGGCTGGGTGAGTCCCCCAGAGAGCGAGGTAGAGGGTGGCTAAGGGATGGGGCATGGGGGGGAAAGGAGGGAGAATCCGGAAGAAAAGAAATGGATCTTCATAAAAATATAGAGAAAGAAAGGAAAAAGCCTAGACTTCGGGAGAGGGGGCTCGGGTGACCCAATTTTATGAGGGGGAAGGGAACCCAGCAGGGCCTTTAAGACTCAGGTTAGACTACTATAATGCACTCCCCGTATGGTTGCCCTTGAAAAGTGTTGGGAAGCTGGAGCCAGACTGGCCTCAGATGTGCATTTTGAAAATCACAAAAATAGCACCGGCCTTGCAAGGTTGACACTGTTGGGAGTGGCAACCTTTGCATGCTTAATTAACTGGCTGGTTAGTTTCCATGTTTAATGTAGGCATAGAGAGATAGCCTGGAGTAAATTTCCTGTTGTTTGGTCAACACCCATGTCCCCTTGCATGTTCTCTTCTTCTTCCCCTTTTGTTCTGCTGCTTCCCTGCAAGCATGCGGTCTCTGATCTCTGGCAAGCATGCTTCGCTGTAAGTGTGGGACTGCTTAATTCCTTCTTACTTTCTTTAAGAATTGAACTTGTGTAGACTATGCAGAATATTTTGTGTGAACTTTTACATAATTTTAACCAAATTGTTTGTGTTTCTTTTGAGCTAGATTAAGCATGTCTGGGGTGGAGATAATGAAATGGGACTGGTGATTTGTTCAGCTTCTGTCTGTGCATTACAGAATACTCTGCTGATTGGGAGACTTATTATTAAAATCTCTCAATTACCCAACAGACACTGGGTTCCAATGGGTTTCCAAGGTCAGTTCAAGGTGCCAGTGTTGACCTATAAAAGCCGTAAAGGATTTGGGGCTCAGTTATTTGAAAGACTAATGCCCCTCCCATCAGAGCCTGCCAGAGATATTAGATCTCTGGCAATGTCCACACTTTGTGAAGTTAGGATGGGGATGTCCGTGTGAAAGGGCCTTCTCTGTAGCTGCCCCTCAACTGTGTGACTCCCTACTCTTTCTTCTCCAATACAGGAGAAATCCTAAACTCCTTGCTTTGTTGCCTTTCCCTCTTGCACACACAAGCTGAGATTCCACCTCTGCACAGTATTGCCCAAGAAAAAGCCAGAGAGTGTTCCTGTCCCTTTAATGGCCATTTGGTGACATTGGGCACATCACACACTCTCAGTCCCTTGTGGTGGGTCTGCCTCAGGGTCTCCATAACTCAAGAAGGACTTAGAAAAGGCACACAACACCAAGAGGAGGGAATTGCAGCAGGCGTTGCATCTCGCACAGCCAGGAAACAAGCAACCCTTGCTGGAATTCCCTCCTCCACATGAACAGAAGCAACCAATGAACAGAAAGGACAGTCATAGAAAACAGAAAAGAAAAATATGAAAGGAAGAATACTCAATACTTTGACCCCTAAAACCTAGCTACAAGCAACAAACCTATTTCAAAAGAGTGGTTTCCATCTTTGCTGTCTCAGACTATAGAGAAGTCTCTGCAAAAAAAACTTATCTTCTTGCACATACCGTTCCTCTACTTCAATTGCTATTTCTCCAAAAATACTAACTCTTGATATTTTTTAATGTTAGCAATGTTTTTTTTTTAAAAAAAATGTTTCAACTTATCCTCAATCTCCCTTGAAGAAGTGTTGAGGGTTCACTCCTTTTCCTCCCCCAGTTTTTGACTCCCTCCTCTATTTTTTCTGTGTTCCTCTCCAGTTCAGCCCAAGATAGACATCCTCGCGGCGGACTATGACTTTTCTTCTCAGCACGTTGACCTGATCTGCAAGGTGGCTGGATTCTGGCCCCCTGAAATCAACATTACCTGGTTCAGGAACGGGAAGGAGGAAAAGGGGATGACCACGGCCCTGATGCAGAACGGTGAAAGGACTTACCGTATCCAGGTGATGCTGAAAACAAAGCCAGAGTGGGGAGACATCTACACCTGCCAGGTGGAGCACGCCAGCTTGGCCGCTCCTGCCCGAGTCCCCTGGGGTAAGAAATGGAGATACGGGTACTGTCTTTCTAACCCTTCCTCCCCTTTCCTCATCTTCTGTCCCCCACAAGAGGGACACTTTCTCCTCATCCAGCGGCGTCCTTCTCTTTCCACAGACCCCCAGTCATACTCTGCCCGGTGCAAGATGTGGACAGGAATTTTGGGCCTCATCTTGGGCCTGATCTTTCCAGCTCTGGGACTCATCTTCTTCCTGAGGAAAAAGAAAGGTGAGGCACAATGGCCTGAAAGTTGCTTATAGATAGCATCTCATGCTCTCCAGAGGGTCACCTCTCTCCACCAACATCGGGCTGTTACATTGGGGGGGGGGGTGCAGCGAGGCACAGTTTTAGATACGTGGACTAAAAGTTCCAAAGTGGCTGAGTTTTGGAAAATCGTGTTAGCTTTCTTAGCTGATGGAGAATACAACATGTTCTGAATCCCTTGGCCTATGGTTAGTTTTCCCAGGTCCAAACATTAATCTGAAATGGAAAAAGTAGATTTAGATGGTATCTCTTTCTTTGCCATTTGAATCCATTGGTTTGTGTCCGGGGGCCCTTTCAGTTTACACACTATGGTCCCCGTACAAATGCCGTGGCCACACCACATGGGTTTCCCTGGTAGAGAAGGCTAAAAATGCCCCTCCCTCAACTACGGATCCCAGGATTCCATGGGATGAGGTAGCCATAGCAATTAAAGTAGAATCATGGTGCTATAGTTTGTGTGGTGTGGAAGGGCCCCTCAGTTTCTGGAGAGGCAGAAAATGAGCTCCGTTTGCGAGAGAAGGGCCCCTTCAGATATTTGCAGGTGTCCCCTGAGAATGTTACCAGACCACACACACCCCAGGTTTGATATGGCTTAATTGGCCAAATATAACTTAATTGGCAAGATATATTAATTGGCATCGATATAAAATGGAACCTTATGTGACAGTAAGGCCTGGCTGGGAAGAGAAAAGCACTGGCTGAACACCTGTGTTGCAAAGTAGGTCAGAGATCCCCTCTAGGCATTGCCAGGTCATTGTCAGGACAATCTCCAGGTAACTCCGGAGATGATAGGCTTAAACTAAGCTGTGACATCTCTGCTGTCGGACGATAGCGATGGGATCTTCCCATCAAACCAGCCCTCCTTCCTATTACCTCATCATCTCCCTCATTGTCCCCCAGACCCGTCCACTGTTACAGAGCTATTACTACAGCCATTAACTCTTTGTCACCTGAGGCTAAGACCGTTAACACAATCTGGACTCCATTGTCCGCACTGCAACCTCCATTGTTTACCCGGCCAGAAAGCCATTAACACCCATGCCCTCCAGGCACATTTTGGGTATAAAAAAAACCAGTTTTGCACCATCAGACACAGTATCTCACTTGCTGAATGCCGTGCTGTCGCTCTGATCTCCAAACAATATTGTCCTTCCCCATTCGCTAGGGTTAGGGTTCCTCCTGAAAGTGGAAAAATCAGGAATAACTCTAGGGCCTCCCAAACCATATTTAACACACGCAAAAAGTACGACCACCCTATTCAACCCACCGTGGATTCCTTTGAGGCATCAGAGTTCTTTCCCAAGGCAGAAGTGGGGGACTGGTGGGGCTTCCTGCTGCCTCCCCTGCTGCCCCGCATCATTTGTAATAGGGACTTACTAGCCTCGTTTGCAGTTTCTCTGTCTCATGAGGCTCTCAGTCCCTAATAAAAATGGCCTAGGGAGGCAGCAGAGGGGACAGCAAAGAATCCGTGAATAATCAAATCCGCAAAAGTGAAACTCACAAATGTGGAGTGAGAATCCTAGAGTTGGAAGGGACCCGAGGGGGGCAGCTATCCAGCCCAGCCCAGCCCCCTTCTGCCCTGCAGGCAGACACAGTCCAAGCCCTCCCTCTGGCAGATGGCCGCCCAGCCCCTCTTTAAAACCCTCCAAAGGAGGAGGGGGCTTCGCCACCACCCAAGAGAGCCTATTCCACTGGACAATCCGTCTGATTCTAGTTTGGGAGGGCATTGGGACGCCGGGGTGGGGAGAGACAGCATTTAGGGGTCCCCGGCTGGGCTGTGAGGCTGAAGCGGAGGAGGAAAGGGCTGCGCCCCCCTGCCCTGCCCTGCCCCATAGCTCCGCGTCTCTCCCATCTCCCCTCGTCTTGGGACAACGGCCAGGTGGAGGGAAGAGCCTCGGGCGTTGGATGCTTGGACCTCCCTGGTGCGAAGGAAAAGGGTAGCGGGGAGGGGGGCGCGGAAAGAAAAGGGGAGGATTCTAGCGGGACGGAGGGGGGGTTCCTTCTTCACCTCCTCTCCCCTCATGGCCCCCCAGCATGAGGGATTTTTCCCCTCTCCCGCAGAGAGTCTCCCGGGATGTGGATGGGAGTCTTTAAGAGACCCTGGTGGCGAGAGGCATCCTTTCCCTGCCTGGCAACCGATGACCATTCCAAGCCCGGAGCCTCTGATTGGCTGAAGTCTCCTGGGATGTTCAGGGCAACCTCTGATGGAGACCGAGAGATGGTGGTTGCAAAAGCCTTCCTTCCCCTGCCCGGCAACCGATGACCATCACAGGCTCGGGCGCTCTGATTGGCTCAGCCAAGTCCCGGCTCCCAGGAAGGGCACCAACTTAGCCAAAGGGACCCATCAAGGGACAGCTGCCAGGCATGGAAAGTGCTTGGGGCAGAGACCCAAAGGGGCGGAAGGGGCAGGGGAGGGGGGAGAAGGCGAGGCGAGGCAACAGAGGTCTGACGGACCCACGTGTTACGTCCTGAACTGACTTTTTCGGGCGAAAGGAACCTTCATGCCATAGGAAATGTTTTTCCCTGCATGTTCTCAGAGGATTCCTCGCCAGTCTTGCTGCAAGGGAGTTAACGTGGCTGCCGCTCCTTTGGAAACCGAGGCACAGCCATGAGCTCTGCTCCCCTCCGAACACCCTCACAGCCGCAGGACGGAGGACCGGGGTTCTGGTCTCTAGTTTTTCTCTTTGGTTTGGGTCCCTGGAGCCATTTCCATCGCCAGGGCACCCAATTCTGAGCCTTCGGCTCCTGAAGGATGTGCCTGACCGAGGGGGGGAGCAGGAGAGGAAGAAGCTGCACTCTGTCCAGGCTCATGGGCACACTTTTCCTCCCTTCTGCTGTTCCCTTTCTGTCGCCACTCCACACCCACCCAAACGGTCCAGAATCCGTTTCCAGGAAGACCCAGATTTCTCTGAGAAAATCTCGCCCCCGCTCCAGCCCCTGCCCCGCCCCATCTGCACCATGACCAATCTGCTGAGAGAACGCAGGTGATGTCACCAGTTGCCGGCAGACTCCGGCTGAAGACCAAGAGACTGGAGGATTTAGACCTGATGCTGCTGAGAACCCAGAAAGTGAGGTCCACTGCACACTCTGTACATGCTCAGGAGAAATCTCTATTTTCCAGCCAGACACACCTCTGGGCATGGATTCCAGCTCACGAAGCTGGCTGGAAGTTCTGACAAATCCACCCAGCCCTCTGCAATGGCCGGGCTGAAATTGGACCCCCAGGACACGCCCAGTGGCTCAGTTGACCAAGCCACCCTTAGGCCGAGAGCTCAGGCTGCGGGGTGGTGGGGGCAGAGTCTTCTTGTGGGAACAGGCCTGAGCAAAGGAGCCCAGCTGGGGGTGCGAGGAGAGTCTGGGGCAATCCTGATCGCATTTGACTCCTTTGCTGCAGCATCACACTGCTGGCTGAGGTTCGACTTAGGACCAGCAATAATCCCAAGGTCGTTTTTGTATGTAGTATTTGCAGAGCCAAGTCTTCCCCATCCTGGCCTGATGTGGAATCTGCTGTTAATTTCAGCCCGCCAGTCTTCTAGTCCATCTAGGTCCTTTGGAGTTCTGTTCCTGTCTCCCAAAGGGCCAGCCACTCCTAGACTGACTAGAAAAGACAACGGTGCTTGGAGAGGAAGAAGAAGGCAGCGAGAAAAGAAAAGGAAGGCCAAGTTATGGGCAGACGGACTCTGTCAAGGAAACCTCAGTATTTGCAAGATGTGAGAAGGGCTGCGGATGCCTTGCATTCATGGTGTTTCCATAAGGCAAAGCCTGGCAGCAATTGGCAGCAGAGTAATAATACTCTGAAACCCCCTCCCTGCTCTGGAGGCTGAATGGAAGAGATTAAAGACTACGGGGGGGGGGGGGAGGAATCAGGGCTTTGCGGAGGGAGAAGCTGAGACCCCTCCCCCAAGGCACAGTGTAACTCTCTCATCTAGGCAGCAAAAGGAAGGAAGACCATGTCAAATGTATTCCACCCTGGCATAAATGGACACACAAAGTGGGCAGTGTTTGAAGCCCCTGGCAAGAGAAGCAGCACCTCTGAGGGGCCATACGGGGGCCAATTACACCTCAGCAGCCCCCCCATCCCAATCCTCCTCCTCCTCCTTATTGAATCCATCCCCCCTCCCCCAGGAGAGAGGCTGCTGTGAGTGGACGGGGTCAGGTTTCGCTTCCCCATGCACCAAGTATTAAGTGAGCATCAAGGGAAAGAGAAATGGGGCCCCATGCAAGCACTGATCCCAGCCAAGAGCAATGTCAACCTTCCTCCCCATCTAGGGCTCCTTCTTCAGTTGCCAGTCCACCGCACCCTGGGAGCAAGGCAACGCCCCCCATAGCATAGATTTGGGACCCCTGCTGCATTGCCTTGGAGGGAGGGAGCCCCTGGGGGTGGGAGGGAATGGAGTGAGGGAGGGGCTCACCTCCCTCTTTTTCCACCTCTGACCTTGCAGGGACTTTCTCTTCCCCTCCCAGGGGAGGTGGGAATCCCACAATAGACACACACCCAACCCAGCAAAGGCACACAGAGAGAGCGGAGAGGAGGAGGTCTTCTCAGGAAAGCTTTTATTCCAAGCAAGCAAGCAAGCAAGCCTGACAAATTGGCAAAGGGCGTCTCGTACATGAAGCCACTTCTGTTCAGGGCGAAATGGACAGAATTGCCAGGCACTCTGAAATCTTCCTCTGCTTGTCTTAGGAACACGAGCTCTAATGGCTCTAGTTGCAGGCATTCCTATTATTCTCAAGACAGCTCTGGTGTTCTGGTTTGGAGACCTGGTCCTCGTCATCCAGCCTCCGGCCACACCTTCCCCAGTGTCTCCCCCATCCCATCACACTGAACCCCGAAAGACAAGAAAGACCACCCTCCCAAGACGTGCCTCCACAGGATCAGAGCATAGCCATTCCAGGTGGGATTCCCTGGCACAGCAGACAGGATTTAACTTCCTAGAAGAGGTATGGGAGTCTTGTTGCACTGCAGATTCCAGCAGCCCCTGCCCAGCATAGCCAATAGTGAGGAATGCTGGGAGCTGCAGTCCAAGGCCATTTTGGAGGAGGCTGCATTTGGTCTAAGGCAGACATTTTTCCTTTCCAAAAACACACGTTCCTAGCTTTTATGGTAACCGGGGTTGCCAGATCTCCAGGTCTGGCCCAGAGTCTCCAGTTTCCATGGGTCGCCTCCAAATGTGAGGCAAGGGTGCAAATTCTCGACATTTGGGGGCTCAGCTCCAGCCAAGAGGACAGGGCTCTGTGCAAATCCCCAGCTCGGCTAGGAGAGGACAGTTTGCTACAATTTTCAAGGCTCAGCTGAGCTCTTGCTGCAGCTTGCAAAGACTCCCTGGGGTGGGGAAGGTGTCTATGTATTTTTGGTCAGCTTCCTCATTCCCTCCCTGTTTTTCTGGGCCAGAGCTGAGCCTCCATTCTGCTCTCAATACAAGTAGAGGCAATGCTGTGTAAGTATGTGTGTGTAGCTTGAAGTCACCTGTGACCTTAAGGCAACCCCAAGGATTTCCTAGGAGTTTCTAGGTAAGGATTCCTCACAGGTGGTTTTGCAAGTTCTTTCCTCTGAAATAGAGCCTACAACTGCCAGTATACATTGGCGGTCTCCCATTGAAGGACTAACCAGGGCTGACCCTGCTTAGCATGCAAGAGCAGACCAGATCTGGTGCCTTTCGGATATTTAGGCAAGCAGCTAGGCTAGATTAAACATTTCCTGTCCCATCTCCCTGAGTAAGCAAGGAGGTACCATTCTCTCATTTCACCTTCACCTGAGAGCTAAGGTTTCTGTCTTGATTTCCCAGCAAGAAAATATATTCTCTGTGCGTGTGTGTGTGTGTCTGAACGACAAACTGTGAGCTACAGGGGGTTGTGGCTGAATGCACAAGGCATAACGGTATCCATTTTGGCCTGGAAACATCGGGGACAGAATGGCCCTAAACTGGCAGCCCTGAGGGGTCAGGCCGGGAAAGGTGCTTAGGGGAATGGGGGAATTTGGGGAGGGGGTCCACTTTCAGTAGAGGAGGGGAGGGGCCTGATAACACCCACCCACCCACCACCTTGCACAGTTGATTCTTGCAAGGCATGCCCATCCAAGAAAGAGAAGCAGCACAGCTGGGGAGGAAAGTTGGCTCAGCTCAGCTGGATTTTCTGGGAAAAGAACGATTAGCCAAGGGAGAGAGGGGGCAGCAGGAAACCTGTGGGTCCATTTCCAGCTGGGTTATGGAGTTCTGGCAGCACAAGCAGAGACCCCGTTGCTGGGGTGGCATCAGTGCCCCTCGCTGGGAATGGGGTGCTGGGGGAGAGTATCTGTGGATACTGAGGAGTGCTAAAAGAATAACAGATCAAGGGCTGCGGGAGAAAAATCTGGTCTGGAAGCTGAAATGACTGACCTTGCTGGAGGGAGGAGGAGGAGGAGGAAGGGGAAGAGGAAGAAGAGGTAGAAGAGAAGGAAGTGGAAGAGGAAGGAGAAGGAGGAAGAGGAAGAAGAGGAGAGAGGAGGAAGAGAAGAAGAAGAGGAGGAGGAGGAGGAAGAAAAGAAGAGGATGGAGAAGGAAGAGGAAGAAGAGCTTGAGGAGAAAGAGAAGATGGAGGAGACGAGAGAAGGAGGAGAACTCCTTTTCAGCTCAGTTGGGGCCCCCTTTCAGCTGCCAAAGGGACTTCAGTTCACAGCCCCCCCCCCCCCCGCCATGACAGAAGCCAGCCCCGTCCTGCAGCTTCCTGGCTTTGAAGAAAAAGATCAGGCCCACAACGATGCCCAGGACACCAAGGACCAAGCCCAGGCCACAGACCACGTTCTCCATCGTCTCCAGGATGGGAACCGGCTTCTGGGGATCTGTGGGAGGTGGTAAGAGACCAGAAGGGTCATCCCTGGGCCTTGGCTGAGGAGGAAACCCAAGCGTCTGCCCCCTCCCTCCACCTGGCCCCGACCTCCCTCCTTTTGCCAAATCAAAAGCCCCATTGCTTCCCTTTGCCAAAGAAGGACCCCCCCAAGTCCCTCAGCCCACCCCAAGCTACAAGTGGTGCTCGTACCTAGTGTCGGACTGTGCGACTGTGCCACATACAGAGGAGATTTGTGGGCACAGAGTCTGTTACCCCCCAAGAATTCCACCCTAACTGACTCAATCAAACAAACAAATCCACTGCAAGTCACTAGGCCTTAAGATAAACTTTTTAAAAAATGAGCAGTAATACCTCATGAACCCAAACGGAGGGGCTGAGCAGGAATTTCCATTCCCCTTCCCCTCCCACACACCTGCCCACAATAAAACACACTATTTTGCCCAAATACGGTTGATTTGCATGATTTGGTGAGCCCATAAGTCCCAAAGACCTGGCAACCCCAGAAATGACCCTGAGCCACTCTCAAATTCATTTTTGGTGAGTATCACCCTATCGTTGTTTCCTTTGAGGGATCTGGGGATTGGAGAGGTGGCTGGAAGCCCCAGACCAAGCAAACTGACATGGCATAAAACCACTTCCATTCTTTGAGTGTAATATCCCACCCCTCATTTTTCAAAAGGGTGCTTGGAGGGCTGCAAGCAAGCAGCTGAGACCAACCCCGCCCCAAAGATGGCATTTTCTGCCCCCCTATTTTAAGGTTTTGTTCTTCTCAGCCCAGAATCTGAATTTCTGATGCCTAAAGAGGAAAGAGGCAGAATCCCCCTGACCTACACCACATCTAGGTCAGAGAAATGTTGCACGGAGAAAGGAGTGAGCATGTTTCCTACTGCTCCAGAGACTACGCCGTGAAACAATGGATTCAAACAGAAAATGCTCACACCCTGGGGGCTTTGAGTCTCCCCAGCCCAGCTCAGAAGAGGGTTTTCTAAAGCTCAGAGGAAGGAGACTGACCCCACTGCCAGGGGCCGACTTACACCAGATCTTGGTCAGGGGCTCTGGGAGGCCCCAGTGCTCCACCCGGCACACGTAGAAGTCCCCCTCCGCAGGGACGAAGGTCAAGTAGGAGAACTTCTGGAAAGTGAAGTCCATGCCGGGGTAGAAGGCTGTCTCCTGGACCTCCTGGGAGACCTCCTCCCCGTTCTTCAGCCAGGTGATGTTCAGCACCAGAGGGGAGAACTTGTCCACGAAGCAGATGAGGACGTTGGGGAAGTTCTGATAAACTGACGATACTGACAAGAGAAAAATCAGTGGCACCTTTTGGGAAGGACAGGGAAGCTTTGACAGGCTTTTTGCAAGAAAAAGAGTATAATGTGTTGACTGTAGGATTTGGCAATTAGTATTTTTGGAAAAGTAGCAGTTGAGGTATTTAAATGATATTTATACCTAGAGAAGTTTCTTTTATCTAGAATTATTGTCATGTTGGCATTCCTCATGACATGAATTGTAAGAATGATGGTGATGATGATTATCTACAAAAAAACAGAAATGAAGAAGAAAAGGAGACTCCTGCTGGTGTCTTACTCATGAGCCAACTCCCCTGCAACACTGGTTGGGCATTTTTGTTCAATGCAGTGCGTCCACATTCAGTTCAGTGTTGCAGAAGCAGAGTCACATCCACAGGGCCACCGAGCATAAGATGGGCGCGCACACAAACAGTGTCCATTGTGCACGGATAGCACCTGGGGCACGCTGCAACATGAAGGTCTCCTCCCATCAACCACCCGTCCTACATTAGGGGTGATGGCTTTATTTTGCATACACTGGCTCAAGAGTGCCTCTGGCCATGCACAAAGTTCTGTGCCCCTCTCATCAGGGAGTGGAGCTGCCATCTACATCAGGCGGAGAGTCATGTTGGACCCCACTGGTTGGGAGGCACTAGGAATCTGGGGGGGGGGTGTTTGAAACCCCAGCACTTGAAGGGAGGAGCTGGGGAAACTGGAACATTGTGGGGGGTACGAGGGGCTGTTCGAATTTGGCACTCTAGAGCCATCTTTCCCAGCAAAGCTGGATTCCCAGGTCTGTTCCTCCTGCACAAGTCACCAGCCTCAGCAGGACTACCAAACGCACAGTCATGGCATTTTGGCAGCTGCTGTCTATTGGGGAACTGGAATGGGGGGTGCAGGTCCACAGAGGAAAACCTGGGAAACCCTCCACACTCCTTTCGGCTTGGGTGTTGATACTGGATTATTATTTTAATAATAGGTGAGAAGGGGGCAGCACTAGATGGCCTTTTGGGTCTCCTCCCTTGCGATGATTCTGTGATGCCACAGAGGTATCCCTTGGAGGAGGAAAGCGTAGGGACCCCCCGTCCAGCAGCCCCCTGCCCCAGTTTCTGGTACCACTTTCTGCCTGGGTGCCGTTGCTGCATTTCATCAGGGTTTTTAGGTTCTTCATCATGATGTCCAAGTTGGTGACAGCCCACTGGACGTTGTAACCAACCACTTGGGCCAAGCTGGGCAGCCTCCAGACAGTCTGCTTGTGGTCCCAATCCACGTGGAGGGTCTCCTCATCATCAAAGTTGTGGGGGAACTCGTCAGATTCCTTTGCCAATGGGAAGGTCTCCTGGAAAAAGACCAGCTCAACTTCGGAGTGAACTGAAGTCACTGGTGGCACCGGACAGAGAAGAGAAAGGGGGAAATAATATTAATATGATTTCAGTTACTAGCTCATGTCTTTACCGGCAGCTTAGAACAAATTAAAACAAAGTACAGATAAAACTTATTTGATGCAGAAGTTGTTCTTTAAAAAATAAAGAGTTGCATTAAAATGCTGAATTACATTAAAGCACAGCACAAAGGATCAGGATTTCAGGGCAGCATACAATAAAATCTGGTTTAACAGATGAAAAGAAGACAGATACATAGGAAGAAGGACAAAGGGTTAAAGTATGGCATAATTCATTCAAAGGCCTTCCTGCCTGTCAGAGAACGTCTATTTGCAGCAGAGAAACGGAGCTGATTAAGGAGCGAGATACCACGGCTTAAAGGAAAAGAAACTAAAGCTTTATTACAGGAACTCCATGCTAAGATAGGAAAGGCTCTCTAGTCCAGCTGGACTCTCATGGAGGACTTCTGGGAAGAAGAAGGAGGGTCAAGGAGAAGAGGTAGAGAAATCCGGCCAGGGGTGTCAAACTCAATTACATCTCGGACCGCCTCAGCACTATGGTTGCCCTCAAAGGGCTGGCTGTATCTGCAAAACTATATACATGTATCTTCTCTTTTATCATATTAAACTGTTACTGCCCTGGCTAGTCCGAGCTTTGGGGATATTAAAAGATATCCTTTTGATATCGCAATTTGGCTGCACTTCTCTATTCCCCTCCACGTGCTTGCGAGGCCACCGGACAAGCACGCAAACAAACTCGGCCGTTAATTGCCGTAATATTCAAACTACAATACAGGGAGGCCAGGAATAGCTGACTCGCTGCTTTAGGAGACCTCCAGGCAAGTACTCTAATTAGGTATGCACGCCACTTACAAAAGAGCCTCTGCCCCGCGCTGGCAGCTTGATGGGTAAACTATACAATACCCAAGTACTCTGCGTCTGCTTACTGGCTACTCTATTGAGAACCTCTACGATAACTCAAGTCATTCAGATTCTGACCTTTTGGAGGCTTTGTCTCCGACTCCAAATCTATTGTTTTCCCCCAAGTCCGGCATAGCCTGCAGTCACAATTCTCCTTATAAAAACCCTTGATTCCGAGACCTTCCTCGGATCGCTCCCGAGTTTCATCCCGCCTTGCTGCTGCTTTGCTTGGCGAGCCTCCCCTCGGCTCCACGTGCTGAGTTACGTCGCACCCCAGCTTCGCTCTCTATTTTACCGGGCTTTAGTACAGGTGAAGTATCACCCAAACCAGAAACGCCTCTAAAAATCCCTCTATACCACTCCAACCTTTATTTCTTTAGTTATCTTGTGTGAGTGTGTCGCATACACTGTTTTGCTTGTGTTTTTAATAAAACTTCATTTATTGTTTCAACTCCTGTGTTCTCCTTGACTCGACCCGACCCCGTAGACATAGGGTTCAAGATCTCGCTACGTTACCCTGCCTCTCGTAACACTAAGCAGTGCTCTGAGCTAATTTTCCCCACCTTTAGTTGAGCACATTTTGGTGTCCCTCCCGGGACCCCCAGTACACAGGGTAACAAAGAGGTATGCAGAACAGAATGCAGGATTCCAGATCAGGCCTGACCAGAGCAAAATATAGGGGGATTGTGACTTCCCTCGACTTGGAAACTGTGCTTCTATTAATATGGGCTAAAATAGTATTCGCCTTCTTTGCTGCAGCATTACACTGCTGGTTCATGTTCAACTTCAGAACAACAATAATCCCAAGGTCCTTTGTAGCTTCCTGGAACACTAGTGCTCTCAGGAAGAGAATTAAAAAACAAAACAAAACTACAAATCCCAGGATTCCAAAAAGTATAGTATAGTATAGGGGGCCACAATGGCCCTGTGCACACAAGCAAAACTCAAAGGGGGGAAAGCAAGTACCCAAGCCCCTCCCTAGGCAATTCCCTTCCTCTCTCACTGCCCCTCCTCTGAAAAGAGAAAGAAAAGGCAACTGTCGGGTCGTGCTGTGGAGAGGGGAGGCCAAGGAGACTGTTGGATTTGTCGGGGTCTCTCTCTTTCTTTCTCTCTCTGGTCCTTCTGTGTCCCCTCCAGAATTTGCCTTCTCTCAACAGCCGTCAGCAGGAAGGAAAGAGGGCTTCCTGGATCTTTGCAGTGCTGAGGTCTAGCTCATCAGCGCAACTGCAGGGAGAGCAAAAAAATGGGGGTGGCAGGACAGACAGGGAGGTAACCCTGTGGAGAAGAGACCTTTCCAAATTTTGTGCCACCCCTGAGAAGCAAACTGACTGAGGCCTTCAGCATCCTCACTAGGACAGACTCTGTTCTCTGAAGGAAAGCTCAAAACTCCAGCAGCAGGTCTGCTTGATGGCCATTTAGAGAAAGAACTGCACAGGGCATCTCAGTCAACTCTAATGGACTTAGCATGAATCAAGGGGGTGTGTGCTGTTCACTAAAAAGGCATTTGCATGATCCTTTCTAGGCTCTGTGTTGTCCCTCCCCTCAGCCTGATCAGATAATGGAGGAGCTTTCACAGTAACCATCCTCGTCATCATCTCCATATCTCATTTTCGAGCCTGAGGTGGGAATTTTGGTGACATTTTCCTCAGTGGGGATTCACATAGCATCCAGCAGTCCAAATTTGTTCAGATTTACTCCTTCTCCAAAGGCCGGTCAAAATCTTCCATTGGGGTGGGCAATGGTGGGGAAGAGCCCCTTAGCCCCCCAAAGGGACCCTGGTGGGCTGTGCTGATCATTACAAGAAATAATAATAATCCAATTGTTCTCTTTTCACGATGCAGATTCCAACCCCTTCCTTCCTTCCATGGCTGAAAAGCAAGCAGAGACCTCTGGGAGCCCCCCGTTTGCCGGGTGAGGGGGGCAGTGGAGGGAGGGAGTGAAACAGAGAGAAAAGTTACCTGGCAGCTGGGGCAGGACGTCCCCGAAAGAGACAGAAAGAGGCGGTCAGTCGGCATCCGCAGGAGCCCCCTGCAAACACCTGAAGGGAGGGACCCTCCTCTTGAAGACGGAGCCCATTTTCTGCTGCTCCAGAGACTGGGAGCCCTTCCACATCGCACAAGTTATAGCAGTATGATTCCACTTTAGCTGCCATGGCTACTTCACCCTGGGACCTGCATTGTTAGCCTCCTCTGCCAGGGAAACCCATGTGGTGCGACTGTGGCCTCTGCACTGGGATCGTAGGGCTATTGACTGTGTAAACCAAAAGGACCCCGGGACACAAACCAACAGATTCAAACGGCAAGAAAAAGAGATTCCACCTGAACCTACTCTTTCCGTTTCAGATTAATGTGCGGACTTAGGAAAACTGACCGTAGCCCAAGGGCCTCAGAGCGTGCTGTACTCTCACTACTCCCGTCAACTAAGAAACTTAACGCCATTTTCCAGAACTCACCCACTCTGGAGCATCTAGTCCACATCTCTAAGACTGCGCCTCGCTGCATTTCCTGCCCCCCCCGACGTAACAGCCAAATGTTCCTGGAGAGAGGCGACCCTCTGGAGGGTGTGAGATGCCATCTATGAGCAACTCTGAGGGTGTTGTAGCTCCTCAGGGAGAAGATGAGTCCCAGAGTCAGAAAGACGAGGCCCAAGATGAGGCCTCCCGCGCCCATCCGCATCTTGCTCCGGGCAGAGTCCGACAGGGGCTCTGTGGAAAGAGAAGGAAGCCTTCGGGTGAGGAGGAAGGGGGGCAGGATTGGGACCAGCCCCTCCGTCCCCCTGAAGGGACCCTGAGTTGTGTCCCAAAGTCCAGAAGATGTGGAAGGGGGAAGAAGGGTTAGAAGGAACCCTAGAAGGTTAGAAGAACCTGTATCTCCCTTTCTTACCCCACTGGACTCTGGCGGGAGTGGGGACGCTGGGGTGCTCCACCTGGCAGGCATAGACGTCTCCCCGCTCCGCCTTCGTCTCCAGCATCACCTGGATCTGGAAGGTCCAGCCCCCGTTCCGGATCAGGGCCGTGGTCATCGCTCTGGCCTTGTCTTCCTCCTTCCCGTTCCTGAACCAGGTGACGTTGATTCCCGAGGGCCAGAACCCGGCCACGTCGCAGATCAGGAGAGTGTGTCGAGAAGAGGAGTCGTGGTCGGCGGGGGTGATTTTCATCTTGGGCTGAACTGGAGAGGAAGGCAGAGAAAATTGGGGGTGTCAAAAACTGGGGGAGGAAAAGGAGGGCCCCCCAAGACTTCTTCAAGGGAGATTCGAGGACAAGTTGAAACATTTTTTGGAGTGGGATAGAGGGATTCTTAGAGGAGTCGTTGGTTTGGGGAATACTACACCTGGCCTGAACCCCGGTCGGAAACGGAGAAGCTGGGGAGCGTGGATCTCAGCACGTGGAGCCGAGGGGAAGGCTCGCTGGACAAAACGACAGCAAGGCCGGATGGAAGCCAAGAGCAATCCAAAGAAGCGCTCAAAATCAGGGGTTTTTATAAGGAGAATTGTGACCGCAGGCTAAGTCGTACTTGGGCAAAACAATGGATTTGGGCCTGGAGACAAAGCCTCCGAAAGGTCATAATTTGAATGATTGAGTTACAGCCAAATTGTCAATAGGATAGCCAGTATGCAAACGCGGAGTACTTGAGCGGTGTATAGTCAGATCATCAAGTTGCCGGCGCGGGGCAGAGGAACTTTTGAAAGTTGCGTGCATACATAATTGAGTACTTGCCTTGAGGTCTCCTGAAGCTGCGAGTCAGCTATTTCTGGCCTGCCTGTATTGTGTTGGAATACTACGGCGATTATCAGCCGAGCCTGTGTGCGTGCTTGTCCGGGGGCCTCGCAAGCACGTGGAGGGGAATGGATATGTGAAGCCGAATTAGTGATATCAAGAGATATCTTTTTATATCCCCCAAGCTCGGGCTAGCCAGGGCAGTAACACATGGCTATCATGTCCCCTCTTAACCTTCTCTTCTGCGGACTAAACCTACCCAGCTCCCTAAGCCATTCTTCATAGGGCTTCATGGCTTCCAAACCCCTCACCATTTGGGTTGCCTTCCTCTGGACACATTCCAGCTTGTCGATACCCTTCTTGAGTTGAGGTGCCCAGAATTTGATCTAGTATTCCAGATGAGGTCTATCCAAAGCAGAACAGAGTGGTACCATTACCTCCCTTCACCTAGACATCATACTCCTATTGGTGCAACCAAGAATCGCATTGGCTTTATTGGCTGCCACATCACACTGCTAACTCATGTTCAGCTTGTAATCTACCAAGACTCCTAGATCCCTTTCACACGTACTGCTATCCAGCCATGCGTCCCGCATATTTGTGCATTCCATTTTTTCTGCCTAAATGCAGGACCTTCCATTTCTCTCTGTTGAAATTTATTTTGTTAGCTTTAGCCCAGCTCTCCAATCTGTCAAGGTCATTTTGAATTTTGATCCTGTCCTCTGGCGTATGAACAACCCCTCCCAATTTAGTGTCATCTGCAAATTTGATCAGCATGCCCTCCACTCCTTCATCCAAGTCATTGATGAAGATGTTGAATAGCCCTGGGCGCAGGACGGAGCCCTGTGGCACCACCCCAGTCACTTCTCTCCAGAATGAAAAGCAGCCATTGGTGAGGAGCACCCCTTGGGTTCAGTCAGTCAATGAGTTACAGATCCACCTAACAGTAGCACCATCCAGCCCACATTTTACTAGCTTCTTTGCAAGAATGTCATGGGGAACTTTGTCAAAGTGAAGTGAAGTCAAGATATGCTACATCCACAGCATTCTATTCATCTATCAAGCTTGTAACTCTTATCGTAAAAAGAGAGAAGATTAGTCTGACATGACTTGTTTTTGAGAAATCCATGTTGACTTTTAGTGATTACGGCATTGCTTTCTAATTATGAACTGACTGTTTAATGATCTGCTCTAGGATCTTTCCTAATATTGATGTCAGGCTGACTGGGCGATAATTATTTGGGTCCTCTTTTTTTCCTTTCTTGAAGATGGGAATGACATTTGCCCTCCTCCAGTCTGCTGGGACTTTTCCTGTTCTCCAAGAGAGCTGGGGCTTCTGTTCTCCAAGAGGAAGCGAGGAAGCAAAGTCTTCCTCTCAATCAAAAGATGCTTCAGTTTCCCATTTGCTCCCCTAGGGAGCCAAGACAGCCTCCCCCTTCTCATGCACACAAACACATAGAGGGAAATTGGGGGCCCTTGAGGGAGCCCTTGGGGATGGCAAAGGGATGTCAACTTCCTCCCAAAGCTACACCCCCAAATGCCCCCCTGTCATGGGCTTCCGGGACCTAGACTCAGAGTCTGAGACAGCACAACCTGCTCTGAGCCTGGCACAGAGACTGTAACAGCAGAATCTGCAGAGCAGACAGTACTACCATCTGCCCCAGAGAGACAACAGCGGGCAGTGCCAGCCCCAGAGGAGAGCCCTGCTCATTCTGACACAGAGAATGACTTATGAATACCTGCCTTCACCCAGCGTAGGCACCAAAAGGGTCTCCTACACTGCTCCCAGTGAATTTATACCAAACAATAATTAATCAAGCACCAGCTGTGCTGATCTCTGAACCAATAAGAGCAGAGCCATTCCCCTCCAGATCTTGTTGGTGATTAATTGACAGTTTCTCCTGCCGTCTTTCCATTTGCTTCCCTTGCCTATTGTTCTTGCCTCTGACTTGTGTTTATATTACCTGCCTCTGATTTATAGACCTTGCTGGGACCGTTATTTGCTTCTTGTTTGTAAGACTGCTTCTTTGCTAAAGTAAACTGAGTACATTACTTAGCTGCTTAAACCTCTCACCCTGTGTGTTTTCAGCTGCCTCTGGCTCCCAGCCCAGACAGAGCATGGACGCCCCCCGCAGCTCAGGCCTCTCTGGGAAAGGGTCTCCCTGGCATTCTGGTTCTGGCCCTGCAAAGGCCCTCCTGGCTGCTGATGGAAGCTGGGCCTCCGGGTGGGAGGGGGAGCCTGGGAGGAGGTCCAAACTGCCCCCCAAACCTTCAGGGAGGGGACCCCCACCCAGCAAAGAGGGAGCCCCAGGAGACTGGGAGGCAGACCCTGGAAAAGAGTTACCCTGTCAGAGTGCAGCTTCCAAAACGCCCCCAGGGAAGCATCAAAACTGGTTCCACCCCCCACCCCCGACACACCTCATCTTGAATACTGTGTCCAGTTCTGGGCACCCCAATTCAGGAAGGACATGGTCAAGCTGGAGCAGGTCCAGAGGAGGGCGACCAAAATGGTGAAGGGCCTGGAAGCCAAGCCCTATGAGGACAGACTTAGAGAGCTGGGTATGTTCAGTATGCAGAAGAGAAGGTTAAGAGGGGACATGATAGGCATATTTAAATATTTGAAGGGATGCTATGTAGAGGAGGGAGAGGGCTTGTTTTCTGCTGCTCCAGAGACCAGGACAAGGAGCAATGGATTCAAGCTGCAGGAAAGGAGATTCCACTTGAACCTCAGGAAGAACTTCCTGACAGTCAGGGTTGTCCGGCAGTGGAATAGGCTGCCTCGGAGTGTGGTGGAGTCTCCTTCCTTGGAGGTTTTTAAGCAGAGGCTGGATGGCCATCTGTCGGGAGTGCTTTGAGGGTATTCCTGCATGGCAGGGGGTTGGACTGGATGGCCCGTGTGGTCTCTTCCAACTCTACATTTCTATGATTCTATGATTCTATGATTCTGCCAGCAGGAAAACACAAATAAATCACTCCCGAGAGATGCCCATCCAGCCTCTCTTTAGGAATCACTTTTCCTGGAGTTTGAAGCCATTGCTTCGTGTCCCAGTCTCTGGAGTGGCAGAAAACGGGCTGGCTCCATCCTCCATATGACATCCCTTCAAATATTTAAACATAACTCTAATGTTGCCTCTTTACTTTCTCTTCCCCAGGCTAAACATACCCAGCTCTCTAAGATGCTCCTCGTGCCTTGCAGACAATTTCATTGTCCAGAAGGTGGAAGAGGCAACAAGAGGATCAGCTATCTTAGATTTGGTCCTAATCAACAATGATGACCTGGTAAATGGAGTGAAAGTGGCAGGATCCTTAGGTGGAAGTGACCATGACCAGAGAAGGACAACCAAAATGGTCAAGGGCCTGGAAACCATGATGCCCTCTGAGAAGCGGCATAGGGATCTGGGGATGTTTAGTCTGGAGAAGAGGAGGTTAACGGGGGAGATGACAACCATGTTTAAATATTTGAAGGGATGTCATGTGGAGGACGGAGCAAGCCTGTTTTCTGCTGCTCCAGAGTCTATGACACAGAGCAATGGACTCAAGTTTCAGAGAAAGAGACTCTACCTAAAGATGAGGAGGAACTTCCTGATGGCAGGAGCAGTTCTTTAGCAGTGGAATCTGCTGCTGTCTCAGTGGAGTGTGGTGGAGTCTCCTCCTTCTTTGGGGTTTTTTAAACAGAGGCTGGATGGCCATCTGTCAGACGGAGTGCCTGATTGTCCATTCTTGCATGGCAGAATGGAGTTGGACTGAATGGCCCTTGGGGGTCTCTTCTAGCCCTAGGATTCCAGGATTCTAAAACCAGTGGGAACACACCAGGGAAATGTCTTTCTGCTTGTTTGTCCATGCGTGTCAGAGCTTGGAAGAAATGCTTTTTCTCTTCTGAAGTCACTATTGTTAATAACTGTCATTCTCCCTGGATTTTGGTACTTGGAAGAAGCTCACCAGGGCCCTCCCTTTCCACGGTGGTGGGACCACATGCCCGTGTGAGACAAGAGGCCGCTTGGGGCTGTAGATCTCTTCAGAGCTAAACCCCTTCATGAGGAATGGAGCTTCATTCAAACCAGGAGTCTAAATTGGCTCATAACCTCAGAAGGTGTTCCCCTGATTTCTGGAGTCCCTTGGCGGACGCCTTGATGTGCGCCACATGATAGGGAATGGAAACTAGCCAGAGCACAGTAGCAATGCGAGAGGTAGGGTAACCTAGCAGGGTCTTTTTACCCAGTTTTTACGGGGTCAGGCCAAGCCAAAAACCAAACGAAGATGTCCAATAAAATGATTGTATTGAATGAAATTCTCACGCACCAATGCAATCACTCACACATGCACTCAAGACCTACTAAGAAGCAAAAGAGAGAAAACTGGATAGGGGAACTATTGAAGGGATTATAGCTGGGGTAATACTGCACCTTTTCCTGAAGCCCTTGGTCCGGGAAAGACAGCGAAGAAGTAGAGCTCAGCATGGAAAGGGCTGAGGGGATTACTCGACTGACGGAGAAATGGTCTGCCGGTATGACCGGGAGTGATCCAAAGAATCGCTCAAAAACTGGGACTATCTGTAGGGGGAAAAGTACCTTGAGGGCAAATCCTTTCCCAAGGAGAAAAATGGGTGTTGCAAAGGGAAAAAAAGCTCCACGATGGCAACTTCCTTTGCATGATGGGATTACAAGGTGTTGCCAAAGTTTCAGGAGCTTCGGTTGCATTGGCTTGTGGTGTGAATTGATGTAGATGGTTGTTGTCTGATATGATTTTACTGCTATCAGTGCCCAACTTGGGGAAAACACGCTAATCCCCTCAAGTTGGCTTCTCAGAGGCTGGGGACCCTTTGTCTACTGTGGGTTTGCACAGCTTGAGGTCTCCTTGAGCTACGTGACTGGGGATTTTACTGGCCTGACCTGGTTTTCGATCATTCAACTGTTGCTGCCTACGTGCTCACCTGGGTGACCTCTCTGGCATGTTGAATCATATTTAATATCAAAAATTGTAGACCCTGGGATGCCGTTTACCAGTGAGATAACAAAGGGATTTCAGTCAGGTGAATCTGCTTGAAAACTCGTCCTGAATTTATTTCTCCCCCATCCTTACACATACACACACACACACACACACACACGCCAAATTAAAAAGACCAGCAAGCCAATCCCGCCAACACAAGGAGACATGTTGTGGTGCTGACAGATGAGGTTTAATAGGAAAGAGGAAGAGAGGAAACCATTTCCAGTGTGAGCAGAGAAAGGGAAGGATTTTCCCCTGGAGAGAAGGGGGAAGGAAGGAGCCCAAGGAAACCCAAGAGGGGACGAGGGGGACGGAGGTTGTCCGGGTGGGGTCTCCCCAGGTCTTCCAGAATCATTCAAGGTCCAGGGTGGGAAGGTGAGGGTGCCTCCCTCTTTCTTCAAGAGTCAAAATCCTTTTAGGTTTGTCCTGGAGGAAACGATGCAAAAGGTCCACAGCTGAGAAAACAGGAAGGAGAAGGGGGTGAGCAGGGAGGTCTAGGCCCGAACAACAGTGACGCCGAGCCAAATTCTCTCATTTAGTTTTTAAAAAATCAAATCAGATCAATGGGGCAGCAAGACTTTTAACTACTTGGGGAAATTATTGGACCCCCCTAATCCGAAAGCTCAAGGGAAAGTAACTACTTTATATAAATAGTTATCAGAAACTAAATTTATGGTACCAGGCATTGAGCATCCACCAAAACGTCCCTTAGACTTCTGGAAAGACATTTGAACCAAACTTCCAGTTGAAAAGAGCTAAAAAGGAAGTAAGGATAATCTATCCAAAAAACACAACCCAGAGACCTCTTCTTTGTACCTCACAGTACAAACAGGAAGGCTTCTCAAGTTTAATTTCTTTTTTCTTCTTGGTCTTTTCTACTGATACGGAGGGTACCAGTATTTTGAATAGGAATCATAGTTGGTTGGTTTTTGTGTTGTCAATTTTTATTTGTTTCTTGACACGTTGTTTACTTTTATGCAACAAAATTAATTCAAAGAAAGAAAGAAAGAAGCTCCAAAATCAGGACATGCAGATTCTTCCACGGGGTCTCAAGAAGACAAGCCGAAAGGTCTGAATGAAGATGTCATCACCTCCGTTCCCCTTCCCATGACAAAAACAGGGACAGGAAGAACGAAGAGACAGCCTGGGATCTGTCTGACAAGCATCGTGCAAAGAGGTGGCAGCCCCTGAAAAGACATTTTGCAGAAGGGAACCATTTCAACGGCGTTCTGGCTGAAAGGACACCTCACTCCCAACCGGGGAAGGTCCTCCTCATCCCACCTTTCTCTCAGTCGTGAGGCTCAAGGCGGCTTACAGCAAATTTAGAAACAGTTCAGATTAAGTTATTAAAGTATCAATTCAAAAGTTATTTAAGAAGCAATTAAACACCTCCTAAAGTTAAAACATTAAACACTCAAAACATGAAAATTCATTAGGAGGGTACATCCAAACCTTAGAGAAACACCTCCACATAGCATTAAAAGCTATTCCAGTCGGTTCCTAAAATCCCAATGGATGGCCCCGTCTCCCTCATTCCCACCAATGGTGCCTGGGAAGGAGGTGGACAGAGAGAAGGTCTCCCCTCCAAAAAGAGCCCAGCCAGGATAAGAGGGGCAGTTCAAATAGGGTGGGAGTTCTAAAATCTGGGAGCAGCCACCAAGAAAGCCCCTTGTTCCCACCAAAGAAGCCCAAGAAACTGGTGGGACAGAGAGAAGGCCCTCTCCAGGTGATCTTAGAGCTCCGGGGTCCGCCAGATAGCCTGGGCCAAGTCTGCAACTCATCCTATCTGGACACCACCCTCCTCGTGGGAGCTGGGGAGCCCTATGGGCCCAGGTGGAAAAGCCAGGAGGGCGAGAGGGTCATAGAATCATAGAGCTGGGAGAGACCCCAGAGGGATCAGCGAGCCACCTCACAAGATGAGGGTCACCCAAGGGATCTGTGAATTCAGTGAGGTCTCCTTTAGAAGAGATGGAATGAAGCTTGAAAATGCCCTGAAGGTCTCCTCATAGAAATCATAGAAATGTAGAGTTGGAAGAGACCCCAGGGGCCATCCAGTCCAACCCCCTTCTGCCATGCAGGAACACCCTCAAAGCACTCCCGACAGATGGCCACCCAGCCTCTGCTTAAAAACCTCCAAAGAAGGAGGAGACTCCACCACACTCCATGGAGGCAGCACGTTCCACTGCTGGAGAGCTCTGACTGTCCGGCAGTGGATCCAGCGGGTTGAGAAAGGGGTCCTAGGCCAGGACAAATGCCAGCATCTTTTCTCCCAGGTCTCTAGTCAGAACTGGAAGAAGATGGGGTGAGATGGGAATGAGCCTGGAAAATCAGGGTTATGCCTCCTTTTCTGCTGGACAGTGGAGCCCCCTAAATTTCAGAAGGTTGGGGGGGGGATTTGATTCTCTTTCTCCTTCCTCAGTGGTTCAGGGGAAACCTGTAGGAAAATGTCAAATTCCCTCAGACCAGGAAAACTGGGGGTCACCGAAAGGAAGGAGGAAAGGAAGAGAGCGTGAGGAAGAGGAGGCTCCTGGGAGAGAAGAGGGAGCAGAGGTGGGGGTTTCCGGAGGAGAAAAGCTCAGTGGTCTCACGGGAGGGGGGGGCAGGAATGCATACCACCCCGGGTGACACCCTCGGAGGGAGAGACAACAAAAAGGCTGCCCAAAAAATTTTTGTGTCGTTTTTCAGCACAAATGCTTTATTTTTCATGAAAATACCTCTGTACTTAGATATAATGATGAAAGCCTTTTAAAAACTCCACCTTACATGTGCTGTTCTCAACACACCTGGCAAGGCTAAAATTCTTTGCTAATTTACTTTTTGGACTTTCTAATGCGCACGCCCTCGGATCCCAGCAGTCACGATGACCCAACTGCAAGGACGCTTTGCATCACCTGGTTTGGTCTCCACGCACTACAAGCCCGCGCTGTTGTATTAATTGCTGCTAGGATGTTGAAAGTGGAATCATAGAGCTATAACTGTCTAGTGCGGAAATGGCCACATTCTCCTTACTAGGGCTTTTAGGAGTCACTGATTTTGTCAAGTTTTCTGGTATTTTACACGCATACAATTTTGTGGTCTGGTCTGGCCTGGTCTGGGAAGAGATCTATGGGGGTAGCCCCACCAGTTACCACAATGGTGGACCCCAACCACGGGGAAAGCATCCATCAAAGTTGCAATCCTTCCCCCCACCCCACCCCCCAAAATATCATTGATTTGAATGGTCTTGAGGGAAACCTATCACTGGGTTTTCTGGGCCAGCTTTGTTCAGAGGGGTTTGCCTTTCCTTTCCTCTGGGGTTGAGAGAGTGTGGCTGAAGGAAAATCTTTCATCTCATACCCCAAACAAAGAAGAAAAAGTTTTAATTCCCCAGAGGAAATAAAAGGATGTAACCCTGTTGCAGTGGTTTCAGCACAGGGCTACTACCACCCTGGAGAGCCGAGTTCAATTCCCTGCTTGGCCATGGAAACCCACTGGGGAGGATCTTGGGCATGTCACACACTCTCAGCCCCCAGATGCATTCTCCTTAGGGTCTCCATATGTTGGAAATGACTTGAAGTCTCACAAGAACAAGAAGAAGCCATGGACGCAGAAGACTTTTCAGCATCTTTCCTTGCTACTGTGTGCCCAACTCAGAAGGGAAGAAAACCTTTCCCTGAACATCCATTTTGTGCAGCTTTGGGGCTACATCTGTGTATCAGGTATTAACTTCCCACCCCCACCCCAGCATTTCATAGGTCATTTCAAAAAACAAACATCTCTCTGTCAGTATCAACATTTTAAAGAAAGAACTCCCCCCAAAATGTCTAAGAAGTCCTTCCTTCCCTGACCAGGCAAGAGACAGAGTTCAGGAGGACTTACCATCCGTCCGCACAAGAGTTTGAAAAGCAGAAGTCCAAGGAGGAGAGGAGAGGCTGTTGGAAAAGTGGGGATCCAGGGAGCTTTTATCTGGTTTCTTTTGGGGCGTGGAGGCAGAGCTCAGGCAGTGGAAGTATAGGAACGGAAGTCTACCAGGCTCCAGTCTGCATTTCTTCACTCTTGCTCATAATGATTCTTTTAACTAAACTGACTGGCACACATGCTATTAATTCTAAGATAATTGCTTTATTTTCACCCACTGCAGATTCCAAGAGGACTGGTCTCAAGTTTCATCTTAAAAGAATCACATGGCTGTTTGGGTTGTTTTCACACATCTTGGCTGTGGGTAATCCGTGTTCCATGCCAGTTGTTCCCCACAAAGTTCATGTTCCTCATAAAAAGACTGAAATGCACTGAACGCTGTGTGTAATTAGTCCTGTTTCTAAAGTGCCAACTTTGCAACCTAGATCATCCCCTTGGCACCTCAAATGGAAGTTTCAAGCCTGGCACGCCACTCCATTGGTCATGCTGCAGCGGCAAATCAGGACTCAAGGCCTCACCGATCTGGAAAACAACCACAATGGCACTGCAGTGGACAAGCTTGTCTCTGACATGCCGAAATCCTCCAGCACCCAGTCCTTTGCCTGCCATCGATAAATAAAACTCTCTCATCAGGAAAGCACATTGTCCCGTTCCTGCTTGACCAATAAGCAAAAAATTATCACAATAGTGAATCAACCCTCCCTTTTGCCCAGATGAAAGCTTGAAGGACCAAATCAAAAAGGTACGAAACTTTTCAAACGTGGCACAGTCCATAGGTAGGGCATGATCCATATTTTTTTTTTTAAAAAAAAATAACCTTTGAATGGAATCCAAAAGCCTTCTCTAAACCCTTCCCTCCAATAAAGTGCTACAACCTGATCCGGCTAACAGTGCAACAGAACCAGTGGTGTAGCTACGGGGGCGGGGAGGGCGGTCTGCTCCTGGCAGCACTTTTTGGGGGAGCGACTACCACATAAGCACAACCACAGCTATCACACTGGGCAGACGTGCTGGTGCTGTCAAAAGGAGAGGAGAAAAGGAGGAGGAAGCAGGTGAGGGGGGATGGGATCCCTTGTTTTGCAATTTAGCACTGAGATGGGAAAAGCAGGAAGATGGAGCCATCGATGGGGGACGCGTGGCTGCGTAACAGTACATGTGAAAGGGATCTAGGAGTCTTGGTGGGAGTTTAGGAGTCTTGGTGGATCATAAGCTGAATATGACTCAACAGTGTGACGCAGCAGTCAAGAAAGCAACACTGGTTGCATCAATAGGAGCATGGTGTCTAGATCAAGGGAGGTAATGGTACCACTCTATTCTGCTTTGGTTAGACCTCATCTGCAATAATCCTGTGTCCAGTTCTGGGCACCTCAATTCAAGAAGGATGTCGACAAGCTGGAGCGTGTCCAGAGGAGGGCGACCAAGATGGTGACAGATCTGGAAGCCTTGCCCTATGAAGAACACCTTAGGGAGCTGGGTATGTTTAGTCTGCAGAAGAGAAGGTTAAGAAGAGACATGATAGCCACGTTTAAATATTTGAAGGGATGTCATGTTCTCTGCCGCTCCAGAGACTAGGACAAGGAGCAATGGATTCAAGCTGCAGGAAAGGAGATTCCACCTGAACCTCAGGAAGAACTTCCTGGCGGTCAGAACTGTTTGGCAGTTGACTGTGTCAGGGCATTCAGGAAAGGTTTTTTCTAAATGGATGGAGAGGTGAGGTGATGTGACCTTGGAGCACAGCTGCGAGGGAATGTTTTGGCTAGCCTGCCTCAAAAGGTCGTACCTCATCAGAAAGCGCCAAACATGAGGTGGTTGCGTGCTATGAGTGCAACTGGGTCACCCCATATGGACCAGGTGTGGTTAAGTGTCAGTCTGTCTTCTGTTCTGCTGATTTTGTGCCTGAATGTGTTTTTGCTTCTACACTTGCTGCCAGAAATCCTGACACTTATCTTATGTGCTCTGTTGAATAAACAGCGCTAACCCTTATTTCTTTGAGTCTGCGAGGCTTTTTTCCCCCTGTCCGGAGCAACTGGTTGCAGTTGGGTACCGCTTCTTTATCTGTACTCTGCACATGCTCTGAGGTGCATACCTCACATTACCCTGACAGACTATGCTGCCTCCATGGAGTGTGGTGGAGTCTCCTCCTTCTTTGCAGGTTTTTAAGCAGAGGCTGGATGGCCATCTGTCCGAGGGAGGGCTTTGAGGTGGGTTCCTGCACAGCAGAGGGTTGGATTCGATGGCCCTTGGAGTCTCTTCTATGATTCTATGACCCTTTCTGGTGAAGGGGGCAAAAATGGGGGAGCATGAGAGAGAGAGAGGGTGCTCAGCTCTTCGAACGCTGACAGAAGAGAGTTTCTACAGTTTGTCTACAGGACGGGGTGTTAATAACTTTGCTCCAGTTGTTGGCTTGGTGTTGACGCAGCTCTTGTCCTTAGACTTTGTGTTTATTTCCTTGGGTAATTTTATCACTGATTTTATCTCCTTGGCTAACAAATCAAAGAGTTTCTCAAAATTCATCTTTGGTTGTTTTACATTCTTTATATTTTTACTTTTCTTCAAATTGTTTACAGTCTTCTTCTTATTCTCTCTTTGCTTAGAGCGATTCTTATTTGATTTAGGAGATAGAAGGGAGTTACCCAGTTTAATTGGTTGCTGCTTTCCAGCATTTAAAGCCTTATCCACTTGCTTGTCTATATTCAGTATTTCATAGACCTTCGCAAACAGAGTCAAGAGCTCAGTGCAGTCATTTAAGAAGGATTTAATATACTGCATGTCTTTGGACATTCTCCAATCCACGTGGTATCTCCAGTAATTCGTTGGTTGTTACTGCGTGGCTTTTCCAAGCTTGTCCCTTCTGTGTGTCCACCTAGCTCCGAGGCTTCTTTCAACTTTAATTCCGTTGGCTCTCTATCAGTCTCACCAGTTCGAGGGCATTCCTTTAATAGCCTAGACTCAGCAAGGGCAATTTCTACTGCCAGATGCAGGGCAGGAGGACCTTCTCTTGTGTTCCTCTTAGGTTTGTGCAATTGTTCTTGTTGGTCTGAGGGTTTGAAGCTAATGAGTTGGTTTTTTTCTAGCTGATCCGAGAAGAACGGAGTTATCTTTGTCTGTTCTTTCCGTTTGTTTCCAGCCAAAGGAATACTTTCAAGTGGAGGGGGTTCCAGCACATTTCTATATGTCCTTCTTGTATGCACCATTACTAATATATCACAAAAATGGTGCAATTAGGCCTCCATGAGCTTCCAAATCACAGCTGTCTGGCTCTTTTAATAATAAACTCCACTTTTAGTTACCTTCTTCACACTCCCAGTCCCCACAATGTAGGCTGACTAGAGATCTGTCTGTCCTTGGCAGCCTTTGTTTCGGTTCTCCCACTTTACCTCTTAGTCAGTGGCAATTTCAAGTAGGAGTCTGGGAGCTTTCTAAAAGAATTTGTTAAAAGTTAGAAGCATGGTTGCAGGAGAGCTTTCTCACTATCCCAGTGTCCTAAGGTCCACCGGCTCCCTTCCCTCTTGGGCAGTTCCAAAGAGAGAGGGGGTGCCCATAACCTGAACATTCGTGGCCAAGTCCACACAGCCGCCATGTGCCAACGCCTTGCACTCCTAATTCCCAACACAGCAACCTGTGGCGAGAGTTTCCCCCTGCCTGTGTCTCCGAACACAACCCACCCTGGGCCTTCTGGACCATATGGGACCACTGTGAGACCTCTCTCCTTGAGCTGGTCACACAGGTGCCAAAAATTGTCACCAAGAGCTGCAGCTCCTTCCACATCTGATCCCGTCTGAGGACAGAATTCATTGCCACCCTCATCCTGAAAGCCTCATCATAAAGAATCTGGGCTGGCTCTGTTGATGTACTGGAGGAACAAAAAAGCCCTCTGGGGCTGTGTTTCTACAGTGACCCCTGTATGAGAAACCCTGGAAACCAGTTTCCCAGCTCCCGTCTACCTTACACCTGTGTAATTTTTCCTGCTCCTTACTTTCTAACTCTCCTTTATTCTTTATCCGTTTATCCCCCCCTCCCTCTTCCTTGCCAACGCTTATCTGTTCTGCTTGCTTTGCGAGCGACTGCCACCTGCTAGCCAGCCTGCCAATTGCATCAAAATTTTGTAAGAATATTGCAAAAAAAAAAAAAAAAAGGCCCAAACCAGGGCATTGCAGATCTCTCTATTAATCCTCCTTTGGACTGTATCAATACGCCCTGGGTTTCCCTACCAGGGAAGACTCATCTAGGAAAAATAGTAGAACAGGGGACCACAATGCTCCCCACTCACTGGCACATATTCCCTCAAGGCCTGAATTGGGCATAATGCTGGGTCACTACAAATTTGTGAATGTATAACTGTCTCCCCGCACATCTGATACGTCTTAGAACTGCAAATTTTGAATATAGCGTGTTGGAAAAATCTGGCATTCTCTCTCCCCCATCCCTTGTTCCAGGGCAAGTGGGGCTTAGCTAGCACAGAGTTTCTTTTTTTTCTTTTGCACGTTAAAGCCTTCAAAGCCTAAGGCCATTTCCACACAAGACTGTTATAGTGCTTTGATTCCACTTTCAACATCCTATGGAATCCTGGGGTTTGCAGTTTCGGGAAGGGCCACGCAGCCCCTCCTGAAACTGCAAATCCCAGGATTCCATAGGATGTTGAAAGTGGAATCAAAGCGCTATAACAGTCTCGTGCAGAAATAGTCTAAGTGTTGCTCTTTGTGTTAGTTAAATGCATGGCCATGTTTTGCTTCCATTTCCTCCCTCTGACCATGCTTTGCCTCTTCACCAAGAAGAAGATGGTGAGTTAAGAATGAAGTTACTATCTTACCTAACCTTTTTGTTAGCTAGTTAGTTAGGATCTAGTCTCTCCAATGCATATGCAATTGTAACATTTATTAATAAATTTTCTGACTTTGGAACCTGAAACTGCCTGTCTTGTTTTGCTTTCCAAGTCAGTTGCAGTTCAGGGAAGCCACACAGAGACTACGACATGCTTTTTCTGCTACTCTCCTAAAAGAAAGCTGATTCCTAACAGTTTTAGCCTTCATAGAATTTCCCCCAAAGGGCTAACACCCTGGGAAACTCTAACTCCCAACACAGTGTGCTGAGTTCCCAAGGAAAGGTCCCTGAACTCTAGCACCCTGCCTGACTTTTTGCCCTTCGACTGGACCACCAGTTTGCTGACACATAAAAGCTCTGCAGAAGGCAGTGAGAGAGGCAGCGTGGAAAAGAAGAACTTCATCAGTAGATACACAAATACACCCAAACCTTTCCCAAACCTTCATACCATACCTGCAACCAAGATGGGGGGGAAATTCTAGAAAGGCCAAGTCAGATGTGATGCATGTCTCAAACCAATTGCTGGGCCATCTCTGGGCACACACTGAAACCTAAGGACCCTGCAGCATCTGAGGAGACCTTCAGAGCATTTTCAAGCTTCATCCCATCTCTTCCAAAGAAGACCTCACTGAATGCACAGATCCCTTGGGTGACCCTCATCTTGTGAGGTGGCTCGCTGATCCCACACAGAGCGTCACACAGATGCCTGAAGAAAGGTCTACCAGGGGCCACCACCATGCAGACAAAGCTCAAATGGCCAATGAACTCTTGAAACTCCTCAAGCATAGACTACCTACGCACAGGGAATCCAGCCGCTCTTTCCCTTGTATCCTGACCTCTCGGTATGGGCAACCGGCACAACCGGTTAAGTTTCGGTGCCCAAACTTACCAGCTGGTGGGAAGGGCCCTCTCTCTTCCCCTGAGCTAAAGGGACACCCAGTTCCTCCGGCCAAACTCTTCCAGTAAGAAGTCACAGTGACCTCTTCCAAGCTTCCTGACAAACAAGGAGTCCTCCAAATAATAGGCCTCCCCTCTGGCTCCAGTTTTAAGTTTGGTAGCTCATTCCAGGAATGTGCTGAACCTCTCAAATGCTGCACACATAGGAAGGGCCCAACCCATGGAAGACATACCATCAAATGAGAAGTTCAGTAGTCCAAAACCATCTGGGTGGACCAGCAAAAGGCAAAATGCAGACTTGATGTTACACTTTGCCAACTGAGCTCCAGCCCCTGTGCCTCTGTACTTCCTTAAATTCAGAGGAAGTTACACACCAACTTGTGGCAACCCTAAGGTGAACTCATTGTGGGGTTTTCTGGGGCTGAGAGTGTGTGACACACCCAAGGTCATCCAGTGGGCGTCCATGGCTGAGAGGGGACTCAAACCCTCATGGGAGTTATGACTGCTGAGAATGGACGAGGTCCCACCACATGGTAGGGTACTTTGCCACTTTCATGCTAAAAGTTTCACCATCGTACAAGAACCACTTAGGACCTGAGCAATCCACGTGGGCCCTGTATATGGCATCCGTGAACTGAATCATGGCATATGCCTCAGGGGGCTGTGTCTCCACTAAGACAGCAGCCTAGATAGCACCCTGTTTGTAAGGACTGAACCAGTTCTATTGGTTCTGTCACGATTGCTTCCATGCTCAAATTTATGGATGTTTGGGTTACTTTGCTTCCTCTTGGCCTCCCTCCACCTTGGCTGCTCGTCCTGTTCCACGCATTGGTCTTGCTATCATTCTTTTCATTCACTCTGCTTCTGGGGTGCCAACTTTGCAACATGACTAATCCTCTCGGAGGCATTTTGCACCCAAACCCAAGACACCTGGATCACAAAAGAGGCTGCAGGATGTTCCCTTCTTGGGGATGTAATACTGCCACAACCCGTAAAGCAAAGGTGACTGGAGCAGAGCAGAAATTCTTGCAAGAGGAACTGGTTGTTTGTGTCTCCCATCTCTCCCCACTGCTTGCAAGATGGCTGGCCATGCATTTGGGGACTCGGCCATTTCTCTCTCCTATTCATTTCTGTCTCTTTACCATGAAGCCTACATAAAACCCTGCTTTGAACTTCAAATACTTGCAGTTCTAGCCCTCCACCCCGGATTTTCTTTGGTAGTACTTAGTATTTTCTAGTTTACTTGTGTTTGTTTTTCCAGTTTTTATTTTGTTTCTTCTTTTTTTTTTGCTTTGTCTGTATGCATTTTGAAAATCTTTAATAAAGCTTATTACAAAAAATAAAGTCTGTATGTTGGTTGGAGTATTCTCTGAGTAGCTCTTCAGGAGAGAAAGGAAGAAATAAAAATATTAGAGGAACCTTTTCCACAGTATATTTACTACAAGGAATGTCCTTCTGTATTTTCTCTTTTTATCTCAACAAAGTGACTAGGAATGCAAAGAGGAAATGTGGATAGAGGAGGGGAATTAGTCCTCTGCTTGTCATTTTCATGGTAAAATGAGGAAAAAGAAACCAATACAGGCTTCAAAAGTCCAAACCACACAGATCTACTCTAACACATTTCAAAAGCCCCCTGCCCCCACCTCCAAAATCTTTGCCAATAGAAATGAAATACATAATATTCACTATACCATCAAACGTGAAGTTGAAATACATAGGAATATTGTCTCCTAAATTTAAAATCTAAAAATGAAATAATCTGGCTCAGTGTAACTTTTTTTCAACATTAGTTTTCTCATGTGTCGTAATTGCTGGAGTTCTGTGGGTGTTTTGATCCGCCTTGGCACTGCACCGTGTTCCTCACAAAGAGTCCTGGGTTAATTTTCTTAATTGGTCATGGTTGTAAGTCAGCACCTTTCTTAAAGAAATTATCACCCTGTAAGCAGTTTGTGCTCCAAAGAGAGACGCTTCCACCCCACAGGGGTCTCTTATTTATCACCGGACACTGGTGTGTCAGAACGATGCAACCCACAAAACGAAGCCAAGTGGGGTGGAGGAGAAATTGTTCCGGGAGAAGCGTCTCCCATCTCTCTCCTCCACTTGCAAGATGGATGACGGGCGATTTGGGGATTCTGCCTTTCCTTCCATCCTGGCGAGAGCCCGTTTCACACAGTGGGGATGTCAGGTAAAGCTACATTTTTCCACTAAGGACAGGCTGCTCTCCACATCCCACCACATGCTGGTCAGTACCAATACCGCCCAAACACGGAGGAGTTGTGGCACCAACGTGCTGCTTACGAGAACCCTCCTTAGCCAATGCTAATAACCATTTACAGTTGGCCCTCCACATTTGCGGGCTTGACTTTCACACCATGTCAACCCTTTCCCTCTGCTTTCCCTGACCTGGTTTGGACCTTGGGTGCCCACTCTCCCGGCCGTGCCTTGGCCCCCATCCCACAGACGGACACACATGTACATTTTGATATTTGCAATTTTTCCACTTTTACGGGGGTCCAGCACCCCTAACCCTAGTGAATATGGAAGGCTGACTAGTTTCAGCTGGTCGGAGGGTGAGGGCTTCTCTCCCTCCAGTTTCAGCACAAATGGAATAATAATACTAATTGGGGTGCCTTCCATGCTCCTTGATTATTCATCCCATAGCCTGTATTTTACATCAGACCTTTCACAGAATCTTTGAATCAGAAGGGGCTCCAGGGGGAGCTGGGTCCAATCATCTATTCAGGACAGGAAATCCAGGTAGATCATATCAGCAGGTAGCTGCTTAGCCTCTCTTCTGAGATGTCCAGAGAAAAAGACCCCGCCACCAGTCTAGGTCATTGGTTCCATTGTTGGACAGCAACTACTCTCAAGAAGATCCTTCTAATGATTTGTTATAGAATTGTAGAATCCTAGAGTCGGAAGTGACCCCAAGGGCCATCCAGTTCAATTCCATTCTTCCATGCAGGAAGACACCATCCAGGCCCTCCCTTTGACAGATGGCCATCCGAGTCCTCTTTAAAAGCCTCCAAAGAAGGAGGAGACCCCACCACACTCCATTCAGGCTGCAGTGGATTCCACTGTTGAGCTGCTCTTACCTTCAGGAAGTTCTTCCTCACGTTTAGGTGGAATCTCTTTTTCCTGGAGCTTGAATCCATTGCCCCACCGTGTCCTAGTCTCTGGAGCAGCAAAAAACAAGCTTGCCCCCATTCTCCATATGACATCCATTCCAACCATCTCTTTAAAAATTAGTAAAAAATCTCTGAATGTGATATGTTCTTAAGTGATGTCGCAACAAACAAACAGAAAGAAATTTACTAATATTTCTACAGATCCCTCCCAAGCCCCTGGATGGATCCTTCTGAAATTTTTCAGGCTTCTGACCAAGTAAGAACGCTGTGCTTCCCTGTGTTCTCTACTCTGTTTTCCTAACTATTACTGGGTCACGTTGTTCCCAGTACCAGAAGGATGTCTCCCGAGGGAAGCAGGCGATTCGATCTGGAGTTTGAACAATCTGCCGAGGGATGACTTACGTGATGAAGTTGGAGCTTCAGAACCGTGGTTTATCCCAGCATTTATTAGAAGAATGGGAAGAACAGCCAAGTCTTGATTTATATCACTAAGTCACCATCATCTGAGAATCAGGATAAATCAGCAAAAACACACCAACGCCCATCAGAGGAACGTGAAGAAAGGCCAAGATGAAGCAAAGCCAGAAGGCACCCAAATAACCCCAACGGCCTTCAGCCCCATGTGATAGCCGAGCATCAGAGCAACAGTCTTGGTGCCAGAGGTATGCTGAGGTCCGGTGGTTTTGTTCTTACACAGAGGATAGCAGAACTCTTTAATTATTTGTGGTGACCTTTGCTTCACCAGATCCCACGTGAGCCCTGCCTTCATGCCCTGAAAGGAACCGTGTAAAATCTCCTGGAATTCCCTGTTTTCCAACAGCCTCACCTATCTCCCTTCTTCTGAATAGCGTCTTCTGCTGCTGCTAAGTCAACCTGAACTCCATCTCTTATCGGATCAGGGAAAGGAAGTTCTTTGACGGATACCGAGGGGGTTTCAGCCCTGACTATGGGATGGAGACAGCTCTGGTCACTTTGGTGGATGTCCTACGCAGGGAACCGGACAGGGGAAGTCTGTCCCTGTTGATTCTGCTGGACCTCTCAGCACCTTTGGGTATCATTGACCTTTTGGGGCACCCCGCTGGGATGGGACTTAGAGGTGCAGTTTTACAGTGGCTCCATTTCCTTCCTGGAGGGGCAAACCCAGAAGGTGGTGCTGGGGACACCTGTTCAACCGCTTACCCTTTGGCCTGTGAGGTCTCTCAGGGCTTGGTCCCCCATCCCATTTAACCTCTACATGAAAGCATTGGGAGAAGTTGCCTGGAGTTTTGAGGTTCGGTGCCAACTGCACGCCAGTGACACCCAACTCTATTACTCCTTCCCACCACAGGCCAAGGTTTTGGTCCTAAACCAGTGCCTGTCATCAGTTATGGACTGCATGAGGGCGAACAAACTGAAATTAATCTGGACAAGATGGAGATGCTCCTGGTCAGTCAAAAGGAGAGCAGAGAATAGGGATTTAGCCTGTGCTGGATGGGGTTACGCTCGTCCACTGCCTGGGAATGCTCCTGGATTCAACTCCGAGCCTGGAAGCCCAGCTCTCAGCAGTAGCCAGGAGCATATTTGCACAGTTTAAGGCATGTGTGCCAGCCGTTCCCATTCCTTGAGACATCAGACCTGGCCGTGATAACACGTGCCTTGGGTACCTCTTAGTTGGATTACTGCAACACGCCTTTGAAGAGTGTTTGGAAACTTCTATTGGGGCTACTTCTTATTGTTAACTCGGGCCGGCTACAGGGGTCACACAACTGCCCTGTTGCAACAGCTCCACTGGTTGCCAGTCTGTTTCTGGGCACAATTCAAAAACTGCTAGTGATGACCTTTAAAACCCTATGTGGCAAAGACATTTTTATTTTGGCATATTTAATTTCCTTGTAGATGTAAGGTTCTAGACCTAGGCAATAAAAATGAAATACACAAATCTAGGACAAGGGACAGTTGGCTTGAAAGCAGCCCGTGTGAAAAGGATCTAGGGCTCTTGGCTGACCACAAGCTAAACATGAGTCAAGAGTGTGCTGCAGCAGCCAAAAAGGCAAATGCCATTCTAGGCTGCATCAACAGGAGTGCCCAGGGTGGGGGAAGTAGTAGCGTCACTCTCTCCTGCTGGGTCAGACCTCATGTGGAATACAGTGGTCAGCTTTGGGCACCACAGTTCAGGAAAAGGAACCACAAGCTGGGAAGTGTCTATAGGAGAGGCACCAAGATGGTGAAAGGTCTGGAAACTGCCAAGCCTTTCAAGGAACAACTTAGGGAGCTGGGTATGCTTAGCTTGGAGAAGAGAGATGGCAAGAGTTCTCTCTTTAAATATCATTTAAGCATCCCTTAAACAAGGGATTACCCCAATGACAGACCCCATCCAGGGGGATATAAATTTGATATCAAATATGCCCGCCATGCCAGAGAGGTTGCCCGAGTGGGTACGTAGACAAAGAGGTCGAACGACTGAAAGTAGCCAACTTGAAGAGATTATTGGGTTTTCCTCAGGTTGAGCAACTCCAACATTAGTAAACTCTCCACTGCAAGATCCATCTGCATAAACCAATCATGCAAACTACCAAGTTGCCATTGTGTGACATTTCTCCCTTTATTTTGGCCATTGCTCTTCCCCAGAGAATCCCCTATCAATTTTCACCTCTTTTCTTTCTCAATAGGCCTTGTGCATGTGAGTGAGTGAGTGCATTGGTGCATGACAATACATTTATTAATAAAATCCAGTTATTGGTACGTTTGTCTGGCTTTTTGCTCGGTCTGACCCCGTGAGCACTGGGTAAAAGATCCTGCTGGGTTACCCTGCCCCTCGTTCGGCTACAGCCAGCGCTCCACTAATTTCCCCAACCTTTGCACTTTTGGAGCGAATCGTGGTGTCCTCCAGGGACCCCCAGAAGTCAGGGTAACAGTGAGGTAGAAGATGGAGCTGCTGCAGAGAGTAGAATGTGGATCGAAATTCAAGGAAAGGGGATTCTGGTTAAACATTTGGATTCTATGATGCTGTGGTTCTAATACTGTATTATAAGACACTTTGGCTCCAGTTCTGGGATCAAGTGGGGGGGATATAAACAAAATTTTTAAAAGGAAATGCCTGTTAAACAAGTTACAGAATTGTTCGTATAGCTTCCAGACGTGTGTGTGATTGTGGTGGTCGTTGGGGAGAGAGGTGTCTCTCCCACACTGGAAGGTTGCAAAAGGACTCATCTCTGGGCCGATGTGGTCCCAGCTTCGCCCTCCTCTTCCCAAGATGTTGAGTGTTGGGCCCCCAACCAGGCGAGACCCCATTCCGATTCCTCCGAACTCAGAAGAGAACACGAGCCTCTCGGTGACGGAAACTGAAAGGGTTCCTGGCACGCTCAGGGGACTTAGCTACACCGTCCACAAGGATACCTTCAGCTTGGCGGTTGTCTCCGTGGACCTCGCTTTTGGTCCTGCGTAGACCTTCCCACGTGCTCATTCCTCATTCCTCCTTTTCTTTCCTCTGCTGTAGAGCTTTTCCACTAAATCTGCCCAAGCAAAACTTAGCAGAAAGAGGGACTTACATTCACCCGAAGAGAAAGCGGCCAAGAATGTTCACATGAGGTTTTGTCAGTTCCTTCCTCCGAAATAGTGCCTACAGTATCTGTATTCATTGGTGGTCTCCCATCCAAGTACCAACCAGGGCTGACCCTACTTAACTTCCAAGATCAGACAAGATCTGGTGACTTTAGGGCATTTAGGTCCCAAAAAGTTATGTTAGAGGGGGTTTTGCCTTTGCCTTCCTCTGAGGCTGAGAGAGTATGACTTGCCCAAGGTCACCCAATGACCTTCCACGGCTCAGCAGGGATTCAAACACTGATCTGCAGAGTCCAGTAGTCCAGTGCTCCAACCAGTATAACACACTGTTCATCTGCATAGATCTTCATAGGAAAAGCAATTGATAATCATCTCTACAGATCTTAACAGAATGTCCTGCTTTCACCTTCCCATCACAGACCCTGGAAAACTCCAGAAGACGTCAGAGGCTTCCGTCTTGAAGGACTCCACCCAGAAAGCTCCTCTGTCTCTCTTCCCCTCTCTTGGGTTCCTTGGGCCCTTTCTTTACCCTTCTTTCCATGTGAAAATCCTTTCTTTCTGCCATTTGTGATGGGAACTATTTCATGAACTCCCCTTGCCTCTTAAGCTTTCTCTGTCAGCATCGCTAGATTGGTGGGACCGCATTGCCTATCTTTTCTATTCTGGGCGTGGGGCTTAGGATATTGAGAAATGGGGTTAACGAAGCCCCATATAAAGAATAGACCTGTTACCCGAAAATGTGGGTAACTTGGGGATCCACCCACGATACTAGTGCCTCCGTGAAACGGTGGGGAATATTAGGTCAAAGAGGAGGGCGGCACGAGGAGGGTAATCTTAAGAGGTCTTTTACGCCTATGTGTACCAGTATTAATGCAGGGAAAAGCCAGCCGGAGATCCAGAAGTAAACTTATTTGTTGTATTAGAGGAATTAACAATCATACACACGAAAGATCCAGGCAGTCTCGCAATCACACAAGGCTAACTGAAGGAGAAGGGAGGAGAGCGAGAGAGAGAGAGAGAGTTTATGAGCTGTTGGGCCAAAGCCAGGGTTTAGATGCTCTTTTTCTGCCCTGCAAGGAGGTATTAATGATTCTCTGGCAGAGCAGACGGTGGGGTCTGGAGAGTGGACAATGGGATCCGAAATGAACTAATGGCCTTAGCTTTAGGTGACAAAGGACTGATGGGAATTGTGATAGCTCCTTAGTTGCTGGACAGGTGAGGGGATGTGCAATGCACGTGGACAGCCAGTTCCTCTTTGCCAGCAAGCTTCCCAGCCACAGCAGGATATACAGTAATTTATATTTCATGCCAATTAAACATTTTGCCAATTAAACCATATCCTGGAGTAGGGGTGTACGGCCTGGTAACAGACAGCTGGAGTTTTGTGTGAATTTCTCCTGGTACCCCATGCCCCAAAATTCAGTGCAGGAATTCCTCCACAAGGAATAAAAACAGAAAATGGGTTTCCTGCATGGCAGAAGGGGGCTGGACTGGATGCCCCTGTGGTCTCTTCCAAGTCTATGATTCTATGCCTACAGAAGAAAGAGGATTCCTGCCCTTCCCCTCCTCACCGGGAGAGAAGAGTTTGGGAGATGCCCTGTTTTCACGACTCCTAAGAAAGCCGGCAGCTCCCCTACCTTTTCCAAAGCAGAATTAGAGCCCCTCTTTCCAGGAGCAGTCTACCTCCCACCCGCCCCCACCAAGCCACAGGCTTTAGTGAGACGCCTTAAGAAATCTCTCCCTGCCCAGCAGGAAGGGCCGAGGAGACAGCAGATGGTAACTGGCTGCCACTCCACTTGTGCGGCTCTGACCTCTTCCCCACATGCGTGACTGAAAAATTCTCAGGGTCTCCCCTGGGATGCTGCAGAGAGCTGGAAAGAGACTGAGAGAGTGCGACTTGCCAAAGGATCCCGAGTGGGTTTCTACAGCTGAGCAGGAATTCCAACCCTGGTCTTCCAGAGTCGTATCTCAGTGCTCAATGACACTGCACAGTCTCTCCTAGGGTTTTCTTGGTCAATTTTTTTCAGAGAAAGTTGGCCATTGTTGCCTTCCTCTGAGGCTGAGAGAGTATGACTCATCCGAGGCCACCCAGTAGGTTTCCATGACCAAGAGGAGATTTGAACCCTGGCCTCCTGGAGTCATATTCCAACATTTAAGCCACTATACCATGCTGGCTCTTGTTTTCTTGTCGAGATTTCTAGGGTCTTCCTCTGAGGCTAAGAAAGTGTGATTTCCCCAAGGCCACCCAGTGCTATTCCATGGCTGAATAGGGATTTCAACTCTGGTCACCTGGAATTCTAGCCTGACCCTTAGACCACTGCCTCACATTGCTTCCTAGGATTTATTCAGGTTAAGGTTTGCCATTGCCTTCCTTTGAGGCTGAGAGAGTGTGACTTGGCCCTGGTCGCCCAGTGGGTTTCCATGGCTGAGGTCTCCAAAGTCATAGTCCTACATCCAAATCACTACACCACGCTGGCTCTCAAAAGGCCACATACGTAGCTTTAAAACAGCACGAAATGCCCACCCTAGTCGGCTTCTAAAAGCCTGGCAACCTAAAAATCATGAATTTTAATAAAGGAAGGAGAGGAAGGACAGGGGCCATCCAGGCCTCCCTAGGGAGGGAGTCCCAGAGTTGAAGGCCCTGTCTCCCTCGTTCCCACCAAATGACCCCAAGAAGGTGGTGGGAACAGAGCAAAAGGCCCCTCCAGACTACCTTAGGCCACTTCCACACTAGCCCATTATAGTGCTATGATTCCACTTTCAACATCCTATGGAATCCTGGGGTTTGAGGTTTAGGGAGGAGCCTCAAAGGGCATGCAGCTGTCCGGAGGAGGAGGAGGAGGAAGAGGTTGGATCTCTCCTGTCCTTCCGTCCCCCCTCCTTCCGTTTGCCTTCTCCAAGAGAGGAAAAGACAGGGCAGCTGTTGGCAGGAAGGAAAGATTTTTCTCCACATCCCAGAGAAACAGGAAAGTCTAATCCATGAGGTCAACTGGATGGAGAGAAGGAACACACAGAGAGGAATTGAGTACCATGAGTGAGAAGTGTGGACAGGAGAGGAAGGGGGAAGATCCCCCCGTCAGTCTATGGAGGGACCCTTGGGTGGGCGAGAGAGTCAAAGCAGCGTCAACAGAGAGGATGTGGGAGGGGGGCCCCCGTTTCCCAAGAGGAGCGGCTTCACCAGCTGCCTCAATTTGCCATCAGTGAAGCTTCTATGAGACCCAGCACGGTGTAGAGAGGCAGTGTCGTGTAGTGGTTTGAGCACTGGACTAGGATGCTGGGAGACCAGGATTCAAATCCTAGTTCCAGTGCCAAGTTCAAGCCCGCCTTTTCTTTCAGACCTTTGGGGTCCAGCTGGTTTCATCCAAACCTGTAGGCACATGTGGTTTTGGACTGTTTGAACTTCTTAAATGATTTGATTCTTTCATATTTTTAGCATGAACAATTTTTCTTTCATCGTCAGTTCTGCAAAAGTGGGGAGAACGCAGACCCTTGGGTAAGAAGGGTCTGCCAGCCGCTCCCTTGCACGGGACTCTTCCCACGCAGGCCCAGAAGGCAGCCAGAGTCTTTGCGGGTGTCAGACAAGGGTCTTCTCTCCCAAAATGCCCTCCCTCCCCTTCCGGACACCGAGGCTGGAAGGCAAAGAAAGGAACTTGGCTGGGGGAGATCCCAAGCAAATCTTCAGGGCCAGCAGGGAGGGACAGGGAGAAGGTGGTTTGAATTTGTGATGCGGAAGACAAGAGACAGCGCTTGCCTGGAGTCGGTGGCACAGCATGGCCTTCAGGGAGAAAAGGCCTTCAGGAAGGGTCACTCGGGATTCAAGGGTCTCTCAAAATTCACACCACCACACACCCCCTCAGCTGCCACATCCGGATGGTACCATTTCAGGAGTGTTTTGTACACAATAGATATCTTCCATCATCTTCCATGCAGGCTGAGATTCGGAAGGAAGGAAGTTTAATGTGCTACAAGACGTAGGCCATTTCCACCCTACGCTGTTATAGTGCCATTATTCCCCTTTCAACCTCCTGTGGAATTCTGGGGTTTGCAGTCTACGGAGGTCAGAGAGCTCTCTGGCTGAGAAGTCTAAAGGCCCCTCCCTAAACTGCAAACCCCAGGATTCCACAGGATGTTGGAAGTGGAATAAGAGCGCTATAACAGTGTGTTGCAGAAATGGTCATACACACTTCTCGCAAGCGAGCTTTATCCATAAGACCCAACCCTCATGCTCTCTCTCTCTCTCTCTCTCTCATGCACATCTGTCTATTGTCTATGGGATGGCTGGAAGAGCGGCACCCACTGAGCCTTGTCATAGCTGAGTCCACGCCCTCGCACCACAGAGGGGAACCTGCAGCCCACGGAGGAGACAGACCCACAAGCGACAGTCCCGGACCCAGGTTCGACCGTGTCTGACTCACATTATAAGTGCCCACCCCCGGCTTCTTTCGGGCGACGGTTTTGGGTTTTTTCCTCCATTCACACGTTGTGGGATGCGTGCCAGTGCAGGAGAGGACTCTGCCCTTCCCGCCGCATCCCCAGACCGGCAGCAATACACGTGTTGCACCAGGGTGGACAGCCCTGTCTGTACGGTTAATAGCTCTGTGTCATTTAGCGCCCTGCACGTGTGAATGGGCTTCTACAGAAGACCCTCCACTGCTCTGCACTGTCGGGGGGAGGTGGGGGGCTTCGTTCCCTCTTCCAACAGCAGCGGAGTCGTATCTAACAGCCTGCCTGTTATGTCTCCTGAGTTCCCTGGAGGTCCTTCAGTTCCCCAGACCCAAACCCTGATCCAACCCTGAGGCGCTGGCTTTTCCCTGTTCCCTGCCCCCAAAGACCCTCCTGGTAACAAAGATCCAAACCTTAACCTTAACCCCAACCCTAACCTTGAGATTCTCCTTCCTCCCCACTCCTTAGAAACCCCTGACCTTAAATAAGGGCCCTGGCACGTCCCCTTGCTCCAGTCTCCCCAAGCGGGGCGGGGCGCTCTGTGTTCCAGCCCCCATGGTCTCCCCCTTCTCCCAAATCCTCAGAAGACCCCAGGCTAACCGTCCCTCCCTCCCTCCTTTTCCCCTTTTGAGCCGTTGGGGTTGCTGAAACGCCTCCCTCCCCTATTCCGTCAAGGGGACAGAGGGCGTCTTCGGTCTGAGAGAGGGATCACAGGGCAGTTCCCCCAACCGAGCCCCCCGGGCCTCCGCTGCTGCCTACGTGGGGTGGCTGGGCCTCCTTTCCCTTTGTAGACAGAGGCCGGGTGGCCACCTGTCAAGGGAGTGGGGGCTTTGATGGCCTCTTCCCACCCAGTGGGCAGAAGGGGTCTTTTCTAGCCCCTTGGGGTCTTTTCCAGCTCTAGGATGCTATGAAACCTGCGATGCTGTGACATGAAAGGGCAGCCCTGCAAAGCCATGGGGGCCTAAAGTGGGGCGGGGGGGTGGGAGGGGCCCGGCCCAACACACACCCCTTCTCTTTGTGCCCAACAACACTCGAAACTCCCCCGTTCCCGGGATCTCCGGCACTTTCAAACGGAGAAAAGCCGAAGGGGGGAAAATTGAGTTTAAAGCAAGAGAGGAACGCTGGGAGGAAGGGGGCCCTCTGTTTATCGAGGCGACTCAAACAGAAATCACATCAAGACCGCGGCCACAGAAAGAGGATTGTGATCTCAGAAAATGGCACGTGTTAATAAAAATGTTTTCTAAAAAAGGGTTTTAAAAAAGAAAACAGCAGGAAATTTACAACGCAGTTAACAAAGGAGCTCAGAGCAAAGAACATCCAGGCCGAGGCCTCCCTCTCCGAAACCGGGGCTCCCCATTGGCATTTGGGGTGCGGGAGGAAGGGCAAGATGGAGGCTGCCCCTCCCCAGGGAGAATGGAGGGGGTGCATGGGGCCAGGAGCCCCACGGCAGGCCTGGTGGAGAAAAAGGCAGAGGGTGGATTTTGGATCCAGAGGAAGGGGAGGAGGACAAGGGGGGAGGTGGGGGAGATACCCCCCCTTCCCATTCACAGCCTGATGGGAGTTCCAGTGGAGGGGAGGCTCCTCAGAAGGAATAATGCCCATGAATGGGGGGCTTATGTAGAATTTGGGGTCCCAAGGCACAAGGAAGGTTCATCCCCCAAAAGGCATCATCTCATGAGCAAAGAAGTTTTGTTTTTCCAAAAAAAGAAAAAGAAAACAGCCCTCTTAATTTACGCATAAGGAGGCCCAGGTTGCCCAGAAAAGAGCCCCTTCCCTGTGGGGCTGAAGCTGCACAGAGGTTGGGTGGCTACCCCGAGTCACGCCCAGAGGGCAAGGGGGAGAGAGGAGGGAGGGGGCCTGGCTGGACCTGGCTGTTTTGAGTCAGTGGGCAAGTCGCACCCTCTCAGCCTCAGAGGGGGGCCAGGGGGACAAACTTCCTTGGAAGAAATCTTGCCAAGGGAACCCTTGGAGAGGGCTGAAGCCACAGAGGGGGTCCTTCTGACTGTCTTCCTAGCTGGAGACGTGCGGATGCCGCAAAGGGCGGCCCCCGTGGGACAAGAATGAATGGAATCGCGGTCAACTGAGCCCCTTCCCACCCAGGGAAGCCCTTCAGAGAGCTCAGGAAAGTTACTTTTCTCAATTTTAACTTCTTCCAATCCCTGGGAGCCATCATCCAAAGAGAGGGGGAAAGGAGCCCTGAAATTTTGTTTCAGGAAATCTGGCAAAGAGATTTCCTGTGGGACCTGAAAGACTGCCCGTCCACTTTCAGAGTCCAACAGGATTCTTGGTTGCCCTTCAAGGGAGAGTCAGGGGCTCCCTCCCAGAGAAATCCAAGGGAGGGTGGGCCATCTGCGAGAGAGAGTTTGAGGGACGGAAGAATTAGGATTCCGTCACTGGCAATCCATATGATGGGGTTCACCCCACAGGCCAAGGGCGCAGCCTTCTCTTGCTCCCCACCGTCCTCAACAGAAGAAAAGAAGAAGACCAAAGCAAGCAAAGGGGCAGAGGAGGAGGAGGAGGAAGTGGTTGGATCTGCTGGGGTCTCGCTCTCCTGCTCTCTCCGGTCCTTCCGTCTCCCCTCCGACCTCCTCCCAGCGAGGAAAGGACCCCCTGCGGCTTCTGGCAGAAAGGAAAGCGGTTTTCCTCCACATCCCAAGGAAGCGGCGGAGTCTAATCCATGAGGCCAACTGGAAGGAGAGAAAGAACACAGAGAGAGAGAAACAATAGCGTGGCTGTAGAGAAAACGGGAAGACCATCCCTGGCAGGGTAGGGGGCAGTCTTTGAATACGGGTGGGGGGAGTGGGGTGGTGCCAAAGGAGCTGTGGGGAGGGGGCTCCCCCTTTCCCAAGAGGAGCAGTTCCACCGGCTGCGTCCACCTGCCATCCGAGAAACCCGTTCACCGGATTTCCACGCTGTCCAAGTTGCAGCTTCAGCCTCAGGGAGGCGAAACTCTTTCTCCGCCTACTGGCCGTTCTGAGAAATTGCATCCACAACTGTCCTGTGAAAGGGGGCACTCTCTCGTCCCACCATTGTCCCCCTCTGCATTTCCAGCCTTGACTTTCCTTCCAGCCTCTGGGTTTAACCCCCACCCCAGAAACCACCGGGGCCAGCACCCTTAACGCAGGGGGTCCCGCCAGGCGTCTGGGGAAGCAGCCCACCACATGCAAAGGTTTTGTGGCATGATAAATGCCTTAGGCTTCCAGGTGTCACAGGTCTCTTTCCTCTTCCTCTTTCCTAACTGGTTGGAATCCATTTCTAACAAAGCTGGCAGTGGGTTGGGCGGGTGGTCCCCTCAGCCAGTAAAAACGAAGAGGGGATGGGGCTTGAAACCCTCAAGGGGATCCTAGAGCCCTCAATGGGTTCACCGCTCCTAACATACGCTTCTCCCTTTATACACCCACCCAAGGTTTGAAGTCTGCTGGAAGAAGACCCTTCGGGGGAACTGAACTCTGGCAGGGTATGGACGCAGGGCCTTCTCCGGGGTGGCACCCTGCAGAACAACCTTCCCTTGGAGACCAGCTTGGTGCCAGCCTGGGATTCATTTCAGCCCCAAGTCAAAGCCCGGCTGCTGCTGATGGTGAAGGCCTTTCCTAGCCTTCAATCTCTAGACCTCCGTGGCTTTAGACTGTTTTCAGAGTTTGCACAGAGGATCTCTTCTGAAAAACGCCCCCCCCGTCCCAAAGTGAGCAAGAGAGGCCTCAATAAAAGGAAAGCTCCCTGCACACACACCCCAAATCCTGGTAGCCTCGTGGAGGGAGCGCTCCTGCCCGGGCCAGGTCTCCCCACTGATCTGCCCCAAAAAGAGCAGAGAGGAAAGGCTGTGCCCCCTCCAGAGCCCTGTCCTGCCCAGTAGTGCCCTCCCCTCCCCTCGGCCAAGGAAGGGCTGCCAGACAGACAGACAAATGGACAGACAGGCACCCCCTGGGACGGGGAGCTTCCCTTGCAGACCCAGAGGGAAAGCTGGAGCACATCTGCGTGGGAAAGGAGAAATTCCTACAAGTGGTTTTCTCTCTGAACATCTCTGAGCTCCCCCTCTAAGCTCTCTGGGGCTAGAAAGCAAACGGGGGGCTCTGTAGCGGGGAGGGAACCCAAGCAACTCCTTCATGAGGGGGGGACGGCAGGGAGGTGGTGTGTCCTTCTGAGATGAAGGAGAGCAGAGAAGAGCTTACCTGTGGTTGGAGGCACAGCCAGGCCTGGGGAGGGGGAGAGAAAAGGATAGAAAGGTTTGTTCCGGTTCAAGGGGTCCCTCAAAATGCCCCCACCCTCCACACTCTCAGCCACCAAAGGCTGACTATTCCTGGGTGAAAGTCTAACGGCATCCGGGACACCACGGCACAGATCTTCTGACCGGGCCCAATTCCACATCACACACACATGGAGGGAGGGAGGCCTTCCCCTCACCTTTCTTCTTCCTCAGGTAGAGAGAGAGCCCAGCGGCCACAAAGACCACCCCCAGCACGATGCTCACGACCCCCGTCCACATCTTGCTCCTGGCGGAGTCCGACTGGGGCCCTGCGGGAGGAAAGAAGGAAACTCAGGGGGGAGGAAAGGTGGCTGGGCTGGTGGGTATCAGCCCCTGGAGGCAGTTAGGGGGCAGCCATAGCCCCCCGCCCACAGTCCTGCACCCACAGTTCCCCAATCTCCACTCCAGAAGAATAGGAAGCAGGAGGAGGGTGGACTTTCCCTGGATGGAAGAGAGGCCTCAAGGTCTGGAAACCCAAGGCCCCGCGAGGAATGAGTTAGGGAGCTGAGTGTGTTTAGCTTGGAGAAAAGAAGGTGGAGAGAGAACGTGATGGAGCCATCTTACAATATCTGAAGGGAAGGGGAAGATGGAGCCAGCTTGTTTCCTGCTGCTCCAGATACTAGGACAGGAGCCAAGTGATTCAAATGGGAAGAAAACAGATTCCATCTAAACATTAGGAAGAACCTCCTGACTGTTAAGAGCTGTTTGAGAAAACAAAACTGGCTGCGTCGAGGGCTCTCCTTTTTTGGGAGGTCTTTAAGGAGAGATTGGGTGGGCCTCTCTCTGGAGTGCTTCAGCTGGGCACTCCTATAAGGTAGGAGGGGCTTGGACTGGAGGGCCCTTGGGGTCCCTTCCAACCCTTAACATTCTCTGTTTCTTACTCCACTCGACGGAGACAGGGCTGGCGAAGCTGGCGTGCTCCACCCGGCAGGTGTAGACGTCTCCCTGCTCCGGCTTCGTCTCCAGCATCACCTGGATCTGGAAGGTCCAGTCCCCATTCTGGATGAGGCCCGTGGTCATCACGGTGGGCCCCGTCTCCTCCTTCCCGTTCCTCAACCAGGTGACTTCGATCTTGGGAGGGAAGAAGCTGCCCACGGAGCAAATGAGCAGAGCGTTGTGGGAGGAGGCGTCGTAGTCGGTGGGGATGATCCTCAGCTGGGGTTCAACTGGGGAGGAAGGCAGAGAAAATGGGGTCAGGGGTCAGAGCAGGTGTTCGCCCCACAAAATAACAAAATGGCAGACTCTCTGAGACCTCCTTTGTTTCCAAGCTGGAGGGAGATGTCGTTCAGGAGAGGAGGTGGGAGGGTGAGGGAGAGAAGCAGGGGGAGCGAGGCAGAAACATCGAAAAGGAATTGCAGAGGGAAGAGTAAGTTCTAAGCTGGGTGGGCTGCCAATGAACTCCACGCTTCATCTGGGATTGCTGGGATGTATCCATACAAACTGGCCTGCACAAATCCAGTCTCCAGTCCTCTCGATGAGGGCCGCATACCCTGCCCCATACCCAAATCTCTCCCAGAAGTCCCCCCAATTTCCCTCGACAGAGGACAACTGATGCTCCGTTGGAGGTTGTTGGTTTTGCCTCCCTGAAGCTCACAGACCTGCAGTCGGCCCTGATTATTTGTGAGTTTCTCCCACTGCTGCCCCCACACACACCACAGGCGCTTCTTTGCCGGGGGACCTTCCCTCTCAGCATCTCCAATCAGGCCGTGCGGCCCTTTAAAAACCCTCCTGTCCTCCTCCTCCAGCACTAGCTGCGGCTTGGCCAGGTAAGGAGGGGTTGCAACCCGATTTCTCAGCACCACAAACCCTCTCCCAGTGCCCCCCAGACACACACCCAAGGAAATGGGCGGGAGGGAGGAAGTGTAGGGCCACCACGCCAACCCACCCCCTTTCCCTCTCCTTTCCCTGACATGGTTTGGACCCCAGGTGCCCGTTCCCCCAACTGTGCCCCAGCCCCCTTCCCACAGACACACACATACACTGATTGATTTTTCCACTTTCACGAGGGTCCTGGGCCCCTGTCCCTAGCAAATGGGGAGAGAGAACTGTGAATCTTCAGAACTCATCTCCAGAGTCTCCATCTTGAGGGGTGGGTGGGAACAGAGACCTCCTCTCTCCCACTCTTTTCGACCCTTTGTGCCAGACTGCTGGGGTTCTCACTTTGCGATAATCTTTGGTAGAGGGAGACCTTTCTCAAAAATCACTGAAACCCAGAACCAGGAGCAAGTTTTCCAGCCACTCCCCACCTCTCCTTGAAGTTGGATTTGAAAATGTGAGCAACGGCCAGAGGTTTTGTCAAGATTTGTTTGGGGAGGTAAAAAAAAACAGAATGAGATTCAAAGTTCTACAAAATTCCAAGGAAGTTTAGGATTGCCAAACTTGAAAATTTACTTTGCAATATGACAATTTACTTTGCGGTATGACATGGATTTAAAAGTGGGTTATGTTGAAAGATGATAAGGTTCTGAACTTAGGAGTTCATGACTTGAGATTTGGATGGCGTACTTTTTATGATATGAAAAAGTTAAAGCTAATGTCGGTTTCCATCATTGTATCAGGCACGTGTAATTTGGAATAAGTATTTGTGGGTTTCTTCATAGCTGAAATGGACAATCTGATGTATAGGTTGAAAGAAAGAATAAAAAGTGAATTTATGTCTGAATGGAGGTACATAATTCATTATTTTAAAAAGAATGAAGGTAGACTTCTGGCCAAGATGTCGGTGCAGCTGGTAGCCTGAACTGCTGGCTCAAGACTACCTGCTGCGAATCCGCAGGATAACATCTTCCGGGGCCCCCTAAAATAACTCCCCCTTAGAAGATAGGGGGAGCAGAGCAGCTCACACGATCGTCCTGGCGCCAGCAGAGAAGGAGCGGAGGAACCGGCGTGGAAAGGATGGAGGATGGAGCCGAATGCCGCGGATTTGCAGCCAGCTATTTAGCTGACGAGCGCCAGCAAGAACCTCTTTTAAAGAAGAAGGATACAACTTAACAATCCAGTTGAAACAACGAGCTGATGTCAAATCGATCGGAAACCTGATTGTACTGTTGGAGTAGCCTGTCGTGGCGGAGATTCGTGGCTCAGAATAAAAAGGAAGGATGTGGCGGACTCGGTGAGTGGAGAAGTGACTTTTCCCTCCCTTGGAAGCGCCCGGCCGAGCTTCCCCCGCTCATTTTAGAGTGAGAGCATGATCTTTTAAGTAGCATCCCTGAAACTGAACTGTTTTCTTACTAAGATTTTAGGCTCCCAAGACTTACGTATTTTTTAAAAAATTGTTACTTTTATCGAAGAAGAAAGGGGGAAGCGGAAAGGGATTTAAGACAAAGATTTTAAAACTGGAACGGGGGAAAAGATGGCAAGGATGGAGTCTGTTGTGCTAGAGTAACTTTTTACTGTTTTTGACCTTGAAAAGCATCTGGATGTTCGTTTCTTATCTGAAAAAAACTGATATATTTGGAAGGGCCCACAAAGGATTAGCCTCAACAAGAAAGGTGAAGACGCAAGAGAAAATTTGGGGAGCATTTTAAAATAGGTTTGAGATTATAAGAGCAAATGAACTTGAAAGGGACTTGAAATGAAGAATGAACTGAAGTGAAATTGATTTGGAAGCAGAAATAAGATCAAAGGAAAGAGTAAATAGAATAATGAACTTTTAAGGGAATATGGGACATGGATGAATTTTTGTTTTTTATCTTACTTATAAACTTATAAATGAACTTTTGATGGCTCTATATTGGGATAAACTGTGAAATTAAGTGTTAGACTGCTTTCCCGTTGACCCTTGGAAATGGATTAGCCTCAAGAAGAGAGGTGAAGATATTTAAAGGGTGGATACAAAAAGAAAGAGATTTGAACTCTGATGAATTTTGGGGGAAACATAAAATCTATAATGAATTAACTGTTGAATATATTTTAAAAACTTAGAGGCAATTTTGAAATTTGTTTGTACAGTAAAAATAGAAAATAATAGAAATATTTTTCTATTTAAGACTTTGAAGTAATTGATTTATATATTGTAGATTTTATATTGAAAAGTATATTTTTGAAAATAAGAGTTCTGGATGCTATTTTGATAAAAGGTTTGAAAAGGATATGTAGAAAAAGAACAGTAAGATAAGATATGGCTACAGGTCAAAAGAAGACAACACAGACACAAATTCAACCACAAGCTTTGGAAAGAAGAGGATACACGGGCTCCAAAACGATGGAGATACTTGAAGCATTTCAAAAAATGAGAAATGACATGATGGAAGACATAAAGGCAACAAGGACAGAGATAAGAACGACGAGGGCAAAAATAAAACAAGATTTGAAAAAAGAAGTGGAAAGTTTGAATCATAGTCTACAAAAACTTACAACAGATTTATCAACAATGGATCAAAAAGTGGAAGACATTAGAGAAAGAAGTCAGAAATTGGAAAATCAGGTAGAACAAATGAAGAAAGAACAGCAAAAAGACAAAGAAACCATAATGCGATTGGAAATACGTCAAAGAAACATTTTTCAATTCAACAATTATATTTCTCTCTCTGGGAGAGAGAGAAATATAATTGTTGAATTGAAAAATGGGAAGAAACTGATTACTCAACGTGAAAAGATAACGCAGAAATTTGAAGAATATTTTGGAAAATTATTTTATCAAATAAAATGTTATTATCAAAATGAGAAAAATCTAACTGAATTTCTTCAAAAGGTTAAGATTCCTAAAATATCGCCAGAAACACAGGAACAGTTAAATAGACCAATAACACTGACTGAAATAGAAGAGGCTATAAAAGATCAGAAAGTGGATAAGTCACCAGGACTGGATGGATCTACTGGGCTATATTATAAAAGGTTTGTAAAAGAACTGATCCACCTACTTCAAGCAACACTGAAGGAAATAGAGAAATATAGTGAACCAGAAACTTGGGGAGATTCCAGTATTGTACTGATACCCAAAGAAAAGAAAGACAAAAGAGAAGTTAAAAATTACAGACCAATCTCTTCGCTGAATATAGATTATAAAATATTTGCGTCGGTGTTGGCAAAACATTTGAAGCACGTACTGCAGGACAAGATTCAAGAACCTCAAACGGATTTTCTCCCAGGTAGATACATGAGAGATAATGTTAGAATAATCATAGATGTGACTGAATTTTATGATAAAAACCTGGGGAAGAAAGCAGCACTTGTATTTTTGGATACTGAAAAAGCTTTTGATAATGTTTCTTGGGGCTTTATGTTACGGGTTTTGAAAGAATATAATCTGGGAGAAGATTTTTGCAAATGGATGGAGATGATTTATCAAGGTCAATCAGCGAGGTTAATCATAAATGGAGATACCACGGCGAGCTTTGTAATAAATAAGGGTGTACCACAGGGGTGTCCACTATCACCCATTATTATTTATAGTAGTTTTGGATGTTTTGCTGATAACAATAAATGAAGATCCACAGATAAAAGGTCTGAAAATAAGGAAAAAAGAATTGAAATTAAAAGCATTTGCAGATGATGTAATTATAGTCCTGGAGGATCCACAAGAATCAATTCAGGTGTTGATGGAAACTCTACAAACATATAAATTGAAAGCAGGTTATAAGATAAACAGAGAAAAGACAATGATGACGACTCTAAACATGACCAAAAAAGAGCAAGCTGACTTGGAGGCAAGATCCGGATATCAATTGACTAAGAAAACAAAATATTTAGGAACTATTATGACGAAGAAGAACCAAGAACTATCTGAGAACAATTATTCGAAAACATGCAAAGAAGTTAAAACGTGATATGGAAAAATGGAAAAATTTGAATTTATCATTTTTGGGTAGAATAAATGCTTTCAAAATGTCTTTATTACCAAAGCTTATGTTCCTCATTCAAAACTTACCAATAATAGCGAAAGAAAAGATATTTAAGGAATGGGAAAAGGACATTTATTTGGCAAGGGAAAAAACCAAAAATCAGATTTAAAATACTTCAGGACACAAAAGAGAAAGGAGGACTTGATTTACCATCATTAAAAATTTATTATTATGCATGTTGTTTAGATTGGATCAAAGACTGGATTCAATTAGAAAATACAACTATTAAAGAATTGGAAGAAATAAACAATAGATTTGGATGGCATGGATATCTATGTTATGATAGATCAGCAGTGAATAAACAGTTTAAAAACCATTGCATCCAAAAGACGTTGTTGAAGGTTTGGTCACAAATACAGCAAAAATTTTATACAAAATTACCACTATGGACCTCACCACAAGAAGCCTATAAAATCGGCCCAGCAAAACAAGGAAATTTATTAACATATCAAGAATTATTGAAATGGGACGGAGACAAACCAAGAATGTGTACAGAAGAAGAGTTAAAGGCTGAGGGACACGAACTAAATTCTATGGAGACAACTTAGAGAAAGATTTAGAATGGACCAAAAACTATATGGATTTGAGAGAAAAGAGAATGAGTTAGATTTACTGATGAAAGGAAACCAAAAGAAAAGAATCGCTAAATTTCATAGATTATTATTGATAAGAGAAATGGAATCAGAAGTAGTTAAAGATACAACGGTTAGATGGGCACAGAACTTGGGACATTCAATCAAATTAGAAACATGGGAAAGAGTGTGGAAAACAGATATAAAATTTATACCAAATTTAAATATAAGAGAAAATTTTTATAAAATGTATTATAGATGGTATATGACCCCAGAAAGATTACAAAAATAAAGAAAAATGGGAATTCAGATTGTTGGAAATGTGATGAAAAGACGGGATCTTTTTTTCATATGTAGTGGACGTGTAAGATAGCAAAAAAAAATTTGGAAGGAAATACATGATGAAATTCAGAGAATCTGTAAGTTGAACTTTGAAATGAAACTGGAACTTTATCTGTTAAATACGCGAGGGCAACAAAAGGAAATAAGAAGTCATCAGAAGATATTATTGTATTTAATAACTGCGGCAAGGTTAACATACGCGCAACACTGGAAAGAAAAGAAATATATTGATATTGAGGAGTGGAAGTTAAAAGTTCTGGATATGATAGAGAGGGAAAAATTAGTATTTTCTTTGAAGAATAAATCTACCCAGAATTTTGAAAAAGAATGGAAAGGAGTATCGGATTGGGTAAGGATATAAATGTACAAGAAATTAAGAAGAACTAACGTAATCGTTCTTTTCTCTGTAAAATGAAAATTACGTTTGTATGTAATGGAAATAAGCAATTGCAACTGGAAGATCTAAGCCTGGAAGTGTGTGGGGGGGGGGGGTATTTTTGAGATTAAACCTTGATAAAAATTATTTAAATAAATAAATTAAAAAAAAAGAATGAAGGTAAATTGGTGACAATAGGTTTTTAAACTTTAAATCTTAATTTTGAATTTATTTTGCTACATGAGAAGTGTAAAATTGGAACTAAACATGTAATTTGCTGTTGCAGTTAAAGATTATTTCCTATATAGAAGACTATTTCTAATTCTTGAAAGTTATTATGTTTAAACCAATATTGGATATAGAATTAGATGTTAAGCGATTATAACTGGTTTTATTAATTATGACTTAAGAATGAGCTACGTTACTTTAAACTAATATAGAAAATAGAACTATTTGATTAGCGATTCTAATTTTTTTAAGATAGGTAATTACTACTTAACTAATCTTGTAGGTATATATCCGTGCCGGTAAGAGAGAGCAGCAGCAAGTATAAATTTTTGATACAGAGTTTGGAGTAACAGTTAGACATAATTATCTGACTACCACGAGCCCTTTGCAACAAGGGAGGGAACCTACGTTTAGTCATTTGTAGGGGTTTCTTTGTTTGTTACGGTTTTGCGAGACGTTTGTAGTTGCGTTGTGTATTCTTTGTCTTTTTATTCGCACTGTGTTATTGTGGATTATTATGTATTTGTCGTTCTCGGTATCGTTACCCACTGTTGTTGTTTGTTCTTCCGGCCCTTTTTTCCGTTTAGTAAAAATGATTCAGAAAAAGGAGGAGGGGCCGGGGTTGCAAGGCGGGGAGGGGGGAAGGGGCCACCGGGCTCTCCCCCCCACAAGGAGCCGAGGAGCCCCCCTCCCGACCCTCCGGGGCTCCCCTCCCCAATCCCCGGACCCACCTCGGCGGGAGCGGGCGAAGGGCTCGAAGATCCCGTAGTCGTACGGGCAGATGCTGTCCACCTCGGTGCGCAGCTGCTGCAGGATGGCCGGGTCGTCGTTCCAGCGGCGGGCGTCGGGCTCCCCGAGGGGCGTGAGGGCCACGAACCGGCCCAGGTCGCTGTCGTAGCGGAGCAACTCCTGCCGACCGTAGACGTACCGCTGGAGGTAGCGCACGCGCGGAGGCGGGGGCGGGCCCGGGGGGGTCCCGTTGGCGGGGGCGGCCTCGGGGGCGCTGTAGTGGCACTCGCACCTCGCCTGGAAGAGGAAGTGCTCTGGGGGAGGGGGAGAGAAGTCAGAAGGGGGGAGGGGGGCCTCGGAAACAGTGCCCCCCCCCCGCCCAGCACTCCTCTTGGAAACGGAGACCAGCGCCGACCCCGGGCGGAAGCCCCCTCCCCCGGGCAGGGCCCGCCACCCCTCCCCTGCAGCGGGAGGAGGCCCCCCGCCGGACACGCGGAGGGTCCCCGGGGGGGGGCGGAAGAGGAGGAGGGAGGGGGTCGACGGGGGGTTCCCGCGGGAGGAGCCGCCGGGGCGGACGGGCCCCCTTCCCGGGAGGCGGAGGGCGGGCGGTCCGGAGGCCCCTGGCGCCGGGGCGCGCTTGTCCCGCTGCGTCCGCACAGCACGAAAGACGCGCTTCGGCGCCCCGGGGCTTCAACGTCCGTCCGCGCGGCGTCCGAAGAAGCGCGTTTGCGGCCCCGAAGGCTCCCGCGGGGGGGGGGCCCCAAAGGGGCGGCGACGTCCCCCCGGCCCCTCCCGCCCCGCTTTCGGGGCTCCCAGACCCCGGTTCCCTCGGCCGGCTTGGCTTCCCGAAACGGGTTCTCCGCCCATTGGAAAGCGGCCGCCTCGTGCCCCTCCCTCCGGAGCCCTCCCGGGGGGGAGGGGGCGGCGCCCCCCCGGAGGGCCCCCCTCCCTCTTTCCCGGCGGGAGGCAGAGAGCGCGAGAAGCCGAGGCGAGCGAGACCCCCGTTCTCTTCTGGCCCCGGAGCCTGCCCGCGCGCAGGGGAAGCCCGGGGCGACCCTCAGGGAGAAGGGCCCGCTCCGGTGCCTGCCCCCCCGCCTCCCCCTCGGAGCCCCTCCCTTCTGCCAGCCCCAGGAATAACCCCCCTCGGCCGCCCCACCGGGGCAGGGGGCGTGGCGTCGCCGGTCGCCGGGCGGGGAAGCCCAGCGGCCCCTCCAGGGCCCAGAGGGAGGGGGGTCTTCCCGAGGAAGGAGGGGGACCGGGGAAGGGCCGCCCGGGCCCCCCCTCCGGCCCAGAGCTTCGGCAGCCGCAGAGCTGCGAGGGGCGAGCTACGCTCCGAGAGACCGCGGCGGGACCCGCCAGCGGCTGGGGAAAGATCCCCCAAAAGCCCCGAGCCCCCCTCTCCTTTCGCGAACGGAGAGCCTTCCTCCCCGCCCTCCACCCCCGCCGAGAGGAGGAGGACCCCCGGGGCCGCCGCCGCCAGCACCGTCACCCTCTCCGCCGCCAGGGACCCCCGAAAGCCCCTCTCGGGAGGGGGAGAGACCCCCGGGCGCTCACGGATTTCCTCGGGGTCCGGGGGCGGGTGTCCGCCGCGCACTCCCCTTCCCGCCCCGGCTCCGGACGGGGCCTTTCCGGGCTCGGCCCCGGCGCGGAGAGGAAAGCGGTTGTGCGGCCCAAGCGCCGCCCCCTGGCCGCGGGGAGCCAATCAGCGCCAGAGCCCCGGCGGCGCGTCAGCAGTCGCCGGGCAGGGAAGTCCGGCAACCCTCCCGATCCCACAGATAGGTCGTTTCCCCACAGCGATAAGGAGAAATGGGGAGGGGTCCCTCCGGGCAGCCCCAGGCACTGGGAGAGAGGGAGGGGGGGGAGGCTTCTCCTCCCCCCAGCCCGGGAAAGACCCCCCTCCCTCCCAGGCCAGCAGCCCACCTTCCGGGATTCCACTTCGATTAACCCCTGCGTGCCCAGGAACCCCCCAGAACACAGTCAAACGCATTCCCGGCTTAGAAGGGGGGGAGGCCACGCTCTAAGGCACCCCCGCCGCCCCGGGAGACCACCCCAGGCCCCGCGCGGGAGGCGATCCAAGGGGAAAACCTCCTTCCGGACTGACAGGGGCCGCTCGGGAGGGCGTCGATATTGGGGTTGCGTCTCCCCCAACTGATCGCCGTGGGTGGTCGGGGGGCTGGCCCGGCTAGGTCTACTCTGAGGGGGGGTCGTTCCAAGCCCTGCTCTGGAACAAGGGGGGCGCCCACCCCCACGGAAAGGCACGGGCGCGTGAGCGCGATTTCGCACCCGAGGCCCTTCCTTTTGTGCAAGAGGGGGCTTGGGGGGGGTGTCCCCGCCTGCCCGCCTTCCAGCCCAGGCAAGGAGGCAAAGCGCGCTCGGCCGTGTGAGCCTCCCAGCGGTTTCCTCCTGACCCAAGGGCAGGGCTTGGGTAAACTTTTGTAAAATTTCTTCACCCCCCAAAGCTGTTGTTGTTTTTGTTACCCCCCCCCCCCGCTTCCCTCCTGCCAGCCCCAGAAATAAAAGCCCCCTTCGCTGCCCTACCGGGGGAGGAGGCGTGAAAGCCTTTTCCTCCTCTGCCCCCCCCCCGCGGGATATTTGCTCACCGGGGGGCTCCGCCGCGCCCCCCACCTCTGCGAGGAGGAAGAAGACCCCCAGGGCCGCCGCCAGCGCCACCATCCTCGCCGCAGCCAGCGACCCTCGAAAGCCGCTGGGGAGAGGGAGAGACCCCCCGGTGCTCATGGGTTTCCTCGGGCTCGGCGGGGCGAGGGTCCGCCGCGACCTGTCCTTCCTCCCGGACTTTCTGGGCTCAGCCTCGTCGCGGGGAGAAATTGCGACCGAAGCACCGCCCCCTGTCCCGGGAAGCCAATCAGCGCCAGAGCCGCGGAGGCGCGTCACCAGTCGCCAGGCAGGAGAGCCCGGCGAAGCTCCCCGTCGCGCAGATAGAGCCGGTTTCCCCAGATCGGGGGTGGGGGGGCTTGGAGCAAACCCGCCTCGGCGTGAGAGAAAGTGGGCCCGCCGTGTCGGGTAGCCCTCCGTATTTCGGTACGGGACACGTAGTAGTAGTTAACTGTGTGTGTGATTTCGGTTCCTGACGCGCCCTCCCGACCTCCCAGCGGTTTCCACCTGCACCAAGGGCGGGACTTTTGTAAAGTGAATGGGACTTGATCACTCATTCAGGACAAACCCACCGCGAAATGATTTTTTGCGGCGGACTGTGGAGCCCGGCCTGTCCCGGGGGGGGGACCCGGGAAGGAGAAGTCAGGACCCCCCACCCTTTCTTCCTGCACCCTCTTCTCCCCCGGCGCTCCTCCGGCAGCTTTCTATCTCCCGCGGCGGCCCGGACCCGGGGAAGCTTCGCCCGGCAACAGCCTCGTCGCGCCCGGCGCTTTTTCTCATTGGCTGAGCTCGTTCTCTGGGCGGGAGGGGGACGCTTCCACTCGACCTTAGCCTCCTTCCTCCTCCACTCGCCGCGATTTGGGCCAGGGACCGAGATGGCCGAAGGCAAGCGAGCCCAGCGTCCCCGGCGCCTCGGGGCCCCTCCTCCGCTTCTCCTCCTCCTCCTCCTCCTCCTGGCCCCGCCAGACGCCCCAGCCCTGAAAGGTGAGGAGGGGGCCTGGGGCGGGGGGCGGCAGACTGGGAAGGGGAGCCAAGCGACCCCGACGATCCCCGAGTTGGGGGGGCGGCGGGGGTCATCTAGACCGACCCCGTTCTGCCACGGGGGACCCCGGATGGGGGTGGGAGGAGGGAGAATAAGCACGAGGGGGGATGTCCGGGGACCCCTCGCTTTGCCCACCCCCAAAGTCTGGGGTTCTCCCTTCAAGGAAGGAAAGGCGTTTAAGCAAGCAGCGCTTCCACCTCGGAAGCCCCCGCCTGCCAGAGGACTCTGACTCCTGTGGAACTCCCTGCCACAGGAAGAGAAACCCCCCGTTCCTCGAGTTTCCCCACTTGAGACCCTCTCCCCTGTGTAACAGCACCAACTGGAAGCTTCGGCTCTGTTGGGGCCCCATGACTGGCGTTTGGGGGGCTGGAAGTAAGGCCCGGCCGTCGGAGTCTGGCCCTGAGCACTGTGCGCAGGGAGCTTTGGCCTCTGCTCCTTTGCTGGCGGAAGGGGGGATCTTCCAGAGGAACGAGGCCGTTTCCCCTCGGTCCCCAAGGGCGTATTTTCAATGGGCTCCTCCCGACGTGCTCGGGGGGGTGCCGTCCTTCAGCTTCTTTCTCACCTGACTGCAGGTCTTCCCAAGACTTCCTTGGATTCCAAAAAATAGAAACCCCCCCCCTCGCTCTGAGATGAGTCTCCTTGGTGGTCCGGAGAGACAGCTGGTGGTCTCCTCCCTCAAAAGAAAGAAACACTCCTCAGAGTGGGTCGGGGGTAGAATCGGGGTCCTAGACAAAAGATTCCACCCGGACTCTCCCATGGGAGGAGTCTAGATTCCCCACCCCCCACGAGGGGCTAATTGGGGTCCCTGAGAGACCCTGTGCAGCTGGGGGAAGAGGGTCAGCGGATGTGGGGAGGGGCACCGTGGGCTACCCGTGGATCCGTTCTCTGCCCCATGGCTGGCCTTCTGGATCTGTTTCAGCGCCAGCCTCTTAGCCTCGCCCTAGAGAGTGAAGACATGGGGACGCCAGCCTCTCCGTCCCCCGGGGGCCCTCTTTTCCCCCCAGCCTCCTCCTGGCAGTGGGCAGAGGGAGGCTGCTCCAAAGCCCCTCTTCTGGGGGGGCGCCCTCCCCCTCCCCCCTCCCAGGCTCACCCTCTCCCCCCCCCCCAGTGGAGGACGTCCTGGTCCAGCTGCAGTTCTTCCAGGAGAGCTTCCCTTCCGGCACAACCAAGAAGGAGTCCGGGGAGTTCATGTTCGAGTTTGACGGCGAGGAGATCCTCCACGTGGATTGGGACCAGAAGGAGGCCGTCTGGAGGCTCCCCGACTTCACCAGCTTCACCAGTTTCGAGGCGCAGGGGGGCATGGGCCAGATGGCCGTCATGAAGGCCAACCTGGGGGTCCTGATGGCCCGCACCAACCGGAGCCAGGAGCAGAACGGTACGGGGGTGGGGGGGAGATGACTGGGGACCTCCGCCCCTCTCCTCTGCCGCTTTGGGGGACTTGTTCCCCTCTTCGGTCCCCCCCGCTCCCCCTTAAGGCTCAGGGGCCTGGAGCTGTCCCAGGGGACACAAGGGACAAAATCCAAAGTCCAGTCAGACTCAAAGAAAAAGTCACCCTCCACCCCACTTGCTGATCTCTCTGTGGGGGGAGAGTGCCATAATGTGCTAGCAAAAGTGCAGTAATGCGCTAATGGACAGCTCCTGAGTTCTGACTGGGGTCCATGGGGGGCGGGGGGAGGGGGGACAAATTGGAGACAGCTCAGGGGAGTGAGGAGGACCTGGGGCCCAGGGGATTCCCAACTCTCCTGCTGGTCTCTCTCTCTCTCAGTGGCTCCTTCAGCAACCGTCTACCCCAAAGACCCCGTTTTGCTGGGAGAGCCCAACGTCCTCGTCTGCTTTGTGGACCAGTTTTTCCCTCCGGTGCTGACCATCTCCTGGCTGAAGAATGGGGAGAGGGTCTCCACGGGGGTCCAGGAGACGGACTTCTACCCCGGGGTGGACTTCACCTTCCGCAAGTTCTCCTACCTGACTTTCATCCCACAGGAAGGGGACGTCTACACCTGTCGAGTGGAGCACTGGGGGGTCCCTGAGGGTCTCACCAGGGTCTGGCGTAAGTCCGCGGGGTTTGGGCCCCTGCTTCCTCTAGGCTTTAGAAGCCCGAAGCCCAGGTTCTGGGCTGAGAACGAGCAAAAGCCCCAGTGCAGAGCAAGGCAGGAAAATGAGGCATTTCTGCATTCCTGCTGGGTACGTTCCGTTGTTGAGAGCTGAGGAAAAGAGTGAGGGGCTACCCAGCCCCTTTAGGAGCACCTTCAAGGCGTTTCCAAATTCTGGCCACCCTAAGGTGAATCTAGCAACGGTTTTCTTGGCAAGCTCCACCCAAAAAAGGTTTCCAGCCATGGCTTTCCTCTGGGGCCGAGAGAGTGTGACTTGCCCAAGGTTGCCCAGTGGGTTTCCATGGCTGAGTAGGGATTCAAGCCCTCATCTCTGAGAGTCCTAGCCCAGCTCTCAGCCCACTACAGAACACTGCTTCTCCTAGGTTGGGTTTTTTGTTTTGCTTTGTTTTTTGGTCCAGATTTATTCAGAGGAGGTTTACCACAATGAACTTCCTCTGAGGCTGAGAGTGTGATTTGACCAAGGTCCTAGTCCAATACCCCAACCCACTACGCCACACTGGCTCTCTGCTCAAAAAGTGTGCCATCTTCCGTTTTCAAGTTCTTCCTTCTTAGGTCTACTAAACTGCTTTGGGTTTTGACCCATTGCTACTCAACATTTTCATCAATGACTTGGATGAAGGAATAGAGGGCATGCTGATCAAATTTGCAGATGACACCAAATTGGGAGGAGTTGCTAATACGCCAGAAGATGGGATCAAAATTCAAAATGACGTTTCCAGGCAGCTTTGGGGATGATGGGCCACAAGAAGAGAACATTTCTTGGGAGTCAAATGAGAAAAGACTGGAGCCTAGATTTCCTGGAACAAAAATCTCCGGAGCCAGAGGTGGTGCAGAGAGGATTTCCGGTTCCCCCCAAACAAACTAATGGGCACGGGAGTGGGGGGGGGAGGACGCACACACACACACACACACACACACATACACGTGGAATTTGCGCCTTGTCTCTCCCCCGATTCCCAGGTTCCAAGGAGCCCACCCCCCTCCCCGAGACGACGGAGAACGTGCTCTGCGGCCTGGGCTTGGCCCTTGGCATCCTGGGCATCGTCACGGGCACCGTCTTCTTCTTCAAGGCCATGAGGATGGGCGACCGCGACAGTCGCAGCCGGGGCGGCCTGTGAGTCCCACTTTGGTCCGTTCCTTCCTTCCTTCCAATGACCGGGGAAGGCTGTGCCTCGCCTGGATGGACGGGTCAGGCGTAAGGAGGCCTTCCACCTACACGGGGGTCTGTGCCTTCAAGTCGCCTAAGGCGGGAAGAGGAAGGAAGGGGAACTGCAGGAGGGTTAGGGGGTAGATTGAGTGGGAGGGAGGGTGTTGCATTTTGAGACAAGAGCATGGAGGAAGCCCCAAAGAGCCGGCTGGAGGGAGAAGGAAGAAAAGAGAGGAGAACAGCGCATGAGGGTCAGTGCAGAAGGAAGGGGGGAAGAAACAGGGAGACAGGAACATGAAAGAAGGCCTGGGAAGGGGGTCTCTCCCTCCAGGCGAGCCAGCCAGAGTCTCCAGATCCCCAAGGGAGGGCTTCCCTCAGTCCCACCACCCTCAGAGGCCCGGTTGGCCAGGACCAGGAGAGGAGGCCTTCACAGTGGCCGCCCCCACCCTCTGGAGCTCCCTGCCATGGGAGGCGAGACGAGCAAGGCTGGTCCCTCCCTGCTCTCCTTTCACCTGGTAGCAAAGACCTTTTCGTTCACACAGGATTTTAATATAAAATGACTCAAAGGGAGGCTTCTTATTGGTTGGGGGTGGGCTTTATTTTTAAAAATTCGTTATGCTTCATAAATTTTTTCATGCTAATTTGATGATTTGACTTCTTTTTTAAAATTTCATTGTTGGGGTTTAACCGATTCCTTTTGTGGACTGCCTTGGGTCCCACTCTGGGAGAAAGGCAGCAAATAAATGGTGGAGGGAAACACGGGGGAAACAGAGAGTTGGGGAGCCCCTGGGAGGGGTCTGGTTATTCCAGAGGATGGGGGTGGTTCTCTGACAGACTCTTCTCCTTTCCCTCCATCTCAGGTGAGCAAGAGGAAGCTCTTCCGCTCCTTCCTGGAGGAGGATCTGCTCCAGCTTTCTTCTGAACTTCCATCCCCTCTCACCAGAGCTGCTCTTCCCTTGGCGACCTTTTCCTCCTCTTCCACGCACCCAAAGAACTTCCCTGGCCCTCTCCAGTTCCCACCAGCCTCTGTTTGGATGCTTCCTGCCCCCTCTCAAATTTCAGGACCCCTTGCATGCCTCCCCCTCAGTTCTTTCAGCCTCCTCACATAGAACTGTTTTCCTGCATGGACTGTCCCGGTTCCCCTCCTCCAAATCCATTCCAATTTGGTTACAGCCCCCCCTTTTTTTACCCCCCAAGTGGAGTATCGAGAACCAGGTACAGCACAGGACAGAGGGAAAGAATTGCTTCCTGTGATCGAGGCACTGTGCTTCTCTCTCCGTGCTGTTAGTGCAACATGGCCAGATGGCCCTTTGGGTCCCTTCCGTGATTCTCCGATTCCGTGTTGCACAGTTATGATTCTTCAGTTGCGTGGCTCCTTCAGTGCCATTTCTGGAGTTCCTAGAAAGACTTGCAAGCGGTCTCTTGTCAAACCAAACCAAAGTCAAACCAAAGAGCTGTTTGGATGGGAGAACCCACTCCTCATTGTGATGAAGCATATCTTGCCAAAACTTATGCCAAATAAAATGCTGTACTCCTTCAGGTTCCACAAGACTCTGTTATTTTTGTCCCTTTTCTGAAATGTGGATCAATTGGAAGTATGCTTGCTTCTTGGGGGCATTTTATGATCTATCCTTTCTTTCAGAGCATGCCTCATCTCACCCGCAGTCCAAGCTCTTCTCCTTCTCTCCCACTGGGGCCTTTTTGCATCTGTGGTGGCTGCTGCCACGTGCCTCCAGGTCAGCTCTGGTTTCTGGCCCCCTTCTCCAAGGGTTTTCTGGGCCAGATTTCTTCTGAGGCGGTCTGCCACTCTGGCCTTCCTCCGAGGCTGAGAGAGTGTTACTTGTCCAGGGCTACCCGGGGGTTTCCAAGGCTGTGCAAAAGAGATTCAAACCTTGCTCTCCATGAGTCCAGCACTCAAACCGTTCCACTGTACGGCCTCTAAAAAAGTGGGTTTTCTTGGAAAGAGTTACTCAGAGGAGGTTTCCCCTTGCCTTGCTCTTGGGCTGAGAGAGGGTGACTTGCCCTGGGTCACCGAAGGGGTTTCCAATACTGAATTAAAGGAATTCAAACCCTGCTCTCCCTGAGTCCTGGTTCAGCATTTAAACTGTTCCACCACCCTGGCTCACTGATGCTTCCAAGCTGGTTCTGATTTATGGTAACCCTCTCCAGAGGATTTCTTGGCCAGGTGTTTTCAAGAGTGGTTTGTCTCCGAAAACAATTCATAAACTGTCAAACAGTGGGGCGTACTTGGCTGGGCACCACAGTCCTCTCCACTCAAAACTTGAAGGTTCTGCACACATGCTTTGAAAAGAAGCCACAGACTCCATTGTTTTTCCTTCCATTTCGCCTTTGAAAGTTTCCTCTTTTGTTTGCCCTCTTCCCCATCAGTCCTCTCCCAGGGATGCCCTGTTACACATCCTGGGCCCATTGCTAGAGTTGTCCTGCTTTAAGAATCTGCCCTCGTTCCATTTGGCCTCTCCAGAAGTTAAAAATCTCAGGGGAGGGAGCACCCAGACCACTCCTAGCATCAACAAATTCTTTCGCCTCTTGAAGAAGATGGAGTTCATTTTTAGCTAAACAACATGCTGTAGGACAATTCTGGCTTTTTTGCAGAACATATTTAACCACCAAGAACAAGCATTGTCTTGGGGTTTTTGTGGACTTTGCTTCAAAGCTTCACACCAATGAGGAACCAGAAACTAGTAACTGAGGTCCGGCATCATGAAAGATGAGCCGTGGCAGAATTATATCAATACGAGAGTAGCATAGCAGGGGCAAAGTCCCTCTGTGAGCTACCGTGAGTTTTAAGATCTTTGGGGAGGGCTTCTTCTCAGTCACACCACCACTGCAGGCCACTTGGGTGGGGACACGCAAGAGAGCCTTCTCCGTGGCTGCTCCTGGGCTGTGGAGCTCTCTCTCGGGGGGAGGGCTGTATAGGACTGCTAATTTACACATGGGGACGCTGCCTCCGTCTGCATCTCTGAAGGGCTGAGACGGAGGACCAAGGGGGCCCTACAGGAGAGGAACAGGGGCCCGGCTGCAGGTGGGTTCTGCTCCCAGGAGCAGAAAGGTCTAAGGAGCGCAGTGCTCCAGAGAATGAGAGCGGAGGAGAAATGGGGCAGGGGGCTCTTTGCCAGCACCCTCCTCTCTCCTTCTAGCCTGCTGGAGCCTGCAGTGCTTCTCGGTGATGCGAACAAGTCCTGTTTTTCGCAGAAGCGATGCCTTCTTTGCCCAGCAACTGATGACCAGGCATCCCCAGAACCTGTGATTGGCCCAGATCATGGAAAGTCCCCAGGCCAAAAATAGAAGCTTCCAAGCCCTGGCTATCAGGTGACAAAGCCCATGCTGGGCACGGAAAATCCCAGCCCCGGCTCCCAAGTGCAAGAAGTCGGTGGGAGGGGGCACTGGGCAGGCCGAGGCAGGCAGCCACCGGCCTCCTTTGCCGCCAGGACTGGTTGGAGGAGGCCACGCTTTCTGAGGCAATCCACCCGTCTCACGCCCTGCCTGGATCTCTTGTTACAAAGGTTGTTGTTCTGTAGCAAGTGATTGCTTGTTACGAAAAGAGTCACTCTTGTTGCATTGCCTCTTAGCTGCCTTTTCATCCCTTTTTCCTGGAAAATATACGCTGCTCATTCCCCCAACCACAGAATGATACGGCCAGTCCTTCGTAACCTGGTCACCCAAGGAGGAACGCTGAAGCAGAGGCGGAGCAGAGCTGGAGACGGACTCTGGACTCTGCTGTGGTTCAGGCCGGGGCAAAGAGGCCCAGCGGTGCTTTGGAGAAGGGGCCAGGGAGGGCTGGGGGGTGCAGGGGGAATGAGCTTTCTTGAGCTGACTTTATCCCCCAATCCCAGTCACCTGGAGGGCTTTGTCTTTGCACAGAAACACAGAATGACAGAGCTGGGAGGGACCTCCAGGCCATCTAGTCCGGCCCCTGCAAAGGGGCCCCTGAGAGGTGGGAGTGTGACCTCTTTTTAAAAACCTCCAGCGAAGGGGAGTCCAGCCCACCAACGGAAGCCTCCTTACCTCTTACCCTTGTTAACAGAGTCTGGTTCTCTGGCCAGATGCAAGAGGCCGGGCAGAAGACGGCCTCCCAGCATACAAACAAAACTCTCCCTCCTTGCTTGATGGTTTCCCAGGCGCGTGCGTCCCAACAGACTGTAACCACCTCAGCTGGTGGATCCTCTCCTATCCCCCCTCAGCCCTGGAAACCCACTGGGTGACCGTGGCCAAGACACACTCTCTCAGCCTCAGACGAAGGCCACGGCTAGGCAAGATCTGAATAAGGGAGACAATTTTGTGCCATGGTTTGAGTGTTGCACTAGGACTCTGGGAGACGTGGGTTCGTATCCCTCTTCAGCCATGGAAACCCAGTGGGTGACCTTGGATAAATCACACTCTCTCAGCCTCGGAGGAATGCATGGGTAGCAAATCTCCTCAAAATAAAAAGAAAAAATCTGGCTAAGAAAACCCCATGAGAAGGTCACCATAAGTCAGAGCTGACTTGAGGGCACATGACATGGGAGGCAGCATGGTGTCGTGGTTTGAGTTCGGGTCCTGGGCTCTGGCAGAACTGAATTTGAATCCCCGCTCAGCCCCGGGTGCCCGGGTGACAATCCCACCCTCTCAGCAGGCTCCCAGGAAGAGGGCAGGCCTCCTCCGAACAAATTCTGTCATAAAAAAACCATGACCGGTTAGCCCTGGGGTCACCAGAAGTCAGGAGCTGGTTGACGGGGCCCAGCAACAACGGCAGTCAAAAACGCAGTCGGGGAAAGAGATCTCTTCAGGCAGCCTGGGCTCATCCTGCACCTGCCTTTGAGACCCCCTGAATTTTATAGGGTTTTCGTAGGCAGGGAATCTGACGCAGAGGCAGCTTTGCCTGTTTGTTCCTCTGAAGCACAGCCTGCAGCACCCAGTACTCGTCAGTGGTCTGCGATCCAGGTACTCCCCAGGGCCCCCCGTGCGGCTTCCAAGATCAGAGGGGATCTGGTGCGCTCTACAGACTGAAGGATTTACCGGGGAAAGGCTTGGGGGACCACAGTCCCCTTGCCTGGGCAGCTGCAAGGGAGGAAACTGCTCTGAACCTCTGTGGTCTCATTTCGGAAGGTAAGACAAAGTGAAACTTCTGATAAACTAACAAGCCCCACTTCCCTGTCCACAGGCTCCCCACGCCAACCCTTGGCTTCCCTTTCTGTTGCCACCCCACATCCACCCCGGCAGACCCACCTGGCTTTTCTGAGAACTACCCCATTCCCCCCGCCTCCCGCTGACTGAGCGCAGCTGATGCCAAGAGCTGGTGGCAGACTATGGCTGAATGCGGCAAGGAAGGAGGATTTAGACTGGCCTTGGCCTCTCAGAAGAGGCCTCTTGTCCAGGATATGACTATGCTCTTTGTCCATGCTCAGGGGCGCTCTGATTTCCAGCCAGCCAGTGAGTAGATGGAGATAAACACCCCTGCAGGCACTAGCCTGAGATCATCTGGCTGGCTGGCTGGCTGTCTCAACATAACCTCCCAGCACTGCAATGACAGGTGAAATCCAGGGCTGAGGCTGGTGATTCTGCTGAGTGGCCTTGGCCCAGTCCTCTGATCTGAGGCAGAAGTGGAGCAGCACAGCAGAGACGGACTCCATTGTGGTTCAGGCCGGGGCAAAGGGGCTCAGCGGTGCTCTGGACAAAGGGCCAGGAAGGACTGGAGGGAGGGGGAACGGGTCTTCTAAGCTGACTTTATTCCTCATTTTGCCATCTGGAGGGCTTGGTCTTTGCACAGAAACATAGAATGACAGAGCTGGGAGGGACCCCCAGGCCACCTAGTCCAACCCCTGCAAAGGGGCCCCTGAGAGGTGGGCCTTTGACCTCTTTTTAAAAACCTCTTGCAAAGGGGAGTCCAGCACCAACTGAAGTCCCCTTACCTCTTAACCTTATTCTTTGTCCTTGTTAACAGAGTCTGGTTCTCTGGCCAGATGCAAGAGGCCAGGCAGAAGACTTTCTTCCACACCTGTCATCATAGAATCATAGAGTTGGAAGAAACCCCAGGGGACATCCAGTCCAGCCCCCTACCATACAGGAACACACATCAAATCACTCCCGACAGATGGCTATCCAGCCTCTGCTTAAAAACCACCAAAGAAGAAGACTCCGAGGCAGCTTGTTCCACTGCCAGACAGCTCTGACTGGCAGGTTCAGTCAAGGTGGGATCTCCCTTCCTGCAGCTTGAATCCATTGCTCCTTGTCCTAGTCTCTCCAGCAGCAAAAAACAAGCCCTCTCCCTCCTCGACATGACATCCCTTCAAATATTTAAACATGGCTATCATGTCCCGCCTTTAACCTTCTCTTCTGCAGACTAAACATACTCAGCTCCCTAAGCCATTCCTCATAGGGCTTCATGGCTTCCAGACCCTTCACCACTTTGGTTGTCCTTTTCTGGACACGTTCCAGCTTGTTGACATCCTTCTTGAATTGAGGGGCCCAGAACTGGGCACAGGATTCCAAATGAGGCCTCACCAATGCAGAATAGAGTGGTACCATTATCTCCCTCGATCTAAACACCATACTCCTATTGATGCAACCAAGAATCATGTTGGCCTTCTTAGCTGCCGTATCACACTGCTGATTCATGTTCAGCTTGTGATCTACCAAGACTCCTAGATCCCTTTCACACGTACTGCTATCCAGCCACGAGTCCCCCATCCTATATTTGTGCATTCCATTTTTTTCTGCCTACATTTCTCTCTGTTGAATTTCATTTTGTTAGCTTTGGCCCAGCTCTCCAATCTATCCAGGTCATTTTGAATTTTGATCCTGTCCTCTGGCGTATTAGCAACCCCTCCCAATTTGGTGTCATCTGCAAATTTGACGAGCATGCCCTCTATTCCTTCATCCAAGTCATTGATGAAGATATTGAACAGCACTGGGCCCAGGACAGAACCCTGTGGCACCCCGCTAGTCACTTCTCTCCAGGATGAAAAGCCTCCATTGGTGAGGAGCACTCTTTGGGTTCAGTCAGTCAATGAGTTACAGATCCACCTAACAGTAGCACCATCGAGCCCGCATTTTACTAGCTTCTTTGCAAGAATGTCATGGGGAACTTTGTCAAAGGCCTAACTGAGGTCAAGATATGCTACATCCACAGCATTCTCTTCATCTATCAAGCTTGTAACTCTATCATAAAAAGAGAGAAGATTAGTCTGGCATGACCTGTTTTTGAGAAATCCACGTTCACTTTTAGTGATTACGGTATTGCTTTCTAAGGCCCTTTTCGCAGGCATTTTCCATGCGAAAGAGGGCCTGGAGCGTTGCGCGATTGTGAGGATCGATCTGCACGACGCACTCACAATCACACAATGCTCCAGGGGCCGGCAGGGGCCAATCACACACCTTTTCATTTTCGGCAAGAAGCAGAAGGAAGAGGCGGGGCTCTCGCATGAGTAGGCAGCTCGTGCAGAGCTGAAGCAGCAGGGAAGGGAGAGCCAATCGGCAGAGGCTGCTCGCGCAATCCCCGCACCCCAGCGTCAGAAAAAGGTAAGGTGCAGAAAGGACCTCAGTAATTACAAACTGACTGTTTAATGATCTGCTCTAGGATCTTTCCAGGTATTGATGTCAAGCTGACCAGCTGACAATTATCTGGGTCCTCTTTTTTTCCCCTTTTTGAAGATGGGGACAACATTTGCCCTCCTCCAGTCTGCTGAGACTTCTCCTGTTCTCCGAGAGTTCTCAAAGATTATTGTGAGTGGTTCTGAAATTACTTCTGCCAGTTCTTTTAATATGCTTGGATGTAATTCATCTGACCCTGGAGACTTGAATTCATCTACTGTAGCCAAGTATTCTCTACCTATTCTGTGCTGCATTTCCTCCATTTCCCCACCTGCTCTCCACCCCCCAGGTTGAGTATCTCTATCCTTTTTGGGAGAAAACTGAGGCAAAGGATGTGTTGAGTAGTTCTACCTTTTCTCTTCCCCATGTTAATACTCAACAATCTTCTCCATGCAGGAACTCTATCATTTCTTTGTTTTTCCTTTTGCTGCGGACATAGAATCATATAGAATCATAGAAATGTAGAGTTGGAAGAGACCACATGGGCCATCCAGTCCAACCCCCTGCCATGCAGGAACACCCTCAAAGCACTCCCAACAGATGGCCATCCAGCCTCTCCTTAAAAACCTCCAAAGAAGGAGACTCCACCACACTCTGAGGCAGCCTATTCCACTGCCGGACAGCCCTGACTGTCAGGAAGTTCTTCCTGAGGTTCAGGTGGAATCTCCTTTCCTGCAGCTTGAATCCATTGCTCCTTGTCCTGGTCTCTGGAGCAGCAGGGCCCAGGACAGAACCCTGAAATCGAGAAATGCTACATCTACGCATTCCCTTCATCTATCAAGCTACTAACTCTATCATAAAAAGACATAAGATTAGTCTGGCATGACTTATTTTTGAGAAATCCATGTTGACTTCTCGTGATTACCGCATTGCTTTCTAAGTGATTAGAAACTGACTGCTTAATGATCTACTCCAGGATCTTTCTGGGTACTGATGTCAGGCTGACCGGGCGATAATTATTTGGGTCCTCTTTTTTTCCCTTCTTGAAGATGGGGACAACATTTGCCCTCTTCTAGTCTGCTGGAACTTCTCCTGTCCTCCAAGATTTCTCAAAGATTATAGCAAGCGGTTCCGAAATGACCTCTGCCAGTCCTTTTAATATCCTAGGATGCAATTCATCTGGCTCTGGAGACTTGAATTCATCCAGTGTGGCCAGGTATTCCTGTACCACCTCTCTACCTATTATGTGCCGCATTTCCCCTGCTTCCTCCCCTGCTCCCCAACCGCCAGGTTGAGTGCTTGTATCCTTCTGGGAAAAAACTGAGGCAAAGAAGGTGTTCAGTAGTTCTGCCTTTTCTCTTCCCCCCCGTTAGTAATTCGCCATCTTCTCTGCGCAGCGACCCTGTCGTCTCCTTTTTCCTTTTGCTACGGACATATTTTAAAAAGCTCTTTTTATTGTTTTTAATGTCTCTGGCCAGCCTAAGTTCGTTCTGTGCTTTAGCCTTTCTGACCTCCTCCCTACATCTCACGGCTACTTGCTTAAATTCTTCTTTGGTTGTTTCCCCCTTCTTCCATTTCCCGTACATGTTTCTCTTAATACTTAGCTCAACTGAGAGTTCTTTAGTCAACCACTCTGGTTTCTTCAGATGCCTTCCATTTTTCCTCCTTATTGGCACAGTTTTAGACTGTGCCTTCAGTATCTCCCTTTTAAGGAACTCCCATGCCTCCTGAACCCCTTTCCCTTTCACTATTCTTGACCACGGAATTCCAGCCAGCAGCTCCCTAAGTTTACAGAAGTCCGCTTTTTTAAAATCTGAGACGAGTGTCTGGCTACACTTATGTTCTCCTTCCCACTGAATGCCAAATTCCAATAGGGCATGGTCACTCCCCCCTAAAGATCCAACCACTTCTACCTCATTAACAAGGTCATCCCTGTGAGTCAGGATCAGATCTAGAATATTTGATCCCCTTGTGGTCTCTTCCACCTTCTGGACCATGAAACTGTCTGCAAGACAAGCAAGACACTTGCTGGACCTTGCTGTCTTGGCAGAGTTTGACTGCCAACATATATCCAGGTAATTGAAATCTCCTGTTATTACTGTATCTCTCCTTTTTGAATGTGCAGTCATTTGGTTGAGGAAGGCGTCATCAAAGTCCTCAGTCTGGGTTGGAGGTCTGTAGTAAACCCCCACCAGAATATCCCTATTGTTTTTTGCTCCCTTAATTCTTACCCAGATGCTTTTGACCTGGCTTTCTGGGTTTAAGTCACGGATCTCTTCACAGGTGAAAACATCCTTGACAAACAAGGCTACTCCTCCTCCTTTCTTGTTTGGTCTATTTTTACAAAATAGGCTATACCCCTCTATTCCTACATTCCAATCCTGAGACTCATCCCACCAGGTCTCAGTGATGCCTATCAAATCGTATTTATTTTGTTGTACTAGGAGTTCGAGTTCATCTTGCTTGTTTCCCATACTCCGTGCATTAGTGTAGAGACACTTAAGTCCCCGGGCCCTTCCTGCAAGTCCTGTACTATAGTTTCTACTCCTCCCGCCACTGGCCGCTTGTACTACTTGTCCAATATCATTTGGGCCTTTTCCCCCTGTGCTCGCCGAGTCGGCCTTTTATCTCAAAAAGCCATGAGTCAGATGTTAAGTGTCTGAATCTTGGGCATACAAATGAAACTCTCTTTCCCTGCTTGATGGTTTATCAGCTAAGAGGAGGTGGGTGAACCCCAACACAGAGGAACAGGCTGTACCACCTGAATTGGTGGACCTGTCCTACCTTCCTTCAGCCATGGAAACCCACTGGGTGACCTTGGGCAAAACACATTCTCTCATCCTCAGAGGAAGGCCATAGCAAGGCAAGATCTGAAGAAAGGCTTTGGGGAGACAGTTTGGTGTTGTGGTTTGAGTGTTGGATTAGGACTCTGGAAAACTTGGGTATGAGTCCCCCCTCAGCCATGGGAGCCCAGACCTTGGATAAATCGGCCTCAGAGGAAGGCAGGGGTGTCAAATCTCTTCAAAATTAAAGATCTGCCTAAGAAAACTAAGAAAAGAGGCAGAGAACTTGAGGGCACATAACATGGGAGACAGCGTGGTGTAACAATTTGCGTTTTGGACCAGAGGGAGGGAGGGCTACAGAATTTGGGCTGAGAGTGATAATCAGGAGTTGGCTGGCCGTCTGCAGAGGCGGAGAGGAACGCTCTGAACAAACGGGTTCTCTCTTTCATTTCTGCTGTTCAGAGACTTCCTCTCCTCCTCCGGGCCCCCATCCTGACTCCCCAGCCCAGCCCCCCCTGCGCCTTTTCCAAGAGGACCTCCAGTTTTCTGAGAAGAGCCCCCCTCCCCGCTGCTCTGCTGCCCCGGCCAATCCGGTGACAGAGTGAGTTTGGCGTCACCAGTTGCCGGCAGACTCTGCCTGAAAGGAGGGAGGCAGCGGGACTTAGACCGGCCGCTCAGAGCTCAGAAACAACCAACAAGGGCCCTCCGTGTGGGTGTCTCTGCGAGTGCCTTCAAATCGCCTGGCTACCTACGGCGACCCTATGAATTGCACAGGGTTTTCTTAGGCAAGGAATCTCACTTAGAGGGGGCTTGCCAGTTCCTCCTTGTGAAACAGAGCCTCCAGCATTTGATATTCATTGGCGTCTCCCATCTGTACACTAACCAGGCCGACCCTGCTTAGCTTCCAGGATCAGATGGAATCTGGTGCTCTTTACAAACTAACAAGTGGCAGAGGTTTTTGTGGGCCAGAGTCCATCAGAGCTGTGGGATCTCACTTTGCCTCAGCAGCTGCAGAGGAAAGGGGGCCTAGAGAGAGGAAAATGTCATGATCCAGAAGACCAAAGGGGGACAACATTTCAGAAATACGGGCAGGGCATTGGCGTGAAAGCTTGGGTGTATGTCCAGTAATGACCAGCCATTCGCAAGCTGTGGCCATGCTGAAGTAGCACTGCGGCTGAAAACTCAACTGGACATTCAGCTGTTGACATGCTCAGTGGCGAAAGGAAAGTCCAGAGCTTCACAACACGTTATAGGCACGTGGAATGTGAGAAGCATGAGTCAGTCTTCCTGACGGTAAGAGCCATTCGATACTAGAATATGCTGCCTCGGAGTGCGGTGCAGTCATCTTCTTTGGAGGTTTTTAAACAGAGACTGGATGGCCATTTGCTGGGGGTGTTTAGAGTCTGTGTTCTTGCATGGCAGAATGGGGTTGGTCTTGACGGCCACTGAGGTATCTTCCAACTCTGTGGTTCTATGATTCTGTGATAGGTGGGCAAATTGTGGCCCATTTCCCCCCCACAGCCATTTTCGGCCTGGGAGGCACTGTTTCAAAACAAGAATCGGAAGTGGCTTTGGAGATATTTGGGGGCCCAAAGTATGGCAAAAGTGCCGCCCACCTCCTACAGGGCCTCTGGGGCAAAGTTTGCCTGAAAGGAGTGGTGCATCTAGGCCGGGAGACGTATCAGCAACAGTGGGGTTATGTGAATGGCTAATGCTAATAATTTTAGAGGTGTCTAAGTTTCTGTGTAATAGCATTGTTAGTATTTTTTAAATGCTGGCACACCCCAGCCACAGGTGAGGGAAGTACACTTGTTGGCCCTGATGGCTCACATTTAGGATTTCTTTTTTCCCCTCCCCACCACCACCACCTTCAAGTGGGAGAGGAGCTCCTTGCAGTAAGGATAGTACTGAAACAATCTTTCAGTACTTTCTTCCAGAAGTTAGATTTCTACTTGCACACCCTCCAGCATTTCCCGGATGAAAAGCGGGATGTGTGTGGCGAAGGGACCCCAGATTGTGGTCAAGATGGCAAAAGTTGTGACTGAGGAAGAACACACAACCTAGAAGCAACTGTGGAAGTTTGCTTTTGCCTGACTCCACTGAGAAGAGCAAGGAGGAAACTTGGAGAAACCGGGACATTTTAAAAGCAGCTGAAAAAGTGGGACGGCAGCGGACTAACCAGGACTGTCCCAGCCGGACTGGGACCGCAGGAGGGGAGGCACTTGTAAAGAGTTTCAGCTCCATCTGCCACCCCCTCATTCCCGTGTCAGGTGGGCATCTCATCCGAGACTGCAGAGGAGGACTCCTCGGGCTCAAAAGAAGAGATGGGGGGCAGGCAATTGGCTGGAAAGACCTGGGGTGAGGGGAGAGGGAAAGGAATCCCCCCCTCAGTTCCACTGCATCTGGGCCAGGGCTCCTCAGCCTTTGGCCCTCCAGGTGATTTGGTCTTCCAGATGGTTTTCTGGATGGGTCCCATTTTGAGAGAAAGGCAGCATAGAAATTCAATAAATAAATAAAATTATTTGAATTTCATCTCCCAGACATCCTGGCCATGGGGACAGCAGATGCTTGAGAGTTCTAATGGTTGAGGCCTCAAACTTCCGGAGGACCAAAGTTTAAGAACTGCTTATCTCGGCAGCTCCCAGGGTGTTGCTCTCCCACACACACAGACCCACACAACACACACACACACAGACCCACACTTTGCTTGTTCTCCCATCGCTGGCAGGAGAGCGGAAGCTGTGGAGGGGCTCCGGTTTCGCTTCCCCACGCGCCCAGCTGCGCTCAGCAAGTAAGCATTCAAGGGAAGTGAAAGAGACAAGTGGGGGCCGATCCAAGCGTCTGCCCCCAGCCAAGAGCAAAGCAAGGCTTCCCCACAAGGCCACTCCAGCCTCCAGCCCCCTCCCCACCCCCAGAGAGCTCCCACACCCGCTCTTCCCGGACACCCCCAGGGCCGTAAGAGCCCTCGAGGACAGCGGAGCTGCGCATCGGTGCATAAGCAGAGGGAGGAGCCCCCCAGCCTTCAGACCTCCTGTGGGGATCGATGGGGGCCTGGCCCCAAAAGCAAAAGGAGGGCAGTTCCATGGGTGGGCTCCCTTCCTTCCTTCTCAAGGCCTTGCCGATGGCTGTGGCCTGAGCCAGGGAGGAACTTCCCCCCACCAAGGTTTCCCTTGCAACATGCAGCTGGGCTCACTGGCGGGAGCTACACAGAGTCCTTGACTCTGAGGCAACAGGAGGCGTCTCCCTGCTCCCTGCAGCTACCATTGCATGCCTGGCCAGCATCCCTTTGAGGAGGAGACCCCCAGGAAAGCCAACCGAAGTCTAAAACCTACAGTGTCCTCTTAGGACAGTCCACTCCTCTCCCTCCAAAAAACCACAGTGTCCTCCAGATCTGTGAAGCCTCAGTCTGAGAAGTTTGATTTAGGGAGAGATTTGGGGGTGAGGAAGGAGGAAGAAAAGACTCCAGCGGTCCCTCGTTCTTTGGAATGGACCTCCACCCCCCCCCCATACTCTCCATCTGCCCTGATTTGGCAGAACAGTCCCAGTTAATTCTCATTGTTGTCGTTGTTATGAAATTTCCAATTGTTTCCAACTTGTGGCAACCCTAAAGTGTTGGATTTTCAAAATTTGTTGGGTGAGGGGTTTGCCTTTGGCTTGCCTAAGGTCGCCGAGTGGGTTTCCACGACTGAGGGGGGATTCGAACTCTGGTCCCCAGCGTCATATTCCAACACTCAGATCACCACACTCTGCTGGCTCTCCGAGTGATTCTTTCCCATCCTCATTTCTGTACCGCTCTGGGTTTCTCCCTCCTCCCCCCTTTTGGCTTGAGCTGACTTCTGTTGCTGCAAACAGAATTCTAAGTGCAAAACTACTTTCCAGTCAGTTAACTTGACCGAGGGGAGGGGAGAGGAGGGGCAAGATCTTGCTCTTCCCAGAGGGCTCTGGCAAAAGCAAATGGCTGTGGCCTGGTCTCCCAGCTTCCGTCTCCTTCCTCAGTCATAGTTTTTGCCAGTTGGACCACGCTCTCAGGCCGCTTGGCCACACGCATCCCGGTTTTCATCTATGAAGTGTTGGAGGGTGGGCGTTAATGGCTTACTCCAGATCTGTTGGGCCTCAGGCTGGGAAATCTGATTTCAGGAGAGATTGGGGGTTAGGAGGGAGGGAGGGAGGGAGAAAAGATTCCAGCACTCCCTCTTTCTTTGGAATGGACCTCTAACCCCACCCTATATCCTCCATCTGCCCTGATTTGGCAGGGACAGCCCCAGTGAATTCTCCCTGTTCTTGTTGTTGTTATTATGTGCGCCTCCAAGTAGTTTCTGACTTACGGCAACTCTAAGGCGAACGTATCAAGGGGTTTCTTGGCAGACTTTGTTCAGAGGGGGCCTTGCCTTTGCCTTCCTCTGAGGCTGAGAGAGTGTGACTTGCCTAAGGTCAGACGGTGGGTTCCCACGGCTGAACGGGGATTCAAACTCTGGTCTCCGAAGTCATAGTCCAGCTCTAGTCCAGCATCCTGGTTTTCATCTACAAAATGTTGGAGACTAGGCAGTATTGTGTTAGAGAAGAACTCATTAATGACCTGGTTCGTTACTTCCCCGTCCTTTTCCCGTTGCTGGGGGAGAGGAAGCTCAGGACTGACACTTACAGACTATTTGAAAACCTTCTCTCAGAGCGCTTCAGAAATGCTTCCTAAACGTTGCCTGGAGAAGTCACTGTCAGTTGCTAGAAGGTGAGACCATTGACCGCATGTTACAGTACGTGAGAAATATAAATTTGTGACATCCACGTGACCAAGAAAACACGATGACCGATATCTGGCTCTGATTCCTCTGGAATACACCAATCACCCGTCTCTTTAAAAGTTCCTGTTGTGCATACGCTAACTGGGACTTTGTTAGGCTCGCCCCCCCCCCCGGGGTCTCTTGCCACCCCCAGCCCTGGAGAGAGAGAAGGCGGTGGAGTCATCCACCCAAAGTCTAGAAGGAGAAGATTCAGGACTTCTTCATGTCTTGGAACTGTGGAACTCCCTGCCACCAGATGGAAGTGGTGGTGTCCAGCTTGGATGGCTTCCAAGAGGGGCTGGATAAATTTCTGGAGGTCAAGAGTGTCAGTGGCTAATGGTCCGGATGGCTACCTACCCTCTTCTGAATCGGAGGCTTCTTGTCTTTGGGCATCAGCAGCTGGGCGGCGAGGGAGGGAGAACGCAGCCACCCTCCTGCTCAGCCCGCGTGACCTTCCCTGGTCACGCTGGAAACTGGGTGGTCCAAGGGGCCAGAAAGGTGGCTTACTGGGCCGTTGGTCTGGTCCGGCTTTCAGGCTCTCCTTCTGTTCTTTCACAGAGGAGGTTCGTCTGCTTTAGGACTGGAGCAGCTGAGCCTGAAAGCAGGGGTTGATGGGGTGAAACACCCCCACCATGGAGGTCTCCATGGAGAAAACCTGCACGACAGGGGGAAGCCCCGGCCTTCTCTTGATCACCACCACCACCACCACCACTACTACTATATTATTATTATTATTATTATTGTTATTATTATCATCATCATCATCATCATCATCATCATCATCATCATCATCATCATGCTTTCCCCCCAAAATTGGTACTCAAAGTCACTCACAATATGTATGTATGTATGTATGTATATATGTATGTACATATGTATGTGTGTGTGTATGTATGTGTGTGTGTGTGTGTGTGTGTACTGATAAAAACATACAAAAAGTGACTATTAAGACAAAATGAAACTAATTACAGTACTGAAACAATAACAATAAAGAATAAAAAAATGCAATTTAAAAAAGGTAAAAGGCTCTTAAAAACAACAATTAAGACAATGCAGCACCCCCTGAGACAACGCAGTACCCCCAATTAAGACAATGCAACAGCACCCCCTACTTTAAAAATCTTATATTTTAAAACCACTAGCATGGCTTTGGTTAACAGTTTTTAAAATGCTTTTTATTCTTTCATAGCTGTGCGTTTAAACTGTTCTAGTATTGTTTCTAGTTTAATTCTATCTCAATGTTGATTTTTTTACCCCTAGTTCTGAGTTTCAATGAAAGATAACAACACCGTGCCAGTTGTCTATCCCTCTGTGTGTGTGTGTGTGTGTGTGTGTGTTTGCGTAGGAGCTCCTGATTAGCAAGTTGGAGGAGCTTTAATCCGCTTCCTAATTGAGAGAAGTGGGGTTGTTCACTTCCGCACTAGCCTGTTATAGCGCTATGATTCCACTTGCAACCTCCTATGGAATCCTGGGGTTTGCAGTTTCGGGAGGGGCCAGCGGGCCCCTCCCGAAACTGCAAACCCCAGGATTCCATAGGAGGTTGCAAGTGGAATCATAGCGCTATAACAGGCTAGTGCGGAAGTGGCCTCGGTCTCCCACCCGGAGAGAATCTCGGAACAAGGGCGACCCCCTTTGTCCAAAATCTCACACGGCATGGCAATCCCTCCGCTGCTCACTAGGGGGCAGCCTTTGCCATAACATGATTAGATAGATAGATAGATAGATAGATAGATAGATAGATAGATAGATAGATAGATAGATAGACGATTTAAAAACAAACCATCATTTTTCATCACAACAGGACTTTAAAAACTATATCAGGAAAACCTTTTGGCACTTTCTCAGTATACTGACTCGGTTAAATTCATATGTCACATGAACATTGGAGTAAATGATTACATAAACACAAAAGATGTCCCAAAAACTCTATGCACCCTTAACAGCTTACAATTCTGGGTAATTTTTTGCTATTTTTTTTTAAATGTATTCACCCTTAATGAGATTAAAGATTCCAATGACAGAGAAGTGTCAAGAAATCACATGAGAAAGTTTAAGTGAGGTTTGGAGATCTGTGCTTCAACCATGAGAGCTTGTGGTTGCTGCGCGGGGATGACAATTTGTGTTGTTCCAGTCTTTTTTTATTCCATCAATGGACTAACAATATAAATTAACTGTAAAGAGCAACAAGTAACAACCCTCACAAAAAAAAAAAGAGCTGAACCTAGAAAGTCCATAAAAGAAAGCGTGTAAGTATATATAGTCTTACAAGATCATTATTTCTAAAACTTTCTTATATAGTTTCTAATTTCCTCATATTATCACTTCATTTCCCGTATCCTATCTTGGGTCCTTGCCGCACTAGCCTTTTATAGCACTATGATTCCACTTTCAACAAACCCCAGGATTCCAGAGGGTGTTGAAAGTGGAATCATCGCGCTATAACAACCTAGTGCGGAAATGGCCTTAGTTAATTACACAGTTGTTCAATTACACAATTATTTCCTCCTGAAACCCCTTCCCTTATTCTCTTTTCCTGCTTGCATTGGTTATTCCAAAGAAAATATTTACGAATGATAAATTATTTGAATAGCAATTTGAACACCATGCGTAAATTTTTAATTTAAGATGGAATTAAATGAATATTATAGCATTTATTCTTCAATATAGATGTATTTACTTAGCCTTCCAATAAATCACTATAGTTACTATAGTATAAATCACTATAGTTACTATTAGCTGTAAAAGGGTGCGTACATTTTTGGGGACGTCTTGTACAGAGATACATACATATATACATATACATACATATATGTGTGTGTGTGTGTGTGTGTGTGTGTGTGTATACATACACACACATATAATTCCGTTATTCAACTATACAAAACAATGCTGTTTTAAAAAGCATTACGATTAAAAAGACAAATATTACTTAATATTTAATATGCCTCTGACTTATCTGTCCCACAGACTTCAGGTCAACTTAATGCAGTTACTGTATCACCCATCATCCTCACAGCTCAGGGGATTAGTTAGGCTAAAATGTTCTCCTCCCTATAACCCTAATTAATGAGTGTGAGTTCTTTTCTTTTTTTAAAATAATAAGCTCATTGACAATTTGTCTCTCATTTTAAGAGGCTTCCCACAAAATCCTTCACTGTGCTTCATATTAAGCCCTTTTTTTTTTCATTTTAAAGTTACTGACAGGAAGAAATATATATATATATAAAAATAAATAAAAATGTTTTAAACTGCTTTTAATACTATTGATGTTTAGTTGTTGTTTTTTAACTTCTGTATGAGAGGTTTTTTTAAAAAAATAATCATTTAATCATATAAATGATTATAATAATCGTTTAATCAGAGTAATAAAAATAAAATAATTAATTTTATTAATAAATAAAAGTATTAATAAATAAAAATAATAATCATTTAATCAGGATCAAATTCCATCTTAATTTTTAAAAAAAAATATCTTTTGTAGAGACAGCCTTTGGTACTGGACTAGGAAAAAAAGGCAGATTTAAATAACTAGATAATTTGCATCAATGTCTAAATTATTTTAATCTTGAATTGATTTTATTACGCCCTACCCTGAGATCCTTAGACACAGGGTGGAATATGAGGGTGACAGTAATAACAATAACAAGGCGAATAGTAATATCCTTAATATTTGAATTGATGTTTATGCTACAGCATAGATAGGCCTACCATAATCACCTTGGTGGGAAGTGGAAAATAATATATTCTTTTCTTTACAGGGCAGAAAATGGCCGAAACGGGCGTGAGGGGATCCTCTCAGAAGGTCCCAGATGGAGAAGAACTGTCTTCTAACCGCCCGTTTTCTCTCACAAAACTAAATTAATGGACCTGAGAAGAAATTTTTGGCGGAAATTTGGGAGGGAAGGGAAGCCGGCCGTGTCCAGTAATAAACTCATCGGGAGTTTGCCTCACTCTTTACGAGGCTTCCCTCAAAACCCTCGCCTGGGCCTCGTCTATTAAGCCCGCCTCAGGGCTGCCGTTTTCCTTCTTTTTAAAGCCCCTGGCAGGAAGAAATAAATACATTTATACATGAATGAATAAAAGTAAAACTACTTTTAGCTGCTTCTAATTTTTATCTATGGTTTAATTATATTTTTGACCTCTGCGTGGAGCAGGGGGTGTCCGTTTTGTCTTCCCCGCCTGAGGAAGGAAAGACAGGAGGGGGCCTCAAAATGGCGGATGTGAAAACATGTAATATATAATAATAATAATATAATTATTATTATATAGTAACAGTGATATATATAGTATAGTATAGTGATAGTGATATAGTAACAGGCTCCTTCCCACACCGGGGCCTGCGCGTGATCCGTTTTTTGGGGATCAGAAACCAACATTTCTGCCCAGACGAGGGGACAGAGGAGGGGAAAACAGCCAGGCCAGCTGGGGGATTCTGGGAGTTGTCCAACAAAAGTAACTTTTCCAGGCTCGGGCTACAGTCTGACTCTTCCCCACTGGTCTCCCTTGACTCGGCCTTGCGTTGGCCACGGATAAATGCTATTTCTTGGGCTTTTCTTTGCCTCGGAGTGAATAAAAAAGTCAAAATTGTGTAATTCAGGCTCGGTGGCCCCCATTCCCGAAGAGAGAGAAGGGCTGAGGGGGGGATTTTGCCTCGGGCGGAGCAGAGAGAGGGGCGGCAAGGCGGTCAAAGGACTTGCGGATAGTAATGGCAATAATAATAATGGCAATAATAATTGGTGGATGTGAGGAGAGATCAGTGTCTGACAAATGTGCAAGAGGAAACTCTGGCCCGTTCCGCACTAGCGTGTTATAGCGCTACGATTCCACTTTCAACGTCCTATGGAATCCTGGGGTTTGCAGTTTCGGGAGGGGCCGACCGGCCCCTCCCGAAACTGCAAGCCCCAGGATTCCATAGGACGTTGAAAGTGGAATCGTAGCGCTATAACACGCTAGTGCGGAAAACATGTCTGAGGAGATTGTGGTCTCTTCCGCACTACACAGCCATAGCGCTTTCATCCCGCTTTAACTGCCAGCCCTCGGGGCTCCAGGTTCTTGGGAATCCTGGGATTTGTAGTCTGGGCTCTCTGCCAGAGAACAGCCCTAGAGCCTCCCTGAGCTGCAAATCCCATGGGGCAGGGAGTCTTGGCAGCCATTAACGTTAGCTACCCGTGTCCTTAAAGGAGCTGAAAGGGGATCGTCACAAGCCGGGGATGGTGAAGCCCCTCCGGACTGCAGCCCCCAGCAGCCCCCGGCCAGGACGGCCAACGGCGGCGAATGCTGGGACTTGTAGTCCATCCCCATTAGGAGGCCCTCACGGTTCCTGGACCTGCGATAAGCAACGAAAGGGAATCTCTACTTCTTCCGACATTACTAGTCCGGCTGGGAAATGATGGGAACTGTAGTCCAAAAGGGTAACTTTCCCAAGGTCCGGATTCAGGGGTGTAATCATGGAGAATGAGCTGCCTACGGCCATTTGCGTGCTGGGAGAGAAACAGGACTAAAACACATAAAATAGGCCAGTGCTTCAGCGTCCGTCTTTTGCAGTTGCTAAATAACTGTGCTTAAAATCATGGTGTTTTAAATAACTATTTATTAAAATGATTAAGAAGCAATTAAACAAACAATGTTATTTCAAAACACGTTAATTTAGAACAGACAAATAATATTTACTATTTAATATGTCTGCGACCTATTTGTCTCATAGATCTCAGCTCAGCTTACAGCGGTTACTATATCACCCATTATCCTTGCAAATCAAGAGGTTAGTTAGGTGTTTTTCTTCCTATTATCATAATTAATCACTGTGAGTTCTTTTCTTTTTAAAAATAATAAACTAATTGACGATATGTCTCATTTTAAAAATCCTTCCTTAAGTCCACCCCAGGGCTGCCATTTTTTATAAGTTAGTGGCAGGAAAATAATAAATAAATGTATACATAATTAAAATAAATAACTAAAATTACTTTTTACTCCTTTTAATTTTATTGATGGTTTAGGTATATTTTAAACCTGTATGAGGCAATTTTTTTTAGCTGCCCCTGTTATAACTTTTGTAGAGGAAGCCTTTGATACTGAACTATGGATAAGGCAGATATATATAAATAGATAATTTGTATCAATGTCTAAATTATTTTAACAAGTTAAGAACACTGTTATAATAATATTCTTTGGACGTACATATATATTTAACACACACACACACATCCAATGAATATTATAATGAATATTGTTATATTATAACAGTGACTCTTAACTTGAGGTTAAAACAATTTAGACATTGATACAAATTATCTATTTATTTATATAAATAGATTTATATATAAAACTGCCTAAACTCTCTTGCTTCTTTCAAGAGGCTTCTAACCAATATCTGTCATGAAAAGCAATGGAACATATTTTCTTGGACTGCAGCTCCCAGAATCCCCGAAGATGCATGCTAGGATTCTGCGAGTTGTAGCCCAAGGAAGTAATTTTCACTACTACACTCTGAGGACCAACAGCCCTGCAGGGTGGCCAAGGAAGGCCAACATCTGCCCTCAAAAGTGATCAAACTCAGAGAAAAGTAAATTATATATATAATTAATTAATATATAATTAATTAATTATATATATTATTTGGCCACCTGCAGGCCAAAGGCGGCCAACATCTGCCCTTTGGCCTGCAGGTGGCCAGTTATGCATATGGTTATGTATTTATATTTGTATGTATTTATAATTTGTATTTATATGTATTTATAATACATGGTTATGTATTTACAAATAATTGTGTTGTTTAATGTCATTGCATCCTGAGCAAATAATTATTTATAAATAATTATAAACATAACCGGAACAAATATAAAGAAAGACATTAATTTAAGGTTCTCTTTTGCGGGCTTGCGAATCTTTAGTTTCAGGGGCTGCAACTCCCAGAATCCCCAAAGCAGCGTGCCATGCTTGGTGGGGGGATATTGGGACTTGTAGCTCTGGATAGTAACTATCCAGTGGCCTCTCAGTAACTATTTATTTATTGAACCGATCTCCCTCCTCCTTCCTCCCAAATGGGATTCGGGGTAACAACGACGCCCCCGCAGAGAAGGCCGGTCTGAAAACTATCCTCTATTGCCTCTCTCTTGGTTTCCGACCCTTCCAAGGAGCTCCACTAATAACAATACGGCTCCACCACAGAGTCGCCCCTCTCTATGGTACGGCCGCCATGTTGGGGCCGGGCGGAAGTGGGAAGCCAGGGCGGCCGCGGCGGCGGCGGCGGCTCTTCTCCTCCTTCTGCGCCGCTTCGCGCCGCTCGCTCGTTCGCGCGCTCTCGGAAAGGGGAGGAAAACTTCCCCAAAATGGGGCTTTTGCCTGCTGGAGCTTCGCTCAGGCCGTGGCTCCGTCCACCCCAGGCAGTGACGGCGCCCCCTCTGTGAAAACAGGGGTTCCGTTGCGGGAACCCCCGTGTGAAACACAACGTGCCGGCGTCGCTTCGCGTGGTAGTCAGCGCGCGCCGTGTGCAGAGGCTGCGCGCCGCACACGGTGTTTGGGCAGCGTTTGAATTACCTGTGGGATCTTGGGATTTGTAGCTCTAGTGTCACATTCCGGGGAGTGGGCTGGACTGGAAGCGTGTCCAGGGGAGGGCGACCAAAGTAGTCGAAGGCCTGGAAAGCATGAAATCCCCTGAGAAGCGGTTGAGGTTGCTGGGGATGGTGAGCCCGGAGAAGAGAGGGTTTAGAGGTGACCTGAGAGCCATGTTGAAAGACGCGAAGCGATGTGATATGGGGGATGGAGCAAGCCTGTTTTCTGCTGCTCCGGAGACCAGGACATGGAGCAATGGATTCAAACTCCAGGAGAAAAGATTCCCCATAAACATTAGGAAGAAGTAGTTTGACAGTGGAATGTGTTGCTGCCTCCGTGGAGCCTTATGGAGCTTCTTTGGAGCTTTTAAAGAGAGGCTGGATGGACTTAGATTCTGTATTCCTGCATGGCAGAATGGGGTTGGACCAGCTGGTTCTCGAGGTGTCTCTTCCAACTCTAGGACTCTCTAGTTTCAGGTACCTTTCACAAGGACCATTGCCAGGTTTTCAAAAGGACAATAAGCGACTCCTGAAAATTTCAGGAAGTTCCCCCTGATGTTTAAGTGGACTCTCTTTTCTTGAACTTTTGTAGCCGTTGCTCCATGCCCTCATCCCTGGAGCAACAGAAAACGTGCTTGCACCATCCTCCACATGACATCCTTTTCTTCACCTTCTCTTCTCCAGGCTAAACATCCCTCCTCAAGGGGGTTCATGGTTTCACGGCTTATGACCTGCAGGATTGGCAACTAGGAAGCAACAAGCTCGTGGCCTACAAGTTACCAAATGAAAGTGTGCATTTCTGTCATCTCAGCCATATATTGCTCTGTAAAACTACCATACGGTCCACGCTTGTAAATCACATCCGTAAATTCTTCCAATTTCTCTCTAGAGGGTACTTTCCCAGCTGTCAAATAAGGGTCACCCTTTATAAATAGGGGATGCCCACCAGCCCTATTTATGAGAGAAAAAGATCATGTGCATGATTGATAGTATTTTCAGTCTGGTTTTTTAATTTTTAGGATAGGATGTTTTATTCCACGTGCATAAATGGTGTGTCGTAAACAGCCAATGCCAAGTGGATGCAGTTCACTGTTATCCTGAGCAAGTGACCCTGAAACATTTTGCTAACACGTATATAAAGATCTGTTTGTTAATTGCTCCAACACACACACTCGAATAATTGCAAACAGGAAAAAGTAGATAAAATCCTATTTCCGTTTTATGGTACCCTCCTGGGGCCCCGGTTCCACTTGGAAACAGTCCTATTCGGTTGCTTTTTTCCACATCCGACAAAATGGAAGGCTAGATAAGCCCCATAAAGATCTTTTCCGGGTGGGTGTGGAGAAGAAGCCATGCAGAATTTTGGAGGCCACAGTTCCTGTTACTCCCCAAAAGAGGCCCAACATTCAAAAGGGGCCAGAATCCAATCATAAGCAGGATGGTGTAGTGGTTAGAGCACTGGACTGGCACTCGGGAGAGCTGGGTTCAAGTTCTCACTGAACTAGGATACAGACTGGGAAACCGTGGGTTCAGATACTCTCGGCCTGGCCTACCTCACAGGGCTGCAGTGATAAAGTGGGAAAGAAGGGGAGGATATATATATGTGATTGACTGACTTAACAGACTTTAGCCATTTCCGCACTAGACCGTTATAGTGCTATGATTCCACTTTCAACATCCTATGGAATCCTGGGGTTTGCAGTTTCGGGAGGGGCCACCTGGCCCCTCCCGAAACTGCAAACCCCAGGATTCCATAGGATGTTGAAAGTGGAATCATAGCACTATAACAGTCTAAAGCCCACCCCTCAGGGATGCATGGCAGAATTGGGTTGGACTTGATGGCCTTTGGGGCCCTCTGACCAGCTCTAAGACTCTACGGTTCACCTGGGGAAAGTCAGAACCAGCTCAGGGCCCCCTGGGGACCTGCTCTGACTTCCTTTGGATCTGTGGGACTTGGCTCTGGTCCCCAAATCAGTGGGACGGTGCAAGAGCTCCATTTTAAGGTACAGAGGATGGTATTGACGGCCAGAGGGATCCTGCTCCATTCCTCTTCTCAGGCCAGGCTTTGGATCAGGGGCCCTCCTCCACAGAACCTGGTACCCCAGAGGCTCTGTAAAATATCCAGTCAGCACTAGCAGGCCATTTAAAATCCCTCAGAAAATGCCTTATGCTTCAGCCATTGTGTGTGAGCCAAGAGGGTGATGCGGCAGCCAAAAGAGCCAATGCGATTCCAGGCAACTAAGTAGCAATAAAGTGTCCAAGAGAAGGAGTGCTGTCATATTTCCACTTTGTTCTACTTTGGTCACACCTCCACAGCTATGGTGGCCCTTGTTAGTCTTCTCTTCTCCAAGCTAAGCATACCCAGCTCCTTCAGTGGTTCCTCAGAAGACTTCATAGTCTCCATGCCTTTGACCATTTTGGTTGCCCTCCTCTGGGCACCTTCCGGTTTCTCGGTCTCCTTCCTGAATTGTGGTGTCCAGAACTGGACACAGGATTCCTCCAGATGAGGTCTGAGCAAAGCAGAATGTAGTGGGGGCTACTGTGTAGTGTTGTGATTTGAAACCTGCTGCGTGACCTTGGGCATGCAACACACTCTCAGCCCAAGAAAAACCCCATGATAGGTTTGCCTTGGGGCTGCTTGAAGTTATAAACAACTTGAAGGCACACAACAAACAACAGTTAGTTCCCTTAACCTAGACGCTGTACTCCTATTGATGCAGCCAATAATTGCATTGGCCTTTTTGGCAGCTGCATCACACTGTTGGCTCATCTTTAGGTTATGAACCACCAAAACCCTAACATTTTTTCTCCATGTACTATGCATTCCAGCTTGGTATCACCCATTCTCACACACCCCCCTGACACTTAGGGCAGGGTATTATTGGCCAATCGGGTGCAAAAATGGGAGGGGGACTATAATGCAGAGTCACAATCTCACACACTTCCTTGGGGGCTCAACACAGCTCGGTAATTCCAACAGCAGCGGTGCCCCACTTCCAGTTCTCCTTCAGTTGGGTTGTGAAGGCAGCAACGCCCACCACATGGTCACAAATGTAACTCGCGTGGCTTTCCAGGATAAACTGGGCATCACGTATTGAGCTTACGAAGGCCGGTTTTGCACTTGCGCTAAAAATGCACGCACACCTCAATCAATAGCCTCCCTGAAAGAGAAGCTCCTTTATTTAGGAGGTTTTTATGCCCACTCAGCCCCCCTTTCCTCTACTGTCTAGCAGGAACACAAAAAAAAACGCCCAGGAATTTATCAGCATCCTCAACTGGGGAACGCCCGTGCATTGCTGCTTCATTAATGAGGGAGGAAGAGGCCTAAATGTCTGAAAAAGAGCCTCCCCGCTCCAACAGTCAAGCGGGCAGGGCGATCGTCTCACAAGATTCCCAAGCCACGGGCCTCGTCCGTTACCCACGTCCTCCCACACGATGGGACGCAGACTCCGTTTCTGCGGAGGAACGCTGCTGCCTCTGAACCCCAAGGTTCGCTCGGGTACCAAAGCGAATACCCAGGGTGCCGTTTTGGCAGGAAGGGGAGCCACGCCGCTCGTGTGCGCCTGGGCAGCTGCGGCTGTCTGTGCGCCAGGTTAGCATGCCAGCCACGGGCATCTTCACAGGGTGGACTGACGCAGCCACGATGTTCCTTCCGTTCCCAAATAGCACTGCGTGGGGTCGCTGCTGGTCAACCAACGGAGGGACACGGGGTGGAAAAACGGACAGAACGGACCTCGTTGTTCTGGGGCTGGCGCTCGGATCTTCGGACTCCGGTCTTCCAAGTTGCTCGGAGCCCACCAGGAGGAATCCTGTGTCCGGTCTTGGGCACCACAAGTCAGATACGTGCTGGAAGGTGTCCAGGGGGGCGACCAAAATGGTCAAAGGCCTGAAAACCATGCAGCTCTCTGAGGAGCAGCTTAGGGAGCTGAGTATGTTTAGCCTGGAGAAGGTTAAAAGGTGACGTAACGGCCAGGCTAAAATATTTGAAAGGGTGTCATGGAGGAAGCTGGTTTTCTGCTGCTTCAGTGGCTCGGACATGGAGCAATGGCTTTAAACGACAGGAAAAGAGATTTCACCCAAATGTTGGGAAGAACTTCCTGAGCGCAAGAGCCGTTCCACAGTGGAATCCGCTGCTGCCTCCATGGAGTCTGGTGGAGTCTCCTCCTTCTTTGGAAGTTTTTAAAAAAGGGGCTGGACGGCCATCTGTCAAAAGGGAGGTTCTGATTCTGTCCCCCTGCAGAACAGAAGGCGGCTGGACCGGATGGCCCTTAGGGATGCTAAGTTCTGCACGCTTCACTGGCAGGAATACACACGTACATGCACCCACCTGCCCCCCCCCCGCCCAAATCCAGAAACACTGGTCTGTATAACATTTTTTTTTATTATTTACATGTTAAAGAACCAGAAGTTTTTAACATACAGTGAGGATGAAACAAGAGTCCTAGAAGGTGGATCAGGACAAGGGGAATTAAAAGGAACAGTAGAAAAAAAATATACAGTCAAAATAATAATACAAAAAAGAATATTCAAGGGGGCCACACACACACACACACACACACACCCCTCCCCATCCCTGGGAGCCCCCCCCCCGAGGGGCACAGAACACGCGGTCTCTAGCAGGCGCCCCGGCTACGCATGCAGCTGCCCTCTCTCCAGACCCCCAAGGAAAGCCACAGATGGGGAACGAACGGAAGAAAATAAATAAAAGAACCTCAAAAGCGTCCTGACAAGGAAGAGGCGGCAACTCCTCCCCGCACACACACCAATCGAGTCTTTTCTCTCCGCCTAGGACTCCAACTACGAATTTCGTGGGGCACACACGCGCACCCCCGGCAGTCTCTCCTCTTCTTGTCCCTCCAGGAAAGGGGCGTCACAAAACCAAAACTTGCTGAACACCTTATAAAAACCTCAACTTTTTTTTTAAAGAGCCAAACAAAACAGTATTAACACCACCCCTCCCTCCCTCCTCCACCCTAGTCGCCGGATCAAAACTGTACAGTGCCGGACAAAGCCCCGCAACGCCCTGCACAAAAAAACACGGCCGGGCCAGCTCCGACCCCCAGGGCCCCCAGGGGAGGTGGGAAGCCAGCTCCGGAAGAGGCCGTCCCCTGTCCCAAGCCGGAAGGGGAGGCTACCGCTCTCCGTCCGCCTCCTCGCGCAGTCCAACCTCTCCCCAGTTCTGGTCCTGCAGAAGCAGCTCGTCCAAACATGCCACCTGCCCTCCCACCGGCCCCTCCGGTCCTCTTGCCGTCCCGGCCGGCCTAGCTGGAGTCCGAGTCGCTTGTGTCCGAAGAGGAGGACGAGGAGCTGGAGCTGCTCGAGTCCGAGCTGGAGCTGCTGGCGCTCAGGCGCGAGACCGCCACCTGCTGGGCCGATTCGGGCTTCTCGCTGGCTGCAGAAGAGAGAGAAAAAAGAAGGGTAAGAGGAGGGTGTTTGGGGTGACGCAAAAACACCACCCAAAAATGGAGTGGGCCCACAGGGTCCCTGGAAAAGAAGCCCCAGGCCGGCAGCCGTGGGGCACTTACCCTTCTTGGGGGGCTTTTTGGCCGAGTTCAGCTGCCCGCTGACATCCTGGAGGCGCTTTTCCAGCTCTCGCTTCTTCTCCAGGGCCAGCTCCTCCTTCGTCTTGCCCACCGGCTTCTTCAGCGCTGCAAGAGACGAAGGCCCACCGGCCAGTGAGGGATTGCCCTTGACCCTGGCTTCACCCCTGTGCCACCCTGCCAGGCAGAACCACAGCCCACCCTGCTGCCCTACGCCTATCTTCACACACTGAGAAGACGTTGAACAGTCATTCGGCCCCCCAAGCCCACCCAGAGAGCCACCAGGGCTGCCCCCTCAGAGAGGAAGAGAAACCTCAAAGAAGCAGCAGGCCTCGCGGGAACCTGCAGGTAAGCACAAGCCATCTGGGGTCCCGCCTGGGAGGAAGGCGGGACACAAATTCGCTCCATCCATCCATCCATCCATCCATCAGGAAGCTTCACATCCCAAGGACACCGGCCACCCCTGGGAGCCTTTCTAGCAAAACAGCTATAACTGTTCCCAACTGGCCCTTCTCAACATTTTTACCCTTGAAATAATTTTCAGGTCTCAGAGAACCCCAAAACAAAAACCACTGTATCTACAAATGAAAAGAAAGTTTCTTTCTAAAAATGCAGTCTCTCTCATAGAACCCCTAACAAATTTTAGCCTAGGGCTCCAGGGAAGCCTGGTGAAGAAATTCCTTTCCGAATCCACCCGCCTAATCCTCCAGCCCCCGGCCACCCCTCCCCTCCCCACACACGGTGGTCCAGGGAAGCAGGAGATCAAAGCAGAGAGGGAACCACACAGAGATGCTACCAGGAGAGACAGAAAGCAACGTTCGGTGCCCCCAACACCATGCAAAGCAAACTGATGAGCAGGGAGACAAAATTTACTACAGGGGTAAACAGCTCTCACTCACCCAGGCCCGCGCTTCCTCTCGCTGCCCCCCTCTGGCCGCCCCCCACCAGTCTCTGCCCCCACTCCCTCCCTGCCGGACTCACTCTCGCTGTAGGGCTTGCGTGGCTTCTTGCGCAGGCAGGAGAGGACGTAGCGCTCCAGCTCCCGCAGGGTGGAGGGCTTGAGGGTCTCAAAGTCGATCTCGATCTCCTCCGGGTTGGAGTCGCGCAGGGAGGGCTCCCGGGACTGGATGATGTGGACCACCCGGCCCAGCTTCTCCCCCGGCAGCTTGTTGATGTCGAGGCTGAGCTGGCGCTTCTCGTCGTAGGTCATGGGCTTGCTCTCCTCCTCCTCCTCCGAGTCGTACAGCGGTGGTGGGGGCGGAGGGGGCGGGGCCTTGGAGCCGGCCTTCTTCGAGTTCCTAGGCAGGGAGGAGGAAAAAGGGCCCACAAATGAAAAGAGACACCAGCCACGTGCCTGCCATGCAAGAGAGCCACACTGTGACGGGTAAGCAGCTGTCAGACAGTCTTGGCTTGTTCATGCAAGGGCTTCGCCACGGTCGATCCGCCGGGGAAAGAAAAGTCATCACCCAGCCACATCACTCTCCCCGCTTCCTCCTCTCAAAATGGCACGCCCCCCCCCACTCACTTGCTGCTGCCACTGCTGCCTCCACCTCCCCCAGCAGCTTTCTTGGATTTCTTGAGCTGGACCGGGTGGGAGCGGGCCTCCTCGTCTCCTGCTTTGCCCTTGCGCTTCTCCGATGATGACTTCTTCTTCTTCTTCTTCTCCTTCTTGTCCCGCTTTTTCTTGGGCTTGGAGACGGGGCCCTGGGAAAGGGCGGCCAGCTGCTCATGTACCGCCCGCAGCTGGAGGGGGAAGAGAGAGGGAGGGGTGAGCAATTGGGATGCCACAGGTAGGAGAAGTGGGTCAGACCCCTTTGCCCAGGCTGGCCTTGCAGTTGTAACTCTAGGAATCCTCACCCTGCCCTTGTTTCCCCACTTAACCCCTCTCTGGATTGGGGACATGGGCTACAAAATGACCCCTTATATGAGAGCCTGTGGCTGTGTTGTTTTGTGGGTTAGGCACCAGTACACCTGGCCTGACTCCAACACAGGCTTGACAAAAATAACCAAAAGCAGTTTAAGCAGAAGAAGAATAGCTTTATCGTGACACAGAGTAGAAAAATCTATTAACTTCTAATATTCTTTTCGGTTCCCAAACCGTAATAAGTGTCTCTTCAAGTCCAAAAACCCTATCTCTGCCGACCTTCAACACCCTGCCTGTCTCTGCCAGAGGAAAACCCTGTCTGACGTCCAGAGACGAGCCTCTGCTTTTGTTACTCCCTGGAGTGAGCTCCACCTCACAGCCTCTCTGAGCCACACCCACCTTCCTTCAAGCCAGGGCTGCCCAGGGCCTCCTTCACAAACGCCTGATCCCCAGCCCTGCTCTTAGAACTTCCCCTACTTGCCCCCCATAAACCTTTGGAAAGCAAATGTGGGCACAGGGCAAATCACCTCACCTGCTCCTGGAGTTCTGCAAGCCGATTTGCCCGCTCCTCCTCCGAGTCCGAACTTTCCTCACTGTCCGATGAGCTCTCGCTGCTGCTCTCGTCCTCGTCCCCCTCCTCATCGTCGTCGTCATCCTCATCGCTGGAAGAATCATCTGTGGAGGACTTCATCAAGAGCCCCGGCTGCGGGAGCGACGCAGAAGGAGGGTTGAGGTCGATGGGCTCGTCCGGCATCTTGGCGTAGCTGAACTCAAAGACGTCCTGCAGGCGGGAGGGAGGCAGAGACCCCAAGCTCACTCACTGTGCAACCAGAAAGGAAGCGGAAGGGTACTAGCACTCTGCCCGCTACCCTTTTCCTGCCAGCTCACCTGCAGCTTGCGAGCCATGGCTACCACGTCGTGGTCAGGAGGGTTGTACTTGTAGCAGTTGGAGAACATCAGCCTGACGTCAGAAGCAAACTCCTGCGCGTCGCGGTAGTCTCGGTTCTCCATCTTGCGCTGTATCCACAGTTGGGAGGGAGGAGGAAGAGAGAGGGAGAAAAACCACGTTTAAGTAAAAGGGAGCAAGAACTGGGGCACCAGAATCTGAGCTTTCAAACACACAAGGAGAGGCAAACGCCCAGCCTTAAGCGGCCTAATCATTTTAATGTTGTTATAAAAACAGCACAGAATTTTTGTGAAATCTGAATCTTAAAACCCAGCCTACGCGAGATAACACACTGCCTGCCTGAGACTGAAAGAGGACATGATACAGCCATCTTTAAACAGCTGAAGGACTGCTATCGTGAGGGAGATAGAACAGGTTTGTTTGGGTGTGCACCCCCTCTCAGGACTGTTTCAGCTGCGGCTTCTTGCACAGACCAGGTAGCCCTGCAATCCCTTCCAATTCTAAGATGCTATGATACACAAAGGTTCCTAGGAGGATTAATTCTGAACTAATGCCTGACTTTCAGGAAATTAATGCATTAAAGTTACAAGAAAAGAATTTCCACCTGAACACGAGTAAAAACTTCCTGACTGTAAAAGCTGTCAGACAGCAGAATATGGACTGCCCTCACTGGGTTGTGGCCTCTCTCTCTTTGTAGGTCTTTAAACAGAGATTGGATGTCCATGTCTTAGAAGTGCTGCAGTTGCATATTCCTGAATGACAGGAGGTGGAACTAGATGGCCTTTGAAACACCCCTTCCAACAATTATTGTGTTCCCCCACAACCTTTTTCCAAAACTGGGAATCAAAGTAGCTCATAATTAATTTAAAGTAGCCCCCCCCCAAACACAACACTCACTCCTAGCCAGAGGTAACCTCTCCCCCCTCCTCCTCTTGCTGCTGCAAAGCCCTCTGGATGAGAAAGCACACCACTTTCGTGCCCTTACAAGACACCACCTGCCTGCCTAGCCATATTTAACTGGGCACAAATACAAAATACTTGACTGGGTACCAAAGGGCCTACAAGCAGCAGGGCACCTTTCAGGGACAGAACCAAGACCACGCAGGCTGTTGCTAGCCCCCCCCCTGCCCTTCGAGGCCCAATTTTACAACTGCACAGTATACTTTTATTACCCCCTTCTTTTTACGTTTCATCTGTTGACATGTATTCCCCAGGATGCACTATTCTGGTTTTTTTTTTCACTTCTAAAGTTAACGTATACAGATGGCGTTATATAAAAATAAGCAATCATCGTTGTTTTCCTGCCAGCTTCCCCTCCCTGCCTTAGGGGACGACTGCCCACAGCCCTCTACCTTGATGGTGCTGAGGTCCATGGGGTGCTTGATGATCTCGTGGTAGTCGTGGAGGCCCAGGGCTGAGGCGTCCACCGGCTTGTAGAAGGGCCAGGCATAGGCGGCGTGCTTCTTGGAGACCAGCTCCTTGAGGATGCCATTGCAGTACTTGAGCTGCTCCGAGAGCTTTCCCCGCTTGGAGGTCTGGTGCTGCTGCGAGTCCGGCAGGTCCTTCCGGGGGGGCTTGATGGGGCGCCCGCTCTCCCGCCGGGCGGGGATCTTGGCCGCCTTGGCCTCCAGCAGGGCTGCCGCCGAGGGGGAGGACTCCCCGCCGCCACTCGTGGAGATGATGGCTGTGGGGGTGGGGGTGGTCGTGTCCGCTTTCCGTTTCACGCCTTTCTTCTGCAGAAGGATGAAGAGCGGCAGAGCTCAAAAGAGTTGCCAGAGAAACAAGGAGGACGCCAGTGGGCTTCATCTCCCCTTCACTGTGGAGCAACGTAAACCCCTGGGCACAGGCCCCCAACATCACGCCTGGGGAAACTGGAAGCCCCCTCCCCCCAGATCTGGCACAGCCCCAAGCTCACCTTGGCAACGGGCTGCGTGGGGGCTGGGACAGTCAGCACAGGCTGGGAGGAAGCGGTGGCGTGGAGTGGCTTCAGGAGCGGGGTGGAGATGACCGATGGGTGGGGGATATTGATGACCGTGGTGGGAATGTCCGCGCTGGTGGGGAAGAGTTGTGTGTGGGAGACAGAAGAGATGGCCGGGACTTGCTGGGCAGCAGTGGCGTTGGTGGCTGCCAGAAGCGCTGGGGGAAGGAACAAAAGCAGCCCTGCTCAGTGGAGGGGACCCCAAAACCGATGACAACCCCCCGTCCCTCAAGAAGCAAAGGCTGTTTTCCCACCCACCTCCCAACCCAAACTTCCGCGTTTCAGCCCCTTTCCTTTGATGCTGAGCACCCTGCCCCGCCATTACCTGCCGCCCGAGACGCCCCCTTCTTGTGGCTGTTCTTGGCCACGGTGACCACGATCTCCTGCTCCTCCTGAGGCATCTGGGCCACCTTCTGCAGGAAGATCTTCTCCAAGGTTTGGGCCATCAGCACAATATCATCTGTGGGCTGCAGGGAGGGAAGAAGGTAAGAGGCGGCAATCCCCACAGGCACAGAAAGCAGGAGACAGGCTGAGCTGTAGCTTTCCTGTTGGCACGCTTCAAGAAAAACACCACAGCCAGTGTGGGTGTGACTAGGATTCAGGGAGATCAGGTTTCAAATCTCCACTCAGCTCTAGAAGCTCCCTAGAAACTCTTTTCTCAGCCTCAGAGAACGGCCACTGTGGCAAACCTGCTCTGAAGGAACCTGCCAACTAAATAAATCCTGGATAATTATACCAAAGGAAACCATCGCTCTAGCTGTGAATCAAACTGAAGGCCTGTAATGACAAAATGTCCCACCCTCCTCACCTTGTTGTAGATGTAGCAGTTGGTGAACATGGTGTTGAAGTCCTGCATGCACTCAGCTGAGCTCCAGTAGTAGTTGTTCTCCAGGCGCCGCTTGATGGTGCCCATGTCCATCGGTTGCTTGATGATTTTGTGGTAGTCCTAGAAGGGCAGCAGTGGGGAGGAAGAGAACAGCGGGTGAGAAAGACAGCAGACGGTCCGACAGGCCACCCCCGCAACGGAAACACAGACGACAGAACAAAGCCCGGCCTGCTTAACCCTTGAGCCCCCAATACCCAGAGATACCCTGGGGCTGCAACGTTGGGATGGGTGGCGGGAGATGTAAAGGGAGGCCTACTGTGCCCCATAGCTTCTTTGCAGTCCACAATCATCCCAGAAAGTACAAAGGGGGAACCATCTTCAGCTCGCCTGGCTCTGCAGCAGGGACTGCTGCTCCGTTCCTAGGGGAACACAACAGCCTACGCCCCAAAGCAGCGGGGAACTGCACTAGGAGGGGGTGCCCTGAGTCTCAGCACCCCTACTGTGCCTCAAGAACCTGGGCAAGCAGAAAACTAAATGGGTTATTTATTCATTCACTTTTACCTCTGGGCTTTAACTCCTTAGGTGTCACAGGCGCTGGCCTTTAATTTGGGGGCCACTTGATGTCTTCTACAAAGTCATGGATGGGAATCTGCAAAACGCATTTAGGGGACAAGAGATTAGATTAAGGGGGGGCGGCACGGTAGCACTCAAGCGGCTGCATCATCTCATCCATCCCTTTGTAGGGGGCATCCGGGAGGGCCGGCTGCTCCGGGCGCAACCACCCCCGGGCAGACCAAGCGCCTGAACATTTTGGGTGGGCGGAGACAGATGCAGGACCCTGAGCCAAGCTCCAGGACGGCAGGTGGGGGGCGTAACGCCAGACCAACAACTGTGCTGCTCATCGTGACAGTTGAGGTGCGAGACACCTCTTTCATAAGATGGAGGTCCAGGTGGACCCAAGCAGAGGCACTCCCCCAACCCTTCTGGTGCCGGGGAGCAGCTCTTTCCCCGCAAAAACCACCTCAATGCACAAACCGGGGACTCATGCCAAGGGAGGGCTCAGGAGGGATGACAACCACGGCAACCACATTACAGCTGACCCTCTGTGTGCATGTGCTCAACCCCCCACCCCGCCCCCCTGCAAGAAGGCCAATTACCGGAAGGCCCAGCTTGACGGCGTCCACAGGCTGGCGGAAGGGCCAGGCGAACTGGTGCTTCCACAGGGCCTTCATGACCACCTTGTGGAGGTACTGGAGCTGGTTGGTGACCCGGCCAGGCTTCTTGGGGTTGGAGACCTCCGGCGGGGGCGGGTTGGCAGGGGCCAGCGGGAGGGACGGCACAGAGGCCATGGTGGGGCTCTCAAAGCCCTCATAGAGGAGCGAGGGCTTGCGGATCCGCTTCCCCGGCGTGGACTCCACTGCCAGGCCCACCAGGCTGGCATTGCCCTCCCCCAGGATCCTGCAAAACAGGGACAAACGCACTGTCACAGAGGAGGCAGCGGCAGCCCCCGCCCACTCAGCAGCTGGGCTCTCTGTACGTGAACCGGGCACTGCAGTATCCCGGCAAGCAGCTGCTTGCCCCGAGCAACAGCCTCCCCCAGGCCGCTCACTCAGCCGCAACATACACTCCACCCACATCCCGCCTGCGGCCACTAGCAAAGGCCCACAAGGGCAGCCACAGCGAAACGAGCGTGGTGTCTAACTGCCTCCCCCTGCCTGCAAGGGAAGGCGCGAGAGCCAGAAATTGCCTCCGCAGCCAGCGCACGGGACTGCCGAGCCGCCCTCTACCTGAGAGCCACGTCCCCAGCTACAAGGTAACGCTCCTTGTCGCCTTCTCTCCCTGCTGCTCCCACAGTCCGAGCCTGGCTGAAGAAAAACCACCCCCTCACGGGAAGCCCCCTGAGAAAGCCAACAGTTCTCCTTTCCCATGTAGCTGTTTCAAGAACTGGGCTGTTCAGCCTGGGCGGGGATAATACGAAAATGGGCCGGGGGTGGCGAGCAGAGGCAACACACGAGGAAAGGAGGCCACAGAGCCAAACTGAGGAATTCTCCAAAACAGAAGGGCACACCACGGTTGGTCCTGGTGCAACCAATCTGAAGCTGGCGCCAGGTGCGAGGAAACGAGGGGCTGACCGGGCCACCCCACACTCTACATCCAGCTGGGCAGGATGGGCACCGGGCCAGATTCGAGCGTGGGGGGGGGCGAGGAGGCCTTGCACAACTCAGCACGGGGCTCAAACGACACAGCGAGGTGGAAAGCACCATCCACCCCATCTTGCCGTCACTCAAAACACCTGCAGCTGCAGCCGCACGAGGATCCCCGGAGAACCGAGCCCTTTAAACCAGGTGACACACCCGGAGGGGGAAGCCCGGCCGCCTCCTGGCTGACCCCGTTGAGCCTTCACCCCAAATGAAGAATCACAAACCGCACCCCTAAAGATATAAAGACTAAAAGCGGGATGCGAGCGTGCCCTGGAGCTAGCTGTGCTCCAAGATGGCCTCCACCTTGGCCCAATGTGTTGACTACCTCCATCCAAATCCCCAGCAGCTGGCCATGCTGTCTCAGGCAGGGCTGCTGTGAACTGAGGTTTAGGAATCCCTCTCCCACAGTATGACAGAAGTGGTGGGAGTCGAACCCAGGACCACCCACACGTACGAAAGGGGAATGGTGGAGCCTTCCAGGCATCTGAGGGGCTGCAACCCCCCCAGCATTTCTACTCCACTGGCTATGGGACATGCAATCCAGGAAGACCCACACACAGCTGTTCAGTACCACTCACAGCGACGACACCTCCCATTTTCTTACACTGTGTGGGAATCCTGCTGCCTTCCAGATGTCACTGGACCTCTGAGTGAGCCCCCTGGTAAGGAATGCCGGGGGCTGCAGCTAACCCTCCCACCTTAAAGCAATTCCACAGCAGTCAAAACAAGCAGAAACAAGTGCAATGATTGTACACCCCAGCTTGTAAAGCACCACGCACATAGACAGCGCTGTATAAACAAGCGCTAACAACACCACCAAAGTAACAACAAAACGGCAATGCAAAATCCATCCTCCTACAACCATCCCAGGAAGACACATTATCACAAAAAGTGCACAATACATGAGGGAGGTAGGCTTTTCCACTACACAAAATTCTTCATCAGGCCAAAAGAATAAAGATCTCAGGGAGGCAGTGCTTCTCAGGCAAGCTGGTGGAGCTGGCTGCGGCAATACCGATTTGCTAGATGTCAACTTCATACTCTCAGCCCCAGCTGTCCCCTACTTCCACGGGACCCCCACTCTCCATGCCACCAATGGGTGCGAAGTTGAACAACGCAGGTGTCAAACCATGACAAGTCTGCACCCTGCCTGTCGTGTTTATTCCAGCCAGCTGAACCGCGCTCAATTCTGCTGCACCGTCAACAGGGCCACTCGCTACAAGTTTCAGGTCAACCAAGAAGTGGCCCCAGCAGCGCAGAAAGGGGAGAACTAAAAATCCAAGGGCGGGTGTGGAGTGCGGTTGCCAGGCAACGGCGATGTCAAGCAACACCCCTGGGCGCAGCAGGAAGGAGGACCGGCGCTCTGGTTGGTGGCGTTGTTGTTCCAGAGCAACGCCCGCCACGTGACACAGCGGCCCTTCCAGGTAGGCTCCGCGGGCATTTCACAGCAACCTACCGGCATGCACGCAACCCCGCACGGGTCAGCCTTCCTCGCAACCCCTCCGCAAACAAGCCAGGAAGCCAGCGCCCCCCTTTCCCCCCAAATACCCTACCCCAACCTCCCCCTGCCCCCCCGCCCCTCTGCAGGCGGCGCGATCCGGATTACGTACTTGCCGTTGGGGTTCACGTTCTGCAACATGCCGGCGGCGGCGGCGGTGGCTCTTCCTGCTCCTCCTCCTCCCGGGGGCCCGGCTCCTCTCTCCCGGGACGTCCTGGCTCCCGCAGCGGCGGCAGGAGCAGCAGCCGCCGGCGCCTCCGTGGCCTCGGGGAACCCCCCCACTTTGCTCGGGTGGCGCGGCCTCGCAACGCGGAAAACGAAAGGGGAGGAAAAGCAGCAGCCGCCCCTCTTTCAGCAGCGGCGGCGCCGCATCGGGGCAAGCCCCCCGCCCTCCCGCGGGAACGGGGTCAGGAAGGCCTGGTTTTACTCCGGAACAGGGCTCCTAAGCGCACCCAGTAACAGGTACAGCGATAACAGCAACAATAACAACGGGAGGAGCACCCCCTCCTTAAGATTAATAATAATAAGCGCTAATAAAATGGCGGCCTTTGCAGTTGCCGGACACAGGAGGGATGGGGGACCCCCTTTCCAGGCCTTCGGCGAGCCCCGGCCTCGCTCCACGGCCGGCAATAGAGGGCGCCCCGGTCTCCGTGGACCCCTCGCGCCAGGGGGCGCCCGTCCCTAGGCGCGTCGCCCCGCTCCGAGGCGCGGATGGCACTGGATTGGAACTGGGAGGACGGGGACGGGCTCCCCGCCTTGGCTGGCTGAGGAGGAGGAGGAGGAGGAGGGGGGGCAACAAAACCGCTACGGAAACCGGGAGGAGGATCCGCCGAGCCGGAAGGTGCAGCGACGGACGGTGATTGGGGGGCCGCCCGGCGAGGATGGATCCGGATTGAGTCCGCCCACCCGCTCCTTCCCCGGACGCGCGCGCGGCTGCCTCTCGCCTAGGCCAGAATCCTTCCTCCGCTTCAGCGAAATGGCGCCTCCCGGCCTGCCCCCGATCGCCCTTATATAGAGGCTATTCATGCTCCTATTGGCCGCCAGAGGCACTGACATCACCATTCTACCCGGCCACGCCCCTCCGCCGGCTCGCCGGAGCCCAGCGGGCGGAGGGTACCCAATTGCCGAAAGTCGATTGGGCGCCGGAGCCGTCCATCACTCGCCCCCCTTTCGCCTCCCGCGGAGCTCCCCTCTCCGGCCTTCCCGGCAGCCCGGTCAGGCATTGGGCGGCCTTGCCATTCGTTGCCTCGTGATTGGCCGCGGCGCCACCAAAGGGCGGAGCGACGGCTGTGAAGCAGCCGTTGGTTGTTTTGTGACGTCCCTGCCCACCGCGGGGAGGGGGAGTGAGGAGGAGGGCGGGGGAGTAGAGGAGCCGAGGCGCCATTTTGTGGAGACAAGAAAAAGCAGGGCGGCACGGAGCGAACAATGAGGAGCCGCTCTCTCCCTACTCGGGCCCCCCAAAACGGCGAGCCCTCGCGCCCAGTTTGCCCCCGTAACAAAACGAAGCCGCCGGGACGAAAGAGGGAGGGGGAAAGCGAGACAACGTCCGTAAAAGAAAACAAAACATTGCCTTCCTCTTCCCGCCAAAACCATGAGGAGACCGTAATCCCCTCGAGGAGGACACAAAAGGCTCCTCCAAGCACCCCCGGAGGGTCTGCGGGGGGCCACACAAGCACCTAAAAAGAAGGATCCCCGCGGACCCATGAAGAGGGTCGCCCTTCTCCCTCCCAAATTGACAGGCGACACGTGTCACCCATTCGCACGAGACCCAACACAACTTTCAAGGCGCAGAATATTCCTGTCAGAAGAGACAAACCAGCACCGCACCCCGTTTAAAATAAAATACAATTTTTCTTCCTTGCTCCAGACTTCACACTCAGAATGACACGGCCCTTTTTGGTGTGCCAGAACTGACAATCCCAAAAGACGCAGAGCTTTCATTGCTTGTGCGGCGGGGTTAGGACCACACGGCAACCCAAAAGCAGCAGAATGGCACAGAACCCGACAAATCCAGCCCTGCGTCGGTCCCCCCAGAGCCCCCGTGGCTAAGCCCAAAGTGCTGTGGCTCCCACAGAACCCCACACGCCTGGGGAATGGGCCCCCCAGTCCTCAGCTCAGGCCGACAGCTCTCACGCTGGCCCGCCCAGACAGGACGTTTTGGGGCCATTGGGGTAGCCTGACTACTCAGCACCCCTCTTTCACCCCTAACACTATAATGACCCCCACACACGCTGATCCAGCCCCCCAAATCTTGGCAGCATCTTCCCACAGGCCTCTTTGTGGTCTTCAAAATGGCCAAAAGCTTCACTGGATGGAGAAAGGCTGACAACGCTGGGGAAACCGAAGGAGAAGTGGACCGGGGCCACTGAGGAAGCCACGGGCTGCTGCCGTGAGCTGGCAAGGCTGTGGATGATGGGGGAGACACTCCCTCAGAGCTTCCCCATACGGCCTGGGACAAGGCGGGGTGTGTGTCCCAAAGGCCAGCCACGACACGTCTCTTTAGGCCACCAACGCTGGGCGCTGCTCCGCCTCCCCCACCTCCAAAGAGAAAGCCACGGCGGGGCGGCCTCTTTCAGCACGAAAGCAGCAGGAACCCCGGGGCACCTTTTAAGGCTGAAAAAAATGCCATTCCTAGCCCAGGCCTTCCTTCCCGGATTCCTCTCCAGCCCACTCTGTCAGCCGACGGGAGTCCACGGAGGCTGACGCAAGCTGATGTGCTAGATAGGTTCCTTCCTCCCCTCTCAAAGGAGCTACAGGACACCCCCCCGCCCCATTTCCCCCCCAAACTGGAGGGGCCAGGGTCCCGCGCAGTGCTGCCGCCACCGCTGCTTCTCTCCCCCAACAACGCAGCTGGCGTGGCGTCTTCTCCCTCCCTCGGCTCTCCTGAAAAAGAGACCAGGCCCCTTCCTGGGTGGCGTGAGGGCACTCCGCCACACACCCACACCCACCCACACCCCACCGGGGCCTGTGACAAATCTGCAGGGCGTGTCGCGTTCCCTGGGGCTCTGGTTTCACCCTGTGCGGCTGGAAAGCCAAATTTGGGAGACGGGGGGGGGTGCCTACGCAGGTTACGGGCCGGGGGCCCCCTTCCACTGCAGGCTGCGGCCGCAGGAGGCAAAGGCGGCTTCTCCTCTGGAGGAGGGCGCAGAAAGAGGGTCAACTTAGGGGATTATCTCCCCAGAAGGTGGTTCGCCCCTTCCTTGTCCTTTCTAATTGGGAACCCCATACAGGAAATGTAGGGCGAAAGGCCGGAAAGGGCCACGGGGCAGGCATACACTCGCGCCCCACAAAACGCAGAGCCACGGAAGAACTGGAAGAGACCACAGGGAGCCCCGATTCTTCCCGGGGCATCCAGGGGAGGGAGACCCCCCCTCCACACCCACTCTAGGGGGCCTCTGTATGCGCACGGGCCCCTTCTGGAAAGGCGGCCAGACTGTTCTGGAAGCCAGCGCGGTCTCTGGGGGTGAGTCACATCCTGGCACGGCCGGCTCCGCCACACGCCACAACCGGTTCCTGCTCGCTGGAAAGAGAGACTGCCTTTCCCCGAAGCCAGAAAGTGTTCCGAGGGAAGCACGCCTGCCCCCGTGCAAAGTCAGAACCGGCCCGGGAGGGAGAGGGTAGCCTCCCCCCTCGGTCCTGGCTCTGCTGTGCTGGGGCCTCCCTCCCTCCCCCCCCATATCCGCGGCCATTTTGCAAAAAGCAGCCGCAGAAGCCGGGGGTTGATTTGTGGCTCCCTTCCAAACAGCGGGCGCAACACCCTCCCCCCAAAAAGGAAAAAGGGGGGCTCAAGAGAGGGTGGGGAAAGGAACGGGGGGGGGCTGGTCTCCTGCTGGCTGCCTTTGTGCCCGTGCTTCAGTCGCCCCCGCCCTGCCTGGCCGCCGCCGCCGCCTCTGCAATCCCAGGGCCGGGTGGCGCATCACGCAACTGCAGCAGCAGCCATGACACAGCACTCTCCCCGGGGCCTCCATCTTGGAAAAGGCAGGGAACAGAACAAGGAAGGCGGGAGGGAGCGAAGGCGCGACACGTCCCCCGCCATACACCATCATCCGCACAAGCAAAGGGCCCCCTCCCCACGAAAAGGCAAAAAAAAAAAAACCTACTCCATAAAAATTCAAGAATGTGCAGCGACGGAAACAAGGAAACGCTGTACAAGGGAAATAATGGTTAAAAACGCAGACCAAAGCAACAGGACAGTACGCTTTGCAGGCCCAGGTTTTGCAAATTTCGCTAAAAACACCCTAATTACAGAGAGAGAGACAGAGAGAGAGGTTTGACATGTACAATCACAGTTTCTATTGTTGTTCCAGGTGAAGGTCACCTGGGAGCCTTGGACCCTCTCCCAACGTCCCCCCGAAGGCGCAAGACCCCCAGCTGCTCCCCCAAAGGCACTCCCACGCAACACAAACACGGTTTCTATTTGCAAGCATTCCTTGCAAAACAACGCCCGACCCTCCCCCCAGTTTGAAAGCAACGCAATCCCTTGCTCCCCAATTCAACTCCTCCAACCCCCCAAAGCAAAATTACACGGCGCACAGGGGTATTTTCAAGCCCCCCCACCCCAAAATAAAGGAGTCCAACTTTACCCCAATTCCTAGGAGACATTTCCAAAATGACCTTCTCCACCATTGCAGCTTTAAAAGAAGCCTGGATATCGCCGCACAAGGCGGACTGGGGGGGGCACAACTCTCCCCCCTCTTCGGAGGACGCCCCTCCTCCTCCTTCTCCTCCCCCCCACAAAAAAGGGGGTCCCTTTGTCAGGTGCCACGTGACAGCCAACTTCTCTCTTTACATAACGCAGCTGGCCCTTTAAGCAGCCACCGCCCGTCCTTGCTCCTGATTGGGCGAAACAGGTCGGAGGAGGCGGGAGAAGAGCCTTGACTGACAGTCCCTGCGCTCCTCCGCTCCGCGCACCTTAGCTCTCCGGAGAGGTCACGTGGCAGGAAAGGACTCACCCCATTGGCCGCCCGGGAGGGTGAAGACGCGTGACCCCGGTGGCCTAAATTCCATCAGTTGAGGCGTTGAAATGAGAAATAAAGCAGCCATTTAAAAAAATAAGAATTCCTCCTCCTTCCTCTTGTTGTCGTTGTTAAATCTTGCCAACCGCCGCCTCCGCCGCCATTGCCGGGCGGGGTACCAAGGAAACGTCCACGACAGCGCGTTTCGATTGGCCTCCAGCCGTCACGTGACCCTCCCGGGTCCTCCCGACGGTGAAAAAATGCCCGGATGATGGTTTTGTGGGGAGGGAGGGGGCCTCTTGTCATCCTTTCCCTTCGCCCCGAAAAAAAGAAATAAAATCCAAAGTGGCGCGACGAAAAAATCCTTGTTGCCCGTCGAAAATAGAAGGCAGGAGGACTGAGTCGCCCCCCCTCCCCCGCCGAGGTCTCTCTTTGGGGGCAAAGTCAGCATGGCTCCCGCGATGCCCAGAGAGTCCGACTGCGCATGCGTGCTCCTCCTCCCCCACCCGCCTCTTGCAATCTGGGCGCATGCGCCCATGTAGGAGCGCGTGAGAACGCGAGGGGGGGAGGAGGAGGGTACGCATGCGCAATGCGGAGCCGCTGCAGTATCTCGCCTTCCTGGCCCTGTGGGAGCGCAATGCTTGGCGAAGTGGCGGGGGTCCGGGCTGGCCCTGCGCATGCGCCGTGCAGCCGGGGCCCTGGTGTTTTTTCCGCGTGCAAGAGGAGGCAGTCGTGCAAAGCCACGCGCGCGCCCATGCAACCCCCCCAGCAGCCACGGGCGCCTTGCCTCCCTCGCCCTGGATCAGCCATTGGGTGGGGGCTCCTTGTGGATTGCAGCACCCATCATCCCCTGCCAGCGTAGTCAACAGTGAGGGACGATAGATGTCCGAAGAGTCACAAGTGGGCCGCCCTCCCTCTGGGTCCCATCGGCCAGTATGGCCAACGGTGGGGAATGATGGGTGCTGCAGTCCAAGAATCCATTGGAGGGCCGCGTGGCAGGGGGTTGGCCTTTCGGATCCCTTCCACCTGTTAAAGTTCCTAGCCAGGACATGCAGAAAGTGGTGCTGAATCCGTCCGTCCGTCCTTGCAGGGGGGTTGTGGCCACAGGATTCCCCTGTTTTTAAATAGGCAACTCCTGGAACGGGGGGGGGGGTCTCTTTTCCCGGGCTGCAGCTTCTCTTCTCATTCAGGGCACCTGCTACAAAAAAGGGGGAGGGAGGGGAAAGGGCAGCACCTTTAAGAGGAACTGGGTGTTATTTCTGCCTGACGTATATGCATACATATAAAACCCCCTCTTTGGATGCAGAGCAGAGTCTCGTATAAAAGCGACAGATTATGAAGTGTGTCTGTATGCAGTTGAGGACACAGAGCATTAAAAAATACTGATTTTAACCTTAGGCGTTAAAAGTCACATCTTTTTGCAAGTGGTTTGAGTGGATTTCAGCAATGGCAATCCACTGAGTCATCTCGGTTAAGTCCCACTCTCTCAGCCTCAGAGGAAGGCACGGGCCCTCTAAAGAAATCTGACCAAGAAAACTCTCAGAGAGGTTGCCATGATGCAGCCATGTGTTGTGGTTGTTTGAGTACTGGACTATAGAGACCAGGGTTCAAATCCCTGCTTAGCCTTGGAAACCCACTGGGTGGCACCGAGCAAGTCACACTCTCTCAGCCTCACCAGGGAGGCAATGATGAATCTCACCTGCAGAAATCTGGGAGATGCAGCTCAGCGGCACGGTTTCAACGCTGAGCTAGAACTCTTAGAGACTGGGGTTCAAATCCCTGTCTAGCCATCAAAATCCACTGGGTGGCCTTGAGCAAGTCACACTCTCGTAGCCTCAGTGAGACGGTGGTGAGGAACAGATCTCTGAACGAATGTAGCCAGGAAAACCCTATCACAGCATTGCTATTGTAGGTCAGCATCTGCTGGGAAAAGCTGTTAATAACAGGGGATGCAGTCTAAAAATTTGAAAAGAATTGAGTGGTTATTTGGAGATATCTGTCTTTACTACTCTTAAGTCTCTTGTGAGAAGGAGACCTGAGATACCAGGTGCAACTCTTGTCGGGAATGTACCTCTGTTTATCTATTTACCTGTCCATCCCCTACCTATCTACCTGCCTACCTACCTTTCTATCTGCCATTTTAAGAGAGCCGGGATAATGTAGCGGTTTGAGCACTGGACTACGGACTGTATCACAGGAGGCAAGGAAACTATAATTCCAGCAGGAAAACACCGTCCTTGGCTGGGATCTATAGCATTACCTCCTTCCTCTCCTGTTGTTCTGCTGCTTTCCATTCGGAAAGCGTTTTTTTAAACAAAGTAGGTCATGAATAGATGCTTGGTGTTAATAAAAGAAAAACTTTTCAGATGGTCTCCCACCAGGAGAACAACAGAAGAGGAACCACGTTGTGTGATTAGTCCCAGCAAAAAACAATATTATCCTGCTGGAATTGCAATTTATACTCCTGACTCTGGGTTCAGATCCTCAATCAGCCACAGAAAGAGAACTAAAGGAGATATGCTTAAGAGGGGACATTAGAGCCATCTTTAAGTATTTGAAGGAATTGTCATAGGGAGGATGGAGGAAGCCTATTTTCTGCAGCCGTAGAGACTAGGACATGGAGCAATAGCTTCAAGGTAAAGGAAAAGGAAAAGAGACTCCACCTAAACTTCAGGAAGAACTTCCTGTTTGGAAGAGCAGTTCGACAGTGGAGTATGCTGCTGCCTCCATGGAGTGTGATGGAGTCTCTTCCTTCTTTGGTGATTTTTAAAGGGAGGCTGGGTGGTCCTCTGTCCAAGGCACCTGGATTGTGTCTTCCTGCGTGGCGTAAGGGGGTTGGACTGGATGGCCCCTGTGATCTCTTCCAACTGTACGACGCTATGGAAATATGTTTAATGCTAATAACTGTGAAGCCCTTTGTTCTCTCTAGAGATGTTCTTGGATGAAGAAGACGCACGGCACACAGACTGCAGTGTAAACAAGGTCTGCAACACCGCTTAGGAACACGGCAATGCTGGAATTTTGCCGGTGAGCCAAGGCTCAAAGCCGTCCCTCAGCACCCAGCCTGGAGTGAATGCAAATGGAGGAGAAAGCAGAGAGTGTTTCTGTCTAAGCAGAAGCTGAAGCGGATGATGCAAGAGAGCCGGGCCATCCTGAGACAAAACAATCCGGCACTTCCAGCTCCCTGGGAGCCCCATGTGTTTTTCAAGAGGACGCCCATGCTGCCGTGGTTGCTGCTGCTGGCTGCGCGCGCACACGCACACGCACACACACACACACAGGGAAAGAGGCTTCTTGCAAAAGGGAGCATCAGGTGCGAAAAATGCAGCCAGGGCAACGAGAAGTGCTGCAGAGGAGAACCAATCCGCGCCAGCCCTGGCAAGGTGGAGGAAAGCTTTTTGGCAACACAAGAAACAACAAGGGAGGGAGGCGAAGGGAAGGGGAGGGTTCATGCACCAAAATAAGCATCAACCACAGTCGTGCAGAATGTATGTGTGTATGTTATGGGCATTGAGAGTTTTCCAAAATGCAATATTCCAGATAATCTGATCTGATCAAAGAAGAAAGGAGAAAAAAGGGGGGAGGAGAGAAGAAAGATATAGGAAGATATAAATATATATAAGCAAAAAGGGAAAGTGTGTCTTCCCAACTATCTTTTCTACAGTTATATGTACATAAGGAATAATCAGACCTCCAAGACTACATTGTTTACTCCTTCGATTTGCTAATTGTCAAAACTAAAACTTGCCAAATCATTTTCTTCTTTCTGCAGAGAGTCCATAAGGGGTTTACCAATCTTTCAGAAATGTTTCCAAGGACTTTTTCTCTAATCAAAGCAGCTAGTTTGTCCTTTTCTGCCAGCTCAGTCAATTTCAGCAACCCTCCCTCCCTCCCTCGTAGGCAGTATTTGAGTTCTTCTGTCTCTTTGTGTTCGACAATCTTGCAGAATGTTATTGTTGAATGTCCAAGTCATCCTGTCACCAACAGTCCTGGCGACTCAGGAGTCAATCCGTTTGTCTTGTGATCCCCCTCATCTTCCTTCCTTCTGCCTTCCATTTTCCCCCACCTTTACTGTCTTTCTCCAACAATCTGTGCCATCTCATGACGTTTCCAAGGTGTGCCAGCCTCAGTTTGCCCCTTGTGGCTTCTAGGAAGAGTTCGGGCTGGATGTGCTCCGTTGTTGTGATTTGCTGTCACCTCAGCTTTGGTGAACAGTGACCCTCAGTGTGAGAGACCTCTGAGACCCACCCAGTATATCAACAGCTCTGCTCAGATTTGCAAGTTCAAGACAACCAGTGGCTTCTTTGTTCAAGTCCATCCACCTGCGCTGTGGTCTTCCTTTTTTTCCACGGCCTTCCCCTTTAGTGAGCATTATCACTCTTTGCAGCAAGACCTGCCTTCTCATGATGTGTCCAAAGCACGACAGTTTCAGTTGAGCTTCTTGTATAGGATATGCTATAGAATCAGAATAATTGAATCATAGAATCATAGAAGAGTTGGAAGAGACCCCAGGGGCCATCGAGTCCAACCCCCTGCCGTGCAGGAGTCCCCTTCAAAGCGCTCCCTTTGAGAGATGGCCATCCAGCCTCTGTTTAAAAACCTCCAAAGGAGGAGGAGACTCCACCACACTCCATGGAGGCAGCAGCAGATTCCACTGTTGGACTGTTCTTGCTACCAGGAAGTTCTTCCTCAGGTTCAGGTGGAATCTCCTATCCTGCAGTTCGAATCCATTGCTTCGTGTCCTAGTCTCTGGAGCAGCAGAAAACAAGCCTATTCCCTCCTCAACATGACATCCCTTCAAATATTTAAACATGGCCATCATGTCCCCTCATGAAGAACACACACACACACACACACACACATACATTTTATTTGTTAGACATTTCACAGTATGTAGGAGTCTAATTGGACCACAAGCTGAATGTGAGTCAGCAAGGTTATGCAGCAGCTAAAAAAGCCAATGCGACACATCCCCTAGGTTAAGGGGAGTGATGGTACCACTCTATTCTGCTTTGGTTAGACCTCACGTGGAGGCATCCTGCATCCAATTCTGGACACCCCAAAGTTCAGGAAGGATATGAAGAAGCTGGAGTGTGTCCAGAGGAGGGCAACCAAAATGGTCAAAGGTCTGGAAACTATGAAGCCCTGTGAGAAGTGGCTTAGGGAGCTGGGAATGTTTAGCCTGGAGAAGAGAAGGTCAAGAGGTGGCATGATAGTCATGTTTGAAGAGATGTCATATGAAGGATGGAGCAAGCTTGTATTCTGCTGCTCCAGAGACTGGGTCATGGAGCAATGGCTTCAAACTTCAGGAAAAGAGATCTCAACTAAACATTAGGAGGAACTTCCTGACGGGAAGAGCAGTTGGACAATGAAACCTGCCGTTGCTTCAGTGGAGTGTGGTGGAGTCTCCTCCTCCTCTTCCTTTGGAGGTTTTTAAAGAGAAGCTGGATGGCCATCTCTCAAAGGGAGTGCTTTGACTGTGTCTTCCTGAGTGGCAGAATGGGATGGGGCTGGATGGCCCTTGGGGTCTCTTCCAGCTCTAAGATTCAAGGCTGCGCTGTCACTCCGAGATTCCTCCCGGTGAGGACTGGATAAGAGGGGTAGGCCCAGCAAACTGGGAATGCAAGCCAGGGAAGGGAAAGGAAAGGTCGCATTAAAGCCTCATTGATCACAATAAAAGCAGCCCCACAACCATTTGCCACAGACAGAGAGAGAAATTGAACGGTATCTGGTGTCGTGCAACAACCCCGTGAGGTAGGCCTGATGGAGAGAAGAGGGTTGAGCAAAGCCAGCCCTAGTTTGCTCCAGTCTGCACCGCAAGTGCCTAGAGTGGGAGCCCGATTGCAACTTCCGTCATTCCTCTACCTGGTCAGCAATGCTGGGAACTGCAGGGCAAGAGAACTCCCCATCCTGGCTTTTGGCAACTGTTTTGACTTGGTTGTTTCTAACAAGATAATCTGTTTAATTTTGTTTTCACTATTTGTAGCCTGTGGGAGATTTGAAACATCAATATCTTGGTTCCCCATTATTGGGACCCCAGGGCATCAGGGCAAGTTGTGCTCCCACCCTGCAAAAAAACCGTTACATACTCAGGAGTCTATAGTGGAAGCTTTTTGCTCTGCACCCTCACAATCCAGGCCCTTCCTTTGACGGAGGGCAGTCCAGCCTCCCTTTAAAAACCACCAAAGAAGGAGGAGACTCCACCACACATCATGGAGGCAGCAGCAATGGATTCCACTATCAAACCATCTTTCTAATATTTAAGTAGAATGTCTTTTCTTCAAGTTTGGATCCATTGCTCCATGTCCTAGTCTCTGGAGCAGCATAAAACAGGCTTGCTCCATCCTCCATAGGATGTCCCTTCAGATATTTAAACGTGGCTACCCTATCCACCTCTTCACCTTCTTTTGTCCAGCTCCCCAGTCCCCAGCGCTGAGGTTTCTAGGCCAGATCCTGAGACCGAGGGACAGTGGCCACTGGGGCTAGTCGCTAAGCATTCTCTGCTAAGTACCAACCACAGTTGCTCACCATTTGTCTGTTATTTAGATGCACACACACTGAAGGCGTTTTCCTGTTTGAACAGAAATCTTAGCAGAAGGGGCTGCTCCCAGATCAAAGTGAAATGAGCAGATTGTTTGTTCTCACTTACTTATGGAAAAGCAAGATAAGGCTGCTTGCTTCTCGCTGGAAGGAGGATGCAGAGCAGGGCGGAGGGTGAGACCTGGGAGGGAAGGTGGGAGCTTTGTTTTTGATACTGTTGCGTGCCTTTGTCTTCCTCTGAGGCTGAGAGAGTGTGACTTGCTCAAGGTCACCCGGGGGGACACTAACTATAAGTAAATTCATAGGCCCGCCCTCCCCAGAGTTTCTTCTGCTGGCCAAGGTTCACAGATCTCTAATTAGAGTATTTTATCAGCAGCCATGAGCAAAGTAGCAAGGGATCCGAATGTGAGGTGTGTTGCAACAGTTGTCTGAAATCAGTTGCCTGCAATGGCTTATTTCCACCCCTTTCCCTGTTTTTAAGGGCCGGCGGCCTCCGCCAGCTGTTTGCCTACTTGCCCTGTTTGTGTCTCTGTGTGGCGGCTGTTGGGAAGGACCCTGGCTGCATTCTGGGACAGGAGCATGACGCGGAGAATCTTTGCAAGCTGAAGCAGCAGATCAACGAAGCCTTGGAAATGATAGCACATTGATACTCTTCCTGCTGAGCTGGGGATTTGCACCCAGATCCTTCATCTTGTGTGGAAGTGGAGAATCTGCAACCCTGTCTCCTTCCCAGAAATGACCTACGGCAACTAGAGACTCTGGGCCAGGCCTGGAGATGTGGCAACCCTACCCAACCTTTTCGTCTTTTCCCATCAGTCATGGGTTTTCATGATGTGCCCAAACCATGACAGCTTCAGTTCAGCCGTTTAGGCATCGAGTAGGGTTTCCGACTTTATTCGCTCATGTTCTTGTCGTGAGTTGCAGCCAACTTGGCTCCAGTTTCTGGCCCCCGTGTGAATGACTAACAGCCCTGCCCAGGTCTTGCAGACTCACAGTTCGGTGTGGATTCTGGCTGACTGAACACAGCAGAATTTCCATTCCCCAGGTCAGAATCCCAGGATGGATCAGCTGGGTGCCTTTAAACTGTTGCTGTTCTGTACCTTCCAGTCGTTTCCAACTTATGGCGACCCTGAGGCGAACCTATCACGGGGTTTTCTGGGGCTGAGAGTTTGTGACCTGCCCAAAGTCACCCAGTGGGTTTCCCTGTCCAAGTGGGGAATCGAACCTGGATCTCCAGGGTTGTAGGCCGACGCTCTGACCGCGACACTGTGCTGGCTCCCGTTCATGTGTTTCAGCATTATTATTAGAAAGCATTATTGTCCTTTCTGATACGTCATGTCTTACAATATGTCATGAGGAGGAGAAGAGACCATTTATTTGGCTATTTTTTTTAAGCAGTCCAGGATATCTGCAGCATTCTCTTCCAGCACCACATTTCAGATACGTTGATTTTCTTCCTGATAGCTTTCTTCACTGCACAGCTGTCAGGTCGCCAGTCTCCCTGTCATGTGGAGATGAGTACCGTCTGCCGGATGTGTATTGAAGGCAAATGTGATTAACCATTGCATAAAAGCTACTAGGTGTCCTTGTTAGGTATTGCCAATTATTCATCCTCATCAATGTTTATAACGCTCTTTTCGCCAAAGGATGGAACATCAGCATATGCAGTCAGGGGCAAAGACAATAAATAATCATAGAATCATAGAAATGTAGAGTTGGAAGAGACCCCGGGGCCATCCAGTCCAACCCCCTGCCATGCAGGAACACCCTCAAAGCACTCCCGACAGATGGCCATCCAGCCTCTGCTTAAAAACCTCCAGAGAAGGAGACTCCACCACATTCCAAGGCAGCAGATTCCACTGCCGGACAACCCTGACTGTCAGGAAGTTCTTCCTGAGGTTCAGGTGGAATGTCCTTTCCTGCACCTTGAATCCATTGCTCCTTGTCCTGGTCTCTGGAGCAGCAGAAAACAAGCCCCCTCTTTCCTCTACATGGCATCCCTTCAAATATTTAAACATGGCTATCATGTCCCCTCTTAACCTTCTCTTCTGCAGACTAAACACACCCAGCTCTCTAAGTCTATCCTCGTAGGGCATGGCTTCCAGGCCTCTGACCATTTTGGTTGCCCTCCTCTGGACCTGCTCCGGCCTGACCATGTCCTTCTTGAATTGGGGTGCCCAGAACTGGACACAGTATTCAAGATGAGGTCTAACCAAAGCAGAGTAGAGTGGGACCAGTACCTCCCTCGTTCTAGACACCATACTCTTATTGATGCAGCTGAGAATTGCATTGGCTTTCTTGGCTGCCGCATCACACTGCTGACTCATGTTCAGCTTGTGGTCTATTAAGACTCCTAGATCCCTTTCACACGTACTGCTATCCAACCACGTGTCCCCCATCCTATATTTCTGTATTCCATTTTTTCTACCTAAGTGTAGGACCTTACACTTCTCTCTGTTGAATTTCATTTTGTTAGCCTTGGCCCAGCTCTCCAATCTGTCCAGGTCATTTTGAAATTTGATCCTGTCCTCTGGCGTATTAGCAACCCCTCCCAATTTGGTGTCATCTGCAAATTTGATGAGCATGCCCTCTATTCCTTCATCCAAGTCGTTGATGAAGATATTGAACAGCACTGGGCCCAGGACAGAACCCTGTGGCACCCCGCTGGTCACTTCTCTCCAGGATGAAAAGCAGCCCTTCGTGATCACCCTTTGGGTTCGGTCGGTCAACCAGTTACAGATCCACCTGACAGTGGCCCTGTCCAGCCCGCATTGTACTAGCTTCTTTGCAAGAATGTCATGGGGAACTTTGTCAAAGGCCTTCCTGAAATCGAGATATGCTACATCCACAGCATTCCCTTCATCTATCAAGCTAGTAACTCTATCATAAAAAGAGATAAGATTAGTCTGGCATGACTTATTTTTGAGAAATCCATGTTGACTTCTCGTGATTACCGCGTTGCTTTCTAAGTGATTAGAAACCGACTGCTTAATGATCTGCTCCAGGATCTTTCCGGGTACTGACGTCAGGCTGACTGGGCGATAATTATTTGGGTCCCTCTTTTTCTCCCTTCTTGAAGATGGGGACAACATTTGCCCTCTTCCAGTCTGCTGGAACTTCTCCTGTCCTCCAAGATTTCTCAAAGATTATAGCAAGCGGTTCCGAAATGACCTCCGCCAGTTCTTTTAATATCCTAGGATGCAATTCATCTGGCCCTGGAGACTTGAATTCATCCAGTGTGGCCGGGTATTCCTGTACCACCTCTCTACCTATTATGTGCCGCATTTCCCCTGCTTCCTCCCCTGCTCCCCAACCGCTCGTATCCTTCTGGGAAAAAACCGAGGCAAAGAAGGTGTTCAGTAGTTCTGCCTTTTCTCTCCCCCCTGTTAGTAATTCGCCATCTTCTCTGCGCCGCAACCCTATCGCCTCTTTCTTTTTCCTTTTGCTGTGGACATATTTTAAAAAGCCCTTTTTATTGTTTTTGATGTCTCTGGCCAGCCTAAGTTTGTTCTGTGCTTTAGCCTTTCTGACCTCCTCCCTACATCTCCCGGCTACTTGCTTAAATTCTTCTTTGGTGGTTTCCCCCCTCTTCCATTTCCTGTACACGTTTCTCTTAACGCTTAGCTCAGCTGAGAGTTCTTTATAGATATAAATATATGTAAATAAAGCTAATGAGATTCTTGTTCTGTGCCTTAAAGTCATTTCCGACTTATGGCAACCCTGAGGTGAAACTATCATGAGGTTTTCTGGGGCTGAGAGTGTGTGATGTGCTGAAGGTCACCCAGTGGGATTCCATGGCCAAGCAAAAGAGAATCGAACCCAAGGTTGTAGTCCCAGCATTCAAACCACTACAACACGTTGGCTCATCAATGCGATTCTGGGCTGCGTCAATAGTAAAGGCTCTAAGTCAAGGGACGTAATAGGACCCCCCTATTGTGCTTTGGTGAGACCCCATTTTGGAAGAATTCTGTGTCCACTTCTGGGCATCTCAGTTCAGGAAGCTGGAAGGCGTCCACAGGAGGGCGGCCAAAGCAACAAGACCTGGAAACCGTGAAGCCCCTCTGAGGAGCAGCAGAAGGAGCTGAGGATTTTTAACCTGGAGAAGGGAAGGTTAAGAGGGGACACAAGAGCCATGATATTTAAATATTTGAAAGGATGTCATATGGAGGATGGAGCAAGCCTGTTTTCTGCTGCTCCAGAGACTAGGACATGGAGCCATGGCTTCAGGCTACAGGAAAAGAGATTCCAACTAAATGTTAGGAAGAACTTACTTACTTATTTCAGATTTTTCTTCAGGAAAATGCTGTCAAGGTAAGATCACACAGGACAGGTTTTTAAAACAGAAAGTTTTTAAAGAGCAGGCTAGGGGGTGCTGTATTGTTTTAACTGAGCTGTTTTTAAGAGCTTTTAATCTTTTAAATGGCATTTTATTCTTTTAACTTGAGGCGTGATTTGTTTCAATACAGTAAACAGTTTATTTCCCTTTTATTGTATATTTTTAATTTTTGTGTATTTTTAATTGTATTCTTTTAATTTGTGAGCTGCTTTGAGTCTCAATTATGGGGAAAAGTGGAATAAATAGTAGCAGCAGTAGTAGTAATATGTATTTAATCAGTGCAATCTGTTTGAAACAGTAAATCTCATCTCCTTGCTGAATGGGAGCTTCACCTCTTGAATTTCTGCCTGTTGAAAACCCCACTCGGGTCTTTGTTGTTGCTGTGATATTTATTCAAATGGCCCTTCTTTCCCAAAACCGGGGCTCAGAGTGGCTCACAATTCGAAAGAACAATGAAGGCGTGCAAAAAGTGAGTAATTTAAATAAACTGTTTAGACTATTAAAGCAAGGAGAGTATAAAAGGCGATCGAGCTCTGGGTTCGACTTCTCAGCCTGTGCGTTTTTCAGTTGTGTTGCTGCGATGTGGAATCGGGGGCCACTTCCGCACTAGCCTGTTCTAGCGCTACGATTCCGCTTTCAACATCCTCTGGAATCCTGGGGTTTGCAGTTTCGGGAGGGGCCGGACGGCCCCTCCCGAAACTGCAAACCCCAGGATTCCAGAGGATGTTGAAAGCGGAATCGTAGCGCTAGAACAGGCTAGTGCGGAAGTGGCCACAGTTAAGTTCCTATGGGGCCACTCCAGAGTAAGTGGCCGAAAGGTTGGGCTTGGCAGTGACCCGGATCTTCCCCTCCTCCCCATCCGCTCCGCACGCACAGACTTATATACCCAAAATTGGGCTCATGACTCATTGCGGAAAAGAGGCCAGCCGGTGGTGAGAAAAGGGAATTTCCAACAGGACCAGGAAGTGAGAGTGAAACTCATGCCCTCCTTGCAGACAGAGGGGGGCCCCGGAACTTCCCCAGAAGTAAAGAAGCCAGAGAAATGTCCAGAGAACAAGTCTATAAACAGATATTAGTCCTGGTATATTAGTGAAGCCTTCAGAAGTGAGAAACACACTGGCCGCTTCCCCACTAGACGGTTATAGTGCTATTATTCCACTTTCAACGTCCCATGGAATCCTGGGCTTTGCAGTTTAGGGAGGGGACCTTTGAGGGCCCTCCCTAAACTGCAGAGCCCAGGATCCCATAGGACGTTGAACGTAGAATAATAGCACTATAACAGGGTAGGGCAGAAGTGGCCACTATTTCCTGAGCCTGCAGTGAAAAACGATGCCAGAGCCGAGTTTGGGAACGTTGCTTTCTTGGGAGGGACCACCGCAGCCTAGAAAACCCTCAATCTTCGTGGCTGTTGAGGATCTGGAAGCTGTAGTCCCCCAAATTTTCTAGGAAGAGGCTGTCTTCCTGTGGCAGGGAGTTCCACAGGCCCTCCTGTGTGATACTAAAAAAAATCCAGTGGGAATTTTTTAGGAGAAATAATGCAGCCCGTAAGACAAGAGCCACCAGTCTGACATGCTCCAGATGAGTTGGTCGTCACCCCCCAGGAAGGGGATGATGGGAGTCAGAGTCCATATCGTCTCAAGGGGGAGAAGTTGGGGGAGTCTGACCTCAAAAAATTGGATCCTGGACCACTTGGGGCCAGAGAAACAGGTAATCAACCCGTAAAATCTTTAAATGATTTGGACTATAATTCCCATCATCAGCCCTCCCAGCCAACACACCCCTTGGTGAGGGGATGATGGGATATGGATGCTCGGGAAGCCATAGAATTATAGATTTCTAAAATCATTAACCCGGGCCGGGTGGTTCTGGGGCTCCCATATGCCCCCAAACTCTCCGAAACCCACCCGCGTCCTCCCCAGCCCCCCCCGCCACCCCAGCTGGGTCGCCGCTGCACCAGCCGGGCCTCCAAGTTGCCCATCTCTCCCTCAGAGCCGAAGGCCGGAGGCTCCTGCCTGGCAACTGATGACGCGGCGGCGCTCCCGAAGCCCATTGGCCGGCTGGGGAAGCTCCGGCGGAGGGGCGAGGAGGCTCTGCCCCGCGGAGAGAGGAGGGACCCCCAGAAGAGTTTGCCTCGGGCCGGGCGGCAGCAGGGGAATATGGGTCCCGGGCGGTGGCCGTGGGGCCTGGGGGCCTTGCTCCTGCTGTGGGGGGCCGCAGGGGGGACGGCAGCGACTCCAGGTACGACGTTGCGTGTTGTGCGTGCGTGTGAGAGAGAGAGTGACTCCCGCGTGTGTGAATACGTAATCCGAATTGCACCTTTCCAATATGCTCCTTTTACTATGTCCTCGAACTTTCCCATCCCCTGCCCCTTTCCCTTGCTGAAGACTTAATTTGCAAATATTCGGGAGGACTACAACTCCCAGTATCCCCCAGCTTTCTGGGTGGGGAACTTGTGGGGGTTGTAGTCCAAACGAGTGGCTTTTGCAAGCCCTGGTTTTGTGTCTGTGTGGTTCCCCTTCTTATTTTCCAATGGAATACCTGGTTAATTTTTAAATAAACTTCTGCTCAGCAGGTAGAAATTTAACCGGTATAGCTTTCCAAAAACTAGAAGCAGCAGCAAGAGGACTGGTGGGTGTTGAGGGGAGAGCTTTCAATGTCCATTTTCCCTTTTCTCCATAACTCAGCTAGAACTTAAAAAAAAAAAAAACCTAGTCCCCATAGATCTCTCTTAAATGTACGTGTGTGTGTGTGTGTGTGTGTGTGTGTGTGTCAGTTGCCAGACTTCACAAGAGGAAGGAGAACATTTAGGCGCTTTTTTTTGAAGGAAAAAGTTGGGTCTAATTTTAAGGTTTTTGGTTTTGAGCATTTTTAAGGTTCACTTTTGGAGTTCGACCATGTCTCGGGCCTTGTTGGTAGCATTTTGGTGCCATAAAGAGGAATCAGTAGCCACTTGATAGGCTCGGCGTCTTTACAGCTTCCCATTAGCCCCAGTCTCCCTAAATCCAAAAGGACTCACAGCTGAACATCCCATCGTTTCTACCCAAAGGCCTCCTCCTCTTCCTCCTCCCCATAGAAACTTGTATTTCTCAGATCAATAAGCTATCTGTGCACAGACAGGAAAATGGCTCAGCTCGATGCGCCATCCTCGAGGAGGAAAAGCCATGTGCGCCGTCATAACCGACCTGAAGAATTTTATTTAAAATTCTTTGGATATTGGACTCTGCCGTCTGGATTTCCCTTAGCAATCCATCTGGCCACAAACGTGGTCTGGTGGCATCATTTTGGAGAGGAACGTTCTTGTGGACCCAGATTCAAATCTTACCCATTGAGTGCAAAGGGACTATTTGCTAAGACCAATTAGTCTCATTAATTCCCATGGGTCTACTTTAAGTGCCACTAAGAGTCCCTTTGTACTGCACAGTTATAGTACTTCCATCTCACTTCAACTGCCGTGGCTGCATCAGCCTATGGAAGAGCCCTGGGATTTGTAGTTTGGTGAGCCATGAGAGCTCTCTGGTAGAGGATTCTAAATGCCCCACTTTAAAACTAGAAATCCCAGGATTCCATAGGATGCAGCTGTGGGATCTCAGTGCCGTGGGGTATTTTGCATCCCCAGCCAAAGAGCTCTTCTGCTTTCCCAAACTACAAACTACAAATCCCAAGGATCAAAGCTAAGCAGACCCTACGTCTGAGCCCAGCCCACAATAAGAGGGAAAACCAGAATTAAACTCTTCCAAACTAGACAGTTAATTCCACTCCATGCCTTGGGCGCATAGAATCTTTAGGATTTGTAGTTTGCAGGGGTGGAAGAATTCTTTAGCAGAGGATTCAAAATACCTCAGAACACTACAGATCCCAGTAGCCCTGATGGCAGTTAGAGAGGGATGAAAGCGCAATGACTGTGCGGATGGGGAAAGAGGCCCATACCTAACAATTTTTGGTGAATTCAAAATAAATGTGAGAAAAAGGAAGAGAGAACGGCTCATTGGCTTTCCGAATCCTGAGCCAGGTTCCTCTTGGCTCACCCGTGTCCCTGACCAACCAGGACAGTGGGAGATAGAGTTGAAGGAAGTTACTTTTTTAGACTGCAACACCCAGAATCCCTCAGCCAAGCGTGGTTGGCCATACTGGGGGGGTAGAATTGGGGGGAGCTTAAGTCTTTAAAAAGTAACTTTCCTAAGCTGTAACTAGAGGCTATATCATTCCTCAGACCCTTCCACACTTGTTTAACCCTATGCTGATCGTTCAAATTACTTTTTTTAAAAACCTAACTTTTCAGATGACAGAAACACCCTGGGAAAAACTTTGAGTGATTTTTAGAATATACGATAAAAATTAAAAAGAAAGGTCTGACACTTTTCCTGCTTTGAAAGAAGGGAAAAAGATGACTCTAGATTGTTTGGTTGAATGAAAATTAATTCAGTGTCCACTCACCTGAGATTTTTCCCTGAATGGCTGTCACTGGTTCAGTAAATTTTAACATTTCCATGGCAAAACTTTGTCCAGAGAAGCAGGAAAAAAAAATATTTTAAGTAACATAATATAAAAACTAAATATAAAAACTGCCCATGGGTAAGATGTTTTCTGTACTTGGAAAAGTGACTTGTTTTCTTCAGTTCTTCAAAATCATCATCATCATCATTATCATTTATATCCAGCCTTTCTCCCAATAGTGGGACTCAAGGTGGCTAACAACATATTTAAATACAGATTTAAAAAATTTAAAAAATCATTAAAATATAAATAATTTTTTTTTAAAGATTAAACACTTTATGAAGTTAAAAATGTTCTTTGCCTTCAAGATGCTTCTGACTTATGGCAACCCCAAGGCGAACCTATCACAGGGCTTTCTGGGGCTGAGAGAGTGCGATGCACCCAAGGTGGGTTTCCATGGCCGAGCAGAGAATCGAACTCAGATCTCCAGGGTTGTCATCCAAAGCTCAAACCATCGCGCCATGCTGCGTTAAAAGACTATACCAACCTCGTCCAAAGCTCTCATCCAAGTTCCCACTGGGTGAAGTTCTCATTCAAAAAGTAACTTTTCTAAGCTCTCAGTCCTCCGACGAGCATGGTGAGACCTGAGGCTGAGAGATTGTGACTTGCCTAAGGTCACCCTTTGGGAATCCATGGCTAAGCGGGGATTTGAACCCTGGGCCATTTCCACATGAGACGGTTATAGCGCTATGATTCCACTTTCAACATCCTACGGAATCCTGGGGTTTGCGGTTTCGGGAGGGGCCGGTAGGCCCCTCCCGAAACCGCAAACCCCAGGATTCCGTAGGATGTTGAAAGTGGAATCATAGCGCTATAATCGTCCAGTGCGGAAATGGCCCTAGTCCCCAGTCTTCTAGTCCCACACGCAAACCACAATTGATTGATACCGATTGAATTTATATCCTGCCTTTCTCCCAAAATGGGAGTCAATGCCATTCACAATAACTTTTCCTTTAATATTTTTATTAAAATTTCCAATACTTAAAAAATATAAAAATATAATAAAAATATAAAAAATATACATCTATACTTGTACACATCACTTAAGATACATTCTTGTTATTCTTCCAATAACTTTTAAAAGGAGCCAGCTAAAACTTTTGTTTCCCGGTCTGTCTGATGTCACCGATTTGAGTTTTCAGCCATCGACAATTTGGATGTTATTGATTATTGACTGTGAATTATTTGCATGTTCTCCCCCTCCCTCCCGATGCCAGAGGTGGTCGCCTACCACATCTTTTCGGAGGTCTTCTTCTGCCAGCCGGACTCCCCCTTCTCCAGCCTGACCCAGACGTTGGACGACAACCAGCTCTTTGGGTTCGACTTCCCAGGGGACAAGTGGCGCTCCCGCTTGCCCGACTTCCAGCCGGAGGAGAAGAACCGGACGTCCCGGAATCAGATCCTGCAGCTGGGTACCATTTGCAAGACGGCACTGGACTTTCTCACCAACTTTTCTGATGAATACATGCACATGCCGGAAGCCAAAGGTGGAGGCAGAACCTTTTGGAGTGACTTATTTTACTGAACTAATTTTTATTTATTTAATTCAACTAATTTATATATTCCACCCCTCTCCCAAGAAAGGACCGTGGATGGTTTTCCAGTGGCAGGGAGTTCCACTGGCGACTGAGTTTCCAGTGGTGGGGAGTTCCACAGCCAGGCTCACAGATTATGTTGCAATGAATTTGAACAGCCTGAAACAATTTAAAACAGCAAGAATAATTTGAAGACTAAAAACATATTCAACGATTAGCAGAGCAGTTTAAAAAAAAACAGTTTAAGACAACTTAAAACCACCCACGTCTGCTAAACTGGATGAAATCAATAACATCTCAAAAACTTTAGTAAACGGACGTGTTGTTTAATAAGTGTCAGCATGACAACAACATTGGCACCCATTAGATCTCTAAGGGGAGGGTCTCTGGGAACAGCCACTGAAAAGTCCGTGTCACCCAAGGGTGCAGAAAAAAGGGAGAGGCAGAGATTGGAAATATTATTTTTTGGGACTATAGTTCCCAAAAACCCCAATCACCTTGGTTGCACAAAGCTCTGTGAGGGAGCAGATGCTTTTCCCGTTTGCAGAAAACAATCTTGCTTGATTAATCTTACACGTTTTAAAGTTTTAATATCCTTTTTTAACCTCAAAAAAAGTCAGAAAGTGGTAATATCGACACAAAAAGGCACCTTACTGAGATTGATGAAGTCATTGCCACAAGTGCTTCCAAACCTTCCTTGGAAAAGGCTAGAGGCTGATTAATTAAATCTGCATTTAATGTCCGGATTAATCAGCAATAGTTTGGAAAGAGGAGATACACAATTCTGACCCTCTCTTCTTCTCCCCCTTGTGAGTTAATTGAACGTAAACAACTTTTTGCACTTTGAACTCACTGAAAAAGTGGGAATTTAGAGGATTAACTGGGATGCTCTCTGCCAGATTTGGATAAGTGGGGGTAATTGTATTAAAAACTCTTCCCCACTTTTTAAAGGGTTCCTATTTTCTGAAGGATTTCTGCAGCCATCTGAATGGCCATCTTGCAATTTGTTGAGTCAAATCACTGGAGTTTCCCCCCCACACACACCTTTTTGTGAGGCTTCTTTGGAGGGATGTAATGTGAGAGACCACAATCTGAACATGAGTCAAGAGGGTATGCAGCAGCTAAAAAGGCCAATGTGGTACCAGGATGTCTAGGGTCTAGGGTCTAGGTCAAGGGAAGTGATAGTCCCACTCTATTCTACTTTGGCCAGACTTGGAGGAAGACTGTGTCCCATTTTGGACACCCCGCAGTTCAGGAAGGATATGAACAAGCTGGAGGGTGTCCAGAGAAGAGTTACCAAAATGGTCATGGAATCATTTTGGTCAAACTTTAAAGGACAGGAAACTAAAATCCTATGAGGAGCAGCTTAGGGAGCTGGAGATGTTTGGCCTGGAGGAGAGAAGGTTAAGATGAGAGATGCTAGACATGTTTGAAAGGATGTCATTTGGAGGATGGAGGAAGCGTGCTTTCTGCTGCTCCAGAGACTAGGACATGGAGCAATGGCTTCACACTAAAGGAAAAAGAGATTCCACCTAAACCTTAGGAAGAACTTCCTGATGGTAAGAGCAGTTGGACAGTGGAAAGAGCTGCTGCTTGAATGGAGTGTGGTGGAGTCTCCTTTTTTGGAGCTTTTTAAAGAGAGACTGCATGACATCTGTCAAAGGGAGGGCTTGGATGGTATCTTCTTCTATGTCAGAATGGGGCTGGACTGGATGGCCCCCAAGGGTCTCTTCCAGCTCTGGGATTCTGTGGTGCTATGTCAGATGGCCGCCTTAACCTTTCCGCTCTCCCTTCCCTCCCTCTGGCAGGCATCCCGCAGCTGGAGGTCTTCACCCTCCGTCCCCTGGAGCTGGGCAAACCCAACACCCTGGTCTGTTCCGTCAGCAACCTCTTCCCGCCCTCGGTCAGCATCAGCTGGGAGCTGGACGGGGACCCCGTGGCCAGCCAGGCCAACACCACCCAGATCTTCCCCCTCCAGGGCCTGGACTTCCAGGTCTTCTCCTACCTGGACGTCACCCCCAAAGAGGGCGAGGTCTACAGCTGCACTGCCCGGACCCCCCGAGACAAGTTCACCAACGTGGCCCTCTGGGGTGAGAGAGAGCAGTTGAGACCCCTCATCTTCCTCCCCACGTCTCCCCCCGATCCTTCCAAGTGACCTTGCTCCCCTGTCTTGTCTCTGCAGTCCCCAAAGACCCCATTGACCCGGAACTCCTGGAGAACATCTTGTGTGGCCTGGCTTTTGGGCTTGGCATCATCTTCACCATCGTGGGAGCCCTCCTCATCTTCCACACCCTCAGGAGCAGAGAAGCAGGTAGGCCAGGGTGCTCGGGACCCTCAGGGAAGACAAAGGAGACCCCCTCCTCCGAAAATATATGTATACACATGCACAAACACAAAGGGGAGGAAGAAAGAATAAACCTAAACCTGGAGACCTGGATTCAGTTCTCTGCTTGGCCATGCAGAGCACGAGTGTGTCACACTCTCTCAGCCCCAGAAAAACCCCATGACAGGGTCGCCTTGGTGAAACAACAGCCAAACAATTGTAAAAACAAACTGTACAGATAAAATGCAAAGAATATTAAGCATGTAATCAGACTATGCAAAATTATAGAATATTATCAAGCTAAAATTCCCAAAGCAAAATGGTAACTGTTTTTCTCTCTCTCTTTCCCAGAGTGATCCCATTACTAGCGGGGTGACAGAGACCCCCAAGAAGAAGCATGGGCATTGTTTACTTCTGCCTGCCAGCCCCGCAACCAACCTTGCCCCTTCCGCCCCACTTGAACGACCCCTGGATGAGGAGCCAAGGGTCAAGGTGGCCAGGAGGGAGGGCGAGGGGGTCCGGAGTTCATTGCACGTGGGGACGAAATGCACCCACACTAGGTGCATTTCGTCCCCACATGCAATGAACTCCAGACCCCCTCGCCCTCGCTCCTGGCCACCTTGGCTGCTGGTCACTCATTGGCTTGGTCTCTCTTCCTCTCCCTGCAATTTGCAAAATTTCCTCCCCTTGCAGTTCCTGCAGATTTTGTTCGAAGTGCAGAAATAATTTGCCCTCCGCCAGCTCAGCAGGAAGAAAGGAAAGGGTGGAAACTTGCCCTTCCAAGATCAGAAGGGATCTGGAGCTTTAGGGATATTTGGACCCTTTTCCAAGTTCTACCTGAATGCCTTTTGTTGTTGTTGTTGTTGTTAATAAGTATATACAGGGGGTGCCTCAAGAATGTATGCACCCTTTAACAGCTAATAGTTGCTATGGAGATTATTTGAATACATTTATAATGGAGAATGAATGTTATAATAATGATTAAATCAGAATTACAAATTCCACCTTGAATTACAATTTTATGTCAGGTGTTCAAATTGTCATCCCTGTGCAGCAATGTTCAAATGCACAGAGCTGCAAACCTCGCTTAAAGTTTCGCTTGTACTTTTGCAATACTTCTTTGCTATTGGAATCTTTAATCCTGTTAAAGGTGTATGTGTCAGTCATAGAATCCTTTGGGAAGAGATCCCAAAGGTCATCCAGTCCAACCCCTTTCTGCCATGCAGGAAGACACAGTCAAAGCATTCTCCCAAAATGGCCATGCAGCCTCTCTTTAAAAACCTCCAAAGAAGGAGGAAACTCCACCACACTCCACAGAGGCAGCAGCAGATTCCACTGCTGGACTGCTCTTAGCATCACGAAAATCTTCCTAATGTTTAGGTGGAATCTCTTTTCCTGGCGTTTGACTCCATTGCTCTGTGTCCTAGTCTCTGGAGCAGCAGAAAACAGGCTTGCTCCATCCTCCATAGGACATCAAGAATTCACGGGATCAGCATAAGTTGACAGGCAATTTGAAAGCAAACATACACACACACACACACACACTCACATACACATATGCATACACAAAGCAGCAAAACAACTTTTAATCTATAAGGATAGTTAATACTGCATTTTCCATTTTTCTGAATTTTTCCGTTAAAAAAACTCCACTTTCCCCTGCATAGCTTTAACATTTCTGGAAATACTGCATCTTTAACCTTGCCGAACATGAATTTCCAGGAAACACCTTACTCTCCTGCAGTTGCTATAGTAGATCTGAATATGTTATACATATAAGAAACTCCAAAATTGGCAAGCACATCTGAATGAAAGGGATCGCTATAAGTTGACAGGTGACTTTGAGACACACACACACACACACACTCACAGCCAAAATGCCTTAAATGCAGCAGATTCCTTCTGATCTTGGAAGCTAAGCAAGGTCAGCCCTGGTCAGTACTTGGCTGGGAAACCATCAACAAATCACAGAAGGTGTAGACTCTGTTTCAGAGAAGGGAACTGGTAAAACCACTGTGTGTGGTTTTGCAACCAGCCTAAATGCCTTAAGTGCATCAGATTCCTCCTGACCTTGGAAAGCAAGCAGGGTCAGCCCTGGTCAGGAGTTGGATGGAGATCATCAACAAATCCCAGGTGCCATTGGCTCTGTTTCAGAGGAAGGAACTGGCAAAAATGCTTCTGAGGATTCTTGGCCTGAGAAAACCTTCAGAAATTCATGCCGTTGCCATACGTTGAAAGGCAACTTGAAGGCACGCGCGCGCACACAGACACACACACGCGCGGATCCCAGAAGGGTACCATAAAATTGAAATAGATTTAATAAAATGATTGGAAACCACCATATATCTGTGTGTGTTTGCAAGCGCTTGGGTGGGAGGGAGACACCCCCAAACCATTTCCCCCACACCTTACTCCTGTCTGATGCTTTAAAACCATGTCATAAAAAGCGGAAGTATTAGGCTTTGGGAGGCAAGAAGAGTTGCCAACTTTTTTTCTTTTGGTGCTCCGGACTGCCACATGAATTTCTGTGCAAAAGGCTTAGATATTCAATCCACAAGTCTGGGACCATTTAACAGAAAGTAATCGGATCACAAGGAAAGAAAAATCTGGGTGAAACAGGAGAGACCCTCCTCAAAACTACTCCGTGGGGCAAAGAAAAGGTCTCTTTTTTTGGCATTCCCAATTTTTTGGGAAAAAAAAACAGGAGAGAGTGTTCAGTTGTGGGATCTTGCATCCACAGCACAGGAGCCTAGGAAAACATGACCATGGCAGCAAGATTAATAAATGCATGGAAATGGAAAAACGCCCTAATTGCAGCAAATTGCAGGACTGGCTGCAGAAACCAACCGGCCTTGGCTGAGAATGGACAAAATATCCACATTGGTTAGAAGAATATCTTTGGGGTCCTTTTAGAGAGACTGGGAACCTTTGATTGCAGAAAAGTGAGAAGAACAAGTTAACCGGAGGGTCTGATAATTGAGTGCATGAACAGTATTTTAGTCGGAGAAGTTACTTTATACAGTGAAATGGATAGCCATCATTAGGAAAGTTGGAGGTTAACGTAAATGTATTTTTCTCCACCACTGGGGCTATAAAAGTCCATGAGAGGCCCCCCAAAAAGGGGACTCCCCATTTCTGAGTAAACCTGGGCAGGGCTAGGGGGGTCCTTTATACCCCCCCCCCCACTGAAACTCTGAATGGAGGGGGAAGAAGAGAAAATGGGGGGGGTACTTGACTGGCTGCAGGGGGTGATGGGAAAGGGGGGCTCTGGAGTCAGAAGGGTAATCCCAAAGGTCATCTTGTCCACCCCCACCAAGCAGGAACCCAGAGACAAAGCATTCCCAAAAGATGGCCATTCAGTCTTTGTTTAAATGAAGGAGACTCCACGGCAGTGCCGAATGTTCTTCTTTTCCTCTTTTCCTGTGATTTAAACCCGTTGGTCCTTGTCCTTATCTCTGGAGCAGGAGAAAACAAGCTGGCCCCGTCTTCTGCATGGCAACCATTCAGATCTTTTGTCCTTGGCTGTCATTATCACCTAGAATTACAGACCCCCCTAGACTTGGAAGGGCCCACCAAAGACCATTCAGTCCAACCCTCTTCTGCCGTTAAGGATTGTACCGCCAAAGCATGGCCCTGTCTCAAAACAGCTGTTAAAGATGGCTATATCATTTTAAAGACGGCGATATCATTTCTCTTTCTTCTCTTCTCCATGCCAAACAGGCCCAACTGCCTCACCCATTCCTTGTAAGACTTGGTGGTTTCCAGAAGTTTGACCCCGCAGTCCTCAGGCAGCAGAGTCCATGGGACGGCACCACCTAATCTTTCATCACCGTCTCTCTCTCTCTCTCTCTCTCCTCCTTTCTCTCTGAGATCCAGTTTTCAATGACAAGGCTAAATACTGGAGCTAGGGGTCAATCACAGAATCGGTGTCTCTGATCACGTACAGAGTGTGCCCCCCAACAGTGTGAGGTGAGGGCCTTTGTGTCAGCAGGGGTTACGTTCACGGAATGACCGTCCTACATGGGAGAAGAGAGCCAGCGCAAAAATCCAATACATGAAAGAGAAAAAAAAATGAAGTTGCGTGAAAGCAAAGGAACAAAGCAAAAAAGGGAGCTTTGATTTAAACAGCGGGAAGAAGAGGAAAAGGGAAGCGTCATGGCTTGAAAAACAGGAAGCGTGGAAATTTTAAAAAATAAATAAATTAAAAAGAGGGCAGGAATGGCAGTGACCATATGATAAGAAGTTTTTCTGAAACAGTGATTAGTTTTGCTGCACGTAAAAGTGAACTCATTCTCGTTCGACATTCCAGTAAAGCTTTACCTGCGGAATTGCAGCCTGTTTGGGAAAGATACATGCCCAAGCGGAGGAGAAAAGCAAGAAAACTCCCTAAGTTTTGCAGGGGAGATGATGGAAATTTCCTTTTCTCCTGTAAGAGCCATTTTTGTTCTGGACGTCCAGCAAAGGCTACATGAGGACTGGAAATGATGGGAATTGTAGTACGAATTGCCTGCAGGCTGGAATGAGGACAAAACGAGGGCAGGGGAATAGATATGAAAGTGGTTCCTTGGAAATCAGGTTATAATGAAACTCCATCACCAGAGCTTAGGAAAAAGTTGACCCTTAGGGACTGCAACTCCCATTGCAGTGCTCTCTGGAGGATTCTGTGAGTTGTCATCCAAAAAGATGGGTTTTCCAAGCTCTGATAGTACCTCCATAGTCACAGTGCCTTCGTTTTCTGATCTCCAGGTGTAAGCACCGTTTTATGTGGCCAAAACAGCAGCAGTCGGGAGTAGGGATTGAAGTCTTGAATTGCCCTTTTTGGGGAGCAGGGAGGGGAAAATACGGCCACAATACGGCCCAAAAGGAGGACTGGATGTGCCCAGCAGGACACAGAATGCTGAGTGTCAGGGGTTCAACTCTTGCACTGCTCTGACCATGGAGAAGTCCTCCTGATGTTTAGATGGAATCTCTTTCCCTGAAATTTGAAGCCGTTGCTCCACCGTGTCCTGGTCTCCGGAGCGGCGGAAAACAGGCTTGCTCCATCGTCCCTATGGCATCCCTTCAAATATTTAAACATGGCTATCATGTCCCCTCTTAAACTTCTCTTCTGCAGACTAAACATACCCAGCTCCCTAAGATGATCCTCGTAGGGTGCGGCTTCCAGGCCCTTCACCATTTTAGTTGCCGTCCTCTGGACACTTCCCAGCTTGTCCATAGCCTTCCTGAACTTTGGAGTGCCCAGAACTGGACACAGGAATCCAGGTGGGGTCTGACCAAAGCAGAATAGGCTGGTATTATTACTTCCCGCAACCTAGACACTATAATTCCACTGATGCAGCCCAGAATCTCATTGGCTTTTTTAGCTGCTGCATCACACTGCTGGCTCATGTTCAGCTTGTGGTCTACTCATACCCCTGAATTCTTTTCACATGGACTGTGGTCAAGTCAGGTGTCCCCCGTCTTATCTGAGTGCATTTCATTTTTATAAAATTTTATAAGGTCTTAGTAGACCACAAGCTGAATATGAGCCAGCAGTGTGATGCAGCAACCTGAATGGTGGTGCCCAGCACTGGGACAGGATCCCTCCAGGTGGGGTCTGGCCAAAGCAGAATAGAGGGGTACCACCACTTCCCTTGTCCAGGACACTGTAGTCCTATTGATGCAGCCCAGAATCACATTGGCTTTTTTAGCTGCTGCATCACGCTCTTAGCTCATGTTCAGCCTGTGTGTGTGTGTGTGTGTGTGTGTGTGTGTGTGTGTGTGTGTTCCTCATTAATTTTGGTGTTGTGTCTTCCTGCCTGGCAGAAGGAGGTAGGACTACATATCCCTTGGAGTCCCTCCCAACTCTAAGACTCTAAGGTGACCTGCTAGAGCCCTCTTCACCTAGAAGCCGGGGCCAGCTTGTTTTCTGACGCTCCAGCGACAGGAACACAAAACGGTGGATTCAGATTACAAGAACAGCGATTCCACCCGGGCGTTAGGAAGAACATGCTGGGGTCGAACCATAGTGGGGAAAAAAACTACAACGCGTTGATAACTCGTTAATCTCCCTCTCAATAAAGCGTATATTGAAATAAAATCTGTTTTAATGGGTTTTTTAATGGGCCTGTCTTTCTTAATTTTCAATGCTTGCTTCCTCCACGCCTCGGTTTTCTGGAAGTTACTTTTTGGCGACGCGCTACTTTCCCCGAGCCTCGACGCGGGAGGCGCCCAGCGCTAACTTTCCCCCTCGGGCTCCCGGGCGGCGGGGTTTTCCCCGGCGACTGATGACGCGCCTGCGACCAGGCTTCCTATTGGTTCCCCGGGGGCGGGGCGGGGGGACTTTGCCCGGGGAGCCCCATATAGAGCGGGGGGGAGCGGGGCTTCTGGGAGACCCGGGAGCCCTGGAAAGGCCGCGATGGCCCCCGACCCGCGGCCCTCTCTGGCGCTCTGGGCGCTCTGGCTGGCGCAGGGTTACTCGCGAGCAGGTAAGGGGCTCGGCCTCGGGGAAGTTGCTTTTTCTGGAGCAGGGGTCTCCCCGGGTCCCTCCCCCGCCCACCTGTGAGACCCCCGCCCTTCTTCCAAGCGCCCCCCGCCGCCTCTTTCGCCTTCGCCGCCGCCATCCTCCGAACAGCCCTGCGAGGTAGGCCGCGACGGGGAAAATTGGCTGGAAATTGAAACTCGCGACCGCCGGGCATGTTACTGGGGGGCCCGAAAGGGAGGGCGGGTCAGGCCCAAGCGGACTTCCTACCGGACTCAATCAGTGGGACCCGGCGGGCCTTCTGCTCTGACACGGGTTCTGGCTCGCGTTCTCACGTTACGTGCAAGGCCTGGGGAGGACTTTAGCTGTCATTCAGGCCAGCTCTTAAGAGAGCAAGATTTTCAAGCAGGGGCTGCGGGCGCCGTATCGCTTTAATGGTTGCTTTTAAGAGCTTTTAATATTTTTTACATTGCATTTTATTCTTTTACTGTACACGTTTTTAATTTTAATAATTTACTTATAATTTTAATTCTATTTTAATATTCACTTTTTGCACGTTTTTAGTTGCACTCTTTTTTTAAATTTGTGAGCTGCTTTTTGCGGACTGAAGCAGGATAGGAACAAATATTGCTGTTTTGTTATTTGCTGGGTGAATTTCATTGCTGATTGCTATCAGAGAAGCTTATGACTGCATCGAGATTTTGATTATTTGCACCCACGTTTAATAGGAGTAGAAAAAGGAGGGCAGCTGCTGGGGCCAGAAGAAGGCTTGGCCCGGTGCCTCTGCCCATATGCAGAGTGCCATTCCTCATCGCTGAGATTTTTCCCCTTTCCAGGGGCCAGCAACCAGAAGGCCCTGCTGCTTCTTACGGCCATTTAAAAGGGTCCCCGTCCTTCCAGCCCTGGAGTGCAAGGGGGGTGGCAGCGGGGGGGGGGGCTTTTCCAATCTGCCCCCTCCCCCCAAGATTTGACTTTGATCCCACCTCCCTTCCCCCCCCCCCGGAAACTTTGCTGCCAAGTTCCTTCTTCCACTTCTGCAAATGGGAGGAACTTCCTTCATGGAAGAGAAAGTGAAAGTGAGAGTGGAAGCCCCCTCCCCCCCGCAGCCTGTTTAGGAAAATAGCAAGGCTGGGTTGGGGGTGTCAGAATAGTTCTGCAGAATGTAACTTCTCCTGCATGGAAACGCTGCGGACCCCACAGGGTCGGAATATTAAGAGCCTGGGAAAGTTATTTTTTTGGGATCACACTTTGCAGAGTTTGCCCAGCCAAGCTGACTTCCTACCAGACCTACTAGATCCAAAGGAAGCGGGGAAAAGTAACTTTTCCAAGCTGTGATTGTAAAATGTTCTTCTCCTAGGTCACGGGGGGGGGCTCCTTCCTCAGCCCTCAGGGGGGTGACAAGGGGGAATTTAGGGGGAGTTTTTAGTAACTTTTGCAAAAAAAACCCCAGGAATCGATTGATCTAAAATTAATGCAATTAAATAAACGAGGCAATTTCAAAACTCGTTGGGCAAATGGACAGAAGGGGAGAGGGTTTCTTTTTTAAATAATCTACTTTTTAAAAAGATTTTTGTCTTTTTTTATGGATTTGTTTTGAATGGTTTCAATCCTACAGACTGCTTGATTGCATTTTGACGGTAACCTTCTGCATGTTTCTAATTCATTGCCATTGCATGTGTTTTTGTTTTGGTCAGCATTAAATTTTGTAAGCTACCTGGAGCCTAAGTTTTGGGGGAGAGACAGGAATTATTATTTTTATTGGGATGTTTTGTTTTTTTAAAAAAACTTTTTTATGTATGATTTTATAGTGTTTCTATGTGGCTGATCTTGATTGTTTTTACATTTTATTATAAATGTTTTTAACTGGCACTTTCCGGAAGCTGCGTCACATCCCACTCTAGGAGAAAGGCGGCATACAAAGGCAATAAAAAAAGAAAACATTATTATTTAAAACTATTTAATGTGCAATATAATTTAATATTTATTTTTTCAGTAGTGATAATGCTTTACTAATCAACGTGCAATCTAATTTAATAGTTACATTTTAACCTCAATGATAATACTGTGCAATTTAGTTTCAAATTTAAATTTTTAACCATAATGATAATAATTGTATACTATTTAGTGTACAATATTATTTCAAATTTTTTAACTGTAATAATAATAATAATTTAATACTATTTAAACATGCAAGTTCAAATTTAAACTTTTAACCATAATGATAACAACTGTATACTACTTAATGTACGATGCAATTTAATATTTAAAATTTTAAGCGTAATAATGATAATTTAATACTGTTTAATGTGGAATGGCAGGGAAGCAAAGTGACCTCACACCAATAATTCCTCTGCTGTCACACTGTCTCAGCAGCCTGCTTTTAAAATGCCCCAACTTCCTTCTTTGTCTCCCATCACCCTCCCTTCCTGTTCCAAAGCAATCAAAGCAATTAACCTTTCCCCTCCCCTTTTCTCCTCCTCCTTCCTCCCCCGGTCCCCCCCCCCCCGGTCCCCGGTCCCGCTCCGTCCAGGGGCCTTCGTCCTGCACCTGGAGACCGACTGCCTGCTCTCGGCGACCGGCCAGGTCCTCTGGGCCAACTGGACCCTGGCCTTCAACAAGGTCCCGTTCGTCTGCTACGACAACGATTACGGGGAGTTTCTGCCCTGTGGCCTGGGGGTCTATTTCCCCTGGAACTACACGTCCGTCCCCCTCGCCCAGTGGCTGGACAATAAGGCCCCTCCGCAAGGACCGGCTGCTCGCCAGGCCTGCCAGGGCCAGATTCAGTCCCTCTGGGGCCGGACGGGAAGCCGGGCGAGTGAGTATTTTGTTCAATTCATTTAGCCGAATGAATTTCAACAGGGAGAAATGTAGGGTAGGGCACTACACTTGGGCGGAACAAATGAAATGCAAAGATGCAAGGTGGGCGAGATCTGGCTTGACCAAAGTCCACGTGAAAGGGATCTAGGAGTCTTAGTGGACCCCAGCTGAACACGAGCCGAGAGCATGATGCGGCAGCTAGGGAGGCCAATGCGATCCTGATGCAATGCTGCATCAGTAGGAGTGTAATGCCAAGTTTGAGGGAAAGGGTGGGGAGGAGGTCCGAGGCTGAGAAGACGCCCAATCTTGCTCTGCCCTTGGTGGGGGGGGGGGGCGTCATCGGACCCTCAAGCTGGAGAGAGGAGCGGGCTCGGCCATTCATTCCAGGCCAGGAAACCAAACGGAAGAGCCTCAAGACCTGGGACCGCCTCACCAAAGAGAGAGGGAGGAATCCCAGCATGAGAGTGCTGTCCGTCCTCTTCCCTCGCATTTGCAGGTTGCTTCTGTTCAAAGCGGACCTTGGAGGACTTTCTTGGGTTGGACCCCGCGACTCCCGGGTGTTCTCAAAAGCAGAGCTTGCAAAGTTGTCACAAACAGAGAGGGGGGAAGAAATTTGTATATTTTTTTTTCCTCTTCAGTGCTGAGCTGGGATTTCCAGCTGTTTTGCCTCTGTATCCCCAGTGTCTAAATTTGATTGGTGATTAAAATATTCATAACCCATTATGACAAGACCTTTGGGCAGGGTGCTGGTGTTTATTAGGGTAAAGCTCTTTCTGTTTCCAAAGCTAGGGCCATTTCCGCACTAGGCTGTTACAGCGCGACGATTCTGCTTTCAACATCCTCTGGAATCCTGGGGTTTGCAGTTTCGGGAGGGGCCGGCCGGCCCCTCCCGAAACTGCAAACCCCAGGATTCCAGAGGATGTTGAAAGCGGAATCGTCGCACTGTAACAGGCCAGTGCGGAAATGTTGTAGTATCTCTCTCTCCTGCACTCCTCTTGCGTGTTCGTACTGACTCCATCTTTTTCCCTCCCTCGCTCTCTTCAGCACCCCCAAATGTCCGTGTTTACCCCGTCACCCCACAGAACACTCCGTCCCCCGTCATGCTGGCTTGCGTGGCATGGGGCTTCTACCCCCAGGAAGTGAACATCACGTGGCTGTGGAACGGGCTCCCGGTGAAGGACAGGTCGGGGTCCCTCTCCGTCTTCAGCAACGGGGACTGGACCTACCAGGCTCGGCGGACGCTGCCGGTTGACCCCCAGCTGGGAGGAATCTACACCTGCCAGGTGGCTCACGCCAGCCTCGCGAAGCCCATCACCGAGGCCTGGGGTCAGTTTTTTCTAGCCGGAAGGGAGTGGGCTGCGTGAGTGGGAAGGAATCGTTTCCCCGTTTCAGCTCCTTTTGCTAAGAGCTCTGGGTCAGTTTGCAAACAGGAGTTTGTGTGCTCCTCCCGTTCGTTTGAAGCTCTGAGCAACGAAGTGGATGGTCAGTGGTTTAGGGACTATCCCCGGCGGCACCACCCTTTGGTCTTGGGGTTTTGGCCCAGAAAACTCCAGGCCCGGCCACCCCGATTATAGCATCATAGAAGAGTTGGAAGAGACCGCAGGGGCCGTCCAGTCCAACCCCTTGCTATGACACAGGCAGAAACAGCGGTGGGGAGGGCATGGGTCCCGGCTTTTGGCACGCGCAACTTTACAAGGGTACGGACCAGCGGGAAGGCGTCCAGAGGTGGGCGACCAAATTGGTGAAGAGCCTGGAAGCCATGAAGCCCTCTGAGGAGCAGCTTAGGGAGCTGGGGACGTTTAGCCTGGAGAAGAGAAGGTTAAGAGAGGACATGAGAGCCATGCTGAAATATTTAAAGGGATGCCGCGTTGAAGATGGAGCCGGCCTGTTTTCTGCTGCTCCAGAGACTAGAACACAGGGCAATGGATTCAAACTTCAGGAAAAGAGGTCCCACCTAGACGTTAGGAGGAACTTCCTCATGGTAAAAGCAGTTGGGCAGTGGACTCCGCTGCTGCCCGGGAGTGAGGTGGAGTCTCCTCCTCTGGAGGTTTTCCAGCAGAGGCTGGACGGCCATCTGTCAAAGGGAGTGTTTCGAGTGTGGCCTTCTTGCGTGGCAGAAGGGGGTTGGACTGCATGGCCCCGGGGGCGGGGGTCTCTTCCAGCTCTTCGGTTCAAGGATTCTGTCTTGGAAAGGCACTGCCATTTTAGGACCTGCATTAACCTCTCCTTGCTTCTCTCCTCCCGTCTCCTTCCCGCCGCAGGGCCGGGTCTCTCCCTGGGTCTGCGGCTGAAAGTGGGCCTGGCAGTGGCCGTGCTGGGCGTGGGCATCATATTCCTCACCAGCGCTATCATCTTCTGGAAGAAACAGGCACCACGAGGTAAGGGCCAGGAAGAGAGAGAAGTGTTCTTCATGCCCTCAGACATTTCACAGATGAAATCCAGGACGTGTGGTCAGGCAATGTCAGAGGGTGGCCGAGATGGCACAAGATATGAACGAGGAGGAAGTTACAAGCTAGAAAAGTCTGCAGCAGTTTGCTTTTGCCTGAGTTGCCTGGGAAGGGGCAAGAGTGCAAACTGCCTTTGCCGTCTGAACCGCATTTGAGTCAGCTGAGGACAAAGGTGGAAGTGGCAGAACGAGGAGAGAGAAACTGGGACATTTTAAGAGCCGTTCAAAAAGTGGGAAGTGAGATGATGAATCAGGATTGTTCCTAGCAAACTGGGAGAGTTGGAGGATGTGATTTCCCTGTGCAAAGTTCTGAACGCAACGTTCATGCCTTTACAAGCAATGTTGTTCCTGTTACTTTTTGGAGGGAGGGGGAATGCTTTGGGGAAAACTTGGAGGAGACCCCCTCCACAAAAAAATTAAGTGATTTTACTACTGGGCTGCATCCTTGTACAGAATATCTTTCATTAACATGTAGGAACTTCTTTTTCTTCTCTTCAGGTTACATTCCCATCAATGGCAGCAACTACTCGGAAGGTAAGCGCCCTACCCGTGTCTTTTCCAAGTGACCTTTCAAAAGCCCAACTCAAAAAGCCAAGAAAACTAAAGAAAATGCACACAGACACACCCTTGATTGAACCCGCTAAGGAAAGCTAAGCATATAAAACGTGACAGATTTGCTTTGACCAGATGATTAAAAGCACAAACCAGTTCCCTGTTTCCAATCCCGTTTGTGTGTGTGTGTGTGTGCGCGTGCAGCTGGACTTACTCTCGAGTAAGCATGTGCAGAAATGCCAGGACCAGCCCTGCCATTAGGTAGAGGGGAGAGGCAAGAGAGATTATTTAACTAATTTTATTGATTGGTTGATTGTATTTATATGCTGCTTTTTCTCCCAAACTGGGACCCAAGGCAGCTTCCAAAAAAGTTATAAACTTGTTTGGCTGGGGGAACTAGGCTTTAGCCTGGAGAAGACTAGTGGAAAACATAAAGAAGTGCATCCAAATTAGTGTATGGAGGGGGTAGAGTTTGGATGCCCCCCCCCAAAAAAACTCAGTATCAAAACAGTATCCAAACAGGCAGGAGTTCCACAGGTGATGCTTTCTGCCCCCACTGAACCTGTGGCCCAGAAGACCGATATCAGTTTAATTTCTGTAAGCCAGGCAGTTCCATTTAAAAATGCAGAAGGAGGACAAACTGAAGGCTGATGTTATTTTTTTTTTTAATCCTTGCAACAACAGCCCTGAAAGGTAGGGTAGACCAAGACATGACCTTCAGCCACCTTCACAAACCAAGCAGGGATTTAAGATGTAAAAGTGTCTCTGGTCAAAACCTTATGACTTCCAGCGATGCTTTGCCCCACACTCAGTCTGTCCCGTATCCCCAACTGTTCTGGGAGCCACGGCCCGGTGGGCCCAAATGCTGTTCTCCGCCGGGGCCCATTTCAGGGGCGATAACGAGGAAGACCTACCATCACCCTTTCCTCTTCCCTCTCTTTCTGCAGGTCGCTAAGGGGTCCCGATCCCGCACCCAGCCGCACGGCCGAGACCCACCCACGACTTCTCGCTGGTGCCGTGTTCTCTCTCTCGTCTCCTCCTGCTTAGAGTTGCCGGTTCTGGATTGTCCCAAACACGGAGGTTTCCGGGCCAAAACCGGAGACGAAGGGACGATGGGCCCTGCTGAGGTCATTAAGCATTACCAGTCCCCAGTTGCTCACCGCTGATCCTTCAAACGGGGGGGGGGGGGGAGAGAGAGAGAGAACATTCTTTCCTGTCTGGAAATTCAGTGCCTTAGGCAGGTAATTTGCAATTCCAGCAGCATAATAGTGTCTTTGGCTGGAACTTATCACAGGACCTCATTTCTCTTCTGTTGTGCTCCTGGTGGGAGATTGTTTGGACAGTGTTTTCTTTCCAAAAATAATTTATGGAGTTTTGAAATTAAAATTGTTTGATTTTTCATCAAAATTTCATCCATCTTATTCTCCTCCTTTTCAAAACCAGTGAATTTGCTATCCATTTTTAAATCTTTATCATATTTGTCTGTATGGGAACCAGTTCAACTCAAACGTTGGTCTCTCAATTCCTCTCTAGTCTTCAACACTGGATTTCCGTTTTCCCATTTAATTAAATCTTTATATCTTAACAGTTCTCCTGATTTTGTTTCAGTTATTTTGAAAGCTTCCTGTGGTGAGGTCCACCTTGGTAACTTCTTGTAAAATTATGTACTGATGGACAGGTTTTTTTTTTAGAGAGAGCTCCTAATAAAGCAATCTTTAAAATCTCTATTCACTTCTGGTTTTTTGTAGCAAAGATAGCCATGCCAGAGAAATCTAATGTCAAATCCTAATATCCTAATTCTAATAATTTATTGTTCTTCAGGTGTATCCAGTCCATAGCCCACTCTAGGCAATGTGCTCGGTAATATAACTTCAAATGAGGCACTGCAAATCCTCTTCTTTCTTTACTATCCTGTAACATTTTCCGTTTGCCTCATTTGGATTTGGATAGAAAGCGTTTTGATTAAAACGCAAAATCCATCAGACCAAGAACTGGCTCAACAGAATATGGGCAATTTCCCTCTCAAGAGAAGTTAACATATAAATTTAAGATGAGCAAAAGGAGAAATAAAAGAAGGCCACTTCGAGATTGGATGGAAACCACTTATTAATTTAATGTGCCCAAGCAATGGTGAATTTAAGCTGTGAAATGTTCAAGTCAAATTTTGTCTCAATCATTGGATAAATATTATGTTATGATATACAATGAACACTGTTTCATTGACCAAATGAAACGAACTATTGAACAAATGAACAAAATTATTGTTCTAAGAGGTACATTGTTTTGGGATCTTACTGTGTGTTATGAACTGGGAGAAGGAGGTGGGGGTTTTTTTGGAGCAAAGGGAAAAGCTTGTTACCATTGTGATACTTTAATATTGCTCAATAAACGTAGTATTAATTAAAATAAAGATCAGCACACAAAATCCTGTAACGACCTCCTTTCTAAAAGAAACTCTTTCAAACAGAAGAGCAATGAGGTTGTGTGAAACCAAAGACGCTGCTTTCCAGCGGGAATTGCGACTTGCCTGCCTCGCGTGAGAAGGTCCCAAGGGACCATTCTCAGATGGTGGTGAAATGAGAGCGCTCCTTCGCCTGATGCGGGGAGAACGTTTCCTCTAGCCTCCTTGCTTCTCGGCAGACGGGGGCCCAAGGAAGGAGGAAGCTAATGAAGCAAATACGTAGATCCTCCCTGGGGAGTTAAGTTCCAGCCAACCAAGCCTTACGGAGTGTAGCAACTGTTGCTCCGTTAGCTGAGCCAGAGATTTGCACCCAGGCCTGTCCTCTTGGCTGGAGCAGAGCCCCCCAAAACTTGGGAATTTGCACCCTTGTCCTCCAACTGGAGATGACCTATGGAAGTTGGAGACTCTGAGCCAGGCTGGGAAAAATGGAGACCCCACTCCTCTTCACCTCTCTGTTCCTTCCCTGCAAAGACTGCAAACTCTTGAACAGGCGGAAATGCTTAACGCATTGCTCTCCAGGTTATCCGCTCCAAAACGAGAATCCCCGTGTGGCCACCAAGACTTCTGCACCATAGCTGCTGTGTACCATCAGGTGGACTGGGAGTAACTGGGGGAACAAAAATCCGTGACCACTCGATCTCAATGCACCCCACATATATCACCCGGGGCTCAGCAAGGTCACCTTTGGGGACTACAGCTCCCAGCACCCAGCATCGCTTTCCCTACCTGGTGCTCACTGTCTCTTCGCACACAGGGTGGGAAAATCTTACCCCACCACACTGATCCCATCCTGCATTTGCAGCTGGTTTTGGGTGTCGTTAGCCATATTTTTGGATGATAGGATCGTAGAATCCTAGAGTTGGAAGAGATTCCCAGAGGCCATCCAGTTCCACCCCCTTCTGCCATGTAGGAAGACGCTATCAAAGCCCTCCCTTTGACAGGTGGCCACCCAGCTGGTGTTTAAAATCCTCCAAAGAAGAGACTCCATCACACTCCACAGAGACAGCAGCAGCTTCCACTGTCCAACTGCTCTTACCATCAGGAAGCTCTTCCTCCTGTTCAGGTAGAATCTCTTCTCCTGAAGTTTGGAACCATTGTTCCATGTCCTAAACTCTGGGACTGCAGAAAATGGGCTTGCTCCATCCTCCACATGACATCCCTTTGAATATTTAAACATGGCTATCAAGTCCCATCTTAACTTTGTCTTCCCCAGCTCTCTAGGCCACTCTTCATAGGATTGCATGGTTTCCAGGCTAAAAACTCACCCAATTGAACACAATTCTTTTTTAAAATTGGAGGGCTTGGGGGGACTTTAGGTGACCACCTCCCAGTTTGGGTGGCATTTCCTCCCCAAGCAACCTGCCCCTGGAGGGGACACTTGTCCAAGTTCTACACTGAAGTGCCAAACTGTGAGGCTTCTTTAATCGAAATTAAAATCTTCAGTTGTCTCAGGATCCTTCTTTCTATGAATACGTAACCCTGGAGCTGTACTTTCCTTCTCAGAAATGCAAATATTTGAAAGGCAGCTATTAAAACCTAGACCTGCTGAAATTTACCATTTGTTTTGTCCGTTGATGTAGGCAATTATAGGTGTACAAAATTCTGTATTTCCACTTCAGTCATGAGTTAATTTTCTAGTTAACAAGTGCTCTTTTGAAAATGAAAAAAAAAAAATCCTTAAAACTGGAATGCCTCCAATGTGTCTGCAATTCTTAAGATGGATTTTTAAAAGAAATTATTGTGGTTCCTGGCCAAATAAAATGCCCTTTGGAGACTTTGTGTGGTCATCATTAATAACCTTTCGCAGAGTGTTTGTCCTTATTAGAGTAGACCCATTGAGACAAAGTGATTTAGCTTCAGGTTGACTCACTGTCCAGCCATTGAGTCAAGGGGTCTCCTCTGCATAACCCCAACAGGGGAGAGAGAAAATATCACCTTTGCTTTCCTTATGATTATTTTAAAATCTGTTTTTTGGAAAGGCCCCTATGTAGCTTGGAAGCTGCTGTGTCTTGGTCTGTGTTCTGTTTTAACTGAGGAGTTGGGACCTTCCGCCACAGGAATGCGTACCCCGTGTATCCTAAGTCAGACCCTCGGGGTCCCATCCGGTCCAGTATTCCCAGCTCTGGCGGGCAGCTGTCCCATCTGTCCGTCCCTCCTTCCGGGGTGGGTTAGTGCTGCCACCCTTGGCTACCCCCCCGGGTCCCCCTGCAATGGGAGACCCTCCCGTCCTGGCCTCTGGCCCTGGCAGCGGGGGTCCTTCTAGCCCAGCAGCCTTCCCTCTCTGGCCAGCAGCTTGCCGGTTCTTCCGCACTGACCACTTCTGCCCCCTTGACCACCCTCCAAGCTTGCTTGGCTACACAGGATCTGGGAATTGTTGGAGGGTGTGCCGCTCCGGCCTGTGCCTGTGGAAGTTCTTGCTCATCATGAAAGGCACCGGCGGGGGGGGGGGGCTGCAAAACCACCTGGTCTGGGGAGTGTGATGGGAAAGGATGAATTGGGGGGGGGTGAGGAAGGGGCTCCCCATAACCTTTTTGCATGCAAAGTGGGGGAAGCAGCGGGTTGACTGCTCCTGATCGCCCTTTGCACTTTCTCTTCTGCTTAAGAGACGTTCTATTTTCACTCTGAAATTTGCGTATTTGCAAATCGCAGGGAAGTCATTCAAGTCTGACCTGCAGACACCCCCAAGGACCAAAAATGGAAGCCAAGAATGACCAAAATGAGGCTGCCATATTTTGGATGCATTGTGAGACAATGCAACTCTTTGGGAAAAAACACCCATAATTCTGATCCAACCCACAGGAGACAGAATTGAATTTTCCAGTTAGTATTTTGAGGCCAGATATGTTCCCTTTGGCTAAAGGGGGTGGTGGTGGAAACATCTGGTGAACGGGGCTCGTTTTTAAGGAACCGCTGGACTCTTAATTGTTATTACTCCTACAAGGCTTAATAGGACAGTGCTTCTGGAACCTCCCCCAGAAATTTTCTTCCGTCCAAGGGAGAACTTTTGTTGAATCCCAGGCACCTTCCACAACACACACCGGCTTTCTAAGTACGCCTCCCTAAACCGCAAATCCCAGGATGCCGCAGGATGGTTGTCATCGCATTTAAAGAGGAATCACCTCGCTACGCTTACGTTAAGAGGGACCTCCCCAAGAGGGGCGCGATTCCATCCTTCCCACCCCGTGTTCAGATTCGTGATGCTCCACCCCCGAAGCAGAGCGTGGAAAAGTTATGTCGGGAGGGCGTGAAACTGTCAGAAGCTGCCAGTCAGCGTGGGGCTCTGCGCAGAAGGGTGACGGGAGCTGAGGTTTGCTTTTCCAAGCCCACCCACTCAAAACAGACAGACTCAGGAAACAAGCTTTCAAAGTGGCCAAAAACTTCTCTGATGAATTTGTTTCCACAAAAAAAAAACAGAAGAGAAGAAAAAAAACCCCAACATCTATAAAAAGGCTGGAAGCCCCCCAAATTCTCCTGCAGAGAACCTGTCCGTTGCCTTCAGCCCCCCTCCAAGCACCACCCTCTCTCCGGACCCCCCAAGGCCGGGGTGAAAGCAGCGTGGCGAGCAGTGGGGCCCCAGTCATCCAAGCAAAGGGGCAGCGGGGGGAGAAGCCAAAGCCGGGGGGAGTAGTGGCTGCCCCCCACCCATCCGGAGGGGGCATACGGAGTCTTTCTCTGCCGGGGGGGGGGGCGCAAATGCCAGAATTTTTTCTTTCAGTGGGAAGCTAGGAGCAACAGCAGCCGTTTGCAGTTTTGCAGCTTGCGAAGTGTCTTCTGTCTTGTCGTGAGCCTGGGGGAGTCTCCCCCGAGCCAGGGGTAAAAAAAACAAAAAACAAAAACAAAACAGCATTGCTCCCTCCCCAGGACTCGAACTCGCCATCGTCCAACCATTTTGGGGGCCGGGAGTTGTCTCTCAATTATTTCTGCTCCTTGGTGGGGGCGTAGTAAAGCTCCAAGGGTCTGCTTAGCTTCCAGTACTTCTCATTCACCAGCTCCAAGGTGACGGATCCGTTCAGCGTCTGAAGGGAGGGAGGGAGGGAGGGAGGGAGGGAGGGAGTGGAGACATTAGGAGAAAAAAATCATCCCCCCCCCCCAAAATAAATTAATGGGGCCGGTAACAATCAGCTCTGATGTCTGAAAGGCAGGCAACTCTAGACCTGTATCTATGGGCTTGAAAATGTCCCCACAGCAGAGTCAAGAACTGTTCTTGGCAAACAGGTGACTCAAACAAGTGAGCCAAGCTGCACGCTGCGGGAATCGGCCCTACGGGCACAGCAAGAAAAAGAAGAAGTGATCCAGCTACTGTTGTTCCTGACTTCAAGTTGACTCCTGTGTGGATTGCCCCCCCTTACCTTCCTCTGCAGCTGAGAGAGTGTGACTCACTCCAGATCACCCAGTGGGTTTCCAGGGACAAGCAGGGATTGGAACCCTGGCCTTGCAGAATCCCAGTCCAGTAGTCAATACATCTATCCACCCCATTTTTCTCTCCCTGGGCTTTAAGGCATAGAAGGGGGAAAGAAATCCCCCAGAATTCCATGCAAGGGATGAAAAACACCCATAATCCTCTGGTTCAGCTGGAAGACTGGGGAGGGAACCTGACCCAAAGTCTAACCGTAGCCGTAACCTGAGTATTTTAATCACCAATTTTAATGATACATAAATTCTGACCCATCTTCACGGAATACTTTTTTTGGACTGCATCTCCCAAGATCCCCTGCGTGTCCATGGCAGTGGTAGAGAATTCTTGGACCTCTATTACAAAAAGTCACGATCTCTGACCTAAATGTGCTAGGCTCTCGAACCCGCAGCCTCCACACCCTAAGCGGCTTCCTTCCGCCTCTGCTGCTCAGAGGACACGTTCCCTGCCCCTCCCACCCGGCCCCCCGTTGCCCCGCCCCCTTCTCCCAACTCCTGGGGGCCATTACCGTGAAGGCCCCGCCGGCGGTGGTGATGTAGATGGTGTACTGCTTCTCGCTCACGTCCTCCAGGGCGGGGGCTTCGGGGCCGGGCCCCGGGGCCTCCTCCAGGGCGATGCGCAGGGCCAGGTACTTGGAGAGGTGGTCCACCGTGGCGTTGGCCGTGGTCTTGACGTACCTGCCGAAAACGAGATGGAGCGGGGAGGCGGAGGTGAAAATAGGGTTGCGGGAGGGCCAGCTTCGGAGGGTGGGAAGTAGGACCCCACGGCTCCTGGGAGAGGGGACTCTCAGCAGGAAGCCCCCCAAAAACTGGCCGACCCAGAAGGTGAATTAAAAAAAAACAAAACAAAACATGGAAGCTGATTCTCTGACGAATAAATCCTGCTCACTAATATCATATCATTAATAAAGGAGAAATTAGTAAAAATGAGTTTGTTAATCCATTTGTTTCAATCAACCGCTCTACCTTGTTTGTTTTGATTTCAGCTACCCTGAAATCTTTTTGGTGCATGCTAGAAATATTTTAATAAATGGAAACACGGAGTTGGAGGAGACCCCAAGGGCCATCCAGTCCAACACCCCCATTCTGCCAATGCAGGAATAAAATAATACACAATAAATTTGTAAAATTATTAACTTTATTGTTGGAGAGTACCGAACAGTAAAGTTAAAACCATTATTTCAGAGTACTAAACCTGGCAAAAAATGCCCTCAGAGTACCTCAAAAAGGTGACAAACGACACCGATGAGGAACAGCTACTATGGGTGCATCTGCACTGTGCAATTGTAGCAGTCTGATACTGCTTTAAATGCTGTGCCTCTGTCCCACAGAATGCAAGGATCTGTAGTTTTGCTGAAGTACTCAGAATGCCCTTCCACACTAAATTACTGGACCCGTCTGACAGGCAAAGCCAAATACCTCAACAAACTATAAATCCCAGGGCTCTGTAGGACTGAATGATGGCTGTTACAGCAGTATCGAAGTGCTGTAACTGCACAGCACGGACACACTACCCCCTCACTCTCAAATATCACCACCGGGGACACGACGGTGAAAATTTAGCCCTGTTCAAGGGCTTAAATGGTTGTTGTGGACCAATTAATTAATTTAAATCAATTATTTTTCAATGAACGACTTCCAAGCGGCAGAACTTGCGGCCCTTCCCGCCCCCTGCTTCCGCTCCGGTCCTCCTCACGGCAGCCAGAGTGGCGCAACGGCAGGGACCGAATTAAAACGGCGGCTTACGCCCGGTGGGGGGGGGGGTGTCCATCGGCGGGGCTGGCCACGGCCCCCCTCCACAGCGGGGCTCCCGCTCAGGCCGCGCGGTCCGCCCCCCGGCCCCCCGCCAGCCCCCGGGGCCCCCACCTGGTCTGCGAGTAGGCCCCCTTCTCCACCAGGACCGGGTGGGGCCGGAAGACCAGCTCGATCTCGCTGCTGCTGCTGGGCTCTCCCCCCGGCTCAGGGCTCCCCCGGCCCCCCTCGTGGGAGGTCTCCGGCTCCGGGCACGACTCGTCGGAGGCGCGCGACCGCTTGCGGCTGGGGCCGGCCTCGGGCTGGCTGGGGGCCGAGGCGTTGCTGAGGTGGGAGCGGCTGTCGCAGTTGTCCTCCGCCCCGCTGAAGGTGGTGTTGTCCGACTCCTGGGGGTGCTTCCGGACGCGCTGCCCCCTGCGGGGGGGGGGGGCACCACAGACTGTTAATTGCATGCAAATGACCTGGAACTTCATCATCGTCACGGTATTTTAAATCGGGGTGAGAAAAATGTGGGACCCCAAGGGTTGCTTTATTGGCCCCCCCAGGGTAAAAAGAATGTCTTTTTTTTCCAAACAAATATTTGCCCCCCAAATGCCCCTCTCCAAGGAACATGGGGGTCATCTGGGCACCCCCAGGCCATTTTTTGGCCTAGGAAAGCCCCTTTCTAACAACGGGAAGCGACTTCTACTCACCTCCTGCTTTGAGGCAAAATGTCCCCCACCCCGCCTCCAGGGCGCGGAGATGTATTTGGAGATTTTATTACGTATCCGTATATGTCCCCACCCCAAATGCCGTCGAGGGTGGGCCACATTACAGCTGGTGGGCTACGTGGCCAATTTCATGGCCCCCGAAGTCCATTTCTACCCCCTAAATTTTAGGGGTTTTGCTCCCAAATGAACCCCGACACCACTGGGAATAATTTTGGCACATTTGGTGACCAACCTGGACCACATTAGGCCCAGGAAAAGGTCTCTTTTCCCAACAGGAATAGTGAATAGGTGCTACTCTCAGCAGGATAGCAAATTTAATTAAAAAAAACAAAACCTTTTAATAATTCCAACTTTTTACTGCAATTTTTCAACGTTGTCTGCAACAAGGTTATTGCAACTTATTATTAGTGGTTGCAACAACCTTGTTCCAGACAACTTTGAAAAATGGCAATAAAAAGTTTCAATTATTAAAAGTTATTGCAGACAAAACTGCACTTTTGTTTTAGTCTCAAAAACAGTTTTTAAAAGTTTTAATCTCTTTTTGCGAGCTGCCTTGGGTCCCATGAAAATATCCTTCCAGTTCTATCAGCTCATTTCACCCTACTGGCTTAAAATAAAGAAAAAATAAAAATTTCCAGACCAGACCGGTCATATAGCTACCAAATATTTGCTATTATGAGGGTTTTTAACTGTGGTTTTGGTTTTAATCTGTGTTTCAGGTCTCATTTTGGGAAGATGGTGGAAATAAACAAACCAATAAACATAGATATGTCATATTTACCTGTAGCAAACACTCCTTTCCTAAAATAAGAAACTTAATCAACTTTCAGAAATAACAGAGAAAAAAAATCAACATTATGACTACAGAAGACTGGGTATTAAAATGGATTGATTTAGCAGAAATGGATAAACTAAAAGTGACTTTTTAAAAAAAGCATTTGAGTTTTTGCAAATAAAGGAAAACGAAGTGATAAACTAATTCCCAAAAGCCATTAGAAGTATAACAAGTAATGCTTAAAATGTTATAACCACTGAGAAGACAGCTGGAAGTCACTTTTCTATTTACCTATATAATTCCCTCTATATTTCATCTCTTTTATCTCTTTTATTTTTTTCTTGCTGTATTTTTTTTTCTTTTCCCCCCTATATTTTTAATGCATTTACTTATTTGCTTAATAAAAACCATTTTTAAAAAAGAATGACAGAGTAAAAATCCTGGAATAGCGTTCAACAAAACAACTATGGTTGAATCTAAGGTTAATTCTGAATTACCTCATTTTGTGCCAAAATCATGTTCGCCTATTTACCTGCTGTCTGAGGGAAATTTGATTTTTCGAACTATACAGAAATAAATGATTTGCTAGCAAAAGCCAAGGAAGGCGAGAGGCAAACGCTGAGACGCCCAGCAGCTGAGTCACAGAATTGGTGGTTTGGGAGGGACCCCCTAAAAGGGGTGGGCTGTGGCCTTGGCAGAAAAATACCTCCATATCTTTGAAGCTGGATGGGCAGGTATCCAAACTCCACTGTTAGAAGGGATACCACTTCAACATCATGGCTTCATTCTATGGCATCTAGCGATGTGTATCCTTAAATTCTGGTTTGTCAGGGCATAAATAAAGCTTATTATTATTAATTAGAAGATTATTATTAGAAGAATGAGGGGTGATACAATTGAGACCACAACAGCCATCGAGTTGCTCCATGTCCTAGTCTCTGGAGCAGCAGAAAACAGGCTTGCTCCATCTTCAACATGACATCCCTTCAAATATTTAAACATGGCTGTCATGTCCCCTCTTAAGTTTCTCCCTAAGCTGCTCCTCCAGGCCTTTCACAATTTCGCCTGCCCTCCTCTGGACATGTTCCAGCTTGTCCATATCCTTCCTGAAGTGTGGGGCGCCCAGAACTAAACTCAGGACTCCCCCAGGAAGGGTCTGACCAAAGCAGAACAGAGTGGGCCTATCCACCTTCTGCTCTGAAGCAAGTAGGTTCAATTAAATATTCCTTTTCCCTTACAGGCTAAAATAGCATTTGCCTTCTTCGCAGCAGTATCACACTGCTGGCTCACATTCAGCTTAAGATCCACAATAATCCCAAAGTGCCTGAATAAGTGAGAAGGTATAATCCCGTCATTTCACCTTGATCTGCTTAGATCTCCTGAGCTATGGAGTCCTGCAAAGTGGAAGACAGTTAGACTGGATGGTCCCTAGGGTACCCCTTCCAGCTCTATGATTCCATGATAAAAACACTGATACACATTGGCTATATAAAGTAATTCATGCTGAAACCTCTGCACAGTTCCTGGTCCCAGCAAGGCTTATTCCAAATAACTTTGTTTTGTTCTGAAACAATCGCTGCTCTTGCATTGGCTCCAAAGGGGAAAAAAAAATCACATTTTGGCCTTTTGTTTTGTTTTCCTTCCAAGGAAGAGACTTGCAGCTAATTGCCTGCTGTTTCCACTGGCACGCCTCTCTCTCTTTTCCACCTCCAACAATGGAAAGTTTAACTCAGCTCCAAATATTTCCTCTCTCCAAGACTCAGCCTCGCTTTCCTCCAAAATTCTGCATTTTTATCCTCTCGCAGTCCGAGGTGCCAAACGGCCCTCTGGTTTCCATTTCCCGGGGGCTCGAAACTCTGGGCCTTTTTGGCACTTCCGTCATTTGGGAAGCTCCCCCCAGCTCCCCTAAGAGACTACAACACCCCCAAGAGGTGGGCCCCCAGCCTCTGTTGAAACAGAGGCGGCCTCTTGAGATCCCTTCCGGCTCTAAGGTGCTACGATTCTGCACATTCATTTCTTGCTGATTTTTCTACTCTACCTTTTCCTATTAAGCCCTAACAACGCAGGCTGCAAAATTCCACCTAGTTCAACCCCCTTCTGCCATGCAGGAGCGGAGAACGACAACACCCCTAAGCAGTCTGTCTTTAAAAACCTCCACTGGTGGACAGAGAAAAATACAGGCGAGGAAGTGGGACGAAATTGTGGAATCTTTGCATTCAAAATGGCCAGCAAAAGTCCTCTAGTCCAACTCCTGCCATGCAGGAATAGAGAAAAAGAGGAAGGAAAATCCCAGGCAATAAAACTCTTTTGCTAAAAATCTCAACAAACCAAAAATCCTCAATATGACCAGAAGTGCAAACCCACATCAAGTCATTGTTGAGAACAACTCAATAATAACTTTATTATTCCTAAGAAACACAAAACAGGACCCCAAGAACCTTTTTTTTTTTAACCAGTTGCCTCCTGGAAAAGTGATTTTTTCTTTTAAATTAGAAATGAATGCATGATTTTAACAAGGCCGCAGAAAGGCAACCTAGACCAAAATGTTTCTTTGATAATCTCCCACCCTGCCAAGAAACCAAGCAGCTAAAGGGATTTTTAATTGCCTCAGGGTGGGGGGGGAGTTTTTGATATTACTGTTGTCGTTGGTTATTATTATTATTATTACCACCATGATGCCTTTTTTCCAAAATTGAGAGTCGACGTGCCTCGCAGCAAATTAAAACAGAATACAAGGGACGTTAACTATCCCGCTTCTTTGCTTCACGCTCCCCGGGACAGTGCCAAGCCCTGCAAGGCCCGTGCAGACGCGCGCCCGCCCGCCGGCCCGCGCGCGCGGGGGGGGGGTCCACCTGCCGGCCGGCCCACCCACCTGTTCATGGCCTGCATCTTGAGCCCCTCCTCCATGCTGCTCCGGAGGGCCTGCTGGTTGTGGAGGCGGTTGAGTTTGGCCAGGACGCGGTCCTGGTGGGCCTCGTACTCGTCCCGGCTGGGGTAGATCTTGGAAATGAGGGCGTCGAAGTTGGGGTCCGGCCGCAGCGAGCGCTTCGAGACCAGCTTCTTCCGGCACGTCGGGCACTCTTTGTTCCTGCGGTGGCAGAGACACGGACCCCGGACGGATCAGGCTGGAAACGCTGCAGGAGCGCACCCAAGCCCCGCCAAAAAAAAAACCCCTTCCGGGCCTCTGAATCTTCCCATTTTTAAAGCTCCTATTTTAAAAATTCTCTTTCTTACTTAACTTTTTGGGCTACATTTTATTCTTTTACTGAGGCGTAACTATGAGCCTGGAAACCGGGGTTTCGTTCCTCTTTGCTCGGCCACGGAAACCCGGTAGGTGACACGCTCTCAGCCCCAGAAAACCCCACGACAGGGCTGCCGTGAGTCAGAAAGGACCCGAAGGCATACAACAGCACCAGCAAGTTGCTTTAACAGCGTTAACTGGTTTCACCCTATTTCAATATTCACCTTTTGTGTACGTTTTCAATCGGGTGGTTCTTTGGAACTGGGAGACGCTTTCATTCCCAATTTTGGGGGGAAAGCAGGATATACATAAATAAATACAGTCCTTCCTCCACATTTGTGGGTTTGACTTTTGCAAATTTGAGTATTTGCAAGGCGAGCGCTTGCCCCCCCCTCCATTTTCCTCCCCCCTCCCAGTTCCCCCGCATTCCTCACCCAGGCTCAAAATGGAGGCCCTTCCCTCCTGGCGAGCAAGGCCCCCCACCCCCGCCGGCGGGGCGCGCCCTCCCCACTTCCTGCCCTGCGAGGGCCGCCGGCCGGTCAGGCGCCCCCTCTGCTCCCGCCGCCCCGTCCCCAAGATGGCTGCTGGAGGCCCCTGGAGGGCGAGAACTGCCCTCTCTCCCCGCACCCGGGTGGGGCCGGGGGCAAAGGAGCGGGAGGGAGCGCCGGAGGGGGCTCGCAGGGGGCGAGGGGCGTTCTGCACCCCACACCCCGGCGAACGCGGAGGCGGCCGCTGTGTACTAAACAGTTCTGAGTGCCCCCGGCAAGCAGCAAAAGGGCACGGACGAAACGGACGGCGTTTCCGCGGTCTGCTCTGCGGGGCTGTGAGGAGACTCGGCGCCCCGGGCAGTTCAGTTCGCGGAGGGCGCCGTCCCCCGTCGTGCGTGCGTAATTAAGCCCGCCGACTTCAAAGGTTGCCGGCGCCGCGTCCCGCTTAAAATTACGCCGACGTTGGCTGGCAGAGCCTGGGTTTGCCGCCTTGCGTCCCGGCGCTCTCGGTGACAGCACTTCTCACGCTTCGCCGCGATGCGGGGCTCGCTGTGGATCAGCAGCGGCTGTGCCGCCGGCCGCGTGTCAGAGTCCGAGGCCCCGGGAGGCAGCCGCTCCGGCGCGTGGGCCCCCTGCTTTTCGGGAGCACGCCCGTCCCAAACCTGGCTAGGCCCTCCCGTCCTGCAGTGAACTGTCCTCCCCCTGCTCGCTCATGGGAGAAGGGCCTCGGGCTGCGTTCTGGCGGGGGGGGGGCAGGCGGGGGAAGCCCCTTCGGCCGGAGCCCGGGTCCCCCCCAGGCCGGTTCGGAGCTCGCCCGCAATCGGGTAGACTACCCGAGGCGGCCCGCGCCGACCTAATATTTTAGGTCTGGCCCCACACGTTTCTCTAGAGTTTAGGGGCGACCGCCAGTTGTGGGTTCGAGTCCCACCCGCGCTGCCGGTAACCCTAGCAATTTTGGAGGAGGTTCAACTCCCATCTCAGGGGCGTCCGCTGCCAGCTGCGGGTTCAAGTCCCGCTCGACTTGGTGCCGACAAGACCACTCTGACTCCCTCAGAAGCTGGCGGCCTCTCCTTCGCTGGAGGCTTTTAAGCAGAGGCGGCTCGGCCCGCCTCGCAGGGGCGCCGTGTTGACTTTTGGCACCGGCATCAAGGGGCCGGACCGGAGGGCCTCGTCTCCGGAATTCTCGGCCTCTTCCGATTCCACCGAAAGGAACCCAAGAAGAGCCTCTGGAGCCCAGCGTTCGGTTCCCGCCAGCCGGTCGCTCTCAACGGGAGGCCCGTGAACAGGGCGGGAAAATGGCTGTCTCGCGATTCTTGTGGCAGAGAGTTCCAGAGTTTAATTCTCTGTAGCGTGTGGCTTATGTGTCCCAAATCGCTCCACCTCCGTTCCCCTCTGGGGGTGCTGCCCTCATCCCACGCTGCCACCCGAGTCTCCAGGGTGCAACCCCCCCCAACCCAGCCGCAGTCCGTACCCGCTGCGCAGGGCGGTGACGATGCAGTCGGAGCAAAAGCGGTGGAGGCACTCCTTGGTGGTCATGGTGTGCTTGAGCATGTCCAGGCAGATGGGACACATCAGTTCGCTGTGGAGGCTGCGCGGGGAGACGGCGATCTCCGTCCCGTCCATGATGGCCTCCTGGCAGGGAAGGGGGGGGGAGAGAGAGATTGGAGCGCTTGGATTTTTGATCCCGCTGTACAAATTTTTCACAGGTGGAAACCGGACTGCATGCACGACACCCGGACGCGGTCAAGGCGGGACTCGGTTTGCGGGAGCTGAAGTTAAGTCGAGCCCCAAGGGGGAGGAGAAAGAGACGGAAACCGGAACGCAAAGGGAGGGAACCGGGACATTTGGAAAGCAGTGGGGTGGCAAAGAAATTAATTTAATTTAAGCAGCTGAGAAAGAGGGAAGGGGCAGAGGAGTAGCCAAATTGGGAACGTTGGAGGGTATATAACGCCCCGCCTTAGGTTTGCAAAATAGCGGACCCTCCAAAATCTCACGGATGAAATCCGGGGAACGTGCGTGGTCCGGATTGCAAAGGGCACGAGTGGGGAAGAACAGGCAGCGGGTGCCAAAGTTTCCTTCTGCTGGAGCCAATTGGGAAGAGAGAGAGAGAGAGAGAGATGGGGCCTCCTCCTCCTCCTCCTCCTCCTCTTCCTCCCAGCGAGTTAACTGGGGGGCAAACTCCTTTCCCACTTTGGACCCCTTTGCAGCAATTTAAGCGGGCTGAGGACAAAGGGAGAGAGGCCGGGACATTTGGAAAGCAGCTGGAAAAGCAGGACGGCAGAAAAAGACAATTTACTGTAACGGAGACCCAAGGGGCAAAGTCAGGAAGGAGAGGGCAGCCCGTGAGACCCCCGGAGCGGAAATCTCCCCTTGAAAGGAGGTTGCGGAGACCCCTCCCCACATTATCCCGCATCCAAAAGGACACCCGTTTTCTGACCACTTCTGTTTAACCCGTTTTTTAATTATGATGTATTTTCCATTATGATATTTTAATTATGATATATTTCTATTTTAAATAGTTTTATGTTTTTAGTGTATTTTAACCATAAGGTTTTTTTAATTGTATTTTAACCTGTGTTGTACCCCGCCTTGAGCCTAGGGGAGAGGCTGGTAACAAATAAATATTTTATTTGTTGCCTACCCACTCTGTTTTTAACTATGACGTATTCGAATAATAACTTCTTTTAATTTTGATATATTTGTATTTCAACAGTCTCATCTATTATTATTTGTATTTTAATAAATATTCCCTCCCTCTTTCTTGTCGGATATAATAACTATAAATAAAAAAAGAGGAGAAATATTTCAGGAGTTACAGCTAAATTAAATAACTGATTATATTATGGAACATATTAATATCTTAGGGGATATATGAACATTGTTATAATAATATTGCGATACTTTCGTAACATTATTGAAAAAGTTGTAACTGTTGTTAAAATAAATAACAAAAGTTTTTTATGAGACTTTGGGTTGGCAGACGGATGAAACGGCACCAACCCTCTGGACGGGCCCGAACTGAAATCAATCAATAATTTTAAAATAAGATAAAAAGATTTTTGTTAAGAAGCTCAGACCAGTTAAGAGAGCTTTAAAAGGCTTTAATGCATTTTGATTCTTTTAATGTGTGACATTTTAAGTTTAATTGTTTAAGTTTAATTGTTCTCTTCAATCTTACATTTATTCTTCTACGAAGTTTTGTATTGTTTTAAATAATGCTGTTAGCTGAATTGAGTCCCATTATCGGGAGAAAGGCAGAATATTAATTAATTAAATAAATGATTGATTGATAATAAAGTTTTACAAAACAGCACGCACAGTCAAAAGGTAACTGAGACCCCAAAGATTTTAATAAGAAGCCGTGTCTAGCGCGGGTGCTGAGAGCAAGTCGACGCTAGCACCTGTCACCCCTCTGAGGGGAACGGGTCCCCCACAAATGGGGGGCCATAGCCGACGGGGGCAGCTCTCCCCATTGCCTTACCCCCACCAGTGGGGGACAGGGGAGGGACCCTGGTGCCCCCTAGGGCACCGATCACTCATTACCTTGCATTTGGACTCGGAAGCCACTTTTGGGGGGTCAGTCTACTTGACCTCTGGGGGACTCCCCAGAAGACGATGCTTCCGGCTTTGCCCCGGCTGCCCCCCATCCTTTGCCCAGCGCTGCTCTGCCCCCCACCCTTGTGCTTTCGGTTCCTCTTCTCCGTCCCTTTACGGCTGCTCTGGGGGTCCCATCCGGGCCCTGGGGGGCTGGCCCGCGGCTCACTCACCTGGGGCGTCCGGTGGAGCTCGTAGAGACTCAGCTCCCAGGTCTTGCTGGCGTTCTGAGCGTTGGCCGGGGTTGCCATGGCCGGACGAGCGCGGCAGCGGGCCCTGCGGTCATTCGGCGGAAGAGGGAAGGTCAGAAGAGGGAGAATGACAAGTCAGGGGACCCCCATCCCCCCCGCCCCCAGAGAACCCCGATTGTTTAGCACACGCTGGCATTTGTACGCACCCCACCTGTGCCCGCCGGCTCTCCAATTCTACTCAGGAGGGTGGGAGAAACGGCCTTGGTTTCTGGACTACAACTCCCAAAACTCCCTACACAATGCCACCGTCCGGTGCTGGGGGTGATGGGAGGTGTAGTACCCAAAAAAGAGTCCGAGTTCCCAAGTCGCAAGGAGGCAGGGCGCGTGCCATCTCGCCCAGCACGGCAACAGGGCTGGACAACCAGTGTGTGTGGGGGGTCTGGCGACCCCATGACCCCAAAGGCTGGGCCCCCCTCCCCCAGCTCTCCAGAGCAACCCCTGCGCCCAGCGTGTGCCGTGAGGGGCTCTGAGATCCCTCATCCCCTCCTTCTTTCGCCTCTCTTGGGGGGTTCCTGGGTAGGATTGGGGTCCCCCTCTCTTCCCAGCCCCACAAAATCCTTCAAGAAAAATATTTAAAGCTCGAGGTGCCAGGAACCGCACTCAGGACCAGGGCCAGGCAACACCGCTGAGCTTTTCTCTGCCGGTTTCCTTCCCTCAGGATGAAGAGGAAGTCCGGTGTGGCTGGATTACCACTCCCAGAATCCACTGACCCAACAGTGGGGGATTCTGGGTTATACGGTCCCACCAAAAAGGTTGATTTCTCCCCCCAGGCCACTTCTCTGATTTCCTCTAAATGGGTTTTGACCACAGTTTTGGGGCTTAGGGGGCGCGTACCGAAGGCCCCTCGGAGGCGTCCCTCGCACTCTGCACGTGCTCAGAGGCAATCTCCGCCCCCCCGCGGGCCCTCCCTCTCCCACCCCCCCGCCGCTCCTCCTCCTGAGACCCCAAACCTGAAGCAGTCTGTGAGTGCGGGGCAGGGGCAGCCGGGAGCGGGGCCGCCCTCTGCACATGCTCGCGGTCACCCCTTCTCCTTTCGCCCCCAACAACAAAGACCCGCCGGAGACAATCGGAGCGCCGCGGTGGGCTTGTGCGTTTGGGGGGTCGTTTTCTTTCTTTTCTTTTCTTTTTTTTGCAAAATGGGGGGGGTCCTGCCCATGCTCCCCCTTTGCAAAGTGAGGGGGTCTTTGCTCTGCTGGCCCCCCGTCCCCCCAAATTACCTTGTTTTCCCCTCCTTCCTCTCCGGGACCCCGACGACGGCGCCTCTCCCTCTCCCTCTGCCCCCTGCCCCCCTTCTCTCCGGGGGAAGAGGGGGTGGGAACCTCCGAGGCTACGTCACTTCCTTTCCCCGCACCCGCCCGTGACGTCACGCAGAGAGGGTTCTCCCCTCCCACCGCCCAGCCCGTGACGTCACGGGAACGCCCCCTCCCCTCCCCTCCCTCCCTCCCTCCCTTTGGAGCGGATATTGCGCGTAGGATGGTGAAAGTGGAATAATAGCGCTGTAACAGTCCATTGCGGACGGAGAGTAACCCCTGCTGCGGATCCTTCTTTTTTTAAAAAAAATGCTACTGAGCATTGTAACCGTTAATATTTTTTATTTAAAATTATCCTTTTAATCCAGGAATCCGATATATTCGGGAGGAGAGACAGAAGAATATGTATATAATGTACGTGTGAATATACATATATGTTGGATGGGTATTTATTACTTATGTGAATGTAACTTTTGGATTAGATTGTTGCATCGTTCTCATTGTGGTTGTTGGTTATGCAATCCGGCGATGCTTTGTTTATTAAAAACAATGATTAACGGGAAGCAATTAATGTATTGGTACTTTATATGCGAATGCAGTATATAATACAACCGTTGTTGTGTAATATACTAATATTAGTATCACTGGTATTAATAAAATTAAATGTTTATAAAGTCAGTGTAATTAAATGTGATGTTTGCAAAAAATGAAATTAAATAATAATAATAATTAAATAAAAATAAACATTTCTTACATGATATAACACCCCTTTGTCACCACCATCATCTCATTCCAGGTTCAATAAAGGGGAAATTAGAAAAGCCAAAGCCATGATATTTATTATTATTTTAATCAGCCAAAGTAATAAATATTATTATTTAAAAGCCAAAGCCATTTTATTACTATTATTATTATTATTATTATTATTATTATTATTATTATTATTATTACCACCACTACTAGTACTACTATTCAGTTGTACCTGACCTTTCTCCCAATAATGGTTCTCTATGCAGCTTACTTCAGGTTTGAAAACAATACTGGTTTTCAAAAAAATATACAAAAACTTTGATAAAAGTAAAAAACTTATCTTAAAAAGCAATTAAACAACTTATAAACTGAAAACATTAACCATTCAAGACACTGAAATTCACCAACAGACTGTGGAAAACATGAAACAGTCTGTTCATGCCACTTAGAGATTTTGTGGCATAAAAATATTTCAATGAATAGATGGAATAAATTCACAGCCCTGCAGTAAGATCAGCTTTTGCATCAAAGGGAAGCAATGCCAGATACACGCATGGGCAGTGAGCAATATATAAACATGTTTTTCCCTGCTTTGGGACAGAAATGCACACCTAAAATGGATTTTCATTTATCTCATGTTCTCATTTTTAAAAGGAAAACTGCTAATAGGTCTACCAGAATGCAAAAATATCATAGCTGTGGATGATGGGACATCCCAGAGTATCGTAGGTGACAGTGTGCTGCCAGCTGTGTCCCTTTTCATCTGTCTGACATTTTAGGGGTGGCCTTCCTCAATCAAGGCCCTTTCAGGAATTATGGCCTACGGTTCCCATCATCCTTGGGCAGTTGACTGGGGCTGCTGGGAGATGTAGTCCATGAGATGTAGAAAGCAGTAGGCTGGGGGGAGGTTGCAATTTAGAGGGGTAAGGATGTAGAGGATAAGAAAGAAGGGGGGCGACTTGGATTTGATGGGGAATTTGTAGCTCCCCACTCCTCAGATTAAAAGATGTCTCCCACTTCTTCCCCCTCAAGACATCTCAGAATCATAGACAAGGCCTGACCAGTGCGGAATATATAAGGAATATAAATGTTTTCAATTTGGAAATTATGCTTCTGTTAATGCAGGCTAAAATAGCATTGGCCTTCTTTGCTGCAGCATCACACTACTGGCTCAGGTTCAATTAATGCTGATATAACCCAAACATTATATGCCACATATGACTGTGGGCGAGAAAAAAAGAAATTTTGAGCTATAGATGTGACTATCTTTGGTGGTCAGACTAGAAAACGGAGAGCAGGGTCTGGGGTTCCTGCAACTTTAATGGTTGCGCAGAAGAAGCCAAAGTGATTCCGGGCTTCATCAAAGGAGAAACAAATCCCTAGCAAGCAAATTGGCTACAGCAAAGGAACATGAGCTTGAGCCAGCAGTGTGATGCAGCAGCTAAAAAAATCAATGCGATTCTGGGCTGCAATCAATAGACATCTGGTGTCCAAGCCAAGGAAAGTTATAGGGCCACTCTTTGGTCAGACCTCACCTGGAATCCTGTCTCCAGTTCTTGACACCACGGTTCAAGAAGAATATGGTCAGAGGCCTGGAAACCACAAAGCCCTCTGAGGAGCGGCTTAGGGGGGAGTTGGGTGTCTTTAACCTGGGCAAGACAGGCATGTTTAAATATCTGAGGGGACGCCATCTGGAGGGTGGAGCAAGCCTGTTTTCTGCTGCTCCAGAGACGAGGACACGGAGCAATGGCTTCACAACTCCAGGAAAGGAGATTCCACCTAAACCTTAGGAAGAACGTCTTGAGGGTAAGACCAGTTGGGCAATGGGGTCCACTGCTGCTGGCCCTCGGGGGCCCCTTCCCCCTCTAGGATTCTGTGATCCTAAGGGGGAATTCCAGCAGGGGTTGCTTGTCACACGGGCGGGTAAGGAGCCACGGCTGCGGAAATCCCCTCTTCGACACGCCCGTTAAAGGCCCGGCCGGCCTCTCTGGCAAGCTTATGGGAGACGGCAGCGCTAGACACAGAGAAAAGGAAAGACCCGCAAGCGGAGATTCTGGGCCTCCGGCCGGAGAAGCCAAGGCCGGTTCCAGAGGAAATTGCCACGGACCACAATCACACACAGCCACACCGCTTGGAACAAGTTGCGCTGTCTGATCGTCACTCACCCGTGCCGCGTTCTTGGATATATTCATTGACGGTCCAAAACTCCAGTCGCTGATGCGGGAAGGCACACCTACAACACCCCTGAGACATGCCCACCCGACCTTTGTTCAGAGCCCTCCGAGGACGGGACCCCCGCTCCCCCCCGAGGCAGCCTTAAAGTCACACGGCGCCCCTCCAAATATGGAGAAGGATGTAGGTAAGATGGAGCCGGTTCAGAGAAGGGCCGACGAGGATGATACGAGGGATGGAGAACAAAACCTTTATTTATGCTCTGCCATTTTTTTCCAACCCAGAATTCAAGGCTAAACATCCCTGGGTTACGCAGGATGAAGTGGTATCTCTTCTGACAGGCCAGTTTGGACACCCAGATAGGGAAGTGTTCTCCTGCCCACCCTGCAGGTGCCGGTGGGGGGCGTTGAGCCCAGGACCGCCATTCCACAGGTCAAGCCTTTTTTCCTTCTCTGTCTTGTATGAAAGGGGAGAGGAAAGTGTGTGATGCAGCAGCTAAAAAGGCCAATGTGATTCCAGGCTGCATCAAAAGGATTATAGTCTCTAGGTCAAGGGATTCGATGGAACCCCTCTGTTCTGCTTTCGTCAGACCCAACCAAGAGGAGAACTGTCTCCAGTTCTGGGCACCCCACAGTGCAGGAAGGACGTGGACACACTGGAAGGTGTCCAGAGGAGGGTGGCCAAAATAGTCAAAGGCTTGGAAACCATGAAGCCCTCCGAGGAGCAGCTGAGGTTGCGGGGTGTGTTTAGCCTGGAGAAGAGAAGGTTAAGAGGTGTTACGACAGCTATGTTTAAATATTATCGAAGGGGTGTCATATGGAAGATGGAGCAAACCTGTTTTCTGCTGCTCCAGAGACTAGGACATGGTGGAACAATGGATTCAAATGTCAGGAAAAAGAGATTCCACCTGATCATTAGGAAGAACTTCCTGACTGTAGGAGCGGTTTGGGAGGGGAACCTGCTGCTGCCTCCGCGGGGGGTGGTGGGGCCCCCTCCTTCTTTGGGAGCTTTTAAAGAGAGGCCGGGCGGCCGTCTCTTACAGGGGGGGCTTTGAGGCGTGTTCCTGCGGGGCAGAAGAGGGATGGACTGGGTGGCCCCTGGGGGTCTCTTCCAGCTCTAGGATTCTAGGCAGCTGTGAAAAGTGGGAGCAAAAAGAAGGTAAAGGCGGTGCGGGGCCAGGCCTGTCATCTTCTCCAGTGATCACAACTCCTTTCTTGCGTTCTCTCTGTTTGCAAGAACCAGTCTGGCAGAAATCGGGGGCCTCCGTCTGGGGAGAATTGATTACGGAGCAGGGAAGACGCTGAGAGGTCTGGATAAAAGCCCCTCTCTCTGATGGGACGTTCTGCCCCGAAGGAAAAACCTTGCTGCGGCGGTTGTTCCCGGCAGACAAAGAGACCTGTGTGAGGCCGAAGCTTGCCTTTTTCTCCCCCGTACCCCGTGGCTTCGTTTTATTCTCTGCCAGCTCCGAATGAAAAAAGGACGGCCATTCAGTGCCGCTGCCCTATGGAAACCTACTGCACCAGGGGGAGAGGGGATAAAAGAAACCCCCCTAGGGAGGGATTGTGTGCAGAGGGGCCGCTTTGGCCTTGGCAGGGGAGGGGGGTCTTTCCTTTGGAGTCCGGAAGGGGCTGAGACCACCCACGCCGAGCCTGCCCCATTGTCCCCTTAAAAAGGCTTATGGGCGGTGGGGGGCACTCTGTAAGCTGCCCGGAAGGGAAGGGGAAGGACGGAGGGGGTGAGACCCCCGAATCCTTTCTCTGTCCAGTAACCCCACCCCGGGCCGGACCGAAGGAACAGGAGACGTAACGGACGCTCCGCAAGAGGCAGCCGTCGCTCGGCCTCCGTGGAAGCATTTTGGGGAGGCTGAGAGGCCGCGTGGTGGCAGCGGGAGGCGAGCACTCTGTGCGTGCTCAGACACCTCTGTTATCCTTCACTGAGGCAATTCCCAGCAGCAAAATCAGGCTGGAAGGGAAAGCTTTTTAAAAAGTTGGCCCAAAGTTTTGGCTCCTCAGAGCATCAGGGCCCCTCATCTCTGTGGGTCAGAGCGGGGGCCTCAAAAAAGGACACCCCCCTTTGCATGCAGGGACCCCCGAGGGCCCCCTGCCCTCCCACATTTTTTAAAAAACAACAGCCAAGAGGGGGTGCCCAGAAAGACCCCTCGGCGGACCCCTCGTTGGCTCTTGCCCCCTTTTGTGTTTCTTTCTGCGACAACGGAATTGCATCCGGAGCCTTTCGGATTTTTGCAGACCCTTCTTTGGAAAGTTACTTTTTTAGGCGGCCAGGTCGGCTGGTGGGTGGGGGAATATGGGCATTGCCGTGAAGAAGAGGAAGTTGGGCCTCTCCTTGCTGGAGGCTGAGGATCCATTCTGGGTTCCTAACGTTTAAATTTTTACGAAATTTTAATTTAAAATTTTAAAAATGATTAAATTTTCATTTAAAATTTAAAAATTTTGATGAAACTTTTATTTAAAATGTAAACTCATTTTTAATTTAAATCCATTCCATTCAATTTCATTCCATGTATTGTTCATGTATTCTCTTGTTTTGCTGTCTTTGTCCCTGATTGTGTATGTTGATGTTCCACCCATCGGTGTAAAGAGTGTTATAAATAAATGCTGTTGTTGCTGCTGTTATTGTTGTTGTTGTTATTATTATTCATTTAAAATCTAAAAAAATTAGTTAAAATTTAATTTAAACTTTAAAATTTAAATACATTTTTAATTAAAAATTTAAAATTAAAAAATTAAAAGTTCTTTTAAAAAGAAAGTTAAAGAATTTTTAATTTAATTTTAATTTAAAGTTTGAAATAATTTCAATTAAAAATTTGAAAGTTTTAATTTTCTATTTAATTAAAGTTTAAAATTTTGAATAATTTAAAAATCCTTTTAAAAAAGAAAGTTCAAATGACAGGGGAAGCCAAAAAAAAAAAAAAAAAATGGAAATAAGGAGCTACTTGTACTTGGGTCTCTGCTTCTGGAGTTATGCTGCGTTGTTCCTCCAGCGAGGGGCAACACGCTTCCTTTTGCAAAGTAACAACAGGTATTTTGGATGCTTTTAAAGATTCAGGCCCCCCCCCCCGCCACTTACCTGACAGGTGAGGGACCAGGACGCTGTCAGAAGACGGAATCGGTGTGAAAGTGGAGCCCGTGTACGGAACTGTAGGGAGCTTGAAGGACTTACGGAGGCTCCGACCTACGGACGGAGCGTGCATGTGCGCTGCTTGCAAAGTCTCTCAGCCATCTTGGCACCTTCCCCCCACCCCCTTTGCTCCCTTTGCAATTGCAATTCCAAGCACACAAAATCCAGTTTAGGTGGAATCACTTTTCCTGGAGTTTGAAGCCATTGCTCCATGTCCTAGTCTCTGGAGCAGCAGAAAACAGGCTTGCTCCATCCTCCATAGGACATTTTAAAAAAAAAACTCATAAAAACCTACAAAGCATTTAAATAAACATTTGAATAAAACATTTAAAGCAAAACTACAAGTTGAAAGATATTTTAGATGTCTATGGCCCGTTACTAGTGTCAGATGAACCCATTCAATCAATGGGCATTCTCTCAGCCCCAGAAAACAGATATACATACATACATACATACATACATACATATATATAGCGCACAATGGGCCTAATTGACCTGGGAGTCAGGCACAGGGCCCAGCCCATGATTTTTAGAAAAGCATCGTTAGTTGGCCATGTTGCCTGCAGGATGATGGGAGATGTAGTCCAAAGGATAACTTTTTCCAAACTTCTGTTGCTTTTGAATACTGATGATTATTATTTTATCCAGAGTTGAGATTCGAGAACTAAAACATAGGCTGGTAAAAGACACATATGGGTAAAGCAAACGTATGAGTTATTGCTAAAAGGAACTCGAACTGTTGGTAGAAACTGTTTTGAAAAATGGAAAAGATTCATTTTTAAAAACAAGAAATGGAAAGAGTACATAATTAAAAGCTCTTTTCTTTTTCCTTCTAAACAGTCATTTCCTGAAAGTATAAGGGGGAAGAGAAACAGTCTTCAGTGGACAAAGGAAGGACACGGAGGAGGAAGCCAGTCTCGGGTCCAGCGGCAGGGAGTTCCGCAGCCTCCCGGGAGCTGCCGCTGAGAAGGCCCCCTCTCTTGCCCCCACCAAATGAGATGAAGACCGTTTCTTGCTTTTATTTTGCAAACTGTCTTGCATACTCTGCCCTGTGGAGTCCAAGCAGCAAAAGGAAAAGTTTGAGTTCAGAAGGCAGAGAGAAATTGGAGAGTCTTTTGGGGTGACTTGGGCTTGGAAGTCTCACCAGGAAACCAAATAAATTCACTGTCCGAAACACCTCTTATAATTGAGAATTTCTTCCCAATGCTCAGAGGGAACCCAGGGTTCATTTCTCCACTTGGCTATCTGGAAACCCACTGGGTGACCTTGGGGACGCCACACACTCTCAGCCCCAGAAAACCCCGTGATAGGTTCATCTTAGGGTGGCCATAAGTCAGAAGCAACTTGATGGCACGGAACAATGACAACAGAGAACAAATTAGTGGTCTGGATTTGGGGAGATTTGGCATTGTGACTGGGGAATAAAAAAACACAAGTCATAGAATCATAGAAATTTAGAGTTGGAAGAGACCCCAAGGGCCATCCAGTCCAAACCCCTGCCATGCAGGAACACCCTCAAAGCACTCCCGACAGAGGGCCATACAGCCTCTGCTTAAAAACCTCCAGAGAAGGAGACTCCACCACACTCCATAGAGGCAGCATATTCCACTGCCGGACAGCCCTGACCGTCAGGAAGTTCTTCCTGAGGTTCAGGTGGAATCTCCTTTCCTGATCTAGACGCCATACTCCTATTGATGCAGCCGAGAATTGCATTGGCTTTCTTGGCTGCCGCATCACACTGCTGACTCCTGTTCAGCTTGTGGTCTATTAAGACTCCTAGATCCCTTTCACACGTACTGCCATCCAGCCACGTGTCCCCCATCCTATATTTCTGCATTCCATTTTTTCTACCTAAGTGTAGGACCTTACACTTCTCTCTGTTGAATTTCATTTTGTCAGCCTTGGCCCAGCTCTCCGATCTGTCCAGGTCATTTTGAATTTTGATCCTGTCCTCTGGCGTATTAGCAACCCCTCCCAATTTGGTGTCATCTGCAAATTTGATGAGCATGCCCTCTATTCCTTCATCCAAGTCGTTGACGAAGAGATTGAACAGCACTGGGCCCAGGACAGAACCCTGTGGCACCCCGCTGGTCACTTCTCTCCAGGATGAAAAGCAGCCATTCGTGATCACCCTTTGGGTTCGGTCGGTCAACCAGTTACAGATCCACCTGACAGTAGCCCTGTCCAGCCCGCATTGTACTAGCTTCTTTGCAGGAATGTCATGGGGAACTTTGTCAAAGGCCTTACTGAAATCGAGAAATGCTACATCCACAGCATTCCCTTCATCTATCAAGCTAGTAACTCTATCATAAAAAGAGATAAGATTAGTCTGGCATGACTTATTTTTGAGAAATCCATGTTGACTTCTCGTGATTACCGCGTTGCTTTCTAAGTGATTAGAAACTGACTGCTTAATGATCTGCTCCAGGATCTTTCTGGGTACAGACGTCAGGCTGACTGGGCGATAATTATTTGGATCCTCTTTTTTTCCCTTCTTGAAGATGGGGACAACATTTGCCCTCTTCCAGTCTGCTGGAACTTCTCCTGTCCTCCAAGATTTCTCAAAGATTATAGCAAGCGGTTCCGAAATGACCTCTGCCAGTCCTTTTAATATCCTAGGATGCAATTCATCTGGCCCCGGAGACTTGAATTCATCCAGTGTGGCCGGGTATTCCTGTACCACCTCTCTACCTATTATGTGCCGCATTTCCCCTGCTTCCTCCCCTGCTCCCCAACCACCAGGTTGAGTGCTTGTATCCTTCTGGGAAAAAACTGAGGCAAAGAAGGTGTTAAGTAGTTCTGCCTTTTCTCTTCCCCCTGTTAGTAATTCGCCATCTTCTCTGCGCAGCGACCCTATCGCCTCTTTCTTTTTCCTTTTGCTGCGGACATATTTAAAAAAGCCCTTTTTATTGTGTTTAATGTCTCTGGCCAGCCTAAGTTCGTTCTGTGCTTTAGCCTTTCTGACCTCCTCCCTAGATTTCCTGGCTACTTGCTTAAATTCTTCTTTGGCGGTTTCCCCCCTCTTCCATTTCCTGTACACGTTTCTCTTAACGCTTAGCTCAGCTGAGAGTTCTTTAGTCAACCATTCTGGTTTCTTCAGATGCCTTCCATTTTTCCTCCTTATTGGCACAGTTTTAGACTGTGCCTTCAGTATCTCCCTTTTAAGGAACTCCCATGCCTCCTGAACCCCTTTCCCTTTCACTATTCTTGACCACGGAATTCCAGCCAGCAGCTCCCTAAGTTTACAGAAGTCCGCTTTTTTAAAATCTGAGACGAGTGTCTGGCTACACTTATGTTCTCCTTCCCACTGAATGCCAAATTCCAATAGGGCATGGTCACTCCCCCCTAAAGATCCAACCACTTCTACCTCATTAACAAGGTCATCCCTGTGAGTCAGGATCAGATCTAGAATATTTGATCCCCTTGTGGCCTCTTCCACCTTCTGGACCATGAAACTGTCTGCAAGACAAGCAAGACACTTGCTGGACCTTGCTGTCTTGGCAGAGTTTGACTGCCAACATATATCGGGGTAATTGAAATCTCCTGTTATTACTGTATCCCTCCTTTTTTTGAATGTGCAGTCATTTGGTTGAGGAAGGCGTCATCAAGGTCCTCAGTCTGGGTTGGAGGTCTGTAGTAAACCCCCACCAGAATATCCCTATTGTTTTTTGCTCCCTTAATTCTTACCCAGATGCTCTCGACCTGGCTTTCTGGGTTTAAGTCACGGATCTCTTCACAGGTGAAAACATCCTTGACAAACAAGTCTACTCCTCCTCCTTTCTTGTTTGATCTATTTCTACAAAATAGGCTATACCCCTCTATTCCTACATTCCAATCCTGAGACTCATCCCACCAGGTCTCAGTGATGCCTATCAAATCGTATTTATTTGGTTGTACTAGGAGTTCGAGTTCATCTTGCTTGTTTCCCATACTCTGCGCGTTAGCGTAGAGACACTTAAGTCCCCGGGCCCTTCCTGCAAGTCCTGTACTATAGTTTCTACTCCTCCCGCCACTGGCCGCTTGTACTACTTGTCCAATATCATTTGGGCCTTTCCCCCCTGCACTCGCCGAGTCCTGGCCTCTAATAATATTGTCTCCCTCCCCAGCGGAACTTAGTTTAAAAACCTCTTAATCCTCCGTGCAAGACTGTTTGCAAAAACATTCCTGCCAAGTTTCGTGAGGTGCAGCCCATCCCTTGCCAGAAGCCCACGTTCATGGAAATTCAGGCCGTGTTCCAAAAACCCAAACCGTTGCGGGCGGCACCATGTGCGGAGCCAGTTGTTGACCTCTGCTAATGCCCTTTCCCTACGTGCGCCATATCCTTGAACAGGGAGGAGAGACGAAATGACCACCTGCGCACCAAGGTCCTTAAGCTTCGTCGCCATAAGCTCGTAGTCCTTTGCGATGTGGTAAAAGCTGCGCCTCGCAGTGTCATTGGTTCCGACATGAACCACAATGAGGGGCTTATGGTCAGTGGGCTTGACCAGCCTGGTTAGCCTCTCCGTTATGTAGTTGATCTTGGCCCCAGGAAGACAGCAGACCTCTCGACTGAGCTTGTCCGGTTTGCAAATTGCCATCTCGGTTCCTCCAAGCAAGGAGTCCCCAACAACCAGAACTCGCCTCCTCCGAGGCTTCTCCAGGGCTCCTCGACGAACCGGTTCTCCTAGGACTGCCTGGGCACTCTGTTGAGGCTGGGAGCGCTGATCTAGTTCCCGTTGCCGAAGTGGGATTCCTTCTCAGAGGAAGTCAGAGCAGTAAAAGTTACTTTTGACTTGTATACATATATTTTGTCTAATAAAGCTCTGTGTGATCTACAAGTCTGCCCAATAGAAAGTTCTATGTGGTCTTCAGGTCTGCAAAGTAAAGGCGCTGTGTGATCCGCAAGCCTTCCCAATCAAGAACTCTGCCTGATCCAGAACTCTGCCCAATAGAGAGCTCTGTGTGATCCAAGCCCATACAGTTAAAGGCTCTTGTAATCTGCAGCTCTGTACATTTAAAAGCTTTGTGTGATCCCCAAGTCTGTCCCACAGAGAGCTCTGTGTGATCTGCAAGTCTGCTCATTAAAGGGGCCTCAAACTGGCTCTCCTTCTAACCTCATTTAATCTGGATCTTCATTAATGCAATCCAGCAACTGCCAGTCTACACCAAAAGCATTTTGCTACCAGATGGAGGCATTTGAGGGGCAGAAAAACAGTGGATACACAAATGTCAACCCTTTTCCAGAATACAGAGAAAGGGATACATAATTTTTGCAAAATTTAACATTTTTTCTTCTTCGAAACCAGAAAGGAAAGAAGACGTGGTTCTCATCCGGCTGCCGCCGCTCCTTTTCGTCCTTCTTGGCTTCGGGTGTCTCCGTCGGGCCGCCATCAAACCTCCGGCTCATGACGTCCAGACTCAACTCTCGGGTGCGGAGACAAGAATTGCGTTTGGACAATCACAAGCCAGAGTTCAGCGCTGGGAGGGTGGGGTTGGGGGGAGCCCCAGAGCACCCCCGATTTAAAAAGGCCAAGGAGGCCCTGCGGCATAAGAAAGACATTGTGGCGAACACGGGCAAGTAACTTCCCAGGCTGGCTGCCAAACATCCATACTTAGGAAGTGATTCGTGCTGCAACAAAATGCTGCAGTGTGGAGTAGGCTTGAGGGTTAACAGCGAGAGAGCCGGCCAGGCCCTTTTCCGGGAAACGCCGCCCGATTGCCCTCCTGGCCAGTTTCCCCAGCATTCGCCCAGTTGCCGCTTGCTCTGTTCTACCCACAAACACGCAACAAATGTCAATTGTTTTGCAAATCCCATCCCAGTCCTGCCCACAAGGACGAAATTTTGGGGGCACCAGTCACTATAAAAGGGAATGCTGTGGAGAAAGAGTTAGGTAATGACGAAAATAACCCTGTATTAATGCCTTTTAACGAGAAAATTATCTTGGGAAGCATGCTGTCATGGCCTAGGATTCAGACACAGAGATCCACTGGGCGACCGTGGGCAAGTCACACTCTCTCTGCCTCATGGTAGCCAAGTTCCTTGGAATAAAACCAAAATAAATCATTATCTCTCAACGATTTTCTGGAGCAAGTGTAGTTTCAAGGACTTCCAAGAGACCAGGGTTCAAATTTGCACTCAGTCATCAAAACTCCCTGGGTGACCTTACAAGTCACATTCTCTCAGCCTCAGAGGAAGGATGCAGTGGAAAACCCCTCTGAATAATTCCAAAAAGGAAAAAAGAATATGCAAGTCAGAGCTAGCCTGAACTCCCATCACAACTTTTTTCTACACTACGTAATCATAGCACTGTGATCTCACTTTAACTGCCATGAGAATATCTTATGGAAACCTGGGATTTGTAGTCTGTAGAGCTCCCTAGCTGAGAATTCTAAGCACCTCTCTCCAAATTGCAAATCCCAGGACCCGATAGGACAATGGACCCAATATGGCCATTAAAGTGGAATCGCAGAGGACTCAAGACTGAAATAACAGCGTCAGAATCATCCAGGAAAATATTGGAAAAGATCTACTTTATTGTCAAGGGGCAGTCAATGCGTGTGTTTTAGAGATGAAGACCGTGTGTAGGATTTTTCGAAGCTTGAATGTTGATTTTTTTAAAAATAATAAACTAATTTTTTAAAGAAAGCGCTGGAAGGGGTACCCTAAAGGCCAGAACTTTTGGGTATAAGAGGGTTCCTCTGAGCATACGCAGATTGCTTTCTTTCAGCATGCGTTTGCCATGCAGACAGACTGCAGAACAAACAGAAAAAACGATGGAGTTACCCACATGGCCGGACCACAGAGTTGCCCCAAAATAAAGACTGGAAAGCAGCGGGCCTGCAGAGGGAGATAAAAATTGTGCATGAATTGTGCCGGGTTTAAGCGGAAACTCTCCATTCCATATCCTCAGGCGACTACAGCTCCTCTCCATCCGTTTTTCTCCACAGCATCTTATTCCGGTAGACTGGCTCTGGACACAGAGGCCCCATTTTGCCATCCCGGCCAACAGCCCTTGGCAAGTGAGTTGCATCCTTCCTAATTTGCCTCATCTTCAGAACTCTAGTGCCCATCACCACGCTTGAGGGCAATCCCCCTCCCTCCTTGATTTGCAACAGATAAACGAGGAGGATCTGAGTTCCAATCGCTACGTGGCTAGGATGAGCGATTTTGAGAAAAAATGTAATTTTTCTTGGACTAACATACCCAGAATCCCTGTGCCAGTGCGGGATTCTGGGAGCTGAAGCTCGCAAAATTAGCTTTTCGAGTCTCTGCTCTTGATCCAGCCGCTTTGTCTCACCCCAGCCTACCTCGCAGGGTCGTTCTTTGGATGAAGGAGGTGGAGTTTTGTGGATGCTGCCTTGTGTTCACCGGAAGAGGGAAGAGGACGTTGGAGAGGACTGAGCTCACCCCAAAGGCCCACTCCCTTGGGGGCCCGGGAGTCCTCCGTGGCCCTCTGGCGACACCCAGTTCGAGTCCAGACGGACAACAAAGACCCTTGGGCAGCTGGAAGAGCAACCGAAGCCTGGAAGCATCCCATCATCCACAATCCAGGAAGGATGAAGTTGGAGCAGACCCCAAAATGGGTGGACTCTCTAGCCCAGAATCCTCAGCAAGACTGCCTCTGATACCGGAGGTGCTGCACAACCACGCTGGTGGCTACTCACCGATGACTCCGTCTTCCCCCGTGAATTTATCTCACCCCCCTTTGAAACCGTCCGTGCTGTGGCCACCAACAGAAGCCCTTTCACGCTGGGCGAATACAGCAAAACAATTCCATAGTAAACTGCTATGGTGGAATCCTATGGAGTCCTGGGATTTGTAGTTTGGGGATCTCTCTGGCTGGGAATTCTAAATGCTGCCTCCCTAAACTACACATCCCAGAATTCCCTAGAAGACAACCATGGCCGTTAAAGTGGAGTCATAGTGTTATAACTACTTAGTGTTGGAAAGGTTCCAGATCTTGTAGCATGGAGTTCCACAGTCTGAACAAGGAAATATTTTCCTTTTGTTTGTTGGGGATCTCAAAACCGTTTAGCCTCAGCAGAGTTTGAGGTTCCTGAGAGAGAAAGAAAACCTTCTCCATTCCATGTAGAAACTACCTGTACTTTTACCATGTCTCTTCTTGCTGACCTTTTTTACTAAAACAGCCCCAAACTTTGTAATTTCTTCTCTCCGGGATCTTCCTCCAGCCCCTGGCTGGCCTCTTTCTGCCCCTTCTTTCACAGGAGATGAAATTGCACAGAGCTTGAGATGAATTGCATTGCTTTATTTAAAAAACATTATTATTGGTACTGGTATTGCTGTTATATTTGTATTTTTTCCCCTCAAAATTGGGACTGCAAGTGGCTCACCATTTTAAAAAAAATATAATTAAAAACATGCAAAAAGTGAAATAAAGCAGAATGAAACCTTTTGCAATATTAAAAGAATGACACTTAAAATAGCAATATTGTATTGTAACACAATAACAATAACAATAATGGCAAATCTTCCTAAATTTGCATCTCTCCACAGGCTTTATACTTTGCATATCTCATGGAATCTATGCCAGTTTTTGTCTCCTCCTCTTGCCTCTCTTTAGGGGCTGATTTGCAAGGGCCCACCCCGCCGCAAACTGTCATTTGATGGGGGAAAAGACGGAGCTCAGGAAAGTTACTTTTTTACACTGTAGCTCCCAGAATTCCCCAACAAGTCCAGCCAGTGGCTGAACAAAGGTGATTATAGGTTGGGTTTTTTTGTTTTTGTTTGGGTAGGTATTTAATGCATAACCCAGTTATTCTCTAAATATGGGAATAAAGTTATTTTGCTGGTAACATTTTCTAGGTACTTTTCAAGGTTGCAACTTGGGATTGCAGCTTTTGAAAGGAAGGTTTTACATCATTCTCCTACTAATCCTAAAATGGGTGCATTTAAAAGTGATGAAAACCACTTAGAAGCAATGCAACAGGTTGCAGGAGTTACTGTCATGAATTACCAGCAACAAACTACTTTGCAAAGCAGATTATCTACACTCTGCAACCTTGCTAAATGTAACATTATGCAATGCGATGTTATTTCTAATGACTGATTTAAAGTAATGTTGTTTCTAATGAATGAACTACTTAAAACCTTACTTGCCTTTGGATTACTTGTAACTTGGATTATATGTTAACGTGAGTAAATGGATTAAATTTATGAGGAATGAAGCTCAGATCCATGAAATTCGTAACAAGTAACCCCCTAGGGTTTGCCCCCCCCCCATTGATACCAAAATTCGTGGATGCTCAAGTCCCATTATGTACAACGGCATAGTAAAATGAGGTCCCTCATGTAAAATGACAAAATTAAAGTTTGCTTTTTTGGATTTTTAATTTTTTTTGGTCAATATTTTCAGGTTGAAGTTGGCCGAATCCGTGGATACAGAATCAGAGGATATGAAGGGCCATCTTCAAAATGCTATAGTCCAACTTATGGAGGAAGTTTATAAAAATACCTCCACATCTTTTTGTACCAAAACAGAATAAAGTGGCTGTCTTTTTGAAAAATTGATCCACAGGCTGCAGGGAAGGGAAATCAAACCAACATTGCAAAATATATTAATCTACAGCAACAGATTAGTAGATTTATATAGAGAGGTTGTGAAACTATTTGTAGAGGTTGCATGTTAAAAAAAAAAAAAATCAAGGTAGCAAGTTTTGTATTTTAAAAGGTATTTCAAGGATCTCAAAGCATCCGGTTATTTTGCAACCCGCTGAAAGGCCGGTTGGGATTTCTGAATTATGAAGGAGCACGCACAGGCATACTTCATATTCTAAGATATTTCACAGGGATTTCAGATTTCTCAAAGAAAGACTCACAGAGAGAGAGTCTCTGAGGAATCCAAAAATCGTCTCACATTTTTAAGTGGCCTTGAATCCATCCCTCCTGTCCTTTCTGGATATTTTGTTAAAACTCTAGCTAATCCCCCTCTCATCCAAAAACTTCCTCCGAGTTTCCATGTGTCCTGCTGTCTATCATTTGCCGAAACTTTTCCCAAGGCCAGCAGGCATCCAAAATGGGGGAAAAACCCCCCAGTTCCCTCCCTCCTTCCCTGTCCCAACTATTTAGAAATGCATTAGAAGAAACGTCCAAATTTTCCTCCTTTTCAAGATGTTTGGGAATTTAAGCCTACGGTGGCTGTGGCACTTTGGAGTTTCCCAAAGAGACAAACCGTGGAAGAAGAACATTTGGAATAAAAATAGATTAGCATTCTTAAGCAAGAAGGTGCATTTTATATTTAATGGTAATAATTAATCTTGTTCCTGATTGCTGTTGTTATTACTACTGCTCCTAAAATTGACCCACTGCTATCCAACAAAATCTCACCAATTCCTATGGTTCAAAACTCCAGTTAGCAAAATTTAGAAGACCTCAAAACTAAAAATAAGAATAAGAGCAAGAAGAAGCCAATTACCCAATGAAACTTCATGGCTTCCTAAAATCTTGGTCCAAAAACTCAATCATTAGCAATATCTCAAATACCGTGGCGCTGGAATTAGGAATAAGAAGAGGTCGGATTATCCAACGATACCTTGCCAATTCCTGGACGCTTGGATGCAATCCAAATCCAAAACTTCAGTCGGCAACATTTGGAAGATTGTGAAGCTGAGAATGAGAATCTGCCACATTATTTGATGACACTTCCTTTATTCTTGGAGACTATCCAGCTTGTGGAAACTCCAGTTAGCCATATTGGGAAGATGGTGGATCTGGAAAGAAGAATAAGAAAAGGCCACGTTATTCAACGATACCGTGACAATTCCTGGACTCTGGTGGTCCGAAACTCTGCGGATAAATCATCGCGGGGTCCCTCTATCCTTCTCCTGTCCTCCCTTCCCAAAACCACTTGTACCCCAAAGTTTCCTTGGAAGGAGCCATCTACCCAAAGCCGTTCCTTCTCCCCCTCGATCATCTCCGGGTGGCTTCTAAATTGGCTTTTGGATGCTCTGGAATTTTCTGGGGACCCCCTGTCCCCCAAAAGAAACATCCCTTGAGAGCACATTTTCTCCAGGCAGCCTCAGAAGTAATTTCCTCTCCCTTGGACGTCATCTTGGGTGGCACCCGGACCTCCGTCAAGCCGTCCAGCCGTCCATCCGGCTGCTCTATTCTCCGGTCCAGCTGCTCCTTGGCCCTCCCACGACTCTTCCCACCCCCAAATCCTGCCAAAGGACCACCTCCTGCCCCATAATTCACACCCATGCCCCTCCCTGGACCTTCAACGGTGGGCCCGATCCCTTCTAGGCCTTTGTAGCCCCTTGCCCAAACCAAGGCGAGATCCGAACGTGGATCCCCCGCACAAAAGGAACAGTCCGACCCCTTGAGACCCCCTTTCAACCTGAACCTGGAGCCCACCCACCCATTATACTCTGTCTTCCTGGGAGAAGAAAGTTATTTCTAAGAAAATGGATTCTTGCATGGCAGGAGGAGACTGGGGGGGATTCCCGACCCCCAAATTTTCCAAAAGGGAGAAAAAAAGACCCTCCTTTCTGGGGGTCTGGAGTTGCTGGTCTCCTGAGCCGGCCTTTGGGGGTGCCTTGCCCTCCCCCCTCTCCCAGCTCCCTCTTTTTCTTATTCCTGTTCTCCTTCATCTCCTCCTCCTCCTTCCCAGCAGCTGGACCTACAATAGGCCCTAGAGATTTGGGGGGAGGGAGGGAGAAGAGGGGCTGGGGTGGGAGGCAAGGCCCACCGCCTCAATGGGGCCGAGGAAGACCCCTCCTCTCCCTCTCTCCCCCACGCAAGAGTTTCAGGGGGGAAGAACAGCCACCCACAGAGATTTGGGGATGGGGGGAGGCATCCCCTTGGAAAGACGGGGTCCCGTTGCCGTGGTGATGGGGAGAGATGCCCAGAAAAGGACAGTGGCTGGGTGGGTGGGGCGGGGGCCAAGGAAGGCTGCAGACCCCCCAGTGGGTCAGGGGGCACCCAGGGAGAGGGAATTGGGGTGGGGGTGGGGGGGTTGCCAAGCAGTGGGCTCTCCTTTCCATCGCCCCCCCATTCCTGTTGCCCTGGGTGATGGAGACTTGAATGGGAGGCATTGGGGCCGGCTGGCTTCAAACGGGGGACAGAGAATAGGGGCCGCGGGGAGGGGGGAGGGGGAGAGAGAGAGAGACCCCGGCTAATCCCCCTCCTTCCCCCTCCCCCTCCAATTCAAGCGGGCCAAGAAAAGAGGGGTATGGTGGGGGAAGGAGGGTTTGGCCAGCCCGCTGCAGAAGAGGCCGGACCACCAAAGGGTGGCAGGGGGCAACAGCAGGGTTGCGGGGGCGAGGGGAGAAAGACCCCCCCCCCAACATCCACCTTGACTGTGCAATCATAGCTAAAGTGGCATCTCTTGGCAAACCCCTTTTTTTTAAAAAATGTTAAATTATACATTTTCCAATTCAACAATGAGTCGAGATACACGCGAAGGAAACAGAAGCAAGAAAGGCGGCTTTTTTTAAAAAAAGCGAAAAAGAGGCACCCTTCCGCTGCCCCTTCTTCCAGCTATGCTACTTGGGCCAGAGGAGAGTTCTGCGGATGCCCCGGACCACCCAAAAGACAAACGAGGGGGTCCCGGGGCGAAGCAAGCCTGCATTAGAAGCCGGGGCGGCCGAACCGAGGCGGTCGTACTTTGGACAGGTCGCGAGAAAATGTGACCCCCTTGCGGAAAGGCAACGACGCTTGGGAAGGTGGGAGGCAACAGGAAAAGAGGGAGACTCCCGTTGCAGGTGGAGAGACCCCTCCCAAGAAGCCTCCAAAGCCACCCCGAGTTTACAAGATCTGAGCGGGGCGGCTGATGTCTCGAAGGCGGAGGGACAAAGATTGTCGGAGATGTACGCGGTCCGGAGTTAATTTTACTTAAAGTTACAGTTCCAAAGGCCCAACGGAGGTAGTAGTTGCTGTTGCAGTTGTTCTCTTGAAAGGAGCTCCCATTTCTTTTGAGCAACTAAAGCAGTTGTTTTAATTAACCAAGGCCATTTCCGCACGAGACTGTTATGATGCTTTGATTCCACCTTCAACATCCTATGGAATCCTGGGGTTTGCAGTTTCGGGAGGGGCCGGCTGGCCCCTCCCGAAACTGCAAACCCCAGGATTCCATAGGATGTTGAAGGTGGAATCAAAGCGCTATAACAGTCTCGTGCGGAAATGGCCTAAGTATTAGCTAACTGTTTTAGTAACTAATATTGCTATTTTAGGTGAACAGCTCCAGTATCTGGATGTCACGTTTAACATTCTGGTCTGGGATGTAAAATGCATTTTACTTTCACCCACTTCGTTCTCACTTCAGCGCCCAAGCAGCATGAGCCAGCACTAGGACCATGTGATCTTCCTCCTCCACTGTGCCTCTAACTATAAAAACAACTTCAAAGGTACAATTATACTCCGAAAAGAGTACATTTATCCACTGTCATGTTGCAAACACAATGTAACTTAGTTACTCCAAAGAAGAAGAAGGAAGAGGCAATCAGAGATCATAAATCCCATTTCGTTACTTCCAAGTTCTATGGATACGTCATTGAATAAGACAGAGTTCCCCAAACTGGTCTCTTTGGATTACAAGTCCCATCATTCCCACACAATGCTTGTAATCCCATGCTTCTGCAAGGAAGTTGTTTGTGATGAAACTGAGTTGTTGCCTTTAGACTTATAAGCGATCAGTCCTTCATCCGGTATTTGCCAAGATATTAAATGTTTATACACACAATGGGGGGAAAATTGCCCAGGAGATGAGAAGGAAACAGCCAGCGTAGTGTTGTGGTGTGGTTTGTGCATAGGATTACGATCCTGGAGGCCTGGATTCAATTCCCCACTCTGCCATGGAAACCCACTGGCTTACCTTGGGCACATCACACACTCTCAGCCCCAGGAAACCTCATCATAGGTTCAGAAATGACTTGAATGCACACAACAAGAAGCAGGTGAGAAGCAGGTTAGCCAAATCCACTGTTTCCACTCTCAACCCCTGCTGGAAGGCATCATGAGATCCCATCTGATCTTGGAAGCTGAGCAGGGTCAGGTCTGGTTAGTCCTTGGATGGGAGACCATCAATGAAGATTAGGTGCTCTGAGTGATATTTCGGAGGAAGAGACTGGCAAAACGACCTTTGAGGAAGAAAACCCTCTGAAATTCATGGGAAACCCACTGGGTGATCTTGGGCATGTCGCGCACTCTCAGCCCCAGAAAACCTCCTGAGAGGTTCACCTTAAGTCAGAAACAAATCCACACAACATTTTAAATCTATGTACAAGTACATTTGGAAATGAATTAATCCCCAAAGGCTTTAATGAAAACCTACATTTGATTAATTAAATCTACTACAACTCCCACTGGGTCGCTTTGGCGGCACTCAGGCAGTGGTGAGGGATGGTGGGAGCTGCAGTGCGGGAAGATCAGGATGGCTACCCCATTCCCACCATGATGGGGACATGAAATTTACTGGGGCCACCCTGTCTCTCTCAGATTGACCTACCTCACAGGGTCGGTGTGAGAAGGAGGAGAAGGGAGAGATGCAGATGCCACTTTGGAATAAATATGTTTGTTAATTAACACGTTAAGAAAAGCCCTTCGCACAACACAGAGTTAATCAGTGGAACTCACTGACACAAGATGTGGGTGCAAGAGCTATAAGAGGGCACTTGACCAAAAGATGGAGGACAATGAGAGGCTTGTCTAACAGACCAGGGCTTAGAAAAGTTACTTTATTTGGATCACAACATGGTGGAGGAGGAGGAAGATCACACGGTCCCAGTGCTGGCTAATAGCGGGTGGGGAATTCTGGGAACTGTAGTTTTAAAATGCATCAATGCTTTCAAGTTCTGGAATGGGTGTGAGGTCTGACAGCGTGATGGAGCCTCCTTGTTCACCTTAGCCATTTTCCTCTCCCTTCCTGGGCCGCGTCCGTCGACTGGGAGAAGAGACAAAATGACAACCCGCCATCTAAGCCCTTCGGCTTCCTACCCCGAGCCTCGTAACCCCTTGTGATCCCCTCAGGGCTGTGCCTTGCCGTGTCCTCGGTTCCCCGTTCCTGGACCAAAAGGAAAGGGTAACGGTCAGCGGGCTTGACCGTAAGGTTCTGGGTTCGAGGTTCTGGGTAGGCAGCTGAAGGACCTTGGTGGACACGGTTGCCATTTCACTGTCGACCAGCGGCCCTTGGAGAGACCTTCCCAGTTCTAAGATTTGGTGCAAACCAGCTTTTCCAAGCTGTGTCCTTAGGGAGAGAAAGAGGGCTCTTAGCAGCGGTTGTGCGTTCGGATGGGACCTTCAGAGGTCATCCAAACCTCTGCCCCATCCCCCATATGCCACGGGCTGGCACCACCTTTGTGCCACATCCGACAGCGGAATAGGCCCATCCAGAGGATTTTAAATTGTGAATTTTAACCATGAATCTTAAAACATGCATTGTTTTTAAAATAATCTTTATTAATTTAAAATAACCACTTATGACACAATGTTCCACATTACAAAACAAAGAAAAAAGAAAGAAAAAAAGAGAAAAAAGTACAAAGAAACAAGAAAAAGGGAAAAGAAAAAAAAATAAAGGTAATATTAAAAACCCTAACCCAGAGAAATTTTAGCAACATTTTAACATGGAAAACAAATACAAAGTTGACTTTACAACAGATACAAACATTGAAGGAAAAAAAACTTCCCAATTTGCTTCAGTTGCTGATTCGAATTTCTAATTCCGTTCCATCACCTCTTTTTAAATTCATATATTTAATAAATACATGTACTGTTTTAATTAGGTATTTGTATTAGTTGTTCTTCTAAATGGGTATCATGAATTTTAACTCTTTAAGTCTTTTAATTGATTATCTGTTTTTTAACTGATGTTAGCCGTTAACCTGTGGTTGTTCCCTCCATCCAGAGTCAGGTAGTAAGAAATTATGATGATGAGGATGGTGGTGGTAATAATAATAATAATAATAATAATAATAATACCACCACCACCACCACCACCACCACCACACATTTCTTTCTTCATCTTCAGGGACTGGTATGGGCCAACAGTTTGGATCACCGTGATCCAAATCAACCCCAACTTGGAGTAGAACCCTGAAACTGGGAGTCTTCACGGGGTCTTCAAGGAGTAGGGGGTCTTTGGTGGTGGTGGGGAAAAAAGCCGTCAGAAGGAACGTGTCACTTTCCTCTCCTTGCAGGTCTACTCTGCAGGACCGGCGTCCCTTCTCCTTTGGATATCCCCAGGCTCCAGACAGGCCAGTGGTCTGCTGGGCTTCGTAGTCCCCCCCTTGTGTGGGAAGAGAGGGTGGGATACATTGTGGGGGGGGGAATGGAGGGCAGAAGGGCCCATTGCCAGCACCCCCCTTGCCGGCTAATCCGCTTTTCTCTTGCTTTCCTTCTGATGCTCCGAACCCACCTTCCCAGCACACCCCAATAATCCCTTCGGCAAACATTAATTAGTGTGGCCACACAACTGACCCCCCCCCCACCTGGGCCCACCCAAAAGCACTCCTGGGATTAGCAGGGGAGGGGGAGTGAGCGGGCTCAGTCGCTCTGGATCAGCAATGCCACGTCTCCCGGCCTGGAAGCCAATCGCACCACCAATTGCACCGAGGGTCCAACGTGAGCTCTCCCTTTCTCTGGCCGTTTCCGCAGGGACTGTTATAGTGCTATTATTCCACTTCCAACATCCTATGGAATCCTGGGGTCTGCAGTCTAGGGAGGGGGCCTCAGTGTTTTAATTACACTGCTTCACTGTGGATTCCTTTCAGGAACTGTAAGAGTTGGAAGGGCATTCCAAATTCCTTGCTCAGCTTGGGCAAGCCACGCTCTCTCAGCCTGAGGAAGGCAAGGGCATCCCCCCTCCAAACAAACCACGCCAGGAAAACCCCAATAGGGTCCCTTAATAGACGAATACCACCCCAGGCTGCCCTGTGAGCGATCCAGAATGCTCCCCGGCCTCGGGAAGATGGGAACTGCAGTCCAATGAACATAAGTGGACTCTGTTAACGCAGGCTGCTCTATTAATATTGGTTTTTTTAAACTGCAAGCGCTTTAGGGCAGAGACCTCTGCATCCATATTTTCACAGATGGAGTTCTGTACATGATAGTGCAGATGTTTTACATATGTGGAGAGATTTTTCTTTTTTTGGTATATAAAACAAATATAATCTGTCTGTTGCTTTAATCCAAGTAGCAATTGTGACAGATGACCTTTCCTCGTGAAAGCAGCAAAAAAGTGGCATTTATTCTCCTTAGTTCAATTCTCCCTGAGAGAAGAGATTATTACAATAAATGACGACGGTAGCAAGATTAACATACGCACAGAAATGGAGCTAAACACCATTAATTCCTACAAAGCAAGACTGGCTTGCTAAAATTGACCGATCCAGCTGAAATGGACAAATTATCAACACCGATTAGAGAAAAATCATTGCTGTCATTTTATGAAAGACTCAGAATGTTTGTATTTTGGCAGAAAAGAGAGAGTAACATGTTAACCAAACCTGTTAATTACCAAAATGTACAGTTAAGTCAAAGAAGTGCATGAATGGCATTATAGTTGGAGAAATTACTTTATAGAGTAAAATGTATTTGGAAAGTTGGAAGACAGCATTAATTGTTCTTTTCTTTCTCTTGTTTGCTTTTTCTTCTCTTCTGTCTTTCTGCTTGTATTGAAAGTTTCTAACAATATTTTTTGAAAAAGAATTCTATTGTCTTGTTGCAGCTTCCCAAAAAGCCACTTGGATGGTGATTTTTTTTTTTCCTGAGTGCACATTTACTTAAATACAAGTAATTCAAAGTTCCATCCACTCAAAGGCACGTGAATAATAAATCCGCTAAAGCATCCCTTTTAATGATTTGGAGAAAGTTGGGAAATGACACCCCAAAAACGAAGCAGGATCTGAGTGCGAGAGCTCTGGCTGGTGATTTCCCTTAAATTGGCACTGTTCTTGATTTCCGTCTGAGAAACGCCTCTCCGTCTGAGAAGCCCAGGGTCCGGCCTCTGGACCTCAGAGGCTTTTCCTTGTCAAATTTGCTTAAATCTGTATTAAAATGTAGTCCAGCCCAGATATTGTCCATCCACACAGCACAGCGGGTCTGCCTCCCCCTACGGAAGGACCACTCCCCACAATTCTTCCTCGGAGGACGGGGTGGCAGGATCTCCTGGTTTTTGATGCGCATCTATTTTGGAGTGTGGGGAGAGCGAGTTCGTCTTCACGGAGACGTCAGATGAAAAGACCTCCTGTGGGAGGAGGAGAGGAAGTCAGAGCTTTAGCATCAAGACAGCCCCCAACCCCAACTGGTCATCTTAAAGGGCCCGGACCACCCCCAAAACTCACCCGTCACCTCCACGCTGGCTCCGGTAATGTACTGACTGTCCTCGGAGGCCAGGAAGACACAAACGTCGGCAACATCTGGCAGGAAAAAAAAAGGAGAGGCATAAAACTGAGCAGACCCCTCCCCAAATATCTGCTTCCCTGCTCCCCCAAAAAGGAGCCAGAACTCCTCCTTGCACCCCCAAGAGAAGGAAACCCCGATTTACTTCAAACTATCAGCTTGAAATTGTTGCAGCTTTAAAGTCCTTTTAACTGTTGCTCTGCTCTATTCTGTTCCAGTTACTTTTTGGCACTGCAAAAGGGGTGCTTATCCCCCATGTCTCAGACCCCCAAAAAACAGCAGGGGGGGGCTGGTTTGTATGAGTGAGAGCATTGGTTCATGTAGCTCTGTGCTGCCCCTCCCTTCCTTCCCCCAAAATAAGGGTCCTCCAAGGCCAGGGACTCCCACCTCCCCAAAAAATTCCTGGAGCTGAGCATCCCACACTTGCTCCTGGAGGACCCCCATGTTGGGAGGAGGGAGTGGGAGGCCTGATTGCAGTAACCACTCCTGGGAGAGGCCCACCCACTCTCTTTAGAGACCCCCAAAGATGGAGGTGAAGCTAAAATGGTGTTGATGTGCGTGGCCTTTGGTCCATGAAATGTCTCTGAAATGTCCCCCATGCCCTTCAGGAGCCAAAAGGGCCATTTCACCAGCTTTCCAGGTCTCCTCAGTTGGACAGAAAAGACCTTCTCTCAACCAGGAAGAAAACATGAAGTTGATTTGAGTGAAGAGTGTGCTGCGGCAGCTAAAAAGGCCAATGCAATTCTAGGCTGTATCAATAGGAGTATATTATGTTTAGGTCAATGGAAGCTGTGGAAGCAAGCTATTCTGCCTTGGTCAGAGCCCATGTGTAGGAATCCTGTGTCCAGTTCTGGACAACATAGTCCAGGAAGAACACGGAGAAGCTGGGAGGTGTCTGGAGGAAGGTGATCAAAACACTAGAAGGCCTGGAAACTATGAAGCCCTCTGAGGAGCGGCTCAGGGAGCTCCAGGGTATGTTTAGCTGGGGGAAGAGATGGTTAAGAGGGGACATGAGACCCATGTTGAAATATCTGAAGGGACAGCATATGGTAGGACGGAGCAAGCCTGTTTTCTACTGCTCCAGAGACAAGGACATGGAGCAATGGCTTCAAACTCCAGGAAAAGAGATTCCACCTAAACATTAGGAAGAACTTCCTGACGATAACAGCATTTTGACAGGCGAATATTCTGCCTCCATGGAGTGTGGCGGAGTCCTCTCCTTTAAAAACCTCCAAAGAGAGGTGGGCGTCCATCTGTCAAAGGGAGGGCTTTGACTGGGTCTTCCTTCATGGCAGGTGGGGGCTGGACTGGATGGCCTTTGGAGCCTCTCCCAACTCTGTGATTTTAGGACTTTATGAACCACACTGAGTTTCAATTTCTTCTGATCTTAATTCAAGGAACTGATCCTGATCTGCAAAACCCTAGACAGGAACTAAACTGAAAGTCAACTTTTTGTCCCCTTCACGGTTAAATAAAGGTCTCTCCTGGTCTCCTCTCACAAAAGGGACAAAATTAATCCCCCTGCACCCTCCTAGGAGGGACAGCTTCCATGGAGGGATATTTTTAGTCAGGAGCATTTTTCCATTTTTTTCCCCTTTGCAATTAAAATAAAATAAAATAAAAGGAGTGCACGGGGGTATTTTCGGACCTTCAGGCTCTCCCAGCCGGCCCAGAGGCACCATCGCTGCAAACTGCGGGAGAAGAAGACATAGTCCAGGTCAGAAAGGGCAGCCAGGAGGGAGAAATTCGAACCCAGAGCACCCCACCCAGCTGCCACTGACCACCAATGAAACCACAAGAGGAACTGGGGTTTGGGGCTTCCTCAGTGCCCTCCCAACCCATAAACGAGGGGCTAAGAGAAGACCCACCGACCTTATCCAGGACTTTCTGGGGGACTTTGTCGGTCATGGGGGAGCGGATGAAGCCGGGGAGCACCGTGTTGCAACGGATGCCGTACCTGCAGTGGAGAAAACCAGGAGGTCAGGAGGCGCAAAATTGGGGTGTGGCCACGATTTGGGGGTGCCTGCGACCACGCCCACGTTGGAAAGAGGCCAGGCAGCCCCCGGCTGCTTGGGGTCCCTGCATCGAATGGGGGGGTTGGACTCCATGACCTCTGGAGACCCCTCCCAACTCCAAAAATCTATGATTTATTAGAACATTTACGTCGAAATGGCTCGTTCCCTGGGATCCCAAGGTGCCAATACAAGCAAGGCCAGTTTAAGCCCTTTAAAGCACTTTAAAATCCGCTGGCCCCGTCCTTGCTCTCCTTCCGCCGGCAGGTCAAAGCGTTTTTGCGTCCTCTGCCTTTTACACGTTGACAGTTTGGGCTTTTAAGGTTCTGTTTGAAAGGTCTGCACGCAGACTTTTAATGGCATTTTGGTATTTTTAAGACATTACTCTTGAACTTACATTTATACTTATAGTCAATATATTTAACTATACTTTTAGTTATGCTTATATTTCTACTCATACTTGTATTTATACTTACATTTAATATATCTAACTTATATTTATGCTTTTTTGGATTTTTTTTAATTCATATTTTCAAAATGTTGTTAGCTGCCTCAAGTCCCATTAATGGGAGAAAAGCAGGATATAAATTAATAAAATATAACAACAACAACAATAGTGGCCCTGCATATCCATGGATTCGGAATCCATGGATTCCACCAACCGTAGCTGGAAAATATTCAAAATAAATAAAGTAAAATTCCAAAGGCAAACTTTGATTTTACCATTATACATATTTATTAATTTGTATATAAATTATACTCACACACACACACACACACACACACCTATATAAATTATACAATTATTATAATTATACAATTGTATCGGTGCAGTAAATTATATAAAATTATACTTATATACAGTGATTATAATGGTGTAGTAAATTCTATAAAATATAACTATATAAATTTTATATAATTTACTGCACCGTTGTACATAACGGGGATTGAACATCCACACATTTTGGGATCCATGGGGAGTCCTGGAACCAACCCCAGAGGATACCGGAGGGCCCGCTGTAATAAATGATAATAACAGTTAACAACAATATTCAAAACAGCAAAAAAATAGCTCAGGCACACAGAAAGTATATGGAAAAATTTCACAGGTCCAAAGAGGATTTAAAAGGATTAGAACAGCTGCCAACCAGAGCACGGACATTTCTCGGAGGAAAAAAAATAAACGAGACGCAATAAAAGCCACGTTTTTCTTGGTTACGGATTTGGGTGTGTTGAACCCGCAGTCTTCTGCCCCCACGCAGCATAAGCTCAATTAAACATGTGCGTACACGAACACACACAAAAAAGGACAGCCACTGCCCACGGATGTGCCTTCGGCAAGTCACGACACAAGAGGGAAAAGGGACGAGGGGGGAGGAGGAAACACACAACCGCAGGAATGCTGAACTTTTTTTTTTTTAATCAAGGCTGAAAATCTTGCATTCAACACACACTGTGTGCAAAGAAGGGGCTCTAAAGATGCGCCATAGACGTCTCTCTCCCCCATCTCCCCAAATCCTGGGGCCTACCTGGCCAGCTCCTTGGCCGCCGTCTTCGAGAGAGCCTCCACCCCCGCCTTGGATGCAGCGTAGTTCACCTGTCCCAGGTTGCCCACCTGGCCAAAGAAGAAGAGAGGGTGAGCGTGGGGGAGGGATGTCACAGGGACCAGACACCCCCGAAGACCACCCTAACAGGAAGGGCAGGTGGAATAAATCTGGGAGTCTTAGTAGACCCCAAGCCGAACAGGAGCCAGCACTGTGATGCAGCAGCTAAAAAGGCCGGTGCGATTCTAGGCTGCATCGATAGGATAGCGTCTAGGTCAGGGAAGTGATAGTCCCACTCTATTGCGCTTTGGTCAGACGCCCCTGGGAGGGATACTGTGTCCAGCTCTGGGCACCCCACAGTTCAAGAAGGATATGGGCGAGTTAGAACATGTCCAGGGGAGGGCGACCAAAATGGTTAAAGGCCTGGGAACCATGAAGCCCTGTAAAGAGCAGCTTTAAGGGGAGTTGGGTATGTTTAGCTTGGAGAAGAGAAGGTAAGAGGGGACGCGACTGCCATGTTTAAATATTTGAAGGGATGTCATGGGGAACATGGAGCCAGCCTGTTTTCTGCTGCTCCAGAGACCAGGACATGGAGCAATGACTTTGAACTTCAGGAAAAGCAATTCCACCTAAATATTAGTCAGAACTTCCTGTGGGTAAGAGCAGTTGGAGAGCGGAAGACGATGCCTCAATCGAGTGTGGGAGAGCCGCCCGCTTTGGCCTGTCTAAACAAAGGGTGGTTGGTCATCTTTTGGGAGTGCTGTGATTGTGTCTTCCTACACGGCAGAATGGGGTTGGACTGGACGGCCCTTCGGGTATCTCAGAGGGTTTCATGGCTTCCAGGCCTTCTATCATCTTGGTTGTCCTCCTCTGGACACCTTACAGCTTATCTGTATCTTTTTCCGAACTGTGGTGCCCAGAACTGGACACGGTATTACGCTCTACTCCTACTGATGCAGACTAGAATCACACTGGCCTTTTTAGCTGCTGCACCACACTTTTGGCTCATGTTCAGCTTGTGGTCTACTAGGACTCCTAGACCCCTTTTGCACGGGGTTAGCAGGAAAAGAGGAGGACCCATTAGAGGGGGACAGACTCCTTCTAGCAACCCCCAGCATAACAGCAACTATAGCAGTTCAGCTGCTGGGCTGGGCGGGACATGGTGGACGATGGAGGAGACAGTTCACGGTACCTTGCCCACGACGCTGCCCATGTTGATGATGGATCCGCCAGAGGCCTTGCTCTCCACCAGGGCCCGGGCCACAGCCTGCGTCACCAGGAACGTCCCCTGAAAGAGAAGGACAGAGGTTGAGACAGTGTGACTCCTGCCACCAAGAGGGAGGCGAACTGCCCTCTTCCCTGGCACACGTGTGCCGGTCCGCTCACCTTGAGGTTCACCCTCAGCACGGCGTCGAAGGCCTCCTCCGTCTGCTTGAGCAGGAATTCGTCCAGCGTGATGCCGGCGCAGTTGACGCAGATGTTGGCCGGGTGGGAGAAGCGGGTCTGGGGGCAGAGGAGGGAGGCAGGTTAGGGGGCTCGCAAGGGGAGGAACGGAGGAGGTTCAGGCCTGGAGATTTTGGAGCACGTGGTTTGGATTCGGGGACCAGGGTTTCAATCCTTGCTCAGCCACTGGCTGGTCTTGGGCAAACTACACTCTCTCAGCCTCAGACGGAGACAATGGCAAACCTTATCTGAATAGATCGGCCCAAAAATCATTTTTGAAAAAGAGAACCGGTGTGGGATAGTGGTCTGAGCACTGGACTATGACTCTGGAGCCCAGCAGTCAAATCCCTGCTCGGCCATTGGCTGACCCTGGGCAAGTCACACTCTCTCAGCCTCAGAGGAAGGCAAAAACAACCCTCTTCCGAACTAATCTTGTACAGAAAACCCCCTGGATAGGGTCGCCGGAAATTGGAAACGACTTGAAGGCAGACAGCAAGAGGGTCACAAAGGATGAAGCAAACCTGTGAACATCCCTAATTAAATTTCATTTAAATGCTGTTATTTGAGATAATGATGATGCCTCTGATGGCAATAACAATTTACTTCCTTTCTTAAGAAAAGGGATATAAATAAAATTTAATATAGTTATATTATTAACTATATCAATTATTATTACCTTTAACCTTTAATTAAAATATCAATTTCAAGCAGAAATGACCATTTAAGTCAGGAGTTGGTAAAACACAAATATCCTGGGAACTACCTATATATTCATTTTATTATTAAAATATTTATTGATTTCTGACTTATGGTGACCCTAAGGTGAAGCTATCATGTGGCTTTCTGGGGCTGAGAGCTTGTGACAGCTAAAGTGAGTTTCCATAACCGAGCAGGGAATCGAACTCGGATCTCGAGTTTCCTAGTCCAAGGTTCAAACCATTATACCACGCTGCCTCTCCTGAGGGTTGATCCTCTGTCCTGGATAGAAAAGATAACGTTAAATATTAAAACAAGTTAAAAATTAAAAGAACATTAAACGTTAAAACAAGTTAAACAGTTTCAAGCAACAAAAATCATTTAAACAAGCTAAAAACATATTTAAAAAATCTGCTGTGATGGGTTTGTTTGTTTCTTGCCTTTCTCCCAATACTGGACACAAATAGTAATAATGATAAAAACAAATTTAAATGCTTTTAAAAACTACGTAAAACCCTATTTGGAAGGTACTTCAGCTCCCATCAGCCACTAACCAGCCGATCCCAAGTGCTGAGGAACAATTTCAATCCAAATTAAAGAGATTTGGGGGAAAAAATTATCTCTCTTCATGAAAGCCTGGTGCCCGGTAGAGGGGAAATGCCAACTCAAGTAGATGGCAGCTCCGAGTCAAGAGTGCGAATCCTAATTTTTGGTGAACTACAACACCCACCATCCCCTAGCCCACTAGGAGCTGCAGTACAACATCCCGCAATTGTCCGATCCGTGATGCTCCGCTGACCCCACCTGGATCTGGGTCATGAGGTCGGCCACGCTCCTTGCACACCCCACGTCCACGTGCAAAGCCTGGTGGTCACCCGGCCGAAGCCCCTGCAGCGTCTCGGCCGCCCCGGCGTTGTCGCGGTCAGCCACGGCCACCGTGGCCCCTTCCCTGGCCAGGCGGGCACAGACGGCACGGCCGATGCCACTGCCACCCCCTGTGGGTGGAAGAGAGGAAAACGCTCTCCGATCAGCTTAATGACAGGCAGACATCCAACAGGTAGGGTTTTTTTAAAAAAAAAAACACCACATATGGCATCTCCATGAGAAATCTACTTCCCTTCCAAAATCTCCTACAAAAATCTCAACAGCAGACAGAAATCCAACAGGTTATAAAAATCGTGACATTTCATGCCAAATGTTTATCCTCACTAACTTCCCTCTTTGCCAATGCAACAATTAACAGAAATCCAACAGGTCATTAAAAAAATACAGCATCATTTAATATCTTTAGCCACCTCTCTCCCGAAATTTGTTCCTTTGTCAGCAATAGGCAGAAATCCAACAGACTTCAAAAAAAAAAGGCAGTTTGTGGTCTTTCTGTGCCAAGGGCAGCAACAGCACCTGGTGAATGTTCTGCCTGACTGACGGCCCGAAGAGCCCGGCAGAGGGCTTACACCCACGGGGTGGACATCCAACAGGTGAACCTCTTCTGCTTCACCCCCGTGTTTGGCAAAACGCTTCACCTGTTGAACTGACGCCTCTCAGGGAGCAAAAAAGTGGCACAAGAGGCATGGGTGGCTGTCTGAGAGACGTCACTTCCCCCCGCCACGTCCCTCTCCTGGCCTTAATTAAAGAATTAAAGTAACGGGAGTTAACAGAAAATTCCTTCCACCCATGCATGCTCTGGGGTTGGGAGCAGGGGGTGGGGAAAAGCTACTTTTGGGGTTATAGTTTCCCCAAATTTCCCCAGCCACTGTGTTGTCTTTCAGTCAAAACAACCAACTCCTTTTCCCAGGTGAGCCGCGGATTCTGGGCGTTGCACTTCAAAAAGTTATCCCCCCCCCCCCCCCGCAGGCTGCCTCTGGAATTTTAGGCACTGCAATAAAAAGGGTAACTTTTTTTCCCCAAGCTGGTTTCAATGCAATGCAATGCAAAAAAGGCAGCTTTTGCAAAACACCTGGGAGATTTTAGGGACTGCAATGCAAAAAAGGTAACTTTTGCAAGGGGATTTTAGGCACTGCAGTTTTTTAGAAAAGTTACTCTTCTAATCTCTGCCTGGGGCAAGTTGCTTGCACTCGAAAGAGTGCAGCCGGGGGTCCCTTCCAGAGCCCCCAATTTCCTTCCCCCCCCAATGCCCCTCCTCTGTCCCCCCTCCCGCAGCTTTGCGGCTGGACCCCCGCCTTTGCAGCAGCCAGCCCCCCCTCCCTGCCCCCTCCCCACCCAAGGGGGGCACCTGTGACCAGCGCCAGAGCCCCCGCAAGCCTCAGAGGGGCGGCCATGCCTCAGCCCTTAGAGGACCCGGAGTGGAAACTGCGGTCACAGAGAGGGGGGGGGGAGAGAGAGAGAGGTCTCAGGGCGAAGTCCCTCCCCCGGAAGTCATGGGGAGCCACAGAGGTTACAGGCAAGACGGGGCCGGGCCGCTCTGGGCAGCCCTCTCGATGACCCTGGTCATCCAGGATGTTCTGCAAACAAAATGATGCTTGCAGAAGGACTTCTTGCCAGAGCCTGATGGGAATGGCGCAAGTCTCCTCCGCCTGCTGCGTTTGGACTGCAACCCCCATCGTCTCCCAGCAGTGGCTGATGGGTGCTGCAGTCTGGGGGGCTGGGTGGTGCTCTGTTGCCGCTCTGTCCTGCCTTGAGTTAGAGCTGGGGGAGCCGGCAGGGGGACCGCCCACTCCGTGGCCCGGCACACCTGCACGCCCTCTGGGCCGGAGGCTGACGGGAGCTGCGGTGCAAAAAGCAAGGCACACCTGCGATGCTGCGACCTGGATTTATCCGCATCTTCCAAAGGGTATCTAGTCCGGCCCGCTGCCCGAACCTCGACTCCCACCAGCCCCTAAAGTAAACTGTGAGGCTGCTTCGAGATTCACTTCGAGAACCTTCGGAGGGAGATACAGAATCCTAGATTTGGAAGGAACCTCTAAGGGCCAAACAGTCAAATCCATGCTGGAAGATAAGAGTCAAAGCCCTCCCAACAGAGGGCCATCCAGGCTCTCTTAAAAACCTCCGAAGGAGGGGTAAACTCCACTAGACTCCCAGGAAGCAGCATATGACAGTACCAAGCACCTGTTACTATCTGGAAGTTCACCCCAATGTTTAGACGGAATCCGTTTTTCTGAAGTTTGAAGCTATTGCCCTGTATCCTGGTCTCCAGAGCAGCAGAAAAGAGGCTTGCTCCATCCTCCACATGACATCTCTTCAAATCTTTAAATATGGCTGTCATGTCCCCTCTCGACCTTCTTTCCTCCAGGCTAAACATTCCCAGCTCCCTCGGCCCCTTCTCAGGGGGCTTCATGGTTTCCAGACCTTCCGCCACTTGAGTCGCCCTCCTCTGGGCACCTTCCGGCTTGTCCTTCTCCTTCCTGAACTGCGGGGCGCCCAGAACTGGACACAGGGCTCCTCCAAGCGGGGGAAGAAAGGGAGATCGCTCGCCTCCGCCTAGAAGCACATTCCGCTATCTTATCCTCTGGCACAGGAGGGGATGCAAGGATTTTAACGAATAAACGAAAGATTTGTTCTGCAACAGAAGCGAAGATCCAGCCCTGAGATTGCAGACTCAGTACCTCCTCCACCTGCTACGTTTGCACACCCTCCGACTCTCCCAGTTACATCTCTGCCACACCGTTTTTTCCAGCTTTCCCGGCTTCTCCCTCCTCCCGCTTTGTTCTCAGTTTATTCCAATTGCCGCAGAAAGAGTTTGCACCGCATTAGTTCAGCCGAGTTAACTCGGTCTATTCTTCCGCGCTAATAATTTCTGCCGTCGTGACCACGTGCCAATGTCACTTTGCTGACCGTTCCCTGCTTTTTATCTGCGAAATGTGGAAGGGTATCTGCTTCTCCCATTGAGCTGAGAGGAACGAACACACGGACGCACAATCACACCTTTCGAATCTGGAATCATTTTATTATTTTGCAGCTAACTAACCATTGCCCCCTACAATGGCCTCCACCATCCTCTCCCCCTTGAAAAAAAAGGAAATTAAGATTAATTTGAGCCCGAAGCCCCCTTTTGTCTCAGGAGCAAGAAGTCGAGAGAAAACGGATTGCGTTGACCTGACCAAACATTTTTGCTCCGGGAGGGAAAACCAAATACACCAGGTCCGGATCAAAACTAAATTGGCCCGCTTCTACTTTCTCTTTCTCCTGCACACACTTTTTCAATGGCTTTGGACTGTGGTTCCTATCCTCCAGCACAAGTACTGGCTGGGGATGATGGGAACCACAATCCTAAACTTCAGAAGCAATGTGGGAATCCAAACGACACCCAGCCGTTCGGTTTGGGAGTTTACCACCCCCTGCTGTCCAACACAGAAATGATAAATGATTTGGTTTTTTTTCCCCCCTAGAGTTCCACCTTTTATGTCTATTTTTTCCTGTTTTTTAATGTCATGAAAAACCATTTCTTGTCTGTTAAGAATCACTGACCCAAATAACATCCCATGTAACGTTCTACAAAAGATTCCAAAAAATCATGTAAATATATATGTATAAAAAGGAAGTGTACACATGAACTAGCCCCCCCCCAACACCCATTAGAGTATTAAAATAAGGAGACGTCCTACCCAGAAAGGGCGGTGGCAGGAGTGGAGTCTCTCCCCCGTCCACCGCACTTCACCTGGAGGAAGAGCTACAGCAGCAGAAGAAACACATATATAATCCCCGTCCCAGACCTTGGGCTCTCTTTGTTTTTCTACATTTCGGTGGCATGTTGGGGAGGAATGAAGGTCCCCTCATCCCCCATCAGCAACACCTTAGTCCGCAAAGCTTGGAAACCATCAATTAGAAACTAACCTTTCCCTTTCCACCACTTTTATACACATTTTGGAACCATGATTTCCAATAATCCCCTAATCCAAATTCAGAGCTGGCGGAGGGGAAGAAAATGATACCTTTTTTGGACTTCAAAACCCGGAATCCCCCCAGATGGGGGATTCTGGGAGGTATAGTCTGCAAAAGGCACTTTTCCCAAGCTCTGACCTGTGTCCCATTCAGTCCTAGGAAATTCTACTCAACCCAATTTGTAGTATTTCCCCCCTCCCCTGTTTTGGTCCCTTTGGTCGATTCCCCATAACTAGAGCTTGGAAGGGGGCCCATGAGACCAAAGAAAGGAGAACGCACAACTCCCACTCCGTCCCCACGGGGGTGACGCTGGAGTGCACTCGACCCCCTGACAAAGCCCTGGAGTTGTTGCTGTCATCCAGAGGAAACCTGTTGAGAGAAATCCCACTCCCCTCTGCGTGTTACACGCATCTGCACAGCCGTCGCCGTGCCCCACGCTCCCGTTCGTCAGTGTCCTGTAGGAATAGAATGATCCCATTTTCTTCCCTCTAGGAGTTGGGACAGAAGAGTTGGTCCTCTGGAGAACCAGACTCACTTCCTCTTAGTCTCGCTGGATCCTCACGGCGCCCCCTGGAGGACAGGAAGAGCAGCACCAGGGGGGCAGGAAATGTGGGTTTTCAGGAGTGGGAAAATTCAGATCCTCCCTCCTCTCTGTTTCGAGGAAAGTGAGGTGGGAGTCACAACGGCCTCGTGGGAGCTCCTTCTCTCTCTCTCTCTCTCTCTCTCTCTCATGGAATGCCACGGGTGATCCTCCGCTCCCGAAACCGGTCCCTGCCTCCCGCCAGGCGCCTCTCTTACTCGTACTGGGCAATGAAGACCATCATGGCCACACCGCACACGATCCACAACACTTCCATCAGGGACTGGATGGGCCCCGATTCCTGCAGCAGCTCTGGGATGACCGAGACGGTGGCCACGTAGATGAAGCCCCCGGCTGTGAACGGGAGGATCCAGGCAGTGGCCGCCTCCCCCACCCCCTCCGCCAGCAGGGAGCAGACCGTGCCCGCCAGCGCCCCCAGGGCCGTCACCAGCTGCAGCTTCATGGCCTGAAGGAGAGAGAGGGAGGCACAGAGTCAGAGGCGATCACAGGGAGAAGGTGCTTGAAAACACTGACATTGTAGCCTGGTCTAAATGTATGAAGGGATCTCATATGGAAGATGGAGCAAGCTTGTTTTCTGCTGCTCCAGAGACTAGGACATGGCGCAATGGATTGAAACTACAGGAAAAGAGATTCCAGCTCAACATGAGGAAGAACTTCCTGATGGTAAGAGCAGTTGGACAGTGGAATATGCTGCTGCCCAGGAGTGTGGTGGAGTCTCCTCTTTCGGAGACTTTTTTTTTTGGCCATTGTTGGGAATGCCTTGTGTCTTCCTGCAGGGCACAATGGGGTTGGACTAGAGGGCCCCGGAGCTCTAGGATTCCCTGGCTGTTTCCTGCAACATACACCAGCCCTGGCCAGAATAGTCAATGGTGAGGGATGATGGGCATTGCAATGCAACATCATCTGGATGGGAACAGACGTTTCTCACTGTCCTGGTCCACGGCAAAGCAGAGGAACAGCCCCTGGCCTCTGACTCTCAGCCTGAACCAGAACAGCGTCACTGAATCAACGTGAGGGACGTGATGCTCCGAGCTCGCTCTCGCTCATACCTAGAATGCAGAATTTGCAGATATACCATCTCTTCTAGCCCGTGGCTCTGGTCTTGCTACAGACAAATCCATCCCAACACAGTCTTTTCTGAGTCCCTTCAAGGTAAACCGTTACCGCACTACGAGGCCACTTGAACTGCCACGGCCGAGGTTAGAGAGTACATTATGGAGGAGCCTTTCAGTTAATGTTGGTATTTGAAACCAAACAACAAAAAAGCCCAATAAAGGTTTCAGAGCCCGCCTCTCACATGCTCTTTCCTTTCCCACCACACTTCTTCCGTCTGGAGGGGCTTCACACAGCACAAGAGTTGCAAAAGCACTTTGCACATGCCCTGAAACCTGTTGACGTTGTGTGTCTTTGAGCCATTTCTGACTTATCACAACCCTAAGGCGAACCTGTCATGGGGTTTTATGGGGGCCGAGAGTGTGTGATGCACTCAAAGTCATCCACCGGGCTTCCGTGGCCAAGTGGGGAATTGAACCCGGGTCGGGTTCAGTCATCAAACCACTCTACCATGCTGCTCTCGTTGTGTGCCTTAAAGTTCTTTCTGACTTATAGTGACCCTAAGGGGACCTACCACAAGGTTGTCTGGGGCTGAGAGTATGTGATACACCCAAGGTCACCTGGTGGGTTTCCGTGGCCAAGCGGGGGATTTGAACCCTGGCCCCTGGAGTCGCAGTCCGTCACTCAAACCACTACACCATGCTGAGACGTGTTTAAATTAAACTAAACTAAGTTCCTCATCCTCTGTCTAGCTGGATTTTTTTAGCAACATCAGCATTGGTGTAGCAGCAAAGGAGGCCCGGAGCAACAACACAGACTTTCGCTGCCGAAGTGAAGCAGCTTTTCTGTGGTAAATCTCGAGGAGGGAAAGAATGAGATTCTATTCTCGGTGAACGTACTGCGGGTAGCCACGTGTAGGTAGGCGCTACGTCGTGCTGGCTCTCGGGGCAGCAAGGAACCCCTACCCGTTCCCCCACCCCACTCTTGTTTCCTCTGAGGAGCTGGCAGAGGCCGTGGCGCGAGGGCACGCAGCGCCTTACCTTCCGCTTGCTGCAGCCGGACTGGACGAGGATGGCAAAGTCTCCCACCTCGTGGGGCACCTCGTGGAGCAGGACGGTCAGGGTCGTGACGGCGCCCACGGTGCTCCCGGCCAGGAAGGAGGCCCCCAGCGCCAGCCCGTCCGTGAAGTTGTGGGCGAAGTCGGCCGCCAGGTTCAGGTAGCCGGCCACACGCATGGCTGGGCGGGAGAAGAGGGGGAAAGAACGAGAGGAGGAAGAGGAAGGAGAGAGAGGAGGAAGAGGAAGACAAGGCAGGAAAGGAACAGGTGGCAGAATGAGAAGAGGAGAAAGAAGGAGGATGGGAAGAGGAGAGGACGGAGAGGGAAAGAAGAGAAGAGAGAGAAGAGGAAGGAGGAGGAAGAAGATGAGAAGAACAAGGAGGAAGAGGAGAAAGAAGGAAGAAGAGGAGGAAGAGAAGGAGCAGGAAAATGCGGAGGAAGAGGAATAAGAGGTGGAGGAGGGTGAAGAGGAAGAAAAGAAAAAGGAGGAAGAGGAAGAGAAGAAGAAAGGTAAGAAGAGGGGGGGAAATGCGAAGAGAAAGAAGAGGAAAGAGAAGGAAGAGGAGAACAGAAGAATGCGAAGGAGGAAGGACCAGGAGAAAGAGGAAGTGAAAAAGTAGCAAGAGGAAAACAGGAAAAGGAGCAGGAAAGAGAAGGAGAGGAGGAGGAAGAAGAGAAGAAAAAGAGGAAGATGAGGAGGAGGAAGAAGAGAAAAATGATGAAATGGGGAGGAGAAAGACAAGGGGGAAGATACATGGGGGAGGCGGAAGAGAATATAAGATTGACAAGAGGGGAAGGAAGAAGAGGAGGAGGAAGAGGAAAGGAGAGGAGGAGGAAAAAAAGAGGGTAAGCCCTGGCAACTGGGAGGCCGAGGAGCAACACCCAGTTCCCTGCCCGCCCCCACATCCAGGCCCCCCCCGGCCACGGTGCCCGCCCTGCCACTCGGCTCAGAGCCCCCCCCAGCATTCCCCCCTTACTGGTCACGGGGGTCTTCTCCTTCCGCTTAGGGGCGACCCTCTCCGCGGAGCCCCCGGCGGGGTCCTTCTCTGCTTCGTCGTCGCTGGTCTTGGCCTTGGCGGCTAAAAAGGAGAGAGAAAAGGGTCAGAGGCGGGGGGGGGGCAGGCAGCTGCCTAATTAATTCACGATGTCAACGTCCCGCCTTTCTCCAGGAACGGAACCCAAGGCAGCTCAGGTCAAATTAGAAACAAATTGTACTAAAACCTAGTTGCTACAAAAGAGTAGAAGACCCTTACACAATTATAATAAAAACACTGACTTACAGGTCAAGCACCCCTCTCCCAAAATTGTTCCAAATCCCAAATGAGTGGCTGAGACAGTGGCCCCTTTGCCTTGTGAGGGTTCTATGTGCGCAAACTTTGTTTCATGCACAAAATTATTGAAAACAGTGAAAAAAAGTCTTTCAATTATTATTTAAAATATTGAATAAACTCATATTAAAAACGTGACTATTAAAAATATTACTTAAAAATATTAAAAATATTCAGTGAAATCAGGAAATGCATTTATTATTTGACACATCTCCAAGCATACCTCATTTTGTACATGCACCTACTCCAAAATCTGGAAAAAAAAAACCCGTAATAGGGAACACGCCCCCGGTCCCAACCATTTCAGACACGGGCGGCGGGGGGTCCAGCCTGTTCCAGAGAGGGCAGTTCTGTGCATTTCCCTCAGCCTGGAAACTCTTGTGGAGGAAGGGAGGGTGGGGGGAGGAGGAAGTTTGGGCTGGCGCCCGGGCCGTACCCACCGCGGCTGTGTCCGTGTGTGTGTCCGTGGCCGCCCTTGACGTGCCTGACAAACTTTTCCACCACCAGGAAGGCTACGATGCCCCCCAGGACCCAGAGGCCGACCGACATCATGCGCTGGTGCTCAGGACCTGCAGGGGGGCAGCCGGAAAAAGAGAGAGAGAGAGATAACATGGGAGGGTCTTCCACTTTCTTATTTTCCCCCAGACCGCCTTCTGACTTAGGGTGACCCACATGGAAACCTATTACAGGGTTTTCTCGGTGATATTTTGAAGAGGGTTTTTTTCCCTTGCCTTCCTTTGAGGCTGAGAGAGTGTGGCTTGTCTAAGGTCACCCAATGGGTTTCCAGGGCTGAATGGGGATTTGACCCCCGGTCTCCCAGAGTTCTAGCCAAGACTGTGATAAGAAAAATGTTTAGCCTGCTGGGTTTTATAGTTTGCTGTTGAGCATGCTGGGCTCTAACAACGCTAATAATAATGATATTTTATTTGTATCCTGCTTTTTGCCAAGAACTGGGCCTCAAAGTACAATTTAAAAACAGATAAATTGCATATATTAAAACAGAACTGAAACATAAGAGAATTGAGCTATGCTGATTCAGCCTGGTGGGCTTTACAGCCCTCGAAGCAACGCCGCTTCAGCCTGATGGGCCTTGCAGTCCTTGAGGCTACGACAAATCCTCTCTTGTCTGTTCCGGGAACTCTGCCTCGAAGTTCCTCGGAAGGCCCACGGAGATAAGAGGTTGTACTCTGAAACTCACTGCAAACTCAGTGAAAATTTTTATAGAAAACTCGTTCAGCAGAACACTAGACTGGGAGGGGTGAGAAAAATGAGGCGGTCGCTTCACCCCTTTCTCTTCCTGGCCTGTGCAGCATTTTTAAGCCAATCAATTCTGGAGAAAATAAGCTTCATAAAAGTGTAAAAGCTTTGCTTGTCTCCTACTCAGGGTTCACCATCTCTTGGGGGGATTTTTTTAGTGGTCCCAAAAGTTGCTTGTTTGCAATAAACACACTCCTCGCTCTGGAGATCCGCTGTCCGTCTTACCCCGAGACCCGCCTGCTTGGTGACGGAAGGGACCGACCCCGTTACAGGCTTTGGAGGGGGGCACGTTTCCACTTGCCTTCGTGGGAGTGCCCGTGCCCGGGCGCCCGGCCGTGGCCGTGGCCGTGCTGGCCTCCTTCTCCGTGGTGCGAGTGGGGCTCTGTAGGACGAAAATGCTGGATGAGAGAAGAACGGGGCCCCGTTCGCGAGCAGCCGGCCTCGCGCAAGAGCCGGATTCTGGGGCGCGGAGCAAGCGAGGGGCGGGAGACGCCACTTACCCAGGGCATGAGGGATGAGGTGCAGGAAGGCGTCCCCCAGCAGACCGCCCGAGGCAAAGCTGAGCAGCAGTTTCAGGAGGGACTGGTGCTGGGAGGTGTTGGACTCCACCGGGATCAGGAAGAGGATGAAGTAGGGCGCGGCGCTGATGAGGAGCGTGGCCCCGATGGCCTGGGGGAAGAGGAGCAAGTTAGCCGGCAAAGCAAAGTCACAGCAAAAAGAGTCTTCCCCACACCCCTGCGAGGGAGGCTGAGAGGAGAAGAGAGCCACATGCAGGGACGGACAACTGCAGGGGGGCAAGGAGCCAATTTCTCCCCCAGCCTCCCCACTCCAGACCAGCCCTATCCCCCACCTTCACTTTCCTCTGCGGTCACTCTCAAAATGGCGACCGGAAGCGACACCGTTATTACTCCCCGTTGCCATTTCGAGAAGGGCCGCAGAGAAAAACTGAGGCATTTGGGTGCAGCGTGAGGTTCTCAGGTGCTTATGAGATTGGGGCGCGGGAGGGCGCGATGTCATGGGTTTTAACAGAAAAATGTGGCTGGATTTATTCGTGTGAGCGGGAGGGAATAGCGCCTAAGAGTGGATGCTGATTGGTGGAAAGTTTGAGGATATTTGCATGAAGCAGGTGATGAATGAGAGTTAAGAGGGAAGAGTAGTTTAACGGTTAGAAAAGAGTTTGAAAGGGGTGAGACTTTTGGCCTCTGGAATTTAGAGTGACCCCACAGTTGGTGCCACGTTGGTCCTAGTCCTGGTCTCTGGAGTAGCAGAAAACAAGCCAGCTCCATCTTCCACATGGCACCGACTGTAGGGACAGCAGAAAGTCCTTCTGTGTGGCAGAGGGGGGCATCCGGGAAAACCCACACACTGATGATTTGTGGTGATCATTAACGAAGGTTTCAGTTTGTTAAGGGAAAAGACGCCCATGTTTGGCCACAGTGTCTTCTGCCCTTCTCAGCCTGTTTTCTACTCGCCACCTTGCTTAACATATTTTCAGTCAATTTAAGTTATTTTTATTGCTTTAGCTCATGAATACTGATTCTGTTTGTATGCTGCAGTGAAATCTCACACTATAAAGCTGAGTGTAAATATTTTAATATAGGTTGAGCCGCTCTTATCTGGAATTCCAAAATCTCAAAAAAAAAACCCCAAACCCCAAACTTTTTGCCAACTTCCACCTTCAAGGCAGTGGCTGCAGCGGCCCTGCTCATTCCAAAGGGATATTCCAACCCCCCCCAAAAAAAACCCCCAAAATATGGACCCTTTGATAATCCCAAGCATTTTGGATAAGAGAGGATCAACCCGTTAATGACAACGCAGTAGTTAATGGGGGGGAAAAGCAACCCTGAGGGGCAGCCAGACAATTTCTGCTCAAAACCCTCCAAGGGAGGAAGGAATGAAGAGAGTGTCTGCCTTTTGGGAGTTTCCCAGATAACGGAGAAATTCCCTCTGGTCCTGCGCAAAGTCCAGGGAAATGGATGCAGTTCGGACAAGATTCCGCATGCATTCCACCAAGGAAGTGGTGGAACCCCCCCCCCCACGCACACACACGCCCCGACAGACTCACGTAAGCCCACAGCCGCAGAGGCTCCAACTTCTCTCTCCTGAGAGGCGCCTTTTCTTGCTCGGAGAAGAACTGGGCTTGGCTGGGGCCCCCAGCGTGCCCCTCGTGAGAATGGCCGTCAGTATGGCTGGGGGCATGGCTGTGCCCGTGGTGGTGGCCCTCGTGAGCGTGCCCGTGGTGGCCCTCGTGAGCGTGCCCGTGCCCGTGGTGGTGCTCGTGAGTGTGCCCGTGCCCGTGGTGGTGCTCGTGAGCGTGCCCGTGCCCATGGTGGTCGTCCTCGTGCCTGTGCCCGTGGTCCTCGTGAGCGTGTCCATGCCAGATATGCTCGTGCGTGTGTCCGTGGAGGGCGTGGCTGTGGCCATGGTAGAAGTCCTCGTGACTATCTTCGGGGTGAAGGTCTGCGTGGCCGTGAAAGCCGTCGTGCTGCGAGGAGGCCGTCCCCAACAGCAGCAAGGAGCAGACTGTCAGGAGGGCGACCGCGTCCACCAGCCGAGGGCCACGCAACCGCCTGCAGGTCTCCATCATCACCGTTGGCCCTGGGGGGGAGGAAGAGGAGCAGCATTAAGGGTCCCCCAGCGGAACGCAAGTGGCCACTCTGTCCTTTCCACATCTATGCCCGTGAACCTGGCCTGTTTATCCGCACCCAGGCCACTTCTTTCCCCATAAAAATCACACACACACCATCTCAGCCTCTCCAGCCCCGCACAACTGTCATTTCTGGGCCGCCCTCTTAAGTCAATCAATCCACCAAATCCCATCATAATATTTACAGCCGAGGCGGTCTGTTATTGCGATGGTCCTCCGACTTACGGCCACCCCATCACCAGATTTTGATGGCAAGGCGTCATAAGGAGGATGGAGCAAGCTTGTTTTCTGCTGCTCCAGAGACCAGGACATGGAACAATGGCTTCAAACTTCAATAAAAGAGAGTCCACCTAAACATTAACCGGATCCAGCTAGGAATCTGGTTGCAGCTCTTTGAAGCAGCTGGAGTTCCCAAACACTCTTCAAACATGGCCCCACACAGAGCATGTTACAGTAGTCCAAACCTTCCTTTCTGTATCCGTGCCTGGAAACCACGAAGCCCTCTGAAGAGTGGCTTTTGGTGTTGGGTAGGTTTAGCCTGGAGAAGAGAAGGTCAAGAGGGGACATGATAGCCACGTTTAAGTATTTGAAGTTTCGGCCCCTCCCGAAACTGCAAACCCCAGGATTCCATAGGATGTTGAAAGTGGAATAATTGCGCTATAAGAATGTAGTGCAGAAGTGGCCACAGAGCAATGCCTCCAAACTTTTGGAAAGTGATTCCACCTAAACATTAGGAGGAACTTCCTGAGGGTAAGAGCAGTTTAACAGTGAAATCCGCTGCTGCCTGAGTCGGGTGTGGTGGAGTCTCCTCCTTTTTTGGAGGTTCTTAAAAAAGAGAGGCTGGATGGCCGTCTGTCAGAGAGGGCTCGGATGGTGTCCTCCTGCATGGCAGAAGGGGGTTGGACTGGATGGCCCTTGGGGGTCTCTTCCGTTCTCCCTATAGTTGCTTCCTCCCTATAGAGGGACCCTTCCAGCAGTCCGGCTGCAGGTCTTTGGACCAGCTCATGTTCCCTTCCGTATCCGTGCCCGTTAAGCTGCCCTCATAGAATCATAGAATCATAGAAATGTAGAGTTGGAAGAGACCCCAGGGGCCATCCAGCCCAACCCCCTGCCATGCAGGAACACCCTCAAAGCACTCCTGACAGATGGCCATCCAGCCTCTGCTTAAAAACCTCCAGAGAAGGAGGAGACTCCACCACACTCCGAGGCAGCATCTTCCACTGCCGGACAGCCCTGACCGCCAGGAAGTTCTTCCTGAGGTTCAGGTGGAATCTTCTTTCCTGCAGCTTGAAACCATTGCTCCTTGTCCTGGTCTCTGGAGTAGCAGAAAACAAGCCCTCTCCCTCCTCTACATGGCATCCCTTCAAATATTTAAACATAGCTATCATGTCCCCTCTTAACCTTCTCTTCCGCAGACTGAACAAACCAAGCTCTCTAAGTCTATCCTCATAGGGCATGGCTTCTAGGCCCCTCACCATTTTGGTCGCCCTCCTCTGGACCTGCTCCAGCCCGACCATGTCCTTCTTGAATTGAGGTGCCCAGAACTGGACACAGGATTCAAGATGAGGTCTAACCAAAGCAGAGTAGAGTGGGACCAGTACCTCCCTCGATCTGGACACCATACTCCTATTGGTGCAGTCGAGAATTGCATTGGCTTTCTTGGCTGCCGCATCACACTGCTGACTCATGTTCAGCTTGTGGTCTATTAAGACTCTTAGATCCCTTTCACACGTACTGCTATCCAGCCACGTGTCCCCCATCCTATATTTCTGCATTCCATTTTTTCTACCTAAGTGTAGGACCTTACACTTCTCTCTGTTGAATTTCATTTTGTTAGCCTTGGCCCAGCTCTCCAATCTGTCCAGGTCATTTTGAATTTTGATCCTGTCCTCTGGCGTATTAGCAACCCCTCCCAATTTGGTGTCATCTGCAAATTTGATGAGCATGCGCTCTATTCCTTCATCCAAGTCGTTGATGAAGATATTGAACTGCACTGGGCCCAGGACAGAACCCTGTGGCACCCCGCTAGTCACTTCTCTCCAGGGTGAAGAGCAGCCATTGCTGAGCACCCTTTGGGTTCGGTCGGTCAACCAGTTACAGATCCACCTGACAGTAGCCCTCTCCAGCCCGTATTTTACTAGCTTCTTTGCAAGAATGTCACGGGGAACTTTGTCAAAGGCCTTCCTGAAATCGAGATATGCTACATCCACAGCATTCCCTTCATCTATCAAGCTAGTAACTCTATCATAGAAAGAGATAAGATTAGTCTGGCATGACTTATTTTTGAGAAATCCATGTTGACTTCTCGTGATTACCGCGTTGCTTTCTCAGTGATTAGAAGCGTAGCCCTGTTTACCTGCTCCCTGCCAAGAGGGCACCTTCGCACGGACCGGCCGTCACACGCAAATACTGCGTGTGCCCCCTTCTTGACTGAACACTTGAGCTAAAGCAAACGGGAACGCCGTAAGCCCCCTTCCCTCGGGGGCCTTGGTCCATCCAGCTCAGAAGCATTTACGCCGGGGGCCGGCAACCCTCTCCGCCCTCATTTCTGGGCCGCCCTGCAGCCCTCACAGCTCACGGGATGACTTCAGCCCGGCACGGCCTCTTTTTTGCAGGAATCCACCTGGATGACTTACATTTTTGACAAAATCTGACCAGGGCTCCGCGGATAGCTGAGGTATAACAAATGCAGGAAGCCCCATGCTTTTTGATGCCCCTTTGTCTCACAAATCGCTCTTTCAACGCTTCCAAATTAAGCACAAAATCTTTCAGTGCTTCCAAATCAAGAACTACGGAAGCTCGCTTGGGACCGTCCACACACTGCTTGCAAAGCGAGCTGAGAGGAGGAAAAGAGGCTCCAAGCGTACTCATTTTGCAAGCAGTGTGTGGGCATGCGAAGTCAGCCCCGAGCGAGCTTCCTTCGGCCCTTGTGTTCCCTATACAGGTTCCTCTTTCCCACCAATTCCACTTTCCGTCCGTGCTCCAGTTCCTAACCTGTCAGACAAGTGAGGGAAGCCAAAACCCATCATCCACTAGGCTAAGCTTCTGATCTCTGGAGACTGGCTATGCTTCGATGGGCAACCAGCCACATCAAGTCCACCAAAACTGACTTTGGTGGGGCAATGAAATCCTCACAGTCTCCCACTAATGCCCCCTTTTCCTGGCAAAATGGCGAGAACTGGCTCTTTCCAAGAGTCTGCAGGGAGACATTTGTCCTGCAACTCACACGGATTCTTACACCGTTTAACACCAGAAAACACCGGCATTTAGACAGAATCATAGAATCACTTGCACTCCATTAGTTCAGCAGAGAGAAGAAGAGATGATGGAATCGTAGAAGAGCCGGAAGAGACCCCATGGGCCATCCAGTCCAATCCCCTTCTGCCATGCTGCAGGAAGACACAATCCAAGCAATCTCTTTGGCAGATGGCTATCCAGCCTCTCTTTAAAAACCTCCAAAGAAGGAGACTCCATCAGACTCCAAGGAAGCAGTGAATTCCACCGTAAAACTGCTCTTACCGTCAGGACGTTAAAGCAGAATCTCTCTTCCTGGGGTTTGAAGCCATTGCTCCGTGTCCTAGTCTCTGGAGCAGCAGAAAACAGGCCTGGTCCACCCTCCATGACATTCCTTCAGATATTTAAACACAGCCATCATGTCCCCTCTTAACCTTTTCTTCCTTGTGCTAAACCTCCCTCTGCCACGCCTCAGAGGGCTTCATGGTTTCCAGGCCTTTGACCATTTGGGTTGCCCTCCTCTGGACACCTTCCAGCTTGTCCACGTCCTTCTTCAATTGGGCCGCCCAGAACCAGACGCAGGGTTCCAACAACCTGAGGCAAAGGCCAGCTGCTGCAGCCTCCCTCCCTCGCCCGTTCTTCCTCCTTTGCAACCGTCCGGCCGCACGCGTCCAGGTTTCCACCTTTGAGAGGACGGAGGGAACGCCCCCCTTCTTGAGCAGCCCCACCAAAGCAGAGGCCTCAGCCCCGCTGGCTCAAAGATTACCGTGAGAGGTTACGAAATGCCGAGGTTATCACTGTCAAGTAGAAGCCTCAGCAGCTTTTGGGGTGGGAGGGAAGGAAAGGACACGCACGCACACGCACGCACACACACACACACACAGGCAGCCGAAACAAGGCTGAGCAAATAAACGTGACCTGAGGGCAGGGAGGAACTACTGCAAATGCATGACCTCTCCAGAAAGGGAAAACTTGGCATGGGGGGGGGCAATGCTGACAAAGCCAGGACACTCTACGGAAAGTCAGAGGCTTCCACGGTCGGAATCCATAGGTTGTTGTGGGTTTTCCGGGCTCTGAGGCCGCGTTCTATTAGTATTTTCTCCTGGCGCTTTTCCTGCATCTGTGGCTGGCGTCTTCGGAGGAGATCCTCTGAAGATGCCAGCCACAGACGCAGGCGAAACGTTAGGAGAAAACAACACGGCCTCAAAGCCCGGAAAACCCACAACAGCCGAGGGCACTCTCTCTCACAGACCGCGGCCAGGGAGGGGGTACCGCTTGCCCGCATTCAGCCTACGGGGAGCCCCCGTGCCCAAACGTATGCACCCCTTAACAGCTAATAGAGAGCCAGCACGGGTGTCGCCGTTTGAGGACCACGGCCCAGGGGACCCAGGTTCAATTCTCCACTCAACCTTGGAAACCCACTGGGTGACCCTGGGTCACATACTCTCAGCCCCAGAAAATCCCACGATAGGGTTCCCAGCAGTCAGAAACGACTTGAAGACACAGAACAGCAACAAGTACCTATGGAAATTATTTGAAAGCTACGTAAATAAACTTATGCTGAAGAATAAATGTTGGAACGATTTAATCAGAGCTACAAATTCCAACTTATATTACAACTTTACACCGGGGTTCAGACTGTCATCCTTGTACAGCAAGACAAGGATGCAAGATTCCCAGATCTAAGATTTACTTCCCTCTACTATTGGAATCTTTAATCCCGCTAAGGGTATATGCATTTTTTGGGGGGGGGGGCGGGGAATTGCAAAAAGAAGTCTTCTAGAATTATAAGCTGTTGTGGTTGCATACATTTTTTTGGGGAAGGGACACTGTACGGTTTGGAGGCAAAGGCAAAAAACTGTTCATTGTCGGTCGCCCCCATTCAATGGAAACACCCCCTGGGGGCCGGAGGAGAACAGCCTAGTGAAATTTCTTGTTTTTGCGCCCCGGAAAATCTGGCAGGTGCAGTACAAAAAAAAGGGAGGGTTTATATTTTTTAAAAAGCACAGATTTTGGGGGCCTGCATGGCCAATCCTTTGCATTCCTTCTCTTACCCCCTCCGCCCCCTCCTCACTTACCTTGAAGAGGGGGTGCAGACCTCCTGGGGCATAGAGTTTGCGGGAGGAGGGGCCAGAGAGCCCTCCCAGCCCGGGCTCCCCCGGTTCCTTTACTCTCATTGCCTGGGGACCCCATCTCCCCCAATTCCCGACCCCCATCATATCCCCCCATGGGATTCCCAGAGAAGCACCCCCCCTGTCCAATCTATGCAACGTCTCTATGGTCTTGGAGGACCCCCCCCGGGGCCTCTCTGCCCCCACACACTCACCTTTCTCCCCCCCCCCGCTCCTTCCTTCTGCTCTCCTGAGCAGAATTCTCACCCAGCTCCTCTGGATCCGCTCCCTCCCTGCTTAAAACCTGACGTGGCATCAGAGCCCCGCCCACTCTCCCAAAACCTCGCGGGAACTCTTGCCCCGCCCCCACACCTCCCACCTTTTCTCCCCTTTCTAGCCCGCCCTATTTAAATTCCCATTTGCCCTTCCCAGAGATGGCGCCGATTGGGCGATTGCGACCTCAACAAACATGGCGGCCACCTGCTATGGCTTGAGGAAAACGGAGGCCTAAAGACTGTTGCCTCTAGCAAACATGGCGACGACATGATACGGAAACTGAGGGAAATCGAGGCCAAAGGACTATTGCCCTTAATAAACATGGCGACCACCCGCTACGGGAAACTATAGAGAAGGGGGAAATGGCGACTTAAAGCTTCTTGCCCTCAACAAAGATGGCGTCTCGCTACCCAAAGAGCTCCGTAACATCTTGCTTCCGCCATCTTTGTTTAGGGCAAGGTAGAGCCCTGAGGAGATTTGGTTTTTTTCGCAAACCCTGAGAGGAAGCAGTTTCTGAGAGGAAATAAGAAGATTAAAACCTATTCGCCAAGGGGCGGCCTTTTAAAAGTCAGCCGGGTAATTAAAAGGAGGCGCGGCCTACGCGGGCGCTTCCTCCCCCGATGCATTGTGGGAGATTGGTCAACCTCACTTCTCCGAGAGAGAGAAAAAGAGAGACTGAGTGCCGTGCATGGTGGGTAAAAAATAATAACAACTAAGTCCTGGTATTGCTCCTGTAGAACATCCCCTCTTTTTTTTAAAAAAAATGTTCTTTTCCCCAGCACCTCACTGCGCGTGCGCCGTCCCACACGCGCGGCATGCTGGGAGTCTGGCCAAGGCCTGACTGCGAGGAGGAGCGAGGTGAGGGGCCGCGGTGCATGGTGGGTAAAGGCAGGCAGGCCGGGCGGCTGGCGATAGGCCCAGAGCCAGGCCCGGCCCCCCGCGCACGCGCGGTGCCTTGTGGGGAGGCCAGGCCGAGCCGAACCGGAGCAGAGGCGACGGAGGTGGGTGGGCGGCCGGGCGGCCCCGACGGCCGCGGAGGCCCGAGGCTGAGGACCCCCCTCCTGCTTCAGGATAGCCATGGGAGACTCCGGGCGGGCCGGAGCAGGTAAGGGGGCAGAGCAGGGATTGGGGTGGCACCTCCCAAAATGAAGGCACCCCCCAAGTGGAGCCCCCTCCCCCTCGGCCTCTCCGCGGGGGTAGATCCCGCGGAGAGGGGGCCAGGAGGGAAACGGGAGAGGATGAGGGAGGTGTGAAGGGGGTGGCCCCCCAGCCTGCATGCCCCCCGCCTCCCCCGTTGGGGTGGATCCGCCCCTCCCCGTGGAGGTAGTGGGGTAGGGGCGGGAGGGAAACCGGGGAGATACGGGGAAGCGAAGGCGGGTTCGGCCCCCCAACGTGCATGCACCCCCTACCTGCCCCCCGGGTCAGGATTCACCCACCCGCCCTCTGGTGGGAGTGGGCCGGCCCTCCTCCCACGGAGACGAGGAGGCGGGGATGGGGGGCGGGAGAAGAATTGCGGAGGGGGTGGGAGGAGGGGAAGTAGAGGCCGGCCCCGATATACTCACGTGAAAAACCCCAGAGCTGCAAGAATAAATAATAATAACAATCCCCTCCCTTACTTTTAGGGTGAGGTGGGTGTGTTGTTGTGGCGGGCTGACTCCTCCAAGGTGTCCCCAGAGACAGGAGAGAAATCGGAGAGGAATAAAGGTGTGCGGGGAGAAGAAAGAAAGAGGCTGGTCCCCCAATAGGCACACGTGAAAGGTGCAGAGTGCATTGTGTTTTTAAAGTGTGAACCTCTTATGATCCCAGTTTTGGAGAAAAAGCAGGAAGATAATATTTATTATCAATAGTATAAAAATTGTTATCGTGATCAGCCATCCCCCGATGGTCACAGGGGGCTGAGGAGGATGAGAGAGAGGTTGAAGGGGGGGGGTCTTGTTAAGGGGGAGGGGGGAATAGGGGCCACTCACCCTTAAAATACACACATAAAAGGTCTATATCCCCCTTTTCCCCAAGCGATGGGTGCTGTTGCTCCCCCAGAGATGGGGGGGGGAATGAGAGGGAGAGGGGCAGAGCAGGAAAGAGCGACTGGAGGGAGGGTCCAATGATCCTTTCTGTAGTTGATCTAAGCTGCTTTGAGTCCCAACCTGTGAAAAAAGCGGGGTGTAAATAAACATAATAGCAGCAATAATGATAATAGTGATAATAACAGTGATTAACTTAGTAGAGGAGTACTGGTGGGGGAGAGGAGTTGCCTCTGATTGGGTCAAATGATGGAGTTTGTAGAGCGAGAGAGAAGAGAGGGTTGTTATTAATCCAGCAGATTTGAAGGTAGGGGGAGGAAGGGAGCTGACCCCCTTGACATTCAGATGTAAAAGGTCTAAATCCCCTCCCCAAGTTGTTCTTGTGATCCGGTAAACGAGGAGCAGGAGGGAGGTGGAAGAGAGGGAGCATTAATTGAGCAAAGTGTTTGCATGGGTCTGTGTGTGCCTTGTCCCTCTTGCTTTCCTCGTTCCAGGGAAGAGTGTGTGTGTGTGTAGAGAGGGGATTAAGAAATATATATAACAGCTGTTTCCTCGCCCCCAGATTGTGTTTTCTTCCTGTTTGGATTCCTTTTGGTTCCCCTCTCCCACCCCCAGCTTGGAAAGGATTTCTCTGTGCAGGACAGATGGAGATTCAACAAGGTAGAGCTTAACCTCTTCCCTGCAGCTCAGAAAGGAGATGCCAATCATGGGCAGCTTTCAAGGGACAGTTTTGTGTGGTACTTTAAAGGTTTGCTGGATGTGAGGAGTCCGTAGTGCCTCCAGAATTGGAGGAAGCTGGCCTCCCTGTAGAGGTGCTTTCTGTGTGCTTTGCTGTGGCTGCCTTGCCTTCCGTGGATTTCTGCCTGGTTGCCCCCGTCTGGGAGCAAAATGCTAAAGGGCTGAAGAGGCCCTTGATCTCATCCTGCAGGCTTATGCTGCAACGTCTTCCAGCCTGTACCACCTCCCAGACTGCACCTGATGCTTTCTGTTTCAGCTCTTTAAAAGGTCACAGCTTGGTTGAACAGTGGAGCCAAGCATGAGTGGAAAGACTGAGTGAAGGCACAGAATCCTAGAGTTGGATGATACCCCAAAGGTCATCCAGTCCAACCCCTTTCTGCCATGCAGGAAGACACAATCAGAGCATTCCTGACAGATGGCTGTGCAGCTTCTCTTTAAAACCCCCCCGAGAAGGAGGAGACTCCTCCATGCTCCACGGGGGCAGCAGCATACAGTTGGCTCTCAGTATCTTCTAGAATTCAGTTCCAGGGCCCCTGCAGATAACAAAATTCATGGATGCTCAAGTCCCAGTGTATATAATGCTGTAGTAAAATAGTGTCTTTTATATAAAATGGCCTGATCAAAGTTTGCTTTTTGGATTTTGTTTTATTTTGGAATATTTTCAAGCTATTTTTGGGTGAATCCATGGATACAGAATCTGCAGATAGGGAGGGCGGACTGTATTCCACTGTCAAACTGCTCTTACCAACTGTGCTCACATGTTTTGATCTGCTAAGGTCATTTTGAGTTCTGATCCTGTCCTTTGAGCTGTTAGCTGCCCCTCCTAATTTGGTGTCATCTGCATATTTGATAAGAATCCTCTCTATGTCCTCATCCAAATCATGGATGAAGACATTGAATAGCACTGGGCCCAAGACAGAACCCCGTGGCACCCCACCGGCCACAACTCTCCAGAAGGAAGAGGAGCCACTGGTGAGCACCCTTTGGGTTCGGTTCGTCAACCAGCTACAGACCCACCCAACAGTGGTATTGTCTAGCCCAGATTTTAGTGGTTTGTTCCCAGAAATGTCATGGGGAACTTCGTCAGAGGCCTTGCTGAAGTCAAGAAATGCTACATCCACAGCATTCCCTTCATTTACCAAGCAGTTTTAAATCTGCTACAAATTGTTGGATCAGGACACCTGCGCTGCAGGTGTGTTAGCAAGGAAGAACCTCCAGAAGGCACAGCAGCGTGAAGATCAGTTGATTTGTCAAGACTGAGTGTGTTACATGCCACCTTTGCTTGTCAGACATGTTTCTCTGTCTCTGTTTTGGCAGGGAGGAGCCTGTGCAAAGGAGCTGAGCGTACGTGAGTACGTTAAGCTAGTATTTGCCAAGAAAATCTGATCTGCCTCTCTTTGCTTCTGACCAGCAGGTGCAGGTCTCAGGTCCAGAAGGAATCCCTGTGACCTGTATTCCTTTCCAAAATCCTAGATTTGGACACCCAAAGATCTTGGCACAGCATGAGACCTCACACGGAGTGGTGGTTTCCAATGTTTTGGTAGTAAGAAAGTTGAGGTCAACAATCATGGAATTGTAGGGTTGGAAAAGACCCCAAGGACCGTCCAGTCTGACCCCATTCCGCCATGCAGGAAGACAAAATCACAGCACTCGCTTTGACAGTGGGCCAAAGGGCTCTCTTTGAAAGCCTCCAAAGAAGGAGGAGACTCCACTGCTCTCCACAGAGGCAGCAGCGAATTCCACTGACTAACCACTCTTATCGTGAGGAAGTTTTTCCTAAGGTTTAGGTGGAATTTTTTTTCCTGGAGTTCGAAACCATCGCTCCGTAGCGGCCTCATCTCTGGAGCAGCTCTTATTATGGAAAAATAAAATTTCCACCATTATAGCAGTTTTTCAGATACGGGAAAGAGGGCAGCCTTTGCCACCCAGAGTCCTCATGCCGTAGTGGTTGCAGAGACCAGGGTTCAGATCCCTGCTCAGCCCTGGAAAACCACTGGGTGACCTTGGGCAAACCACTCTCTCTCAGCCTCAGGGAAAGGCAATGGTGGCAAACTTCAAAATATATCTTGATGAGAAAATCCTAGCATAGGGTCAGCATATTTTTAGAATCCAAGGGCTGTAGTGGTTTGAGGACTCTGGAAGACCTGGATTCGAAGACCTGGATTCAAATCCCTGCGTAGCCATCGGAAACCCACTGTGGGATTTTGACTGAATCACACTCTTCTCTCTGACCCAGAGGAAGACAAATGGAGAGGGGGAGATACGTCCTGGGTCTTCCAGCGAGCACAGCTGGTGTTCTTCTGAGGGCCTGGGGCCTTTTCCCTGGGCTTTGCTCCCAAATGGAGACTCAGATCCCGGCTGCAGAAACCTCTCAAATGGAACATCATCTCTGTTTGTTCCAGAGTGGTGGTAGTTATTTCAGACTCGTTAATCTGGAACCGAAAGGTGTGTGGAAAGAGGCAAGAAGAGGCCTTGTGGAAGCTGGCCTCTCTCTCTCTCTGGTCCTTGTGAGGGTAGGATGCGTTTTGGCGTCCTTAAGTGCCCCTTCTAAGAAACTACAGCAGGGCAAACCCCAGAGCAAAAGGAGAATTGGGAGCAAGGGGTGGAGCGTGAAGATTGTAGAATAATCATAGGTAGGATTCTACAATAGTTGTAGAGATAATTCTACAATTACTGGGTGACACTTGGCTTGACCACAGTACATGTGAAGGGGATCTAGGAGTCTTATAGTCCTCAGGCTGAACATGAACCAGCAGTGTGGTGCAGCAGCTAAAAAAGCAAATGTGATTCTGGGCTGCATCAACAGGAGTATAGTATCAAGCTCAAGGGAACTGATGGTAATGCTATTCTGCTTTGGTCAGACCCCCACTTGGAAAAATACTGTGGCCAGTTCTGGGCTCCCCCACAGTTGAGGAAGGATATGGACAAGCTGGAATGCATCCAGAAGAGGGTGACCGAAATGGTGGAAGGCCAAGAAACCGTGAAGCCCTGTGAGGAGCGGCTGAGGGAGCTGGGTGTGTTTAGCCTGGAGAATAGAAGATTAAAAGGAGACAAGATAGCTATGTTTAAATACTTGAAAGGATGTCTTATGGAGGATGGGATAAGCCTGTTTTCTGCCGCTCCAGAGACTAGGACATGGAGCACGGACTTCAAACTCCAGGAAAAGGAGGAAGAACTTCCAGACAGTAAAAGCAGTCTGACAGTAGGAGATGCTTCTGCCTCTGTGGAATGTGGTGGAGTCCCCTCCTCCTTTGGATGGCCGTCCGTGAAAGGGAGAGCTTGGATTGTGTCTCCCTGTGTGGCAGAAGGGGGTCAGATGGATGACTGGTTCTGTGCTCCTAAGGACTCCAGTACCCATCTTCCTGGTGGCAGAGGCCTCCGTGCCCTCGCAGCCAAGGCGCTCCGGGAGGGGGGCTTGGGCAATTGCCGGGCGGCGCTCAGCAGGCCCGTGCCCGAGGTGGGGCCGGAGGCATTGCTCAAGGCCGTTACTCATCCTCCAAACAGCTGAAGGGCTGTCGGGGTCACGCGGAGAGCTTGTTTTCCGCCGCAGTGGTGGATTCAAATGTCAAGGAAGGAGGTGCCAACGCAGGAGCGGGGAGACATTTGCTGGTGGTAGGAGCCGTCGGTCAGAGGGAGAGCTTGGACCGTGCGGCCCTGCGTGGCAGAATGGGGTTGGGCTGGATGACCCTTGGGGTCTCTTGCAGTTCTGTGATTCTTTGGGGGCAGCTTTTTGCACCCTGGGGGTCATTTGGGGTTGAGGCTGGAGCAAGCCCAGGCCGGCCGGTTCCGGGGAAAGGAAGGAAGGAAGGGGGCGGTGGCTCGTCTCTTCCACCCCTCCCCAAGCGTAATGTGGAGGCTCACGCAAGAGTTGCGGGCTCATTCCTTCCCCTCGCCGAGGTTGCTTCCTTCGGTTTGGGGGAAAGCACTGAGAGGAGCAGAGCGGACTTCGGTTTTCGGAGACGGCGGGCGGGATAGAGGCCCGTTCTCTGGTGAGGATCTGCCTCTCTGGGTGGAAGGGAGGGACGACTCATTCCTGGGCCATCTGCAACCTTTGGGAGTCCCTGGGCCGTACAGCAGGGCGTCTCTCGTCTCTTTTCTCTTCCAGCAAGAGCTCAGTGGTTGGATCGGGCCCTGGGGAGGGAGAGCCCGCCGCTGCCTTGCCCAGGCTCTTCTTGGGGAGTCTGTGAAAAGAGGCCGGCAGTCCCCTGGATGCTTTTTAGCTGGAGATCGGGCAATGAGCCGGGGTTGGACTTGATGAGCTCTGGAAACTCCTTCCAGTTCTAGGATTCTGTCTGGGCAGCTCCTGTCAGAGAAAGCGGGGTGTCGATTGAGTGCGGGGCAGGTGCGCGTGGTGCCCCCTCCTCCTTGCAAGGACTGGCGTTAGGGGTCAGCTTTCTCCACCGGACTCATGAGAGCCTAGGAAGACCCAGAGCAGGCGGATGGAAAGTTTTCAAAGAACCAGCTAGTGGGAGCTGGCTTCGTTTAATGGCTGTTTTCAAGAGCTTTTTGTCTTTTCCTTAATTACATTTTTTTCTTTGCTAAACTGTTAGTGTTTTAATACTGTAAGTAATTTAATTCTATTTCTGTATTCACTTTTGTTATGTTTTTAATTTTATTGTTTTGAAAGTTGTGTGCTGCTGTGCACCCCAATTTTTGGAAAAAGGTGGAAAATAAATAAATTTATTTAGTCAAGAAGTCATCTTGACAGCAGGACTTGAGGACAACTACATCTTGTACTCCCTGGCAACTGATAGACGGAGGCATCTTGCCTCCAGTACTGGCTAGTAGCCATCCTGATCGATTTTGATGTTGTCCTTTCCTCCTCTGTGGATTTTTCCAATCCCGTTTTAACGACCATCAAAGTTGGCAGCCATTGCTTCTTCTGGCAGGGAGTTCTGCAGTTGAACTGTGTGCTGCGTGACTCACTGTGGCTGGAATTTTTCCTAGGGTCTTCTTAGGCTAGGAATCTCAGTCAGAGGTGGTTTTGCCAGTTCCTTCCTCCGAAACAGGGCCTACAGTGCCTAGTCTTGTTGGTGCTCTCCCATCGGAGTCCTAACCAGAGCTAGCCCTGCTTAGCTTCCAAGATCAGACAAGATTGGGGGCCCTGATGAGGACATTTAGGCGCTCAGTTCTTCATTGTATGTGTATGTGGCCTTCGACTTATGGTGACCCCATGGATTTCCTAGGGTTTTCTTAGTCTGGGAATTCTCGGGGTGGCTCACAGCCCCTGGTGTTTGTTGGTGGTCTCCCACCCAAGGACTGACCAGGGATTTCAAGATCAGACAGGATCTGGTTGCCTTTAGGGTATTTAGCTCCCAGTTCCTCAGTGTACTGTCCATTTAATGGTGACTCCATGAATTTCATAGGATGGTCTTAGGCTAGGGACCCTCAGAGATGTTTCTGCTTCCTCTGGCATCCATTGGTGGTCTCCCATCCGAGGACTAACCAGGGCCAAGCCTGGGGTGATTTATCATTCCATTCAAGAGTTTTCTCTGTGTCTGTTGCAGGAAGAACTGATGTTGTATGAGCATTTTCCGTGGATTTGGAAAGTCTGAGTGAAATCATCCCTCTGCCGATTCTGGGTGAATTAACCCAACAGATGTTTTCTGGGCACAATGGTTTCTTAAGTAGCTTAGGGAGAACTAATGTGCTTTAAACATATAAAAGGTGCAGATAATCTACTTTTTTTTTAAAAAAAAAAAAAGGTGCCTGTTTATTTAATATATTAGTGAGAAAACTCGGAGGGTCTCTTTCCACCCAGAACTTCTAGAATGTGTTTTAGTTTGAAATATAAAAAAGACCCAAGTTTGGTTCCCTGCTTGGCCATGGAAACCCACTGGGCGACCTTGGGCACATGTCACACGCTCTCAGCCTCCAGAAAACCCTGTGATAGGTTCGCCTTAGAGTCACCGTGAGTCGCAAACATCTTGAAATCACACAACTACTTAATGAACATGCATAGATTTCAAAGAATATCAGTAGCATGCAACTTTTTTTCTTCTTATCATTTTTATTTTATTTTAAAATTAAGATCGGATACATCTCATCATAAGAGGCAGAAGAAGAAAAGGGATTTGCAGACTTTTAAAAAGCTCCATGGCTATAATTTGACTGATTTACATGTTTATTAAATTTAATACAAAGGTGTACACAAACTGACTCGCAAAAGCAAAAAAAAGGAACAAACTGTACCTGAACAGCATACGTATATAACTAAAGTTAAAACTGATGGAACTGGATTGAACTAAATTAAGACATAATAGCAAAAACAGCGTGTTGCTTTTTAATCTCCCTAGATTGTGGCTGAGGAATTACATGATGTTGGTTGATCCTTTTAAATTAGTCACACTTTATTTCCTTTCCATAGTTTTCAACTATTGTTAAAGAAGAAACAGTTTTTTTGTTCTAATGGAGAGAGGGAGATTTAGGGGGCAGGTCTTGGGTGGGGGCCATTCCTTACCCCGGGGCCTCCCCAGGAGAGGAAGGAGGGCAGTTGGGAAACAGTCCCAGGCTCACGTGCTTTCTGGTGGTTTTGCAAAATATCCGGAGAGGAAGCTGAGAGTGTGTATGTGTGTCGGGGGGGGTGTGCTTTTGGGGAAACACAGGATGGGAGGGTGGAGACTGGGGAAATTCATCTGATCTGGGGAGCTCTAGTGATCCCCTTTGATTTAAAGCTGCAAAATAATTTAGGAAAGCAATTAAAAAAACAAAAGGTGGCCTCCAACTTTCTTAGCGGTTATAGACTGTCCCAAAGTAATTAAACCTCTTTCCTTGCAGTTCCATGGAATGCTTGTTCCACGTTGTTGTGGGCTTTCCAACCTTTGGTGACCCTAAAGTGTACCCATCACAAGGTTTTTCTGGGGCTGAGAGAGTGTGCCCGCCCAAGGTCACCCAGTGGGTGGTTTCCATGGCTAAGCAAAGATGATTCGAACCCAGGTCTCCGGAGTTGTAGTTCAGGGCTCAAACTGCTATGCCACACTGGCTGTCCAAATACCAAATCCTTAATGTGGATGAAAACCCAAAGTTATCAAATCCCTTTTTTTTTTTTTGCAAAAAAGAACATAAAGCATTTCCAGTCTTTTAAAAATGTCCCGAATGATCAATTTAACCTTTCTGCCAAATCCCATCAGTTCCAACAACCATTCCTCTTTAGAAGCTAGTGACGAGTTCTTCCATTTCTGCCTGTGTGTTTCTGTGTAGGGTGGGGTAGGGTGGCTTCTGGTCAATTTTTAACCCCCCCTCTGTCTTTTCTCCCCCCCCCGCTCTCCCCCTTCCCCCCCACCCCGGTGTTCCTTTACCCTCTTTTCTTCCTTTAGACTGCAGGAGTCCTGATAGCTCTTCCCTCAGCTCCTCTCCCCCTCTGAGGGGCGCCGGGACGTCCCCCCCACCCGAGCCCTCCGCTCCCTTGCACCCGTCCATGATTGGGTCGGCCATGACCACCTCCATCGGCGGGCTGGGGTCTCCCTTCCCCGTCATCAGCTCCTCCATGGGATCGCCAGGACTCCCCGCGACACCCTCCATTGGCTATGGGCCCGTCAGCAGCCCCCAGGTGAGTGAGCCCATGGCAAGGTGGAGCTTGGAGAGGCCGGTGGGAGACAGGCCAGTGGTTCTGTACTGGGTGGCTTTTCTTGGAGGCAGAGGCTGAGGCAGTTAACTAATTAGTTGATTAGTTATTGCTTTGTTGCCTTTTTCCCAGAACGGGGCCCAAGGTGCTTTCCAGAACAGTCAATTAAAAAACATTTACAATACAATTTTAGAAAGCAATTGAAAACAAACAAATTAAAAACAATAAAAATTTGAAGCATGATTCTGAATGTTAAAAGTGGTGTGTGTGCACAAGTGGTGTGCTATTTTAATCTTTCTATCTTTTATGATACGATATCGTAAATACGTTTTAAGTGTTTTTACTGTTTTTAAGCATGTTTAGTAATGGTGATGTTTAATTCCTCTTTAACTTTTGTTAATTAAGTGTTTTAGCAGCTTCTTTTAAAATTATTGTAAGCCACCTTGAATCCCATTTAGGATATAATTCAGTCAGCCAACCAACCGATCAATCAACAAGCTCTCCTCCACTCCACCCTCCCTCTGCTGCCTCCCCTTCCAGATCAACTCCACGGTGAACCTCTCAGGCCTCCATTCGGTCAGCAGTTCGGACGACGTGAAGCCCCCGCTGGGCATGAGGGTGGTGCCCGGCCACCCCCACGGAGCCATGATGCCTGGGAAGCGCCTCTGCGCCATCTGTGGAGACCGGTCGTCAGGTATGCAGATGCCCCCTCCTTCGGCCGCCTGAGTTGTTCAGGGGGCTCCGTGGATTCTCTGAAGCGCGGAGGGTGGTGGTGGGGTAGAATTGCTAGCTTTCTACTCGCTCTAAAAATAACAAGCCTGGGTCCTGGGCATGAATCCCAACTAAATTAGATCTGTTAAATGAACTGTTGAAAGGAGAAGTCAACACCTAGGTAAAGCTCATTCATTCAGTGGGTCTGCTTTACCTGGCACTAGGAAATGGATCCAGGCCATAGATGTCGAAAGTATCTTAGAAAGTATCTAAAGCAGTTGTAGTGGTACGGCAAGGTGACTCATTTCATTGCAAAAAGAAAAAGAAATCAGGCAATTAGTTACAGGTTCCATGCAATTTAGGTACTTCTCATCATTTGAATCTATGTGTGCATCTGTGTTTATGTGTATATGTGTATATATATATATATATGCGCGCGCACATATATGTATACATGCACACACAGATACACACATAGAAAATGAGTTTCTCTCTACTATTGGAATCTTTAATCTTATTAAGGATATATGCATTCTTTGCAAAAAAATAAAAAATATTCCAGAATTATAAGCCTGTTATACATATATTTTTATATTTTGGGACACCGTGAAAATAGTCTGTGCCTCCAAATTGTTTCCTGACTTATGGTGACCCTAAGGCGAGCCTATCATGGAGTTTTCTGGGGCTGAGAATGTGTGACACATCCAAGGAAAAGGAAGTTTGGATTATCGGGAGTGAAGTCCTTGCGGAGAATGGAATTGAAGGCAGATTGTGAAATGGCAAGACCTACAAATGGAGATTTGGCCTCTCTGAGAAAAGCAAAGATTGCAGGTCTAGTTTGGCGAGAGGTCTTCCTGAAGGGAACCAAGCCGACCGATTAAAAACTTTGGAGTGGAATTGTCATAGATGGGGTGGGACCCCAACAGAACAGTTGGACAAAACAATACTGGTTAGAATCATGAATCTCCCAGATTCTTGGACAGAATCCGAATTGTCGAGGATGCAAAACTCCAGCGCTAACCCCTGCGGGGGCCGGGAAACAGAAGGTGATGGCGGCCCATCCCACATTAAACATTTTTTAATTGGCTGTTTCTGGAAGCCACCTTGGGTCCCACTCTGGAAGAAAGCAATTAGTTATTAAATTATTACTAAATTATTAATGCAAGTGCAAATAATAACAGCAACAGCAACAACAGACGTGGTACTAGTAGCAATGATAATAATACGTTTCTGAAGGGAGAAAACAGCTGGAGAGGAATGCCACGGCAATTCTCCTCTGAAGAAATCTTTTAAGGTCAGCTTGGTGTAGTGCAGAGCTTTCCAAACTGTGTGTTGCAACACGTTAGTGGGTCGGCTGCAGTGTGTAGGTGTGTCACTGCTGCTGCTGCCCCAGACCGAGAAAGACCCTGGCAAGGGCAGGAGTTAATTAGTTTAACCTCTGGTTTGCTAGTAACTAACTTGTTATAAGAGATATGGACACATACCGAAATTGTAATAATGAAATGAATGGGGACACAACACATCACATAAAACTGTTCCATTTATATTTTTAAAAGTATATGCTTTATGCCTTATTTATTTATAATACATAAAACTGAATTACTGTGTCACAAAATGATGCACGTCTAAAAAGTGTGTCACCAACATGAAAAGTTTGGAAGGCTCTGGTGTAGAGGTTAGCGCGTTGGGCAACAAGTCTGGGGGATCAGAGCTCAAATCCCCACTCAGGTTTGGAAACCCACTGGGTGATCTCAGGTAAGGTCATTCTCTCTCAGCCTCAGAGGCCTCCTCCTCTGGAGAAATCTGCTTGAGAAAACCCCCAAGAGAAGGTGGCCGTGAGTTAGTGTTGACTTGGAGGGACAAAGCAATACAGCCAGCGTGGTGTCGTGGTTTGATGACCATTGGGCTACGACTCTGCAGATCAGGGTTTGAATCCCCTCTGCTCATCCCACTGGGTGACCTTGGGCAAGTCACACACTCTCAGCTCCAGAGGGAGCCCGTGAGAGCAAACATTCCCCTAAACAAATCTTGCCAAAAAAACTACATGGTAGGGTTTCCCGCAGGGTCTCCATAAGTTGGAAAGTTCTTGGATTTGTGGCAGGAAGAATTTGGAGAGTGGAGAGAGCCAGGTGCCAGGGTGTGGGATTCTTTGGGTTTGGGACTGGTGGGTAATTTTGGAGAGGGTGTTGGCATGGAGTGGGGGAAGAGGGGAGGTTCATAGTGGAAATGGAGCTGGGGAAGGGGGGCTGGGGGGGAGGGAGTCAGGGGGGAGGGAGGGGGCAGTGTTGACCCTTGACTGAGTGCTCGCCTCCCCCCTGGTGCCCCCTCCCTTCCCCACCCCCAGGGAAGCACTACGGGGTGTACAGCTGCGAGGGCTGTAAGGGGTTCTTCAAGCGCACCATCCGGAAGGACCTGACGTACACCTGCCGCGACAACAAGGACTGCATCGTGGACAAGCGCCAGCGCAACCGCTGCCAGTACTGCCGCTACCAGAAATGCCTGGCCACCGGCATGAAGCGAGAAGGTAGCCAGGGCAGGGGGATGGACTTCTGGGAGGTGCTGGCGAGGGGAGAAGAGGGGTGCAGGCGGGGTGGAGCTCGTAAGCCTGACCCCCCCTCTGTCTCCGTGGCCTCACGGAGGTAATGAAGGGGAAGGGAGTGGGCAGCGCACAGGAGACATTGGGGGTGGTCTCAGAAGCCCCTGCCCTGCCGCTGAGAGTTGGCACCTCACGCTGGAAGAAACCAGCCCCGTGGCCGCCAGTCTTGGTGGGACCCAGGACTTCCCTGCCAGGGCAGTTCTCCACTGCAAATTGGTGGCATGATGCAACTTTCAACCCCGTCTTGGGTTGGCAGGGCTGGTGGGGGGCTTGGGCTGAGTTTGGAGGGGGTTAGCATGGGGTGCTGCCCCTGCATGGCCCTGGTGGATCGGGGTGCGGAGGTTACCCTGGTCCAGAGAAGGGTGGCATCAGTGGTTTCTTGGGGAGTTCTGCGGAAGCAATGGCAGCAGTTGATTTTTGTGTTTGTCTTCTGCCCATAGCAAGGGGGCCGTGCTGGGGTTTCCCTGAGGTTTGAGGGGAGCTTTGGCGGGGTGTTCCTTGCTGCTGTTTGGTCAGGTGGCACGAGGCATTCGGTCCTCCCTCTGCCTCGAAGGACTGGAGAGGTGCAGGGGACAGAGCTGGCTGCCCATGCGGTTTGGTCTGGCGGTGGTCAGTCCCTTATCCTCTCTCCCCACAAGAGGAGAGAGAGAGAGAAGGGAACGGGGAGAGATGTTTCGCTGCTTGGATCTTGTCGGGGATGTCAGTGAAATGTTCCGGGAGAGAGGCATCGTCTCCCATGTCCCCATCTCTCTGTCTCTGCCACCCGAGGGGGGGTTCTGCGGAGAGGGAGCAGGAACCTTCTGGGTTATCCCTCTCTGACCCCCATTTCTTTCCACGCCACCCCCCACCCGCTCAGCCGTGCAAGAGGAGCGCCAGCGCGGCAAGGACAAGGATGGGGACGGGGACCTGGCCGGGGGAGGTGCCAACGAGGACATGCCCGTAGAGAAGATCCTAGAAGCCGAGCTGGCCGTGGAGCAGAAATCGGACCAAAGCGTCGACGGATCCGGCACGGGGGGCAGCTCGGTGAGTTGGGGGGCTGCGGCGGGATCAGGAGGCTCGCCCCGGACGTTTGACGCCAATGAGGTAAATACCAGCAGGGCTGGCAGAGTCTAAATAGGACAGGTGGGAGAGTTTGGTTCAAGATGGCAGCAAGGAGCGGGAAGGGTCTGCATGAAATCCTGCCGTGGAGGCCGGGGGCAAGGGGGGATCCAGTTTGACACTCGCTGGGGGTCCGGAAGCAGCGGTGGCGCTTTGCGGACAGGAATAGAGAGGTGGCTGTTTGGCTACTGAGACAGAGAGATGTCTTGAGCTAGCCCTGAGGGGAGCTGAAGTGGGGAGGGGGTATTTTGCAGCACCCCCAACCCACCCACCCTGTATCTTTTCCTCGTCCTCTTTGGCTCTTGCAGCCCAACGACCCCGTGACCAACATCTGCCAAGCGGCCGACAAGCAACTCTTCACTCTGGTGGAGTGGGCCAAACGGATCCCACACTTCTCTGAGCTGCCCCTCGACGACCAGGTCATCTTGCTCCGGGCAGGTGAGTGAGGGGCTGTAGCTGTCCGGGGGGGAGGGGGGGATCAGTTCCTTGCAGTCCTTGCCACACACGAGTGGCGTTCCCCTCCCCTAGCCACTGGGCTTTCTGCCACAGGACAGGTAGGGGAGCCCCTTTCCCTGCCTCCTGGCAAAGTGAGATGGGGAACGGGGGTCTAGTAAAGCTGGTTTGGCCCCGTGGGGTGGGAGGTCCATTTGGGGCCTCGGTGCAGCTGGACCTGCCCTCTTTCCCTCGCTCTAACTCTCTGCTGCTGCTGCTTTTTCCTGGCAGGCTGGAACGAGCTCCTCATTGCCTCCTTCTCGCACCGCTCCATTTCGGTGAAAGATGGGATTCTGCTGGCCACGGGCCTCCACGTCCATCGCAATAGCGCCCACAGCGCCGGCGTGGGAGCCATCTTTGACAGGTGCCCCCTGCGGATCTGGGTTGGGGGAGTTTGCGGGCATTGGGGTCAGATGTGGGCAGGCGGGCGAAGGGGGTGCGAGAGTTTCCTCTCTCTCCAGCCAGTTGTCCCCTTTAGAAATTATTTATGATTAAATATGATGATGATTTGCATTCGTATGCTGCCTTTCTCCCAAGGTGGGACCATCCAGAAACAATCAATTAAACATGTTCGTAATAAAATGTAAAAATAATTAAAATCACCACATTGGAAAAAAAAAGATACAGTCTGTTTCGTCCAGCAAAGCCAGGTTTGGGGGCCTGGTATAGCAGCCTTTTTGGGCACCTCACATGGTGGTGGCCCGTCTGTCTGTCTGTCTGCCAGGCTGCCAGCCATCGGCTGCTCTTTCGTGCTGCCCTTCCAGGGAAGAAAGAAACCATCGTGGTCAAAGGCACACAGGTGGCTCAACCCTCATTCTCATGCTGTTCAGTGTCAGGCTGTAGCTCTGTTCCTTTTCTAATGTTATGAGAGAAGGAATAAACTGTCCCCTGCTCCAGTTTGTTTGCCAAATCTTAGAGTTGGCAGGGACACCTTCCAGGGCCTTCCAGTCCAGCCCCCTTCTGCCATGCAGGAAGACACAGTCAGAGCCCTCCCTTGGACAGATGGCCACCCACCCTCTCTTTAAAAACTTCCAAAGAAGGAGGAGACCCCACCACGTTCCATGGAGGGAGCAGTGGATTCCACTGTTGGACTGGTCTTACCATTAGGAAGTTCTTCCTAAAGTTGAGGTGGAATCTCTTTTCTTTTAGCTTGAATCCATTGCTCCACATCCTGGTCTTTGGAGCAGCAGAAAACAGGCTTACCCCATTCTCGGTATGACATCCCTTCAAATGTTTCAACGTGGCTATCACGTCTCCTGTTCACCTTCTCTTCTCCAGGCTAAACATCCGCAGCTCCCTGCTTTGCTCCTCGGAGGCCTCCATGATTTCCAGGCCTTTGGCCATTGGTCACCTTCCTCTGGACACCTTTTCTGCTGCTCCAGAGAGCAGGACAAGGAGCAATGGATTCAAGTTGCAGGAAAGGAGATTCCACCTGAACCTCAGGAAGAACTTGCTGACGGTCAGGGCTGTCCAGCAGTGGAATCTGCTGCCTCCATGGAGTGTGGTGGAGTCTCCTTCTTTGGAGGTTTTTAAGCAGAGGCTGGATGGCCATCTGTTGGGAGTGCTTTGAGGGCGTTCTTGCACGGCAGGGAGTTGGACTGGATGGCCCGTGTGGTCTCTTCCAACTCTACATTTCTATGATTCTATGATTCCAGCTTGTCCTTAGCCCACCTTGAATATTTTAATTTTCACACCATGGCTCTCCGCACCCACTGCCCTTTCCCCCGGCTAAAGAGCTTTGCGTCCTCTACAGGGTGCTGACCGAACTGGTGTCGAAGATGCGGGACATGAGGATGGACAAGACGGAGCTGGGCTGCCTCCGGGCCATTATCCTCTTCAACCCAGGTGAGCTGACTGGCGGGGCGTGCGTGGGGTGGGAGGGCCAGTCAACCCCTCCATTTTGTCTTCCTCGCTTGGCCGGGCCTGGCTTTGTGTGTGGGGTGTGTGTGTGAGTGTGAGAGAGAGAAAGAGAGAGGGACAGACAAAGGATTCCGGCCCCATCTGCCTTGGGTTGGGGAACGGCTGTCCGTGGGTTCCCAATGCTCTTCTCTGCTCATGGCCTAAGCCCCCAAATCCATTTCTTTTGCTGTTTGGTCTTTTTTTTTAAAAAAAGTAAATTTTATTACATATTTTCCAATACAACGCAAAATCAAAATGCATACAAAGAAAGGAAAGAAAAAAGAATATACGTTTGACTTCCAACTTTCCTAACACAGATTATTCATGACTATACGAAACAGCTTCCCCAATTGTAAATACCATTGAAATACTTCAGCTGCTTATTTTTCCAGATATACTAATTATTGAAGTCTGCAGTTAACATATTGTACTGTTTTTCTTGTGAAAGGCCTTCTCCCAGTCTTAAAAAAAAAAAAAAGGTCACCAGTGATTTTTCTCTTGTCAGTGTTGTTATCTGTTTCAGCTAAGTCCATTATTTTGATTAGCCAAACCTCCTTTGTTGGAGTCGCTGTATTCTTCCATTTCTGTGTGTATAGTAATCTTGCTACCGTGGTCACATATCACAGTACCTTTGTTGTTTCTGACTTAACAATGACCCTAAGGCAAAGCCGTCTTGGCATTTTCTGGGGCTGAGAGTATGTGACACACCCTTGATCACCCAGTGGGCTTCCATGGCTGAACGGGAATCGAACCCAGCTCTTCAGGGTCATAGCCCAATGCTCCAACCCCACAACGCCATGCTGGCTCTCTTGTCCTAGTATCATACCATACTTCTTCTCCAACTGGTTGTTCACCAGCCCCAAGCACATATAACTCAGGTTTAAATTGGAGCATTGACTTTCTAAGTTTTTTGCACCATGCTTTTGTATTTGATTCCGGAATTTTGGGGTCTTTTCACAATTCCACCACATGCAGCAAAAAAAAAATCCCACCCGTTGCTCTCATTTCCAGCTCACGTTAGAAACCTCTTTATGCATTTTGGCCCGTTTTTCTGGTGTCGAATACCAACGGTACAGCATCTTATAAAAGTTCTCTTTAGAAGATCACAACGCAATTCTGTTTGGTCTTGGTGCGTGCTGACCCTCCTGTTGGCTTTTTCCCCCCTGCTGCCCTCCAGACGCGAAGGGGCTCTCGAACCCAGGGGAGGTGGAGCTGCTGCGCGAGAAGGTCTATGCCTCACTGGAGTCCTACTGCAAGCAGAAGTACCCCGAGCAGCAGGGCAGGTACGGCCAGGGGAGGGGGCAGGAGACCTGGCCGGGAGATGTTTGTGTGTGCACAACTTCAAGAGGCCCGTTGACTTTTGGTGACCCCATGAATTTTCTCATAGGGTTTTCTTAGGCAAGGAATCCTCAGAGGTGGTTTTTCCAGTTCCTTCCTCTAAAACAGAGCCTTCAGCACCTGGGGTTCATTGGTGGTCTCCCACCTGAGTCCTAACCAGGGCTGACCCTGCTTAGCTTCCAAGCTCTAGTGCCTTTAGGGCATTTAGGCCCAGGAAGGAAGGAGAGGGATGTGGATGTCCATGCAGACTGGGAAGGGAGAGGCATGAGGGGTTGTGGAATGATAAGAGTCGAAAGAAGTCCCCTCGGGCCATCAACTCCCGCCGGGCAAAAACGCACGAGTAGGCCTCTCCTGAGAAATGCCCGCCCAGCCTCAGCTTAGAGACCTCCCAGGACGGAGCGCCGTTCCCTGAGGCAGCCGGTAGTCTACTGTCGAACAGCTCTTACCGTCAAGACGTTCTTCCTCACGTTGAGGTGGGGTCTCTTTTCTCGGAACTGGAATCCGCTGATTCCCGTTTGGGTCTCCGGACGAGTTGGCTGCCTCCTCTACAGACCTTCCCTTCAGATATGTAAAAGCGGCTCTGTCACGTCTCCTCTCCGTCTGCTCTTGGCCGTAAGAGCTGTTCAGCAGCGGAATAGACTCTCTTGGACGGTGGTGGGGCTTCCTCCTTCGGAGGCTTTGAAAGGGAGGTGGTGGCCGAGGGCCTGGATCGCGAGTCGTCCTGCGGGGTGGAAGCGGGTCGGGCTGGACGGCCCCGGGGGCCCTTCCGACTCTCAGCGACTGGGATTCTTCCAGTCTCTCCTCCTTGGTCCGTAGAATCGGAGGTGTAACTAGGGTGAGGCGAGCAGGGCACGTGTCCCGGATGCCGATGCCAGTAGGGATGCTAAAAAGCCGAAGATTTAGCGGAGGCGGCCCCGGAGGTAGGGGCACAACTTCCATGCTTGCCCTAGGCGCCGTTTAGGCCAGGGACACCTCTGCGTAGCGGTGGAGGAGACCCCCCAGGGCCGTCCAGTCCAGCCCCCCGTCTGCCGCCCAAGCCCTCCCTTTGAGAGTTGGTTGGTCCACGGCTGCCCTGCTTTCTGCGGCCGGCCGAGCCCGTTCCCCGTGGCCTGACGCGCGTATGTTTCCCTTCCCCTGCCCCAAATGTCCAGGTTTGCCAAGCTCCTCCTGCGCCTCCCGGCCTTGCGTTCCATCGGCCTGAAATGCCTGGAGCACCTTTTCTTCTTCAAGCTGATCGGAGACACCCCCATCGACACCTTCCTCATGGAGATGCTGGAGGCCCCCCACCAGATGTCCTGACACCCCCCCCAGCACGACACTCAACAGCACTCCTGCCGAGAGAAGAAGGGGGAAGAGGAGGAGAAGGAGGGGGTGCCCCGGAGGGCAAGAAGGGGTTCCTCCGTTGACGGGTGACGCTCTCATGCCAGCCACACCTCCCTCATCGTCGTCGTCGTCCTCCTCTTCTTCCGTGTGAGGCTGTGGTGCCCCCGCCTGCCGACCCCCCCGCCGCACCCCCTCCTCTCGAGGAGACCTCCTGTGGATGGGGCAATCCGGCGGGGGGGGGACATGCCCTTCCCTCTCCACTCCTGGATTTTAGGGCCCTTCTATTAGGCGGAGGGGAGCAGGACAGGGGCGGCTTTGGATGAGCCTGCCTTCTCCGCTCCGGACACGCACTCCGAGCTAGGGAGGGGGAGCGGTGGGGAAGGGGCTGCTTCTCGCCTCCCCTCCCGTGCGGACGCTGCTCGGCGGCTGTGGACGCTGCTGCTCAGAATCAGGTTTCAAGTCAAGGTACTCGGTGTTTTAAGAGGGATAGGGTTAGGGTCTCGGCTTCTGGGGGGGGTCACTGGAACCCCTCTGTGCTTTGGGGGTGGGCCAGGAGGGTTGAGGGGTCCCCCCTTGTTTTCTTTTTTCCTTTAGAACGGTTTGTCTCCCCCTTCTTTTTGGACTCGAAAGAGATGAGGAGTTTCGTAGTTGTTTTTGTTAGGGGTGCTCCGTGGGGCAGCTTTCCGTCTTTGCACGAGGGGTCCCTGGTCCTTCAGAATGTCCCTGCCCCCCCCCCCACACAGCCCGCTTGGTTTTTAAAGCCCTTTGGGAAGGGAGAGGGTAGATAGAGCAATGAATTTGTATTTTTAGCCTCACTGACGGTTCTCCGTGGTTTCTGTTAGATTTTCTGCTCCCCCCACCGTCCACACCAAGGACCGAACAAACCTCTTCTCCCCCCCCCCCCAAGAAGAAAGAAATACTGTTTTAGCTGCACTTTGACTCGGCCGGCCCTCATCTATGCAAGGAGGGGTGGAGTTTGGGGAGGGAGGGAAGGAAGGAAGGAAGGAAGGGGCTGTTTGAGAGCCCCCGTCCTCTCTTGGGGTGGGCAGACGCTCCCCAGCCGTTAAGGGGGGCAAGGATTTGGGTCTCTCCCTTTTTCTTCCTTTGAGCGTTGGGGAGGGGCCGTGGGGGGTGTCGCCGTCGGTCCGTGCTTGCGTCCGGGGCGCGCGTACCCCCCCAGCCGTCCTTCCGCCCACTCCAGACACCCCCTTTACCCTTGAGACGAGGAGGGGGCGTGCCGCCGAGTGCCCCGTTAGGCACGTTGGACACCCCCTCCTCGACTTTCCTGGTCTGCCAGGGAGAGAGGAAGAGACGGAAGGGGGGCGGGGCTGCGTTGGGATCGGGGGGGGGGGACAGCCGCGGACCCACCTCTCTCCTTGTGCCCCACCTTCTCCCCAGACCCCCTTTTGCCTCAGCATGCCCGGATTCATTTGCCGCTTCATCCCCCGCCCCGGAAAAAATATTATTTCACGTCTGTTAATCTCTCTTCTCCCCCAGCTCCAGACCTCCCACTTTCCCCTGGATCAACCGCTTTTTTTTGGGAAAAATGTTGACTTAATAAAAAGCTGCTCTTTCCAGAGGAACGCCCTCGTCGCACCGTTGGCTCTGCATTCTCCATCATCTTGGACACCCCCTTCTTACTGTGTGTGTGTGTGTGTGTGTGTGCCTGTATGGGTGGGTGTCTGTCTGTCTGTCTGGTGGGGGGGCTGCCATCTCCTCCCTCCACTTTTTCTTTTTTTTTTTTGCAAAATCAGTAGCGGTGTCTCTGAGTCTATGCAGAGTGCCAGGCTTAATTTGAACTCATGGAATAGTGTGAGTGTTACACGCACATGAGAGTAGGAGGGTTCTCTGAGACCCTTCAAAAGCCCTCCCCGTGGAGAATTTGGGGGAGGGGGGGCTCGTGACTTCCCCTCTGGATGTTAAGGCTTTGATGGATTTTCTGCTTTCCTGATGCAGTTCCCCCTCCGGCCAGGAGAGGGCGGTGTTGCCCAGTGGAATCTTCTTTGGCGCGCTCTGATCCCCAACCCCTTTTAGAGTCCTGGAGGTGGAAGAGAGACCCCCGAGGGCCATCCAGCCCGGCCCCCTTCTACCACGGAGGAAGACACTGTCCGAGCCCTCCGTTCGACAGACGGCCCACCCGGCGTCTGTTTAAAAACCTCCGGAGGAGGAGGAGACCCCACCGCGCTCCCTTCGGGCAGCAGGAGATTCCACTGTCAAACAGCTGCTGTTGTCAGGAATTGCTCCACCGTGTCCTAGTCTCTGGAGCAGCAGAGAACAGGCTCGCCCCATCTTCCGTATGGCAGCCCTTCAAATATTTAACCATAGCTATCATATCCCCTCTTAACCTTCTCTTCTCCAGGTTAAACCTATCTTGGAGCTCCCTCAGCCACTTCTCATAGGACTTCGTCGTTTCTAGGCCTTTACCTGTTTTGGTCACCGTCTTCTGGACGCCTTCTACCATGTCCATATCCTCCTTGAACTGGGATGCCCAGAACTGGACACAAAATTCCCCCAGGTAGGGTCTGGCCAAAGCAGAATAGAGTGGTACCGTCACTTCCCTTGACCTAGACTCCTATTGCTGCAGCCAAGAATCACATTGGCTTTCTTGGCTGCTGCATCACACTGCTGGCTCAGATTCCTCCATCTGTTTTGCGTGTGAAGGCAAGTATCGCCCGTCCTATACCCGCAGTTCATTTTTTTCTGCCGAAGTGTGGCACCTTACACTTGCGCCTGTTGAAATTCATTTGGTTAGTCACTTTTAGTCACTGTGCCCCCCCAACACCCCCTTGTTGTGGTTGTGTGTTTCCAGTTTAGGGCAACCATAAGGCAAACCTGTTTTCTGTGGCTGAGAGTGTGTGATGCGCCCAGGGTCACCCAGTCGGTTCCCGTGGCTGGGCCAGGGATTTGAAGCCTGGTCTCCAGGGACGTGCAGTCCAACGCTCGAACTACTGTGCCGTGCTTGCTCTCAAACCCTTAAAGCCCCCTCCCAAACATTCCAGAAACTTGAGAATAACTCTCTCCCCTCCCTTCTTTTGCCCTCCTTTTGATCTCAGGAAAGATGGTCTTTCTACCCCCCTTGCTCCAGAGTTTATGTCAGGGTGGGTCTCCCTTTCCGCCCCCCCCCCAAGGATCCTTCTCCCGAATTAGTTTGTGGGTCAGTCTCTGCCCCAAGGAGCGAGCATGCATGCAATTGTTGGTTCATTGCTTCGCTGAAACTTAAGGATGGCATACAAGAAAAACAGTTTTAACAAGTTTAAAATATAATTAACCTGTTAATAGGTTTTATGGAACGGTTAGAATAGTTTGAGGTTAATGGAAACCCTGTTTTTGGGGTGGGGCTGTAAAGTCAATGAGGCCCTCCAAACTTTTCATGAGCAGCTGTGTTTTTGTTTGGGGCCCACTGGGCCTCAAGGGGAAGGTATTTTATAATGGGCGCCACAACCAAGAAGCACCCGCTGTCCCGTCTTTCCAGGGGATGTTAATGCTGGCTGGGGGGGCACAAAGGAGGGCCCCTCCGGCCGCCTTTAAACCTCAGGCAGGTGCATGTTAGGACATGGGTTTCTTCGGGCTTGGACGTCCCCAGGCTTTAAATATCATCACCAGTGCCTTTCAATGCAGACCCAAAATGTATTGGCACCAGCTGCGTGGTGTTGAGTATCCCTTGTCCAGAAATCTGTCCAAAATCTGTAACTTCTGAAAAGATGAACCCAGTCTTCATGTAGGGGATTATGGAGGTGGGTCCCAAGCAAGCCCCCCAAATTCCCTTGTGCTCCCTACAAGAAGAAAGCAAGAGGAGAAGAATGGGCAAAAGCGCGGACCTGGTGTTGAAAGAATAGTATCTGATCTCGTCACCTACGTGCAAATACAGTAGGTCCCCCGGAAGGCAACTTCGACTCTGGAGAACAGGGTTCGAATTCTCGCTCAGCCACACAAACCCACTGGGTGACCTTGGGAGCATCACACGCTCTCAGCCCCAGAAAACTCCCTTATAGATTCGCCTCAGGGTCGCCGTAAGTCGGAAACAACTGGAAGGCACGCGACAATGCCTCTGCTTCGTGACATTTTGGATAAGGGATACTCGGCCCGTATGGGTTTTATATGATGTTTTTATGAGCGCGTGCAGAGTGTCCTAGCCCCCTGCAGTGACAGTGTCGAAAGGGTCGGTGTTCTCCTGGATCGGCAGTTTCTAGGGATTTGAGGATGGGGATCCGTGTGTGTGTGTTTTGTCGTCCCACGGAACGGCCAAAGCACCCCCTTTCCCTCTGCTCCCCATTTCTCCCAGGAGGAAGGGAAAGGTGGAAGGGTGCGTGTACACTTATTGGCAATTCCTCCCCTCCCGGGGAAATTCTTTGCATACCAGGAACCAGGATAAGGAACGGCTTCTCCCTCCCCCAAAATTAAAAGGGCCAACAGGAAACATTGAGCGTGAATCAGCAAGAACAACATTCACACACACTCACACACAGACACCACACACACAAATATACTGCCATGGTCTGACTCCCCCCCCTTTGGAATGATGTCCTGGGCTGACCCCCCAGTGCCCCACTGCGTTGTGTGCGTGTGTGTGCAAACCTGACACCCCCACCAGGGTGTGTGTGTGTGTGTGTGTGTGTGTGTGTGTGTGTGTGTGTAGGGAGAAGTCTCCTCCATCCCGGCCATGAATGGGACTCAGTCCCTCCCTGTTTTCACAGGCCGGCCTGCGCACGCGGAGCCGCAGCCATAGCACAAAGGGGGTTTTGTACCCCCCCAATCAATGGGTCCTTGTGCTGGCCCCTCACCTGGCGGCCCCGGCAGGCCGCACAGACCCTGGCGAGGCGAGGAAGGGAGGCCGAGGCTTCCGTGCAGGAACGAAAAGACCTCCCCGCTCTTCCCCAGCGCCGTAGAAGGGAAGCTTCGTTTGCAAGAAGGTTTGCAAACTTGTATTTGCAATTTGCAATCCGCTTCCTAGAGCCTCGGGCTTGGAATAGTAGCTGTTGGGGGGGGCTGTGACACCCAGAATCCCCCTACCCCAGTGGGGTTCTGGAAGTTGCAGTGCAAAAGAGTAACTTCTCAACTCTCTGCAGAGTTACACACACGCTCCATCCTCAGTTGCTGTGGAAGGAACAAGATGCTGTTAGCTGCCTCGAGTCAAGGCAAGATTTAAATGAATAAAATTATTATTACCAAAATGCTGATCCCCCCCCACCCATTTAGTGGCTGGGGTGGAGCAGCCCCACACATGATGCCATGCCACCCACCCACCCGAGCTCCCCACAACTCCTTCCCACCCCATAAAAACCTCCCCCTTTGGTCTCAGTCCCAGTGCTGCTTCTCTCTGTCCCCCGAGTGAGCCCTGAAAGGAGCCACACCCATGTATTGACACTGATGATACCTTGTGTGCACTGATTCTTGTGTGTCTTCTGACCATGTGCAGAGCACCAACACCTTCTGGCCTTTAATTGCCACATGCTATGTTGTCGTCTTCGTCGTCGTTGTCGTGTGCCGTCAAGTCATTTCTGACTTATGGCAGCCTAAGGTGTACCTATCATGGGGTCTTTCTGTGGCTGAGAGTGTGTGACATGCCCAAGGTCACCCACTGGGTTTCCATGGCGGAGCAAAGGAGAACTGAACCCAGGGTTGTGGTCCAACGCTCAAACCGCCACATGATGCTGGCTCTTGATTTTGCTACACATCTTTCTTCCTCCATCATATTTTTGCAAAAAATTTTCAGGCAGAAAGAAGGAGATGCCGTTCACGCCGGCTTCTAAGGACGCTTCCCCCCCACCGCTGCCTGGCCTCTCATTTCTTTGCTCTCTTTCTTAGAAGCTCAGCTGATGCTGCTCTGCCCCCCTCCCCTTGCACCGCTTTCTCTCTGGGACCACTTTGTGGCTTGTGGCCCGTGGGCCACGCCTGGTGCCAAGAATAGCCCGTCTTTTCGGCCGCCTCCCAAAAGCACATTCCTGCCTCCGCCTGGATTGCCCATCCCGGAGGGTCTCCACCCCAACCATGAAAGACAGACGGGGAGAAAAGAGAGAGAGAGAGAGAGAGAGAGAGAGCACTTGGGGGGGGGCTGTTGGCTGTGTCCCCTCCCCTGGGGGAGAAGCGGAGGGCCCCCATGTGCAGCTGCACATGCTTCCAGAAGCCACAAACACAAAGGTTTTGAAATATGAGCCATGGTGTGTCCACATCCCAAAATATACAAGGTGTCCCAAAAAAAATGTATGCACCCTTAACAACTTATAATTCTGGAATAGTTCTTTTTTTGCATTTTTTTCCCCAAGAAGTGTATGCACCAGGATTGAAGACAACGATGCCTGGCAGCGTGTTGGAATCTCCTCCTTCTTTGGAGTTTTTTTTAAAAGGAGAGGCTTGATGGCCGTCTGTCAAAGGGGGCCTTGGACTGAGTCTCCCTGCACGGCAGAAGGGGGTCGGCCTGGAGGGCCCCGGGGGTCTCCTCCGGCTCTAGGGCTCTAAGATTCCAATGGCGAGGAAGGGGCACAAAATTACAAGAGAACTTTGAGTGAGGTTTGCCGCCCTGAGCTTCAACCGTGTGAGCAGGGCAGTCCCGGGCAGGGACGACGATTTGAACGCCTGATACAAAATTGCCATTTAAGATGGAAACTGTAACTCTGATTAAATCATTATGATAACATTTATTTATTCTTGGATATAAAGGTATTCACTTAGCCTTCAAATCATCACCATAGCTGACTGGTGTGTATCTTTTTTTGGCAGGGGGCACCCTATAGGGAGAGAGCTCATCCCAGCCTCGCCGCTTTCTTCATGATGCGTGTCACCGTCCGTCTGTCTATCTTCCTATCTGCCGACCCACATAACTCGTGCATCTGAACTGCCTGCCTGTCTGGGGTATCTGCCTGCCTGCCTGTCTATTCATCCGTCCATCAGTCCATCTGCCTTTCTATCCGTCCGTCTGTCCATCCATGTATCCATCATCTGTCTGTCTTATCTATTTCTCTTCTCTCTCCCTTCTCCATCCATCTATCTGTATATCTGTCTGTCCGTCCATCCATCCATCCATCCTTCCATCCGTCCGTCCATCCATCCATCCATCCATCCATCCATCCATCCATCCATCCATCCATCCATCCATCCATCCATCTTTTTGTCTGTCGGTCCGTCCGTGTATCCGTCTGTCCATCTGTTTATCCTTCCATCCATCCATCCATCCATCCATCCATCCATCCATCCATCCATCCATCCCTATCCCTCCCTCTATCTGTATATCTGTCTGTCCATCCATCCATCCATCTTTTTGTCTGTTGGTCTGTCCATGTATCCGTCTGTCCATCTGTTTATCCATCCATCCCTCCATCCCTCCATCCCTATCCCTCCCTCTATCTGTATGTCTGTCTGTCCATCCATCCATCCATCCATCTTTTTGTCTGTTGGTCCGTCCATGTATCCGTCTGTCCATCTGTTTATCCATCCATCCATCCATCCATCCATCCACCCACCCACCTCCCTGCCTCCCTCTATCAGCAAGTACAGAAATACTCAGCACAAATTAACATAAAATGTTTCTGGGGCCCGCAAAACAGACGTTTGGCTGGGCTCTCTAGGAAGGAGCCGTGCTTTTAAGAGGCGCTGTTGCCCGCTGAATCCCCATCGGAACTGGGTTCCGCCTCGGGGTGCTGCTACCTTGAAGGCCCCGCTCTGAACAACGTGGGACACAACTCGAGGGGCCTCTCGAGACCACCTTAAAGCCCAAGCGGGAGCACACGGGGGAAGGTGGGTCTCGCCCGGGTCCTCCCAAGTTGTGTTTCTTACCTATCTCCCATATCTCCCATTTCTTCCCTCAACTGAAAAAGTCGCGGCCCCACTTTGTAAGGGAGTCGGAGCAGGAAAAGGGGAGGGTGTTGGGATACTTGAGGATTTTGTTGCTTTAGCTCCTAGTTCCAGAGCTTGGAACCGGTGTCCCCACAATGGCCGGGGGATTCTGGGGACTACGGTCCAAAAAATAACTTTTCCTGATTTGGGGCCTTGTCCGGCTCCCGTCCTGTGCCACCTGTCAAGGATTGGGGGTCAAAGCCAATCCCCCCAAGAGTGGGTGACTCTCACTGCACTGGGCAATCCCAGACGGGGACAGGGGAACCCGTAGCCCGCTTACTCTCTCTTTGGCCGTGGCTGGAGAAGGGAATGCCCATCGTCCGCTCAACCACTAGGGCTGCGTCCAGCGTGCCTGGGCGCCCCACCCCACCCTCTTGGCAGAAGCTGCCCGGAGCCAGACTTCAACTGCACAAACAACGGCCAAAAATAAATAAAACCAGGCTGCCCAGATGGCCTGACCCCCCCCCTTTCTCTCGCTCTCTCTTTGCGAGTGCTATGAAGAGATAATGATATATCTGTGTGGGACGGTCCCTTGGCCGGATCCGGGCGGCTCTCGGGCCTCGGAGGCTGCAATTAGCACCCGGGGGTGAGTGGTGATGGCCGGGTTGGAGGCCAAGAGTCGGCTGTTCCAGCAAAGCCGGCCACAAGCAGCAAAGTTGGCCTCTGCACCGCACTGGGGTGGGCAGGAGGGAGGCCGGCCGGCCAGCCCTCGCCGGCCCTCGGAAGAGGCAGGTGGCCTTGCAAACGGTGCCCCCCGACTCCACTTGAAACTGTTCCTTTGATTGTAATCATATAGAGGTCTTTGTGAAGTTTTGGGCCTCACCTACCTTGGTTGGCCTTGCGCCTTAGTTTGGAGCTGGGAGGAGTCTAGCTGAGCTCTGCCTCAGGCAGCAAAATGTCTTGGGTCCGCCCAGAAATGTAACAGAGATTAACTGAAAGTTCTTCTTATTGTTTAAGTGGGGTGTTGCTGTGGGAGGGAGCAAAATGAGGCTGTCGTCCCACCAGGTAAGAATTTAAATTCAAATAATTTTTCCTCCAGTCTCTAAATTTCTGGCATTCCAGAAAATGAGGCACTGGACATGGTTCCCACCTTGAACTCTCGTTCCTGCTGTTTTTGCCTTCTCTGGGTTGCTAAAATGGGGAGGCATGGGGTTGTCCGGCCCTGACTCAGACCCCCATTTTTCCTGGCAAATAAAAAGTAAATTGTCTCTTTTGGGACTCCTTTGAGAGTAATGATTCACCCTTTAAATATCACCCACGCAAAAAAAAAGAAAAAAAAACAGGAAGGAAGAAGAAAAAAATTGGCCTCTTCTGAGTGTGGTGTGTCTTTCCTATTTATTTGGCTTCAAGTTTTTTCCAGCTTATGGTGTCCCTAAGGCAAATCTATCATGCGGTTTTCTGGGGCTGAGAGTGTGTGACATGCCCAAGGTCACCCAGTGGTTTTCCATGGCCAAGCGAGGAGTTGAATCCGGATCTCCAAGGTCCATATACATTAAGAATTGCAGAGACCTAAATGAGAAAAAGATAGAAAACTCAGATACTGTGAGATAAGAAAAATAATAGTGCAGGAAAATTTTAAAAAGAAAAAAAAAACAGGAAAATGTGGCTTCCAACAAATTCCGTTCTCATTTCGGCTAGTGTTGGGTTGTTTCATCTTTGAGCATACTACAGTTCTGCTGCAGGGGAACAGTCTTCCATGGCTTTTTAACAGTTGCATGGATTGGGGTTTGGATTCAGATTCGGGTTTTGTTTTTCCCCATTTATATTTGGAGGGTTTGTATGATCCCTTGAAGATCGCAGGGGGCAAGAAAATTGCCCCCTCTCTGGCCCAGCACAGTTGCCCAGCCGTGCTTTGAGATAATCTCCTGCTCTCCCACACGGCAGTGAGATGAGCAATGCTGGCGCAGGCTCTCGCCAACGGTTTGGCCTGATCTCACAAGTGACTACCTGACATTCCCGCCCACAAGCCACCCAGGGACATGGGTAGGTTCCCTGTGAGCAGAGGAGCCCCCTCACCTGTCTCTTCCTCAGCGGAGCAGAGCCTCAGGTGTCTTGAGACAAAATCCACGTGTGAGACGACATTTTCCTGCATTTCCAGGCGGGAAAAAGAATCCGTTCAACTCCAGCAAGTGGCACATCGGGATGTCCTCTCCTCATTGCCGAGAGGCAGCATGCTTTGAGCACTGGACTACAACCCTGGAGACTTGGGTTTGATTCTTAACTCAGCCATGGAAACCCACTGGATGACCTTGGGGGTGCCACACGCTCTCCGCCTGAAACGAAGGCAAATGCAAACCCCCTCTGAAGAAAACTGCCAAGAAAACTTTAGAAGAGGCAGCATTGTGTAGTTGTTTGAGTGTTGGACTATGACCCTGGAGACCAGCATTCGATTCCCTGCTCGGCCATTGAAGCCCTCTGGGTGACCTTGGGTATGTCACATACTCTCAGCCCCCAGAAAACCCCATGATACAATCACTATAAGTTGGAAACAACTATACTTTTCATTGCCACATACAACCTTTCCATAAGGTTACTATAAAGCTGGAAGAACAGGCCAAAAGGGCTGATTTTAGACTCCTCCCAGGTCTGTCAGAATTTCAGTAACTTTTTCTCAGATATCTAACAGAAGGCCATTGCTCCATGCCCTAGTCTCTGGAGCAGCAGACAACAGACTTGCTCCATCCTCATTATGACTTCCCTTCAAAGCTTTAAATAAGGCTCATATGTCCCCTCTTAACTTTCTCTTCTCCAGGCTAAACATACCCTGGAGCTCCCTCAACCGCTCCTCAGAGGTTTCGTGGTTTCCAGTCTTTCTGTCATTTTGGTTGCCATCCTCTGGCCACCTTCCAGCTTGTCAATATCCTTCCTGAACTCTGGTGCCCAGAAGTGGACACAGGATTCCTCCAGGTGGGGTCTGACCAAAGCAGAATAGGGTGGTACCATCACTTCCCTTGACCCAGATTCTAGACTCCTATTGATGTAGCCTAGAATAGAATTGGCCTTTTTAGCTGCTGCATCACACTGTTGGCTAATGTTAAGCTTGTGATCTACTAAGGATCCCAGATCCCTTTCACATGGAATGTGGGAAATGCTTCCCAGAGCCCTCCCAAGGTCCTAAAAATTCAGGACTATGGAAGAAAGGGGCCTCCCTCCCAGATAAGGATTCTGTGCCCCAAATGAAATGTTTCATTAGTCCCCAAATTTCTAAGATAGCAATTTAAAACTCATGTTCAGCATTACGGAAACACAGCTTGGCACGAGTTTTAGAGGGGACTGATTATCCGTATTTCACTTCCTGCAGTGCTGGAAATTTGGGGCAGAAGGGGAATTCTATGATTCTCAGGGGCCAGGCTGACCCAAGACACTTTGAAGTCAGGATGCAAAGCCAGCCCAAGGTATTTGGGTACCTGAGGCCAAAAGTCTCAGAAACACCTCTCTAGTAATATTATATAAATCAAGTAACTGTTTTTCAAAATCCTTTTGTTTGGAGAGAAGTGGGCATCGGACCTGATGCTTCCCTTTTAACTGGTTTAAATGCTTTTCTGTTGCAATTGAACTGATTGTAGAATTCCAAAAAAACCAGCCATGTTGGTCTGGATGGGGATGCTGGGTGGGGTCTTGGAGGACCTTTGAGACTGCTGCAGAAGGTGGGACCCACTGAAGAAATAACAAGAAAGGGGGCTCCAACCACATGTTATAAAGAACCTCTTGACCGTAAGAGCCGTTTGACCGTGGAACATGGGCCCTCTCGAATTGTGGATTCTCCTTCGGAGGTTTTTAAAGAGAGGCCCACCTGTCAGGGGTGGTTTAGCTGTGAGTCTCCCTCATTGCCATTAAGGGGTTTGGGCTACATGGGGGTCTCCTCCAACTGTATAGTTTCGTGAGGCCTTTGAGCAGAAGTTGGACCTCCACCTGTCACGCATGTTCTGCTACGGTGGCATCAGAGGGTTAGACAGGGTGGTCTTTGGGGGGCCCTTAAATGCCCGAGATTCTGTGGGGCACCCTATAAGCAGCAATCTAGCCAATATTACGTATTACATATTTATTGGCTAAATTACTACACATTTCTATCCCACACCATCCCATATCCAATGATCTCATTGCATTGGACTCAATGGGTTCCAAATTTCCCCTTCTCTCCCAGGCCAGCCCCAAAGCCTGCCCCTACATTCCCCCCATCTTTTATCCCCATAATATAGAATCCACCTTGCCCCCCCCCCCATCTTGGCTCAGCCGGGCCCTGATTTCTCCTCTCGGCTACCACGGCCCGCTGAGACGGGAAGCCAGCTGGCTAATTACAGGCTCCTAATTATAGTTCCATTTTGGGAGCCTGCAGGCACAGACGGAGGCCAGAAAGGAATCGCCTGTTCGGCCACGGAGTCCCACAGCAAAGGCAGCCCGAGACTCACGTGCGCCCCTGCCTCGCCCGGCCCCGGCTTGTGAGATAAGAGCCATAGAAGCCAGGAGACCCCTGAGGCCATCCAGTCCAACCTCCTTCTGCCAACGAGGAAGATGCCATCAAGGCACTCCCGACAGATGGCCACCCAGACTCTTTAAAACCTCCAAAGGAGAAGAAAACCCCACCGCACTCCATGGGGGCAGCAGCAGATTCCGTTGCGCAACAGTTTTGATCCATTGCTCCGTGCCCTAGTCTGTGGAGCAGCAGAAAACAGGTTTGCTCCATCCTCCACATGCCATCCCTTCAGCTACTTAAAAACGTGGCTCTCGTGTCCCCTCTTAACCTTCCGTTTTCCAGGCTAAACACCCCAGTTGGATATGCTAGACCTCCATGGGGGAAGACAGCCCCCTCGGCCATAAGATCGTACCCCCACACACACAGGCAGGCTGGCTGGCTGGTTTCTGGTTGCCTGGCTAAACTGATCAGTTTATGATCAACAAGAATCCTTATCACATGCAGTACTGCTGAGTTATATATCATCCTCCAACCTATCCTTGTGCATTTGGTTTTGGGGGCCTAAATGTAGAGTTTTATCTCCACTGTCAAAGGATTCTGGTTGTTGTGTGGCTTCAAGTCATTTCCAACTTACGGCACTCTTAAGATGAACCTATCCTAGGGTTTTCTGGGGCTGAGAGTGTGTGATGCACCCAAAAGGCTCTCTAGTCCAACCCCCTTCTGCCAGGCAAGGAGACACAACCCAAACCCTCCCTTTGACAGCTGGCCATCCAGAATCTCTTTAAAAAACCCCAAAGAAGGAGGAAACTCCACCACACTCCATGGAGGCAGCAGCAGATTCCACCATGCAACTGCTCTTACCATCAGGAAGTTCTTCCTAATGTTTTGGCGGAATCTCTTTTCCTGGAGTTTGAAGCCATTGGTCCGTGTCCTGGTCTCTGGAGCAGCAGAAAACAGGCTTGCTCCATCCTCCATGTGGCAGCTCTTCCAATATTTAAACATGGCCATCATGTCTCTCTTAACCTTCTTTTCTCCAGGCTAAACATCCCCAGCTCCATAAGCCACCCCTTATAGAGAATGCCAGCCCCATTTTCTTGGGAGGCCTAAACTGCGTTTCTAAATGTTTCACTAATGTTTTAAGTCGACGCAATTCTGAACAGTCTCCAATGGCAGCCCCACCCGTGGCTGATGGTAGTACTCAAAGCAAAGCAAAGCAGAGGGACTCCGTTTCCGTGGTGGTGGGGTTACAAGAGTCTGAGCCAAAAAAGGCTTATAGGAAAGGCAGCCTTGGTTCTGTGCCTCCAAGTGTTTCCCATGACCCCAAGGCAAACCTATCATGGGGTTCTCTGAGGCTGAGAGTATGTGACACATCACGTGCCCAGTTCGTTTTATTTGCCTATCTGGATTCTGGGGGCGGGTGTAGCTGTGCGGGGCCTGCCATGATGTCCTCCAAAGTTTGCCAGCACTTCGGGGCTCCTTGTCCGATGTTCTTAGGATTGTCGAGGACAACAGGAAGACGGTCTGGTGCAGTGGTTAGCGTGTCGGCATGGACTGGGGAGATCCAGCTGTAGCCCCCGGTGAGCTACGAAAGCTCAATGGACGGCCTTGAGGTGGGTTGTTTTCCTTTTCCGTCAGCCTGACCTACCTCGCAGGGTTGTTGTCAGCATAAAGCAGGAGGGCAGGAGGATCCCCTTGATGGTTCGGGGCCAGGCGTGTCTCCCCGTGTGAATCCGTCCGACATCCCTGACATCTTCTCTCTGTCCCATCACGTTTCCCATTAGTGTGGGAGAAGGCGCCCTTGGTGGCTGCTCCCAGACTTTGGAACTCCCTGCCTCTTGATCCCTCCTCGCTCTCCTTCCATCGGGGAGTGAAAACCTTCCTGTTTCGGCAGCGTTTAGTAACTGATTTCCACCTCCATGGAGAAAAGGATTTAAACATCCTGGTTTGCTTTTAAACGCTTTAAGCCGTCTCAGTTTAGCGGAAAGAGTTTAATACTATTTTGGTCTTGGTTTTCTTTTGGTTTTAGGTTGGCTTTGCGTTTCTTTTCAACTGCAAACCAGCTTGGGAGGAAAAAGGTATTATCGATAAAGGGATTGATTAGCTGACTGAGGATTGATTCCACAGGTATCTTGTCTCTGATGCGGCCTACCAGGTCTGGCTGGCGTGCACATGAGTGCTGTGGGAGGGAAGGAAGGAAAGCACCGATGCTCCCTTTTGGGGGGGTCTGTGGGTGGGCGATGGATCCAGAGGTGAGCAGAAGTCCAGTTGTGCGGGTGAAAGCTTGCAAGAGTTGGCGATGGAACAGTTCGGACTAAAACCCAGAGGACATTTGCACAAGCATCTTTCCTTGTCTGTCACCGTGTAAGATTGGGTGTGGGGTAGGGGACTTTGGAGAGGTGTGTGTGTTGAGGCGGAAATTGGGATACATTTGGGGAGGGCTTGCAGGAAGGGGCCTCTCTTACACCCCCCTCCCCGCCAGGACGCTTCCTTTCCAAAGTGGGTGGGCCAAGGCGGAAATCCAACCGGTGCAGTTTCCCCAGGTGGGCGGCCGCCTTTCCAACCCCAAGCCCCGCGCGCAGGGAGGCCGCCCCCTTGCCTATTTTCGGATGGGGGGAGCGGGCCAGCCGGGGCGGGGCGGGGGTGGGAGGGGAGGGGAGGGGGCGGGCCCTGGTGGGGCGGAGGGGGGGCCAGCCAGCCAGCCCGGGACGAGAGCGGCCGAGGAGAGCCAGACGGAGCAGCCGCCGCCGCCGCGCTTCCACTGCTGCTGCTTCCTTCCTCGCCGCCGACCCCCGCCACCGCGCCGCCTGAGCCGCATGTGCTGCCGCCGCCGCCGCCGCCGCCGTTGAGGGCTCCTCTGCCCGCTCGCCCAGCGCCCTCCTTTGCTCGCCGGCCATGGGCCCCCCCCGGCGGCTCCCCTTCCTCGCCGTCGCCCTCCTCCTCCTCCTCTCCAGCCCTCCCACCCGGGGCTCCCCAGGTAAGGAGGCGCCCCCACCTCTCGGCTGGCCCCGATTCCGCCGCGGGGGGGGCTCCGCGTTGAAGGCTCCTCGGGGCGGAGGACAAACGGGGCGCCCCTTTTCTTTCTCTCCCCATCGACGGGGGCGCAGCGTCCCGTTTGGGTCCCGGCATTTGGCGGGGGGTCTTCTTTGGGGGGTGGGTGGAGGAAATTGGGAGGGTTGACTGGGTTGGGTGGAATGGGACGGGTTGGGGGGGAACACCCCAGTTGACGACCTTCCCTTTTTGGACGTGGAGGGAACGATTTGGGGGGTCTCCAAAACAAGGCGGCGCATTGCAAAATGGGGAGGGGGGTCCCACTGTTCCAACGCCCCCCTGCCTCTCTTCTCTGCCTTCTGGGGTCCCCTTGCCCCTCTTCTTACGGGGGGCCGCTGATGGACGGGAAGGGTCGTTATTACCAGTAGCAGTAAAGATTCCCACGATTAGCAATGATAATATTAATATGGGGGGGAGGATTTGCAAGGGCTGCGCCCACCGGGCAAGCCGGGGGGTGGTGGCTGTCATTCACCGCCGCCCCCCCAAATCCTGCGCCTCCCCCCGGGCCCGGCAGGGGGCGGGCGAGCGCCCCCCCGCCACGTGGTGAGATGGGGCTCAGCATCGCTCCCCCCCCAAATAAGAGAAAAACCGAGAGTGGGATATTTGGGGTGGGGGGCGTCGCTCTTTGGAAGCGCGGCGGCAGGGGGGGTGTCCGGGTTGCTCCCTCCCGGTCTCCCCTTTGAAAGAACCCTTGCACTTTTGGGGGGGGGTTGATACCCTGCAATGCTCCCCAGGCAGGCAGGCATAAGCCCCCCCCCTTCCCCCGAAACTGGAATTCTTTTCTAGGAAAAAAGATATAGTTCCTGTATTTTGGGCAGGAGGGAGCCGTGTTCAGATGGGGCGGGGGTATTTTTTTTCCTCAGGTGGGCAACATCGGAGTGGGGGCAGGAAGCGATAAAATCAGGGGTCCCCCTTTGGGGGAGGAGGGGGCCGGGCGAAGGGAGGGAGCGCCGGGTGCATTTCTTTGTGTGTGGGGGTCTTATTTCGGGGAGGGGGCGCAAAGCAATCCCCCCTCCGCCTCTCTTTGCCGGGAGGGGGTCCCTCGGCGTCCTTTCTGGGGGTTCCCAAAAATTGGGGGGCCCTCCCCTTGGTGAATCGGGGCGGGGGCCTGCCTTGTGGCTTTTGGGGGGCTCCTTTCGGCCGGGGGGCGCGCGGGCGGGGGTCTCCCCACGGAGCCGCCTCGGCGGGGCCTCCCGGCCCGAACAGGGCGCCTTTGTCCGGCGAACAGAGGGGCGAGTGTGCCCGAAGCAGCCCCGGCGGATGCCTGCCTTCCCGCCCGCCCGCCCGCCTCGGGCTGAGTTTGTTTGCCTTTGGGGCGGCGGCGGCGGCGGGTTGGCAGCCTCGCTCGACCGCCCCCCCCGCCGCCGCCGCCGCCACATCGCCCGTGCCCCCTTTCTCCCCACCTTGGAAACGTGGCCCTTGATGGACTGCAACTCCCAGCATCCCCGAGCGGCGTGATCAATCACGGAGGGGGACCGTAACCTCCGCTCCCTGTCACCGGCTGCTAATTGGGGACTCATTAGCGCGGCTTCCCTCGGAAACGGAGCTGCCTGTCGTGCAGGAAAGCAGCACCTGTTGGACTGCTGCCTGCAGGCTGATTGGGCTTCTCTTTCCCCTACTCTGCAAGAGATCGTGAGGAGTTTAGCTTCTCGTCCGCTTCCAAAGAATGGAGGTGCAGGTCAGCCCCTGTTGGATTTCTGCCTGTCGGGAGAGAATGGTCTGCCTTCCTCCCTTCCCTTGCATTGAAGCAGGCCCCCTTTTCACCTCGGGGGTGCTGAGAGATTTGGGGGCAAAAGAATAGGGTTCGATGAGAGAAAATGGGGTGCATGTCCTCTGACCCAAATGATACGGGCCGGGGTGAGGAACTCCTTGGTGTCCCAAATTAATTTTTATTAATTGGTCAAATTGTCACTAAGGAGTCCACCCTCTCTGGTAGTAACATCAGGAATTGCAGTCAGTTTTCAAGAAGGTTCCAAACTCATGCCAAGTTTGCATTTTTGCCAGTATTTTTCTGTACAGGGCTGGCAAACTTTTGGGATCTCCAGGTCTCTTCACCGGATGGACCTCCACTCCTCCTCCCTTACCCCCCCCATGCAGAAAAGAGGGGCTTTCAGAACAAATTTCTCCACCTCTTTCCCACTTCTTCTGTCCCCCCCCCCGCTTTTTGCAACATCTTGGCCCGACAAAGAATTCTGTGGCTCTCAAAAGCTTGCACATTCCTTTTTGTGATCCTTTCAGTAGACTTAATAAACACATTCAGTTCGTACAGGTTTGGGGATTTGTGTTACAGCCAGTGTGGCTAACTCCACTTTGTACTGAGAAGAGTTCCCCCCTTTGCTTAGTGCTACCAGCAGCCTGTGGAACTCATGGCCGCCTGAATTTCCCTTGTGTTAGTCTCTCTCTCTCACTCCGGCAGCCTAGTTTACTTGCCAAACAATCTTGTGCTGTCTTCCTTTCACTGGTTAAAGTGTCTGCTGGGCTGTCTTGCAATACCCCAACCGGACCCTTTCTGGGCACGATAGACTACAACTCCCATCAGCCTCAGACAGCATGGCCAGCAACAGTGGGGCCCACGGGATTTGTAGACAGTCAGTTTGGTGAAAAACCTGTTTGTTGCCTCTTGGAAATGCGGTGCCGTTGTACGGGAGCCGACTGATCTCTCGTGCCCCAGCCGAAGCTCTCTGTGTAGGCCTGCGAGGAGACACAGTTTGCCCTCTGTTTCTCCCCTCCCTCCTTGTTAAATTGTTTTTTCCGCCGTTTTACCCTTTGCCACAGACTGCTGGAGGGCAGAGTGGTTCTGCACCCAGAAGCTCTTTCCGCAGCCGGCCAGGCTTCACAAGAGACGACGCAGGGCCCAAGCAGTGATATTTCGGCCTGGCAGAGGGCAGGGTGGGCGGACTTGAAAGCGGCAGACTGGAAGACGTAGTTTCTGTTCCAGGTGGATCTCCTCCAGCTGCCCTATGAGCTCAGGGGTTGCGCTGCTGGTCCGTCTGCTCCTCCTCCTCCCCGCCTTTGGGATAGAGTCGCCTTGTTATTTTCCCTTTTTCTGGGATGCCTGTAGCCTTAACAGCTGCTTGGCAGCCTCCTCACATCCTCCTGGCCCAAAGCGGCAGAGAGGCAGCCACACCTGTGGGACTCCTGCCTGTCCCACTGAATTTTTTTAAAAAAAATTGCATTTGTTGCTGTTGCGTGCTTCGCTTTCAAGTCGTTTCCCGGTTATGGCAACCCTAAAGCAACCGTATCATGGGGTTTTCTTGTTCAAAGGGGGATGGGTACTATTAGCGTCCCCTGAGGCTGAGAGTGTGTGACTTGCTCAAGGTTCCCCAGTGGATTTCCACGGTTGACTGGGAACTTGAATCATGGAGTCCCAGTTCAGTACTCAAATAACTATACCATGCTGTCTCCCTAAAAGATTTCTTCAGAGGAGTGTGCCACCATTGCCTTCCTCTGAGGCTGAGAGAGTGTAACTTGCCCAAGGTCACCCTGTGAGCTTCCATGGCTGAGCGGGGATTCAAACCCAGGCCTCTTTCAGTTCTAACCCAATGCTCAAACCACTACCCAACGCTGTTTGTCCTGCAGGGCCAAGGAGATGCGAATGCTTCCCAGCTTTACCTGTTGGATTTCTTCCATGCTGGAAATAGCTGGCACTTCTTTTTGCCAGATTTTAGGACTAAGGGGGTGAACTATGAAGTGTCATTTAACCAGATGGGGTGGGGTGGGGTGGTCTTTCTTCCCCTTTTAATTAATCTAATGGCGTCATAAGAGGCAACACCGCCGAAAGAGTGAAAATCAGGGAGAGGAGCAGAGCATCACCAGCTGGATTTCTGCCTGACGTGATGAAGCCGTGGGGAATCTTTATGCATGCCTCGTGTTTGGATTTAACCCATCCTTTGAAGTTCGCACGGTCCGGAAGGAGCTCCTGAATTCCACGAAAATATCGTGTTAAACCCCGCAGACACGAACCGCCTTGCTAAATGGATCCTTGTCTCCAACTCCTGGTGGCCGCCTGGCGTTGGAGAAGCGCACCGCCTTCGGAGCTAACACAGGGCTCTTTGTCAGCCGAAGGGTGAGAGAGGTTTTCCACCGGACGCCGAGCCAAGAAACGGCTTACAGGAGGAAATTCCAGGTGGAGGGAGCAGCAACAGGAAAAAACAGTTTTTGGGTCACTGAGCCGTTCGGGGCTGGTTTTGCAGGCAGCCGTGCGGAGGAGGCTCCCGGCTGTGTCTGACAAAGCGCTCTGTGTAGCCCCTCAAGCCTGTAAGCGCTTGGATTCACCAGCATGAAGCACATCACCCCACCACCGTTGGTATTCCTAGTTATTATGGTTAACGGACATTAATTAGTCAGACTCCCTTAGGTCTTACCCTTCCTGCAAGTGCATAAAATCATAGAATTGGAAGGGGAACCCCAGCGGCCATCTAGTCCAACCTCCCGCCAACACAAGTCTACTTTGCAGCAACGATGTACACTCCTCAAATCTCTCCACACTCTTTCCTATATTTCATTCCTGATGTTCCTGGTCGCTTGGAGAGAACATGTGTGAAAGAACTGTGTCAGAGCTTTGGAAAAGTTCCTTTTTCTTTTGGACAGTGTTTTGCAGACCCTCCAAGCAAAGGTGGATTCTAGAAGTTGTGATATTTAGAGAGAGAAAGAAAGAGGGGAACATTTTCTCTGCTCTGTCCTTCTCCCGCGGGGCTTGCAAACTAAAATAGCTGCACTGAAATAGGAGAGGAGCAGAGGGGAACAGGGAGAAATACCTTTTAATTTCACGTACGTTGGCTGTGTTACAACAAGGCTCCGTTCTTAGGAAGCGGAGGGACTTTTGCTCTGAATTACCAAACTGTTTCTGAGTTTTGCACGTTGACTGCCTGAGTTCTGTGCGTGTGTGTTTAGAAATGAGTGAATTACCACCTCTGATTCTCAACTTGGCGCCGGAGCGACTCTTAAAATTCCTCACTCTGAGCCAAAGCTCCCGACTTAGAATCCTACAGTCGCAGAATCGTAGAATTGGCAGAGACCCTGAGGGCCATCCAGTCCAACCCCCTTCTGCCATGCAGGAAGACACCATCTCAGCATTCCCTTTCACAGACGGCCATCCAGACTCTGCTTAAAAACCTCCAAAGAAGGAGGAGATTCACCAGACTCCATGGGGCGGCAGCAGATTCCGCTGTCCAGCTGCTTTTGCCATCAGGAAGTCCTTCCTTATGTTTAGGTGGAGCCTCTTTTCCTGAAGTTGGAATCTATTGCACCGTGTCCTCATCTCTGGAGCAGCAGAAAACAAGCTTGCTCCATCCTCCATATGACGTCCCTTCTAATATTTAAACATGACTATTCTAATGTTTAAACATAGCTATCATGTCACCTCTTAATCTTCTCTTCTCTGGCTAAACATATCCAACTCCCTAAATTGCTCTTCCCAGGGCTTTATGGTTTCCAGGCCTTTAACCATTTTGGTCACCTCCCATTGATGCAGCCTAGAATCGCATTGGCTTTTTTAGCTGCTGCATCACACTGCTGGCTCATTTTCAGCTTGTGTTCTGCTAAGACTCCTATTTCTCTGTTGCACACCACCAGGGCTGGAAGCAGCAACTTTTTGGGACTACAACTCCCAGAACCCCCCGTGTTGCCTGAGGAGTTCTGGGAGTTGTAGTCACTTCCGCAAACTTTGCCTCCGCTTCAGCTTCAAGGCTCCTTCTTGGGGTCCTCGGTGCCCTTTCTGTTCAATCTTGCCGTGCGTGTGTCTTTGTTCATGCTGACCCTTTGGCCGTCCCCACGTGCCGCTTTCAGTTTCACGCAGCCTGAGTTTTGAACATTGAATCCACAGCCCACCCCCGTTTTCCAGTTTTTTCCCATCATCTGGGCAAGAGGTGGGCCCAGTTTCAACACAGGTTTTCCCACGGAAGCCAGTCCTGCTTTTGGAGTTCTCTCCTGACTCCTGGGCCTTCCGTCACCTTGCTTGCCAGATCCCAGCCAGAGGAAGGAAAAGTTACCATTATTTGGACTACAGCTTTAATCAAAGAATCCTTAGGGTTGGGAGGTACCCCAAGGGCCATCTAGTCTGGTTTTCTTTTCCTGTAGTTTGAAGCCATTTCTTCATATCCTAGTCTCTGGAGGAGCAGAAAACAAGCTGGCTCCGTCCTCTCCGTGACATTTCTTCAAATATTTAAAGATGGTTGTCATGCCCCCTCTCTGTCTTCTCTTTTCCAAGCTGAACATCTTTGTTCCTTTGTGAGACCCGAGCTATGGGGTAGGAGTTTGAGCGTTGGACTGGGGTGCTAAGAGTCCAAGGTTCGAATTCCCACTGCTCAGCCATGCGTTTTGGGCAAGTCGCGCACTCTCTGTGCCTGAGATGTTTCTGAATACAGCGATTCGTAGCCCTAAATCCTTCTAAAGGTCACCAGTTGGGTGACCTCACATCTCCATCTTCCCCCCTTCCCTGTCTCCCCGTACCTCCTCACTGTGTAAATTCCTCGGATCCGGGCCCTGTGTCTTTTTCGCCTACGCCGCAACGTGTTTGTATCGTTGTTGTGCAGCCTCAAGCCGTTTCCGACTTACGGTGACCCTAAGGTGGGCCTATCATGGGGTTGAGAGAGTGTGACTTGCTTAAGGGTTCGTTGGTGACACAATGGCAGCCAGATGTGCGGCATCTCTTCCAACCATCCCGTTTCGGCAAGGAGAGTCCCAGCCTGCCCTCCGCCCTTCCAGCTTTTCCGCTCTTTTTGAAATGTCTCGGTTTCTCTCTCTCTCTCTCCCTGTAAGTAGTCCCTTGGACTAAAAGACAACAAAGACCGCAAAAATTCTGCAAAACAGCCGGCGCGACTTTCGTTCCCTCCCTTCATCCACGGGTTGTTTGGGCTGCAGTCGCCATAAACATGAAGAGAGCAAGTAGCTGCCCACTTTCCAAACTCATCGTTACCGTCTTTGTTTATGGCTCCTGTAACTTAGATACTGTTTGTTAATTGCATTGGTGAAAAAAAATGTGAAAATATTGCATCCTCTGCTAACCAGAGCAATTATTTGTATAATAGTGTTAGGTAACTCTGTGGCCACTTCCGCACCGGACTGTTATAGCGCGATGGTTCCACTTGCAACATCCCATGGAATCCTGGGGTTTGCAGTTTCGGGAGGGGCCGGCCGGCCCCTCCCGAAACTGCAAACCCCAGGATTCCATGGGATGTTGCAAGTGGAACCATCGCGCTATAACAACCCGGTGCGGAAGTGGCTGTTTCACATTTCATGTAATTCACTGGCTGCAAACTAAATTGAGGGAACCATAGAATCCCAAAGCTGGAAGGAGAACCGGCACAGTTCTGTTGTTTGAGCATTGGACCACGACCCTGGAGACGAGGATTTGTTTCCCTGCTCGGCCACGGAAACCTCCTCGGGTGGGTCACACACTCTCAGCCCCAGAAACCCCCCCCGACAGGTCCACCTTTTCTTGCAGTTTGTAGGAGCTTAAAGTTGGAAGAGAGCCCAAGGGCTGTCCAGCTGAAGCCTCTTCGGCCACGCAGGAAGACCTGATCCGAGCCCTCGCTTGGACGGATGGCCACCCGGCCTCTGATTAATTAGCTTATCAGGGGTTGGGAGGGGGAGGAGAGGAGCCGGACAGGCATCGTGCCCTTCCCTGTAGACGCCAGCAAAAGCAAATGGCTGCAGTGTGTTTTCCCCCCATTAATAACTTTCATGGGTCTTGACCCCACTCTGTCCCAGTTTTCATCCATTAAATGTCGGAGGATAGGGGGCGGGCGCCCTATTACTCCTCGAGTCAAAGGGGTACCGGACTGGGGCCTCCCTTTTCGGCACGCCTCGCATCCCTTCTTCCAGCAGGGAGGGCGGACGGAGAGAGGTGCTGCGCCGCGAGTCTGCTAAACTCATCTTTGGCTCCCGTCTCTCTCGGCTGGTGTTGTTTTGATCTCCGGGCTGAGGAGGAGGAGGAGGAGAGACGGAGCTCCCCATTTTTGGAGGCATTTTGGATTCTGGCGGGATTGGAAAGCGGTGAGCGTGGAGAGGCCACAGCAGCTTGAAGAACGGTCCCGGGCGTGCCTGGAGGTACCCCAGGGCACCCCAGCCCTTGAGGGGGCTCCCCTCTTTGCTCCCACCCTCGCAGCAAGGCCTGCGGGGTCTCCCGTACCCCAAAGCCGCGGCCAGGGTGACAGCTTTGGCTTCCCGGCCCTCTGCTCCGCTGCAGTCTTTGTACCTTTTGCAAATGAGTTCCCCAGGCGTTGGCAGCCACCTCAGGGAAAGGGGGTGTCGGTGTGGAGGGGGAGAGGGCCGAGAAAGCCGTTCCAGTCTCCCCTCTCCCCTCGCAAACCCTGACACCCCGTCTGGCAGCCGCCCCCCCCCCGCCCCGGCCGACCGGCCCGCCTTGGGTCGCGCCTGTGTTTCCACTCTCCCTGGCTCCTGGAAAAGAGCAATTTTCCGGCTGCAGATTCCAGCCGCCCGCCCGCCCGCCTGCCCGCCTGCCTCGTGGTCCCCCTCCGGGCAATTGGGAACAGCTGTCTCTGCTGCTGAGTGGGGCAGATCTGGGGTAAAGAGGGGGCGTGTTGGGGGGCAGGACCCCTGTTTCCCCACCGGGAGAGTGGGGCAGGGTGCAAGGAAGTGGAAAATCGCTGGCAGAGAGAGGAGGGAAATTTCTCTCCGGGACTGGGCCAAAAAGTCCCATCTGCCGCAGAAGTTTCAGCCACTTTTGGGGTCTTTTTTTTTTTTTTTTTTAAGATTCTTGGCTCCAATTTGATTCATTTTATGGCCTCCTTACCCAGAGTCCTTGAGAATCTCCTAGAATTTTTCTACTGAGAGGTGTCTGCGAGAGGTTGGAGGTTGTGGTTTGGGGGGACTTGGAGGAGACATCTCTCCTGCCGGCTCCCCAAAGGTATTGGGATGGCTTTGCTGGCTCTCGCCCCCTCCCCAAATCCTTCTGACCAGAATCCTGGGGTCTCTTAGAATGATAGAATTGTAGAATCAAAGAGTCCTAGAGCTGGAAGAGACCCGCAAGGGTCATCTAGTCCAACCCCCCTTCTGCCATGCAGGAAGCACAGTCAAAGTCCTCCCTTTGAGAGATGACCATCCTGCCTCTCTTTTTCAAAAACCTCCAAAGAAGAAAGAGACTCCACCACACTCCACAAAGGCAGCAATGTGTTTTACTGCTCTGAGTCAGCAGTGTGATGCGGCAGCCAACAAAGCCAACGCGATTCTTGCTTACATCAATAGGAGTATGGTGTCTAGATCGAGGGAGCTAATGGTACCACTCTATTCTGCATTGGTTAGGCCTCATCTGGAATAATCCTGTGTCCATTTCTGGGCACCTCAATTCAAGAAGGATATTGACAAGCTGGAATGTGTCCAGAGGAGGGCGACCAAAATGGTGAAGGGCCTGGAAGCCATAAAGCCCTATGAGGATAGACTTAGAGAGCTGGGTACGTTTAGTCTGCAGAAGAGAAGGTTAAGAGGGGACATGATAGCCGTGTTTAAATATTTGAAGGGATGCCATGTAGAGGAGGGAGAGGGCTTGTTTTCTGCCGCTCCAGAGACCAAGACAAGGAGCAATGGATTCAAGCTGCAGGAAAGGAGATTCCACCTGAACCTCAGGAAGAACTTGCTGACAGTCAGTGCTGTCCGGCAGTGGACTCTGCTGCCTCGGAGTGTGGTGGAGTCTCCTTCTTTGGAGGTTTTTAAGCAGAGGCTGGGTGGCCATCTGTCAGGAGTGCTTTGAGGGTGTTCCTGCATAGCAGGGGGTTGGACTGGATGGCCCCTGGGGTCTCTTCTAACTCTATGATTCTATGATTCTATGATTCTACCATCAGGAAATTCTTCCTAATGTTTAGATGGAATCTCTTTTGCTGTAATATGAAGCCATTGCTCCATGTCCTAGTCTCTGGAGCAGCAGAAAACAGGCTTGCTCCATCCTCCATATGACATCCCTTCAAAACTTTAAACATGCCCCTCATGTCTCCTCCTCCTCACCTTCTCTTCTCCAGGCTAAACATCCCCAGCTCCCTAACCTGTTCCTCAAAGGGCTTCTTGGTTTCCAGGCCTTCTGCCATTTTGGTCACCCTCCACTGAACATGTTTGTCTGTCCATATCCTTCCTGACTGCGGTGCCCAAACCAGACACAGGATTCCAGGGGAGGGGTCTGACCAAAGCAGAACAGAATGGTACCATCATTTTCCTTGACCTAGACACTAGACTCCTACTGATGCAACCCAGAATCACATTGGCTTCTTTAGCTGCTGCATCACACTGCTGATTCATGTTCAGTTTGTGATCCACTAAGACCTCTAGATCCCATTCATCTAGACCAACCCCATAAACTCCCTCCCGAAAAGAAGGCTGTGATTTTGTCAGTGAAGAGCAGCTGCATTCCTTTCAAAGTTGTAGGAACGGGGTCGCACCTGGTAGACAGACGCATGCTATGGTTGCCAGATCTCTGACTCTCCAGCGCTCAGGGGTCTTCTGTAGGTGGGATATGAAGCTGCAGATTTGAGGGGATTAGCTCCAGGGAAGAGGAAAAGTCCAGGAGCAAATCTCCATCTCATCTAGGAGACCACCATCTTGCTGCAATTTGCAAGGCCTAATAGCATTTTTGCTGCAACTTGCAAAAACTCCCCAGGCAGTCTCTGTGTTTACTGAGGCCATTTCCTCATGAGTCTGTTATAGCGCAATGATTCCACTTTCAACCTCCTATGGAATCCTGGGGTTTGCAGTTTCGGGAGGGGCCGGCTGGCCCCTCCCGAAACTGCAAACCCCAGGATTCCATAGGAAGTTGAAAGTGGATCTTCTGGCTAGAAGAAAGTTTGTTGTTGTGTGACTTCAAGACACTTCTGACTTAAAGCTACCCTATCATGGAGTTTTCTGGGGGCTGAGAGTGTGTGACATGCCCGAGGCCTCTGCCGTGGGTTTCCATGGCTGACCAGGGAATCGAAGCCTGGCCTCCAGGGCTGTAGTCCAGCCCTCAGACCTCTAAGCAGGCCGGGTTAAATCCTTTTTCCTCCATCTCCCTAGGTCAGGGAGAAGGACTAACACCATTGTTTCACTGTGATCCAGGAACAGCCCTTGAGCTAAGATTTTTGTCTTTATTTCCAAACACGAAAATATATTCTCTCTGTGGCAGAACTCAAAGACATGGAGCAGTATGCAGAGGGATCTTGTAGCGCTTTTGTGACCAAGTAAGAGAAAGAAGTCAGTAGCCCAAGCTTTCGTAGACGAGGGAACCTTAAGCTTCTGAAAGCTTAGACTACCAACTTCTTTCTCTCAGTTAGTCTAAGCTTTATTAGGCTCGAGTCTCCTTCGTCAGTAGGCTTAAGTCTACAAAAGCTTAGGCTACCAACGTCTTTCTTTATCTCAGTCATAAAGGTGCCATAAGACCTCTTTGCATGTTTTTCTGTGTGTGTGTGTGTTTTTCCACTGTGGTTGGTGTTTAATACATAACATGTAATGGCATCCCCAAGGGCCCGTTGCACCATGATCTCGGGTTTTGGCCCAGAAATTTCAGGGCTTGGGACAATCCGGAATGGGCAACCATAACGCATACAGTTGGCGCTGGAGGCCCCGGTCAGCTGCAGCAGGCAGGCGTGGGCCGGGATAGTCCAGCGGGCGGAAGGCCTGAGACGTTTTCCTGTATCCATAAGCCCTCTCCAAGTTTAATCCTGGCTTCTGGAGTAAACGGTCCCAACCAGCGCTAAGGGACTGGTTGCTTCTGTAGCACTCTTGAGCCTGAAGGGCTGTGGCCGAGTTGGCAGGGGGACTGGGTTGCACAGGTGGAGCACTTGTGGGTGCAGAGGCTCTCCCAAGGTGTCTTGTGTCAGCAGCCTGTGACCCGGGGTGGGGCCAGGCTTAGATTCAGACAGTCCTAGAGCTGGAAGAGGCCTCATGGGCCATCCAGTCCAGCCCTCTGTTCAGCGCAGGGCCTCCCCCAGCAGGGACGTGGGGAGAAGGAGCAGATCTGGTTTCATCTTGGAAGCTAAGCAGGGCCATCCCTGGTTAGCACTTGGATGGGAGACTGCCAAGGAATCCCAGATGCCGGAGGCTCTGTTTCAGAGGAAGGAACTGGCAAAACCACCTCCAAGGATTCCTGGCTTAAGAAAACATTCTTGGGGTCACCCTAAGTTGAGAGGAGACTTCAAGGCACATACGCAAACGTATAAAGAAGGGGAGGAGACCCCCGCCATGACTGGGAAGAAAGCAGGGGCTGGTTGTGGGGAAGGAAGCGGAGCAGGTGTCCTTCCAGATGCTCGGTGGGAAGGAGAGAAAGGCGTCCATGTGGGCGTCTCACTGAAAAAATCGCCCTTCAGCGAGCCAAGACCCCCACCCTCTCCCTCTCTCCTTTACTGGCAATCCAGACAGAGGGGCTTCCTCAGCTTCCTCCCCTCCCTTACTCCAGTTGTCGGGGGGGGGGGCTTTTCTGTGGGGAGGGGGTGTCAACGCTGCCTTTCCCTGCGGGATCCTTGCCAGCCCCACAATTCCAGGGTGGAAACTTGGCAGCCGGGAGGCCCTGCGATGTCTTGATGGCCGGCCCCTCCCGAAACTGCAAACCCCAGGATTCCATTGGAGGTCGCAAGTGGAATCATAGCGCTATAACAGCCTAGTGCGGAACCATCCAGAGTCGCTGAAACAGTAGGTCGAACAAAAATCTGAAAAGCACTAAACAATGACCCAATTAAATACCCTAATTTAGAACAGTTAGAAACCCATTAGAGCCAGCGCGTATGCCCTCGTTTGAGCGTCGGACTATGACTCCGAGTCCCTATGGAAACCGAGCGGGTGACCTTGGGCAAGTCACACTCTCTCGGCCTCAGAGGGAGACAAAGGCAAATTCTTTGCGGGGCTGGAGAAAGGAACCTACCCCCCCACCCCACCCCCAGCGTGAAAGAGACAGAGAACGGCGGCTGCGGGCGAAATAGGAGCCCCCTCCCGTCAGAGTAAACCAACCCCCAAAGCCCCCTTTTCCCAGCAGCGCCCCACCGAGGCCCAGGGCGTCCGCAGCGCAGAGGCGGAGAAGGTGGGGGGGGGTCGGTCGGAGGGGGTCCCTTCTTCCCGCCCCCGTCGTCGAAGCCCACAGCGCCCACCCGCGGAGCCGGTAGGGCGGAGCGCCCCTCTCCTGGGTGTGGGGCCCCGGGGTCCTTTCGGGGCGGGGCGTCGATTCCCTTTGGAGATCCGCCGCCGTCGAGGGGCCTCCGTCTGCTCCGCCGTCCCTTTGGACGTCTCCCCCCAAGTCCCCTCGCTTTCGGCAAGAAGTGGGGGCGAGGAGGGCGAGGACACACACACACACACACACACACACACACACACACACACACACACACACACGAACACGTGTGCGTAAAAGCCCCGCGTGGGCGTGCAAGAGTTCCCGCCTTTCCTGGAGCGCAGGGTGCGCGCGCGGCCCCTTCGCCACCCTCCCTGCTGCTCGTGCGCGGGCGCGTGTTCCGGAGCTTGCGAGCGCGTGCCCGGGATCCCCCTCCCGGGGCTGAACAAAGACCCCTTTCATCCCGGCAGAAAGAGAGAGAGGGAGAGAGAGAGGAGGCGAGGTGGCGGGTTCCTCCTCCTCCTGCGCGGCGAGGGGAGATCGGAATCCCGATATAGAGGGGCGCGCCTGGAGGGGAGACCCCCAATCTGCGCTCACCATCGCCTCGGACTGAAATCCCACCCCGCCTCCCTCTCCTCCTCCTCCTCCTCCTCCCTCTTCGGACTGATCCCCGGGCCGGGGCGCCCCGCGCCTTGCAGTCTCTTTGGAGAAGCGCCGGTCTCTCCCTTCCCAAAAGACTCGGACAAAAGCAGACTGCTCCAACCGGACCCACGCCCCTTTTTTTTTTTTGGACGAGGGGAAGGGGTTGCTGACCCTGGGAAGGGTCCTGGGATAGTTTTCCAAGCGGGGGGGTGCTCAGGCGGGGTGGGATTAATTTCGCCTCCTGGCACGGAGGAGGCCAAGTTACTTTCCCCATCTGTTAATATTTGGCACTTCCTGGGATAAATAGCAAGACTCTTCCGGGCGCCAGGTGGGCTTAGAAGCGCCCTCCGGAGGTCCCGTGGAGCCTACTCCCAAGTAACCGCGGCTAGGAGGGACTGCAGGGAGGGCGCGAATCCCAGAAGTTTCTGAAATTCTGCTCCTGTGCAACATTTGGCCCATGAGGCTCATGACCTTTGGGTGGGATTTGGTGGCCCAATTTTGCCAGATCATTTCTGGCGGGGGGGGAGCCCCGTCTAGCCTGGTCTTTGGAGGGGGCCTTAAGCCTCTCATTTCCCCCATTCCAGGGTCCACGTCTGTGACCCCTTAAGTGTATAAGGAGTGGAATTTGGAACCAAATTTCCTGGGTTCAAGTTTCAACCGCAGCTTCCCTGGGTACCTTTTTCCTTTGGGTGACAGCAGGGAGGTGAACTTCTCGCTTTGTTCACCACTTAAAAAGGGAGGGGGGCGGTGTTACAAAGAGCCACCCTCTGCCTTCCAGGGGGTGGTTTTGAGTGAAACTTTCCCCAAGAGGTTTCCTTTTCCGAAGGCACTTCTACAGCTGCTGCTGCTTGTCCTTCGTGGCCCAGCTTTGAGCTTAATCTCTGGATTTGCCGAAGGGAAAAGCCGCACCAGGGTGGCACGTGTAATGAGTTTAGTGAGTGGTCCGGAAGGTAAGCGAGCTTCACATTCCCAGTTGCACCTCCCGCCCCTGAAGTCCCTGGGAAGCCTGCTGTCGGCGTCAGGTGCATACCGGAGGCCAGCACCAAGCAGTGTTTAGTTAACAGCCTTCAAGCTGAGTCTGCCGCATGGTCCGACAGTGTTACGGAGGGGCAGTGGCGCCACCCGACAAAGCCACTTGCCGGTGTTCTCTTTTAAAACTTTGCTGGCTTCAGATTTCAACCTGGCCCGCCTTCTCTACTGTTTTGCAGCTGGTTTGGCACGAGCGTACCGTGCCCTCTGGCATTTCCCAGATGAAAACTGGGGCTCGAGTCTGGTCAGGGTGGAAAAAGTTATGAATGAGGAGGAGCGGAGAAGCTAAGAGAGGCTCCAGTCGTTTGCTTTTGCCTGAGCCAACTGGGAAGGGCAAGACTCAAGGCGTGGGATGAGTTTGGGTGGGTTTTAGCAGGAACCCTTGGTGGGGAGAGCTCTTCTGTCAGTAGTACAGGCTGCCTTTGGAAGTAGCAAGCTTCTCAGCACACAGTCAAGCTGTGGAACTCCCTGCCACAAGATGTAGTGAAGGCTGCCAACTGGGATGGCTCGAAAAGGAGGCTGGAAGTGTAAATGGAGAGTGACAGGGCCATCGGTGGTTACCAGCAGCCATCTTGCAGCACAAAACTGGTTGCTGGAGAGGGTACCAGGCAGAGAGTGAACTTACACTCATGTCCTGCTGCTGGGCTACCAACTTGAATGCTGGGCTAGAGAGTTCTCCTTACGTCTGGTGGCCACCAGATGTCTGGGATCCTTGCACTATGAAGGGGCTCAGTTAGATGACCACTGGGGACCCCTTCCAAATATACAATTATATGGTTCCATAAGCAAGCATGGCTTCTTATGTTCTGCTTGTGTCTGTGTGCTTGGAAGCTGGAAGCCTGTCTGTTGGGGGATGATGTTAGCCGCACCCTCCACGGCAAACCTGGTCGTCTGATGTCCCCTCTAGGTTGATAAGACAATGATTCTGCACAGATGAAGGTTCTTTTTCTTTCTTGGATTTTGAATGCTTGGTTTGTGATGGTGTGCATTTAGCAATCTTGGAATCAGACATCTTTTTAAAGGCACAGCAGCAAGCCCGGGGAAAAAGGTGGCAACTCCAGATGACCAAAGAAAGAAAGAAAATTTAAAATGTGAGCAGATCTCTCTTCCTTGCTGGTCACTTAAGGGGATGCAAGTGGGACTGTTATACAGAGAACAAAGGAAGTGACTGGTCTGGAATTGAGGGGTGAGATTTGAGGAGGGGGCCTGTCAGTAGAGTGGTGTGTGTGTGAGTGTGTGTTGCCTGTTGAATTGTGGCAACCCCACAGATTTTTCCATTGCATTTTCTTAGGCAAGAAATCTCACACAGAGGTGGTTTTGCCGTTTCCTTTCCCTGAAATAGAGCCTCCAGTAGGTGGTATTCGTTGGCAGTCTCCCTTCCAAGGACTAACCAGGGCTGACCCAGCTTAGCGTCCAAGATCAGACAGGATTTGATGGTACATTTAGGGGGTGGGTTCTGAGGATTAATTTGTAGGCCTCCCTTTATCTATCTGTTTCTGCTCCAGGAGACCCAGTCGATGTCTTGAAAGTCCTGCAGTTCCAGAAGCAGCCCGAAGGCGTGCGCAAGACGTCCGGCTTCTGCCCCAAGCGGCGCTCCGGATCGGGGCCGGACGTGGCCTACCGAATCTCCAGGCAGGCGCAGATCAGTGCCCCCACCCGGCAGCTCTTCCCAGGTGGGTCACCTTTGGGGCAAGAAAGGCGGGGTGGGTGGGTCTGGATTTGGGGTCTGGAGAAGAGGGACTCCGAACCAGTCCTCTCTGGCCATTTCCGCACTAGGCTGTTATAATGCTATTATTCCACTTTCAACATCCTGTGGAATCCTGGGGTTTGCAGTTTAGGGAGGGGCCTTTGAAAGTGGAATAATAGCACCTTAACAGTCTAATGTGGAAATGGCCTCTGTGGGTCTCTTTTGAATACTCTTTTAGTTTATTTAAATAGTTTGTTGCTTTAAACTTTTTTAAAAAAATGTTTTTATTTAAGAGTTATGAGATTACATTGAAATCTTGGTTCATAACTTGTGGTCCACAGACCCCCAGGGTCTCTGACATCTTCACGGGGGTCCACGAAAGCTTGGATGCTTAAAATAAAAAGAAATAAATAGAAAGAGAAGAGAGAATAAAAGAAAGGAAGGAAAACAAATTTGCATGGAATCATTGCAATAAGAATATTATAATTGTGTGTGCAATTACTTATTTCTCCCTTCTCTCCAAATCTGAAAACCCTTGATGAGCAAGTTGAAATAAATATTTGATGTATTTTAGGATTTTCTGTCTGGGCCCTGCTCAGCCAGAGGCTCAAGACAATGCCTTTCCCACTCTTTGGAACTACAAGTCCTAGAATCCCCCCACAAACATAGCCATGCTGGCTGGGGATGCTGGGACTTGTCCAAAAAGAGGAACTCTTTCAAGTTCTGGATAAGAAATTGTAACCGTGTGCCTTGAAGTTGTCTCTGATTTATGGAGACCCTAAGGCGGACTTATCGTGGAGTTCCTGGGGCTGAGAGTGTGTGACCTGTCCGAGATCACCCGGTGGGTCTCCATGGATGAGTGGGAAATCGAACCCAGTTCTCCAGAGTAGTAGGCCAACGCTCAAACTGCGACAAATGTTGGCTCTCAAACTAGATCATCAGAAGTGGTTAAGAAAGTGGGTAATTTTCAGGCTCGGCGTCCTTTCCGAGCTCTTATAAACAACTTGAGCTTCTGATTCTGCCTGCCAATTAGCAACTAATTATTCGGTGGCTTAGCTTTCTTTGCCTCTGATTGTGAGGCGGAGACATCAGTATGCCATGGTCTCCACCCGGAAATCATTTTCAAATACAGAAACTATTTTTTAAAAAACGGATCATTTCCACTTTTGGGGAGAGGAAATGCACCTGTCGGACTCTCTGGGTCATCAGGCCACTGGATTTGTTGTTCGTCGTCGTTTGGCTGATGATATTGTTCTCATTATCCATCCCATCTCTTGCCTTCCTCCTTCCAGGCAAATTCCCGGAGGATTTCTCCATCATGGCTCTGGTGAAACCCAAGGCGGGCCTCCAGGCCTTCCTGCTCTCCATCTACAACCAGCACGGCATCCAGCAGTTGGGACTAGAGCTCGGACGCTCCCCTGTCTTCCTCTACGAGGACCAGAGCGGGCGCCCGGCCCCCGAGGACTACCCCATCTTCCGGGGGGTCAACCTGGCTGATGGAAAGTGAGCGTCCACTCTCTCTCCCCCTCCGTTCCTCTCGTTACCTCTCTTACCTCTCCTTTTCCGTTACTCTGCGCTGGTCCTTTCGGATCAGCTGTAATTGTAAATAGATTGTGGAAAGACAGAATTTTAGAGTTGGAAGGGACCCCCAAGGGCCATCTACTCCAACCCCCCGCCAGTGCAGGAATCTAAAGCTAAGCCACGTCTAACATACGGCCAAGGTAGGAAAAAAACCCAGCCATTGCTGTTAATGGCTTCTGGTCCCTCCTGCCGACTTTTCTAGATGGGAGGCCAACTCCTCCCTCTCACAGTCTTCCCCAAAGCCTGTTTTAGCCCACAGGAATAGAAGCATAGTTTCCACGTTGAGGGAAGGAATAGTCACGGTATATTCTGCACTGATCCAGCCTTATGATCTGTGCTGGTCCGGCCTCATCTGGGGTCCTGCGTCCGGTTCTGGGCGCCTCACATTTTAAGAAGGATAGGGACAAGTTGGAGGAGGTTGAGAGAAGGGCGACGGGGATGACAAGAGGGATGGGGAACAAAACCTGCAAGGAGAGGCTGAATCGTAGAATCGTAGGGTTGGAAGAGACTACGGGGGCCATCCAATCCAACCCCCTACCATGCAGGAACCCACATCAAAGCACTCCCTTTGACAGATGGCCATCCAGCCTCTGCTTAAAAACTTCCAAAGAAGGAAGAGACTCCACCATACTCCATTGAGGGAGCATATTCCACTGCCAGACAGCTCTGACCATCAGGAAGTTCTTCCTGAGGTTCAGGTGGAATCTCTTTTTCTGTAGTTTGAATCCGTTGCTCCGTGTCCTAGTCTCTGGAGCAGCAGGAAACAAGCTTGCTCCATCTTCAACATGACATCCCATCAAAATATTTAAACATGGTTGTCGTGTCCCCTCTTAACTCTGTTTTTTTGTCAGGCTAAACATATTTAGCTCCCAGTCACTACTGGGCCTGTTCAGCCTGGTGAAGAGAAGACTGAGGGGGACATGGTGGCCCTCTTTAAATACCCCAAGGGCTGCCCCAGAGAGGAGGGCGCGGGCCTCTTCTCTGCTGCCCCAGGAGGAAGGACCAGGCCTCATGATCTGAAGTTACAGGAGAGTAAATTTCCATTGCAGGAAATTCCTGACCACAAGAGTGGTTCGGCACTGGGGTCCAGTCACCTGGAGAGATGGTGGGGTCTCTGGAGTTCCTGCACTGAGGTGGGGTAGGACTCAGTGACCTCTGAGACCCCTTCCAACTCCAGGATTTTTGAACTACTGACCTCTGCTGTACCTCTGCTTGGTCTTTTCCTCTAACATTACAGATGGTACAGGGGTGGGAACATTTTCTTCCTCTTTTGTAACACTCCAACTTGGAAGTGGGTTGTTGAATTTGGGGTGGAGGTCCATTCAGGGGGACACCCAGAAGAGGCAGAAGTTCCCACCAGTTGGGGTAGGGCAGGAATTATTGTGTGTGCCTCTATGACAAATAGTGTGATGCAGCTGCTAAAAAGGCCAATGCGATTCTGGGCTGCATCAATAAGAGTCTAGTGTCTAGGCTGAGGGAATTGGTGGTCCCACTGTCTTCTGCTTTGGTCAGACCCCACCTGGAGGAATCCTGTGTCCAGTTCTGGGCACCCCAAGTCAAGAAGGATATTGACAAGCTGGAAAGTGTCCAGAGGAGGGCGACCAAAATGGCCTGGAAACCATGAAGCCCTCTGAGGAGTGGCTTAGGGAGCTGGGTAGGTTTAGCCTGGAGAAGAGAAGGTTCAGAGGGGACACAAGGGACATCTTTAAATATTTGAAGGAATGTGACATGGAGGATTGAGCAAGCCTGTTTTTTGCCGCTCCAGAAACTAGGACATGGAGCAATGGCTCTAAATTCCGGGAAAAGAGGTTCTAGCTAAACCTTAGGAAGAACTTCCTGAGGGTAAGAGTGGTTGGACAGTGGAATCCGCTGCTGCCTCCGCGTAGAGTGGTGGTCTCCCCTCCTTCTTTGGGGGTTTTTCCGCATGGCAGAAGGGGATTGGACTGGGTGGCCCTTCGAGTCTCTTCCAACTGTGCAATTCTAGGATTCTATGCACTGGTCTTTAATGTTTACCCAGCAGGGGCCTAAATTGGCTGCCTGTGTGTGTTTCTTCCTCCATAATCCGCTGGGTTGTTGTGATGTCCCGGTGTGCTTTGCGTTCCTTGGTCCACAAAACACCTCATTTGTTGTTCCTGGAAAGTGCGTGCGGGGAAAAAACATCGCAAGTGGCAGAACGCTGGAAAAAAAGAAAAAGGAAAGAACCCACAGGGATTTCTTCTCGATGTGTAAAGGTGGGCGTGCGGGGGATCAGGTGGAGAGGAACAGGCAGGAACGTCACGTCCACCCTTGTTGGTCTTCCTTGGATCATCCGCAAGAGGAACGGCGAGAAGCAAGCTAAGGACACTTAAAAAAAATCCTTTCCTTCTGTGCGTTGGAGTGCTTTGCAAACTCCGGCAGGAGACCGTGTTCCTTCGGACGGCGCTCCCTGCGTCCTCTTGGCTTTCCCTTTTCCTCTCGGCTCCTCCGTTCTCGAAGGAACGCTCCAAGAGCTCTGCTCGGGTTTTCCAAACTCAGGGCCGCCTTTTGGCTTCCCCGACGGAGCCGAACTCCCTGTGGTGCGGTCTCCCTCGTTCCTCGCTCCCTTATCGCCTCTTCCAGCCGGTCCTGTCGTCTCGTGATGTGTCCGAGGCACAACGGCCTCTGTTCAGCCGTTCTGCCTTCCGGGAGCAGTTCGGCCTCGATTTGCTCTCGGTCTTGCTGCAGCCACCCTGCCCCGGTCTTGCGGAGTTAGGGAAGCAGCCATGGCCTGCTCAGTTGAGTCCATCCCCCTGCAGTGTGGATTTTGTTTTTTCCTGCTGCCTTCTGCTTTCCCAAGCATTACACTCCTCCCTCCACATTCGCTGGCTTGACCTTTACAAGCTCGTTTATTTGCGAGGCACAGGCGTGCCTTCCCCCCTCGTTCTCCTCTTCCCGTTCCCTTGCAGAGAAGGAAGGCAAGGGTCTGGACCAAAGGCGTGGGAACCGGGGGGCCTTCCTTCTCCCCTCTGGAGCTCGAATTCTTGTGTCTGGCCCCAACGTGCAAAAGGCGCAAGGGAATGGGAGGGGAAATTACGGGGGGGGTCATGGTCTTTCCACTCTCCCGAGGGTTTTCTGCCCCCAAAACCTCAAGAAAGTGCTCACTGTATTGTCTCCCCTCTTGAGTCCTGTCTTCGTAGGATGTGGCCAAAGTAGGACATTCTCAGTCTGGTCCTCTTGGCTTCCAGGGAGAGGTCGGTCTTGATGTGCTCTTGGACCCCATTCCTTGGCCTTTTTTAGGAGCCCAGGGTATCTGTGGAACTCTCCTCCAGCACCACTTTTCGAAGGAGTTGATTTTCTTCCTGTCCAGCTTTCACAACCACACATAGAAATTGGAAGTACAATGGCCTGGACCATCCTAGCTTTAGTCTTCAGTGATATCTCTTTACACTTCAGGATCTTGTCTAGTTCCTTCACAGCTGCCCTCCCAAGTCCTCGCCTTCTTCTGATCCGCCGTCTCCATTCTCATCTCATCAGCGACTAAGCCAAAGTATGGAAAACCGTGAACTGACAAGAGCACACAGCAGCGGCCGTTTTGCAGTCAGTCAGCAACCTCAGCCAACACGGGGGATTTTCTGGCAGAGCCATCAAGGGTCTCTCGAGCAGCAGGAGTCCTTGAGCAGGCGTGGAATGGGTTTAGCACAGGCCAGGGTTGGGAACTCTACATCCCTCTTCTAGACACAGATGAACTACAACTCCCTTACGGATGACTTGGGGATAGTGGGAGTCACAGCGCTACAACATCGGGAGGGCTCCAGGATTCCCACCCGTGGCACAGACACGAGCCCAGGGGAGGTGGCAGGTGGGTATGGAAGACACATGCCGAGCAGAAGACAGGGAGCGTGCCGGGAGTTGTGAGTCTTTGTGGGCGTCTTTCTTTCCAAGGAACCGGGAATTTCTGTTTTGGAAGGACACCTCTTCCCTCACAATCGTGCGGCCCTGTACTAAATTCCAGAGGAAGAATGAAATCTGTCGATCATTGATTTCAACCTGATGTGCAAGGAGAAACCATTCCTTCAATTTGCTCTTTATTTTCTTTATCACTTTTTAAAAACTAAGATTTTTTAACAGTACAATAAAAGTTACAGAAAATAAGGAAAAAATGGAGGAAATGCAAGAAGAAAAGGATAATAAAGGAGTAAAACTTCTGATCTTCCTCTCGGTGGCAACATATGCGTATAGTTCTTTCTACCTCTCCTAAACTACAGCACGTTCTCTTCTTTCAACAACCTGTTCTGTCATCAAAACCACAAATTAACAGTTCATTTCCTTCCCTCCTCCCTTCCCTCCTTCCCTCCTTCCCTCCTTCCTTCCTTCCTTCCTTCTTGCAAAAAGTCAACAAGGGTTTTCAATCTTTAAGAAATCTCACAATCTTTCTCTAACCAAACAGAACAGCTTATTCATTTCTGCTAAGTCCGTCAGCTTCAATGGTTCACTCTATGTTTTCTGCACAGTATTCTTCCATTTCTGAACACCTTAAAGAATGGCGATGAGATGAATCTGCACAGAAATATTTGTGAAAAACCTGTACAGATGGAAGCGACCGTTGCGTGCAGCCAAGAGACCTCAGAGTATGATCAAGGTGGCAAATGTTACAAGGAGGAACACGCAAGTGGGGAGAGGCTGCCGCGGTTGGCTTTTGCCTAAGCCCGCCGGGAAGGGCGAGATTCTGCTCCCCTCCTCTCATTTCCCTTTGCTGAATTAATTGAGTGCCATCTGCTTTAGCAAACTGGGCCCAGTTTGCAGCAATTAAAGTTTTACACTTTTACTTTTACGCTTTGCAGCAACAGAAGGAAGCTGAGGAAAAAGGGGAAGGTGGGAAGAAGAGGAGAGAGAAATTGGGACATTTTAAAAACAGCTGAAAAAAGGAGAAGGTATTAATTGGAACTCTTGCTTCCAAATCAGAACCCGTGGACATATGAAAAACAAGCATTTCCATGGAGAATGATCCCTCAGAACTCTCCAGGGAGGTTCAAATACCAGTAGGAGGCCATACAAAAGCCTCACAGCTCCGTTACTCAACCTGACAGGGTTTCCAGACAGTCGGGAGACTTTTTTTTGACAAGGAAGCACAGAATGCAGAATATTCTTTCCATGTAGATCACTGGAAAGGCCCCAAAATATCTCTCTCTCTCTCTCTCTCTCTCTCTCTCTCTCACACACACACACACGCAAGCGCTGCTGCCTTGTTTTTGGCAGGATCCGGAATGTCTCTTGGCAACAGACGGGGGCACGTTTGCCCAGGCAGATTCCCAAAGATCTCCACATTCCTTGTTTGAAGCAACCAAATTCCCAGACCTGTGCGCTGCATAAAGATGCGCCCAGCATCTTCAGCAAAGCTTCAGCAATGAGATCCACCTGAAAACTCTCTGGCACACCTTTTTAAAAAAATCTCCATAGTTGTATTCATCTTTCCTTTGGAGTTTCCTTGACACATCACTTCCAATTTTCTCGTTTTCTAAAGTGTGCACGCATTTATTTTATACCTCCATCTCTATTCATCTATCTATCTATCTATCTATCTATCTATCTATCTATCTATCTATCTACCTACCTACCTATCTACCTACCTAAAAGGAAGAAAAAAGCCCTTAACCCTGACTTCTGACTTTCTGAGCGGTGGGTATACATTTTCTTGTATAACTTCTCCAACCATAATACTATTCATGCCCTTCTTCAGCTGAACCAAACTAATTATCAGATCCTCCAGTCAATATGTGATTCTCACTTTTCTGCCAAAAAACAACCAAAGGTTCCCTGTCTTTCGAAAATGGCGCCAATTATTTTTCGCTAATCAGTGTTGACAGTTTGTCCATTTCAGCAATGGGTGCTCGATTTCAATAGCTGGTCTTAGTTTGTTGGAATTGCGGCATTTTTCTCCATTTCCTTGTGTAGGTTAGTCTTGCTGCAACGGTCATATAGCATAACAATCTTCCGTATTTCTTCTCCGTTTGGTCATCCAACAGTCCCATTAAATACAACTCAGGTTTCATGGTCATAATATCGTAATAATCTTCTGTCTCTCTTTTCCATTCGGTCACCCAACAGTTCCAATAAATGCAATTCAGGTCTCATGATCAGAATAATCTCCCGTCGCTCTTCTCCACTTGGTCATCCAACAGACCCAATAAATACAACTTAGGTTTCAGCTGAATATTAACCTTCAAAACCTCCTGTGCTTGTGTGTTTATTTTAAAAGTTTGCACATGAGAGGTTCATCTCCACCCCTTCCTGCAACTTGGCCACTTCCTTCCCGTCCGGCTCTCACAGTTGGTCCCTCCTCTTCCTCCCTAAACGGGTGTCGTGGTCTGAGGGTTGGACTACAAACCCTGGAGACCTGGGTGCGATTCACCGCTCATCCATGCAAACCCCTTGGGTGACCTTGGGTATGTCGTACACTCTCAGCCCCAGAGAAACCCTGATAGCGTCGCATCGGGGTTGCCGTAAGTTGGAAACAACATTTAAAGGCGGTTGGCGGTTTCTGTGTTAGTGGAATTTGCTCTGGAGCTCTCCAAAGTGCTGAATATCCATTGGAGGCAAGGTTTCAGTGTCTGGGTTAGCCCATTTAAAGTTCGGACTAAAACTGGAGTTAGATTCACTGTGTCCATTGGTTATCTATTTTTCCTCTCATGATTCACGTCTAGGATTCCTCTTCTTAACTCTTGGCCGTCTGTCTCCTTTTCTTCTGAAGCCCAAACATTATTTCTTAAATGCTCCACTGAAATTTTAAGTTACTGCAATGCCAGAAGTTTCGCTTGGAGAGGGTGGATTTTAGAGGCTGAGCAAAGCCCTCTTTTCTGGCACCTCCTCATATAACTACCCCTGTAGGTTTATTGATTAATTTCAAGAAGAATAACCCCCTGGCCCCCTAATGTTGTTGGACTGCAAGTCCCATCAGCCCCTTGAGCCAGCACAGCTGAATGCTGGGAGTTGCAGTCCAGCAGCATCTGGAGGAGCATGGGATTATTCACACCACTAATTTTATTTTTTATTTAGCACGTATCCCAATTTATTAAATTAAATTGAGACTGAAAGGCAGCTCACAAACATAAAAATGCCAACTACACACTGCCAAACTGGAATAGCAAAACGGTATTGCAGTTTTGATGATGATGGTGATGATGATGATAATAATAATTTTATTTGTATGCCACCTTTCTCCCAGGATGGAGTGGAAGGTGGCTCACAAAAGGTTCAAACACGATAAGCTAAAAACCTAATGAAAGAAAATTTAAGCACCATCAAATGATCCTTAAAAAAATGCCATTTAATTTTTTTAATCTAATTTAATTTTTTAATTTTATTTTAATTTAATTTTTTAAAAGTGTGGAACTAATACAGTTAGAAAATATCGCACACAAACATGCTATTTAAAAAAGGCTCCTTGCAACCAATTAGCCATTGAATGCCCGCCTGAATGAAAAGGTCTTTGCTTGCCAGCGAAAGGAAAGTGGAATAAAGCCAGCATCGCCTACTGTAGCAGGGAGTTCCACAGGTTGGGAGCCGGCCCTGAGAAGGCCCCGTCCTCCTGTGTCTTGACCAGATGGGCCTGTGATGGTGATGGGACTCAGACGTACGCCTTCTCTGAGATCTTAAATGCCAGGCAGGCTCATTTGGGGAGGCAGGGTCGTGCACATAGTGGGGGTCCAAGCTATGTAGGGCTGGATTGGGTTACACCCTTTCCCACTCAGTTTCATTCTTCCAAACTTCCTCTAAAATCCTAGAAGAGTTGGGAGAGATCCCTAAAGGTCATCCAGCCTGACCCCATTCTGCTAGGCAGGAAGACACCATCCAAACCCTCCCTTTCAGAGATGGCCACCCGCCCTCTGTTTAAAAACCTCCAAAGAAGGAGGAGACTCCACCACACTCCATTCAGGCAGCAGCTGGTTCCACTCTCAAACTGCTCTTACCCTCAGGAAGTTCTACCTAATGTTTAAGTGGAATCTCTTTTCCTGAAGTTTGAAACCATTGCTCCATGTCCTAGTCTCCAAAGCAGCAGAAAACAGGCTTGTTCCATCTTCCGTATGACATCCCTCCAAATATTTAAACATGGCCATCATCTCCCCTCTTAACCTTCTCTTCCCCAGCTCCCTAAACTGCTCCTCATAGGGCTTCATGGTTCCCAGGCTTTCTACCCTTTTGATCGCCCTCCTTTGGACACGTTCCATCTTGCCCACATCCTTCCTGAACTCTGGCGCCCAGAATTGGACACTGGGTTCCTCCACTTGAGGTCTGATTAAAGCAGAATAGAGAGGTACCATCTCGTCCCTTGACCTAGACACTATGCTGCTATCGATGCAGCCTAGAATCACATTGGGCTTTTAAGCTGCTGCATCACACTCTTGGCTCATGTTCAGCTTGTGGTCTACCAAGACTCCAAGATCCTTTCACATGGACTCCTCCTCTTCCTCCCTGTATCCAGGTGGCACTGGGTGGCCCTCAGTGTGAGCAAGAAGCAGGTGACGCTGCTGCTGGACTGCAAGAAGAAGGCAACGCGGCCGCTGCCCCGGGGAAACCAGCCAGTCATTGACACACGTGGCATCACCGTCTTTGGAACTCGCATCCTGGATGAAGAAGTCTTTGAGGTAGGCCCCAGAAAGCCCCGGCAGAGCCTCAGACCCCAAAGGGAACTGCTCGGGACTCCTTCGCTGGTTCACATGTGGCTGCCTCCCACAGGGAAGCCTGTGTTGCTTCAATGGTTGATTTTAGCAGCTCTTTATCTTTTTAAAAAAGTTGCATTTTATTCTTTTACCAAGGTGTAATTGAGTTAATACTGTAAATAGCTTAATTCTGTTTTAATATACACTTTTTGTATGATTTTAATTGCAATTTTTAAAAGCTTTGCATTCCAGTTTTGGGGAAAATGTAGGATATAAATAAGATAATATATAATAATAATATAACATATGATATAATATAACATGACAGTCAGCTGGGCATGGAGGGGAACAGCCAGGGAGGCCCGCAAATGGTGACAGAATTTTTCAACTATTTTTCTTCTTGAATTTGGCAATGAGTAATTTAAGCAATTTTCTTCTTGCCCCAAGAAAGAGTTCAAAAGCCATGAAATTTTTAAAGCTGGTTGCTTTGAGCAGAAAACAGCATTTTTTGCGCTAAAAAACCTACTCCCTGAGCAGGAAAATGCTGTTTTTTGTGGAAAACAGAACCGCATCCCAGTTTTGTGCAAAATAAGGTCCCATTACAGCATTTTCTTCACAGAAAATAATAGTATTTTTGCACATTGACCATTTCTGAATTTTGCACAATCTGCAAAATTTCTGTCAGTGCAGGATCCTTCCTGACACTGAAAAAACGTTCTTCAACTATCTTCCAAATATTTTTTTGAATGCATTCCATTCCTACAGGGCCCTTGCAGTCCCTTCCAACTCTAGGCTTCTATGATTCCATGAAATTTGGGAGTATTGAATCCACTAGTGCCAGATTTTAATCCATACCAAACTGTTGGCCTCATCATGGTAATGCTGGAATTGCAAGGTGTGGAAAGGATCCACAGCACAAAAAAATCTATTTACATGCATGTACATGGAAAACATCACTTTGCTTTCAAAACTGAATGAATATTATCAGGAACATTGTGATTATTTTGTCTGTTGCTAATATGAAAATCTGCTTGCTAGAAAAGCAAAATCTGAAAATAATGTTGTGCAAATGACGAAACAGAAGAAACACACACGAGGTGGATTTTGTTCAATTCATTATTTGCTAGGAAGTGTACCTTTCATCTTGTTCTCTTTAAAAACGGATATTTTGAGGCATTACCTGCGTCTGATACTAGACATGCAGCCATCCTGGCTATAATATCCTGTATTAAACTTGTCCAAATTGGTGATTGTGGCCAAAAAAAGCGAGATTCCACCTAAACCCAAGGACGATGTCTCCACAGGGAGACATCATAGGGAAGATGGAACAAGCCTCTTTTCTGCTACTCCAGAGCCTAGGACACAGAGCAGTAGCTCCAAACTGCAGGAAAAGAGAAACCTTAGGGAGAACTTCTTGATGCAGTTCAGCAGTGGAATCTGCTGCTGGAGTGTGGTGGAGTTTTCTCTTTCTTTGGAGGTTTTCAAAGAGAGGCTGGGTGGCCATCTGTCCAAGGGAAGGCTTGCATTTTGTCTTCCTGCATGGCCAAAGGGGGCTGGACTGGATGACCTTTGGGGTCTCTTTGAACTTCTGTGAATATCAGGTTTTAGGATTCCAGGATTCACATCACAGCTTTGTTTAGAATGGCTTAGGAACACAGAAACTAAAGACTAAATGCTCGAAAAGCACTTTTGGACCTAACCGTCCAACATCTTCTCCGTTCCTCTCCTTGCAGGGAGACATCCAGCAGCTCCTCATCTCCTCCAGCCCTCAGGCAGCCTATGATTACTGCGAACACTACAGCCCCGACTGCGATGGGGCAACCCAGAAGCCGCAAGCCCAGGAGGCCCAGCAAAGACCCACCAGGCCGGAGGTGAGATGCGGGGCAGAGATCGGGTGGGAGGAATTCTCCTTTCTTTGGAGAGGCGGCACCCCTGGTTCGCCCTGGGTTCGTTTGGTGTGGTTTGTCTGTGATTTCTCACTCTTAGGGAAGTCAGCTGCAAACTTCAAAACGGTGTTTTAAAAGTCCAAATAAAAACAAGGTTGCGGAAAGGAAATACAGCTAACTGGTTTTTGTTTCTCCATGAGCTTTCGTGGAAATAAAACCCTTTCTTCAGATGCAGAACTGAGCAGTATTAAGGTCTCAGGTTAAAAAGCATATTATGCACACAACTATATAAAATATACTTTGTAAGCTGAGGGCCTTAATGTCCCTCTGCACTGCATCCAAAGGAGTGGATTTATATTTACAAAGGCTCATGCAAAAAATTTAAAAACCCGGTCAGTCTTAAAGGGGTGGCCACACTGTGTCCCCTCCCTTCCTTTTCTGCCAGAGACAAACGCGGCTGCTTCTTAGAGAACAGTTTCCAGTTTAGTAGCCACGATAAACCTGTCTTAGCAAAAGCCAGCTAAAACTGTCTGTCCAGAGCTTGGAGAAGTTACTCTGAGTCCCGTTGGGTATTTCCACGTGGAGCGAGACTCGCTGACCCATCGCACAGTTGGGGGTGGACTAGATGGGATCCCCTCCCAAGTCTGTAAGTGTGCGACTCCCTTGTCAAATGTAAGTCAACATATAGCTAATTATTATTACTATCATCGTCATCATCATCATCATCATCATCAGGGCTAACTCCAGTTGGAAGTAATAATAAGAGTCAGGTCCAGGACTCCAGCTCCCAGAATTCTGCCGTTAGGGTGGCATGATGGGAGTTGTAGTCTAAGGAATTTCTCTTCCAGGCTGGAAGAAAAGGAAGGGTTCTTTTTACAAGTGGAAATGGGGGAGAGAAATGCAACATCCACGCACTCCACCCATAATTCTGATGCCAAATGGGGGTGCCAATTCGTTCCGATAGACAACCAGTAGTTCAGTTTTGGTCATTTTAGGCACCGGGTTTAAAGACAATCTCTGTCTTTAGATTGGGCTGTCCCACCCAGTGCGCTATGGTGGGGTTGGACAACAGATCCCATCATCCCCCTGCCCAGTCCTGCTGCCTCAGTGGTAAGTCAGCTCTGCTGTCTTTGGGGCCCACTGTCACATGGTGCAAAGTGGGGCGTCTCCCCCAGTGCCCCGCCTGGTCATTCCCTCTGGTTGGATCTACCCGTGGAATCCAGGGCCTGGGCTGAAGGACAGCAGGGCTGCAGAAGGATATCAGCTGGTTGGGAGCTGCAGTTTGAACAAAAGTAATGTAATTTGTTTTAATTAAACAATCTAAATAAATATCATCAAATCTCACGCAACTTAAGGTGCAGGTATTCCCCCTTTTCAACAGCTCATTTTTTGACATTCCACTCTTTCAGCCACTGCAAATTACAGACACGTGCCATTCTTTTGGCACCAGTCTGCTCTTCTCCTCTTGCCTTCTTCTTATAGGGACCATGGAATTACAGGGGCTCGCTTGGGACCACATGTGCGTTTCCTCTGGAATTCCATAATTCCCTCCTCTTCCCTCCGGGAAGAAGGCAAGAGGAGAAGAACCCACGAGAGGCAGGGTTTTGCTTTTCAGCCAGTTCCACTTTCTGACCGTGTCCCGCTCCTAACTCCTCAGATAAGCATGTCTGCAATTAAAAACATTCCCATTAATGACAAAGTTCACTGTGGTGGTTGGGGAGGGTAACAAGAAAGGGGTCATAAAATGAAAACCTGGAAAGCGAGCCTGGATTCAACCGTGGATGTGGGCGCACGGCAGGGGTCCCGACTCTCCCCGGCACGTGACCCCAGGGATTGGGGCACCCTGCGCAAGTTGTCCTTTGGGGCCGGGGTGGTGGCGTGCCGGTCGGAGAGCTTAGGCGCTGCTGTTCCTCCAGAGTTTGTATTCTAGCAAATTTGAAGGAACTTCCCCACAAAGACAGGCACAAAATCAGCTGTAATTTGAAAGGTTTCTGACTCAAGGTGACCCTAAACTGAATCTATCACGGGGCTTTCTGGGGCTGAGAGTGTGTGACTTGACCTTGGGCAAGTGTTCCCCTCATCCATGGGGTTTTGCTTTCTGTGGTTTCAGTTACCCACAGGCACGTTGGTCCAAAAATTTTACATACAATCAACTGAAAGAGAGGGGGAGAGAGAGCACATTTGCATAACTTTTATTACAGTATATTGTTAGAATTGTTCTATTTTATTTTTAGTTATTATAGTTAATCTCTAATGGGGCCTAATTTATTAATTAAACGTTATCATGTGTATTGCATGTATAGGGAAAAACGTAGTATGTATAAAGTTCGGTACTGCCCGTGGTTTCAGGCGTCCACTGGGGGTCTTGGACCGTATCCCCCGTGAGTGTGGCGTAGTGAATGTTGGACTAGGACTCTGGAAAACCAGGGCTGAAATCCCTGCCCTGCTGTGGACATCCTCTGGGAAAGTCACACTCTCTCAGGCTGAGAGGTACCTGGCCAAGAGAGCCCTAGGAGATGCAGCGTGATTGGACTGGGATTCTGGTGGACCCGGGTTTGAGTCCTTGCTCAGTTGCAGCGATCCGCTGGGTGAACTTGGGTAAATCACACTCTCTCAGCCTCAGAGGAAAGCAAAGGCAAACCCCTTCTGAACCAATCTTGCCAAGAAAACCCCCCGATAGGTTTGCCAGACGTCAGAAATGGCACACGACAGTATTTTGCTGCCTGGCAGAAGGGGGTTGGACTGGGTGGCCCCTGGGGTCTCTTCCAGCTCTGCAATTCTGTCATTCTAACAGCAGCAACAGCAACGCCTTCTTTGGGGATTGGTGCCCCCAATTCCCCCCCCCCTTTATTGAAAGTTGTGCAAAACCCCACCACTTGGCTCCCGAAATTGTTTTTGATTCTGAACGATTGGTTGTTTGTTTGCTGAGGTTTTGCTGGAGCTTATCATTCAAAGCTTGTGGTTTGTTTCTTTTCCAAAAAAAGAAGAGACCCCCCTCTCTTACTCTCCCCCAGTACTCCGATGAGGTTGTGGAAGAGGACTATTACGGTCTTGGGCCGGACGGGGAGGACACTTTCTCCTACTGGCCTCTAGGGGGAGCCAGGGAGCAGGTAAGGGGAGGGGCACCCGAGGCTCCTCCCCCCCAAACGTGTCTGTCCACCTGTCCACCCGTCCATCTGTCCTCCCGTCTGGGCGTCCTGTCCTTGTTTCGTGGCTTCAGAATCAACCTGTTTTGTCCGTCCACATCCGTCTGTCCGTGTCTGTTCGTCTGTTCCTCAGTCTCCATCTGTCTTTTTAGCAGCAATTCATTAGGTCATAAGCACATGCAGATGTGGCTGGATTCCAGGTCCCATGAGCCACCAGGGCCTGTGGTGGAGGATTATGGGTGCTGTAGTCCTGAAACTAGAAAGCAAAGCCTGCAAAATTTGTGATTTGCCTGCAACTCTGGGCTGTTCACATGCTTTTCGGTAGGCAAAAGAGCTGCAAAGAGGTTCAGGGAAACCAGATGTTGTTTGTAGGCAAATGGCTGAGTTACAGGCAATTTAGGCTACTAATATCATTACTATTATTATTATTAATAATAATCCATACCGACATTTTGGGAGAACAGCTGAGTTGCAGGCAATTTAGGACAAGTATTATCACTGGAATTCCCAACAATGGCAAGTTTTTATTCCTGTTTCATGTTAACATCACAGTCTTGTTTGTTTCTCTCAGTTTTATACACACACTAAAGTGATTTCCAAGGTTATTGCCAAGTTATCAGGAAATGCCCTTAGCTTGGATACTTCCTTTTTTGAGAGAGATTAATTTTGGAGAGATTAATTATCATTATTGTTTCTCTGTGTAGTTGCCTGAAAATGCCAGTCTACTTTGTTTTTTCCTTTTTTCTTAAGAGAGAGGATTCTGTGGCTTAGAACTCAGTATGTTGTTGTACCCTGGATGACTATCAATAATAATAATAATTGATAAAATAAAGTAAAAAATGAATTGCCTGTAACCAGCCGTTCTCCCAAAGACGCTCATTTGGTCCTCCGTTATATCCAAAGAGAGAGCTCTGTTAGTCTGTTTCTGCGTGTAAGATTTTGAGGAACCCAGTGCATTCCCATCCACTGTGTCTAATGCAAGAACTCCAGGGCTTGGAAACATAACTGGTTTGGACCACAGCTCTCCGAATTCCCTCGCCTACAGATACTGGCTGGATTTTCTTGGGAGTTGTAGTGCAAACAAAGTCAGTTTTCCAGGAATGAGCAGCTTGGCAGTGGAACCCACAGCTGCCTCCATGTAGAGTCTTCTCCTTCTTTGGAGGTTTCTGAAGAGAGGCTGGATGGCCGTCTGTCAAAGGGAGGGATCGGGTTGTTTCTTCCCGCAGGGCAGAAGGGGGTTGGAATGGGTAGCCCCTGGGGTCCCTTCCAAGTCTGTGATTCTGTGACCCACATATTTCTGTGTCTCTGTCACAAACTTACCACATGGTTCCCCCGTGAATGGCGGGTGTGTCCCTTCGCCCATCAGATTTTGCTCTGACCGCCTTGGCCGATGCTCACAAACTTGCTGCTCATTCACCATGTCTTTACGTGCAGTGACTAAGGTCAACAGTATTTCTGTCGGTCTGAAAACAGCCTTTGCGTTCGCAATTTGTTCTACTGCAGTCAAATGAATGTTCCATTATTTCTTTTTTAAAAAAGCAAAATTAGCGCCACCATTTTGACGGCTTCTCTATGACTTCCTTCCTTTTGGCTCACAGCTGCCGACTTGCTTGGAGCGCGGTCATAGAATCAGAGAGTTGGAGGGGGTCCCAAGGGCCCTCCAGTCCAGCCCCAATCTGCAACGCAGGAAGACACAATCCAAACACTCCCTTTGACAGATGGCCACCCACCCTCTCGTTAAAAACTTCCAAAGGAAGAGGAGACTCCACCACACTCCACGGAGGCAGCAGCAGATTCCACTGTCAAAGAACTTCTCTTACCCACAGGAAGTTCTTTGTCATGTTTAGGTGAAATCTCTTTCCCTGTAGTTTGAAGCTGTTGCTCCACGTCCTTGTCTCTGGAGCAGCAGAAAACAAGCTTGCTCCATATGACATCCCTTAGGGTATTTAAACACGACTCCCCTCTCCCCGCTCCACCTTCTCTTCTCCAGGCTAAACATTTCCATCTCTACAAGCCACTCGTCAGAGGGCTTCATGGTTTCCAGGCCTTTGACCATTTTGGTTGCCCTCCTTTGGACACCTTCCGGATGGCCCATATCCCTCCTGGATTGTGGGCACACACCCTGGACACACACGTGTGGGACGTCAGCTGGAAACACACGCACGCACGCACGCACAGACACAGACACACACGGAGTTTGCTTGTGGCTTCTGCGAACTTCTCAGCTTGTGGCTTCTTCCGAGGGGAGAGCAGCCTCCTTGGAATCAGGACAGGGGTTATTGCGGTTGTGTGGAGCTTTTAGCGTGCTTAATCCTCCGGAAGTCAAAGGATGAGGAAATGGAAAGGGAGGGGGCGGAAGCAGAAGTTTGGTCCTGGATCCAGGAGCCACTGCCCTCCGGGCCCCGTCTGCAGTCGCTGTTGTCGCTGCTGCTGTTCTTGGAATCATGCTTTTGTTTGTCTTTGCTTCCCGTGTTGCTGTGTCACTCCGTTGCTGCTGCTTCATCTTCATCCATCATCACCATCGTCATCTCATCCATCGTCCTCGTCGCCACTAGAAACCGGCCAAGGGCAAGACCCCCGCCAAACCCAAACAGCCCCAGAAACGCCAGCTGGTGGGCACGGCACCCGGCGATGCCAAGACCGGTGCCAAAAACGGGAAATATCCCAGCAGTTCCAAAGATCCCGGGAATGGGAAGGCCTCCTCGGGGAGCGGGAAGTCCTACAATGGCGGCAACGGCAACGGCGCCAAGGCGACTTCCAAATCCTCGGCCACGAAAAACTCCCTGGGCAGATCCGGGGGCCAGGCGCAGGCCAGCGTCGGCGGATCCCGGCCGCGGGGGAACAGCTACCAGCAGGTAGAGCAAGAGGGAAGGATGCGGGTCTGTGCCAGTCACACGGCCTGGGATCCCACCCACCCCCCGGAGGTGAAGGGGAACACAGCACCTTGCTGCCCCCGCAAAAGACCCCCTCTGTCGCCCCTCTCATTTGCCTGTGTCCCTCTGTGCATAACCCTCTCTGTGTCATCCATGCGTAGCCGTGTCTCTGTCATCCGTTCGTAACCGTGTCCGTGTCATCCGTGTGTAACCGTCTGTCTTTGTTTCTCCGTGTCCTCACAATGCATGTTTACCCCTCCCCAAAAAAGTGGGCCACGGGGAAGCTGTCCCAGTCAAGAGAAATGGCCATAAAAACCTCCAAAGGAGGTGTTTGGCCATTTCCGCACTAGTGTTATAGCGCTATGATTCCACTTTCAACATCCTATGGAATCCTGGGGTTTGCAGTTTCGGGAGGGGCCGGCCGGCCCCTCCCGAAACTGCAAACCCCAGGATTCCATAGGATGTTGAAACTGGAATGAAAGCGCTATAACTGCCTAGTGCGGAAATGGCCTTTCTCAGATTGTTGGGGGGGACGGTAAGATTGGATTCACTGCTCCCCAGGGGGACCGTGAACTACATCCGCGCCCCTCACGCACCCCTTCTGAGTTTTGGCCTGCATTTCTCTTGAACCTCCTTCCCCCAAAATGGGCCCTGCCAACCCTTTTGCAAAGGTGCTGGCTTCTCAGTCCAGCCCGTTCGGAGGCTGAGATTCTGTCCCCTGGTATCCCTTCGCCCTCACAGACTGGGGGAAGTGATCCGGGACGAGGAATGCTTCTCTTCGAAGCACAAGAGGAGAAGTTTGGACTCACTAACGGTGTTGTCTTCTCTCTTTCCCCCCTGTCTGTCGGCTTGTCTTTTCTCCCCAAATGCATCAATCCATCTGTCAATTCTTCCATCCATCTCTTCTGTTAAACCCTCCATTTTTATATCCATCAACCTCCCTTTCACTTCACCGCTTGCTGCGTGCCTCCCGTTCCCCCTCTCTTCTTCCACCAATCCGTTCTTTCTTCCCACCAACCGCCTCGACTGGACTGTCTTTTCTCTCTGAACTCACCGATCCATTTCCCTGATTCCACACCTGTTTAAATTTTTTCTTGGCCACTCACCTTCTCTTCTCTCCTCTTCTCATCTCCTCTAATCTCCTCGTCTCATTTCTCCTGTTCTCTGCTCCCCTTTTATCTTTTCCCCTCCCCTCTCTCCTGCATCCCCTCTCCCAACTTTTTCCCTCTCCTCTCGTCTCCTCTGTTCTGTTCTCCTTTTCCTCTCCTCTCCTTTTCTCTTCTCTTTCCACTTTTATTGTATGCTCTCTCTCCTCTCTTCTCCTTTTCTTTTATCTTCTTTCTACTTTTTCTGTATTATCTTCTCTCCTCCTCTCTCTTCTCTCTTCATGTCTTTCCTCTTCTCCTCCTCTTCTCTTCCCCTCTCCTCTCTACTTTTCCTCTCCTTTTCTCTTCTCTTCTTTCCACTTTTTCTGCATCCTCTCCTCTTCTGTTCTCCTCTTCTCTCTCCTCCTCTTCCCTTCCCTTCCCTTCCCTTCCCTCCTCTCCTTTTCCTCTCCTTTCCTCTTCTCTTCTTCGCGCTTTTTCTGCATCCTCTCCTCTTCTGTTCTCCTCTCCTCTCTCCTCCTTTTCTCTTCTCTCCACATCTTCTTCCTTCTTCTCTTCTCTCCTCCTGCATTTTCGTCCCTTTCCGTTCCCCCAACCCTCTTCTCTACAATCTTCCCTCCTCTCCTCCCCTCCTCCTTTGGCTGTCTCTCTCCTCTCTTCTCTTGTCTCGTCTCCCTTTCTCCGCTTGTCGCTTATTTTCTCTTCCCTTCTCTTCTCTTTTCCCTCCCCATCCTCTTCTTTCCGTTTCTTTTTTCCTCCCCTTCGTTCTCCTCTTCTCTCCTCCTTCCATCTCCTCACTTTCCCCTCCTCCCTTCTTCGCTTCTCTTCTCTCTCTCTCCTCTTGCCAATCCATCTTTTCCTCAACACAACAATTATCTTTCTCTTTTTCCTCAAACACACAACGTTGGTGCCCTCTGGGTTTTTTCCCCCCGGCCTTTCGCCTTCTCCCCCTCGCCAAGGATGTGGGTCTGCCCCCCACAGAGGAGCCCTGGGGGGCTCACGAATACCTCGACTACACCCTCCCTCCTGATGCGGATGCAACTTACTGGGAAGAGAGCCCCACAGGCGAGGGGCCGCCCCTCAGCCCCTCATCTCCACGGGGAGAGGTAAATGCCTCCCTTCCCAAATTGTAGCGTGATGTCAGATAGCCGGCGGGGGGGTGGGTGGGGGGAATGGAGGGTGTTTTTGGACTGCAGTGCACAAGATCCACCAGCCACCTGGGAGTTCTGATCTGTGCCGTTGTCTGGTCCCCTCTTGCATTTTTTTGGGGGGGTGAGAACTGTGAGTAATGGGGAAAGGAGAACTATGGAGCACCTCCGGGAAGGACAACCCTGTGAGGTTGACCACAGGTTCCAGGTGAGGGCACTGATTCCGCTCCTAGCTCAAGTCAGAACATTAAGGGAGCTATACCAGGTTCTGAGTTTTAAAGTAAGACCTCAGCCTTGGATGCTCCTTTACAGTGCATGCTAAAGCCCAGAGCGCTGGGTCGTTGTCTGGTTTTTAAAAGAGCTGCCTTGGGGACCGATTTTTAGCTGCAGAATAGATTCAGGACCCTGGACAGATCGTGGTGGCCTTCCTGACTTTTCTTCCTGGGTAGCTCTGATGTCAGAAGGGTGGGGATTCCTCCCCGGGTTTTACTCTGAACTTTAGAGGGTCCCTTTCTGTAAAGCACGTTCGGCAGCCTTAGAATCCTCTCTAAAGTTCATGCTTCACGCCTGGCACTCGTTCTGCCTGAATCTCGGAGGCTACCGGCCCTTTAGCTAGAGCGGGGATTCCCAACTTTCATCCTCCAGATGTTTTGGACTTCAGCTCCCAGAATCCCTGACCATTGGCCAATCTGGCTGAATTATCTGGGGGCTAAAGTCCAAAGTCCCGGAGGACCAAAGTTTGGGAAGCACTGGACTGGGTCATTTAACGTTCAGACTAAAACCCAAAGAAGAGTGGCGGCCCCAACCGATATCCCGTTGGGTTACCGGGAAGGGGGGCATGAAATGGGATCCCTCAGGGGTCCTGTGGCAGAGGGGTGCGTCTGGCGGGGGGTGGTCTGGACTTGGGGCTGAGCCGTGTTTCCCCCCTCTAACGTGTCGTTGGGTTCCCCCTGCTTGGGGGGCCAGGAGGAGGAGGTGCCCAGCCCAGGCCCCACGGCGGCGGCGGCGGCGGAGGAGGAGGAGGCGGCCTTCGCGGAAGAGGAGGTGCCCGACGTGGGCCCGGAGTACGAATACGCCTATAAGAGCTATGGCGAGGGGGCCGAGCCGTCGGAGCTGGGCCCCGTGCTCTCGGCCGAGACCCCCCACAGCGGAGGCGTAAGTGGGGTGCCGGCCCTCGAGGCCTGTCTCTTCTGCCCTCTTCTGTTGCATCGTGGCGGCATGGCCACTTCCTGTCTTGTGGGTCCACTTCCTGTCCGGCTGCGATGTCACTTCCTCCCGGCTGCCGGTCGCCTTCTCGATTGGCTTCCTGAAGCAACTGCGTTTCTTGTCTCGGCAACGCAGTGTTTGTGTTCTGTTGTCTTCTCCTGGGGCGTCTGTGTTGTGTTAGCTTTGTTTGTGGATTCCAGTTGCCGTTGCGCACTTTCTGTTCGCACTGTTTGGCCGGCGGCCGTGGATCACGGTTGGCCCTTGTCGCTTCCTGTTTGTCGCTGACGGTTTCCTGTGGGGCTCTATCTGTGTCACTTCCTGCATTGAAGTTGTCACTTCCTCCTCTCTATTTGTCGTCATTTCTCTCTCTCTCTCTCTTATGACATCACTTCCTGCTAGGGATGCCTCCACGGCTGTTGACGGAGTCATCCCCCCATTTCTAACGGAATTTCTTTCTTATTATCTTTTGAACCGCTCAGGCATGTGTGTGTCCTTCCCTGATTACTTCCTGTGGCCTTCCCTCTTTGGTGATGTCACTTCCTGTGATGTCATCACCTACCTCTCCTTCCTTTTTCGTGTGTTTTCATCATGGTGGTTTGCTCAGAAATGGGTTGCCGTGACCCCGGCAACAGGAAGGACGCCTATGGTCCTCCTCCTTGTTCTGCGATGTCATCACGTGACGTTATGATGTCATCGTGCAACAGGGCCGTCTCAGCAGACCGATCCCGTTCCCTATTATGGTGCTAGCGTTTGGCTCAATTACCGATTTGGGTAGTGGGAAAGGCAGAAACCTCCACCCCAAAATGGGACACGGTAATTCATGCTCCACGCTGCCATCTTGGGATGTCGATCCTAAACCCCGCCCCCTTTTATCTCCTTCCCCCCCTCCTCCTCATGAGTAGACCGTTGGTGCTAACCTTTGGATGATACAGGAGGGTCTATGAGAAATTTTAAAATCCCGGGGTGTTGGAGGAAAGTTTGCAAGATAGGAAAGGGGGCTTTGCATGTGGGATTCCATTCCCCACCCTTTGGAGGGACCCAGATTAAGTTTTGAAAAATAATTGATATGCTTTTGACCAAATTCTGTTTAAAACTGGAAGAAAACTTTGGACAGTCTTTCTCAGTACCCTGCAATGTTTCAACATATGAACTCAAGTTTGCAGCAAAGGAGGACAAAAGCGGAAAGGCAGGAGAAAAAGAATAAAACCGGGACGTTTTAACAGCAGACAGAAAAGTGGGAAGGCGGAGGGTTAATTGGAACTCTCCCTTCCAAATTGAAACGGTTGGAGGGTGTGCCCTCTTTGATTCAGAAAGTGAGGCTCAAGCGGTTTGCTAAGGACGATCTCCCGATATCCAGGATTTCATCTCATTTTAAAGAGGAAGAATGCTTGAGAAAACTGAAAAAGAGAGCAGTTGAAAGTATTCTCCCGACTCCACTTTTTCTCATTTTCCTGGAGGTTTACTCAACCTTTAGTCATGTTTGCACAGTAGTCTCTTTTTTCCCCTTTTTTGTGCTGAGAAGGCTCATTCCCCAGTCCATTTTAGGCACAAATATCTTTTTGTTTCATCCTCCCATCTCCCCTCCAGAGCCTTGGCCTGCCTTTTTTTTTTTTAAAAAAGGACACAATCTCCTCCGTTTTTGCAGAAATGCCGCTCGTGTCCTGCTCTGGCTTCCCGTTTGCTAGTGGAAAATCCCCCCCTTTTTTAATCTGACTAAAAATTCATCTACTTACGCAGCCCAACAGTCTCAAGATGGTTTACTTCTGAGTAAGCCCCTGCCTAATTCCATATTGTTAATTAATCACTTCTCTTAGTGTCTTTGGAGCCACCTTTAATAGCTATATTTGAACAGATTTGCTCCAAAATGAGCCATTCACAATGTATTTCTTTCTTTCTTGAATTTATCTCCTGCCTCTCTCTCAAACGGGATTCAAGGCAGCTTACACTAATTTAAAAAGATGCTGTTAAAACATTAATCTACAAAAGGCTTAGCCATTTCCGCACTAGAGTGTTATAGTGCTATGATTCCACTTTCAACATCCCATGGAATCCTGGGGTTTGCAGTTTCGGGAGGGGCCGGCCGGCCCCTCCCGAAACTGCAAACCCCAGGATTCCATGGGATGTTGAAAGTGGAATCATAGCACTATAACACTCTAGTGCGGAAATGGCCTTATTTGTATTTTTCTCGTACCTCTTTTGAGCATTTTTAGCTCTGCTCCAGATTTATTCGGAACAATTTAGAGGCATTTAACTTTGCAACACAAGGCTTATTGCGTTTTTATTCCTAGTTCTTTTGAGCGCTTTTAACTTTTCTCTGTTTTTTTTCCTTCCAAGCCACTGTCTGCTAGTACCCCATTAATTCTCCTTGTTGTGTTGCACTCTGATTATCTATTTTGGGATTTAGTCCTAACTGCACGCAATGAGCCCCCAAGGTCTAAACTCGAACCTCAGCTGCTCCTAATTTGCATTTTATTGCGTCCTCACAATGGCCTGGTCCAGTTTTCCTCCCGCTCCCTGTGTCCCCAAAATCCAGGGTCCTTTTCCTTTGCAAAGAGTTCCTGGTCTCCTGCACCCCCAAAATAGGGGCCAGGGAATGGGGGACGGAGACACACGGGGGGCGGGGGGTGACGGCTGCATTATACTGACTCTGTCCCGTGTTTTTGTGGCTACATGTCTGTGACCTACAGGTCCTCCATGGACCCAGAGGGATGAAAGGAGAGAAAGGGGAGCCAGCTGTCTTTGAACCCGTAAGTACTTGCTGTGTGCGTCTGTGTGTGTCTATGTAGTGTGCCCCCCAAAATCCTTTTTTGGACTACAACTCCCACAGTACAGACTGGCTGGCTGGGGGATTCTGGGAACTGCGGTCCAAAAATGTCACCAGCATTTGCCCAAGGGCTGGGAGTCAATGCTAAGGACGTGGCTAGAGGTCACCCTTCCAGGACAGGAAGTGATCTCGTTCCACCCTTCCTCCAGCTTCAAAGATTTTGCCAGGTCTTACACCCCACACGCTTTTCACCATGAGGGCTTCAGGTAGAATTAATCTGATTCCTTTCCTTTTCTTTAATTCCCTCCCTGAACTTTGAAAAATGACTCCTTTGGACTGTAAACTTCCAAAATCTTCCAGCTAGAATGACCACAGTGGATTCTAGTCCAAAGAAGTAACTTTTCCAAGTTCTAGGGAAGGTGTTTTTTGTTTTTTGGTACTACATAAAAGTGCTATATAAGCAACTTAGGCCATTTCTGCACTACGCTCTTATAGTGCTATTATTGCACTTTCAACGCTCTGTGGAATTCTGGGGTTTGCAGTTTAGGGAGGCCAAAGAGCTCTCTGGCTGGGAATTCTAAATGCCCCTAAACCCTAAACTGCAAACCCCAGGATTATTCCATAGGAGGTTGAAAGTTGAATAACAGCACTGTGACAGTGCAGTGCGGAGATGGCCTAAGAGTGTGACATTATAAATCCGAAATAGATACGATGCTGTGGGTGGCTGCAAGGGCTGGGATGCAGGGGGCTGTTCACACCTTCTATTGTCCTTAGTCCTAGGCTAAGTCCTCTGCTTAGTGCTGGATCCCCAGCTAAAGCATGCCCAGGGGATAGCTGTCCAGCCTCTTTTTGAAGATGTCCAGAGATGGAAATAACAGATCCCGGGATCACAGCCCTTGAATCCATGGCACTTTTTCGAGCCAGCAGTGTGATGCAACAGCAAAAAAGGCAAATGCGATTCTGGGCTACATCACTAGGAGTCTAGTGTCCAGGTCAAGGGAAGTGATAGTACCTTTCTACTCTGCTTTGGTCAGACCCCACTTGGAATCCTGTGTCCAGTTCTGGGCACCCCACAGTTCAGGAAGGATGTGCACAAATCATAGAATCATAGAAATGTAGAGTTGGAAGAGACCACACGGGCCATCCAGTCCAACCCCCTGCCATGCAGGAACACCCTCAAAGCACTCCCGACGGGTGGCCATCCAGCCTCTGCTTAAAAACCTCCAAGGAAGGAGACTCCACCACACTCCCAGGCAGCATCTTCCACTGCCGGACAGCCCTGACCGTCAGGAAGTTCTTCCTGAGGTTCAGGTGGAATCTCCTTTCCTGCAGCTTGAATCCATTGCTCCTTGTCCTGGCCTCTGGAGCGGCAGAAAACAAGCCCTCTCCCTCCTCTACATGGCATCCCTTCAAATATTTAAACATGGCTATCGTGTCCCCTCTTAACCTTCTCCTCTGCAGACTGAACATACCCAGCTCTCTAAGTCTATCCTCATAGGGCTTGGCTTCCAGGCCCTTCACCATTTTGGTCACCCTCCTCTGGACCTGCTCCAGCTTGACCGTGTCCTTCTTGAATTGGGGTGCCCAGAACTGGACACAGGATTCAAGATGAGGTCTAACCAAAGCAGAGTAGAGTGGGACCACAAGCCAGACGGTATCCAGGGGAGGGGGACCAAAATGGTAGAAGGCCTGGAAACCATGAAGCCCACTGAGGAGCAGCTTAAGGAACTGGGGGTGTTTAGCCTGGAGAAGAGAAGATTAAGAGGTGATGTGACAGCCTTGTTTAAATATTTGAAGAGATGTCATTTGGAAGATGGAACAAGCTTGTTTTCTGCTGCTCCAGGGACTAGGACATGGAGCGATGGCTTCAAACTCCAGGAAAAGAGATTCCACCTAAATTCCAACTCTAGGATTTTATGATTCTAGGGTTCTTGCTTATTTACAAGCATCTAAGATGTCCAGAAAATTTGTATATCTAAACTGCCCAACTCTCTCTCTCTCTCTCTCTCGCACACACACACACACACACTCTGTATGTGTGGGGGAATGTCTGGTTTGTGGTTCTCTCAGAACAGCCCTGAAATCACAGGTGTTTGGTGTTGTAAACAAGGCCTCCTTTCATGGAAGAAGGGGGGCGGGCGAGGATGCTTTCCTTTGCCAAGACAGGATGGTCTCCCGGGGAGCAGGAGGAAGACGGGGAGATCGAGGCTGCTGTGGGCTCTCTCTCTCGCACGCTCCCCCGTTATCCCTTATCCTCCATTCTGTGGAAAACCTGGGATTTGTAGTTTAGGGAGGTGCTAGAGCTTTCTCTGGGTGGTAATTCCGAGCACTCCCCTTCTAAACCTCACATCCCATGGTTCCATCGGACGTTTGCCATGGCAGGTAAGGTGGCGCTGTAACTGAGTAGTGTGAAAGAGCCCCTTGTTGAGCTCTACAGCTCATCTTTACGGTCGTTCTGGGATCCTGGGATCTGTAGTTTGATACTTACAGTTCTCCAGTGAGCTAGAGAACTGTAAGTATCTCCTCAGACTATGGATCCCAGGATCCCAGAATGGAAAGGCAAGCTCTGGGATTCCCCAGGAAGGAAGCGTGGTGTATAATGTGGCATCAAACCAAAGTAACTCTGTCATGTAGAGGAACTCTTGTCATCTTTTGAAATCCTGGGATTTGTAGTATGGGGAGGCAGTAGAACTCCTGGGACATGGACCTCTGACAGCAGCTAAAGCATCACACCAAAGAGCTTTACTTTTGCCTATGATGATTGCAAATGACCAGTGGATTTATAATCATCATCGTTTGTATATCCTGCCTTTCTCCCAATGATGGGACTCGGGCAGCTGGCAATATTAAAAGAATACAACTGTAGTATAAATATAAGATTTAAAAAACAATTTAAACAATTTATGAAGTTAAAATATTGCCTGCTAAAAGGCATTAAGAGACTATCTACGGACCTAATAAAGAGAACCGCACAGCTTTAAAAGCCCAGCTCTAGTCAGTTTGTAAAAGCCTGACGGCACAGAAATATGAAGTCTTCCGGCAGTACCTGTGCCTCAGTGAAAAAATGGGGAATTAATTAGCTCAAATTGGGAGGCCTGCGAGAGGTGGCGAAACCTAGGGACAGCTTTCCACCAATGTTTATGGGGATCTTGCCGGAAGAACCGGCCAGAGATCCAAAAGTGAATTGCGGTGTGTTTTATTGGGAGAATTCAGTCACGCATAGGCACCAGATTCAAACATTCATGCGCTCACACAAGAGCTAACCGAAGGAAAGGGAGAAAAGGTTGATTGCAAGATTCCAGAGAAAGGGTGATATTTAACAATCCAGGAGACTAGTGAAGGAAAAGCGATGTGGCTTAGACTAGCCCTCTAAGGGCAGTACAAATCGGGAATCAAAGTGACAGAGTGATGCTCAGCAATTGATGTACTATGTCTGAGCTAGCGAAAATGTGGGTTTAAGTACTCTCTGGAGTCCAGAAAGAACTGATGGCTTTAGCATGTAGGCGGCAAAGAATTAATGGCTGGCTTGATAGCGCTGTGCTATCAGGCAGGCGTGGGATAAAGGAGGAAACTCTGATGGTGAGAAGTGGCTGGAACAGGATGATCAATATTTCTCTGTGACCACCGGAGGCTCATTGGCCCCTTCCGCTCCACCCTTCCAACCTGTCACAGGGATGGGAGAAGGACGGGACTCTGATGACGGTTATGAATGACATTGTCGCAGCCCTGTCCTTCTTACCCAGCAAAGCTTCCGTCGTAGTAGTGTATCGGTTTATCAGTTGAACCATATCAAAGTTTAGGGGTGTACGGCTACTATCACCTCCTACCCCACACGTATCCATCCCTTTTCTTCCTTCTTTCCTCTGCAGGGCATGTTGGTGGAGGGACCCCCCGGCCCCGAAGGACCTCCGGTAAGAGCTTGGAATCTGGGCAGGCCCCAGTGGGGTGGGAGAGAGGGGGCTGGCTGGGTGGACACCCCATTTTATGCCCCCGCCCCTTTGTTGGTGCTGGAATGGCCGCTGAGCTCTGTTGCGTCTTCTTTTCCCTGCAGGGCATGAGGGGACCGGAGGGCACACAAGGGCCGCCCGGACCTCCCGGTGACTCCGGGGAGAGGGTGAGTGCATTTTGGGGGCAAAAAAGCGACCCTCTCCAAGGGGGAATGGCTGACTCCCCCCTGGCATTGGGAGAAAGGGTGGGTGGACTTGGGGGGCAGAGGCCGTTTCCCTCTAGGAAAAGGAATGGAGGCTATGGGATACCTTGCAGAAGGAGCATAGGAGTAAGTTCTCGGAAAGCAGGGCGTGACTCTCCGATGTATAGCAGAGCAGCCGCTGAAAACAAGGTCGGAAGTCCCCTGTTTATATTTTGATATATTGCCTGTAGATATGTTTCTTTCCTTTTCTTTTTTCTTAGTCTCCCACCTTTCCATTTCTTTCTTTCTCTGTTGTTCTGTTTAATTTTTTGTTACCGTATGTCAGAAAATTTTAATTAAAAGGAAAAGAATGAAGGCGAGAAGAGGGGGAACCCTTGGAACGGGCAAGAGGAACGGCTTTCCAGTTGGCGGGTGGGTGAGACTTGGGTAAGAATGGGAAGGATGAATGGGTTTCTGGCTGGCAAGTGGGTGAGACTTGGGTAAGAAGAGGAGGAAGACAAACGAATAGCCAAGACTTGTAGGGCGAAAGTCAGAAAAGCATCCTTAAATTGTGCAGCAGTTGTACCTTGGGGCTAGATGCTTTGTGCCTTTGTGGGTGCCCAGTGTCGCCTCTTCCCACCCTGCCAGGACGTTCCCTACTCAGCGCTCTCCGTTCTCCCCCGCAGGGCCCCCCGGGACGACCGGGTATGCCCGGCTCCGATGGTGCTCCCGGGCCTCCCGGTACCTCCATGATGCTTCCGGTGAGTCAGGGAGGGGAGGGGAGGCAGAACAGGGCCCCAGAGGGGTCCTTGACCTCGGGGGAGGGCTGTGCAAGAAGGCGGGTCGGCACAGAGTTTGGTAACGGGGGGGCTTTCCTGGTGGATCCCCATTTAGGTTGCCTTCGGGGCTGTGTGGCTGCATCCAGAGGCAAAAACGAAAAGCAACCGGGATGGGTAACGCCTAATAGAAAGGGATGTAGAGGAGAGACAAAGCCTCAGGGTGTTGAAAAAGAGGATTTTAATTTTCCAGTTAGCCCCACACATTTCAGCCTAGTAATATTTAATGCCCTTCTTCAGGGGCTGATAAAAGAAAGAAAGAGAGCAATACACAAACAACAAAAATTATAGCAGGAGTTATGCATCCATTTTTTAAAAGTTTGGCACATTTTACCTGCATTTTAATATAAGATTGGTTGATTGATTGATTGATTGATTGAAAGTATATCTTGCTTTTCCCCCAAATGGGACTTAAGACAGCTTACAGTAATTTAAAAGGATATGTGGTCACATAATTGATATTAGCAAATTGTAAAGTGCCTCCTGTTATAATTCTCTATTTTTTACGTATTGTACCTTTTCTTTCTTTTATCTTTTATCAGAACCTGAAGGAGGTTGTTAAATATTATTAGACCGAAATGTGTGGGAGTAATTGGAAACCTACCTTTTTCAATACTTTGAGACTCTGTCTTTTCTCCCATGTCCAGAGGTGGCCAGATGTTTCTGGGCCAGGTGCATGGTCCATTTAGAGCTCTCCAATGTGCTGAATTTCTTTTGGATCCGTTGAGCACGTTGGAAGGGGCTGGTAAAGTCTGGGATAAAACCGAGCGTGGACTCTCTGGACCCATAGCCTGGAAACCTCTGTCCACCTCCGCCACTCGTGTGCCAATAGGAAAGAAACAAAAGGATCCCCGGGCTAATTAATAGAGGAGACACATGTTTAGCAATGATGGATGCAATTGAAATGGGAAGGCAAGACGTCTCCCTGGCAAGGACCCTTGTGCCTGCTGCTCGGTCTACTAGCTGTGGATGATGGACAATGTCTGCTCTCCTTGCTTGGGGCCCTTTCTTACTACAAATTATACTGCCATGAACCCAGTTCCATTGCCGTGGTTCGGTCCCACGGAATCCTGGGATTTGTGGTTTTATGAGAGGTCAGAGCTCTAGTGTTCAGCAAGCACTAAAACCCGCAGGATTCCATAGGATCTGGCTGCTAAAGTGGCGTCGTAGTGCTGTGTTTGCATAGTGTTCAAGGACCGCCCCCAGACTGTCCTTCCAAACAGAGAAACGCTCCTGGTAAAGCAGCAGGTAAGGCCACCCTCCTTCCGTGCTGGAGTTGCTTGTGATGCCAACGCCCCGGGTTCAGGGCATCAGAGGGGCGCCAGGCCTTGGAAGGTGGCTAAAGTGACCCTGAAAGAAGAGAAATAAGAAATTTAGCCTGCAAGAGAGGACTGCGTGGCATTGCAGGGCTCCAGATCTCCAAATCTAGGAAAGCAGTGGCCGCCTGACCAAATCCATGATAATAAGCATAATAATAATTTGCATAATAATAATTTGTATTTATTGTTCTTCTTGTTATCATTATTATTGCAGTTGTTATTATTATTCTGCCTTTCTCCCAATAATGGGACTCCAGGCAGATAACAATGTTTTAAAACAGTACAAATTAAGAGGAATACAAATTATAATTAGCAGCAAGCATTAATTTCTAGTTTAAATTTAAGGATTAATAGGTGCAACCTCTTGATTAGAATGTACTGTTCACAACAAGGGCGGGAACCAATTTTTAGTTATCTCTAGAGTTGGGGTTTGTTTTTGTTTTGTTTTGTTTTTTGTTGTTGTAGTTTTTTTAAATTTCGGATGCCAAAGTTTTACCTCCTTTCTTGCAACAGAAAACCCATTGCAATAGCTGTGTTTGTTTCTCCCCTTCTTCAGTTCCGTTTTGGGAGCAGCGGTGGGGGAAAGGGGCCGGTGGTGGCCGCCCAAGAAGCCCAGGCCCAGGCCTTCCTGCAGCAAGCCCGCGTGAGTCCGGCTGAAGCCAGGCGGGCAGGGGGTTGTGGACAAAGGCACGGGGGTGGAGGGAATCCTTGCCATTTTGCAAGTGACACAACACTGGTGGGCGTGCTTGTGACACTGGAAGACATAGACAGAATTCAAAAGAACCTCGATAAACTAGGAAACTAGGCAGAAATTAATAAAATAAAAATCAATAGAGAGAAATGCAAAATTCTCCATTTAGGCCGCAAAAACCAAATGCACAGGGATAGGAGGATACTTGGCTCAGCAGTGCTACATGCAAAAAAAGACCTTGGGATTATTCTTGATCGTAAGCTGAACATGAGCCAGCAGTGTGACGCTGCAGTAAAAAAGGCAAACATTATCTTAGCCTGTGTTAATAGAAACATAGTTTTGAAGTTGAGCAAAGTGATAGCCCCACTATATTCTGCACTAGTCCAGCCTCATTTAGAGTCCTGTGTTCAGTTTTGGGCACGTCATTTTAAGAAGGATAGGGACAAGTTGGAGCTGGTCCAGAGAAGGGCTACCAGGATGCAAGAATGAGTTGTGGGAAATTGTGGGGGAGTGGGGGCGGGGGGAGACTGACAGGTGATGAGCGTGTCGGGGTGGGGAAATGGGGATCAAGGAGGGTCCTTGGGGTGAGACGGGGTGGTTAGAGTGGAGTCCGAGCTGCCCTGGCTGCCCCCTATGGGGTCCTGGGATTTGTAGTTTGGCTGAGGTACTTAGAATAGTCTGCCCAAGAGTTCTGGTAATGTTGCAGTTCAGGGAAATAGTCCACTACCATATTCCAGCAAAGCAGTCTTAAGTACCTCCTCGTCAAACTGCAAATCCCAATGCTGCCTCCTATAGGGTCCTGAGAATTGTAGTTTGGTCGAGGTACTTAAAAGCCCATGCCAAAGAGCCGCTCTAATGCTGCAGATCAGGGGAAACCACTAGAGTATTCTGGCAGAGAATTTTCAGTACCTCCTTCGCCAACTACAAATCCCAGCATTCCACCAGATGCAGGGAGATTTGAGGGCAGGCCTTCTGCTATGACACGCTGTACACGCCTCGCGGGTCTTACTTCTGGTGCTCTCCTGGGGTCTCCGTGGGGTGTGGCAGATGTCTAACCCCCCCAATCTCTTTCTTTGCTCCATAGATGGCCTTGCGTGGCCCCCCAGGACCGATGGGGTACACCGGCCGGCCGGGCATCATGGTGGGTATAGTTCTCTGTGGGGTGCAGAGCCTGCATTTCCTTTACAAAGAAGGTCATTAATGGATTTTTGGGTGTTAATAAAAGAAATGCTTTCCAAAAGGCCTCCCAGGGAGAGAACAACTGCGGCGGGAAGGCGCCGCGTAATAAGCCCCAACCAAAGGCGCCGTTCTCCTGCCGCAACGGCAGCTTGCTTGCCTCCGTGAGACCGTCCTAAATCACGGACCGAGGGAGTCAGATCTCAAGAAAAGAGGCCCTGGGTGGCCTCCAAGGGCGGGTGGACGTCAGGGGAGCTCTGGGTGGCGCTGTGACTCGTGCAGCCCAGACGGGCCTGCGCTGAATCTGTTCCTTTCTCTTCCAGGGTCAACCTGGCAGCCCTGGCATGAAGGGGGAGCCCGGTGACTTTGGCCCCCAGGTAAGGCCCTTTGACCTCTGTTGTGTGACTCCCCCCCCAAAGACCCTTCCTTTCCCCCCATCCCACCTCCTCCTTCCCTTCCGTGGCCTCCATCGGGTGCCCAGACTCTGCTACGCGTTGGCTGAAGATTTGGAGGAGGGGCCCCCCATTTTCCCAGGTGACACCCCGCAAGGGTGTCCATCTTTGGATGGGGGTCTCCAGCAGTTCTCCTTTAGCCCCACTTCTGGCTCCTCTCCGGATTGGGAAACTTGTCTCCGATCAGCAGCTGATTGGAGCTAAGAGCTCTTCCCCGGTGACCATAGGGGCTTTTGGAGAATTTTTTGCTTGGTGTAGGGGGTTGTGGCTGAAGAGGGGAGAGCTAATTCTCCTCCATTCCCCTGGCAGAACGAGCCACCTGGATGGGGTTTTAATGGGCCCCCATTAGTGCCAAGAGATGCTTTTAAAAGCCCAGGGGAGGGTCAATTGCCAGAGGGGTGTGCATGTGCCTTTGAACTTAGTTTGCAGCAATCAATCATAGAATCATAGAATCATACAATCATAGAGTTGGAAGAGACCCCAGGGGCCATCAAGTCCAACCCCCTGCCATGCAGGAACACCCATCAAAGCACTCCCGACAGATGGCCATCCAGGCTCTGCTTAGAAACCTCCAAAGAAGGAGACTCCACCACACTCCGTTGAGGCAGCAGCACTTTCCACTGCTGGACAGCCCTGACTGTCAAGAAGTTCTTCCTGAGGTTCAGGTGGAATCTCCTTTCCTGCAGCTTGAATCCATTGCTCCTTGTCCTGGTCTCTGGAGCAGCAGAAAACAAGCCCACTCCCTCCTTAACATGACATCCCTTCAGATATTTAAACATGGCTATCATGTCCCCTCTTAACCTTCTCTTCTGCAGACTAAACATGCCCAGCTCCCTAAGCCATTCTTCATAGGGCTTCATGGCTTCCAGATCCTTCACCATTTTGGTCGCCCTCCTCTGGACACACTCCAGCTTGTCAATATCTTTCTTGAATTGGGGTGCCCAGAACTGGACACAGGATTCCAAATGAGGCCTAACCAATGCAGAATAGAGTGGTACCGTTACCACCCTCGATCTAGACACCATACTCCTATTGATGCAACCAAGAATCACGTTGGCTTTCTTGGCTGCCGCATCACACTGCTGACTCATGTTCAGCTTGTGATCTATCAAGACTCCTAGATCCCTTTCACACGTACTGCTATCCAGCCGCATGTCCCTCATCCTATATTTGTGCATTTAATTTTTTCTGCCTAAGTGCAGGACCTTACATTTCTCTCCGTTGAAATTCATTTTGTTGGCTTTGGCCCAGCTCTCCAATCTGTCCAGGTCATTTTGAAATTTGATCCCGTCCTCTGGGGTATTAGCAACCCCTCCCAATTTGGTATCGTCTGCACATTTGATCAGCATGCCCTCTATTCCTTCATCCAAGTAATTGATGAAGATGTTGAATAGCCCGGGGCCCAGGACAGAACCCTGTGGCACCCCGCTAGTCACTTCTCTCCAGGGTGAAAAGCAGCCATTGGTGAGCATCCTTTGGATGCGGTCGGTCAACCAATTACAAATCCACCTGACAGTAGCCCTGTCCAGCCCGCATTGTACTAGCTTCTTTGCAAGAATGTCATGGGGAACTTTGTCAAAGGCCTTACTGAGGTCAAGATATGCTACATCCACAGCACTCCCTTCATCTATCAAGCTTGTAACTCTATCATAGAAAGAGATAAGATTAGTCTGGCGTGACTTATTTCTGAGAAATCCATGCTGGCTTTTAGTGATTACGGCATTGCTTTCTAAGTAATTACAAACTGACTGTTTAATGATTTGCTCTAGGATCTTTCCTGGAATTGATGTCAGGCTGACCGGGCGATAATTATTTGGGTCCTCTTTTTTCCCCTTCTTGAGGATGGGGATGACATTTGCCCTCCTCCAGTCTGCTGGGACTTCTCCTGTTCTCCAAAAGTTCTGAAAGATTATTGCAAGCGGTTCAGAAATGACTTCTGCCAGTTCTTTTAATATCCTTGGATGTAATTCATCTGGCCCTGGAGGCTTGAATTCATCTCGTTTAGCCAGATATTCCTGTACTACCGCTCTACTTATTCTGTGCTGCACTTCCCTTGCTTCCTCACCTGCTCCCCATCCCCCAGGTTGGGTACTTCTATCCTTTTGGGAGAAAACTGAGGCAAAGGAAGTATGGAGTAGTTCTGCCTTCTCATTTCCCCCCGTTATTAATTGGTCATCTTCTCCACGTAGTGATCCTATCATTTCTTGCCTGAAACATCAGTCTGCCCTTGTTTCCCAGGTAGAATCGCAGGGCTGAAATTGGGCCCTGAATCCGGTTGGGAAAGACACACACACAATCACTCTTGGGCAAGAGGGAACATCTTCTCAGCCTCTGCTGTCAGCTTGGCTGCAGCAGTAGGCTGATCAGATAAACAAAGCTTTATTGAAACACCAAGATTTTTACAGGGCTTCCAAAAGAAGAGAAAATGCATACAAGTTGCATATCATAGAGAACAGAGAACAGGTCATTCTAACATATTTTTCTGGAAAGCAGTGCATCTTCTCAGTGAGCTCGCTTGTCGACGTTTGAGACAGTTCTTGCAAGAAGATAGGCTGTTTAGAATTGCTCAGGAAATCAGAAAGAAAACACTAAATCCTTGGGAAAGTTTTATTCCCAGCAAAGTGAGCTGAGGACAAAAGAGGAGGTGTGAGAAACCGGGATGCTTTAAAAAGAGCTGAAAAGGTGCAACATCAGAGGATTAACCAAATTGGCACAACTGGAGGGCATGGAGTGGTGTGTGTCTGTGTGTGTGTGTGTGAGAGAGAGTGCATTTAAAGTGTATGCAACTGAGAGACAAAGTGAGTGAGAGAGAATGTGTGTGAGTACGTGTGTGTCTAAAGAACGGGTGTGGGAGCAGTGTGTGTCTTTGTGCGCATGTGTGCATAAGCCTGGACTCTCACGTGCTTTCCCTCTCCCTTTCCAGGGGCCACGGGGACCGCAGGGGCTGACTGGCCCCCCAGGGAAGGCCGGACGCCGGGTACGTTCCTTCTGTTTTTACCGTCTATAAAAACAATCAAGGCGACTCACAGTATTGTTTTGAAAATGTTCTGCCATGTTTGGTTTGGTTTTTATGGAATTCCTGCAGTGGGCTGCTTTGGTTCCGGCGGAAAGGGGGAAGGATGAGAGAGAGAAATAAGTAAATAAATAAATAGAGGAAACGGTTACAAATATCAAGAAGAAGGAATCATAGAATCGTACAACTGGAAGGGGCCATCAAGTTTAACCCCCAGAAGGGGAAATTGTTTTAGAAAGGTTTTAGGAAGCAGAAAGGAAGAAGGGCAAGAGGAAGAAATAAATAAATACATCAGGGAAATAGTTTTAAAAATATCAAAAAGAACGGGGAAGGAAGAAATGCTTTCAGAAAGGGTTCAGCAAGGAGAAACGAAGAAGGGTGGAATAAGGAAAAAGAAGTAAATATATCAGAGAAATAATAAAAATATTTCAGGGACAAGGATAATAAGTTTTAGAAAGCCACGAAAGGTGGTGAGCAGACCTGAGGCCAAGGGGATGTTTTGCTTCTTCTCACCCCGTCTCTCTCGGCTCTCTCCCGCAGGGCCGTGCCGGCGCCGACGGTGCCCGGGGGATGCCCGGCGAGTCTGGCGCCAAGGTAAGGTGGCATTGGATTGCTGGCTTTTTGCCGTAATAATAAACTTGTACTTGTACTTGCATTGGAAGGTGGAGGGGGGGGGCTTTCCTCTCCTTCTGAGTTGTTCAATGAGGTCTAGCGCCTTGGTTCAGTCTCTTGGCATTCGGCTCTCTTTGGAGTTCACGGGCGCTGGTCCAGAACTGAAAAGTCCGTGCGTTTCTTTTACTGCAGGGCGAGCGTGGATTTGACGGACTCCCCGGCCTTCCAGGGGAGAAAGGACACAGGGTAAGTGAAGCCAAGGAAAGGTGGTCCAGTGGTCATAGCAGGAGCTGGGCCCCCCGCAAGGACTCGGGTCCCCGGGGGAAGAGCAAAAAGGAAAAAGGGCGTGGGGAAAAGAATAGGAACCCAGCAGCACTTTTAAGACTGATTTACGTTTTGAATTTCTGGAAGAACAGCTGCCAAAATGGAATGGGATTAGCCAAAATGGATAAGTTATCCAGTTTGATTAGAGAGAAATCGTTACGGACTTCTTTAAGAAGACTAGAAACCCTGGATAGACTTTTTGAGGAAAAACGGAGGCATGTCTAGGGTGGGACAAGCAGGGTACGTGCCCCGGGTGCCAATGCCAGGGGTGCGCAAAAAGAGCCGAAGATTTAGTAGAGCAGGAGGAGGAGGAGTGGAGGCCCCAGAGGTAGGGCGCGACTTCCATTTTTGCTCTAGGTTCTGTTTACACCAGATATGCCTCTGAGGAGAAAGAAGGAAAATGATTTAATAGCTGTGACCATTTCCGCACGAGACTGTTATAGCGCTTTGATTCCACTTTCAACATCCTATGGAATCCTGGGGTTTGCAGTTTCGGGAGGGGCCGGCCGGCCCCTCCCGAAACTGCAAACCCCAGGATTCCATAGGATGTTGAAAGTGGAATCAAAGCGCTATAACAGTCTCGCGCGGAAGTGGCCCGTTTTGAGAACGCACATGAGTTAGTTTGCAGAAAGAGTGTAGAAGTTAGTTCTTAGAGAGCCGAGCAGGACTTTCCCATATACAGCAATATTTTTGTAAGTTCTTTTCTTTTCTATTTAGTTTTCTCCCTTTCTTTTTCTTTCTGACTCTGCTGTTTTGTGTTTTCTTGGTGTCTCGGCGAAAATCTTAATTAAAAAAAAAATGAAGACTGGTTTATCTTTTAGCGTGAGCTTTTGTAGGTGTCAATCCACTCCGGATGCGGTTCGTCATTAAGGCAAGGCTTCTGCTGAACCGGCGGGTCTCCTCAGGCGTCCAAACGGAACCAAAAGGAGCTCAGGGTTCAGGATCCCAGCAGAAAACTATAGTTCCCAAAGTCCTCTGGGTGAAGGGGGGGGGGGACATGAAATCGACTGTCCCCCGCTGATCTGATAGATTAGGACTGGAGCATGGTCGGAAAGTGGAATTGGCCAAAGAGTATTGCGGAGAACACGAGGGAGTTAGCGGTACAGAGATTTTGGTGCTTGCAGATTATGCATTCCATTAATTAATTAATTAATTAATTAAGGGGAGGCAAAACGTGGGCCTGTGCATACGAACGAGCAGTCCCACGGGGGTCCGGAGGCGAGGAGGACAGACAAAAGAACAGACCCCTCCCCTGTCATCAAATTAATGGAACTTCAAACGGTGGAACATTAAAAGCAAGTCTAGGACGAACTGGGGACAGTTGAATTTTAAATTAAGTTTGCATCTAATTTGAATGTAGCGTGCATATGAATTGCCTGGCGTGAGCCTCTCTGCTTCTTCTTTCCCTTAGGGAGACACCGGATCTCAGGGTGTGCCCGGTCCCCCCGGAGAAGACGGCGAGAGGGTAAGTATCGGTCGTGGTCCTGAATCGAAGTGGGCTGTCCTGAGTGGACTGGATGAGGACAAACAAATTGAAACTGAATCCAGACAAGACAGAAATGTTCCCAAAAAGGCAGATCAGCGAACAGGGATTCAGCTTGCATTAGAAGGGGTCTCCCTCCCACTGAAATCTCGGACTCCTAGATTTGGGTGTTTTACTCCTGGACTCCGATGTGAGCCTGGAAACCCAAGTTTCGGCGGTGGCCAGGGGCGCGTTCATGGGGCTAAAACCGCTGCGCCAGCTGTACCCATTCCTTGGGACGTCAGATCTGGCTGCAGCAAGACGTGCCTCGATTGCATCTCATTTGGACTACTGCAATGCATTCTACATGGGGCTGCCCTTGGAAGCTGTTCGGAAACGGCCGCACTGGCCACAACAGCCTTGTTTACAAGCAGAATTCAGGGTGCTGGTTTTGACTTATATACGTCTCAGTTCCAGGCTATCAAAAAGATACAAACCTGCCAGAGTTTTAAGATCTCCAGGGGAGAGCTTTCTCTCTCAGTCCCGCCGCCGTCACAGGGCCTTTTCCGTGGCTGCTCCCGCCCTCCGGAATTCCCTTCAGTGGGAGGTCTACTTACCCCCGTCCCTGCTCTCCGTTTGCCGGCATCCAAATACCTTTTCATTCGAGCAAGACTTTTAATGAGTACCTGATGTGTGTGTATATGCTCTTTATTTTAATTTTTGTACACTTTAAATTATTTTTTACTGTTTAGTTTCTGATTTTAATATGTCGGCAACCTTTTAATTGTGTTTTAATTTTATTATTATCTTTTTAGCTCGTTTTGTTTGATTGTTTATAAACTTCCTGGAGTCCTCTAATGGGAGGAAGGTAGTTGGCAATAAATAAATGAATAATGAAATTAGAAATAAGTATGTTCTGATGGAAAAGGGAGCAATGAAGCCAGATTTGATTCCGACAGAGTCAGCCTTTGGTATCCTCTAGGATTTGGTTCCAGGATGGCCCCTGGATACCAAAATCCGTGGATGCTCGAGTCCTATTGTGTATAACAGTGTAGTAAAATATAAAATGGCAAAATCAACATTTGCTTTTTGTTCTGTTGTTTTTTTAAACATTTTCAAGCCATGGTTGGTTGACTCTGTGGACACAGAATCTGCGGATATGGAGGGCCGGCTATATTTGTATCCCATCCTCTAACTAAAGATTTCAAGGCAGCAGACAATAAAACCAACCTTACTAATTTAAGCAGTGTAAAAAAAAAATTAAAAAGAATTTTTAAATGCTGAAAACCATGACAAACAATTTATGAAGATGTAGAGATTGAAATGGGATAAAATAGTTTACAAAACAGTTTGTGGGAAAACACATAGGCTTTGGACTGAACAGCCAGGTTTTCACTTGGTGTCAGAATTTATTTTTTATTATATTTGTATGCCGGCTTTCTGCCAGAGTGGGACCCAGTGTGGCTTCCCACGATAAATTAGAGACATTAAAAACATTTAAAACAATTAGAAGCATGTAAAATTATAAAAGCCTAAAAAATATTCAATTTTAAAAACAAGTTAATAAATAAATAATTTTAATAATGGTAATAATAATAATGATGATGATGATGATAATAATAATAATAATTCATTAAATAATAATAAATAATCCATTTATATCCCACTATTTGCCCTGATAATGGGACTCAAGGCAGCTAAGAACATGTTTAAAACAATACAAATTAAAAACAGTACAAAACATTCATAAAAGTGTAAATATGGCAGTGGTGGCGAGGGGGGCACCCGTCGGGCTTCCACGGGGAGGGAAGTCCCGTAACTGGGTTGCCACAATGGAAGAGGCAGGAAATTGATTAGCGCAGGAAATTAATTACAAAGTAATCCATTGCTTCTAGCAAGTCGCCTTGTTCTTTAAAGGACTTTTGTAAAAAAAGAGAAGTTGAGGTTCTCAGGATATTGGGTGTGGTGGTGACTGAGGGGTCTTCGAACACGGGGAAAAGGGGTGTTTGTGCAAACTTTGGGGGGGGCGGAGGCCGGCGGCTTCACTAGGGTTGGCGTCACCCCCTACGGTAGCGCCTGGGGTCACCCCGTTCGACCCTCTCCCGTACCAGACCGTACCAGAAAATTATAGCTAAAATACCAGAAAACTGGACAAACTCAGCAACTAATTTTTTTCATTAAGTAAAAAAGACACAAGAAAGAAACACAATTAAAGCACAATGACACCACACACAACAAAATAATACAAAGGAATTAAACTGTAGAAATAAGCTAGACAACAATACACTGTCCAATGTTAAACTAATCTACAAGACTTTGGCAAAACTGCGAATAACTAAAAATTGGTTCCTGCCCTTGTTGCAAACAGTGAGCAGTAATCAAGCAGTAATAACTAATTATTAGATCCTTAAATTTGAATTAGGTTAATACTCATTGCCTATTATGTTTAACTTCTTATATACCAATGTAACACCCAATATATAAGTCTTTCTTAACATAGGCTGTTTCCGCACTAGCCTGTTATAGCGCGACGATTCCACTTTCTTTTTTTTATAATCATTTTATTCAAATTCACATATAAAACAAACAATTATAACTGTCAACATAATTGAAATATTTTTGATCTTCCACACTGATCTAGATTTCATTATCAATATTTCTTAACATGCTTATAATATTGTACTACATTTTACTGCTAAGATTACTTGTTGATTCTTGCATTTCCATCTCCATATTCCCGCTTCATGATATATATCCTGCAGCCCCCTCATAATTTATCTTAAACCATGAATTACAGATTTCCATCTGATAGTACCCAGCAATTACCCGTTACAATTTGCCATTCTTTTTGTATCTCATCGTCTGATAACAATTCCGGTGTCTTAGCAAACTGTACTTTCATTAATGCACAAATTTTGGTATGTATTTCACTCCAATATTTCTTAGCTTTCGGACGTGTCCACCACATGTGATATATCGTACCGACCTCTTTCTGACATTTCCAACAACATCCAGTACCTGTATTATAAATCTTTTTTAATTTGCCTGGTGTCATGTACCATCTATGAAATAGCTTATAATAGTTCTCTTTCAAGTTCTGAGCTACTGTAAATTTCTGTGTTTTTTTCCAGCTCTGCTCCCAAGACTCTAGTTGAATTGAATGTCCGATATTTTGAGCCCATGAAATCCTTGTTGCCTTTAGTGTTTCTTCTTGCCTCTCCTGGTGTAGTATTTCTTGATGCATGTGGGCTAGTAGATGAGGCGGATTTTCAAACAGCCATTTAATTACTCCAGTTTTCTCTTTCAGTTCAATTCCGTATGTTTTTAAGTCCGTCTGAAACCTTTCTGCTGTCTGTAAGGGAACCAGCTTAATGTTGTTCCCTCTTGTTCTAGTTTTTCTCTTGTTTTAATCTTAAAGTTGTTGGACGTTGATCTCTCAATTATATCCTCATATCGCCACCATTTATCTGTATCTGCCCATCTGCCAAAAAAAGCCTCTTGCGGGGAGACCCAAGTGGGGAGCTGCCGTATGTTTTTAGTTTTATAATCCTCCCAAATTTTCAAAAGCGATTTTCTGATAAAGTGATGTGTGAAGTCTTTATCTATTTTTGCTTTATTACAAAACATGTAGGCATGCCACCCCATCCTCAGGTCTGCTCCCTCCAGTGCCAACATTCTCATGTCTTGTAGGTCTACCCAGTCTTTTATCCGCGTGAAAGCCGCTGCCTTATAGTATAAGTCTGGTAGTCCCATTCCTCCTCTACTTTTTAGGTCTGTCATAGTACTCCATTTTATCCTAGGTTTTTCCCCTTGCCATATAAACTTGGTTAGTTCTCTCTTCCATTGTATGAAAGGTTTCATGTTCGTTATAATGGGAAGATTCGGGAACAAAAAGTTCATTTTTGGCAGAACGTTCATCTTTATTGCAGCTATCCTCCCCGTCATTGACAAACGCATGGAGGTCCAACTTTCCAAGTCTTTTGTTATTTCTTTCCATTTTTTTTCATAATTATTTTGAAACAACTCGTTGTTCCTTTTAGCTATCCAAATACCTAGATATTTTACCTTTTGTCCTCTATTAAATCCTGTTTTTTGTACTAATTCCGTCTCTTCTCTTGCAGTCATATTTTTGGTTAAGAAGACTGTTTTTTCCTTATTAACTTTAAAACCAGAGAATTCTCCATATTCTTGAACTATAGTAATCAATTTTTCAGTACATTTGCCTGGATCATCCAACAATAAGACCAAATCGTCAGCGAAGGCTTTTAACTTATATTGATGTTTCTTAATTCGGACTCCTCTTATATCTTTATCTTCTCTTATAGCATTGTCAAGTATTTCCATTGTCATGATAAACAGCAGAGGAGACAGGGGACACCCTTGTCTCGTCCCTCTGTGCAGTTCTGTCATTTGTGTTCTTCCACCGTTTATGACCAGTCGAGCTCGTTGTTGGCCATAGATTGCTCCAATCCATGAAACGAATTTTTCTCCTGCCTGCATCTGTTTAACCGCCGTCTTCATGAATGACCAACTGATCATGTCAAATGCTTTCTCCGCGTCTACAAATATCATGGCCATTTTCCGTTCATTATGCTTTTCATAGTATTCAATTATATTTAAAACTGTTCTGATGTTATTTCTCAAAGATCTTTTCGGCAGAAAGCCATTCTGGTCCTCATCAATTACCTCTGACGGCACTTTTTTAAGCCTCGCTGCTAGGATTGAAGCAAAAATCTTGTAGTCTGTTCAAAAGTGATATTGGTCTGTAATTCTTTACATCTCTCGGATCTCTTCCTTCTTTCGGGATCAGCACAACATGAGCTTCCTTCCAGGTATCTGGTATTCCTTCCTTTATTATTTCATTTATAGTACTTTGCAAAGGTATTGAAATCTCATGTTCCATAATCTTATAATATCCTGCAGTAAAGCCGTTGGGTCCTGGAGCTTTGTCGTTCTTCAAGTTCCTGATGGCCTCAACTACTTCCATCATAGAAATAGATTTGTTCAAGATTGATCTTTGGTCTTCATTGAATCTCATTTTATTCATTTTCTCCAAATATTCTTCCACTTCTTGTTGTTTTTTCGCCTTTGAGATCTTACTCATCAGCTTCACGTAGTAATTATAAAAAGCTTGTTTTATTCCCTCTTGTTTTGTAATTCTTTCTATTCCTGTTCTAATCTCGGTTATGGTATTTCTGGCCCTTCTTTTACACAGCAAACCAGCCAAAAGCTTTGAAGGTTTATTAGCTTGTTCAAAGAAATTATATTTCGTTCTCCTTATCTGTTGCTCTATTTCTTCCAAATTAAGTTGATTTAATTCAGATTGCTGTACCTTCATCTGTAATCTAATCTGTTTATCCGACGGGTTTTGTCTCATCTGTTGTTCAGTTTCGTTCATCTTTTCCAAAATTCCCTGCTCAGTATTTCTCTTTTCTTTTCTAATCTTTGCAGACTATCTGATAAAGTTACCACGCATCACAGCTTTACTTGCACCCCAAATGGTTTTCATCGACAGCTCCGACATCAAGTTCTCGTTAAAATAGTTAATTATCTCTGTTTTTGCTTTCGCTATGTACTTCTCCTTATTCCAGATCTCATCATTCATTCTCCATGTTCTTTCTCTGTCTTTGATCCTTATCTTTAGCTGTATTGGGTTATGATCAGAGCATAAATTGGGAAGAATATCCATATCTGCAATTTTCAACAATAGTTGTTTGGATACCAACGTCATATCTATCCTTGACATTGACCTATGAATGTATGTCCATCCAATTGCCTGTTCTTGTATCTCCAAGTGTCATATAAATTTAGATTGTCCATCATATTAAAGAAACTCTTAGGAAGTTTACCGTTGTTTCGGGGAATTAACTTTTGCATTGTTCTGTCCACTTGGGGATTGATTACTCCATTGAAATCTCCCAAAACAACAATGTTAGAGTTTCCTGTTTCATTAAGATATCTCAGTACCTCTTCCTGTATTGTAGGGAAGAATTCTCCTTTAGCTCCGTTTGGTGCATATATTCCAACTATTAATATTTTATCCTGTTTCAAAGTAACTTCAACTCCTATATAGCGACCATTGCTGTCCTGGAAAATTTGCTGTGCACTAAATTTTGAATTTACATATATCAAAACTCCCCTCTTCTTTTTGTCAATGGGCCGGCCCCTCCTGAAACTGCAAACTCCAGGATTCCAGAGGATGTTGAAAGTGGAATCATCGCGCTATAACAGGCTAGTGCAGAAATGGCCATATTCTGTCTTATATATTAGTCATCTCACTAACTTCTTCTTATTCTATTCTATATTAAAATCAGTTATTCTTAAAAACAATAATTATCTGTGTAGTAAGTAACTTTTAAAAGCAACAAACAAACTAAATCTATGAACTCCAATTACTCTTCTTGAGACAGTAAAAATGGCAAGTTTTAAAATTAACTTTTTAAAAGAGAGATAAAAATAAAATCATCAATCATCAAATGGCCTCGGTCCCTTCATAACATTTCAGCAACTATTAAAAAAAGAAACTCAGCAGCAACGAAAACAACAGAGCAAGTTTGTAGCATCTGCAGACAAAACCATGTGATTCTAATTCGGTAATTACAGTTGTAATTAAATTAAAGTAAATTAATTAAACTAATTAAAAGTAATTTAATTAAATAGAATTTTAGCCTTGTAGATCTATTGATACGGCACACGTAAACTGGATTTCTGAGCTTGTGGGTGATGCTGTTTATCCTTTATCCGCAGGGAGACGACGGCGAAGTCGGGCAGCGTGGTCTTCCCGGAGAACCGGTGCGTACCTGCAGCCCCTGCAAGGGATTCTGGGAGAGATGGCATCTCTCGTCACCCAGCAAATTGCAAAATCTTGTGCATCTATCTGCCAACTTTTCAAATATTCCAATACTCCAGGCTGCCCGTGAGAACAAGCCTCCAGGGCGACCCCTTTTTTGGTTTTGAATCAGAGCCAAAGAGTTAGAAGGGGTACACTGAGGTCATCCAGTCCAACCCCCTTCCGCCAATGTAAGAAAGTTTCCAGCGCAAGCGTCCTCCAACCTCCATTTTAAAATCTCCAAATGAAGGAGAGTCTCTACATTATCTAAACATTTACAGATTTTCTCATCCTTGATGATCAAGTAAAACTGTTAAAAGAAAATAATTGTCAACTCCTGCAATAATTTTTTTTTCCTGGCCCTTCAGAAGGAAAGGAAAAGAAAAAGGGGGGGGGGATTAAATTAAAAATTAAAAAAAGAGTTAATTGTTTTAAAAAACTCCCCCATTTTGGAGTTTAAAAAAATACTTCATTTTACAGAAAACAGAACATTTTTCAACAATGGGGGATTATTTTACATAGTTTTCTTTTGCCAACCTACTACTGTTGAAATGTGAAAAATCGTCAGGATAGAAACCTAATTCTTTTTCAATTTCACCCACCAGAGGGAGCAAAGTTGAAAATTTTCATTCCCTCTCTCATACTAGAATAAAATTTAGCAACAATTTGCATTTCCTCCGAAACCGATCGACATCCCTTCTTCACCATATTTGGCAAATAGAGCCATCTAGAATCATTGGCCATCCAAAGGGTCCTCCGGAAGTCCTCAGTTCAGGATCTCCAGCTAGAAGACCCCCAGGGGGTACCTGGCCAGGGTCTTTCTGAAGATGTCCAGAAAAGGAGACCCCTCCGGAGGGGACTGGTCCCATTTGTTGGACGGCTCTCATTGCAAGAAGTTCCTTCCGGAGGCGTTTCAAAATTTTCCATTAACGGCATGCTTCCCCCCCTCCTCTTCTTTTCCTCAGGGTCCCCGAGGTTTGCTGGGACCAAAAGGACCCCCGGGCATCCCAGGCCCACCGGTAAGCGCTGGGGAGGGTCCCCCGCCCCCACAGACCTCCCACCCCACAGCCGTACCACTAGCGACCGTGTTTGTCTCTCTCTGACAGGGCGTCCGCGGCATGGACGGACCACACGGGCCAAAGGGCCACCTGGTGAGTAGCCACCCCGGGGGGTCGACCTGCAACTCAATTGAAACGGCAACCCGTGGCGAAGCTCAGAGTGCACGGAGGGGGCGTTGGCCGAGAGGCGGGCGGAGGGGCGGGGGCGTGGCTACGGCACACGGGGTGGGGCTGCAGTGTGTGGGCGTGGCTACGACTGATGGGGCGGGGCCACAACGCATGGGGGTGGAGCTACGGCATGTGGGGGGCGGTAAGCAAAGAGCAGTGGCACACCCAAAATATTGCTGCCGGGGGCACACCATCCCTGTCGCTCCCCCCATCCCTACATGACTGATAACAACAATAATAAAGGTACAGTCGTTTCATGGGCTTCATGGAGCACCATGAATTAACTGCGCACTCCAAAAATATTAAATATCCCCATGTCACCTGTGTTTTGGATAGATTCCCCTTAAGTGACCATATTGAACAGAAGTGAACTATGCTCATGGACCCAGTGCCATTTTGGACAGGAAGTCGGGGGGCTCTGGTTGGGGGCTCCTACTTCCGTCTTCTTTGCACCCAGGTCTGCAGAGGGGGACGGGGTCCCGGTGCGCAACTGTCATGTTGCGTCTCTTAATGTCCTCATTTTGCTGACCCTTTGGTGCCCCCTCCCCAGTTTGTGGGCAACATCTCACGTTTCCCGTTTGTTCCTTTCCAGGGTCCACAAGGGGAGCCGGGACCCCCGGGGCAGCAGGGAACTCCGGGGACTCAGGTGAGTGGCGGCGGCAAAAGAGACGCCCTGCGAGCTGGTCAAGGTGGCGGCGGAGCGCCTTACGCAGTTGAGGGGTGCCTCTGGGAAGCCCACAAGACGGGTCCCTCCCGTGGCTTCCCAGCGGGGCCCGCTTAGAGGTAGACCGCCCCGGAAAGTGGGGGTTCCACCCAGCCATCCTCACTGGGCTCTACATGTGTTCATCTGGATCATTTGAAAAATATGACAGTGCAAAACTCAAGTCGTAAATGATCACAGCTTAGGAAAAGTTCCTTTCCCCCCTGCCTTTGGACGAAAACACTCAGAATCCACCTCTGCCGTTCTGGAAGTTGTAGTCCAGAACCGGGATTTTTTCCAAGCTATGTGGATGCTCCTACATAGTTCGGACATTGGAAATGTTGCATGGCCTCTTTTTACTCATTCTGTGCCCTGTCTTTTTAGGGGCTGCCTGGACCCCAAGGTGCGATGGGACCCCCTGGAGAGAAGGTAAGAGATTCCGATCCCCCCTCCATACCCCCAATACTGGCGCTGAACAGCAGAGTCCAGAGAAAGCCGTGTCGTAAAAAGTATGAGATAATCCAGGATCAGCTCTCCTGGTGCCCCCGGTCTGACCTTTTCTTTCCTCCTTCCACCCTCCAGGGTCCCAGTGGGAAACCGGGTCTCCCAGGCATGCCCGGGTCCGACGGCCCGCCTGTAAGTACCGGCCCTTCTCGGGCGTCCCTTGCCTCCTTTTCATACCCCCCACAATAACAGGAAGTAGCTGGGGGCCATTTCCCCTGTCCCACTTGCGTACCCTCCAACCGTCCCAGTTTGGTAGCATTAATCTTCTGCTGTCCCAGTTTTTAAAAATATCCCGGTTTCTCTCTCCTCCTCCTGCCGTTGTCCTCAGCTCACTTAAATTGCTGCAAACTGATTTCAGGGCACGAACTCTTCCTCGTTAGTTCCTGAGGACCAACTCTTGCTGAACGGAGCGGTCGCCTCCTTGGAGCTGTAGCGTCCCTGAAGATTCCTAATGATCTTGACATTAATGTGCTTTAAAAAAAAAAAAAACACCTTTGATAATTGAACATCAGTGCATTAGTGCTGAAGCTGTAACTCAATTTAAATAGCCATAATAAAGGTACAGTCATCTCATGGGCTTTATAGAGCATCACGGATTAAATACCCACTCCAAATATATTAAATATCTCCGTGTTGCCTGTGTTTTGGGTAGACCTCCCCGCACAGGTGACCATTTGAAAGAGGAAGTGAGCTGTTGTCCTGGATCCAGTAGCCATTTTCGACAGGAAGCCAGCCCCAGCAGGGTTGCAGGCTCTGTGCCCGAGGAACAAGCCAAGCAAATGATTCCTGGAATCCAAGAAGCTTTTTTGAAAGAGATATTGTTTTGCAGAGCTGACAATGAGGGTCTGGTGGCCCAAATTTAATAGGAAAGCAACCCAAGTTGTCTTTTTTCTTTCCTACCCTACTTTCCTCTCCGCATTTCCGTGGCCGAGGGCAAAGAAAGTGGTGGCCGTGGGCTTCTAGCAGAAGGTGGGATTTGTGGGTGGGTGGATTAACTCGGCTTCTTTCCTCTTTTGCTTTCTTAAATCAAAGCAAATAAACAGATTTCTCGCCCTCTTTCCCCGAATCCCAAATCTTTTCTTTTAGGGCCACCCGGGCAAAGAGGGTCACCCGGGCACCAAAGGGAACCAGGTGAGTGGGAAAGCCTGTTCGGGTTCTCCGCCGGCCAGCCCCGCAGGGCTGTTGTGAGGGTGGGCGGAACGAGGAGGCGGGCTGAAAGTCACTCAGAGACCTTTTTTCCCCAGGGCCCCAAGCTGCTTTGGGCCCCATTTCTGGAGAAAGGTGGGGCGTGAATTAACTACACAAAGCGTGGCGCGGGACGTGTCGGCGGGGACTTTTCGGTTGTGGCGCCCCGGTTGTAGAATGGCCTCTGCTTTTGGGTCCAGTTGGCACCAATGCTGGATTCTTTCCGGGACCAAGCCGAAGTGTGGCTTTTGGTTAAATTCTCCAGGAACTAATTGACTTCAAAGAGTGTGTGTGTTTTTAAACTGTTCTTTTTTAGCTTCTAAAGTTGTTTTACATGTTGTTTTGTTCAATTTTTCATTTTTTAAAAAATTATATGTGGTTTTGCAAGTACACTTTAAAAATGTTCTAAGTGTTTTTACTGTTTTAATAATAGTGATATTTAATTTCTTTTTAACATTGGTAAAATTAATGTTTTAGCAGCATAATTTTAAGTTGTTACAAGCCACCTTGAATCCCCTTTGGGAGAAAAGCGGTATATAAATCCAACAAATAAAATTCAATCTGAAAGTCTTTTAAATTTATGTTGTAATATACTTCTCTGAGATCCCACAATAAAGGGTGTGTTAGAACTATTTTAAAAATAAATTAAATATTTTTTAAAAAAAATTAATAAAATTAATAACTCTGTGGATGACCATGGAGACTTTGGAAGGACTTCCTTCCAAGTAAGCACATGTAGAGTTGTGCTGGAAAACATTTATTCTGGCAGAAAGAGATGAAATTGGGAACAAGGAACAGGAGTTTAAGAACCACAGCTGACAACTTTTTTAGGGTGCAATCCTGCACTCACTTGATTGGAGACCAGAGTGACTGAAGGTAGCCGGTGTGGTGCCGAGGAGCTGCACCAGCTGAATTTCTGCCTGTTAGGCAGCAGCTCAGAGCCACAGGGCTCATGCTCGGGAGCTGTTGTGATCCATAATCTGGGAGGCTGTCCTAATCGGGTGCAGAGAGCACTCTTCTCTCGCACAGCCTCTGTGTGGTTGTGAATTAACCTCATTTCTTTGTTCTCCTGGTTCTCCCCTCCAGGGACCGTCGGGTCCTCAAGGTCCGATTGGCTACCCGGGTCCCCGCGGCGCAAAGGTAGGCACGTGATGGGCCACGCGGGCTTTGCGTGGGTGCCCGGCCTGTTGCAATACACATCCAGCAGGAACCTTATGGCAAGAGCCGCATTCCCTGGCGTGGCGTCACCTCGCGTGGCAGGGAGAGCAAAGGCCACCTGACGAACGTTAATCTGTTGCCACAAACACGGCCTAGCAACACGAAAGAGCCAGCGCTGTGTTGTGGTTTGAGCACTGGACTTTGGCCCTGGAGACCAGGGTTCGATTCCCCGCTTTGCCATGGAAACCAGTTGGGTGTGTCACACACTCTCGGCCCCAGAAAGCCCCTTGATGCGTTGCCTTAGGGTCACCACGCGTCACAAACAACTTGATGGAAAACTATACTAACTAACGAAAGCGCGCACACACAACACACACACACACACCCAAAACTGTAATGAAAAAAGAAGAACCAGTTAATAGAAAAAAGTCTTATTCTACCTTTAAAGAACTGACTAAATTCAACTTACAGGAATTATTAACAACCGTAACCACAGATTATTACACTGTTAGATTTCTTGTTGCTCAAAAATCCATAAATGGTCTCTAGTCTTTCAGAAAATCTTCAGGTGGTGTTTATCTTTTAAAATTCACATCGGTTTGGCAACTTGAGCCAAGTTTGCAACTTTAGGAACCCTTTCTTCCAGCATTGGCTTTTCAGTCTATTTCCAGGTTTGGGCAAACAATATCTATCCAATTCTTTTTTTTATTAAAAATTATAAAGAATTTTTAAATTAATCTGACAGATTATACACATCTCTACAATTATTTAACACAAAACTGAACATGTTTAAGCTAAACCAACAAAATTAACTGATCTGGACTAAACAGAAGGAAAAACTACAACTAATTAAAAGTTGTTCCCACCCTTATTGCAAACAGCTCCTACTTAGAATCTAAATTTATTAGCTTTCTATATTCTATTATATATCAGAGTAGTTAGTCACTATTTTTATTTAATTCCAGGTGGTGTTGATTAATCCTCCATAAATCCATTACCCGTCACTCCGGCCATCTTGCTCACACCCTCGTCTTTCGTGGCCACACGTTGTCCCCGTTTACCTTTGCAAAGTGTTGCGGTTATGACCAAATCCCAAATAATCACCCGAATTTTTATTTCTCTCAGGGAATCGACGGCACCCGTGGCTTGAAGGGTCACAAGGGCGAGAAGGTGAGATCTGGAGGGGAAAACGGGGCTGAGAACAGAAGCAAAACTGTGAAACCAGAATTTGTTTTAAGCTTCGGGAAGGAAACAATTTCTCACCCTCTCCGGAGAGCAGCCACGTTGCGCTCTTTTGTCCCGTAGTCTGAGGCTGGCTGGACAGGTTTCTCACTAGGACTCCAGAAGACCGGGGTTGAATCCCCAATCAGCCACCGGAAACCAGTCAGTGACCTGAGACCAGCCACGCTCTCTCAGCCTCAGAGGAAGGTTATGGGGGCAAACTTGATTCCAAGAAATCTAGCCGTGAGAACCCTGACTCCCAGGCCTTGTTTCTCTTTCCTGCAGGGAGAAGAAGGCTTCCCCGGGCAGAAGGGCGATGTGGGCGTGAAAGGGGACCGGGTAAGAGCACCCCAAACCTTCGGGCACATGCCCCTCTTTGCTTCTCCCTTGAGTGATCCCGGTGCCGGGTTTGCACTCTTGCCTTTCTTCTTGTTGAGTAAATTTTTCCCAGATTTTACATACATGCCGTAAAAGTGAAATCAAAACATGGAAAGCAAGAAGAAAAATGAGAAAAAGAAGTATGCTAGAAAACACGCACAAAACCCAAAGAACTAAACAGCAAAACATCTACAAGCTCAGCTTCTAATATATGTAAAGATTACATCCAACTGTCTCTTCTGAGGTTGTATCTGTCTGCTTCTCTCTCTCTTTCTCTCTCTCATTCCAGCTTCTGTCTTTGTGACCGATGTTTTACACTTCTATTTGTGAACTCATACAAATAATCATCAATTCATCTCATTTTTTCGCCCAGCGGTTTCCAATCTTTCCAAAACGTTGCTACCGATTTTTCCCTATCAAAGTAGATAATTTTTCCATTTCTGCTAACCCACTCGCTTTTAAATTCTTCCTCGGTGGGTAATTCTCCTGCGCCTCTTCTTCTCCATGCTCAGGGTGAAGTTGGTGTCCCGGGATCTCGAGGCGAAGACGGTCCGGAAGGGCCCAAGGGCCGAACCGGACCCCCGGGAGATCCAGGCCCCCTTGGACTTATAGGGGAGAAGGTGAGTCTGATGGCATGACTTGTGAGGAGGTGGGGGAGAGATGGAAAAGCTAAAGTCACTGTAGCCCACCTGAATGATTTCCTTCTGGAGTGGGATTTCAGTGGGTATTCCTTGGGCAGACCAGACCTCCTGCTCGCATTATTAACCATCTTTCTTTCTTGCAGGGAAAACTGGGGGTGCCAGGTTTGCCTGGATATCCAGGGCGACAGGGACCCAAGGTCAGTATGAGACCCCAAACTGTGGCATTATACCTCTGCTCTTGACAGTGGCTCGGTTGCTTCCCCTGCTAGCACCCTTTTGGGGTTCCTGTGATGTCACTTTCTCCACCATCATCTGGGACAGCGATTAAAATTGAAGTGCCTCTGTGCAATTTATGTAGCACTATTTAATTTCACAGTGCCCTTCCTTCCAGATAAGACCCCCCTCCCCTCAATGTTTACTCAACAGTCATTGCCATTCATGCAAGGTCTCCTGCCATGTTAATTAAAAGGTTCCACTGAGCAGGTGCCACCCTCATTTATACCAATGTAACATGTGCAGTTCTTTATGAAATACATTTAAAATATTTTAACAGCAACACAAGGAAACTAGTAATTAACCAACTATCCAGAAATCAGGGAGCAGCAACTAACTAACAATTCAGGAACATAAAGAGCTATTCCTTCCTATCAGCCAGCTGTGACATAAGTGGAATTGGCCAACAGGAAGCTTTGAATTAAAAGCCGCTATAGTATTTTGTGGGTCCCCACCGGAATAGGTTGTCCTGCAATTGTCCTGCATAGATTACGTCTCAACTTTTTTTTTAATAAAAGGGAATGTGTCATGAAAACCACAGAGATGTTTCAAGCTTGCAATAATATGGTCTGGATTTTCAGTAAAAAGAAAGTGAGCAGCTTTAACAGAACATGTGGGGCTAGAGGCAGAAATAAAAACATGGAAGGAACAGGGACAGGTTCCTACACCTGTAAAGAGGAGAAGTTCAACATGTTTCAGAAAACCTTGTATCCAAGGGCTTTGAAAGCAGGTAAATTGCAATTCCAGCAGGATAATACTGTCTTTGGCTAGGACTTATCACATTACCTGGTTCCTCTTCTGTTGTTCTTCCAGGAACAGCATGATATGATAAGTCAGTCTAGTATCCTGCTGGAATTGTGATTTACCTGCTTCATGTAATGAAACCCCAAAACTATCCACATGTGAAGTGAAACAACCAGGTCAGGTAAATGTTGCAGAAATAAACAAGAACATTTTGACCCTCCTAGAGACCACTTAAAGGCTTCTTCCAAAATACCTCTAGGAATGACTTTCCCTTTCCTCTGCCTCCATTTCTGGTGGCCGGATGTACAGAGCTCTTCTCTGTTAACTTGCTGATGAAGCGGTCTTTTCCACTCTCCCCTTTTCTCTCTGTTTTGCTGCTCACCCATGCTCCGTAAGGGACTCTGGGGGCAGCTGCAGGTGTTTTTGCCTGTTGTAAGTAGGGACACACGGCTATAGTAAACCTATAGGTCTGTGCTATTTCTTAAAACATGCTGGGGGAGCTGCGGGGCATGCTTATCTACTCTCCTCTTTCTCTCTGTTTTGCTGCTCACCCACGCTCAGTAAGGGACGCTGGGGGCAGCTGCTGTTTCCTTTGCTTGTTGCAAGAAGGCATGTACAGCTAGTCATGCATAACTATAATAAACCTATAGATCTATGCTATTTCTAAAAACATGCTGGGGGAAGCTGGGGGGCATGCTTATTTGCTCTCCCTTTTTCTCTCTGTTTTGCTGCTCACCCATGCTTAGTAAGGGACTCTGGGCCAGCTGCTGTTTCCCTTGCCTGTTGTAGGTAGGGACACATGGCTGTAGTAAATCTATAGATTTATGCTATTTTTAAAATAAAAAACCCCCCTTAATTTTAAAATAAAACATGCGATATAGACGCCCTGTACAAAATAGTCAGTAGAGTTGTTCATTAACTAATACATGGTGTCTCTTCCAACTATGACTAACATCAATATTAATGCAGTGATCCATTATAAAATTATTTGCTTATATATTAATCCAGAACTTATAGGTATTCCTTCCAAGACCGTACTATTTAGTTTTAAATATTATTTTATATCATAAATTATACCGTATGATATCCCCTTAACTTATGAAGGTACCTCAATCATTTTCTATGATATCTTTTCTGAAAGAGAGGGAATGCCATATCTTCAACAGAAAACTTATCAGGCCTCTATCTTCATCAATGTTAAACTCCCCATTTATCTTTCAAGTAATAATTAGGATTTTATTCTTTTAGTGGGGTGTAATTGTTTTAATACTATAAATAATATTTTAATTGTATCTTAAGATTAACTTTGTGTATGTTTTTAATTGTATTCTTCTTTTTAATTGAGAGCAGCTTTGAGTCCCAATTTTTGGGGAAAAAAACTGGGATTAATAATATTAATACTAATACCGCAGACACAGCGGTGGCTGCCTGTGTGTCTCCAAAACCCCCTTCACCATTCTCCTAATGCCAATGCTGCTAAAAAGCCTCCAACCAGACAGAGGATGAGGAAGAAATGGGGTAGGGGCTGGGTAGGCATGAAAAGACTTTGTGAAAAGGCGCTTCTTTGCCAGAGGTGTTCTGAGCTGCCTGTATTTGTGACGGCCCCTCTGTTTCCCGCAGGGTTCACAAGGCTTTCCCGGATTCCCGGGCACCAACGGCGAGAAGGGGAGCCGGGTAAGTAGCCCTTCTCCTCAGAGAGTACCCCCTCTTTCCTTCTGCTGCTTTTGGGGCAGTTCATGACACATACACAGGGGAAGTCTAGTTTTGGGGGGCCCAGAAATGCTGCTATCAGTGGCCGGGGCGGGGCTGGGGAAGGAATATTAGCAGCAGAGAAACAAGAAGGAGAAAGTTTGCAAGGGTTTTGCCTTTTCTTCCACAGGGTATTTCTGGAAAGGTTGGGCCCCGAGGCGAGCGAGGACCCACGGTAAGTAATGGGGGAGAGGGGAATAAGAGAGGGGGCGTGGGGTAGGGGGTAGGGGTGTGGGATTCAGACCACCCCACTTCTGCCCATCTGGCCTTGCGTGCCCCACCTTTGAACGGGTGCTTAATTTCCAGGAACAAGAGGGGCTGCTCTCTGCCTGCATAGAATCCATGCAAGGGTACACCGTCCAGGCCTTTGAACATTTTGGTTGCCCTCCTCTGTAAACCGTGAAGTCCTCTGAGGAGCAACGTATAGGGAGCTGGGTATGTTTAGCCTGGAGAGGGGACGTGATAGCTACGTGTAACTATCTGAAAGGACGTCAGATAGAGGATGGAGCCAGCTTGTTTTCTGCTGCTCCTGAAACTAGGGCCCTTTTTGCACGGCCTTTGCCGTGCGAAAGGGTGCCTCGAGCGTCGCGCGATAGCGAGGAGCGATCTGCACGATGCACTCACAATCACGTGACGCTCCAGGGTCTGGCAGGCATCGCTCGCGCACTTTTTCATTTTCGACCGTCAGCCAAAAATGGCGCGCGACCGCACATTGCTCCAGGGCCCCACGCGCCCTCACCGTGCACGTGGAGCCTCCGGAGCCACGGCAGTCGCGCTTCCTGCCCCAGCGCGGCCTGGGAAACTCCCAGGCTGCGCTGCGGAAGGAAGAGGCAGGGCTCTCGCGCTGCCTGCTCGGGAGCAGGCAGCTTGTGCGGAGCTGAAGCAGCGGGGACACAAAAGCCTCTCGCTGGAGGCTGCTCGCGCGATCCCCGCACCCCAGCGCTGACAAAAGGTAGGGTGCGGAAAGGGCCTAAGACGCTGTGAAGCAATGGCCTCAAACTCCAGGAAAAAGGGTTCCGACTAAACCTTAGGAAGAACTCCCTGATGGTACAAGCAGTTTGAATACAGTGGAATTGGCTGGAGTGTGGCAGAGTGTCCTCGTTCTTTGGGGGCTTTTAAGCAGAGGCCGGGTGGTGATTGGTCAAAGGGGGGGCTTGGATTTGGTCTTCCTGCTGGGCAGAAGGGGCTTGCACGGATGCCCCTTGGGGCCTCTTCCACCTCCGTGGCCATTTCCACATGAGGCTGTTATAGCGCTGTGATCCCACTTTCAACATCCTATGGAATCCTGGGGTTTGCAGTTTCGGGAGGGGCCGGTCGGCCCCTCCCGAAACTGCAAACCCCAGGATTCCATAGGATGTTGAAAGTGGGATCACAGCGCTATAACAGCCTCGTGCGGAAATTGCCCATGGTTCCATGATGCTGTGAAATGAGTCCAAGAGAAAATGAGGCCTAAACCCTCCCTCGAGGCCCCGGAGACTGAACTGAAGCTGTCAAACTTGGGACACATAATGAGATTCGTGATGATTTATGGGAAAACTGGAAGAAGGCCCCATGAGAGGTGGAGGGACTCCACCAGGGAAGCCGCAGCATCTCCCCTGAGTTTGCAAGACCTGAGCAGAGGGCCTCTTGGAAGCCCTTCGTTCGTAAAGCGAGCATAAGGCAAAGCCGAGGTGGTGGCCGGTAAGAACGCGGCAGTACTATCAGACGTGAAAGCGGGGCAGTGAGGACAGGTGGCAAGAAGAAAATGCACTCCTTCGAGATGTGGTGTTGGAGAAGAATGCTATGGATATCCCGGGCTGCCAAAAAGACAAATACAATCGGCCCTCCACATTTGTGGGTTCGACCTTCCCGGATTTGATTATTTGTGAGTGTCCCCAACCCTGCCGTCCCCCACCCCAGCCACTTCTTTTCCAGGGGACCCTTCCCTCTTGGTGGCTCTGATCAGGCCACGCAGAGCTTTAAAGGGCTTCCTCTCATCCTCCTCCACCAGCCGCTCCCTGGCCAGCCAAGGACGGATTGTGGCCCGATTCCTCAGTGCCAGGAATCCTCTCCTGATGGCCCTCCCAAAACACCCAAGGAAGGAGACGGGCGAGAGAGAGGAAGTGTAGGGGCACCATGCCAACTCACCCCCTCTCCCTCTCCCTTGCTTGCCCTGGTTTGGACCCGGGTGCCAGCTCTCCCCGCCGTGCCTCGTCCTCCTTCCCACGGACACACATGCACGCGCGCACGCACATTTTTGTATTTGCTATTTTCCCACTTTTGCGAGGATCCTGCATCCCTGGTCCTAGCGAATATGGAGGGCCAGATACAGGTGGGTCCAAGAAGAAAACTGAGCCTGAACTAACCCTCCCCAGAAGCCGAGATAACTGAACTGAGGCTGTCGTACTTGGGGTGGATCAGGAGATGACTTGGTTTGCTGGAATGGTGCCTGCTAACGTGGACGTTGGCCACTGGCCACAAAAGCAGGAGGCCACATTAATGGGTGGATTGATTTGAACAAGGAAGCCCCAACCGTGGCCATGAGTTTGCAAGACCGGAGCAGGGTTGTAGGCGATTGGGGCCGCTCTCAGAGACCTTGCTTTCGAGGCTGGCTGAATTGATGGCGATACGGTTTGAGCCTTCCTTATCCAGAAATCCAAAAACTTCCAAAACCCTAAACTTTTTGCTGCCAGCTGTGTGCTTCTGCCTTCGAGACAAAAGCTGCGGCAGCCCTGCTCATTTGTCTCTGAGATCCTCTGTCTCTCTCCAACCGTGCATCTCTTACACACCCCAAGTAGCAAATGAACAAGATGCAGGACTATTCCAAAAAGGTACTCTATTCCAAATACTGGAAAAGTCCAAAATACGGAACACTCCTGCTTCCAAGCATTTTGGATAAGGGAGGCTCAACCTGTAACAACCAGAAAGCAAAGCATTGCGAATTGTTGTAATATTGTAATAATACCTGAGTTTGCAAGACCTGAGCAGACCGGGGGGCCCTTCGGCAGTCTCTCCTTGATAGGACCACCATAAATCAAAGTCAACAACAGCCAGGAAGGGTGGCTACTGGGGAAGGTTGCCCTCAACCTGTTACTCATCCCTTCTTCTTCTTCTTCTTCTCCCTCCCTCTTTTCTCCAGGGCCCCAGAGGGCAGCGAGGGCCACGAGGGGCCACGGGGAAGCCCGGAGCAAAGGTGAGTTACCTGTGTGTATTTGCGTTTTCATCTTTTTTTCCCATCTCAGAGGGGAGGGAAATGTCAAGTGGTCTTTCTCTCCAGGGGTTGGCAGGGCTAGGAGTCTTTTTGGTTTATAATTTTTATCGAGATTTTCATATGTAGTAAAACTTTAAAGAAAACAACAAAACTAAAGGAAGAGAGAAAAAAACAGAGATTAAAAAGATAGATTAAAATAAAATTAAAAATAGATAAGAAAGAAAGAAAGAAAGAAAGAAAGAAAGAAAGAAAACAGAAAAACTACAAGTGATTTCCAATCTTCTCTTCAGCAGTTACAAAAGTATATAGTTAATCTGTACCTCTCATTCCCCTTCCTATAACGCATACCTGCTAATGTCTAAGTCCAAACTTGCAAAATCTTCTATATTGTCATGTACTGGATAACCCACACTCCACAAAATTCACTCTGAAGTAGACAGTATTTTATTTTGATGGACAAGCATAAGTATATTTACACAGAAGTTGCCGAAACTGAAGCGTCTGTACCGCTTACAGCTCTTATGGGCTAACATTGCAAATTAAGGCATGCAAAGCAGTGATTGGTGAGACCCGTAAATCCGTACACCGTGCTGCCCCAAAACACATTCCCAGGCCTGTCCCCCAACATCCTTGACCAGGGTGACCCAATATTTCCTTTTCTTATCTCAAAAGCACCAGGTTCTCAAAACATCGTACCTCTCCCACCTGCACTTCCGTTTTCGCCCTTTTGTGTTCTTCCCTCCTCTCCATCCCGGATACACTGTTGCCATGAGAAATTAACAATAGAGACTTTGTAACAGCAATTAGCAACGGATGCTTTGTAACAATCATAGGCTGATACTCAGTAGCTTCTGTGCAGTGGTTAAATATCTTTGCTCCAATACACATCCGGCAGAGCATACTCATTTCCCTATAACAGGGAGCCTAGCAACCTGACCTATATCTATTTTCTACAGAAAGTCAAGGAAGGGTCAGTACTCTTTTAAAACACACTACTATTTCTCTTCCCCTAAGTTAAACTAAACAAATTGCCCCCTCTCCTTCTAATTTAACCACAGTCTCTCCTAATACAAACGTCAAATACTAAATCTTTTTGTCTTCATTAAAGCTTTTCCCAGCTCTGTTCCAACTGTTTCTCCTATCCTCTTAACTCAACAAACAAAAAACTGCCACCTCTGGGACTGGGAGTTTTTTTTTTAATTTAACATTTATTTATTAATTTTAGTCCAGAGGTACCAACAAAGAAAGAAATTCAGAATAGCAAAGGAGGAAGGGGAGGAAAAGAAAAAGAAACAAACAATACATTGTCAATATACATGTTTAGCTACGACGAGAACTAAATTAAACTGAACTAAGCACGTGCTTCCTATACTAGCCAGCTAAAATACAAAAGGACTCTGACCTCCACCACACAATCTGTAATGAAAAGAAAAAGTCGATTAATATTCCTCGTCTTTTTCCACTATTACAGATCTATATGCATTGATAGAATCACTAATAATCATAACCACAACTTAGCACGCAATTAGATTTCTTGCTGGTTAAAAAATCCTTAAGCTGTTTCTAGTCTTTCAAAAAGATTTCCCCCCCCCGTTGGTCTGTCTTTTAAAATCCACTTCATTTTGTGACTTGGGCAAGATCCGCAACTTTAGCAACCCAGGCCATTTCCGCACTAGACTGTTATAGCGCTATGATTCCACTTGCGACACGCTATGGACTCTTGGGGTTTGCAGTTTCGGGAGGGGCCGGTTGGCCCCTCCCGAAACTGCAAACCCCAAGAGTCCATAGCGTGTCGCAAGTGGAATCATAGCGCTATAACAGTCTAGTGCGGAAATGGCCCCATTCTTCCAGGCCTGGGGGTGGCCTGGGGTCCTCGGTACCCCATTTCCCCCCATCAATAAATGATTGATTGATCAATTGATTGACTGTGTAAGTGTAACAGTATGCTCCAGAGAGGCCAATCTCCAACAAGTGGATGATGAAAAGAGAAAATTGTGTTGGTTTCAGCTGATTTTTTTTTTTTTAAAAAAATCCTTTAAATTGCTTTTTTAAAAAATTGCTTCATTGGAGGGAATGCTCATCTGTATAACAAATGCCCTGTATTTCTGCATTTGGAAGAATCAGAGGCACCGTAGCTCTCAGTGGGAAAGGTGTGTTTGTGTGTGTGTGTGTTCTCATTTATTCAACCATTGACTTTCTTCCAAAAAATCACTGCTGTCCTTTTTGTTGTTGTTATGCCTTTCCCTCCAAAATTGGGCTGCCTTCAGACTGAAGAGAACCCAAGGTGGCTATAAGATATGAAAAATTAACTTTGAAATGAAATTAAAATATCACTAATTTTTTTTTAAATGCAATTAAAAGGATTTCAAACATAGATTAAAACAGTTCAGGATTTAAGAATCCTAAGGAGGGTTTCTCACTTCCATCTCATTTGTGTTGTGAGAATGTTGTTAAAGGGACAACGGAGGTGTGATGGTAATGCATGTGTACATATTTGCACACACAGAGACATAGGCCTTTTCCGCACGACACTCTTATAGCGCGATAATTCCACTTTCAACCTCCTAGGGAATCCTGGGGTTTGCAGCTTCGAGAGGGGCCGGCTGGCCCCTCTCGAAGCTGCAAACCCCAGGAGTCCCTAGGAGGTTGAAAGTGGAATAATCGCGCTATAAGAGTGTCGTGCGGAAAAGGCCATAAATATCAATATAGCCTGGAATCCTCTTGGGGATTTACTCAGGTGTAAGTATCAGCATGGATGTAGTGGCTGGAGGGTTGGAGACCAGGGTTGGATTCCCCTCTGCTCAGCCATGGAAACCCACCGGATGAAGTCACATACTCTCAGCCTCAGCAAACTCCATGATAGCTTCACCTTCGGGTTGCCATAAACCAGAAACAACTGGATGATACGCAACCACAGCAAAATACCCCCAAGTGAGGCCGCTGGACTTTCTTCTAGGTTGTCAGGAGCATGAATTTTGGCTATGCAAAGGTTGCGCGAGATCTGATCATTTGCCATTTAGGGGTTTCTAAAGAGGTCCCAGGAAATATTGCTCTGGAAGGGTGTGCTTCCAGCTCTCCCGATTTGCCGGGGGCAGTACCGATTCATCCCCTGCCGTCCCACTTTTCCAGCTGCTTTTAAAATGTCCCAGTTTCTCTGTCCTCTGCTTACTTCAGCTGCTGCAAACTGGTTTCAAAGAGCGAAAGTTGTTCTGCGTTTAATTAACCCGGCAGAAGGGAGAGGAGACAATCTTGCCCCTTCCCAGGACGCTCAGGCGAGAGCCCACTGCCGCAGCCCCTCCTACCTTGCCCATTCTTCCTGGCTAATAACTTTTGCGATCTTGACCACATTTTAAAATTGCTTGGCCACACGCGTCCTGGTTTTCGTCTGCGAAATGTTGGAGGGACTACAGCTCTAGAGACCCGGGTTCGAATCACTGCTCAGCCATGGAAATCCACTGGGTGGCCTTGGGAGAGTCACACTCTCTCACCCTCATAGAAAGGCAATAGTGGCACACCCCACCCCCACTGAACAAGCAAGGGGTATTTTAGAGGTAGATTGCCCCTGAACGTGGAAGATCCATGCAGAAATTGCGTGGGCTCAAAAAATTGTCCAGAAAGGGACCTGAGAGGCAAAATGTGGAAACCCTTTGTGGAGGCATCAATGCCACCAAACCCAGTGTGTATACATGTATGTGTGTGTGCACACACACACACACACCTTTTCTTCCTTGTGTTGTCAACTGGAGGAAAAAAGTGAATTTCTGGTGTGCCTCTGTGGGTGTGCCCCTTTTAATGCCTTTGTGAGTGTCTGTATACCTAGATTGGTGTGTACAGAAACTTCTGCATGTGTTTGCAAACCACCTGTGAGTGTGTGTCTGTATTTTGGTTCTACACACACACGTGCACAAGCACGCACTTTCCTTTGTACGTAACTTTCTTCCCTTTTTGCTTCCCTGTCCAGGGTACCTCCGGCAGCGAAGGGCCAGCCGGGCCCTCCGGAGAACGGGTGAGTGAGGGAGCCCGGCTCCCGAGGTGTATCTTGAGCGGGGCAAGGAGGACCGTGCCCTGGGTGCCAAGGCCGGAGAGGTGCAAAAAAGCCGTGCTGGGAGATTTAGCAGAGGAGGAGCAGGAGGAGGGGAAGGAGGGTTGCCCCAGGCGCTGTTCGCGCCAGATGCGCCGTTGCCCAACTCCCCACTGACCAGATTAGCAGTCTAGGCAATGATGTGAAGATAAAAGGAGGAGAAAGAAGGCCCACACAAAAAAAAGATTCAGTCCATCCACAAGACCTCCGGTAATCCGTTAAGGCCTGCAAGGCCATACGGCAGAGGCAAGTGGGGCTAAATTGCACAAATTTACTTGTGCCCTCCCCAAAAATGTGTAACCCTTTAATAGCCGATAGTAGCTATGGGGATTATTTGGCAGCTAAGTAAATTCATTTGTATTGGAGAATAAATGTTACGATAATCATTTAACCAGAGTTACAAATTCCATCTTAAATAACAATTTTAGGTCAGGTGTTCAAATTGTGTCTCTCCCCACCACCACCTGGAGGCCGGATTTCCACCCACCCTTGCCTTGCGGGGATGTCACGGGAATATAAAATCATAGGGTCGGAAGTCGCAGTGGGGCCGAGGTTTGGGGGGGCGGTGGTTGGCTCCTCCTACACACCCCAAATTTCTCAGTCCGTCCTGGCCAATTTTCTTTCCCTGGCTTCCTTTTCCCCCTGCCCCTCCTAATTCCTTTTCCCCATTTAGGGGCTTCCCGGACCCCAAGGACCAAGCGGCTTTCCCGGACCCAAAGGACCCCCGGTGAGTACCTCTCTTCCCGCCCCCTCCCTGACTCGGGAGCCTCCAGAGGTCGGGGGCCTCCCTCCCAACGCCCCCGGGCCCTTCCCAGGCAGACCCCAAGGATTACGGGGGCCCCGCGGGGGCCTCGGACACCCAGCTCCGCCACGGCTCCCTCCGACTGCTTTCTGTTTGTCTCTCCCGCAGGGCCCCCCTGGAAAGGACGGGCTCCCTGGACACCCGGGGCAGCGAGGAGAAGTGGTGAGTGGCTCTCTCGCAGCTCGGGCACCCGTCGGGTCGTTGCTCCAGGTCCTACGTTGTCGTTATCGTCATCTCCGTCGCCCTCACGGACCGGGGTTCAATCCCTCGCTTGGCCGTGGAAGCCCGATGGGTGACCGTGGGTGTGTCACAATCTCTCAGCCCCCAGAAAACCCCCTGATAGGTTCACCTTTGGGTATCCGTAAGTCAGAAATGGCTTGCAGGCACACAACAAAAACAAGCTACGTACACAGCCCTTTTACAAGGAAGGTCCTCCCAAAGGCGTAAATCTAAAATATGTGTTTATACACATAAACACCAAGGGAAGGAAGGATCATAAAACTGTTTCATGTACAATTGTAAAAACAAATTGTCCGGATAAAACACAGAGGATACAGAATAATACGTAATAAGGATGTGCAGTCAAACTGCACACGATTATAAAACAATATTAAACTGAACTCCAAAATTTTTTGCAAACAAAAAATCGAGATTTTTTTTAAAGAAGAAAGCATGCTGGAGGGATGCCCCCTTCCAGCCTCTCTATTTCAAGATGTCCAAAGAAGGAGACCCCCCGAAGAAGGCAGAACTGTAGAATCCACCATAAATAAAATAAAATAAATACATGATCTTTTAATTTTGTACCTGCCTCTCCCCAAGGCTCGAGGTGGGGTACAACATAAAATACAATTAAAAATACATCCTAGGTTAAAATATACTAAAAACACGAGATGGCTACCCAACCACTGTCTGAAGGCCTCCAGAGGTGCAGCTGAAGCAGTCCTGAACGGTGCCCACCCAACCTCCATTTGGACACCCCCAAAGAAAGGAAGAGTCCACCACCCCATATTCCACTGCCCAACAGCTCTTACAGTCAGGAATTTCTACCTAATGCCGAGGAGGAATCTCTTTTCTTGTCACTTGGGTCCATTGGTTTGGGTTCCCTTCTCTGGAGCGGCGAGAAGCAAGCTGATTCCTCCGCAGGCGTTTCACGATGGTGCCGCGTCAGCTCTCAGAGGACCTGCGTTGTTGGTTTAGGGCAAACCCGGGGTGGGGGAGAGTTGCAGCTTCTTTCAGTGGCAGCCTGAAATTCCTGACCTCTCCGTTCCCATCCAAGCTTTGGGTGTTTCTGCGTAACTGAGCAAAGGATAAACGCTGTTTGGGCTTCCCACCAACCATGGTTTTTGCATTTTTGTTGATAGATTTCTTTTCTATGCCACTGCTCTTAAAATAAGTTACAGAATCGTAGAATGCTAAAGTTGGAAGAGACCCTCAAGGGCCGTCCATTCCAACCCCCTTCTGCCCCGCAGGAAGACACAGTCACGGCACCCTTTTTGACCAATGGCCGTCCAGGAGACCCCAACGCGCCCCATGCAGGCGGCAGTGGATTCCACTCTCAAACTGTCCAGCTTGTCTTACTGTCAGGAAGTTCTTCCTAATGTGTAGGTGGAATCTCTTTTCCTGTGATTTGAAGCCATTGCTCCGTCTCCTAGTCCCTGGAGCAGCAGAAAATAGGCTTGCTCCATCCTCCATATGATAGCCCTTCAAAGCTTTAAATAAGGCTTATATGTCCCCTCTTCACCTTCTCTTCTCCAGGCTAAACATACCCTGGAGCTCCCTCAGCCGCTCCTCAGGGGGCTTCCTGATTTCCAGACCATTTTGGTCGCCCCTCCTTGGGACACCTCCCAGCTTGTCCGTCTCCTTCCTGAACCGAGGTGCCCAGAACTGGACACAACATCCCTGGTCTTGCTTGGAACACCTTTTTCTGCTGCAACCCTCATACTTTCTTTTCTAGGTTCCCCAGCGGCCTCTGCTTGTCTTCTCTTTCCCACTTCTCCCTGCTCAGTTGCTCCACTTTCTCCTCCGTGTTCCCATCTTTCCAGGAAAACCAGTGTCATTTTCCTCCCTCCGGTCTCTGGCCATTTCCGCACTAGCCTGTTATAGCGCTATTTTATTCCACTTTCAACATCCTCTGGAATCCTGGGGTTTGCAGTTTAGGGAGGGGCCGGCCGGCCCCTCCCTAAACTGCAAACCCCAGGATTCCAGAGGATGTTGAAAGTGGAATAATCGCGCTATAAGAGTGTAGTGCGGAAATGGCCTCTATCTACATAGGCTTTCCACGGCAGCGCTCTCGTACTGAGATTCCTCCAGAGCAAAGAAAAGGGACCAAAGACAACTCTGAGACCTGCTCGTCCTTTTCTTGACGCGTTTGTTAAACTCCAACTTTTCCTTCTGTGCTACTCCCTCATGTTTATAATCCTGCGCTGCTCTAGTGTTGTTACTCCAAAAGTTTAAGTGATGCTGCTGCTCCTGCTACTATTATTGTTCTTGTTAAAAAGTGAAATGAATTGGCTGTTTTTGTGGAGAGAAACCTGCCTTGTGAAGGTCACACTCTCTCAGCTTCAGAGGAAGTCTGTGGAGGCAACCCTCCTCTGAACAAATCTTGCCAAGAAAACCCCGTGGTAGCGTCTCCTTGGGGTCTCCATAAGTTGAAAACAAGAGGACGTCTCACAGCAACACATTTTAGTACAAGAAAGAGAAGCGGGGGGAGTTTCTGTCTCAGCTTACGGAGAAGGACGAACTTCGACACGGCCCCGTCTGGCTGTGGACGGGCTGGATGTCCCCCTCCCCTGCTTTTCATTGAGGTGGTCTTGCGTTCTTGGCTGAGCTGAAGGCTTCTTTTGGTCCATGGTTCCTGGCCAGAACAGTCATCTGCCTACGTTTGTGAGAGTTAGGGTCACTGGACCCCTGCGAAAGTGGAAAAACCGAAAATAACACTAGGTCCCCCCGCCCATATTTAACACACGCGCACACACAAAAAATAGCTATGTTTAAATATTTGAAAAAATGTCATGGAAGATGGGGCCAGTTTGTTTTCTGCTGCTCCGGAGTCTAGGACACGTAGCAATAGATTCAAACTACAGGAAAAGAGGTTCCATCTAACCATTAGGAAGAATGTCCTGATGGTAAGAGCAGTTTGACAGAGGAAAACGCTGCCGCCTCCATGGAGGGGGAGGAACTTCAACACAGACTTGTTCTGACCCATGTTCCAGCTGTGGGTGGGCTGGATGTCCCCCTCCCCTGCTTGGTGTTGAAGTGGTCTTAGGTTCTTGGCTGAGCTGACATCCTCTTTCAGTCCATGATTACTTGCCAGCACAGTTGTCCTCCCACTTCCACAAGGGTTAGGGTCCCGAGACCCCCACAAAAGTGGGAAAACGGCAAATAACAGTAGGCCCCCCGCAACTCATATTTTACATGCAAAAAAAATTAGCCATGTTTAAATATTTGCAGCAATGACACAGGGAAGATAAGGCCAGCCTGTTTCCTGCTGCTCCAGAGACCAGGACGTGGAGCAGTTCATTCAAACTGCAAGAGAAAAAGATTCCACCCAAACAGTAGGAAGGAGTTCCTGATGGTACGAACAGTTCAGATATAGTGGAATCCACTTCTCCTGCCTCTGTGGAGTGCGGTGGAGTCTCCTCCTCCTCTGGAGGTTTTTAAGCAGCATGGCTGGTGAGGCTTAAGAGGGACTGAAAAGCCCCGCCTTGTGTTTGCAGCTCTCTCGGACTATTTCCGCACCGGACTGTTATAGCGCGATGATTCCACTTGCAACCTCCTATGGAATCCTGGGGTTTGCGGTTTCGGGAGGGGCCGGCTGGCCCCTCCCGAAACCGCAAACCCCAGGATTCCATAGGAGGTTGCAAGTGGAATCATCGCGCTATAACTGTCCGGTGCGGAAATGGCCTCAGCCTCTCGCGTGGCTTGCGTAGAGACTGCGAGTGCGAGGCAAGGCTTCCAAGTCCCTCTTAAATGTGGCAGATGGCAGCAGCAAATAACCCATGAATAATCAAATCTGTGAAAGGGAAACACGTGAAATGACCAAGAGTTGGGAGGATGGTTCACTGAAACCTGTTCTTCTGCCTATTTTGCCTGGGCGATTGTGCACACTCTTATCCTCAAATCTGGCAGGGGCCGCCCCGATTCATCCTCACCTGCTTTCAAAAATGTCCCGGTTTCTCTCTCCTCCTCCTCCTCCTCCTCCCCTCGCTTCCCCTCTTTGTCCTCAGCTTGTTCCGATTGCTGCAAGCGGGGTTCAAAGTGCGAAAGTCGTTTGCGCTCAATTGACTAAGTGGGAGGAAAAGGAAAGCGCCGCTCCCGGTGGGTTCAGGCAGCAGCAAACCGCTGCAGTTTGCTCTCCGGGCTTGTCTCTCGTAGCTCATTCCTGTCTTTTCCCGTCTTGTCCGCACTCTGATGTTGCGTGGCCGTACCGTTGCCAGGAGCGGTTTAAAATAATTTTTTTTGATAAATGTATTTTATCTGTATATCTATATCTGTCTATCTATCTACCTGCCTATAATATATTTAAATTAATTGATTAATTCTTTAAATAAATTATAATTATAAATTATTACAAATAAATAATATTATTTATCTTATAAATAATAAATAATATTATTATTTTAGTATTTGCTTTTACTTTTTTTTTTTAGTTATTTTTATTAAAATTCACATATAAAACCAACAATTGTACCTGCACGATTACAGGAACTATTTTTGTTTATGTGCTTTTACACCAAGACACAGAAGCTTCTCAGTGCTAACAGGAAAAGAGAAATAAAGAAAGAGATAAGCGACCAAACGGAAGAAAAATCTTAACGCTGACTTACCACTTTCTTAGCTATAGTTATACATTTTACCGTATAAGACAATTTCTCTGGCTATAAGACTCCTCCTGCACTTCTTCAACTTAACCGAACCTAATAATGAGCAAAGCCTGCAGTCAACCCATTATTCCCACTTTTCTGCCCAAAGGCAAGCAACGGTCGCCGACCTTTCGAAAATGACACCCGGTGATTTTTCTTTCTCTCGTCCGTGTTGACGGATTTGTCCATTTTGGCTCGGTCGGTCAGTTTCCGCCTGAGACCTGGACGCTTCACTGCTGTGGCCCTTGGAGGCGCCCGTTGGACCCAAAGCTTTTCCGGCGTCAGTGTTTTTTTATAAATGGCTCCTTGTCAAAACTTTCGTCTGGTGTCTAAAGATTTAGCCCGAATTTTTGTGGGGGTTCGCGGTCTGTCTTTTGGCGTGACCGTTTTCACCGTCCTGGGACACAAGGTTATTTATTTATTCGTTCGTTGCATTTTTATGCCGCCTGTTTTCTGGCAGGGGTGTAAAAAGTTAAAACGGGTACGCCTAAAACTTCCACGTCATTAAGACAGGAAAAAGTAACTTTGTAATTATCCACAGAATTTAGAACAACGTAAAAGTGTGCGTACCATAACATACCCGTGGGGGGGAAAAAGCACGAAGCCGTCTACTACGCTTTGCGGTGGCTCGTAAAGCATTCCTGTTTTAAATTGTTTTAGCTCGATATTCGTCCCTGCGCCGGCCCTGAGATCTTGTGGCCGCGCAGCGGGATGGAAGTCTTTCAGCAGGTGGTAAAAGCGTCCCAATTTCTCCTTCTCTCCCCGCAGGGATTCCAAGGCAAGACGGGACCCCCTGGCGGCCCAGGCATGGTGGGACCCCCGGTGAGTAAAGAGGCGCAGGGGAGGCCCCTCTCTGAACTTGATGGGACGGGGTGCTCCATGGGGGGGGTGCTCAGCCCCGGGAGGTGGGCTTCAGAGGGAGGGGTAGCGGGGTCGGGCGTTCTGGATCTGTATGGCGGGCCCGCCGTGTCTGCGGGCTCGTGATCTGCAGGTTCAACCCGCCGGCATTCACCGCGTCCCCGCGGCCGCCTCGCGGTCGGTGGCAACGGCGGCGTTCCTGCTCGTTCGTTCACGGCAGGTGGGAGCCGGGGACTGGAAGGCTTCCCGCCTCCGCTGCTGCCCTACTCCATCTTTAATTGGGACTTTGGTATTTGCATTTTTTGGTGTCCACGGGGGGTCCTGGCACCAATCCCCCGCCGACACCGTAATTCCAAAGGCGTCTGCGGGTGGATTTTCCTGCTAAGGACGCCTCTCTTCCTCTTCCTCCGGCCTGACAGGGTCCCTCGGGAGAAACGGGGCAGATGGGTGAGAGAGGCCATCCGGGGCCGCTGGGGCCTCCGGGGGAGCAAGGGCTGCCCGGACCGGCCGGGAAGGAAGGGACAAAGGTAAGCACGGCCGCACGGCGCGGGGCCCGGGGCGTCCCCTGAGGCACTTCAAAAAGCCGCTTTGTTTTCGTCGCCAGCTCCCGGCTACGGCCAAGACGCTCCCGGCCTAAGTTCAAGGCGCCGGTGATAACGTTTAAGACCCTGAACCGCTTGGGGATGTCTCCCCGGGGTCACGTTTGGAGTTCCGGTCTGAAACTGGTTTAAATATTGCAAGCGCAGACCTGCCGGTGCACGGTGCTGGAGTAAGGACGGAAAGAATGTTTGAAAACACTTAAATGATAGATGAAACAAAATTGATGGGAGTCCTAGAGAGTTATCGTGCACTTTCAGGTTGTTTCCAACGTACGGCCCTAAGGCAACCCTCTCACGGGGTTTTCTGGGGCTGAGAGAGTGGCCACCCAGTGGCTTTCCATGGCCAGGTAGGGAACCGAACCCTGCTCTCTAGGGTCATAGGCCATTTCCGCACTAGCCTGTTATAGCGCTGTGATCCCACTTGCAACATCCTATGGAACCCTGGGGTTTGCAATTTCGGGAGGGGCCGTTGCCAAGGATTCTCAGGGCGAGGAGAAGATACCTGCTGGGCCTCGTGAAAGGTTTTTCCTCCTTGAAATTCAGACTGTATGAGGCTCCACCCCTTGCCTTCCGGGCCCCGCCCCTCATCTACCAAGCCCCGCCCCTTGGGTTGTAGGCCCCGCCCTCTCGATCTCGATCTCTGAACCTCAAGAGATCTGGACGCCCGTATTGCGTTTCCCCTAGAGCGGGGGTGGGCGGCTGGGGGGCGCTGGGGGGGCCACATTTGGGGGGTCAAGTATACCTTGGAGGGCCACACACCCCGCGCAATGCCATATATGTACGTGTATTTGTGTGTGTATGTATATATATCCTCAAATGCCCTCTTTGAGGGAGGGGTGTGAGGATAATTTCCCCCATGTTTCTAAATCCCCTGCATCACTTTAGGCCAAGGAAAGGCCTTCCTTCGTAATGGGAAATGAGTGGGAGTCACTTCCTGTTTTGCTAAAAAGCCCTCTCCTTGGCCCAGAATGGACTGGGGGAGCCACGATTCGGAGAAAAATGCCCCCCACTTCTCCACAAGGGGTGAACTTGGGGGCAACTTTGGAGCCCCAAACCAGTTTTAGGGTCCACACACAATCCACAATCAGCCAATCCCAGCCAGTACAGCCAATGGTAAGGAATGCTGGGAGTTGCAGTCCCAAAAATCTGTAGAAGGCCCGACGGTTCCCACCTGAGTGCAACATCTGAGGCTAGACCCAGGACTCATGAATGAAGAATAAAGGAGAACTCGCAGTGGCAAAACAATGGTTGTATTGACTTGCAGTCTAGAATCGCTTTAGCCTTTTTTGCAGCTGCATCACAGCGTTGGCTCACAATGGACTAGAATTCTGAGTCCTTGGAGCTTCTCAGAGTTTCTCCCCTTTTTGTTTTTGGGGGAGATTGAGTCCAAAGGACTTTTGCTTCTGCTTAAAGGGTGCAAAAAGCTTCATTTTCCCTCACCCCATTCTCTTGTTGCCATCCTTTCTCTAGAAATTCCCACCATGCAACCAAGGTGGAGGGTTTTGTTATACCCCGGGGCCTCTTGTGAAGCATCTTTGGGGGTACAATTTAGTCTTGTCTTTTTCTCATCCATTTCAGGGTGACCCCGGCCTGCCTGGAGCCCCTGGCAAGGACGGCCCGGCCGGACTGCGTGGTTTCCCCGGAGAACGGGGCCTCCCTGGCACGCTGGTACGTAGCTTTTACGTTACCTTTGGAGAAGGTTATGGCTTCTGAATACATTCATGAATGGCGGAGATAGAGGGGGACAGGTTTGGTAGCTGGGGGAAGTTTTTATTTCTGGGGAAAAATGGAATTTCTGGAGGAGAATGAAAAACCTTAGAAGTTAACCCCGTGCAGAGCGGATCACGGGGCTGGAAATACGGTTATTAACCTCAGTCGGGTCGACTTCAACCTGTAGCGACCCAATGGATGATTGCTCAGGGTGTGTCTTCCTTGATCGACACCATTTTTTCCTGCTCCTTCCACTTTCCCAAGCATCTTTGTCTTTTCTGCGGAATCAGGTCTTCTCATGATATGGCCAAAGTACGACGGCCCCAGTTTGGTCCTTTTAACTTCTGGGGAGAAGTCGTGCGTGGGTTACAGTAGAATCGTAGAATCGTAGAAATGTAGAGTTGGAAGAGACCCCAGGGGCCATCCAGTCCAACCCCCTGCCATGCAGGAACACCCTCAAAGCGCTCCCGACAGATGGCCATCCAGCCTCTGCTTAAAAACCTCCAAGGAAGGAGACTCCACCACACTCCCAGGCAGCATCTTTCACTGCCGGACAGCCCTGACCACCAGGAAGTTCTTCCTGAAGTTCAGGTGCAACCTCCTTTCCTGCAGCTTGAATCCATTGCTCCTTGTCCTGGTCTCTGGAGCGGCAGAAAACAAGCCCTCTCCCTCCTCTACATGGCATCCCTTCAAATATTTAAACATGGCTATCATGTCCCCTCTTAACCTTCTCTTCTGCAGACTGAACATACCCAGCTCTCTAAGTCTATCCTCATAGGGCTTGGCTTCCAGGCCCTTCACCATTTTGGTCGCTCTCCTCTGGACCTGCTCCAGCTTGACCATGTCCTTCTTGAATTGGGGTGCCCAGAACTGGACACAGTATTCAAGATGAGGTCTAACCAAAGCAGAGTAGAGTGGTACCAGTACCTGCCTCGATCTGGACACCATACTCCTATTGATGCAGCCGAGAATTGCATTGGCTTTCTTGGCTGCCGCATCACACTGCTGACTCATGTTCACTTGTGGTCTATTAAGACTCCTGGATCCCTTTCACACGTACTGCCATCCAGCCACGTGTCCCCCATGCTATATTTCTGTATTCCATTTTTTCTACCTAAGTGTAGGACCTTGCCCTTCTCTCTGCTGAATTTCATTTTGTTAGCCTTGGCCCAGCTCTCCGATCTGTCCAGGTCATTTTGAATTTTGATCCTGTCCTCTGGCGTATTAGCAACCCCTCCCACAGTAGGTCCCCCTTATCCGTGGGTGATGTATGCAGACTTACTGTGGATAACAAAAAACGCAGATTATAGCGAACACTATTTTTTTGCAAGAGATGAATGACATAGGTATAGAGATGAGTATGCATCTTGGACCATTTCCACACTAGCCTGTTATAGCGCTATGATTCCACTTTCAACATCCTATGGAATCCTGGGGTTTGCAGTTTCGGGAGGGGCCGGCAGGCCCCTCCCGAAACTGCAAACCCCAGGATTCCACAGGATGTTGAAAGTGGAATCATAGCGCTATAACTGTCTTGTGCGGAAATGGGCTTGGAGAGGAAGCCCTGAAACTGGGCAGAACTTTTGAATCCAAGAGAACTTTTGAACTTTTGCATCTACTGTTGAACATTTGAATCCAAGAGAAAGAAGCCTTTGGGGCCGTTATTTTCAGTCCAAAGCCAGCAACTGATAGAAACATAAAAAAACAAAAAAATTACTATTTTTGGTCTGCATTTCAGCGTGGGTAAGTGAAATTCTGTTTAGGATATGAGGATTGTATTGTGATCAGAAGAACTGAGATGAAGCACTCCTGGGTCATCGAAGAAGATTAAAGGAAGTTCTTTGGGTAGGGGGGGAAGTATATATGTCTCAGCATTAGCCTCCTTTTTAAACATCCGTCTCATTGCTTCTGGTTTTCTAGCCCAGCTGATATTATTCATGGTTTGTCCCGGAAAGAACAAGAGGTTTGCTGTTTGTACACAGATTTTTTTTCCCCCGTGGTGCGGCCGCGCGGTGTTCCTTATCGTACAGCCCTCCCTTTTCACGTTCCTCATTTATTAATAATTTTTTCAGAAGACCAAAAATGCCTGCCCTCCTTTGCACCTCTTTGGCAAAGTGTCCAGAAAAGTGTGAAAAGAATGTTTTCTGTTCTGTTCCAGGAGGTGCTTCTAAAAGCCCAGATTGAAAAGGGGCTTTGCTGTGTCAGTCTGTGTTGGAGGAAAACAGAAAAGTTTTTAAAGAATGAACAAGAGGGCACTGTGTTGTTCTAATTGCTGTTTTTAAGAACCTTTTTATCTTTTCAAATTCTGTTTTATTCATTTACTGAGCTGCAATTGTTTTAACAGTCCAACAGTTTTAATTTTCGCTGTTAAGGTGTGTTTTTAGTTGTGTGGTGTCCCAATTTTATGGGGCTTTTCTCCTAAATTTTGGGGGAAAAGCATAATAGTAATGATAAACGGTGGGTGCGTTTGCAAAACTCAGAATGAGAGCTAGCTCAAAAGGGCCGTGGAACTCCCTTCCACTGGAAGCTTAGCTGTCCTTCTGCCATCAGGCAAAAATTATTTTTATTTAGACAGGAATTTGGCTATTATCTGGTTACTGTAGAAGAGCCTTTCAAAAAGTATGTGTGTGTTGGCTGCACTTTTGTTACTTATTTAATTAATTAAGCCAACCTTTACTGCTCACATCAATAAAAAACAAAGTACAGCTAAAACTTGTTTTAATGGAGAAAGGTTTTAAAAGGTTAAATGCACAATTCTGTCAAAAATACTTAATCAAAACAGTTTAGAAACAACACACCCAAAAACATAGGAGGTAAAAACGTAAACCTCCTCCCGTTGGCATTCTGTCGGGAATTTACGTCATTCGAACCCGGGGCTGGCCTGAGTGCAGATTGTGGCCCCCGTGGGGCCCCCGGGGACCGCTTCTGGGGCCCTAGCCCTGCCGGGGATCAAAAATCTATTTTTGCAAAAAGAAAAACCCTTCAAAATGTATTCTGGGGGTGCCTTGGGGAGAAATCCTGCCACTTTTGAGGGGCCCCTGGGCCCTTCAGAGGTCAAAAACATTTTTTGCGAAATTTTTCAAAACTAATTTCTTTTTGCCCCATATGTCCTCTGGAGGAATGTGGAGGGGGTTTCTACCACATTTTGGAGAAGCCAATTTAGGTCTAGGAAAGGCCTTTTTTTGAAAGAGGAACTGAAGAGGAATTGACTTCCAAACACTTCCTGCTGTTAAGAAAAATGGTGAAAATTTCACACCATGCGCCCTAAATGGTGTTTGTTGACAAAAATAATTCTGGACTCCTTATTTGTGTGTGTGCGTGTGTGGTGGTGAAGGTCCAGCCTTCCAAGGTCTCCTGGATGTTGCCCTTAGCCGTCCACCGCTGCATATCGTAAACCGAAATACACAACCGTGCAATTCAGCCTGACACGGGGTTAACTTTATACTGGTCCTCGTGCAAAGTAGTGCAACGGTGCAAAGATTAGGCAAAAAGAGGCGTGGGTTCTCCTGGTTTCTACCTGTGGATTTTGCAGATGCTTTTTTTAAAAAAATGAAACATTAAAATTTTAATCACGGCACGTCAGGACTTAGGCGGACAGGTGGAAGAGTGACGCAGTTTGGTTCTTTTAATGCACCAAGGGCCCCGTTTCACAGCGGGAGCTGCTTTTGCACGGCGGAGTGTCTTGTGTGCTCCCCTGTGGCGGGTAATTGCAGGCCACAAGCGTGGTTGCGTAGTGTGTCGGTGATGTTGTTCTGTTTGATATTTTGATTTTTCTGTTTTAAATACTTTTGAGTGGTTTTAAATCAATGCTGCTTTTAAAGATCTTTTATTCTTCTTGTTATTGGCCGTTTCCGCACCAGCCTGTTATAGCGCTACGATTCCACCTTCAACCTCCTCTGGAATCCTGGGGTTTGCAGTTTCGGGAGGGGCCAGCCGGCCCCTCCCGAAACTGCAAACCCCAGGATTCCAGAGGAGGTTGAAAGTGGAATCGTAGCGCTATAACAGGCTAGTGCGGAAGTGGCCATTGGTTTAAGCTCTGTTTTGTTCTCACCTCTGTTTTGGGAAAGAGATGAGAAATAAATATTTTTATATCTATAATTATAAATATTTTATTATTATTCTTAGTGGTGGCAGTAGTATTCATTTGTATCCAGCCTTATGTCCCAATAATGAGACACAAGACAGTTAACAACATCTAAAACAATACAACTTGAAAACAATACTAAACATTTGTAGAAATATAGATCTAAGAGCCGAAAAGCAAACAATTCATGAAGTTAAAGGATGACACGTTAAAAAGATTAAAGTGCACCAAAGGAGCATATACCAATCGTAAAAAGAGAACTGCGGAACATTAAAAGCCCAAACTATTGTGTTATTATTGTTACCGTTGTTGTCGTCAGTGTTGTTTAATGGTTATTTTTTATTTATACCCTGCGTTTTTCCAGTTTGGGACTCAAAGCAGCTTACAAAATTAAAAGGACGTAGTTAAAACTCGTAGAATACAAACGTTAAAACGTAATTAAACAAACGTGGGTCAATTTGCAAAAGCCAAACAGTACAAGAATATTTTGATCTGCCAATGGAAGGAGAGCAAGAACGGGACTACCTTTTGTTTTTGGAATCATTTAAAATCATTTTAAAATGTAGTTGTTACCTACGGCTATCCCAAACCTACCACCTTCCCAAACTACAACTACCTCTGTCCCAAAAGAGGAGCCGAGGCATTTTGCAACAGGGGTCAAAACAAAATGCAGCTGAAACCAGTCATGATAAATAACAAAACAAAACAAAATAGTTTGTTTAAAGGTCCCGGAAAACTTAGGGAAAAAACCCCCACAGAAAATTAGTGGTGGGGAGGGGAGGAAAGTCTTGAAATGTGGGGGCTTCTGTCTTTCTCCCCGTTCTGTTTCTTTGCGAATTCCTTGCCGTTTTCCCAAACTGGGGCTCAGAGTATAAAAATATTAGGAAGAAACCGGGATTGGGCCCCCTGCCGAGCTGCCTTTCCCTCCCCGTTGGGGGCTTGTTTAGTGGGATCACCCGCTGACCCCCTTCTCTCTTTTGTCCTGCAGGGGGGCCCAGGGCTGAAAGGCAACGAGGGGCCACCCGGACCCCCGGGACCTGCGGTGAGTACACGTGCTCCCCCTCCCTCTCCGGTGTGTGGCTGCTCTGAGCCGTTTCCCAGGGGTTGAGAGCCACTGGCGGCTAGCGTGGCCACTCCGTCTCTCCGCTGGGCTCCGACCAGAGCTTGGAAAAGGGGCTTCGTGGGGGGCTACACCCCCTGGGGCTGGCCGTGGCAGGACGCTGGGAGTTGTAGTCGTCCCCAAAGTTGATTCTTTTTCCAACTTCTGGATCAGACGTGGGACAGAGCGTGGGAGGGGATTATGGGATCACAGCACAAGGATGCTGGGATCGGGGCCATGCAGCCCAGCCCACCCAACAAGCAGGAATCCACAAGGATAGCACTCCCTGGAAGAGCAGCAGTTTCTCCAACTCGGCTCCCTTTTGCTTTGCGATTTAATATTGAAACCCTCTTTCCTGTTTCGTTCTCTTAACCCAAGCTTTACCTGGTTGTGTTGGTGAGAGCCTGTACCAGTTTTGCACATCCCACTATGTGGTGGTAGCCAGACAGTGTTCTCCTGCTAAGGTGACCGTGAGGGAGGTGCTTTTGGTCCGCCAAGCCCTGATTTTCCCATCTCCTCCTCCTCCTCCAAGATCCCAAACAACCCCCCTTTTACCGTTCTTTCCAGGGCTCCCCAGGAGAGAGGGGGGGTTCCGGTTCAGGAGGCCCCGTTGGGCCCCCAGGGAGACCTGGACCTCAAGGGCCACCCGGACCAGCTGGAGAAAAGGGCGTCCCCGTAAGTAGGGGGGTGGGATGCAACACAGGGATATTTTGGGAGGGATGGAGAAGTTTGAGGCCACCGTGTATGTGAATGGAGTGAAGGGAGTGGCCCCCAATTCAAATTTGGGGGTGTAGCGGTCAGGAGTCCTGTGATTAACAGCCGGGACCAAGTTTCGGCACAGTTTTTGGGTGCTCATTGGAGGGTTAAACACAATCTACTCCTTCTGAAGACCACCCAGAATTTGGAATTTGGAAGGGAGACTTGGGGGCTTTCTAGAAGACTGGTGATTTCTCCAATATTTTTATTGACAGTTTTTCAAATATACTAAAATTGTGCTGATACAAACGTATGAAAAGAGATCAGAAGGGGGGGGAATGGAAAGAAAAGAAGAAAATTTAAAATTAAAGAGAAAGTCAAGGGAAAAAAAACTTTAGAAAGTAGAAAAAGAAAATCACTTCCATTCCTCCTTTCAGTGGTATGTAACAGTGGAGGGCAGGTAATTTATGATTTTGTTTTTTAATTTTTGCCATTATTATATGATTATAATATATTACAATATGATTATTATATGATTATAATATATTATAATATGATTATTATATGATTATATGATTATATGATTTATGGCCATGTGAAAGGGCTTGGGGGCCACAGCTTCAGTTCTTGTCTCCATGAGTTCCACAGTACCTCCAGGAATGTCCGTGGGGGAATTGGGACTCCAGCACTGGGGGCGGCGTTGGGGAATTGTGGGGGAGTCATCCAGCTGCCTCTCAGCCTCTGTGTCTTTCTCTTTTTCTCCCCTCTTCACCCCAATTTCCACCACCCCCCCCACTGCCAGGGTGAAAAAGGCCCCATAGGTCCCCCTGGTCGCGATGGTGTCCAGGGCCCCGTTGGCCTGCCTGGCCCCGCAGGACCCCCAGGGGGCCCCGGAGAGGACGGTGACAAGGTAGGACCCCGGAGTGGAGCCCCCGTTCCCCTTGTCCGTTCCCCCCCCAGCTCTGGGCTTTGAGTCTCTCTTTGCTTCTTTCTCTTTCTTCTCTCAGGGCGAAATTGGGGACCCCGGCCAGAAAGGAACCAAAGGCGGCAAAGGGGAGCACGTGAGTATGAAGTAGTACCCCAATCCCCCAACATTTGGGGGGGAGAGAGACCAGGAAGGGGAACACTGTTGCCTGCCTTCCTCCCAACCCCGGAGCATCGCTGCTCACGGCCTTCATTTCTACCCCCTGCAGGGTCCGCCCGGACCACCTGGGCCCCTCGGTCCCGTTGGGCAACCAGGAGCAGCGGTAAGTAACTGGGCACAGTGGGGGCGGCGTTATAGGGCAGGTGAGGTGGGCAAGAGGGGTGGGTTCGGGGGGGGCGGAATTCCCTCTGACCCCTAACAAGGTGCAGCATCAATTGACTTACAAGTGGGCTGAAAATTTCACCTGAAACTGGCTGGGAGATGACTTCCAGTTTGGCAGGAATTCACTCGTCCATTTCTGTGCAGGAGGTGGCCACGCTGGTTCAATTTTGGCCGGGGCGCTAAAGGTCCCCTGTTGTCTTTCTGGAGGCGCCTCCGATCTTGACGCCTTTGGCTTTTTCCTAATCCTTCCTCTTCCTTTCAGGGTGCTGACGGAGAGCCTGGGGCCAGAGGCCCCCAAGGACACTTTGGGGCGAAAGGGGATGAGGGGACGCGAGGATTCAACGGCCCCCCGGGGCCCATCGGATTGCAGGTAAGTCGAGTCCCAAATCCCGAACCTAGCCCTGACCCCTTCCCTGCCTGAGAGGTAAGCTTGCGCCTGACTCCTGCCTCCTTTCTCTCTTTTTGGACAGGGCATGCCTGGACCGGCTGGGGAGAAGGGCGAAACCGGGGATGTGGGACCCTTGGTAAGACCCTCTTTCCAAAATCCACCTCTCCCTCCATCCCTTTTGAGAGGAACTGCAGCACAAGGCAGGTGGTTAAAAACACACAAAAGGCTGGGTTGAAAACAAGGTTAAACTAACGACAGAATCCAAACCGTTTGAAACAGTTGCTTTAAAATGAAGAAGATAAAGAGTCGAGGATGGTAAAAGGCCATTTTCTTGTACAGTTGGCCCTCAGCATCCATTGGGGTTTGGTTCCCAGACTTCTCCATGGATACCAAAATCTGTGGATGCACAAGTCCCATTATATGCAACTATGGCAGAGTAAAAAGGCATCCCTTAAACAGAATGACAGACAAATCAAATGAGTGCTACAGAGAGGCTGAAATGGTGAGACGCTACAGGTTGGCATAGTGCTCAGCACGTGGCAAAAATCAAGATTTGCTTTTTGGATTTTTTTTCCAAAATTTTTGAGCCATGGTTGCTGGAATCCATGGATGCCAAACACATGGATACAGAAGGACCACTGTCCAATGTGAAATCGGTAACAATTCAGTAAAGAATAAGAATGCAATTTAAAAAATTAAAAGCTCCTGAAAACAGCAAGTAAAACAGTGCAGCACCCCCTACCCCGTTCTTGGAAACCTTTCTGTTCCTCTGAGGAAGAAAAGGAGTAGAGCATATTAAGAGGCTGTTTTCCTGTAAAAGCAATCTGTTCTCAAAAGCTTTTTGGAGTAGAAAAAAGTCCTTAGCTGCTGCCACAAGCGTGCAAGGAAGTGTTCCCACCCAGTGTCCCAGGAAGGGTTGTGGGGCAGAAAGAGGATCTGGAAGATCTCAAAGCACAGACAGGCTCGCAGGGAGAGGTAATGGTCTTTCAGATGTCGGTGTACCCCACTTATTTGATAGTTTAGGGTCCAGAGCGCTGTTGAAAAGCAGGAATCATTGAAATGTGGAGGCAAATCAATTCAGCAGCATATTTTTGTTCAGTCTGTGTATACATGAGAGACCCACTGGGTACAATTTCTAAGAGATTTGCGGTGCATCTCATAGAAAGCGTGCACGTTGTCTTTCTTATACAGTACTTGCTTTTCTGTATGAGTTATAACCAGAATCCATATACGGTATTTGAGGTGTGGGGGGAAAGAGCAGACCCTGCGTCACATATATGTATTTGATTATAACTAAAAAAGGTTAAGAGAGATTGTTGAAAGTCAGACCGTCCGAAAGCGGGGACCAGCACTTTGAATTGTGCCTGGAAACAGGTGAGCAGCCAGAGGAGCTGTTGCAAAAAAGGGAGTTGTGTTCTCCCCGTAGCCGGCCCTCGTTGGCAGTCTGGCTGCAGCTCTTGGGACCAGGTGAGGTTTTAGACCCCTTCCGCATCCACACCCTGCCCCACCTTTAGCACTGAAACTGTGGCCAGAGCCCTGTGGGTGTCGTACGCCTGCAAAACGTTCGTTTACAGACATAGTTGGGCATTTTTGCCCCCTTTGGCGTGTCCGTATTCGGCTCAAGCGCCGGTCGTGTAGTGGCATTGCGTCTGGGGATACGCCGTGTGGAGGTGCACGCTGCACACACTTGTTTGATTCTGCATTCAGCTGCATGTTTGCTGTTTCACTTCACTCTTACAATGTTGCCGTTCAGTATGAGGGTTGCACAGCACGCTTCACATGGAAGCTTGTGCCGCACAACCTTCTTCGGAGATCTTGAGACAGAGGTTGGGTGGCTCTCTCTTAGGAGTGCTTGAGCTGAGGGTTTCTAAACTGGAAGGGGGTTGGATTACATGGGACCCCTTCCAACACTAACATTCTGTGGACCCTGAGCGCCCAGCCTTAGTCATATCAGTGGCAAGAGAGCTGGGGCGGGCAGGTGATCCTGATGCACGTGTGCCCTCCATTCACAGGGACCCCCAGGACCGCCCGGACCGCGAGGCCCAGCCGGACCCTCTGGAGCAAATGTGAGTGAGCCCACCCCCCTGTTCCCAGCCCCGCCACTGCCCCAGTGGCACGGCTACCCTTGGACCAGGTGGAGGGGCCTCCCCGGCCTGCTTAACCTGTGTGTCCCTGGGCTGCAAGCTTCCCCCACCCTCTTTGCTTATTTCCGCCATTGTCCTCTTTTGCAAATAAGTCTCCTCTTCTCCCTACAGGGTCCGCAAGGTCCCCCTGGAGGCATTGGGAACCCTGGTCCCGCGGGACAGAAGGTCAGTGTCCGGCCAGCCAGATGTCTGGGTTCTTTGGAGAAAGGGGAGTGCGGCCATGAGGTCGTTAGGGGGGGAGCCTGAAAGTCAGAACACCCAGGCCTTTTTGCAAACCTTTCTAGAAGCTGTGGGTGCAAACAGTGTGGTCCTTGGAGTATTGCTAGGCTGCAGCTCCCGGCATCCCTCACCCTTAGAGTTGCCTGGTCTCAGGGCTGGGCCCCAAGGCTCCCGTTTTCACATTTCACCTTCAGGTGGGAGCCAAGGTGCAAATTCTTCTCATTTCTTGACTCCAGTTTAGCTGTTTAGCTTTTCTGTCGTGCTTTGTACGGTGGATACCTTGTGTTTGAAGGGTCTGTGACTATGCCGTAAAGACTAGGGTGAAAATTCTCCAGTTCTGGGGGCGCTCAAGTCCAGACGAAAGAAAAAAGCTGGGTGCAAATCTTCACCTCAGCTACAAGGGCAGAGCAGCCGCTTGAGTTTGCATGGCTAAACTGATTTTTTGCTGCAACTTCCAAAGTCTCTCCTGGTGTGTGTGTGTGTGTGTGTGTGTGTGTGTATCTGTCTGTCTGTCTGTCTGTCTGTTTGTGTATATTTCATTAGCTTCCTCCTTCCCTCTGAGCCTTTGGGGTGCCAGGACTCACCCTCCACTCTGCTTTACACCCACTGAATGACAAGAGCCAGGTGGGTTGGCTTTAAGTGAGTGCAAAGGATTAATCCCCTCATTTCATTCTGATGTGGAAACAGCTCCTTTTGCTAAAATTTCCCTCTTAATTTCCAGACAGGGAAAGGTATAGGTTTGAATGACAAGCTATCAAGCACTGTGGGTTGGTTTTTTAATGCCTGGCGCTTAATGACTGAAGGAGGGGCCGCTGTCCTCTGACTTGGGTCAGAAGGGCCCTGGAAACCCCAAGGCCTGGAGGGCAAACCCTGTCTCTGGTGGCTGAGGATGATGGGGGCTGCATTCCAGCAACATCTGGAGGTCTTTGCTTTACACCCCCACACCCCCAGATAAGTAGAGAAGGGGGACCTTAACTGAGAAAGGGGTGCAGTCTCTCCTCTGTCCCCCCTTGGTTTAGGGGAGAATGTGAGTGCCCCCATTTTCAAAGGGACCCCCGTCTTCTGCTTGTGGGTCTGAGGCAGAGACGAAGGTCTAGAGACACCGTCCACCCAGGAGCACCAATTTTTGGCCTCCTTTCTCAGTGAAACAATTTATTTGTAGTGCTTGAGCCTTCCTTATCTAAAGTGCCTGAAATAAAAAATTCCAAACTTTTTTCCCCCGTATTCTGGAACGCAATACCTTTTTGGAAAAGCCTTGCGTCTCGTTCATTTGCCACTTGTGTTGTGTATGAGACACAAGGCTGGAGAGGGACGGAGGATCTCTGAAATGGTGGCAATCCAAGCATGGCGCTCAGTGCGAATCCTTGCCCTCCGCCGCTTCAGTCTCAGTCTCTCTCGCTCTTTTCGCCTCCAGCCACCCACTGTTTATTATTTATCCTGTATTTCATTAAACGTATTAGAATCGGTTCCAAGGCCTGCCAGCTGCTCCCAACTGGAGTTTTGAACCATCTATGACCTGGGTGCTACGCAAGCATATAAGAATGATGTTGTTGCTGTCGTGTCTTTTCCCCAAAACCAGGACTCCAGGTGGCCCAATGTCATGGGAATTCAGGGCAGCATCCAGAAAATCCAATTAACACAGTTTAAAGCCATTTCCGCACTAGACTGTTATAGCGCTATCATTCCACTTTCAACATCCTGTGGAATCCTGGGATTTGCAGTTTCGGGAGTGGAATGATAGCGCTATAACAGTCTAGTGCAGACAGAGCCTAAAACAGCAAAAGTAACTTACAGTTTAAAAGCAGTTAAGAACAGTTTAAGCTGATTTAAAACCAGGCACATCTGCAGAATTGGAAGAAATCAGCAAGCGCCCACAAAAGTCTTGTTTTTACCCTTGGAAAGACAGCAGGGTTGATGCCAACCGGGACCCACAGCAGAGAAGGCCCTGCTAAACTACGATGCTTTTCCTAAGGGTTGTTTCCTCCTTCCTTCCTTCCTTCCTTCCTTCCTTCCTTCCTTCCTTCCTTCCTTCCTTCCTTCCTTCCTTCCTCCCTCCCTCCCTCCCTCCCTCCCTCCCTCCCTCCCTCCCTCTTTCCTTTTTTCTTTCTTTTCCTTCCTTCCTTCCTTCCTTCCTTCCTTCCTTCCTTCCTTCCTTCCTTCCTTCCTTCCTTCCTTCTTTTCTTCCTTTGGCTTTAACAGGTTGGTCTGCTCTGGGGATGCTCCCTTTATTTTTTAATGGAAAATCTGATTTTATGAACAGTCCTCTCACCTGGACCCCTTGATGGGGCAAAAATAAACTCTGATCAACTCTGACAGGGACGGAGCCATTCACCTCCTTCTGTCATTTCAGGGCGATCCAGGAGAGGCAGGGGGACCCGGCGTCCCCGGAGAGCCAGGTGGCAAGGTATGGATTTCCTCCCTCCCACCCTTTACCTGCTTCCTAATCTCACCTGGGTGCCCTACAACATTAAAGACAGGTGGAGACAGATTGGAGCAGATCCAGAGATGGATATGAATCACAGAATCACAGAATCCTACAGTTGGAAGAGATCCCCGGGGGCCACCCCTCTTTTCCTGTAGTCTGAATCCATTGCTCCATGTCCTGGTCTCTGGGGCGGCAGAAAACAGGCTTGCTCCATCCTCCATATGACATCACTTCAAATATTTAAACATGGCCATCATGTCCCCCCTTATGGAGACACAAGAGAACAAAACATTTGGAGAACAAAGCATTTGAGGAGAGGTTGGAGAAGACGCCAGGCACGTTCAGCTTGGGGAAGAGAAGAGGTTGACTGCTTCTTGGCCTGGAGGCTTCATCTGTCCTTATTTTGTGTTTCTCTCCTCTCAAGGGCCCCCGAGGTGAAAGAGGAGAGAAGGGGGAACCTGGCGCTGCCGGTGTTGCCGGACCCCCTGGCGGAAAAGGCCCCCCAGGAGACGACGGACCCAAAGGAAACCCTGTAAGTGGGGGACCCACAAAGAGAGTCAGGAGGAAATGTGGGGAGGGGAGAAGATTGTGGTACCACCACCAAAGGAGACCACTGACGACGGAGAGAAGAAGCTTCCCTGTTTAGAAACCTTAGCAGGCTTTCCTCAAGAGGAACTGGGCTGGGAGAGAAGTTACTTATTTGTAAGGGCTTGAAAAAGAAGACACAGTGGCTCATGTTGTGTGTGAGTTTATGTAATAGCAATTACGGCAGTAAAAAGGAGAGCTTTGCCAACTCATACCTGGCTCACAAAAAAGCCAATTAATGCCATTTTCTAAGGGCTTTATCACACAAGACAAATAAATCCTAATTGCAGCAGGATAACAGTGTCTTTAGCTGGGATTTATCACATGAACTCATTCCTCTTCATTTGTTCTTCCAGTGGAAGACCAGGTGGAAAGCATTTCTGTTTCAAAGGAGGTCATTAATAGGTTGTTTTGTTTTTGTAAAACACTTTCCAATCGATCTCCCACTGGAGGAACAACAGAAGAGAAAGGACGTTACGTGATAAGGCTCAGTGAAAGATGATTGTGCTTTTAATTAATCTTACATGTTGCAAGTTTGAATTTGTAATAAAGAATTGAAGTTGTCGTTGTTGGTAACGGCGACCTCTCCGTTCTCTCCCTTGTAGGGTCCAGTCGGTTTTCCCGGAGACCCCGGACCCCCTGGCGAAATGGGCCCACGGGTGAGTACCTCTTCCCTTCCCTCCTCTTCCTCCAAGGCCACCCTGGGAGCGCCGGGGTCTCAGCTGGGGGCCAACCGTGCCTCTCTTTTCCCCCCACCAGGGCCAAGACGGAGCCAAAGGCGAGCGGGGAGAAGATGGCGAACCCGGGGAGGCGGTAAGCATTTGGGTCCCAATGCAGAACAGGCCGGGGGTCAGCGCGTCTCTCCTTCTGCTTCCTTCTGGACCTGCTGGCTACCACGTTTGCTTGATTTTTGACATTAACTGCCATCAAGTTGAGTTGTTACGGCACCCTTTGAATGAGGGACGTCCAAGTCGCCCCGTTGCAACCGCCCTGCTGAGCTCTTGCAGACCGAGGACGCGTCCTCCTTGACGGAGTCCGCCCGTCTGCAAAGCTGTCTTCCTCTTTTCCTACTGCCTTGCCGAGCTCGATTGCCTTTTCCTCTCGTTCACGTGGTTTCGTCGTAAATCCAAAGTACGGCAGCTTCAATTGAACCTTTCTGGCTTTTAGGGAGAGGTCAGGCCTGGTTTCCTCTAGGATCCGTTTATTTGTCTTTTTAGTGGTCCACGGTAGCCACTGAATTTTTCTCCAGTGCCACATCTCAATTGAATACATTGATTGAGAATTGATTTCTCTCTTCCCACTTGTTATTTTCATTACTGTAGTCTCTGTCCCTCTTCTCCTTTTCTCTTTCTTTCTTTAGTTCTTCCTCTTCTTCTTCTTCCTCTTCCTCTTCCTCTTCTCCTTCTCCTTCTTTCTTTCTTCTTCTCCTTCCTCCACCTGCTTCCTCCTCCTCCTCCTCCTTTGTTTTATTTGTACCTCCTTTCCCCCCCAAAAATGAGGACTCCAGGAGACTCACAGATTCCAGTTAAAATGTACCAATGGTCAACATTAAAGCAGAGGTAAACGACATATCACTGGCAATATTAAAAGGCTGCTTAGAATTGCACCACAATTAGAAATAGTAGAGCGCCCTTTCACCTTTTCTTCGAAACATTCAAAACAAAAAAGTATTTTCCTGCCAACGGAGGGACCGGCCTTTCTTACCTCCCCAGAAATGCGGAGCCTTGGAAGGGCAGCTACCAAGGAGGCCCTGCCTGTCTTGCCGCGTGTGATCACGGGCTCTCCTGTTATCTGGGCAACACAGCGGGGGGGGGGGTCTGGTCTCTCCCCCAGGTAAACAAAGGGTTGATGAGGTGTGGATTTTCAAGTTCGTATTTATTGGGGGTCAGCATCGTGGAGGAAGAGCAGCAGCAGAAAAGACAATTGCCCAATGAGGGTGACCAGTTTGGGGAGCGACATGGATGCTTCCAGAGGTTTCCAAGGAAGAGGCTATAAAAACTTGGGGTGCTGCAAGGCACCGAGAGAGACAAAGAGACCGACGGGGAGGGGTGGGGATGCTTCCTGCCTCACGGACAAAAGGGGTCCAGACTCCCAGATGCCCGTGAATGTCCACAACCAAGAACAGCTTCTGACTCATGAGCGGGAACATCCAGCTCGTCTCCTTAGGGCTTGCGTTTCGTTTCTGACCTTGGCTGGATACGGCCATTTCTGTACTCTGCCTGATCCCGTTGTCCTCCCGTCGTGACCCCAGCTGCACCTTTACCGGAAGGGAGCCCGGTGGGAACGCGTCCCCCTGCACCCGGCTGGCACCCCGCGGAAGGAAGGGTCATTGGCACATGCCTGCCTTCTGCAGCGCGTCGGGCTCTTTCCCGTGCGTCCCCATCGCAGGACGGTGCCGTCCTGCGGAAATAGTCTATGACATAGGCCGTTTTTGTAAGGTTGCAGCTGCTTCTAAGTACAATAACCCCCCTTATCTGTGGTATTGCTTTCTGCGGTTTCAGTCACCTGTGGTCCAAAAATATTAAATACTAGCATCCACGCAGTGGCACCCACACCACACAAAACTGCTCTGGTGTCCCCGGAAATAGCCCTCTAGGGGCATAGAGAGGCTTCGTACTGCTGGATAGTCCCCGCAAAGTTGGAAGGCTACTTCTGGCGACAACAGAGGAGTTTCTAGATTTGCGGGGATGATACCATTTGGTAGCGTGAAGCCCTTCCACGGTCCCCGTGAAGCTAGAGGGTTGGGTACCATCTGAACATGTCTTCCATGGAAAACGGGGGATTACTGTGTCACTTGAAGGAAGGTGGCTTCACGCACAAGATACTCTTGTGCTAATGTAGGATTGCTTGGTTAGATTAAAAGCTTTTCTCAAAAGATCTCTTCTTTCCACGCTCTCTCTTCACGTGCCTTGCTCAGCGTACACGCATGTATCTGTATAGGATTTTCCTCTCTGCAAAGTCAGAGGCCATTTCCGCACTAGACTTTTGTAGCGCTATAAAAGTCTAGCGGTGAAGCTGGACAGTCTTCAGAGGTCCCTTCTCCTACTCAAGAGCTAGAGATTTCTTCCTTCTTGCCATTTCCCCCCTGCTTCCTGGTTTCCCGCTCAGTTTTCTCCTTTTTCTCTCCAGTTTTTTCTCCCTGTCCAACCCAGTTTGATCTCTTTTCATTCCTCTCTAGGGTTCTCCAGGCGTAACGGGAGAGAATGGGCCCCCCGGCCCACCAGGAAAAAGGGTGAGTTGTGAAATTATCCTTATTGTTCTTTATAGCAGTAGTATTTATTTTGTTCATTTATATCCTTCCTTTCTTCCTAATAATGGGACTCGAAGCTAACATCAGAAAAATCAATATCAGTGAAAAACAATACGGAACAATGGTAAACACAAGTTTAAAAAAGACAATTTAAAAATTCACGAAGAATATACAAATCTTAAAAACAAAAGTGGAAGGCATTAAAAGCCCAACCCTGGCTTGGTGTAACGTCTGGGCTTCTCCTAACTCAATACGCAGTTTTCGTGGACAAGTCCAGAACGCGTTTGTTGAAAATTAGTTCGGCACGGCTGCCAGAACTGAAGGTGCACCGACGGTTTTCCTTCCGTGACCGCCTCTCCACCCGGTTCTTTTCCCGATGGCATTCCATTCTCGCGCCTTAGCTGGTGCCGGTCCACTGAAATGACCTGGTTTCCGTATTCTGGGCTGACTTCTCTCTCCCGTCCCAAACACGGCATTGATGGAAGCACAGCACGATGGGTACAGTACGGCCAAGCGAGGCACGGCAGTCTGTGAACCCCTGACGGCACAAAAGTGTTTTGACCCGCTGACAGAAGGAGAGCACGGAGGGGACCATCCTGGCCCTCCTAGGGAGGGAGCTCCAAAGCCTGGGAGCAACCCCACCAAAAAGGCCCCGCCTGGGAGGGAGGTGGGGGAGAGAGAAGACCCTCTCTGGATGGCCGTGGAGTGCTGCTGGGCCATAAAGGGACGCGTGGGGTTCTGCTTGTCCTTTGTGCCGAGCCAGCGATGTCTCTGGGGTCGCCCCATGGGCTCCTTTCTGCCCAGGAGCCGGAATTCCGGGGGCCCTGCTCCACCACTGGGGGAACCTACCGTCCGGCCGTCCCAACCTGCCCGCCGGGCTCTGCGTGCGTGAAGGCACCGTGGATCTTGTCCAGCCATACGAAGAAGGAGGGTGGCTGTCCTGCATGGAGCTGTAGGGTCTCTCATGGATGGGCGGGGGGACGGGGGGACGGGGAAGAAGCCATTTTGGTGCCCCCCAATGATGTCACCGAGTGGAGCCCCTCAGTGATACCCCTGTGCTGAGCTGAGGCCTTGTTGTACAAACATTAGTATAGATATATTTTAAGCCGGTCCTTGTCAATGGGCGCGCATGTCCTTGGGCAGGTTTTTGAAATGCAAACCCCTTTTCCCTCCCTTGCAAAAGATACCATGAGTTTTTTCTAGCCCGAAACCTCCCACGGGGGGCAGGGGGTGCTGTTTGGATAATCTGGAGACAAAGGGATTTTCTACCTAAGATGGGGAGCAGGGTTTTTTTAATAATAAAATTTTATTTTATTAAATACAAACACACCAAACAACAACAAAATTTTTTAAAAAAACTAACAAAGCTAACAATCTACACATGACTAAAATAAAAACTAACAATACTAGCAATATAAACAATACATAACACATCATAACATAACTAAATATAATTTTAAAAAATTGGTTCCTTCCCCGTTGCAAACAGCTGATATTAGTTAAACAATTAATCCTTTCTTTCATACCATAGCAATTGATTGTTACTACTGGTAGTTATTTATCAGTTATCATTCATCAGTTACCATTATTATGTTCTGTATTAGTTCCATTAATATAGTATTATCTTGTAATAATGGTTAATCAAGAAAATATAAATAGTACTAAATGGTGATCAAAATTTGATAATAAACATCAAGAATTAATTGTCACCATCTATGTAAAAAGTAGAAGATGACCTTAATATCCCTAAGATTTATATAGGATGATTTCATGAAGTTTGTTTTTTATGCTTTATAAACATTGCAATGTGTGTGCTTTATTTTTTATATATAAAAATAATTTTTTAAAAAACAATAAAGCCGCCTTTTCCATTTAGATACAAATTAATGCTCTGCCTTTTAATCTGTATATAAGGCTGTCCATTTCCCCAATTCCCATCAATCTATCTAACCGCTCATCCATTGTTGGTAAATCCAGTTTTTTCCCAACGCTTTGCATTTACTTGTCTTGGTATGTGATTTAGTTATGTGCAGATGTCTATCTATGTTTGCATCGACGGATTTTCTTTTGCGTGCATGCATGTTTTGTATGCCTGGATTTTGATGTTTTTCATTTAATAAAAGTTGTAAAAATTAGAAACGAGAACAGTGCGGGTCTCCTTTCTCCGCAGGGCCCAGCCGGAGCCCCGGGCCCCGAAGGAAGGCAAGGAGGGAAAGGCAAAAAGGTGAGTGATCTCCACCTCCAGGTGAGCTACTCCCGAATCACCTGGCTGAAGAGTTGCTCCAGATGAACAAGAAACACCTGGCAAAGTGTGTGTGTGGGGGGGGGGGGCGGCCACTTCCGCACTAGACTGTTATAGCGCTGTTATTCCACTTTCAACATCCTCTGGAATCCTGGGGTTTGCAGTTTCGGGAGGGGCCGGCCGGCCCCTCCCGAAACTGCAAACCCCAGGATTCCATAGGATGTTGAAAGTGGAATAACAGCGCTATAACAGTCTAGTGCGGAAATAGCTTGTGCGTGGAAGAGAGAGTGTGCGTATGAGTTCTGCCCAACTGGAAAGGTTTAGTAGGCACCAAGGTAACCTTTAAATCAAAGTTTACTCAAACTCTTTAAAGAGAGTCCCGGTGCCCGCCTCGCAGGGAAGGGGACTTGGCGTTCTGATTAGGTCCGACTCCTTCGCTGAGATAGTTTGATGTTGCTGCCGTCATCCCTGGTCATCTAAATGTTGTTGTGATCATTAATACCTTTACTGATATTCTGCCTTCATCAAGATAAATAATTGTCTCTATTTATATTTGCTGCCCCCCTCCCTCCTCCCCAAAAAACCTGGCACTTAAGGCAACGGGCAAATTAAAAGTAAAAGGTTAATATGCACCGCATAGATAAAGCAGTTTAAAACTTACACGTTGGAAGTGATTTTACGGAGCGGTTTGGAAACAGTGTGCAGTATATACCTTTCTGCTTTATTCCGCCGTCTTTCCAGGGAGAACCGGGTGCGGTCGGGCCCCCTGGCAAGACGGGGCCCGTGGGGCCGCAGGGACCTCCGGGGAAGCCGGGAACGGACGGGCTGAGGGGTCTCCCCGGATCAGTGGTAAGGAGAAAAGCCCAGTTTCCTCCTGTTGTGGGGGAGTTTTTGGGGCGGCGAATGAGTTGGCGGAGGGGAGGCCAGACTCCTTGGGGTGAGGGGGCAACGGTGTGGAGGGAATGAAGGGGGGAGTTTGGGGGTGGTGGGGTTGGAGATGATGGGTTGTTGACCTCAGCGGGGGCTGAATCCGCAGGGAGGGGACTTGGTGGCCTGACTGAGTTCCATCACAAGAAGGAGGGCAAGGAATTCCCCATGGACTGGAGATTGGGGAGCAGAACTTGGGGAAGCTGCTTCTCTGGACAACAGAGCCCATTATCCCCTGCATCCAAGCCCCTCAGCGGAACGCGACTCAACTTTCCGAACCAGTGCACCATTTGATACTCTTTCTGTCTTCCAGGGTGCGCAAGGGAAACCGGGGACCACAGGCCAGGCCGGCCCCCCGGGACCAGTGGTGAGTGCTTTGCCGGCCTTTGCTCCGTGGCTGGAGGGGACAGGGATGAGGGGTGGTGCAACCCACGGGGGAATTGCTAAGAGCGTTCTTGGTTGTTTCTCCTCCTGCAGGGACCCCCCGGGTTGCCCGGACTGAAAGGGGACACTGGAGCCAAAGGGGAGAAGGTGAGACGGGGCCCCAACCTCACTCGGTGCCCGAGGGCTGGCTGGGCGCCACAGGCCGGGAGGAACGGGTGGATTGGTTTACTTCCCACTGGTTCCCACGCGCACCACGAAACGCCCCGTGTCACGTTTGGAGTTTTGTTCTGATGGGGTTAGACCAGAGGGCCATTGCTGTCCCCCCAAATGTCTGAATTTCCCCTGAGATCGGCCCACGCAGCAGCCCCAGCAAGAGCCCTAGCCGTGGCTGTGATGCTGAAATGGGCAGCGCGCACTCCGTTTGCAAGACCACGCCTAAGTGTTTTGCACAGCTGTTTGGTTCAGACAGAGGGGCGGTGGTTTGAGCACTGGGCTACAACCCTGGAGACCCGGGTTCGACGTCCTGCTCAGCCGTGGAAACCCACTGAGTGGCCCTGGGTGCATCACACTCTCTCAGCCCTGGAAAACCCACGATAGATTTGCCGTAAGGTCTCCTTAAGTCAGAAATGACTTGAAGACACACAACCACCGTTTGACTAAAAGAGAGCTTGGGAAACTGGATTTTTGGATACAATTCCCAGAATCCCCAGCCAGCCAGCATGGCTGATGTTTCTGGAAGTTCTCTTCCAAAAAAAGTCAGACTTCTAACTTCTGGGTTGAGGACGCTTGTAAATTCTGTGCAAATATAAAGTTACTGGATTGTAGTTTATACAAGAGTCGTGTACCGTTAATTACCAATAAATTACAAATAAATAAATTACAAATGAATTGGAAACAAGTTAGAATTAATTATTAAGAAATTGTAATTAATTGGTTTTAATGACTTATATTGCATTGCATTGGGAGATTTAATTAAGTACCTTTATGAAAGCACCGATCGGGTTGCATGATTGAGATGAGCCTGTCTCCTCGTCGTTCTCCCCGTTCCAGCCCAGTGATCCCCCTCCCCGCAATTTCTCCCCCTCTCTCTCTCTCTCTCCCCCTCTTTCTATCGATAGGGCCACCCGGGTCTCATCGGCTTGATTGGACCTCCAGGAGAACAAGGGGAGAAGGGAGACCGCGGCCTGCCCGGCCCCCAAGGAACCAACGGGGCAAAAGGAGAACCCGTGAGTTTTGCAGGAGGCAAAAGAGGGGGCAGGAACTGGGACCCCCATCCTGAACACAGCGACAGGTGTAAATACACAGAAAAGATCAGAACCTGGGACGGAGCCAAATCTTGAATGGTAGAACAAAACAAGACAGCTTCGAAAAGTGGACAATAATTTTTTTAAAAATAATTTTTATAAGGAATTTTTTAAAAAATGCATTGAGAATTACAGAGGTTAGAAAGAAAAGATAGAAAACTGAGATACTGTGAAATAAAAATTTAAAAGTGCAGTGCAAAATAAAAAAAGGAGGGAAAGAAAGGGAAAATTTGACTTTCCTTTCAGCAGTTGTACCTGCATATAGTTATTCATACCTCTAAATTACAACAAATTCCCTTCTTTCGATAGCCTACTCTTTGTAATCATCAGTACCAAAAGTTACCAGGTCAGTTTCCTTTTCTTGAAAAAAAAAAGCCTATCGTGGAGTTTCCGGTCCTTCAGAAATATCACTGATGACCTTTCTGTAATCAAACCAGAAAATTTATGCAGTTATTTACAAAAAGAAGGTGGATGATAATTCATGAATGGTAAGCAATGCGTTAGTCTTTAGGGTGTCACAGGGCTCTTTGTCGGTGGTCGTTTCTGCAACAAACTTCACACAGCAGCTGCCACCTCTTTGGAATTTCCTCACAGTTGTTGGTCAGAATTTAAAGCAGGCACAAGATCGTTTTCCTGTTCATTTCAGCTCAGAATTAAGTTTTTGACCTGCCACCAAATATCCGATCGCCCAAACGGCTGGGCTTGGGAGTTGGGGGGATACCCGTGGGCAGATTCTGGGGGTGGAAAGGGTGAAATGACGGGATGTGTGGGGCGGCAGAATGCCGGGGTTTTAGATAGACTTAGTGGATGGAAAGAAGGCAATTGTTTGGACTCCGGGGTCCCTAGTGATAACTTTCTCCCTTTTTCTCCCCCCCCCCAGGGCATCCCCGGTCCAACCGGCCCCATTGGCCCCGCGGGACCCCCTGGACTGCCTGTGAGTGACTCCCAATTTCCCCCTTCACCCCGTCTCTGCCCCGATTCCCTTCTCGAGTGATGCCCACTCCTAACTCAGCTTTTCTCCCTCCTCTTTTAGGGTCCCCCTGGACCCCAAGGTGCAAAAGGGGCCACGGTAAGTCCTTCCTCCCGAACTCCCCACCCCTCCTGAGGTGAATACTGAAGGTGGGGGGTCGTCAAAGACCCTCTCGTGAGGACTGACCTCGCGGGGTCTCTTTTGTTCTTTCTTTTCAGGGCCAAGCCGGACCCAAAGGTCAGCGTGGAGTTCCCGGACCTCCCGGACTTCCGGTAAATCCCCCAAACCATCTTTCACTCCGTAGATAATGCCCTCTGCAGATGCTGTTGCTGGGATGAGATCTTGGGAAATTGCCATGTTGACTGTGGGATTCTGGGACATACAGTCCATTGCTATAGTGATGGGATTGGAAGTCGACTCTGATTTAGGCAAGGTTTATTTTTCTTTTTTTTCTAATTAATTTTTAATTTTTTAAAATTTGTATTAGGACTTTTTGATACATAGTCAGTCCTCCCTCCCCCCCTCCCTCCCTCCCCCCCTCCTTTTGGTTTATGCCTGAGGGAGACAACTTCCCGAGCGTGCATGCACAGATTTGCTGCAAATCGCACCTGGGGCTTCCCACCATAGTCCCACCTTGCTCCCTCAACCACCACCCTGAGCTGCTTTGGGCTGTACCCAGTGCTCCCGCACTCACCCCTCCCCGGCACCACTGGCGCACCCCAAATGGTGCCCGACCCTGCCCGACCTGCCTCGTGCCCCCTTTCCTCTGCCCCCCTTCCAGGGCCCCCCCGGCGAAGTGATCCAGCCGCTGCCCATCCAGAGGCCCAAGAAGAACAAGCGCTCGGTGGACGGCAGCCAGATCGTTCCGGAAGAGGAGGAGGAGGAAGAGAGGGTTGCTTCCGACGCGGGCGGGCACCCGCGCTCGCAGGGCATGGAGGAGATCTACGGGTCCCTCAACTCCCTCCGGCAGGAGGTGGAGCAGATGAGGAAGCCGCTCGGCACCCGGGAGAGCCCCGCCCGCACCTGCCAGGACCTCTGGCTCAGCCGCCCGGAGACCCCCGACGGTGGGTGAAGCGGCGCTGGGTCCCCGGGTGCCCCTTCAGTGTGGGCCTGTGGCCGTGTTGCGATTGTGTGGGTTCCGCTTTGGCACGCGTGGCCCGGCTGCGGTGCAGGCTTGACGGAGACGGCCTGAGCTAGCTTTCAAAACAGCGGCAGGAACAGGTTTATTAACAACAGGAGGACACCATATTAATCTCCAATATTCTGTTCCTTTAGGCTCCCCAGATCCATCGTTAGTTCTCCTTTCTGGCCGGCTGGCCGGTTCCTACTCTCTTTCTGGCAAATCCATTCTTCTCTTTAAAACCAGAGCCGTGGGTGTGTCTCCCAAATCCACACCCTGTCTCTCTCAAAAATATTTTCACATGTTCTTCCCATCTCTATCAGGCCATCAATTCTACAGCAGAATTTCTGACTATAAGGCGGTTCTATGGGATATAAACATTTTGTGTGAATATTCACCTACTCAGAGAATATTTGCTGTGAGAATTTGACCCCCGGCTGTTAACATTCATTTTATTTTATTTTCCCCACAATCTTCAGGCGAATACTGGATCGATCCCAACCAGGGCTGTTCCCGCGATTCCTTCAAGGTTTACTGTAACTTCGCTGCTGGGGGAGAGACTTGCGTGTTCCCCAGCCAGGAAATTCGAGAGGTGAGAAGGAGCTGAGCAGAACGGGAAGGGAAAGTCAGGACCGAAATTCAGAAACCTGAATTTCCTCCTCCCCTGGAGGGGCCGTTTGGAGATTGGAAAGGCCATGAGGAGGTTGCCAAATGGCTCTTGGGAAAGGGGTGGTGGAGATATTCACCAAATATTCACAGATCGCCAATTTGGGTCATTGTTGTGCAGTTACTGTGCCTCCAGAATGGCTCCAGTTGTACCCAGATCTTAGGAAAGTTCCTTTTTTGGGCTACAGCTTCCAGGATTGTGGGGTTGCCCGTGGTTGTGATGCCTGAAAAATTCTGGGGTTGTAGTTCAGAGATTAACTTCTCCAGGCCGTGGCTGTCTCTGTCCTTAACATACTCACCTCCAGAAAGGAAAGCAGGAGGAGTATTAGCTGCAGTAAAAGCCCCTCTTGTCAGGTCAGCTGTGCTCTCCCTGCCATGTTTGCAGCCCCGCGGTAGTGCTGGGGTGAGTGGCTGTGTAGGGAGAAAGGAGGGGACGAGGTGATCGATGGGAAGCTGGGAATGTTTGGGTAACAATCTGTGACAAGAGCAACTGGCCACAACATGGTGAGCCCAGGAAAAGTGTTGTTTTATGTGATCAGCAAATGGGATAGCAGCCTGCCTGTGCTAATTTTCAAATGTAATGCCTTATATAGTACTGTAATTCCAATAATTCCTTAGTCTTGGGAATTATCAAGGCATGCAGGTGTTTTCTTCAGTGTTCCTGAATAAAGCTTTTGCAACCCGATTCCTTGAACATGAAGCTATTCCTGGAATGCCAGCCATCTGGGAAGAGTGCAGCAAGGTAGTGCTGTGCTCCCCAGTTTAAGAAATCTCACCGGATGGCTTGCCTCCGTTGGAGCCAGAATGGTCTCTCTCTTTTCCCAGGTGACAATGTCCACGTGGGAGAAGGAAGCACCCCAAAGCTGGTTCAGCCAATTCCAGAGAGGCAGAAGGGTGAGTTTTTGCCATAACTCCCTGAGAGGAGACAGACGCTCCTTGTACAGAGGGGTGAGTGTTCAGCAAGAAGGGCTGGCCCAGCCCCAACCGAGCCGCAGGGGTGCGGGACCCAAGCTTTTCAGCTGCAGCGGTCGGCTGCTGGTGGCCTTGTCCCTTGAGCGAAGCAGCTCTGGGGTCGGGAGGACACAGCCGTGCATTGTGGCTGAGTAGAACCGGACTGCAGAATCAGCAAAGACCAGGAAAGAGGGGGCTGCGGCTCTGGGAATTGTGGGAGGAGGGGACACTCTGCCCCCCTTCCTGACTCCTCTCCCTCCTGCCTCCCAGTTCTCCTACACAGATGCAGACGGCAACCCGTTGGGCGTCGTCCAGCTCACCTTCCTCCGCCTGCTGAGCGTTGCGGCCCGGCAAAACTTCACCTACCACTGCCAGCGGTCGGCCGCCTGGCACAGCCGCGACCCCCCTAGCGCTGCTTCGCCCTCCGCCACCACCGTGGGGGGCTACCGGCACGCCCTGCGCTTCCTGGGGGCCAACGAGGAGGACCTGAGCTATGACAACAGCCCCTATGTCAAGGCCCTGGTGGACGGCTGCGCGGTGAGTCCTCCTTCCGAGGGGGCGGGTGGACCCTTGGTCAGGGGGAGAATTGTGGGGTTGTGAGGAGGAAGATGTGGGAAATAGGACGGTGGACTCAGGAGGCCTTTGATCTCATCCCGCACGGCTGCTGTTACATACCTTCCAACACGCATTCAGTTTCTATGCCGCCGCTCCCGGCATTGTCCATGAAGGGGGCTAGAGCTGTTCCAAGGCCTAGTTGAGCTCCATTTCTGATGCGAATCCTTCCAACACTGAAAGCACTTCCTCCCTCCCAATCCCCCCCACCTTTTCTCCCCTTCCTCCCCCTCCCCACCAAAAAACAGGCCCGGAAAGGATCCGGCACGACCGTCCTGGAGGTGAACACACCCGTTGTGGAGCAGCTGCCCCTGCTGGACGTGCGTGTGACGGACTTTGGACAGCCTGACCAGAAATTTGGGTTCAAGGTAGGACCCGCCTGCTTCCTCGGCTAGGACCCGTCAAGCCCCGCCAACCCGCCCGCCACCCCCTCAACCTCCACCGCCCCCTCGGTCTCCAGCGGATGAACCACCTTCCCCCTCCATCGCCTGAACGGGATCCACCCTCCTCCCTCCTTTCAAAGCAACAGATGAGCATCACCACGATCCCACCGTCAGCCGGAGTGACAAGGCAGAGACCGAGGGACACGCCGGGCAGGTGGCAGTGTTGCGGGGGGGCGGGGGGGGCAGCTGACAGACCAAAGAGACTTGGACATTGGGAACACAAAGGGATCTGTATTTTATTGTGTGTGTTTGGGCCAACAAATATTCCTCCTGCCTCCTTCACCTCCTCTTGCAGCAGCTGTTGGGTCTTTTGCACACAACACCCCTTTCCTTTTCTCCCGGCACCTGCTGTGCATGCACAAAAAGTCACGGGGACCTAGCCCCCCCTCCCTTAAAAGACCCCTCCCACGACGTCCCCTGGACCCTCGCAGCTACCTCACCTGTGTGCGGCTCTTATATCTCAGCCTTGCGCTTGCACCTTAGCTCCCTGTCTTCACCCAACCTTCTAATTTAGACCTGCTCAGCACCCCAGACTTCCAGTCCCCCCAGTCCAAAATCCAGCCTCTTTGTGCCGGGGCGGGTGTGACTAAATGCGCCCCGTCTTTGCCCTGCCACCCCGGGCTCTGCCTTTGGCCAGCAGCTTCTCTCCCACCCTCAGGCCTGTAAGGAGGGAGCAGAGCAACCCTCTTCCCCTTCCCCTGGTTCCATTTACCCCCCAGCGGTTGCGGAGAGGAGACTCCAGCAAGGATGGAGGCCCGTTCAGCCCCCTTCCCAAATGACCCCCCCAGCCCTGTTTGCTAGACATCCCGCTTGCCACTCCCAAAGGATGCCTTTAACACTGGCGTGGATGAACTTGGTATAGTCTCCTCCCTACCTCAGAGATAGTGCAGAGGGCAGGACAAGAAGCTTTGGATCCCCAGGGGCTGCTCCAGACCCCCAACCTCTGGGGGCACCCCCATTGTTACACAAGGGTGCCCATCCAGCTGCGTAGCTTTCTCTAATTTCCCACCGATTTCAGGCCTGGGCTCAGCTCTCTACGCCGATGACATCGGTGTGTGTTTGTCAAGTGTTTGGAAAGCTGGCATGGCTGCCACAAGTGTGTACGTTTGCGCATGTGTGATTCCCCTCTGAAAAAGAGATCTAGGATAAGCCCTGGGGCTTCAAGAAGCCCCCCCCCCGAAGCCCCTTCCCCCACCTCTCAAGTTTCAAACCACAAAAAGGGATCAGTTTTTCTCTCTCTGTTTCAAGTGCCTTCAGCCCCAGGAGCCGTCCCCAGATGAGAAAGGAAACTGTGTATTTTATTTTGTTTTTTATATAAAAAAAGAAAAATTTAAATTAATTATATTATTTAAAGGAGTGCCTATAAAAAAAAGACTATTTTTTGTCTCCTGCTGCACAATTTTCAGTGTTTTAATGGGAAAAAATAGGAAAAAGGAAAAAAATGAGTTGCACACCCAGTTCCTGGTGCTTGAGAAATTTTTTTAAAAAATAAATTTAATTTTCGCTTGGTCACCTGCAAACTCAAAAGTTTTGTTTTGTTTTTTAAAAAGGGTGCCCAAATCATTTTGCTTTTTTGTTTTCTAAAAAGCATCATGGGCGCCCCCTGGTGCTGGAAGCAGGTGACCCCCTCCGTGTAATGTTTTGTAAGTAAAATTGTGGAAATTGTATTGTGTAATAGAAAATCTATTAATTTTGCTGCTCTCTTTGGGTCTGTTATTTTGATTTCTCCATTCTCCCTTACCAAGTGTTAGTTCCTCTCTCTCTCTCTCTCTCTCCCCCCCCCTGCTTTAAAGTGAGCTCCCCCCACTCCATACGTACCTGCTCTCTGCAAATGAGAAATCAGCCCCCCCCCCCAATTAATAACTGTTGGGAGTTAAGAGTTTCCCAGGTTTCCCCTTTGGGGAAATTCTATGAAAGCTAAAGCTGTTAGGAATTAGTCTTCTTTTAGCAGAGTTGCAGAAAAAGCATGTCCCAATCTCTGTGTGGCTTCCCTGAATTGGAGGCTGACTTGAAAACAAGACAAGGCAGGCAACCTAAAAGATGTACGGTTTACGTAAAAAACTTAAAAAGATTTACGGTTACATATACTTTGGAGAAACTAGATTCTAAATAACGAACAAAAGGATTAGGGAAGACAGTAGCTTCCTTCTTAACTCACCAGCTTCTTGGTGGAGAGACTAGCATAGCAGAGAGAAGGTGCTAGAAGCAAGATTGCAAAGCGGGGGGGAGCGTTGGTCTTCTATGGAAGGCCAAGGACTGACTCCAGGGTTTATCTACGTGGTCTGGATACCACGGCCAATCACTTAGACTAAATGGAGAGGCCAGGGGGCTTCTACATGCAAAGGAAAATTAACCCTATGCCAGCTAAGCCCCATTTGCCCTAGAACAAGGGGGGCGGGAGAGAATGCTAGAATTTTCCAACAGTAATACACACTCCCCGTTGCTTCATTTGGTCAGTCCAGGGCCTACGAAATTGTGGCATGTGGAGGCAAGACAGGGAGCTGAATACCAGAGTGCCTAGGGCCTAAACTTAAATGCAGCCCTGGGTCCGTCAACCAGCTACAAATCCACCCAACAGAAGCACTGTCTACCTTGTTTGCAAGAACATCATGGGGGACCTTGTCAAAGGCCTTACTGGTACCAGGATACACTACATCCACGGCACTCTCTTCAGCCTCTAGGCTTGTAACTCCATCCAGAAACAAAGAGCTCAGATGAGTCTGGCATGGCTTGTTTTTCAGAAGCACGTGTTGATTTTTAGTGGTCACGGCATTCCTTTCTCTGTGCTTAGAGACTGTCTGTTTCATGATCTGCCCCAGAATCTTTCCCACTATTGCTGTCAGGCTGACTGGGCGGTCATTGTTTGGGACCTCTTTTTCCCCCTCTTTGAAGACGGGGACAACATTTGCCCTCCAGTCTGCTGGGACTTCTCCTGTTCTCCAACCTTTGAACCTTGAGTCCTCAAGTCGTGACACCACACTAGCCCTCCATATCACGGTGACTCTCTCCTGTGGTTGTCTCGGCCAGTGGGTTGTGTGTGTGTTGCCGTTTCCTTCCTCTGAGGACGAGAGAAGAGTGGGTCTTCTCCAAGGTCACCTGATGGTCAAGTGGGAGGGACTTGAACCCAGGTCTCCCAGAGCAATCCTCGTTTAACACGCAAACCACTATGCCACACAGACTCTCTGTAGAGATGTAATCATTAATTTCATTCCTCTTGGTAAAAGAATGAATAATTTAATCAATGTTTCTCCGTGCTGCTTGGAAATCCTCAAGAATGTGCAATCTATTTTTAGGGACTAGTCATAAGTTGGGACATTTTTTCTAAACCTCCTCCCCTCTCCTATTTTTTCATGCAGAAAACCACATTCTTTCTCAGAAAAGCATGTTTTCTGCGCCAAAGCCCCTGGGGATTCAGTCGTGCCGGTTGGGGAGCCCTGTGGTGGAGTCAAGAGAAAACTGAGCTGGAGAAAAGAGGCTGGATGGCTACCTGCCGCTGGGGAGGCTCTAGCTGGGTAGAACCTGCAGGGAGCATGGGGTTGGACTTGATGGCCTCTGGGGAGCCCTTCCGGCTCTAGGATTCAAAGAAGGCCGCGCATGTACGTTTCCCTCACACTTTTCCTGCAGTTCAAAGCCACTGCTCCACAGTGTCTGTCTCCGGTGTCACCGGAACAAGTCCTCTAGCTTTGCAAGGACCATAGACAGACTTCATACTATCCATTACTATGGGGTTTGGTACCATCCATGGCTTTGGAGGGGTGGTCTTGGAATGTATTCCCCACGGGTAAGGGGGATTACTGCACCGAGAAGACCCTGCAGCAGCTTTGCGGTGCCATTGTGTGCTTCGAGGCGAGGGGGTTGGATCAGAGAAGCGCCTGGCTGCATCCCCATAGCCAGACGCAAATGATGACGTCACTGCTGAGCTCCGCCGATGTCCTCTGGGAGACTCGGACGTCACTGTTTTGCATCTGGCTACGGAGACAGAGCCAGGCTCTTCCCTAAGCCTGCCCGCTCCCTGGAAGGCATTGAATGGGCGTGAAAAAGAGGAGTTTCAGAGGCTGTTCGGTGAGTCCGAGGGGGTCTGTGGCTAAGCGTTGTGCAATTCTTAGAATCACAGAAACCTGAGAGTTGGAAGAGACCACAATGGGCATCGAGTCCAACCCCTTGCCATGCATGCGGATACTTACAGTAAGCTGAGGAGATGTAGGATTGAGCCCCGTGAGTGTGTGTGAGTCGGGGGGGGGTGAGTTCCGAGGGGAGGGCCTTCAGCAGAACAGCCGTTTTGCTTCGTTTCTTCCTGCACAGCAGAATGGGGTTGGACCGGATGGCCCTCACGGGTCTCTTCCAGCTCTAGGATTCTAGGATTAAGAGGGGAACGTGATAGCCGTGTTTACATATCTGAAGGGGTGTCATATGGAGGATGGAGCAAGCCTGTTTTCTGCCACTCCAGAGACGAGGACGCTGTGGAGCAATGGCTTCAAACTTTGGGAAAAGAGATTCCACCCAAACCTCAGAAAGAACTTTGCGATGGTAAGAGCAATTCTTTGACAGTGGGATCTGCTGCTGCCTCGGTGGAGCGTAGTGGAGTCTCCCCTCCTTCTTTGGAGGTTTTTAAAGAGAAGCTGGGTGGCCCTCGTTAACAGGAGGGCTGAGATTCCATGATCCCATAAGTGATGTCAGGAGCTCCTTGGTCTCCCCTCCTCCTTCTGCCACACCCGGGGGCAGCAAAATTGTTCCATGCAAATGGCACATTCTCCCAGACGTCCTGAATACCAAATAAATGACGAGGACTGGACCATCCCTCTCTCCCGCCCTCCCGTGCGAACCTACGCTTTGCTTTTGCTCTCTGAATCATAGTTATCGTTCAGCATTTTTTCCAGCGTGGACCTCAAGGCCTTGCGTGCCTTTGGGGCTGAGAGAGTGTGAGGTCACCACCAAGTAAGTCTGCAGCTCTTTGGACCACACAAAGTTTCTGAGCATTTTTTGAAGACAGCCCTCAATAACTCCCTCCCGCACAAACCCAACACGAGTACACAAATTCCACAGTGGAGTGGGAAAGGAATTTATTGTCACGATACAAAGCAAAACATCAGGCAAGTTGAGCAGGACACAAACTCGGCACAGCCCTGGTTCCCTGGGGCCCGAGGCCTGGGAATGATGAGCAACTGAGCGGGAAGGGTGGGTGGGGAAATCCCGAAATCCCCCCCCGCCCTTCAGAAATTGGGCTTGTGTTTCTTCACCTCGACCATGAGGTGGTGGATGTTGATGAGCTCGGAGCGGACGGGCAGGGCCTTGAGCGGGGCCAGCGCCATGACCTTGTGGAAGCGGTGGTAATACTGGATCAGCTGCGTCAGCGCCCCCTGCGGGCAGCAGAGAAGTGGGGGAACTGAGAGGGGTGTCCCTCTGCTCAAAAATAGTCCAGCGACAGACCCCACTCCCACGACTCACTGTATATGCTCTCACGGGTAAGTCACAGGCAGGTTTTGCCCCCAAAATTGGGGAATTTGCTATGACCCACAGATAAACTGACCCCCCCCCCTTTCCAATGCAACAGAGACTCTCCTGAGGTCTGGATGGTTTTTCAGGGACCTCCCAAAACTCCATTTTGGAAAGTTCTACTCCTGCGGAGCAGAACCGACTTGCGGATGTTGGCCTAAGTTTCTATGCTTGATTTTTTGGGACCAAACTTTTCTCCACTTATAGTTGGCTACCTCTACCTGGAGAGGCTGCGAGGAAGCAGGAGGGGGTCCCTCAGGGCCCAACGCCCACATAGAAGGGGTGCCAAGGAGGACAGGGGGCTCTTTAAACCCAAGGGAGACAGAGTCACCCAATGGAGGAACGGGGGGACGCCACAATAAGACCAGATGCCCCCCGGTGCTGCCTGCCTTCCACTCTGCTCCCTTCCCTTGCAATCCAGGGTAGGGGGGGATGTAGTTTGGGCAACAGCACAGGTGTGTGAAGGGTGTGTGTGGGGAGGGAGTTGGCAAAACACTGAGTCTGCTTGGAGGGGAACCACCGCTCCCAGAGCCCTTCGGCCCTGCAGACGTTCTTGGTGGACCTCGTTTCCCAGAATATGAGGGTCATCAGAGATCCCGGGGGGTGACGTCCAGAACGACTGGAAGGTCAAAAGCCCAGAAGTGGAGCTCTTGAGAGGAGTGGCAACCTCCCCCCGCCCGATGAAAACCATCTCCTCCATCATCCTAAATCATCATCATTACAACCGCTGTTAACAGCTGGGACTCATGATGAAAGCCATGCCAGTAAAATATGAAGACTGGCTGTTAAAATTGAATGATTTTACGGAAAAGGGCAAAAGTGTCTACTCTGATCTGAGACATTTCTTTAAAGATTGGGAACCCCGACTGCCTTTTTGCAGGGAAAAAAGAGGACAATGATATGTTAACTGCAGGTTTTGATAATTAGTAGGACTGGATCACCAGTACAAGTGTAAGAAATAATTTGTTGGCAAAGTAAGAGGATGTTATTTATACTCGCAGCCACTGAAGGGAAAGTTGGAAGTCACTGTCTTTTTCCTTTGTTTCTCACTTGTGTTCTATATTTTTTCCTATACACACTTGCATACGTGTAGTTTTTAGTGTATCTGAAAATTCTCAATAGAAAAATATTTTTTTAAAAAACCCATGCAGTTAAAACATGCAGAAAGTTCAGCATTTAAAAAATGGAACTAAACTGTTTACAACAGTGAAAACAATTTAAAAAAGACGCAGTCCCTCCTTCAAAATCCTGCAGTCACAAAAGCTCAAATTCTCAAAAGCCTGTCGTGACTGAAAAGTCCTTGTCGGCCGGAGAAAGGATGGCAAGGGGCTGGGGGCCCAAGAGTTCCAGAGCCTGGGAGGGGCGGCCACTGAAACAGCCCCATCCTTACCGGCTTGCACGATTCAGATGCCATTTTGCCCCTGGGCCTCAGCCAGGGACGGGGGCTCCCTTCTCATCCTGCCGCTTTGGAAATGGGTAAGACACCCCCCTCCCCACCTCTTGGTGGCCCCCATCCACCCACCTGGATGATGGTGGTGCCGTTCTTGAAGTTGGTGAAGGAACGCATCACGTCTTGGCTCAGGGACTCCACGGCCGACTTCCATGTGGCGGCAAAGCCTCGCACCAGCTGCGTCACCCGGGCTGGACACAAAGATGGCACACGGGGAAATATGTGAGTCTGGTGGGTGCCTCTCTGGAGAGGGGGGTCTTTTAAACAGCAAACAGTGGCTGTTCCAGCCCCCTCTGCCCACAAAGGACTTTGTCTGGTATAGGTTGAGCATCCCTTATCCGTAAATCCAAAATGCTCCAAAATCCAGAAATTCTGAAAAGCAGAAGCCAGTCTTCTTCCTGCAGGGAGCATGAGGGAATTACGGAGGCTTGCGTGGGACCAGCCACAACCGCTCTGCTTGCAAAGTGGACCGAGACCAGGCAAAAAAGGCACCAAGCCAGCTGAGAGACCTTGCAAGCAGCATGCATGCACAGAGTCCTCCGCAATTCCCTCACATTCCCTCCAGGAAGCCCCTCCTTTGCCTCAGATGGCTGGAGGGACACTAAAATATGGCAAAAATACCCCTGCACCTCCCAGAGGGCATTTTTATTTTGGAGGGTGCAGGAGGGGTGCTGCCCTCCAAGGCCCGCGGGGGGCTAAGGTAGCCCCCTTAGTGTTGCCCAGACCTGCTAACAGCTAGCAGAACTCTGCAGGCCGGTCGCAAAGTTTTCTCACACACCCCTCCCTGGGTTCTGGCCTTGAATTTCCAGGCAAAAGCAAAAACCATCTGGCAAGGTGACCACTATTCCTCATCCTACTCCTAGTATTATTGTTATTGTATTATTATTTATATCCTGTGGGTTTTTTTCTTGAAAATTGGGATTCAAAGCAGCTCATAATTTTAATTTAACATAAAAAAAATCCCACGAAAAACATGCAAACAGTGAATAATTGTGCACCAAAAGCACAAAAACCAATTAAAAAAGATGGAAAAGCTATTAAAAAAACTATTAAAACAATACAGCATCCCGTAGCCTGTTCTTTCTAAACTTCTTTGTCTTAAAAGCCTGTCTGAGTAAAAGGTTTTAGCCTGCAGCCAGAAGGACAGTAAGGAGGGGCCCTTCTGCCCTCCTTGGGAAGGGAGTTCCAGACGCAAGGGGCAGCCACTGAAAAGGCCCCGGCTCTAAGCACAAGCTAGCCCTTCTGCGCCCCTGGAGAGCTGACTCCAGAACCCATTGCTCTGGGTACAGAGGCAGAGCCTCCCTCCCCGGCACGCTCACCTTCCTCCCCGCGCAGCCGCTCCAGCTGGCCCCGTTCTGCCAGTGCCTCCGCTTCCTTCACAAAGGCAATCATGCCCCCAAAGCCCGGGGCCAGGATCTCCTCAATGAACTCCTGTCGGGGTGGCAAAGGGGGGAGCGTTAAGCACAAAGGAGGCCAGCTGCCCTGCGCGCACGCACAAGACACACACACGCATGGGGGCAGTGGGTCGGCGCTCAGCCCCAGGAGAGCCGCAGCTCAACCTGTACCACGAAAAGAGATTCCACGTAAACACTGGGAAGAATTCTTTTCCCGTAAGGGCCATTCCACAGCGGACTCCGGACTGCCTTGCAAACACCTCTTCCTCTCCGGAGGTCTTTAGGCTGCAGCCGGGTGGGCATATGTCAGGAAGGCTTTAGCTGTGCACTCTGCATAGCCACCCACGCTCCCGCTGCGGCTCTGAATCAGGTTCAAGCAACTAGTCCTCACGTTCAAACGAGGCACACTCAGGGAGGCCAGGGCTGGACTGACTCTGGGTTGTTTCACATGGAAGTAAAAGGCCACCGCAGCCAGATAGGGCCCTTCCTCAGAGCAGACCTTCCTCCACACAGCCCTGGGTAAGGGGAAAGGAACCCTAGGGACCCACCGTTTCCATCGGTGTTCCTGGATCCACCCCAATTCTTAAGAAAGAGCCAAGGAACGGCAGAAGGACCCCAACGGTGGGTGAGACCAAAGGTCTCTCCTGTCCGGCAATCCACTCACACACACAGAGGGGCCAAATTCCTGTCCACCAGCAGGGGGATAGGAAGGCCACCGTACCTTCCCCTTCACGATCCCCAGGACCTGGTACACAGAGGCAGATGGGCCTCCGATACTGGAGGTGACAAATAGCCACCTTGAATCTCTCCAATCCCCTCTTACAGCCATCCAAGTTGGCAGCCACTGCTACTGCATCTTGTGGCCGTCAGTTCCACAGTTTCGCTCTGTGCCTGTTGTAAGGAAGCTCCTTCTTTTCTCTGCCCTGGAAAGAGCAGCTTCAGCCGGATGGCTCCCCGGTGTGTGTGTGTGTGTGTGTGTGTGTGCGCGCCTTCAAGTTACCTGTCGACTTACGACAACCTCATAAATTTCCTAGGGTTTTCTTTGGCAAGAAATCTCATGCAGAGATGGTTCTGCCAGTCCCTTCCTCAACAGAGCCCAAAGCACTGAGAACTCCTTGATGGTCTCCCATCCAAGTACTAATCAGGGCTGACCTTCCTTGGCTTTCAAGATCAGATGGGATCTGGTGCCTGGTGGAACAGAATCACAGAATTCTAGACTGGGAAGAGACCCCAACGGCCATCCAGTCCAACCTCCTTCTGCCATGCAGGAAGATATAATCGAAACGCTCCCTTCGACAGACGGCCATCCAGCCTCTACATAAAAGCCTCCAAAGATGGAGGAGACTCCACCACACCCCATGGAGGCAGCAGCAGATTCCACTGTCCAACTTAGGAAGTTTTTCCTAAGATTTAGACACAGTCTCTTTTCCTGGAGTTTGAATCCATTGCTCCATGTCCTAGTCTCTGGAGCAGCAGAAAACAAGCTTGCCCCATCTTCCACATAGGAACTCTTCAAATATTTAAATATTCAGGCCTGCTGAGTCCCCGTTACGTCCTCCTATTTTGAGGAAGGTTTCTCCTTTTCTCCACGTATCATACCATTTGATACATCTTGATCACATCTCTAGATCTTCACTTCTTCTCTAAACTGAACAGATCTGGACGCTGTGACTGGCCAAGGGTGCCCACGGGGCATGGCACGATCCTGCGCCAGGGTGGGGGGCAACTCCCACCTCGCCTTCCCGTCCCCCGTCCCTCACCTGGGTGCGAGCGTTCAGCAGCTGCTGGAACCCTTCCACCTCCTTGCTCTCTTCCACCGCTCGCTCCTGCAAGGGGGCAAGACAGGTGTAAGTGGGGGAGAGGGCAGACGTCCCCCTCCCAGGAAGGGGGCACAACAGCTTCCTCCCGCACCCCTCCCCAGGGATCCTGCCCCCCCCCCCAGGCAACAGGCCCGCTTACCATGAGGACGCCCAGCATCATGTCGTAGTTGTTGATGAGGAAGATGAGCTGCTCTTTGCGGGAGGAGAACTCGGCCGCCACCCGCAGGACGAAATTCTCCACCTCCGTCTGGCGGGGGAGAGGGGGAAGCAAGAGCGCGTTAGGGAACGGGGACTCTCGGAAGGCGGCCGAACTGATACGCACGCGCGTACGCTAACATGCCCAGACGGCAATGGCGGGAGCACCGGGCGCTGGCTCTGCCCCCGATTTTCCCCACCTGCGGGAGGAAGAGGGGCTTTGTTCTCTGGACCACAAAAGCCCAGGATGCCAGGCCTCGCAGGAATTCAGCCCCTTGGCCTATTCAGCTCAGCACTGACCGGCAGCAACGGCTCTCTCGAGGCGGAGAGCCCTTCCCCGTCCGAGCTGGAGAGGCCAACACGGAGGGGGGCAGGCAAAGCAGGGCCTCCGTCCCCCAGCCCCCTCGGCTGGGACCAAAGTTTACAGCTTCTGCCTGCCGGAGTGGGCCTCCCGGCCCTCCACCCTCCCACCTTGGCCCCTTTCCCTAAGCTCAGGGCAGGACCCGGCCTCCCACTGCTCCACTGTAAGCATCCCCGGTTCCCAAGGGAGCCCGGTTCTCAAGAGAGCTCAGTTGTCAAGGGAGCCCTGTTTTCAATGGAGCCTGGTTCTGAAGAGAGCCAGGTTCCCCGGGAGCCCTGTTCTCACGGAAGTCCCATCCCCAAGTGGATCTGGCTCCCAAAGAGCCCAGTTCTCAAGAGAGCCCAGTTCCCAAAGGAGCCTAGTTATCAAGGGAGCCCCATTCCCAAGGGAGCCCACCCTCATGAGAGTCCAGTTTTTAACAAAGTCCACTTCCCAAGAGGACCCAGTTTACACGGCAGCCCGTTTCTCAAAAAATCCCAGTTCTCAAGAGAGCCCAGTTATCAAAGGAGTCCCATTATCAAGGGAGCCCCATTCCCCCAGGACCCCCGTTCCCGAGGGACTTCATATCTCAAGGGAGTCCAGTTCTCAAGTCCAGTTTTCAAGCAACACCAATTCCCAAGAGAGCCCAGGTATCAGGGGAGCCTAGTTACCAATGCAGCTCCATTCCCACGGGAGTCCTGTTATCAAGGGAGCTCCGTTCCCAAGGGAGTCCAGTTGTCAAGGGAGCCCAGTTTCCACCCCCTGCAAACTGGTTTCCCCCTCTTCCAGCCTCCCCGCCCAAGAAGCCCAGAAACTCCCCGCGATTTGGAGGCCTCCCCCATCCACCCTACCTGGAGCTGCCCCAGCAACGTCAGCGTCCGGTCATGGGGGAAGGTCTGGTTGATGCTGACGATGGCCGAGGAGAACTCAGCGTAGCGACGGGTGATCTGCGCAAGGATGGAGAGGGGAAAACTTAACAAGAAATGTTGCACTCAACCTCTAAACAGGCCAACTCAGCTCTACCGCCTGCCCAGCAGCCATTGAGGGCCTTCTCCTCTGGGTCCCTTCCTTCCAAATTGTCCTTCCAGATCAGCAGGGAGGAGAACCCTCCACGCAGATGTGCTCCATGACTGAGACTTGTTTGCAAAACTCCAGGGAAACAAGAGACTTTCTCTGCACCTTGTGACCAGGAGTTCCACAAGCTGTACATTGTCCAGAGAGGAGCGACCACTAAGATTAAAGGCCTGGAAACCAAGCCTTATGAGGAACAACTGAAGAACCCGGAGATTTTCAGCTGAGAGAAGACTGGGGGGAGCACAATAACCACCTTTAAATATCTGCAGAGATGTCATGTAGAAGGCGGAGCAAACTTGTTTCCTGCTGCTCCAGAGACTAGGACACGGAGCTTCAGATTCAAATTGCAAGAAAAAAAATTTCACTGACTCATTAGGAAAAACTTCTTGACCACAAGAGCTGTTTGAGAGGGGAATACCCTGCGGCCTCCACAGAGTGCGGTGGAGTCTCCTCCTTCTTTGGAGGTTTTTAAACAGAAGCTGGGTGGCCATTTGCTGGGAGTGCTTTGATGTTGTCTTCCTGAGGCGGTTGGACTGGACGGCCCCGGGGTCTCTTCCAACTCTATGATTCTATGATTAGAGATCTGCAGCTTGCAGTCTGTCTCTGGGTACAAGTTCAAAGGCCTCAAGATGCCTGTGGAAGTTACCTGGCAGTAACGGATGTAACGGGGCATCCGGCATAAGGTGTGTGTGTGTGGAGGGGGGATCTAAAAAGTGGAATGTGAAACTTGTGGGAAGGTGTTGTGAGAACAGGCAGGACAGACCAAGATAAGAACACAGGTTGGAGGGATGGGACGTTTACAATTTTCACCAACCACTGCAAGTCGCACCTGAGTTTGTGTGTTAAGCCATGAAACTGGTTATGATCCAACCTCCCCCAGTCTTAGCAACTTTCCAAAATTGCTCTGTTGCTTGCCAATTCCAAAATAAGCACTGCTGCTAAACACCTGAGTGCTTTTTAAGACAGAAAGTGAGCCAGCACACGACAAGAAGCTTGCTCCATCTTCTGCAGGACCGCCCTCCAGATATTTAAAGATGACTCTGTCATGATTACTTGGATGAAGGAGTAGAGGGCACGCTCATCAAATTTGCAGATGGCACCAAATTGGGAGGGGTTGCTAATACGCCAGAGGACAGGATCAAAATTCAAAATGACCTGGACAGATTGGAGAGCTGGGCCAAGGCTAACAAAATGAAATTCAACAGAGAGAAGTGTAAGGTCCTACACTTAGGTAGAAAAAATGGAATGCAGAAATATAGGATGGGGGACACGTGGCTGGATGGCAGTACGTGTGAAAGGGATCTAGGAGTCTTAATAGACCACAAGTGAACATGAGTCAGCAGTGTGATGCGGCAGCCAAGAAAGCCAATGCAATTCTCGGCTGCATCAATAGGAGTATGGTGTCCAGATCGAGAGAGGTACTGGTACCACTCTACTCTGCTTTGGTTAGACCTCATCTTGAATACTGTGTCCAGTTCTGGGCACCCCAATTCAAGAAGGACATGGTCAAGCTGGAGCAGGTCCAGAGGAGGGCGACCAAAATGGTGAAGGGCCTGGAAGCCAAGCCTTATGAGGATAGACTTAGAGAGCTGGGTATGTTCAGTCTGCGGAAGAGAAGGTTAAGAGGGGACATGATAGCCATGTTTAAATATTTGAAGGGATGTCATGTAGAGGAGGGAGTGGGCTTGTTCTCTGCTGCTCCAGAGACCAGGACAAGGAGCCATGGATTCAAGCTGCAGGAAAGGAGATTCCACCTGAACCTCAGGAAGAACTTCCTGACGGTCAGGGCTGTCCGGTAGTGGAATCTGCTGCATCGGAGTGTGGTGGAGTCTCCTTCCGTGGAGGTTTTTAAGCAGAGGCTGGATGGCCATCTGTCGGGAGTGCTTTGAGGGTGTTCCTGCATGGCAGGGGGTTGGACTGGATGGCCCCTGGGGTCTCTTCCAACTCTACATTTCTATGATTCTATGAAATCTCTCAGACTTCTTTTCCGCAAGCTAACCGTCCCCAGATCCCTCAGTCATTCCTCGTAAGGTTTGGTGGTTTCCAAAACTTTGACCACTTTGGTTGCCCTCCTCTGGACGCCTTCTGGCTTGTTAATACTCCTCTTGAACTGTGGTGCCCAGAACTGGATGTGGATTCCCGTAGACAAGGCCTGGCCCAGCTTCCTTGACCTGGGCACCATACTCCTGTTGTTGCAGCCCAGAATCGCACTGGCTTTTTTAGCTGCTGCATTACACTGTTGGCTCACGTTTAGCCTGCGTTCTGCTAAAATGTTCTGCTCTCAGGAGAGCACGCCTTGACCTTCTTTTTGCTCGGCTGAACGGATCCAGCTGGAGGAAGCTGGGCCCTGCCCGCTCCCCATTCCTGCTGGACTTACGTAGTGGGGCCTTGTGTCCAGGAATCCCAGTTTCTGGGGGTCTGTATTCTGGATGCTCTGGATGTTCAGCTCCAGGATGTGCTCGAAACGGGGCCACAGCATCTCCAGCAGCGTGTCCCAATACCTGCAGGGGCAGAAAAGGGAGGGAAGAGCCAGAAGGTTGGTCAGCTGAGGTCCAGCAGAACACAGCTTGGCTGGACAGTCAGCTGAGGTCCAGCAGAGACCAGCAACGCTTGGCTGGCCGGGGGACAAGGGCTCCGGCCCAAGTAGACATGTGGCGTCCAGCATCTGCACCCTCACAAGCAGGTTCCCTGTGTCATCTTATTATCTCCTCGTATCGGCCGGCACGAGCGTTAAGATCTGCAGGGGAGGGCCTTCTCCGCCCCACCGCCCTCGAAGGGGCAGCTGACGAGGTCCCGGGAGGCAGAGGCATCCCCATGGCTGCTCCCAGACTGTGGGGCTCCCTCCCGTGGAAGGTCCCCTTGGCCTCCCCCCGCTCTCTTTCCACGGGCCGGTTAAGATGTTTTTTCATTTTTAATTTTAAATTTGGAGCGGTAGTGCGTGTGTGCGTGCGTGTGCAGTTTTAATCTTTTCTACCTCTTACTAAAACTACATTTTAAGCATGTTTTTTACTGTCTTTAAATATGTTTTAAGAATGATATTTAATTTCTATTTAACTTTGGCAAATTAACATTTTAGTAGCATCTTTTTAAACATTAAGAAGATACTATGAAAATAATAGACTTACATTGTTCCTATTCTAATATTCTTCAATATTGTAAGTATGCTTTAGTTTAAAGAATACATGTTACTGGTAATATACAGAATTAATTATTTTCAGAATACTATGATTTTATTAGTAACCTTATACAAGTTGAAGTTTAGTAGTTTGAATAGTTTAGCATTAGAATAATAGAACTGCATTAACAATAGGGGTTTTTTTAGGTGCTTGCTAAAAGGTATAAAACCTATTGAGCAACAAAGTTAAAACTGAGTTTAATTAATGATTTTAAGATAAGTACATTTATTTAGTAGGTGCTATTTAGCAACAAGGGCAGGAACCAAATTTCCAATAGTTGTAGCTTTGTAGTTTTTTTTCTGTTAGTTTACTTCAGTTAAGTTTTGATTATACAAAAGTTATGTTTGTAATATTTGGAATTGTTTCGTATTGTTTTCTAATTTTGATTTGATTACAATTCTGTACGGTTTGTATGTGTGTTTTGTGTTTTTATGTTTACGTTCAAACGTTAATTAAAAAAATTACTAAAAAAAGGAATAAATAAATTATGGTACGCCAAAATCTTTTCTGTAAACTCGAGGCCGGTTTCACCCCGATTCACCCTGACGGCCCCGATTCAAGACCAAGAGCCCAGGTGGGGCCGGGGAGGAGAGGCCGGGGTCTCCAGAGGGAAAATGGAGGTGAAGGCAGCTTCGCGCTCCCACGCAGGCGCGCTCCCTCACTCACTTGTCGATGGCAGGGACGTTGCGCTTGGCCACGATGGTCTTGAAGCGCAGGACAATGTGGATGCAGAGGAAGACGGCGATGCTGTCGTAACAGTCGCTCACGTAGGCATCCATGTGCTTCTGCCGAGAGAGGAAGAGAGAGACGCGCGTGCTCCACAAAGCAGCAGACCGCTCGGGGCCAGGTTGCTCAAAGGAACGTGCTCTCCCACACGGGTCAGGCCAGGTTTTGAGCTTTTGCAGGGAGAGCCCCCTCTCTCCGTCCCTCCACCCCAAAACCTCACGGGTCCATCTGGGGAGAACACCGGGGAGGACAGGGCCTTCTCGGTGGCTGCTCCCAGGCTCCGGAACCCCTCCCCAGAGAAGTCAGACTGGCCGCCTCCTTGCTCTCTTTCCACGGACAGGGAAAATACCTCTTTACTCCAGCAGGCCGGCTGCTCAAAGAGAAATGTATTCAGCAGAGAGAAATGTAGGGTCCTGCACTTGGGCAGGAAAAATGAAAGCAACAAGTACAGGATGGGGGATGTGTGGCTGGATAGCAGTACGTGTGAAAGGGATCTAGGAGTCTCGGTAGATCACAAGCTGAATATGAGTCAGCAGTGTGACGCGGCAGCCAAGAAAGCCAATGCGATTCTTGGTTGCGTCAATAGGAGTATGGTGTCTAGATAGAGGGAGGTGATGGTACCACTCTATTCTGCGTTGGTTAGGCCTCATTTGGAATCCTGTGTCCAATTCTAGACACCTCAATTCCAGAAGGATATTGATAAGCCGGGACGTGTCCAGAGGAGGGCGACCAAAATGGTGAAGGGTCTGGAAGCCATGAAGCCCTATGAGGAACGGCTTAAGGAGCTAGGTATGTTTAGTCTGCAGAAGAGAAAGTTAAGACGGGACAGGATAACCATGTGTAAATATCTGAAGGGATGTCATGTCGAGGAGAGAGAGGGCTTATTTTCTGCTGCTCCAGAGACCAGGACAAGGAGCAATGGATTCAAGCTGCAGGAAAGGAGATTCCACCTGAACCTCAGGAAGAACTTCCTGACAGTCAGGGCTGTCCGGCAGTGGAAGATGCTGCCTCAGAGTGTGGTGGAGTCTCCTTCTTTGGAGGTTTTTAAGCAGAGGCTGGATGGCCATCTGTCAGAGGGAGTGCTTTGAGGGTGTTCCTGCATGGCAGGCAGTTGGACTGGATGGCCCATGTGGTCTCTTCCAACTCTAGGATTCTATGATTCTATGAAATGTGCCTCTCCTGTTGTTATATGGTCCAGTTTTCAACAGATTTTAATTCTATACAGGTTGAACTTCCCTTATCTGAAAATCTGTTCCAAAAATGGAAACTTTTTGCCACCAGATGCCCGCTTCCGCCTTAGAAGTGGCGGAGGCTGTGGTACTCCTGCCAGTTCGACTCTCAGATCCAGAGTTTCTCCTATGCTGCCTCCAGCTGCAGGCTTCTGCCTTTGAGGCGGCGGCTGCCTCACTGCTCGTTCGTCTCTCAAATCTGAAGAGCATCACGTCTGCCACCTCAAAAGACGAAGTGGGCAGCTGCTGGCAAAAGTTCTATCCTTCTTTTCCTCTTCCTCTTTTTTTCCCTTTCTTTTTGTATTTGTAGCTTTCAGAGTATTTGAAAAAAATGCTAAGAAAAATTATATACATATCCACACATATACACACGTAAGTATCTCAGCATCTTTCTCTCTATATATACATATATTTGTCTATATTACTAATTTCTTTTTTCATTTCTATATCCGTAGCTACTGCTGGATTTGAAAAAGAAATTGCTATTAAAATTATAAATATATCAACACTCACACAAATACACATACAAGTATCTCAGGACCTCCCCCCACCCCTCTCTCTCTACATATATGTGTTTTACTACATTTTTTGTTTTTGTATTTCTGTTTCTTAGTGTATTTGAAGAAACTGATAATAAAAACTATATGTATGTATGTATGTATGTATGTACACAGAAAGAGAGAGAGAAGCATCTCAGCATCTAAGGAGATGGCGTTGAGCTGTGTGGGGCCCCGCTCCCTTGCAGCCTGCCACGCTGACCCCCTACTCACGAGGAACATGGCCAGGGTCTTGCCCATGACGGCGTTGAAGAGGTCCAGGGCGGGGGTCCCGGTCACCAGGAAGAAGTCACAGAGGAAGAGGTACTCCCGGCAGCTGTTGTCCAGCAGGGCGTAGTGCTGGCTCCGGAAGAGGGACTCAAAGGGGTACTGGGGCAGGAAGCAGAGAGGAAGGACGGGGGTCAGTCAGAGATGGAGTTGCCTCTTTGGGCATCACCCCCACACCCCAAAACCCTAGGGATCTGGCCGGCCAGCCCACTCTCTTCCAGCCCTGGACTTCCAACTCCCCCATCCTCCCATGGACTCAAATCCATTCTCTCTACCTGTTTCAAAGGCAGCTCACAAACGTAAAAATATATGGGAGACGGAGACTTCTTGATGGCTGATCCTACTCTCTGGAACTCCCTGCCTTAGGAGGCTGGGCTGGGTTCAGCCAGCCCCCTCCCTGCTTTCCTTTCACCAGCAGGCAAAGAACTTTCTGTTTAAAGCAGGGTTTTAATGTATAGCCAGGACAGTTTGGCAGGTTAAGAGGGAACAAGACAGCTGTGTTTATATATTTGAAAGAATGTCCTATGGAGGATGGGGCAAGCTTGTTCTCTGCTGCTCCAAAGACCAGGACACAGAGCAATGGCTCCAAACTTCAGGAAAAGAGATTCCACCTAAACAAGAGGAAGAACTTCCTGAGGGAGGGTAGGAGCAGTTTGAGAGTGGAATCTGCTGCTCCATCAGCGGAGTGTGGTGGAGTCTTATTATTTGGAAATTTTTAAGCAGAAGCTGGATGGCCATCCGTCAGAGGGAGTATTTGGACTGCGTCCTCCTGCATGGAGGAAGGGAGTTGGACTTGGGGGTCTCTTCCAGCTCTAGGATTCTATGACCCCCCCAACGCACTTACCCGGACGTCGCTCTTTTGGGCGGAGTGGGGGACGATGATGGGGCCCTCCAGCTCGGCACTCCCGATCACGCTCCCCCGGTTCCCCAGCGTGAAGATGGTGTTGCGGTTCCGGAGGGAGGGCTTGGAGAAGAAGCGTGGGCACCAGGGCAAGTCAAGGAAAACGGTACCACCCCCACCGGACAGACACGCCGAGTTGCCACGTGGCCCCTTCCCTGGGTCCAAACCCCACCTCTGGGCTGAAAAGGAACTCGGTTCAGTCCTCATCTTTGCGCTGCCTCACCCAACAGAACTGGGCTGGCGTCCTTCTAGCCAGACACACTTGTACCTCGTAATGCCTGCGTGGGTCGGTCTGTCTGTCTGTCTGTCTGTCTGTCTTTCTTTCTTTCTTTCTTTCTTTCTTTTCTGGTGAAATCCCCACTCTCCATGGAAACCCTCTTGGTGATCCTGGCAAGTCACAGTCTCTCTGCCTCAGGGGAAAGCAAAGGCAAACCCACTCTGAACAAATCTTGCCAAAAGAACCCCCCAATAGCGTCACCTTGTTTTGTGCGTTCAAGTTCTTTCCGACTTAAGGAGACCCTAAAGTGAACCCGCTATGGGTTTTTTTCAGGGGCTGAGAGTGTGTGACACACCCACGGTCTAGTGGGTTTTCATGGCCAAGTAGGGAATCGAACCCAGATCTCCAGGGTCACAGTCCGACCCTCAAACCATTATACCACCCTGGCTCTCAGAGTCGGGGTTGCCAGAAGTTGGAAACAGCACGAAGGTGCACGTCAAGAACGACGTCCCCAAAGCCAAACACAGACCAAGGGCTTCATGAGCTGAGACCTCTGGAGGCCCCCAGCAGATCTTGGCACAAGATTCCTCCCTCTTCGTCTAGCTCTTGGGGGACAGAGCCAAACACTCCTCCAACCCTCCACCAGCCAGAGAGTTGAACACGGAGGAACGGTGAGTCCTAGGGTGGCGAGAAGGGAGCCCATATCAAAACCTCACACACCCGTCCACCGTGGTGGATCCCAGCCTTTCCGATCCAGGGGGGAAAAGGACAGATAAGGGACGCCTCCCCCATCCTCCCCTGGCTCTTCTTCTGCAAGGGGCAAAATGAGGATATCTTTCTTGGCAGTGTCCTCCACCCCCATGAGGTCGTCCTTCTCAGCCACTTCCTCGTACTGCGGGTCGGAGAGAGGAGAAGAAACACAAAGTGAAGAGAAAGTACACAGAAAGGACACAAGTCTGGAGGGGGTCCAGAAGAGCAGCCCCCAAAGGGGGGCCCGGACCAAAGTGGGAAGAGGCCTCCTCCCCACCACCATCTCTCACCTGCACCTTCATCAGGCGGCTGGTGTAGGACTTGAAGTAGCTGAGGTAGATCTTGCTCATGGTCTCCACGTACTCGTCCCGGACCTCCTTGGCCACCGAGCGCTCGTGCCCGAGCAGAAACTGGTAGAAAAACCTGCCCCAGGGAGAAGGGCGAGGGGCCAGGCGTAAGGGACTGGGATTTCTGGAAACACTGGCAAGAAAAGGTGACTTTGCCCTTGCATTCGCCCTACCCCCGGGTTTTTTACGTTGGAGGGATGCATCATTTAGTAACTGAGCATTCAGTTGTGAATTAAGTGGGCCTGTGGCAAAGTACTACAGGTTAAGCCTCCCTCATTTGGGAACCCCAAATGCAAAAACTTCCAAAATCCTTAAGTTTTTGATGCCAGCTTCCACCTTTGTGCTCCTCAGATCTAAGAGACCAGCAATCAGGAGCTCCACAGTCGCTGCCTCAAAGGCAGAAGTGGGCAGCTGGTGGCAAAAAGAGAGAGAAAGAGAGAGCTTTGGTTTTTCTAAGTTTTCAGATTTTGGATTTCCAGATAAGGAAGGCTCAATCTTGCTGCAGGCCTGCTTGATTTGTTAGCAGGTGCCCAGTTACAAAATTATGCATCCTTCAAGCATTGTTTGTTTGTCTCCCAGATCTCCTGCCTTTGAGGCCGTGGTACTCTTGCTTCCTTGTCCCTCAGATCCGAGGAGCACTGCAGCCCCTGCCTTAAAGATCCAAGACACAAGCAAGCAAGAGTGCCACAGCCGCTGTGGGCGGCAAAAAGAGAGAGACCGAGGATCTGTGGAATGGCAGGAGGTGTGGATTCTCATCAGACGTTATGCGTGGATTCCCACCATTCCACAGATGCTCACTCTCTCTCAAGCCTCACCTATCATGCACAATGTAATTAGTAAACAAACAGCATGTAAGGCAGAGCTTTCCAAACTTTTCATGCTGGGGAGACACACTTTTTAGACATGCAACATTTTGCGACATGGCAATTTCAGTTTTACTAGCAAACTGAAGGTTAAACTAACCCCTTATAAGAAAAACACATACGTAAATAGTAATAACAAAATGCATTGAGACACAACGTGTCTCATGAAAACCTTTCATATGATTTATAAATAACAACATACATTTCCAAGATTGTAGGTGACACAACTACACACTTCAGCTGACACACTAATGTACTGTGGCACACCGTTTGGAAAGCTCTGATGTACCCCTTCTGGTCCCAAGCCAGGTAAGGCCGGCTCAGCCTGCAATGGGGTTTTGAGCAGTTCCATCCTCTCTAGCAGATGGCGCAAGGTCACCAGATAAATGGTGAGAGCAGCTTGACAGTGGAATCTGCTGCTGCCTGGGAGTATCGCGGAGTCTCCTTCTTTGGAGGTTTTTAAACAGAGGTTGGATTGCTCTCCGGCAGGAATGCTTTGATGGTGTATTCCTGCATGGCCGAAGGGGGTTGGACTGGATGGCCCCTGTGGCCTCTTCCAACTCTTCTACGATTCTCTGTTTCTATCCTAGAATGCCTGAGAAATTACCCCTTCCTCAGAAGATGGGGTGACCTTCCCTCTTTTTTGCCTGGGAAAGGGTCCTCATATTCTAGAAGAATGAATGAAGGGGTGATTTAAAGATGGGGAAAAGTCAGATAATTGTTCTCCTCTTCCTGAATGTACCCTAATATGGGAACCTGGTACGTTGGGGAGGTGTCCAGTTCATCATGGGTACAAGGACACTGTGGAGCAACAGGGGCTTCAAACTTCAGGAAAGGTGATTCCGCCTACGCACAAGGAAGAACTTCCTGATGGTAAAAGCAGTTGGGCAGTGGAATCCGTTGCTGCCTCTGTGGAGCGTGGTGGGGTCTCCTCTTTCTTTGGAGGTTTTTAAGCAGAGCTGGCCAGCCATCTGCTTTGATTGTGTCCTCCTGCATGGCTGAATGGGGTTGGACTGGATGGCCTTTGAGGTCCCATCCAGCTCCAGGATTCAACGATTCCATGGACAATGTTATGTTGTCTGTGAACCATCATCCTGGTGTGACCGTAAAATACTAGAATCGTAGAGCTGGAAAAGACCTCAAGGGCCATCAAATCCAACCCCCTGCTTTGCACGAAAACACCATCAAAACATTCCCGACAGATGACCGGGAATTTTTAAGCCTCTGCTTAAAAACCTCCAAAGAAGGAGGAGACTCCACCACCTCTGTTATGGTGACTGCATTTCATTTTGACAGACTCTTGAACACAAGCTAGCCTGGGAACTGAGTGGATTGGGGCCCAGGAAGCCGACAAAACCCCAAAAGCAGCAGAGTTAAGACCCGTTTGTTCCCAAACTCCCTCCGAGCCTCGTGGCCGAGGCCTGGCAAAAAGAGGAGCAGCAGGAACGCTACAGCTGGAGCTAAGGAAGACTGGCTTTCAAGACGAATCGCCTCCCATTACCTGTACTTCAGCAGGGCGTTCTGTGGGATCTGGTAGTTGGTCATTGGCTTGCGGAAGGAGTAGACTTTCTGCAGGATGAACTCCCGGATCTTGGCCACTGCCTGGCGGAGGAGGGGAAAAGGACGTGTGTGGTAGGTGAGATATTGAGGCAGAAGCCGGAACGTCAGAATGTGCCCAGCCTCCTCCCTCCAGGGTTTTGGCAAAGGCATCACAAGGAAAAAAAAAAGGGGGGCAAACTACCATATATACTCAACTGTCCAGTCGATCTTACGGATAGGTCGAGGGCAAGTTTTGGGCCCAAAACTAAGGAATTTGCTATGACCCCTGGATTAAAGTCCCCTGCCCCCAAGCAGTATGAGTTTCCCAGAGGTTCCTGAAAAGCCTTTTTTTCCCCCTTTTTTGAGGGGGATTCCACTTATCCATGGGTCATAGCAAATTCCCTAATTTTGGGCTCAAAGTCTGCCCTTTCACTTATTCACGAGCCTTGTGTGAGTGTGTGAGCGATTGTTGATCTTGGTGGCTTGTCTGATTTTTCTACAATAAACACAGTTCAGCTTCCTTTTGCATCTCTCGCTGGTTTTGTCCCTCAGTGACCCAGCAAACATTGGTCAAAACATCTTGCCACTTACGCCACCTCTGGCAGCACTCTTATCAGAACCAATTAATTCCCCATTTTCTAGTGATTTGCAGGTACTGCTAGAGGGCCTCAAGGGGATCCCATACATTTGCGATAACAACAGCCCAGGAAAGGAGAGAAAAATAGTGGCAGTGAAGAACTGGCTCTGCAGATGGTGCCACTGGGAATGGTTTGGCTTCTTTGACCATAGTCTGCAATTTCACGAGCCATTTCCGCACTAGACTAATAGTCTAACTAATAGCACTATTATTCCACTTTCAACATTCTATGGAATCCTGGGGTTTGCAGTTTAGGAGGAGTTTATGACTCAACTCGTGAAAACTCCCTTTTAGCAAGTGCAACTCCTGTGTAGTACCACTGACTCACGGATAATTTGACCTGGGTTTCAAAGCTTAATTTTTTTAAAAAAACTTTTCATCTAAAACTTTTCAACTTAGAGTTCAGTGTTAGAGTAGTCAGCTCTCTCCCCTGCGGCTCTTCCACGGGGAGAATGAATGCCCCACGGGCAGCCTTGGGAGTCCTCCAGCAGCACAGCAACTGTAAAGCTAGAAATGAATCCCCTCTGGCTTCCCTGTAGCTCAAAGGTCCAGGAACAGCCGCACCCCATCTCCAAAGAGGCACGGGGCAGGAGCTGCAACTCCGGACACACACACCTTGGCTTTAAGCTTGTCCAGGACATCGGTCACGTCCGCGCAGGCTGTGGTCTCGCGGAAGGCCTGCTCCTTCACAGCGTTGATCTTGTTGTTCAGCTCGTGGAGCTGCTCCAGGAAGGCCTGATCTGTCACTGGTGTCTCCAGGATGGTGCTAAGGGAAAAAAATGGGGAGGTGAGTCAAAGAAGCCCCACCAGAGAGGAAGGGGGGAGGGAGGCAGGGCATTCTGGCTGAAGGACCAGCTTTTCCCCATATGATATCCTTCTAAATATTTAAACATGGCTATCATTTCACCTTGTGATGGAGCAAGCCTGTTTTCTGCTGCTCCAGAGAGTAGGACATGGAGCAATGGCTCAACCTCCAGGAAAACCTCCTAAATCTCAGGAAGAACTTCTTGACGGCGAGAGCAGTCCAACAGTGGAATCTGCTGCTGTCTCCATGGAATGTGGGGGAGTCTCCTCCTTCTTTGCAGGTTTTTAACACAGGCTGGATGGCCATCTGTCAAAAGGAGTGTTTTTGACTGTGCCCTCCTTCATGGCATAAGGGGGCTGGACTCAATGGCCCTTGGGGTCTCTCCCAACTCTACGGTTCTATGACAAGAACTTGGATCTCACTCTGTTTATTTATGAGCTGTGCATTTGGATCTGAGGTTTTCCTGGGCCTCCCATTCCCACCAATATTCTGCCCCCCGCCTGACAAACTCTTGGTCCGATCCCCCTTCCCCACAAAGACAGACCTGATCATGGCATTGGGCACCACCAGCTCATCCACCAGCTGGGAGAGGCGTCCTCGGACGGCCTGGCGGTTTCGGAGCCGGATGTTCATGGCGACCGACTGCTCCTGGAGAGTCTGGATCTCACAGCTGATGCTGCTCAGGTCGGACTGGAAGGAGCTGAGCATGGCCTCCATGCGCTGAGGGCGGGAGGGACGGGTTGGGGAGGAAGAGAACAGCGCTCGCGTTATTAATCGCTGAACGGCAAAGAATCGACTGCCTGCCGAGGGGAATTGGATAGACAGGAAACAACATGCTGGAGAGGTGGGATCACCATCAAGGAGACAGAACGTCAGCAACGGTAACCCAAGCCAGCTCGATTATTGCCATGCACTCTCTGTGGGGCTGCCCTTGAAGAGTGTTTGCGACTTCAGCTGGTCCAAAAAGCTCCAGCCAGATATGCTAACTGAAGCTGGCTACACAACAGCTTTGTTGCAACAGCTTCACCAGCTGCTGGTCTTTTTGTTGCCTTCAAGTTCCCTGTTGACCCCATGAATTTCTCAGGGTCTTCTCAGGCCATTTTCCATGGTCTCCCATCCAGGTACTAACCAGGGCTGAGCTTGCTTAGTTTCCAAGATCCAACAAGATCTGATTATACCTATAAAAGGCCCTCTATGCATGGGGTATGGACTTGGGAGACCGGGATGCCTGAAAATCTGGGAGACCGGGATGCCTGAAAACTGGGCAGCCTGGGATGCCTGAAAACTTGGGAGACCAGGACGTTTGAAAATTTGGAAGACTGGGACACCTGAAAACCTGGGAGACCGGGACGCCTGAAAACTGGGCAGACTGGGATGCCTGACAACTTGGGAGACCAGGATGTTTGACAATTTGGGAGACTGGGACACCTGAAAACCTGGAAGACCAGGACGCCTGAAAACCTGGGAGACTGGGACATTTGAAAATTGGGGAGACCGGGACCCCTGAAAACCTGGGAGACCGGGACACCTGAAAACCTGGCAGACTGGGATGCCTGAAAACTTGGGAGACCGGGACATTTGAAAACCTGGGAGACCAGGACGCCTGAAAACTTGGGAGATGAGGACGCCTGAAAACTTGGGAGACCAGGACACCTGAAAACCTGAGAGACTAGGCACACAAAGTGAGATGGCAAGTAGGTGAATTTTTCCCTTGGAGTAGTAATGGCCTTTGCTAACAATTTCACAAATTACATCTGGGGTTGTATTCTAAGATACTTAAACTGAACATTTCATATTTCACTGGAAGCTACAGGCTTGAGATTTCAAGGACAGCTGAAACATTCCTTTGCCGAGCTCGCTTGCAAACCTCTTTCAGATACAATTCTGGGGTTTCTAGTTTTACAAGGGTTTCTCTGACAAAGTGTGCTGGTACATCAGCACACTACAAACCCCAGGATGCCAGAAGGAGCTATGCAAAGAAAAGCCAGTTTTGACCTAGATTAGCTCTGTACTGGAGTATGTGGCCCTGTTTACACAGGCAGGAAAAGGTGGGATTAATCCACATTTTCCTGCCTGTGTACAAAGGGCCTTCATGACATTTTCAGTCTGGGAAGATCCTGAAGCAAAACTAGAGCAATTGTCTTGGCTAGATTTCTGCAGAGGGAAGTTTGCCTTTGCCTAGGTTTTTGCTAAGGCTGAGAGAGTGTGTCTTCTCCAAAATTATCCTTCCTTCCCTTGCCCTTTTTTTTGTATATATATTTTTATTAAAATTTTTGAATAAAAAATAAAAAACGCCTTCCCCGCTTCCAAGCATCTTTCTTCCAATTGAGTCTGTGTTTACATTCCATACATACATTGTTTCTGTTTGACAAATAATCTTACACGGTTGCTTTTAACATTGTTCCATTACAACTTATGCTTTATCTGTAACATCACTAGTTTACATTACCAACATTATCAACAATCTTTCTTTATTCATTCCTTTACTTATTCTTTTACCTAATTCAAGATTTCTTGCCATACTCTTTCAGAGTTCTGGACTGGTTTATTTTTAAGTGACAAAGTTAACTTTTCTATCTCTACCATATCCAGAACTTTTAATTTCCATTCTTTTATATCAATATAGTTTCTTTCTTTCCAATATTGTGCATATGTCAGTCTTGCAGCAGCTATTACATATAACAATATCCTCTGATGAGATCTTATTTCTCTTTGTTGCCCCAACATATTTAACAGACAAAATTCTGGCTTCATTTCAAAATTTAAACTGTACATTCTTTGAATTTCATCATGTATTTCCTTCCAAAATTTTCTTGCTACCTTACAAGTCCACCACATATGAAAAAAGGACCCCTCCTTTTCACCACATTTCCAACATTTTCCATTCCCATTTTTATTATTTTTTTTCAATCTTTCAGGTGTCATGTACCATCTATGCAACATTTTATAAAAATTTTCCCTTAAATTTAAACTTAGTGTAAATTTTACACCTCTTTTCCATGCTTTCCCTTGATTTTTAAACTCTTTTTTAAAAAAGGATTCAAAGGATTTGCGATTCATGAGATTTGTGGATTCCCAGAACCTCCCAGGGAGCCGGATCCGGATCCGGAAAATTCATCCCATCCCTATTTAAAAAGATAAATGAAGCATTGCAATAAGAATCTTCCAAGCTTACACGTTAGAAGTTTACTTAAACAAAAAGGACTTTGTTTGCCAGAGAATGGAAAGCAGGGAGAGGGCCAGCTGAGCCTCCTGCGGCAGGGAGTTCCAGAGGGTGGGAGCAGCCACAGAGAAGGCCCCGTCTCCTGCGCCTTCACCAAGCAAGCCTGGGACAGTAGCAGGGCCAGGAGAAAGACTTATCCTGCAGATCTTAAAACCGTCACTGGTTCTTATAGGAGCATATGGTCTTTCAGACAGTCCAGACCTAAGCTGTGTAGGGTTTTATAGGTCGTGACCAGAACTTTGAATGGTGCCCGGAAACAAACTGGCAACCAGTGAAGCTGTTTTAGCAAAGGAGCCGCACGTTCCCTGGAACAACGCAACGCCCACCACTGTAGATCCAGGGACCACGGTTCACTTGAGGCCGTGTCAGCATTTGGTCAAAGGGACGCAAGCACACGGCCTTGGCCTACACAGTCAACCCTCCACGTTCAGTAGGGTTAGGGGCGCAGGACCCCCGCGACAGCAAAAGAGGCACAAATATCAAAACGTGCACGTGTGTCTGTCTGTGGGAAGGGGCGAGGCAAGGCGGGGAGAGTTGGCACCCAAAGTCCAAACCAGGTCAGGGCAAGGAGAGGGAAAGGGGGTGAGCTGGCACGGTGGCTCGGGTGCGGGACGCTGGGAGAGGGCTAGAACCACACTGGCTCTGTCTCACCTGAGTGTAAGCCGAACTAGAATCACAGAATCATAGAATCACTGAGCAGGAATTGAGCGGATCAGCCCCACCTCAGCCCCTGCCCCCCGATCAATACACTCACCTCCAGGACAGCATCGCAGGCTGTGATCTGGGTATGCAGCGAGGCAATGTTCTTGCTCTCCTTGATGTCTGAAGGAGACCCGTTAAGGAAGAAGCGAGGAGGAGCCTCGAAGGGAGACCCTGGGGGAGAGGGAGGGGTCCGACGCCCTTCTCCCACCCCACCCCACCCAGAAACCCTCCCTGCCCGCTCAGCCTGAGGATACAGTCCTTGATGGAGGCGTTCTCAATCTGCTGCAGCTCCCTTTCCACCTGCTTGGAGTACTGTCTCAGGTCCACCCCCTGCCGGGCAAAAGCAGAGAGTGGTGGGGTGGAGGGGGAAAAGTTCAGCAGGGTCCCAGCCAACGCTGGCCCCCTCCTTGACCCAGGTCCCAGGCTCTGCCAGCCTTGCCTGTAGCCCCTCTCACCGTTTTCAAGGCCTCCTGCACCAAAGCATCCTCCAAGTTGGCTTGGATGTGGCCTGGAAGAGAGGACAGAAGGAATCACCTAGAGAAGACAGAAGGAATCACAGAGAAGACAGAGAGGATTGTTCGGAGAAGACAGACAGCAACAGCCAAAGTGAGGCTGCCGTTCACCCTGGAGAGAAATGCCTTTTGGGGTGCCACAGGGTTCTGCCCTGGGCCCAGGGCTATTCGACATCTTCATCAATGACTTGAATGAAGGAGTAGAGGGCAGGCTGATCAAACTGGCAGATGACACCAAACTGGGAGGGGCTGCTAATACGCCAGAGGGCAGGATCAAAATTCAAAATGACCTGGACAGATTGGAGAACTGGGCCGAAGCTAACCAAATGAATTTCAACAGGGAGAAATGTAAGGTCCTACACTTAGGCAGAAAAAATGGAAGGCACAAATATACGATGGGGGACACGTAGCTGGATAACAGTGCGTGTGAAAGGGATCTCAGAGTCTCAGTGGACCACAGGATGAACATGAATCAGCACTGTGATGCGGCAGCCAAGAAAACCAATGCAATTCTTGATTGCGTCAACAGGAGTATGCTATCTAGATCGAGGGAGATAATGGTACCGCTCTATTCTGCATTGGTTAGGCCTCATTTGGAATCCTGTGTCCAGTTCTGGGCACCCCAATTCAAGAAGGATATCAATAAGCTGGAGCGTGTCCAGAGGAGGGCGACCAAAATGGTGGAGGGTCTGGAAGCCATGAAGCCTTAGGAGGAGCTGGGTATGCTAACTCTGCAGAAGAGAAGGTTAAGAGGGGACATGATAGCCATGTTTAAATATTTGATGGGATGTCATGTCGAGGAGGGAGCGGGTTTGTTTTCCGCTGCTCCAGAGACTAGGACAAGGAGCAATGGATTTAGGCTGCATGAAAGGAGATTCCACTTGAACCTCAGGAAGAACTTCCTGACGGTCAGAGTTGTCCGGCAGTGGAATCTGCTGCCTCAGTGGAGTGAGGTGGAGTCTCCTCCTCCTTTGGAGGTTTTTAAACAGAGGCTGGATGGTCACCTGTTGGGTATGCTTTGAGGTGTGTTCCTGCATAGCAGGGGGTTGGACTGGATGGCCCCTGGGGTCTCTTCTAACTCTATGATTCTGTGATTCCATGAAAGCATTGGAGGCATTGGAAGGAGGGAGCAGGAGGGAAAAGATTATTAATATAGTTTCGTTTAACATTTCACTACTTTTTTTCCAGTAGATGACACCATATTAGGAAGGGCTGCTAATACACCAGGATCAGAATTCAAAATGACCTTGACAAACTAGAGAGCTGGGCAAAAGCTAACAAAATGAATTTCAACAGGAAAAAATGTAGGGTATTACAGTTAGGAAGAAAGAATAAAATGCACAGATATAGGATGGATGACATCTGGCTTGAAAAAAGTACATGTGAAAGGAGTCCAGAAGTCTTAATGGACCAAAGCTGAACTTAGGCCAAGAGTGTGATGCAGCAGCTAAAAAGGCCAATGCGATTCCAGGCTGCATCAATAGAAGTCTAATGTTGAGATCAAGGGAGGTAATAGTACCCCTCTATTCTCCTTTGGTTAGGCGCCACATGGAATCCTGTGTTCAGTGCTGCACACCACAATTCAAGAAGCATAGTGACAAGCTGGAATGTGTCCAGAATGGTGAAGGGTCTGGAAACTATGCCCTGTGAGGACTGACTTGGGGAGCTAGGAATGTTTAGCCTGATGAAAAGAAGGTTAGGAAGTGACATGATAGCCTTGCTTAAACATTTGAAGGAATGTCATGTTGAAGAAGGAGCAAGCCTGTTTTCTGCTGCTCAGAGACTAGGACATGGAGCAATGAATTCAAACTCCAGGAAAAGAGATTTCATCTGAACATCAGGAAGGACTTCCTGATAGAAAGACCAGTTCTAGAGTAGAATCCATTGCTGCCTCCATGGGAGTGTGGGAGAGTGCCCTCCTTCTTTGGAGGTTTTAAACAGTGGCTGGATGGCCATTTGCCAGGGGTGCTTTGAGTGTATGTTCCCGTGTGACAGAATAGGGTTGGACAGCCATTGTGGTCTCTTCCAACTGTGTGATTCTATGGGCAAAGCTTTCTCTCTGCTCCAGACAGTGTGAACGGCAAGCAAGAGGAGTTAGGTGAACATCACGGACAGGACACCCATCTAAATGTGGACAAAAAACCCCCCTGCCTTTCTGTCCAGGGGAGTTTTGACAGGTTCCCTTTCTGCCTCTTGAGGGGGAAACAACATCCCCCCCCCCTCACGAAGGAATAGGACACCTAACAGGCAAAGGGACTGCAAGAGGGAGAACGGGGAGCTGTACCAGGAAGCCCCCCCTCCATTCCCAACTTACTGTCCACTTCGTCCAGGATGAACTCGTCCGAGGTGAGGTCCAGCTCCCCCAGGTTCAGCTGGAGGGGCTCCTCGCTCTGGCCCTGGGGAGCGGGGGAAAAAGAGACACACAATTAGGCTTTGCAGGGAGGGGAGGAAAGAGGCGGGCAGGCCAGAGGACTGGCGGAAGGCCGTGAGCTCAGTGGTGGAAAGCCAGCCCGGACACAGAGAGTCCTCCTCCCCTGGTAGACAAGGACTCAGGACCACCCAAGGCAACGGGCCGAAGAAAGGGGTCCTGGAATGACCAAAGGGGGATTTCCCGCTAGGCAACCACAGACTGCTTTTCCTCTCAATTTACTCGGCACCAACTTTCTATTCAGTCTTATGTACAGAAGTCCTTCACAGTGCATCTCTTAGAAATTGTGTGCAGGACAATTCTTCTAGTGCTTAAAATACAGCACACTAATATTTCACACTACAAACTAAATATATTTTAAACATTATGCATACGTGTGTGTGTGTGTGTGTGTGTGTGTGTATAACCAATATTCATACTAATATTTCATATTATAAATTAAACAAAAATATATTTTAAATATTATGCGTTTGTGCGTATGCATATTCAGAGAGACTTCTTTTGGTGGCTGAAATGCATTTGCAGACTGAATTAAGACTGGGTTCCACATTTTGACGATTTCTGATTTTTGACTGTTCTATTCCTGACCTGTCAAATAACAGGGAATGCCTGTACGTAAGCCAAATACAACAACGGATTTCACAACGTAAGAGATCGGACAGCCATCTTTCAAGAGTGCTCTAGCTTCGCATTCCTGCGTGGCGGAAGGGGGCTGGACTGGATGGCCCTTGGGGTCTCTTCCAACTGTACGATTCTTAAATAAATAAAAGAACTTATTTTCAAGGCTCACTATGTTGGTCAAAAAGCAAAATATGAAAAATACAGATTGAGTCGATACCTTTATAAAGCGTGAAATAAATTACTAAATTTTATTATTGCGTCCAGCTTTTCTCCCAGTATGAGATTGAAGGCGCTTTAGATTAAATCCACACCTGATGAAGAAAAAGCCTGTGAGTTTCAAAAGCTTGTGTAACTGTTAATTTCACTGCACGCCTGAAAAAATTCCATGGAATCCTCCCTTTCAGCGGCAGGAGTCTATGACTGCCAAAGCCATACCGGTTCGTAGCCTGCGACCTCCTGGGGTGCAACGCTAACCTCCTTTAAAGCCACTGAAAGCTCTGATTTAACAGAGACAGGCAGAAATCCAACGGGTGCAGCTTCCCTCCCCCTCACTTGGCTGCCGCTGGGCCTTCCGGGCCAAGGGCACAACAAGGGCACCGGAGGGGTGTGGGTGGATCTCTGCCTCCCGGGCCCAGGGTGCAAAGAGGGAAGCGCCCCTGAGTCTGGGCAGGCAGCAATTCGCCAGGTGCGGCGCCCCTCCTCCCGCAGGCACCTGCTGAACTGGAGCACACGCAGAGACTCCGGGGAGCCGGAGGGAAAGCGAGGCCGCCCGAGACAGGCACCGGCCCCATGCCGGACGCCGGCGGGGACAATGGGAGCTGCAGCCCACAGAAGCGGCGGACACACGACCCCGTCCCAGCTATTCAGGACAGACCGGAAGTAGGGGTCTCACAGACCGGAAGTAAGGGGACTGGTGCGCAGCCCCACCTCTTCCTCCTCCGTGTCCCGAGAGCGCCGCCGCCGCCGCTCCTCCGGCCCCGCCATCGCCATCGCCGCCGCCGCCGCCGCCATCGCCGTCATGCAGCCCCGCCCGGAGCCCGCCGTCACCCTTCCGCCGCCGCTCTCCGCCGCTCCGGCCACATCCGGGGCCACCGGGGAAGCGACTTCCGGTCCTTCCCCCCCGAGGGACTACAACGCCCGGCATGCCCCGCGGCGCAGGACGGAAAAGGAGCGCCTCGCTCGGGCACCGCAGCCCGTAGAGATACGAAAATCTAGACTGAGGCCTCAGCTTGGGAGCAGCATTCCGGGACCTGCGATAATGTTGTTGTTGTTACTGCTATAAACGTTACCATCAGATTATTATAACTCTTGTAATTATTGCAATATTATATTATAAAAAATTATTCCACATAATGTAATCGTGTAATATAACCATTTTTGTGTACACTGCTAATATTATTACAATTGTTATAATACTCTTGCACTGTATTTTGTCCAATATCCAGTTATATATTAGATTTCAATAAAGTATTGTTTATGTTCTCCCGCCTGTTAATTGATTGCTGGTTTTGTGGAAAGAGCAGAGTGATAATGATAATGATAATGATAACCACAAGAGCAACAACATCAACAATCATAGTAACAGAAATTATTGTTATTATTTCTGCTATAAATGTTAACATCAGATTGCTATAATTATAATAATTACAATATTATATTAGAATATATGTAATTATTTTGTACAGTGTATTTATATAACACAATTCTAAAGTTATACAATTATAATCTTACTATAATCGTTATAGTATTATAATAATATTCTTGAACAGTGTTATGTATAATAATAATAAATGAATCAATTAATTAATAATTTTCATTTATTACCCGCCTCTCCGCAAGGCTCGAGGCGGGGTACAACAGAGGTTAAAATACAATCAAAAACACGTTATGATTAAAATACACTAAATACACTAAAAATATAAAACAGTTCAAAATACAAATATATCATACTTAAATATCATAATTAAAAATATATCATAATTATAAATAGACAGGGCATGTCAGTTAAATATTGGTTTCAATATAATATTGTTTACATTCTCATGTCTCTTAATTTTTTAAAAATTATTTTTCTGAAACGTAAAAGATTGTATAGGGAGGAGCATAGACCTAACAATAACTGATGAATTTAAAACTGACCTAAGCTACCTAATTATACTAATATAAAATACATAAAATACTAATATAAAATACATAAAGACATCTACAAGAAGGTATTTCTACTAAGTGATTTTCCAACACTTCTTAGGATGGATATAGTCATCGCAGTGATAAAATTGCTTCTTCTAGATAAATCTCAAAAAAATCCCTGAAAAGTTAATTTTCAAGTTATAACCACTATTGGTTAGATATTGATACATCTGCCAGTGCCCAGTGGATTTCCCGTTTATTAATTTTAAGGCAAACATGCAAGGAAAGTAATTTGAATTAAAAAAAAAGGAACCCAAACAAGAGGAAGAAACTGTGCAAGAAGAATGGAGGTGCATGACTGAAATTAAACTAGCTGGACTTGAATTAAGGCTAGGGCTAGGTAATTAACAAAACCCGTTACTAAAAGTCTATTACTATCCTCTCTGGCCACTTCCGCACTAGGCTGTTATAGTGCGATGATTCCACTTTCGACGTCCTATGGAATCCTGGGGTTTGCAGTTTCGGGAGGGGCCGGCTGGCCCCTCCCGAAACTGCAAACCCCAGGATTCCATAGGACGTCGAAAGTGGAATCATCGCGCTATAACAGCCTAGTGCGGAAATGCCTCCCATGTATACATATATATGTGTGTGTGTGTGTGTGTGTGTGTGTGTGTTCAGTTTACTAGAATTACTAATAATCATAACCACAGATTGCGACTTCATTAGATTTCTTTCCATAAACGGTTTCCAATCTTCCCAAGAATAAAGGTCTTCAATTCTTCAGTGTTAAATTATTACAATGATTTTATTATTATTCCGTCGGGATTTTTTTTCCCACAATTATTTATTATTTATTGCTATTATTATTCCTCTGATGGGAAATATGTTGGCTCCAGGCCTCGCAAGACCCTAGACAAGAGGTGGCAATGGCAAGGGGTGGAGGTCTCCCGATAAATGTTGGACTACAACTCCCAGAAGCCCCACCCAAGCGGGGCTAGGGTGAGGGATGCTGGGAGTTGGAGTCCACCTGCTCCTCCCACCCGCTTCCCTGCTTTGGTAACTCTATGATAACTCGCAAGGGAGGGGGTGGTTAGAGTGGAAAAGTCAGTCCAAGGACCAGGCTGTCTAGAGATGGTGGGAGTGCGAATCCCAGCATTCCCTACCCTTGGCTGTGGCGGATGAGAGTTGCAGTCTAATAATGCCTTGAGGGTCTCCTCATCCCCCCCCTTCCATCTTGCAAATACAGATGAATCTAGTTCAGAATTTCTTAAGCTTAGACTCTCTACATTTTTTATTTTTTGGACTTCAGCTCCCAGCATCCTTAACCTGTTTCCTTGCTAGTTGGGCTCTCTGAGAAACAAGCCTATAGTCTGCTCTAAGGTTTTATCTCTGTGGCCACAAATGCGGAAGTACAGTTCCAACAAGCTGTGGGGTGTTTCTTTTCTATGTCTATGGCCTCAGAGGCGGAGTTCCAAAAACCAATGGTCTAGCCCATGGTCCGCTCTATCTCTTTCTACCTCTATGGTCACAGAAGAGGAAATGCAGTTTTAAGAACCAGTTCACTCTATGGTTCCAGTCTATCTCTCGGGCCTGGTCCCGACGCAGACAGGAAGCAGGGCATCCCCACCGGAAGCCGGCTTCACACGGCGGGCGGGGCCTATATCCAGGCCGCCGCGGGGCCGCAACTTCCTTTTCCGGCCGCCGCCAGGGAGCGAGAAGGAGCCGCTGCCGCAGCCATGGTGGGTCCGCGAGGCGACCGCCGCGTGTGGTGGTCCGAGTTCGGATCGGCCGCCATCCTCCGCGGGGGCCGCGCCGGGAGGGCCGGGGGCGGCTGGGCCGGGAGGGGGGCGCCTCCCCTGCGTCCTCGGCGGGATATTGAGGGCCGAGGAGGCTTTGGGGGGGCATTCGGTCTTAAGGGGGCTTTGGGGGGCTTTGCGGGCTAGTTGAGGGGGGGCTTACCTGGCGGATTTCTGCCTGCGTGGGAACTTTAAAAAAAAATTAAAAACTCCCCCGACAGGGTAGGCCCCCTGGGCAGAGGAAAAGCAAGCGCACGTGGGGTCTTAATTTTAAAGACGGGCTGTGGGTATTCTTATTGCTATTATTGTTACTTATTAACTTTTATAGCGCCGTCGGCGTATCTGGTGCTTTCTAAATAAAAGAACCCCGAAAGAAAGTTCTCTGTACTAAGGCTTACGTACAAATACGTGTTAGGTATTAGTTATAAATGTCGAAAGTTTTAAATGTGAATATGGAACTTAAATTAAAATTAAACATGAAATCCAGGGCTAAGCCCTTTGTGTGCGGGAAGGCCTGTCCGCCTTTGGGGCTCCAGGGGTGCCGGTGGCCCTCAGAAGGAAGCGCGTGGAGCGCAGACCCGTTCCCCAGCTCCGTGATGCTGTATAATTCTGTATAACGTTGTCGTCGTTAATATCTTGCTGATTCCCGAGTCTGGGGCTCAAGGCACCGCTCACAGCGGTTAAAAGAGGCATCACTGGAAAATAAAGCAAACACGAAGGTTAAAATCATATCGCTTGTTCTTCTCATTACATGTTTGGCTTATTTCCTATTCGTATGTGTGGAACATAGACTCATTTGCTATCTTGGTAGGTCTGTATAGGTTAAATTGTTTTTTATTATAATTTTTCTGATGCCTTTCTGTTCTCTGAGTCTGGGACTTAAGGCTCCTCTTGCAACAGTCGCGAGATCCATGACTGGAATATAAACCAAATACAACAGTTGAATTATGTGTAGATTATGTTATTATTTTTGTTGTAGACGTTTATTTGTACCTTGCTGTTTTCTGACTCTGGGACTTAAGGCACTGCTTAACAGCAGTTAAAAAAGACATACGTGGAAAATAAACCGAACAAAAGTTAGATTATATTACTTATTTTTTTGCTTTATGTGTATTTGGTTTATTTCTTGTTAATATATGTGGAGCATAGACTTGCGTTCTGTAGTAGTAGATCTGTATAGATTATATATTTTTTTGTTATTATTATTTTATGCCTTTCTGTTTTCTGAGTGTGGGACTTAAGGCACTGCTTACAGCAGTTGGAAGAGACCTAACTAGAAAATAAACCAAATACAACAGTTGAATTATATTGCTTATTTCTCCGTTTGTGTATTTGGCTTGTTTTATGTTAATATATGCAGAGCGTAGACTCGCGTTCTATAACTGCAGATCTGTGTAGATTATGTCATTATTTTTGTTGTAGACGTTTATTTGTACCTTGCAGTTTTCTGACTCTGGGACTTAAGGCACTGCTTAACAGCAGTTAAAAAAGACATACGTGGAAAGTAAACCGAACAAAAGTTAAATTATATTACTTATTCTTTTGCTTATGTATTTGGTTTATTTCCTGTTAATATATATATAACGTGGACTTATGTTCTGTAGTATTACATTATATTATTTTTTTATTCTAATTTTTTTACGCTTTTCTGGGACTTAAGTCACTGCTTACAGCAGTTAGAAGAGACCTACCTGGAAAATAAACCAAATGCAACAGTTGAATTATATTGCTTATTTCTTTGTTTATATATTTGATTTATTTTTGTTCATGTATGTGGAGGGGACACTCATGTTCTATAATGGGAGATCTGTATAGAGTATATTACTATTTTTATTGTAAACATTTATTTGTAGCTTGCTGTTTTCCAACAGCGATTACAATAGTTAGAAGAGACATAACTGGAAAATAAACCAAATACAACGCTTGGATTATATTACTTATTCATCTGATTATTTATCTGGTTTATTTTCTGTTTCTGTACGTAGGGCAGAGAATTGTGTTCTATAAAGATAGATCTGTACTTATTATATTATTATAAAACATTTATTTATACTTTGCTTTTCCCAGTTAAGGGACTTAAGACGGCACTTACAGTTAAAAGAGCCGTAGCTAGAAAATAAAATAAAATATATGACTTACTGCTTAAAGTATATTACTCCATGCTGCCCACAGTCCCGCGAAGTGCCTGAGGCCCCCCTCCTCTCGCCCACTTTGCTCCCCTTCAGCCCTGGGGGGCTTCTTGTGGCCAAAAGAGATGCCCTCTTCCTGTTATCTGTGCAGGATTGGGTTTTGGAAACAAGAGCATTCCAGTCTGTTAATTTTTCAAAGAGATTTAATTTGTTTCAGCATAAAAAGAAAGGGAGGCAGGTGAGGAATCTAGCAGCAGCTTTGAAAAGGTTTTGCGTTAGGCTGAGCCTTTTGTGGGTTTTTTTCCCCCCTCTCAAACTGGGGTCTTTGAACCCACAGGTGTATTTGGGCTCAGCGGCATTGCTTCGAAACATGGGAGCGGCGCATTGAGGTGCAGATCGGGACCCAGGCCATAAGCCACCCGAAGTCCCTGGAGGACCAAGGCGAGACGTCCTGCGCACCCAGAAGTTACCTCCGTTTGAGTCGGAGATTTTTCTCTTCCTTGTGGAGCTTAGGATGAGACAGGAGGTTTGTTTGTTCGGACGACGGGTGGCAACAGGGTCTGATGGCAGGTTGCCTGCGGAGCGAGACGGGCAACAAATCCATTTATTTCTGTGGAAATTATAGGAATTATTAGGAATGAGGAAGAGACCAGGCGGCCTGTCAGAAGAGGGCTTTGTGGAAGGCTCAAGCAAGCGAGCCAAGCTACAGGATGTTGGAAAGGGGCCACAGCAAAGCAGGCCCGCCAAAGTTAACAAGTTTTTTCTCCGCTGGACTTGGATCTGTTTTCAAAACTTAACGGATGTCTATTTTTTCTGTTTTGGCTAAATCTGCGTTTGTTTTTGTCTCTTTCTCTCCCCCCAAAGTCTCTCGTGATCCCAGAGAAGTTCCAGCACATCCTCCGAGTCCTCAACACTAATATCGATGGGCGCCGGAAAATTGCCTTTGCCATCACGGCCATCAAGGTCTGCGAGGGAACAGGGAAAGGGGGTGGTCTGGAGGGAAGGGTGGGTGGGTGTGGGGGGGTCTCCTCTCACCTGGAGCCCCGCCTCCCTGTGTTCTGGTGATGGATAGGCCAGTGCAGTAGCTGGCAGGGCAGGTGGTGAGTTCGAGATCCTTTCCTGCATCCCTTCATCTCTCTCTCGGCCCTGGCTTATGTTCGCCTTGACCTGCGGCCTGAAGATTATCTCACTGAGGCTCGGGAGCCTTGGGTGTTGGCGTCTGAGTAGCCCGTTTAAGGGCCGAGGGGGGAACGGAAGAAAGAACAGGACTGGGCGAACTCATTGCTTTTTTAAGACAGGAAGAAAAGAGATTCCACTTTAACATTAGGAAGAACTTCTTGACTGTTTGGCAGTGGAACAAACTGCTATGAGGATGATGAAATTTCCTTTTTTGAATGTGTTCAAACAGGTTGGGTGGACATCTTTTCAGGACTGCTTTATTTTCAGATTCCTGCGTGGCAGAAAGGGGGAAAGGATGGGCTCTTAGTTGCCCAGCTGGGTGCTCTCTGGCCCCACTGTGGGTGAGCCAAACCCCTCAGAGGTCACCCCTGGGTTGGTGGCAGCCCTGAACATCCATCCTCACTCCCCAGCATGGAGTTTGGTGGGAGTTAGACCCCTTTCCCAAGTGTGGAGGCAGCCAGACCTCTACTCTGAACATTTTTCTGCGGTGTCAGAGTTGGAGTGGGGGAACCCCCCAGTTCAACAGACTTCATAGGTCATCTTCTGTGCCAGGCTAAGGAAGCAGTCCGAAAATCCTAGAGTTGGAAAAGACCCCAAAGGCCATCCAGTCCAGCCCCCTTCTGCCGTACAGGAAGAAACAATCCAAGCCCTCCTTTTGACAGATGTCTGTCCAGTCTTTTAATAACCTCCGAAGAAGGAGGAGACTCTACCGCGCTCCATGGAGGCAGCAGCGGATTCCACTGTTGAACTGCTCTTACCATCAGGAAGTTCTTCCTAAGGTTTAGGTGGAATCTCTTTTCCTGAAGTTTGAAGCTTACTGCTCCATGTCCTGTCCTCTGGAGCAGCAGAAAACAGACTTGCTCCATCTTCCACATGCCATGCCTTCAAATACTTAAACATGGCTCTCATGTCCCCTCTTAACCTTCCCCCCAGCTCTCCTCTATGGTTGAAACAGCTGCAGCCAGGAATCTTTTCCTGTTTCCAGTTTTAGGAGAGGAGAGATTTGGGCAAACTCCAAAAACCGGCATTCCTCCAGTGGCAAAGCCCCCCCCCCCCGGTTGCTTTTTTGGCATCAGAAAAGGGTGTGTATGGGGAGACAGTATAAGCAAAGTGCTAACCAGGCGGGAGTTTGTGTGTTGTAGTGCCTTGCCTTTTTGGCTGCTGGAGACTTGAGAGATTTCCTGTGGAGCGAAGGTGCTTCCTGCAAAAGGTCCCATTCCCGTCTTTTAATCTCTCCTCCTCTTCCTCTCCCTTTGCCTGCAGGGTGTAGGCCGGCGTTATGCCCACGTGGTGCTGAGGAAAGCTGACATCGACCTGACCAAGCGGGCCGGTGAGCTCACAGAGGACGAGGTGAGAAGAGCTGCTGTCTCGGTGGGGAGCGGGGGCTTCCCTAATTTAACTGGATTCTGGGGAGACCCAGCATCTGAATGGAAGGCCGTGGGGATGGCCTTCAAAGCCCTAAACAACTTGGGCCATTTCCACACTAGCCTGTTGTAGCGCGATGATTCCACTTTCAACATCCTCTGGAATCCTGGGGTTTGCAGTTTTGGGAGGGGCCGGCTGGCCCCTCCCGAAACTGCAAACCCCAGGATTCCAGAGGATGTTGAAAGTGGGATCGTAGCGCTATAACAGGCTAGTGCGGAAATGGCCTTGGAGTCTCCATACTTAGCAAGGTGCTTTCTCTCCATACATCTTCCAAAGTATTCAGGTCTGCTGCGGTTTCACTTGTGGGAACCCTCGTCTGTGGGAGGGGCTGTGGAACGTGCCTGTCGGGTGTCTCGGCTGCTGGCTCCAAAAGGGTTGCCTGGAATTCTCCTTGGCCCCGAGGCCACTGTCTTCCCAGCATAGTTCCTCTCCTCCAAGGTGGCCCATTGGGCACCAACACACTCTGCCCACCGTGCTCCTGAGGGAATTTTTAAAAGGATACGCACTGTTTTTCCCCCCTCCAAAACCTTGCGAGCTTAACACACACAGGCACTCTGGACCAATTTGGGAAGATGGAGTCACAAGGATCCTTCATGACCCACCTTTGCTTAAAAAAAATCCGTCCCCAACTCCCAGTTGCGATAGGTTGCAACATATTTTTCTTGTGGTCGACCTTTGCTTTAAGTAAACCGAACATTTTCCATGGATATTTTAATTATTTACTTGTTTGTATCCTGCTGTTTTCCCTAGTGGGGCTCAAAGTGGGTTATAATACGATGTAAAGCAAGCAAGATTAAAAGTTTAAAAAGCATCAGGCAAACAGTACAATTACAAATACTGCTGTTAAACCATTAACTTAAACAATGAAAAAACAGGAAGTACATATTATGTATTAAAGACAGCACACCTAATTGTCTCTCCTGCTCCCTGGGTCGCTTCAGGCCGAAGACCCGCATAAAGAGGAGGGTCTTTGGGGGCAGAAAGAGCAGGTGAGAGGGGGCACATTGAACCTCTCTCGGTTAAAGCTCACCCGCCAGTAGTCCACGGGAAGGCTCATTCCAGTTAACGCTGGAGTTGCGCAACTCCAAAATGTTATTTGGCTTTCAGTTGTGTACCTGCTTATTGTATGCTGTCGTTTATTATTCCATTTGTGTGCCGCCTTTCTCCCAGAGCAAGAGCCAATGTAGTTTCCAGAAACAATTAATTTAAAGACGTTCACAATAAAATTTAAAACCAGTTAAAGTCACCGGGTAAAATGGTATGGAATTATTTTAAAAACATAACAAAAATTTTAAAAAGATAGATAAAGCATCACAGTAAGTAGTTTTTCTGCTCACTCATTAAAAGCCTTTGTTGTTCGTTCTCTTGCTTCACAAATATGTTTAAAATACACCTTTAACTCTTTACAAAACACAGAGTGCTAGAAGCTGCTGCTGCCACTGCCCTGGGGCATAGCTCTCCCCATGACCTCTGTCCCTGTCTTCCATCTTGTTTTCACCACAGTGTCCTCCACAGAGCAGGAAGGTGCTGCGGGTACAAGCCAGCACAGGAACTGTGTAGTCTTCCTCCTCTGTCATTTGCTGAGGTTGGATGCCTTTGATTCTGCTCCTTTCCGCCTTGGTTGGCTCCAGCCTTGCGTTGCCCTGATTTGGGGCATTCTTGGCTGTGAGAAACAAAAGATGGCGCGATGCTCACACCAGTCTCTGTTCCTCCAACCAGGTGGAGCGTGTCATCACCATCATGCAGAACCCCCGGCAGTACAAGATCCCCGACTGGTTCCTCAACAGGCAGAAGGACGTCAAGGATGGGAAGTACAGCCAGGTGAGTCTTGGGGGGGGGGTTGGAGGGGTTCCCACCCACCCTCTTAAAGGCCCTGGGGCCTCCCCGCGTGGGATGCCGGCTCTTCCCTCTGGCCCTCCAAGAAGTGGGCAGGGGCTTCTGTTTCCACCGGAGAGGGGGTGATGGAAACTTTGGTGAGAAAACTTGGAAGGGTTTGCAGTGGGTCTGGGGGCTGGCGTTCTGCTCCTTGGACCCTCCCGGGGGCCGCATACACTGTCCAAAGATAGAGGGGGAAATGCCATGAAGAACAGCTGGATGGAAAACAGTTTTATTGGGATTTTTCGCTGTCAAATAAAAATGTAAACAAAAGAGCAAGCGTAGAATGAAAGAAAAAAAGAGTAAAGAAAGGGAAAAGATAGAGGTAAAGATAAGGTACGAGGGCAGGGTGGTCTAGTGGTTTGAGGGGCAGGCTGTGACTCCGGAGACGAAGGTTCAGTTCCTGACTCAGCCGTTGGAAACCCTCTGGCTGCCCTTGGGGGGTCACACCCTCTCAGCCCCAGAAAACCCCGCGATAGAGTCGCCTTAAGTAGGAAATGACTTGAAGGCGTACAACAGCAAAGATAAGAAAAGATACAAAGAAAACAGAAAAAGGAAAATGGCTTCCGGTATTCTTTTTAGCATTTATTTAAGGTATATAATTGTGCAACAATTCCTTATCTTCCTTTCTAAAACACGTACCTATTGTTGTGAAGTCACTTCTGACTGAACGGCAACCCTAAGGTGACCTAATTCTGAGTTTTTCTGGGGCTGACAGTGTGTGATGTGCCCAGGGTCACCCAGCAGGTTTCTGTGGCTGAGCTGAGACTCGAACCCAGATCCCCAGAGTGATAGTAGTCCAAGGCTCAAACCGGTACACCCCCCCAGCTCTGACACGCTGATACCGAAATCCAAGCCTGCCTGTGGAGATTTGCACAGGGCAAGTCTGGCGTTGGATCTCAGTTAAGCCTCTGGCTTTGGGGAGAGCAGTTGGATGATGGGGACTCTGCTGTGGGTTGGAACAGCTTGCCTCGCGGAAACGTTGGAGTCCGTTAAACCCAGGACGCCTCTTCCCTGACGCTCGCTCACCTCCCTCCCTCTTCCTGCCGCGCAGGTCTTGGCCAACGGGCTGGACAACAAGCTCCGAGAGGACTTGGAGCGCCTGAAGAAAATCCGGGCGCATCGGGGCCTGCGCCACTTCTGGGGGTGAGTTGGGGGGTGGGGTTATGCGGAGGGGCAGAGATGGGGGTCGCTGAACAGAAGGGGTTTCCCTCGGTGACAGGAGGAGAACAAGGAAGGAGTCCCGGGGGGCAGCCACTGAGAAGGCCCCGTCTCCGCCGGTCCCACCAGACCGACCTTGTTGGGTGGTAGAATGGAGAGGGGGGGTCCGGCCCCTGAAGATCTTGGGAGGGGGCCTCCTCTTTCTCACCTGCAGCTGCCCTCTGTGTCTTGCTGATCTCCTCTCCTCTCCCCTCCCTCCGCAGCCTGCGTGTCCGTGGCCAGCACACCAAGACCACCGGCCGCCGCGGCAGAACCGTGGGTGTCTCCAAGAAGAAGTAGATCTTTCTGTGTGCGCGAATAAAAGTACCGTTTTCAGCCCCTCCGGCCTTCTCTTTGTCTCCCGGGTGCCGGGCGGGGGGTGGCTGGGACCGGGCATTTTTCTTCCCTCTGAAAATTCCCGTTGGCAGCCGTTACTCCGTGGGCTCGATTTGGGGCGGGTCAGGGAGCGTCCACGCCGGGTGGGGGGAGCAGATTGAGGAGGAGGTGAAAATGCCGTGGGGATGGCGTCTCGTTCCCCAGGCAGCAAACCCAAGAACAGAGATCTTGAACAGGTCTCCCGGGTTGACCTGTTGTTTTGCAGCTGGGGGGAAAAAGAAAGGGGAACTGAAGTAAAGTGACAAACGCAGTGCTGTCCGTTCGGATCTGAGGATGAAGCCACCGGTCCGTCAATAGACAATAGAGCTGGAAAATTTCTAGAGACAGCTGAGAGGAGTGGGGCCTGTGGGTTTAGGAAATATAGGGAAAGAGGGAGTAATTTTTCACAGAGTCTCTACTTGGGATGCTACACCCCAAAGAAAAGGACAGTACTGGAGGGGCAGGAGGGGAAGGGTGAAGATTTTTAAATTCCAGCATAGTTGGTATTTTTCCTGTTCTTTATTTATGTAGCGCTTTACAAGCAAAGGAACCAAAAATCAGTCCTGCCAAAGGCTTGCAGTCTGAAATATATGTGTATGCACACAGAGAGAAAGGGAAGGAAAGAATAATAAAACTAAGCCACACAATTGTAAAGCAGGTTCTCCAGATAAAATACAATACCAAGATAAAGCAAACGGGCAAGGGCATGGAATCAAACTATACAACATTTTAAAACAACATGAAGGTAAAACTGGTAAAGCTCTTGAAAACAGGAATATTTTTACTTGACATTCAAAAATAACGAGGGAAGAAGCAGTCCCCAAGAGCCCAGGGAGGCCGTTCCAAGTGTATAATGGAGCAGCGAGTGCGAAAAGGCTCCTTCCGGGAAGTTTTGTGTTCTCTTTTTCTGGTTTGAGAGTCGGATGAGGGCGCTGGGAGACCAGAGTTCCAGCTTCACTGTGGAAATTACGTGCATGCCCTGGGGTGAATCACACACTCTCAGCCTCAGAGGAAGGCAATAGCGATTTCTTGCTCAGAAATCTGGGCAAGAAAGAAGCCATGTCATGGGAGACTGGAGTTCGAATCCTCCATCAGCCATGGAAACTGACCAGGTGACCTTGGGCAAGTCGTACTCTCAACTTCCATGGTCCAAGCCAAGGCAGCCAATCCTAAATCAGCCACTTCCTCCATTTATTTGGGTCCTGAGGCCCTGTGCCTGTCCCTCCCTAAAATCCCCGCTTTGCCACAAATTGATTTCCTCAGAAATGAACCCCAGAAATCGTTGAAATTCCAGTCCAGGTCCACAGCATGTAACTGGGAAAATGCCGGTTATTCCTTGCGCGGCCGCTCCTGCCCTTGTGCTGCTCTGAATGCGAGGGGCCCTCAGGGGGAGGAGCGGCTTCGCGGGCCCGGCGGCCTCTTTTCCCCCAAGTAAAAGCTCTCCGGATGAGAAGACGGGACTTGGAAATCGGGTCCATTGATACGTCTAGAAATTTCACGGGCAGCAGAACGAGGTTTTAATGCCGGAAGATGATGGCCCCGGAATGAATTCTGTGCTACAAGGAGGTGTGTGTGTGGTTGTGTGTTGGCTCTTCTAGCTTGCACCCTCGAGGCGTGTCGCTCCAGCTATCCATCACCCAATCTCTGCATCTGTTATCTTAGTTTTAACCCTTTTTCGTCCCCGTTTTGGTGTTCTGATGGCTGCGGGCCATCCGGGTGAGAGTGCAGAGAGAGGAGTGTGTCTTTCACGCGGCCGCTTTCCAAAATATTGTGTGTTTGTGTGTGTGTGTGTGCACAAGTATGTCCTTCGCTTGAGGGCACGTGCAACACAGGAGTTGCAAAACCCAGCCTCGTTGTCTGCCTGCTGAGCATTTTGGGTTGCCCGGGCGCTGGCAGCCGTATCTCTGCCTCCAGAGAGAGCCGGGAGAGTCCTATTTAAAAACCCTGGAGGAAGCTGCGCCAGTCGGACTTCTGTCTCGCACAGGACGCTTTTGAGAAGGAAAATTTGGCAAGCCTCTCGGCGCTGAAGAAGTTTATCCTCCTCGAATGCAGAAGCTCTAGAGTTAAAAGGAAGCCCCGGCCTGACGCAGTTTCCCGTCCGCCCTTCCTGGAGTCAGGAAACTGGGTTCCCGGCCCCCCATTGTGCTCCTTCCTCCCCTGGGGCTGGAGGGGAGCCCCCGTGGCCGGAGAGGGAGCGTAAACACGGGCGGCCTCCCCGCCTTGCAGGGACGGTTTTGGGCCGAGCTGGCGAGGAGACGGGATTTCTCCCCGGTCCTCCTCTCTCCCCTCCACTCGTAGGCGGGGCTTCCAGTTTTGGGCTGGAGGGGACACACTTGCTCCTTTACGGCAAAGGTCTTGAAGCACTAAGTATTCGTATCCCACTTTTTTCCCCAAAATTGGGATTCAAAGCAGCTCACGATTTACAAGAGCAATACAATTTGGAAACATACGAAAACAGAATTAAACTAATTACAGGTTCAAAACAACAGCATTAAAAAAAAGGCAATTTTAAAACAAGTTAAAAACAACCATTAAATCAGCGCAGCAGCCCCGGCAATCCGCCTCACTCTCCGGGGCTGCGCTTAAAAATAACTGCTTTGGCAAACGACGAGACCCAGCGTCCCCATGCTGGCCAAGGGGATGCCGGGCCTTGTGGCTGAGAAAAGTAACTTTGCCACGGTGTGCAAAGGAAGCCTGTGATGGAGAAAGAAGGCTGCCAGCTGCTGGGGGGCCTGGAGACCACCCAGAGTCAGCAACGCTGGGGCCAGCGGGGCCAGTGGTCACACGCTGGGCCGCGTAGCCACTGGCACCAGGAAAGGGAGTTCGCACTGACCAGGTCCGAAGGGTTTTCAGTGCTCGCCGCCTCTCCCTTTTCCCTGCCCGAGCCGCTGCCTGCTCCTCCTGCCTCCCGGAGGGCCTCGGCTCCCAGGGAGGAGTCCACCCCGGGTTTTCCTCTCCTCTCTCTCTCTTGTCCGGAGGTCACATCCCGCTCCCCATAGACTTTGACCCTGTTTGCTCCCGCTTCCCCCGCTTCCTCCGACTCATTCCCGCCGCGGCGCCGGGGCTGAGTTCGGGTTTTCCACCGCCTTCCAGGCGCCCCGGGAAATCCAGGTCCAGCCGCCCCTCGCCGCTGTCGGCGGCCAAACTCCCGCTCCGAGTTTTGCTGGGCGGAACGGGGGCCCCTCTTCCCTCCGGTCCCAGGGCGGGTCCAGTCCCGGGTCTTCGGCCCCCGCGTTCTTCCTCCCCAGCCGCCCGGCTCCGTTCCCGGGCGCCGGCTCCGGCCCGGGTTTCCCCCGCCGTTTGTCCCCGGCTCTCCTCCCGGCTTGCCCCATTTCCGGGCTTTCCGTCCTGCCCGCTCCCTCGGCGGTCGCCCCGGGGCCGCTGCGGTCGCCGGCCGGCGAGGAAGGGAGCGGAGGGGCGCCTCTCCGGTGGGGCGAGCGGGGCGGGGGCCGGGGCGCCGATGCCAGCGGGCCGCAAGAGCGCCGGGGGCTCAGCGGAGGAGGAGGGCGGCGGCCCGCCGGGCTAGGGGGCGACTTCTGCGCCGTTCGGGCGAGCTGCGCCTCTGCCGGTCCCCGCAGCTCCAGCGCCTCCTCCTCCTCCTCGGCCCGGCCCCTCCCGCCATGCCCCTCTCGGGCCCCCAGGTGAGACCGGCTTGGGGATTTGGGGAGGGGGCCTCCGTGGGGAGGGTGGGCGCTCGCTTTTGTGCGGGATGGCTACGGGGAGGGGGCGCTTCTTGGGCAGAAGCGTCGCAGAGTCTTGGAAGGGGTCCCCCAAAGGCCATGTAGTCCGACCCCCCTGCCCAGTGCAGGAACCCGCAGCTGACGTGCTCCTCAGAGAGAGCAAAGTGGGAAACTTGGGGATCTGAGAATTGGAGGGGCCCCCCAAAGGCCATCTGGTCCGACCCTCCACCGCGCCATGCACCCCTAAAAGAGATGCCCCTCCAACCTCTGTTTAAAGACCTCCAGAGAAAGAAAGAAGGCCCATCCACACACCCCCCCCCAGGGGATCTTTTCCGCTCTGAAAACCGCCCTTATAGTTTTTTAAACGAAGTTCTTCCCGAAATTTGAATCCCTTTGCTTTGCATCCTGGTCTCCGGGGCAGCAAAAAAGAAGCGCTGGTGGCGTGAGGACGGATGTAGTGTGCTTTTCAGTTTGTAATTCTAGGACGTTTCCGCACTAGGCTGTTATAGCGCTATTATTCCACTTGCAACCTCCTATGGAATCCTGGGGTTTGCAGTTTCGGGAGGGGCCGAGTGGCCCCTCCCGAAACTGCAAACCCCAGGATTCCATAGGATGTTGAAAGTGGAATAATAGCGCTATAACAGTCTCGTGCGGAAATGGCCCTAGACTTATAGGGGGTGCCCAGGGGCCCCCCAGGCCAGCCCTGTCCCGCCAGGCAGGAATGCGCAATTAAGGCTTAATTAAAGACACCTCTGCCTAAGGGCCTCCGAAGAAGGAGGAAACTCCACCTGCTTGTTTTGGGGTCTCGGTGTTAGTGCCTCTTTGACTGTTCTTCCTTAAATTGTGGGCTGCTTTTGAGTCCCACTTTTGTGGGGGAAAGTGGGATGTAAACGAATGCAGCAATCTCACTAGTGCCTCCAAAGCAGATTTTGAGGGGTGCTCAGTTGGGTGAAATTTGGGGGGGGGACTCACTGTAGAGAGTTTGCGGGGTTCATTGGAGGGGGTTTGCAGAATGGGGGGTGACGGCCCCCCCTTGACGGGGACTTGGGGGTTGGCGAAGATGGCCCCCCCGACATTTTCCTCTTCTCTGCTTTCTCCCCCTCCCACCACGAAGCTGTCCTAGAGCATCCAGAGGCGGGGGGCCGGATGCTGGCCCGATCCCTGCGCCACCTGCTAGACGGGGGAGGCAATGACGACACCGGGGTGACCCTTAGCGCCTTTCGAAGCCGGACCCCCGACTCGACGCGAAGCCCCCCGACTCCTGAACAGGCGAGTGGCAGCAGAGATGGAGGGAGGGGGCAGTGGCGGGGGGGGAACAGAAGTCACAAGTGATTGCTACTCCGTGTAATTATGGACTTGGCGCTAATTGGGGGTGGACCCCCCCCATTATGTGTGCGTTTGTAGCAATTTTCCCCTGGCGGATCCAATGTGTGGGCTGTCGCCGGCTGCTTGTGTCTTCTGCACGGAGCGTGGAGCAAAGGCTGTGTGGACTGCAACTCCCAGAATCTGGCTGGGGATTGTGGAGGTTGCAGTACAAAACCTTTCCCAAGCTTTAGCTGTGTGGTGTGTGTGTTCACGCACCCCTTTGGGTGAATGTTGTAGGTTCATCAAGGTGTGAGTTTTTGCATGCAAGAGGCTGCTTTGCAAGCGGCCGGGGTGTGTGTGTGAGAGAGAGAGAGATCTGGTTGCTGGTGTGTGCAAGAAGGGATCCATGTGTGTGTGTGCATGTGTGTGTGTGTGCATGCCAGTGAGTGTCAGGACTTTGTTTATCGCCTCTTGGTTGTGTCTCCTGGGTGACACATCACAAACTTTGACCTGCTGCCGCAGTTGTGTCTGCAAGGAGTGTGTGTGTGGCTTGCCTGCATATGCCGCGGCTCACCCCTTTCCAGGTTGTGTGTCTGCATTGTGTATCTTCATGCACAGCTTTCTAAAATTGTAAATTTTATTAAGGATTTTTCAAAATACAGGCAGGGAAAAGACAGAAAGAGACAAGAAGATACAAACAAACAAAACAAGGAAGTTGCTAAATAATAACTATTCAGAATGAATAAAGATAGTAAGAAATGGATACCAAAAAGAAAAAAGATACAAATTGATTTCCGGATTTGTTATTGCAGATTGTAGGTAGCTCTGTAAGGTAGTTTATCTGTTTAACAAATACTATTCAAACATTTCAAGTGCTGTTTTCCCAAACATATTAATTATCAAAACCTACGGTCGGCACACTGTATTCTTTTCCTTGCATAATAGGGGTGTGTGTGTGTGTGTGTTCTAAAGGTTGCCAGTCTTTCGAAAAAGTCTCCTCTGATATATTTTTTTTCTTATCAATGTCTTCAATTTGACTGTGGACAAATTTCTGTATGCCTTTCGGCTGCTCTTGCCCAGAGTGTGTGCTCCTGTGTGTGTGTGTGTGTGTGTGTGTGTGTGTGTGTGTCAGACTTGGCTTTGTGTGCAGTAGCTCCCTCCTTTCCCGGTTGTGTGTCTGTGTGTGTCTCTATGCACACCTTTCGGCTCCTCTGGCCGGGGTTGTGTGTGTGTGTGTGTGTGTGTCTGAGCATTGCTGACACGCACCTCTTTTGTGCAAGGGGGAGGTGTTGGTGTGGGGAAGGGGGAGGGAAGTTTTGCTCAGCTCTGGGGAGGGGAGGGGAGGGAGCCCCCTGGAATCCAGTTGGGCCTGTTTTTGGGGAAGTCCTGTGGGGCGGGGAAGGGGCCAGGCCAAATTTGGCAAAGCGGAAGGAGAGCAAGGAAGTCGGAGGAAGACAGAGAGAGAGACCGAAAGAAAAACAAGATTTAGAGCGGGGCGGGGGGGCAGAAGTCGTGAGGATGGGGTGGGGTGGGCACCGTGCTGTCGGGGCTCCCCCAAATCCAGAGCCGGTCCCCTGACGCCGCTCTCCCGTCACTCTTCACCCCCGTTTTCCCCCACACCCCAAACTTGCCTTCCACACCTCCCTGTGGTGTAGCCAGGGAAGGGCCTGGACCGCTCCGCAGGGGTGTGTCTGTGGGTGCACAGGCTGGCTGCTTTTGGGGTGCGGAAGGGGGAAACGGTTTTGTACAGCGGGGAGTAACTGGCTGGCCACCCCGATGAAGGTTTTCCTCCGCCTGGGGGGGTGCCTGGAGCCGGGGGGTTCTTCCGAGAGGGGGGTGCTCCTTACCCGGACCCGGTGGTACTGCCTCCCTGTTAAGGTGAGCCCCTCGATCTGTGTTTTGGGAGGGGGCAGAAACAGAAAGGAGAGGAGCGATTCCTTTTTTTTTCCCAAACATGTCTATTAATTTTCATCGTTTACTCCCCAAAATTCCAAACCAGGCCCCTGTGACGTTGTGGGAAGAGGCGGACGAAGGGGTGATCTACACCGTCAGCTCTCGGTCACCGGTGGGCACCAGGGGCACGAGGGTAAGTGCTCCCAGAAACTTTTCCGAAAGCTCTTTTTGGACTGCAACGTGCAGGCCCAAAAAGGGTTCTTTAAAAAATTCCTCCAGCTCCTGAGCAAAGCCACTGGTCTGTTTGTGCGCGGGAGATTTCTCTGCAAATGCCAGGAAAAAAATATTAATAAATCCGTGTTTGTCTGGCTCTGTTTCGGCCCAGGGCGAGGAGGCGGCCGTTCCAGGTCACTCTCCCTTCGCGGCCGAGGCCCCGCCGGTGTCCGGTTCCCGGTCGCGGGCCCTGAAGGCGGGCACCTTGCCCCGGCTCGTCCGGCACCTGTTGGAAGCCCCCGGGCTGGGCGACGCCTGCTACGTGCCGGCCTTCCTGGCCACTTACCGGACCTTTGCAACTCCTCGTGAAGTGGTGGGACTTCTGCTCGACAGGTTTGCAAGGAAGGGATTGGGGTTGGTGTGTGTGTGTGTGTGTGTGTGTGTGGAGGCTTTTTCTGCAACTGTTGAAGAATTTTTTTCTGCAATTTTTGTGCTTTTGCAAAGTGTGAATGCTTTTTCTGTTTGGCAGGCACAAATTCCACAGGTGCTGCTGGCAGGGTTAGAGCGCTGAACTAGGACTGAAGAGTTGTTGTTGTGTACCTTCAAGTTGTTTTGGATATATGACGACCTTTAGGCAACCCTATCACAGGGTTTTCTGGGGCTGAGAGTGTGTGATGTGCCCAAGATAACCCAGTGGGTTTCCATGGCCGAGCAGAGAATCGGACTCGGGTCACGGTCCAGCACTCTCAAACTACGGCACCACGCTGGCTCTCCAGGACTGGGGAGAGTCCATGTTCTCATGCAGGTGGACTACCTTGCAGGGCTGGTGGGAAGATAAAGCAGGCATGAAGAGAACGGTATACCTCACCTTGAGAGGAAAGAAAATGGTTAAGAGAAAAACTGCTGAATTCTGCCCAAGCATCTGCACAATGGGGGGAAGCTTCACCTGGTGAATTGCTGCCTGTTAGGCAACTGTTGGAGCCTCACCGGAAAAAAGTGGTGGTCCTTAGAGCATCTGAGAGGGATGGATGGAGACTAAAGCCATTCTGCCTTTTAAATCTTATTTTTCTCCCTCCCCAAGGCTACAGGAAGTGATCAGGCCGGGTCTAGGCGTCACCCCAGAAGCGGCGGAGTTGCGACGGTGAGTGGGGCCCCCTCCTCTCCCTCCCCCTGGCCCCTAGGGGCCCCCAGGACTTGGCTCCTCCTTCCGGATTTCCCCTCCATCTTTTAAACCGTTTCCTGATTAATTAAATCCATATTTTATCTGGACTTTGTAAGTGTGTTGAAGCTTTGTTCTCTTGGAAATGGGCACCTCTTTATCCCTAGAGTGGCGGCTTTTGATTATTAAATGGTTAAAGCTGAATGCACTCTTTGCATGCTCAGAGGCACAGTTGTTTCTTCCAAGCTTTGTGTTCTGCACTGAAGTCCATTTGCTGTCTGGTACTCTTTCTCTCTTCTTCCTGTCCCTGACACTTGTGTGTGTTGGTGCCTATTCTGGGATTTAGAGCACCACACACACAAAAAAACAGGGAGTTGGACTAGATGTCCCTTGAGGTCTTTTCCACCTCTTCATTTGTCTCCTGACTCACAACTTTCCTCCCTCTGCCTACTGAGCGCTCCCTTCAAATACGAGGCATGATCTTTGGAACTTTTCTTTCGGTGACGGAGGAACTAAATTTGGGAAAGCTTACTTTTTAGAAAACTACAGCTCCCAGAATCTTGTTGTGAAGGGAGTTCTGGGCATTGCTGTCCATTGCTGCTGGTTGTTTCCATTCCTTGTTGTGCCGGGAGGCCGTCCCTTTCAGCTGTCCACCGCTGGAGGCTGGAGACGGAGGTTTTCTTGTGGTCAGCCATCTTGTCTGGAGTGTCCTTTGAAGGGGGCCAAGTGGATAGATGTGATGCTCATCCCTAAAAAAAAACCCAAAGAAGGAGGAGAGTCCACCACACTCCACTGAGGCAGCAGCGGATTTGCCAAACCACCCTCGCTGTCTGCAAGTTCTTCCTAATGTTTAGATGGAATCTCTTTTCCTGATGCTTGAAGCGATTCCTCCGTGTCCTGGTCTCCGGAGCAGCAGAAAACAGGCTTGCTCCGTCTCCCCGATGACTTCCCTTCACATATTTAAATATGGCTCTCATGTCACCTCTTAGTCCTTCTCTTCTCCAGGCCAAACATCTCCGGCTCCCTTGGGCCCTCCTCAGGGGCTTGGAGACGGATTGGGTCCCTCTTAGCACGTACTGGGTGCTGCCGGGGGTCTCTACTTCGTCTGCCCTTGCACACGAAACCTTATCTGCTTGTTCACTGGACTGATGGTTGTGGCTCAGAGGAGGCGAGGGGAAGGCACTCTGCATGCCCTCAGAGGCCCCGTGTCCTAAAGGGATATTGTTTTTCAATGGGACAAGACACAACTTGGAAAAATTACACTCTTTTTTCATTGGAACTCCCAGAATCCTCTAGTCAGTGTGGGCATTGGGGAATTCTGGGAATTACGATCCAGAGAGACATTTTCCTAGGCTCGGGTCTAGCGTCCTGTTTTTCAAAAGCAAGGAGCAAATTGCTCGCTCTCTGTCTTGCAATACTTAGAACGTCAGAATGAAACGAAACAGGTGTGGATTCGAGGCAGGCAAAAAGAAAATTCACTTTCACACCGCAGGCTGTCGTTAACCTGTGGAACTCTCCGCCACTGAAAGGGACGCTGACCACCCCTGATACAGATGTCTTTAAAAAGGGTGGTGGGATTTGCGATGAATGCCAGGAGGCACAAGGGCGGGAGCGGGGATCTAGCATGCCTATGCCCAGTATCGTACATCCAGCTTCAGGAACAGCCTGTCTTTGAGTATCGCCAATTTTCTATTTTAATATTCACTTTTTGCCAGTTGTTAAACTGCACTGTTGTTTTAAATTGTGAGCCACTTTGAGTCCCAATTTTGGGAAAAAATGGGATACAGATAGCATTGACTCCCTGCCTCTGGGGTTCCCAGTGGGGCACTGGGTGGTGGAGAAACAGGCACAGCTTGGAGAAGTTCCTTTTTCAGACTTGGAGAAGTTCCTTTTTCAGACTCCCCATTTCCTGTCCTTGCTGTCCTTCCATCAGCAGGTAAAAACATTTGTGCCATCGGGCTTCTACAAACTGACAACGGTTGCTCTTTTTAATGCTACGAGATTCTGGTTTTTTTTTTTTTTTTTTTAAGATCTGTAAGTAGTCTTTTAATGCATTGCAATATTTTTAAGGTGTAATGTTTTTAATTGCATGATTTGTTTTAAATCTTATATTTATGCTTTCCTGAATGGTTGGTATTGTTTTGAATTTGTATTGTTTTAAGTATGTTGCTAGCTGCCTTGAGTTGCATTATTGGGAGAAAAGAGGGATATAAAGGAAAATAACTATTATTATTATTATTGTTATTGTTGTTGTTATTATTATTATTATTATTATTATTATTATTATTATTATTTCTCAGACTTTGGGGCCAAGTGGGCCCCGTTTCTCCCATCTGGAGGGGACCCAATGGACGCTCACGGATCATTCCCCCTTTCTCTTCTCTTCCCTCCTCCTCCCCTGGCAGATCTTTGGGGTCCTTGCTCTGCTCGTGGCTTGATGGCTACCCCGAAGACTTCGCTGGCCTGGAGCCCACCTTGCAGGACCGGCTCCTGGGGCGGCTGCGTTGGGCCCTCGGGAGCGACTCGGAGTCCGAGAAGACGCTCCTGGCCTCTGGAGGGAGGGAGGGTCCGCCCGGAAGGACCCTGGAGGATCCCGCGGAGTATGAGAGCGTCGCAGAAAATGGAGAGGGCCAGCAGGACCCCGACCCCCACTACGTCCTGGGGTTGCAAGCGGAGGATGTGGCCGCCCACCTGACTGCCACGGATGCCGTGAGTGCCGGGGGCCATGGTGGGGTGGGTGGGTGCGTGGGAGGAATTCCTCGGGGGGCTCCTGCTTTGCATGGTGGAAAGTCCTGAGTTCAAGAGCCCGTTTCTGCCCTTTTCTAAATCTCAGCCCAGCACCGAAGGGGAGAACGCCCCAGAATCTTCTTGCTGCTTCTGAGTGTCAAGTTCCGAGTTCAGGTTTATTCTGCGTGAGCCAACCAGGCTTTTGCGTATGACCAAAAGAAAAAAGAAAAAAACCAATCTTGTATCCAAACATAATTAAGATAAAATAGTTGGATTAGTCGTAAAAGCATACAAAAAGGGTCTGAGATTATATCTTATTGTCAGATAGGCTGAAAGGTTCCCTCTTTGCCAGGGGTAACTTGAGGTACTTGGCTGATCAGTAGGTACAGCTAAGTGCCGGGTTTTGTTTTGTTTTTCTTTTTTGAGATAGCAATAAGAGGATCAAGGTACTGAGTTCTTAAGTCTGAATACAAAGAATATTTCAGGGGAAGAAATTGCATGAATTTTGCACCTTTCTACAGCCACATGGGCACCGAGTTCTGATTATCAGACGATGGGGGTGGTCTAGTTGGCCACAAGGTATCCTTTGCAACTCTCCAAAATTTAATTTTGCAATCCAAAATTGCCTGGTGAAACTGTGAACAGCTCCCTCAGGGCTGATGCATCATTAAAGAGCTATCTGATGTGTTATTTTTCTCTAAATAAATAGATAAATACTTCCTAATTGGGCAGCTCCAGCCTTTCTTTTGCTTATTTTTGTTTCCCACTGGGACACTGGGGCAGGTCTGGGGAGACAGCAAAAGTCTGGATAAGTTCCTTTTGCGGGGCTACCAATCCCCAAAATCTTTAAAGCCAAAGATCTTCTACAGGTTGAGTTTCTCTTATGCGAAATGCTTGGGGCCAGAGGTATTTCAGGTTTTTGGTTTGGTTTTTTTTCCTGATTTCGGAATTTTTGCATATACATAATGAGCTTATATACCATTCTTTCAGTGGGGCTCTGCTGTTTTGTCGGTTCTTCTCCTCTTGCCTTATTCCTGTAAAAAGTTATAGAGGCTCACTTGGGAATCACGCACGCTGCTCACGAAGAGGGGGGAAAAGACCCCAAGCCGACCGAGAGGCTTTGCAAGCAGTGTGCGGTTGATCTCACGCGAGGCTCCGTAATTCCCTTCTGTGCCCTCCAGGAAGAAGACTGGGTTCCCTTTTGCAAAAATTTAGGCTTTTGGAGCATTTTGGGTTTCTGGAGAAGGGACCCTCAACCTGTATTTCAATAAGTCTTGTGTACAAGTTTTGCGTGATAGAATAGCTCGGTTTTCTGTATTTAATTTTTTTCTCAGTGTTATTGATTTAGTTCTCTTCCATTCTGGTGTTTTCATTCCTTTGCCTTAATGAATTTGAATTAGGAAAAAGAATGCAATCTCTCCAGCCAGCCCGTTTGGCCCAGTTTTGGATAAGCGGGCTGAGACGGGCCTTTCCGTCTCTCGCTTTTTGCCGGATGGAGGACAGTGGGCCGTTTGGTCTCCCGCCTGTCTCCCTTCAACTGGGAGTCCGGGCAGCCCACAAATATCAAAACACATACAACTAAAGACACAGAATAACATTTTAAAAGAAATGCTCACAAAATCTAGGCATCCTCTCTGTCCACTGCTGGTTTACGCATTTCCAAAAGGCACAAAGGGGACTTTGCACGTGGACCAGAGCTCTCTTGCTTGGCCTGCATGCATGTTTTAACTTTATTTTTTACCACTATTATTATCATCATCATCATCATCATCATCATCATCATCATTCTCCTTGGTCACGACGGCCCGGCTCTCGTCGGAAATTCCCTCTCGCAGTAAAATACCGCTTGTGGGGTTTGGACGGCTCGTGAATTAATTGTGCTTTTAATGTTGTGGGTTGCTCTAAATGCATTGTGGCAAATGCTCCCTTTGGAGAACAGAAGCACGGACTGTTCTTCTCTTTATAAATTGTAATAAGTAAGTAAAATGCCCTCTGGGCCCAGCATTAAACGCCAGCCTCTGGCCACATTGCACATGCTGGCAGAACTAGGAGTGGGCTGTGAGTGTGTGTATTTGTGTGTGTGTGTGTGTGTGTGTGTGTGTGCGCCCATTAGCCTGGTCCTCTCCTTGCTGTCCTGTAGGCAATTTTTAAAAAAAGTTATTTATAATCAAAGGAATACCTGTTTACAAAAAAAAGAGAGAGAGACAAGAAAAATTAAAACACCAACACAATACTATCTCATACTAAACGAAAAGTTAAACGCTAACTTACTAAAACACAGAAACAACCAGTATTGTAAGAAAGAAAAATGTTCTTAAAAAAACAACAACTCGTGTTACTCTACCACTACAGAGACAAGTAAGTAATGCTGCTGGAATTACTGGTGTCTGTAGCCACAAATTATTGCGCTGTTAGATTTCTCATTGCGCAAAAAGTCCTTAGACTGTTTCCAGTCTTTCAAACAATCTTCATCTGGCTTTTCCTTTAAAACCCACATTAATTTGACCGTTTGGGCTAACTCTGTAACCTTCACAATCCATTCTTCTGTCACTGGCACTTCAGTCCGTTTCCAAGTTTGCAAACGGTATTCTTGCTTCTGTTATCCGATAAAGAAGAAGTAATCCGTATTTACTACCCAATTCTAAGGAATACCTATTTTTCAAAGCGAGGATTTGCCAGGCATTCTCCATCCAGCAGCTGTTTTTGCTCTTTCCCCCCGTTTTATAGTCTTGTATATTTTGATTGCATGTACCAGTTGATTTGCTCCATATGATATTGTATTTTTTTTCTGCATTTTATCTGTGTAGTTTGTTTTACAACTGTTTTGTTATACTCTCCTTCCTCTGTGTTTGTGTGTATATATACATATATATTTTAGATTGTATACCTCTGGAAGGGCCCCCGGGTTTTGGTTGTTTTACTTGTGGGGCGCCAGGTACAAAATAAGATGCTGTAACAATCACAGATTACTGCTTATTGTACATTATAGTATCAATCCTTATTATTAACTTTATTTTCCTAGTAAGGCCCCAAAGCGCCTCACAATATTTTAAAGAAAACGCAGCTAAAAATCATGGCACCCAAAAGTCAGAATGCAAACTAAATGATTCAAATAAGAATTAAAGTTTAAATACATAATTAAAACACAAAACGTTCAGAATTTCTGCATGGCTGACAATAGGCAGCTCCTTGCGTCACCCAGGCTAGTGCGCATGGATGTCGTTATACAAAAGTAATTGCGATCACGGTAATAGCAGTAACGAGCGGATTCCCGCTGCCCTGGGTCTCCTCTCTTTCCCGCCAGGATCTCTTCCTGCGCCTCGTCCCCCACGAGTGCCTGGGGTCCCTGTGGTCTCAGCGGGACAAGAAGGGCCACGAGGGGGTCTGCCCCACCGTCCGGGCCACGGTGGCCCAGTTCAACCTGGTGGCCAAGGCGGTGGTCTACTCCTGCCTCGGAGACACGGGGCTGAGGGCCACCCAGCGGGCCCGGCTCCTGGAGAAGTGGATCCGGGTGGCGGAGGTGAGTCTCTGGACCGGCGGCAGGGGCTGTTTACTGGGGGAGGGCGGGGGGGCAGGGTCTTTCTGGGGTTGGCACCCCGGTTGTGCAGTGGCCACCCCTGGAGGCCCCAGCTCAGGGATGCTTCCAGCGCCAAACCGGAGCGTGTCTGATGTAGAGTCGAGGGCTTTCACGGCCAGAGTCCATTGGTTCTTGTGGGTTTTTCGAGCTTTGAGGCCGAACGCGGTCTCAAAGCCTGAAAAACCCACAAGAACCAAGGCACGTCTATTTGTTAACACCTTCAGGGCCTTGTCGCTCTTATCCCAATTTGCACATGTGCTATACTTTGTTTAAACTTGTTTTAACTGGCTTTAAATTAGCTGGTTTTTAAGTGAGAAGTGATTTCCTAAACTTTGAGTCTTTTGAATTTAGGATTATTTTATTGTCTTAAATTGATTTTATCATGCGTTGTCATGAAAACCTCAGATACGGCAGAGGATATAAACAATTTGTCCAGGTTCAGTGGTCATTGTTATTTTAAACTGGCTGGTTTTCAGTGAGAAATGATTGCATGTATCTTTAGTCTTCCAGAATTAGTGGTTATTTATTGTCTTAAACTGATGTTATCCTACACAGCCTTGTGATCCTCAGATGTAGGACAGGATATAATCATTTTAATGAATACAAGAATGAATTTTGGGGGTCTCCCCTCATCTGTCTCTCTCTCTCTCTTCCCTTCCAGGAGTGCTTCCTCCTCCGGAACTTCTCCTCGCTCTACGCCGTCGTGTCCGCACTGCAATCCACCCCCCTCCACCGGCTCAAGAGGACTTGGGAGGAGACGTCGAGGTTGGACCCCCCCCCCAATTATGGGCAGCCCTTGGGTTGAACGTGGCCTCGGCCCCACCAGTTTGCAGCCACTGGAAACCCCCAACCCGTCAAAAAGAATTAAAGTTTTGCACACATTTTTGGGTAGTTTTTATCCCAAACTGGCTGAATGAGCTGAAAACCAGCCAAAAATGTGTCAGGTTACTTCCCCCATCCTTTCAAAGCCCCCCAAAGCCCCCAGCCTTCCCAAATCAACTGAAAAGTGACCCAAATGGTGGCTGTAAGTGATGCAATGCCATTTCCAGTCTGTTGGGGAGGGGGGGTGTACTGGTCATCAACCCCTTTGCTTCTGACTCTCCCAATAGTTTGGGACTCTACCTCCCTGAACTTACAATCATAAGTTGAACATGAGCCAGCAGTGTGGTACTGCAGCAAAGAAAGCAAATGCTATCTTAGCCTGCATGAATAGAACCATAGTTTCCAAGACAAGGGAAGTCATAGTCCCCCCATATTCTGCCCTGGTCTGGCCTCATCTGGAGCCCTGCGTTCGGTTCTGGGGGCCTCATTTTAAGAAAAATAGAGACGGGTTGGAGCGAGACACGAGGCCCCTTCCAACTGTATGACTCTAGGATTCCCATCGTCCTTGCCCACGGGCCTTGTTGTCTGGAGCTAGTGTTGGTGTCCCAAGTATATCTGGAGGGCCCAGCCCGCCGCATGAGGGACTCCATGGGGAGGGTCTCCGTCTCCAGGCCTCCCTCCTTTCCCTGCCTCTGGCAAGTCCTGAATCTTCCCCATGACCTGGGAGTCCTTTCTGATGGGGACGGGAAGGGGGGAGGGGGGAGGGAGGGATTTGCAACTGGTTCTCCCTCCCCATCTTTGCAACTGGCGAGCAGGGGCTGTTGTTGGTGCCAGTGGGGATGTTGCGAAATCACGTGTGGAGACATCTGTTTTTTGCAAGAGGGACGTGGAGATCCAGAAGTTGCGTGGGGAGGTTGCAAAGACTTTGGTGTCTCCCCCCCCCCGTTTATTCCAGGGACTCCCCAATGAGACCCACTGTAGGCTGGTCGCCCTGGTTCCCTGGAACAAGAGTGGTTGCATTTAATTTTGCAAGAAGTTTGGGGTCTCTGTGCCATCCAACTCTGCCAATGTGGCAGGGGCAGCCCTGAGTACTCCTCTGCCATCCCACTTTTTCGGCTGCTCTTAAAATGTCCCAGTTTCACCCTCTGCTTTTCATTTTCCCCCTTTGTCCTTAGCTTTCTTCCATTGCTGCAAACTGAATTCTAAGTGCAGAAGTACTTTTCACTCTGTTAACTCAGCGGGGGGGAGACGAGGAAGAAGCCAAATCGGTGTCACGTCAAAAAAGAGAAAGACCCCCCCTAAGTTCATGCCTGGTGCCCCCAAAAGACTGACCACCAACTGAGTATCTTCCAACAGAAGCTTTTATTGATTTATTGCACACTAAAGGCCCTGGGCCCTCAGGCAAATCCAGAACCCAGACAAAGGGTTTACAGTCCTTTAAATACACTTTTGCCAACACCTGAACCCTTATTTGCGTGGTTACTAGTCCATGATCTGTTACTTGATTGGTTCCCGAGCCACCTTGGGTCCCAATTCCTGGAGAAAGGCGGGCTACAAATACAATAAATAGATAAATAAATAACACCCCCCCCAAGCCAAACCTGATTGGTTAATTCATAAGTTGCCGCTGGCACGCTTTTCTTGCTTCAGCTCCTACCTATAACATGTCCCAGGTCATACTGACGATTTAGCTTCTCTTCTTAGCCTGTATCAATTTGCCTTCTTCCTGGCTTTATCCACTAGGGGAGCGTTGATCTTCCTCGTTAGGGTACGGTCTCTTCCTTAGCTCGTTAAAGCAGCGTCCACTCTTCGGCTCATTTAACTCTCCAGGAGTCTGTTTGCTCTTTTCCCCTTTTCATGTGCCCCCTCCGTGCACTTGTTCTTGCAGTTTCGGTGACTTCCATTGTCTCACGATGAATGAATACATGGATTTATTTCTGTCCGGCCCAGAATGGGGCGGCATCTTGTCTGTTCTCCCTTGTTAATATGGGTTGAGCCTCCCTTATCTGGGAATCCAAAGACCCGGGCTTTCTCCCACCAGCTGCCCGCTTCTGCCTGCGAGGCGGCGGCGGCGGCGGCGGCCTCTCTCCCGCCCGTCCGCCTCTCCCGCCCGAGAAGCGCCGGGGCGGCCCCGCGAAGGCAGAGGCGGGCGACTGAGGAGCTGCGAAATTGCGGGAAGCACGAACCCGCACCGAGCACGACGCTTGGGTTCCTGCCGTTTCACGGATCCCGAGTCTTTCTCCAGACCTCCCGTCTCGTGCACAACACAAATATAGTACCTAAAAGGTACTATAGTCCAAAATCCAAACTAATCCAAAATATGGAAGGCCGCCGGTCCCAAGCGTTTCGGACGAGGGAGGCTCAGCCCAGTCGGAGGGTGAGCCTCTCTGCTCTTGTAGGGCTGGGCTAGGAAGCCTCTTTGGCCAAGTGCCTCGGGTGCTGTCGCCTGACCCAACTTCTCTCTCGCCGTCTCCCCCCCCGCCACCCCCAAATCCCGTCCCCCAGGGACTGCCTCCGCTGCTACGAGGAGCTCGGCGCCGTCTGCTCTGAGGAGGACAACTACAGCCAAAGCCGGCGGCTCCTCTTTCAGGTACGCGGGGGTCCGCTGGAGACTCTGCTGATTCCTCCCAAAATTGTGAGGGGCTGATTTCTTGTGGCGGTGAGTCCCACAGTGCGACTCTGCGCTGCGCGGGAGAGGAACTTCCTTTGGAGAAAAAAAGCAAGGCCAGATCCAGGGGTGGTTTCAGAATGTTTCGTTGCGTTAAATTATTCTGTTGTTAAAACACAGATAATTAAAAAGCTCATGAAGCAGAAGAAGTTGGTTGCAGCTGAATCTCCCCCCGTCACTGAACAATCTGATTTAATTTTTTCGTGAGGTTTTGGGTGCCTACTTATCAAAACTGAGTTTTTTTTACTCCCTTGGGGGCCATTTTAAGCCCTTGGGAGACGTTTTTTAAAATCAGGAAGCGCTTTCCAGGTTGGCTTAAAAATATGGCCAAAATGCTCTCCATGCCTTCTAGAAGGCATTTTTGGGGCAAAAAAGAGATTTGATTTTTTGGGGGTGAGGGATTTGTGGCCCCCTTGCCCCTCCCGGTTGCTGCTGCCCAAAATAATCTAGGAATCGCCACATCTTCTGCTTGCTTTGGATTGCTTCCGTGACTAACACGTGCCTTCCAGCTATCCCGATTTGATGGGGACAGTTCCAATTAATGCTCTGCTATCCCGTTTTTTTCAGCAGCATTTAAAATATCCCAGTTTCTTTTTCCTCTTCCACTTTCCTCCGATTGCTGCAAACTGAGTTCAGATTGCAAGCGCGGTTTGCACCCAGGGAAAGGAGCGGATGAAGCAAAGTCTTGTCCTTCCCCGTTGGTTTGCTTTTGCTTTTTTCTGGCATTGGTGAACTTCAGTACATACGTTTCAGGGGTTTTCCCTGCATAAAATTGTAGTTGTGTATATTCTTGTTTTATAACTTTGGCGATCTCGGACCACACGCTGGTGTCACTTGGCCGTGTCTGACTTGGTTTTCATCTAGGAAAGGTTGGAGAGTTTGCCAACAGTACCCAAACTGACGGCTGAATTTCTCCTTAGTGGTGGTTTTACTGCTTTCTAATTAAGCATGGTTTTTGTTGAACGGCCCAGTCGTTTAATTTTCTTTCAGTTACTCTTGAGTGTTCAAGAGAGTAGGAAAAGGTTGATAAACGGAGACTAGAAGCAATTAATTGAAAGTAATTCAGTTGCAATGAATTAAAACTAATTGAGCCTTAAGAAATTAAAAGTAATTGAGTCTAAAGGAATTAAGAGTAATTCCGTTGCAATGCCTGTAACTAGTTACCTTTCCAGGCTAATGAGAAAAGAATGAAGTTACTGTAAGAACTAACAGTATGTAGTTACTTCTGAAAGTTTCTTTTAAGTGGCATTTTTGCTGGCACCTTTGACAGAAAATTTTAAATGTTTTCTACACTTACCAATGCTTTAAAAAAAATCCCCTTTAACAAAAGGAATGAGAAATAATAGAAACGCAACAGGAGAGTCAGCAAACCGGCATGACAAGTTCCTTTTTTTCCATCTTTGGAAAAAGTAACCTGAACAGGCTGCCTTCTCAAACATAGTAAGAGGTTAAAGTGCTTTTCCAAGTTCAGTAAATTATTTACTGAGTTCCTCCAAAACGTTTAGGCACATGTTTGTAAAATAAATTAATCTGCTTTTAATGCCTCAAACTATATGTTTTTGTTTTTGTTGTTGTTGTTGTGTGCCTTCAAGTCATTAGAGTCTTATGGCGAGCCTAATGTGAGCCTATCATAGGATTTTCTGGGGCCGAGAGAGTGTGGCACACACGCCCCACGGTGGTTTTCCGTGGCTGAGCGGGGAGCCAAACCCGGGTCTCCAGGGCCGTAGCCCCAAACCGCGACAGCACGCTGGCCCTTAGTATGTTTTCAGTCCAGTTAAATTATTTTTACTATGTTGAATTTTTCTTTTTAATTCTACTTGAATCGTTTGAGTACATTGAACTAGGAAACCAGGAGAACACACTTCGAATCCCCTCTGCTGAGCTGTGGAAACCCCCTGGGTGACTTTGGATGTTTCACACTCTCTCAGCCCCAGGGGAATGTCATGAGGACAAACCTCTGACTATTCCTGCCCAAGGAAACCCTACTGGAGGCAGAGGTACCTCAAAGTCACAAAATACAGCAGCAGATGAATATATTAATAAAAAGACTGGATGGCCACCTGTCCGGGGTGCCTTGATTGTGCAACTCTAGGATTCTAGGATTCTGATAAATAAGCAAATAAGTCATTCAGTGCATGACTGTTGAGAAGCCCCACTGTGTTTAATACAATTGCCACACGTTCTGCCCGTCCCGTTATATCTGGGGATTCGTTGCAAGTCACACTCTCTCAGCCTCAGGGGAAGGTAACTGCGTCGGAACAAAGCGTGCCAAAAACCCCTCTGTGATAGCTTTGTGGTAGGGTCACCAGAAGTTGGAAATGACTTGAAGACGGCCAGTAGCAAATTTGTTGTGACCTTCTTGGTTCCAAGACGGGTGGCCACGGGGAGAGGGCGGTGGCCGTTCTAGGCTAATTCTTCCTTTCTCTTTCTCCCCACATGGCCTCCCCTTTTCCTCTCTCCTGCCCCAGGAAGGGGCACCCCGAGGGTCCGGCACGGACCCCATCCAGCGGAGACATCAGCGGAAGTCCCTGGAGCAGCGCCCAACGGTAACTGCGCTGAAGAAGTGGCTAGTCCTGGCCCCTGGGCAACCTCCAGACAGTTTGGGCCACGGCTGCCACAGTCCCCTGCCGGCTGGGGATGATGTTAGTCGGAGTTCCAAACATCTGGAGGGCCCAGGCTGCCCTTTGGGAACCGGGCTGGGCTGGGTTTAGTCTAAGCTTTCCATCTTGAAATGTGAGTCACCTTGGAAGTAAAACCAGTCGATACAATGGGTCTACTCTAGCTGGAGCTAATGGTGGGATTTAGAATACGGTCTTCTGTTCCATGTTGGTACTATTGTGTAACTGTGATCTGCCAGTGTCATCTTTTTATTTTCAGTCATTTAATGCACGGCGTTTTTAAGTAACAGTTGTGTGCCCAGATAGATGCCCCCCTCAGAAATAAAATGGGACATGCACAAGTTCATCAGTGAACCAAGAAGAGAGATTTGCATTGGATGATATGTTAGCTGAATGCGAGGAAATAACGTGTGTTAAATGTGTTTGAAATTCTGTATTTACTCCTTGAAAACAACACGTCATTTTCATCATAATCTGAATTTTGTGTAGTGGAGACGATGCCAATCCTGACTCTTTTGGATGAGAAAACGGAGGATCCAGTGACAATTTCTTTAAAAATGCCCTTGGTTCAATGTCGACCGACGCCCAAGTTTTTGCCTCCTGGGGATCCCAATAATATACTGTTAGTATCAGACGAAGCCCATGGGGCAAATCCCTTTGGAACAAATCTTGCCAAGAAAACCCAGTGATAGGGTTGCCGCTAAGTCAGAAATGACGTGAAGGCACACCAAAGCGACAAAGAAGTTGGTAACAGCAGTTGCTTTTTAATGTACCATTTCTTTCTCTTTTTTCTGTGGCCATTTCCGCACTAGAGTGTTATAGTGCTATTATTCCACTTTCAACCTCCTGTGGAATCCTAGGGTTTGCAGTTTAGGGAGGGGCCTCAAAGGCCCCTCCCTAAACTGCAAACCCCAGGATTCGGTTGAAAGTGGAATAATAGCACTATAACAGGCTAGTGTGGAAAGCCCCTGTTGCCAAGTTTCCCCCTGCGTGTTTTACTTGGCTGCTGGAAAACATGTGTCTGGCTGGACATTGTGATAATTTGGGTAGGAGTTATAGCTGGGGCGGTGGGCTCAGCTTTATGACCTCCCGACCTCTCTTCTCTTCCCCTTCCCCAAATATCCAGGGCGTGGTCCCTTACCTCGGCACTTTCCTGAAGGACTTGGTGATGCTGGACGCAGCGACAAGGAATCGGCTGAAGGTAAGCGAGGGGAGAGCCGAGAACCCCTCACCCAAAAGGGGCGCAGGCAGCTCCCTGCCCCCAAGGACCTTCCCTGCCCCGATAACAGCAGCCTCCTTGGACGGGGGCCCCCGCCTGCTTTGGAAAGTGGCTGTGATGCAGTTCTGCTTCATGTCATACAAGGACAGGCTGCAGGTGAGGCTGAGACCAAGAATCCCCAAGGGGGTGCATGAAGATCTGTGCCCCCCTGCCCCCCTACCACATATATAGGGGCACCGTCCAGGGCAGCCTACAGAACAGGGTATCCAGGCAGTGAGAAAATCAACATTAAAATGGTACCGGTTATAGACTGTGTCTGCGCCTTCCTCTTTGTTTCGGGCCATAAAATAATATTTCCGAAGCCTGGGAGAGGTGGAGAGTTTTGTGCACCCTGCAGTGTGGTTGACAGTGGTGTGAAAGGGAGAAGTTCAACCGGGGAAGCATTCCCTCACCCACATGGACATGTAATGGTGGGGGAATGTTTCTCCCACTAAAGAGGGCTGTGGGAGGCAGAAATTCAACTGGGGAAGCGTTTCCTCATGGTCATGGAAATGAACATTTACCCTGCTGGAGAAGGCTGTGTGAGACAGATGGTGTGACAGGCAGAAATTCAACAGGTGATGAAAACACAGTGGGGATGGCGTGGCCTTAGGAAAAAGTGACAAACGATGGAGCTTCTCCACTGGAGGCAGCCAGCTTTGCAGTTACACAGAACTCTTCCTAAGACGGGATTAAACTGCCCTGGTTTTGGATTCTTGAAACACGGGTATTCAGTGTTTTATTAGATTCTATTGTGGATAGAGTCCACAAAATGAGAGGGTCTTGGGGATGGCCTTTTCTAGCAAATTATTTGCCTTTCCATGTTAAATCTACCCCTCTGCCTCTTTCAGAATGGGTACATTAACTTCGAGAAGCACCGAAAGGTACGTGCGTGAGAAGTGGGGGGGGGGGGGAAGGGGGGCTTGTAAGGGATGCAGGGGACCCCCTTGCTGGGGAGGGAGGGGACCCTTGCTCTGAAGGCTAATGGCTCTTCCTTCTGCCCTCCCCAAATCCTGTCCCAGGAGTTTGAGATCCTGACTCAGCTGCGCCTCCTGCAGGCCAACTGCCGCAACTACAGCTTGAACCCGGACCCGGCTCTGCAGGGATGGTTCCGGTGCCTTCCCAGCCTCAGCGAGACCCAAAGGTGGGAAAGAGGAAAATTGACGGGCAGGGGAACAGACCTATTCCAAAATGCAAGTGATGTTACACCCTTCAGATTTTTAAAACCGGTTCCAAGGGTTAAATGATACAGTCCTTTATCCAAAGTGTCTGGGGCCAGATGTGTTCCGTACTTTTTGGATTTTATTCCAATTTTGCAATAATTGCACATATACAATGAGACACCTAGGATATAGAACACAAGTCTAATCGTGACATTCATTGATGTCTCATATGCACCTTAAATTGTCCATTTTAATCGCTATAAATTGTATACCGTTCTTTTGAGGGGGGTCTGTGCTCTTTGCCCATCCTTCTCCTCCAGTCTCCTTCCTGTAGGGAATTACAGTTAATTGCGTGGAAGTTTGACCCTCCAGGATCGCCTCATGTTCCCTTCAGGAGCAGGACTGGGTTCCGCTTTTCAAAAGTTTTCATTTTTGGAGGTTTAGCAGGTTCTTAGATAGTGAGCACGTCCAAACGGGTTAAAAAGTCCCAGATTTAACCCAGTATAAAATGGGAAAGAACAGCAGCAAAATCTGGGGCTTTTTAATCGGTTTGGGTACACCCAGTCTCCAAGAACCTGCTAAACCAGTACAGTATCCCTTGTCTGGAAATCCAAAATCTGAAAACATCCAGAAACTTAATGTTTTTGTCACCCACTTCCACCTTCGTCCCTCCTGCTCGTTCACCTCTCAGATCCTTATAACGGAAAACAGGTAGTGAATGAACGAAACGTGAAGCTGGAGGGGGGCCCGGATCCACGCAGCGGCAGGAAGCGAGGTCTGCGGCACTCCCGCACCTTTGTTTGTGAGCTCCCCGGACACCCCCTGTGGAGTCCCATATTTTATGTACGTGCAAATACAGGTATTCCAAAATCTAGGGGGGAAAAAACCCTGAAATACAAAACACTTCTGGTCCCAATGCATTTTGGATAAGGGAGACTCAGCCTGTACCCTTAAACCCACTTGGGAAGCTGGTATAAAAATTCTTGGTACTAAAAAGTGACAGAAAATATTCAGGGGTAAACAAAACGTGTATTTTGGATCTCCAAAATATGTAAAATTGGAAAGGACAGGAGCAAAACCCTGGACCTTCTGTTGTTCTTTCAATCAATCTGGACGCTCCAAGTGGTCCCAGGATATTGACAGAAACACCTGAGCTACCGAAATCAATGCTTTCTTGGACGTGACTTGTTTGATGGAAAACTGGGGACCAGAGGCAGAAATAACATGGAAAGAAAGAATAGGAGGAGGTTCCTAAACCCCAAAAGAGAAGAGCAGCTCAACAGGTTTCAGCTACCTTTTTGTCCTAAACTAAAAGTGTGCACGTCTGAACTGAACGAGTCAGGTTAAGGAGGCCTTGCAGAAGTAAAGAAAAACGTTTTGAACCTTCTAGAAGCCACTTGAATGCATCCTTCCAAAATGCTTTTTACTTTCCTCAGCCTCCACCTCTATTTACTGCAGACACACTACTACAACCTAACACACCTTCACAATCCTCCTGGTGCTGATGCTGCTAAAGGAGCCTTCAGCTAGGCAGAGGACGAGGAAGAAAAGGGGAGCTAGGCAGGCATGAAAGGGATTTGCAAAAAGGAATTTTTTTGGAGAGACTTTCTTAATTGAAGTATACCTGTAATTATAGTAACAGGAAAAGGGTGAAGTACAAATAAAGGAAGGGAATAGAATAGAAATAGGACGGATACTAATAATAATACAAGTTGAGCATCCCTCGTCCAGAAATCTGAAATCCTCCAAAATTTTCCACGTGGATGGTGAGACAGTGACATTGCCTTTGCCTTCCGAAGGTTCATTGTACCCAAACTTTGTTTCATGCACAAAATTATTAAAATATATTTTATAGAACTACCTTCAGGCTATGTGTATAAGCTGAAACATAAATTAATTTTCATGTTTAGACGTGGGTCCTGTCTCCAAGATACCTCATTGTGTGTGTGTGTGTGTGTGTATGCGCAAATACAGGTATTCCAAAACCCAAAAAAAATTCCAAAATCCCAAACACTTCTGGTCCCAGGCATTTTGGACAAGGGATACTCCACTTGTAATAACAATAATTATTACTATTATTTTGATGCCAAGTGTTGATGCTCCTCCTTCTTCTCTGCCGTCCCAGCTACCAGCTCTCCTGTGCTATTGAGCCGCCGGTGGACGGAGGTACCCCCACAAGACCCATGAAGCCCACCCTGGTGATCACCCACTGCACCGAGTGAGCACCCACCAGAGTCTGGGGGGTGGGATGGAGCGGGGGCCGCGGGGCCTCTCTTCCTGCCCAAAGGCCAACGAGTCCAACGCCTTTCCTGCCAAAAGCAGGAAATATCCCCACCCGTGCGAGGTGGGCCAGTCAGCTTCTGTTTTAAAAATCTCCAATGAGGGAGAATCCGCCATCTTCAGAGCCGAGCGGCAGATTCCCACCTTCAGACCAGGGTGGGAACCCACTGCTCAGGCACCTCCCTGCGAGGCGGGCCATCCCAACCTCTGCTTCAGAACCTCCGAGGAGAGGAGGTTTTCCCATCAGGAAGCTGGGATTTCTAATCCAGCCCCCTAATAATGGCACTGCAGGGAATGTCCGTAGCTACATCAGCGTGGAGATTTGGATTGTCCCGTCTCTGAAAATCTCCAAGGAGGGAGAACCCTCCGTCGTCAGTTCCCGCGGCCAAACTGGTCTCGTTGCCGGAAAGTTCTTCCCGACGTCGAGGAGGAATCTCTTCTCTTGTCGTTGGAACCTGATGAGACTCCCTCTCGCGGCAGAGCGCGGGCGGGGGCGCGGGCTATTGGGAGGGGAAGGCGCGGTCCCACCCTAACGAGCTTTCTCCCTCTTTCTCCTTCTCCCCGGTGGGGGGAACGCAGCCTCCTCACCTCCCTCAGCGTGAGCTCCCTGGTGCCCTGGGACCGGCCCTGCTCCGCCAACCCTCCTGCCGACCTCCTCCTGCCTCCGCCGTCCGCCGCCGCCGCCGCCGGCCCGGGACAGACACACCTCGCCCAGGTGACCGAGGGGCTGGCAAGGGGAGGGGAGGAAGTAGCTCGTGGTTGTTGTTTGCCATCAAGTCCACTTCAATTGGCGGACGAGAAACCTCCAGTCCTCAACCGCCCTGCTCAGGTCTTGCAGATTTGGGGACGTGTCATTTGGTCTTCTCTACCAGAGGGTCCTAGAGCTGGAAGAGACCCCCAGGGGCCACCCAGTCCAGCCCCTTTCTGCCAGGCAGGAAGGCACCGTCCACATCCCGTGCCTCCCAGCCTCTCTTTAAAAACCTCCAAAGAAGGAAGAGACTCCGCCACACTCCATTCAGGCAAAATAGTAGAATCCACGGAATCCTTTGTCCTATCTCAGTCCAGGCAACACAGCTGATAACTCAAATAAACAAGCCAAATAGCAAACAGCTCATTGCTTACTTTTATTTATAAGCACAAGGTCATAAATAGAGTTCAACAGAATTCCAAAGCAAGCGAGTCCAAAGTCAGTCAGTGTAATCCAAGGCCAGACATGGAGTTCAGCAAGATATTCAGCGGTCAGGAAGATCAGATAAGCTCTGACAACTCCTGGAGGGAAGGGCAGCCCTTATATAGGTCAGCAGCTTAATGCAGCTGCTGCCTGAGTAATTGCTGGCGGCTGTAAATCCTCTGAGATCAATGCAGGCTCTCTCTTTGCGTCCGCGCTCAGCAAAGGTGGGTACAGGTAAGTTGTCTTCTGTTTCTCTGCTGGAGCTGGCATGGCCCCCCTGTTCTGTTTGTGGCACTGTAGCCTCCTCCTGTACAGCGGGCCCTGGCATGTCCCCTCTTTCAGACTCTGAGTCGGAGTCCATGTTCTGGACTCAGGGCGTGACACCTTGGAAGGAAGGGTAAGACCACAGAGGTGGAAGGGACCCCACTCTCAAACAGCCCTTACAGTCAAGAAGTTCTTCCTAATGTTTAGGTGGAAACTCTTTTCCTGTAACGGGAACCCATTTTGTCTTCACGTCCTTTGGAACAGCAGAGAATAAGCCCACTTCATCTTCCGTGTGATGTTTGGTGATATCTGTGGTTGTGCAGAAGACGGTGTGGGTTTCTTCCCCACCCACCCGCCGCTCTGGAGACTGGGACACAAACTGTTGGGTTGAAATGACAAGAAAAGAGATCCCACCTAAACATTAGGAAGGAGATCTTGATGGTGTGAGCAGTTCAACAGTGGAATACACTGCCTGAGAGTGTGCTGGAGTCTCCTTCTTTGGAGGGGTTTAACTTTTTTTTTTAATTTAAACTTTTTTATTCTGGGAGTGCCTGAGTTGTCTATCCCTGCGTGGCAGAATGGGGTTGGGATCCCTTCCAGCTCTATGATTCCGTGGAAAGTGCCTCTTTTTATTTCAACTCTCCTTCTTCTGCCCTCCGTGCTAAACATCCCTCAACCATTCCTCAAAAGGGCTTTGGGTACCCAGGCCCTTGTTGGCTGCCCTCTTTGACCCTCCCATTCCTTCCCTCCAGCACACAAAGTGGCCTTCCGTTTCTGCCTTGGACACGGCTCCCGAAACCACCGTGGCCCCTTCCCCCGGGGGCCTGGTCCCTCCTCCCCCCCAGGGGGGAACATTCGTCAAGGGGCACCGCCGCTCGGCTTCCTGTGGATCGGCCTACCCCGCAGCCCCGGCGCCGGGGAGCACGTCGGCCTCGGACTGCCGCATCATCCGCGTGCGCATGGCGCTGCAGGACGGCACCCTCTACAAGAGCATCCTGGTGAGGAGCAACCGGGGGGGCATTCCCGAGGGGCAGGGATGGACACACGCGTGCAGTGGGCCCTCGGTGTCCACCAGGGTTTAGTTCTCAGACCCCCTGTGGATACCAAAATGCATGGATGCCGAAGTCCCATTATAGACAACGGCATAGTAAAATGGCATTCCTTATATAATATGGCAAGCAACTCAAATGCGTGCAGGAGAGAGGCTGAGGTTCTGCAAAATGGTGGTGGCGAGGGAGCTATAGCGTTGTATGCCTTCGCTTTGGCCTAAGGGCTTGGTGCATGGCAAATCAAAATTCTCCATTTTGGGGAAAAAAAGATATTGTTGGTTGAATCTGTGGATGCAGAACCTGTGGATACGGAGGGCTGAATGTATACGCCACCCCTTAGTCCTTTTGCAAGAATTAGGACCCTACAAACCCCAGGAGGTCAGGATCGATGCAACAGGAAAACTGTGGCTCTAAAACAGCACGTTCCAGAATGATGCTGCCTAGGGCTGTGCTTCAGACCTGATTAATTAATTGATTACTTTACAGGTTGAGTGTCCCTCGTCTGAAATGCTTGGGACCAGAAGTATTCCATATTTTGGATTTTTTTTCCTGATTTTGGAATACTTGTATCTGCATATACATCCGTAATAAGATATCTTGGGGGCAGGACCCAAGACTCAACACTGATTTTTTTTCCCCGTTTGACCCTCCACCAAGATTCTCATTTTGTCTAAATAAAGACAAAGAACAGAACTGGAGGAAAGGGTGGGCAATAATCCTTCTAAGTTATCCCTGTTCTCTTTCTCAGCCTGCTGTCTCTCCCCAGCCTTGCATCTCGTGTGTTTGCTGCTTGTGTGGTGCATGAGACGCGAGGCTGGAGAGAGACTGAGGGTCTGCGAAATGGCCAGAATCCAAGCGCAGCACTTGATGCAAATCCATGCCCTTCTCCCTTTCACAGCTTCCAAGTCTCCCTCTTTTTGCTGCCAGCCGCCCGCTTCTGCCTTTGAGGTGGTGGGTGTGGTGCTCTGCTCGTTTTGTCTCTCAGATCCTCAGACTCTCTCTTTTTGCTGCCAGCCGCCCACTTCTGCCTTTGAGGTGGTGGGTGCGGTGCTCTGCTCGTTTTGTCTCTCAGATCCTCAGACTCTCTCTTTTTGCTGCCAGCCGCCCGCTTCTGCCTTTGAGGTGGTGGGTGTGGTGCTCTGCTCGTTTTGTCTCTCAGATCCTCAGACTCTCTCTTTTTGCTGCCAGCCGCCCACTTCTGCCTTTGAGGTGGTGGGTGCGGTGCTCTGCTCGTTTTGTCTCTCAGATCCTCAGACTCTCTCTTTTTGCTGCCAGCCGCCCGCTTCTGCCTTTGAGGTGGTGGGTGCGGTGCTCTGCTCGTTTTGTCTCCCAGATCCTCAGACTCTCTCTTTTTGCTGCCAGCCGCCCGCTTCTGCCTTTGAGGTGGTGGGTGCGGTGCTCTGCTCGTTTTGTCTCTCAGATCCTCAGACTCTCTCTTTTTGCTGCCAGCCGCCTGCTTCTGCCTTTGAGGTGGTGGGTGCGGTGCTCTGCTCGTTTTGTCTCTCAGATCCTCAGACTCTCTCTTTTTGCTGCCAGCCGCCTGCTTCTGCCTTTGAGGTGGTGGGTGCGGTCTCTGCTCGTTTTGTCTCTCAGATCCTCAGACTCTCTCTTTTTGCTGCCAGCCGCCTGCTTCTGCCTTTGAGATGACGGCTGCAGCGCTCTCAGATCTGAGAGACAAAACTAGGAGGAGCGCCACAGCTGTCACCTCAAAGGCGGAAGCGGGCGGCTGGCGGGAGGAAGTTTCAGGTTTTGGAGGGTTTGAGATTTCCGGAAACAGAAAGCTCAAGCTGTAATTGATTAAAAACATGCAGCTCTCCTGAAGTCGACAACCAAGGCAAATGACACCGTTCTTTCCCCTGCAGGTGACGAGTCAAGACAAGGCCCCCGCTGTCATCGGGAAGGCGCTGGAGAAACACAACCAGGATCGAGGCCTGGCCCCCCAGTACGAGCTGGTGCAGCTTCTCCCGGATGGCCGAGGTGGGACACGTGGCAATGCAGAAGGGACGGGGAGGTGGGATTTTATTGGGATGCAGGGGGAGCTGTTGAGAGAGAGTGCGGTTTGGTAGGAGATGCCTTGTGGTGCCCCGAAGATACTTCCTTACAGCCAAAGGATTTTAACAGATGCAGTAAGTCAGGAGTAATTCTGCCAGGACTTAATGCAGGCATTGTGGAGTCTTAGGGTTCTGAGGGACCCCCACAAGGGTCACCTAGTCAACCCCCTGCCATACAAATAAAGTATTCCCGTCCTCATGGAGCTCTGTTGAAAGAACAATAGAGTTCACCACCTCTGATGAAGTCCATATTCCTAATGTTTAGGTACAATTTTTTTGGAGTTCGAAGTCAGTAATCCATGTCTAGTCCCTGGAAACCATGAAGCCTTCTGAGGAGCAGCTGAGGGAGCTGGGGACGCTTAGAAATATTTGAAGGGATGGCATGTGGAAAATGGAGCAAGCCTGTTTTCTGCTGCTCCAGAGACTGGGACACGGAGCAGTGGCTTCAAACATTAGGAAGGATGTCCTGACCGTAAGCACAGTTCGACAGCGGGGTCTCTTCCGACTCTGTGACCGTGGTTCTATGAACCAGATTTAAAGTTCAGCACTTAAAACAGTACTCTACTCTGGTTCTCTTGGCTCAGCCGTAACAGTTAAAAAATGGTACAAATGAAGAAAAAATGCAACAGGTAACATGCTGAATTTGCATCATTAGAACAGAAATCAGGGTAATTTGAATAATTTGAATAATCCACATAATGAACAAATGAGATGCCTGGATTTGTGGAACTGGAATACAGCAGCCCTAATTCGAGATCCCTTCTTGAAGTTATGGCTTGTTCTGCTTTTTGGTTTCTGCTAGAATTTCCGAGTGATGATAAAAGTAATGAGCATACTGCCGCGGTCTCAGGAGAAGCAATGTGTGTGTCCTTGTTTTGGTGACACATAAGTTTTTTAAAAATAGTGTGGGAAGAACATTGGGAAACCAAGTTGTGTCCCTGGAATTGCTGGCTGTCTGTCGCAAGAGACTCATCCCGGCAGCCCTCGTGAAAGATGGGTGATGACGGAGGCGGCCGGACGGAGGGCTGCAGACGTCAGCGGAGGCGGAGGGGGAGAGAGGGAGTGGGGACGGGGCTCTTGATGCTGACCTTGATGCACCGGAGAAGCTGTTCTTCAGCAGATCCCTGTCATAAACAGCTTTAAAGGTCAAAAACCAGCCCTTTAAAACTGAGAGCCCAATTTAGGAATGGAGGTGACGGAGTCTGGAGAAGTGCACATCCTCCAAAATGAAAACTGGAACCCGTGTGGCCGTGCAATGTCGGAGTGTAGGCGGAAGTTCTCCAACGGGAGAAACAGACGGGAGAGGCTGAAAAAGCTTGTCCTTTAAAACTTATTTTAAAAGCAGCTGAAAAGTGGGATGGCAGAGGGATTAATAGGGAATGTCTCTGCTGAAGGGGGAGATTTGGAGAGTATAGTTTCCACAGCAGCCCTGTTTTGAGTCCGCTGCGGTCTCCAGATTAGTATCAGCGACAGCCCTTCCAGGAGGTCTTGACCGTATCTTAATCTGAGGACACTGAAAGGAGAGAAACTGCCAAGAACAGATAAATAGCTCCATTTGCTAGCAGTTTTGACCATTTGAGAACTTGGTAAAGGAGCTACCAAAACTGCTGAATGCTGCCTGCCAAATAGGTCTAACATCTTGGAAAAGCCCCTTTTAATTTCAGGCTAAAAGCCGTAATTGATTCACCGCTCCCCTGAGATGGAAGCCGCCACCTCCCACTGGGTAGGAGTGACAAAAGAAGACTGTTTTAAATCATGTTCTAGCAGACCTGGCCCTTGTGGTGTCTTTTGAAGTTTGCAAAGGGTGCGTGCTCTCCTAAGAAGCAATGTGTTCGTCCAGCGATTCAGGTTCTGCAAAGCTGACTTGTCCTCTAGAACCGCTGAGGTCTTCCAGAGGGATTTCAGGAAAGGAAGAGCAAGGGAAGGTGTTTTCTTCTTCTTCCAAATCAGAAATCTCTTGAGCTTTATTGTCTTTTTTGTCCCCCACAGAGCTGGCCTTCCCGACGACGTCCAACGTTTTTTATGCAATGAACAGCTCGTGCCAAGACTTCATGCTCCGAGCCAAGCGGCCACAAGAGAAGCCGCACCCGCCGCCACCGCCGTCCCCTGCTCCCAGGAGCCCCACGCCAAGGCGGGTGGAAATCAGCGCCACCTTCCCAAAGATCAAGGCCACCGGACGCAAAATTGCCAGGGCTTTCTTCTGACTGGCGCCGGCAGCCGTCTTGGCTGGGTGACCTGAACCAGAACCCATCTCCAGCGGGCACGAGCGGGCCAGGGCTCCGGCGCGTTGGCTTCTCGTCTCCTCAAAAGAAGCCCCTGTATCGGCGGACGCGGAAACCTCTTGCCGGCCGTGGGGGCGGCTGTTTTGACTCCGGAAGGAGGAACCCAACGCGTTTAGGTTTTGGAGCCAGGGAGGGAATCGGTGCTGGGCAAGTGTGCCTGCGTGCGTTGCCAGGACGTCTCTACGGGAGAGACCCCAAAGCTGCGCAGAAGACACGGTTTACTACTTTAAGTGCCAAAGCGTTTCCGTTTGTGGTGCCTGCCGTGCACTTCCCGTTGGCGTCACTACCGACTTTGCGTTTCTGTGGAAGAGTGCCTGTCCGCTTTCCAGCTGGGGCTCCTCCCCAGCCGCACGCCTTGACTCTGGGACCGTCTGCAATATAACGCTGGAATTACCCCATTGTTCTGCGACCTCACTTCCTGCCTAGACAGGAAACGCCCTCGCAGCTGTTACCGAAGCAGCCGTTTTGCTTCACCTAGGGCCGGCCCAGATGCTTAGCTCGTCAGTGCCTTCTTTCTGGTCTGTCCATACCCGTGGGGAGGTATCCACAGAGCAGTCAGAAAAAATAGCGCAATTAAGTGCATTGATACTTTTGCACATTAAGCTGACGCAATATAGGTGGAGCCTCTCTTATCCTATGTTCCAAAATCCAGGAAAAGGCCAAAACATTTTGGATCAGGCAGGCTCAACTTGTACCAAAATGGTGTCAGAAGATGGTCACCCGGTGCGCTTCCGTGGCCGAGCGGGGAATCGTACCCAGGTCATGCCAGGTCATAGTCCAGCGCTCAGACCACTGGGCTATACTGCCTTCTCTGCTGAGATGCAAAACGACCCAACCTCAACTGCTGCCCCCACCCCCTTATGCAAAACGCAGCATCACTCCACGTTGCTTCTTGGTGCAATTAAACACTAATTTTTTTTAAAAAAAAACACACTACTGTACTGCAGGAGTGTGGAAAAAGACTCCTGTGAGTTGGGATGGGTCCAGCCTCCAGGTGTTTTGGACTCCAGCTCCCATCAGCCCCAGCCACCTTGTTCAGGAGTCAGGAATTCTGGGAGCTGAAGTCAAAAACATTTAGAGGAACAGTGTTTAGAAACTGTTTCAACTGTTTTGTTTTAAAAAACAACAAATGTAGGGTTTTTAAAATAGCCACGGTTAATCTGTACCCATTTATGTGGTTGGGGAGTTAAAGGCCGTTAGTGTCCCTGTTGGGAACGATCGTTCTATGTCTCTCCCGGACGCGTTCCCTTCCCAAGCAACCTGTTTGTTGCTGTTGCATGGCTTCAAGTCATTTCCAACTTACACTGACCCTATCATGGGCTTTTCTTGGCAAGACTTGTTCAGAGGGGAATTTCCCATGACTGAAGCTGAGAGAGTGTGACTCGCCCAGCATCATCCAGTGGGTGAGCGGTGATTCGAACCCTGGCCTCAAGTCATAGTCTGATGCTCAAACTATGGAACCATGCTGACTCCTGCTATGCAGCCTACAAAAAAAAAATCAGTTGTGTTCCTTTTTCTCACACAAACACTCACAACAAAACACACACTTTCCTCCCCCCCACTTGCCTCCCACTCTGTGTCACAGCAAAGCCAAAATATTTGAATACTGGAGCCTTCCTGTTAAATGTCATATTTTGGATACTTTTTACGCCTTAGCGTGAGGCCCCAAAGAGACAGACCTTGAACGGCTGATGCTGTGGAATAGCCGCACCTGTTGAATGGCTACCTGCAAAAGGAAAGGTGATCATGCTGGTAGGCCCAGCGGGGATAATGGTCTCAGGAGTTGTTCAAGACCTATAGAAGGGGGGGACCCACGGGCCTGTTCTGTGGCTCAATTTCCCACGCCTTTAGAGGGAAGAAAAAAAGATAATTTCACAAGATATTAAAATATTTTTGCTCAGCTGCATTGAGCCCTCCAAACGGAGGGACGGTGTCCTTTCTAGGAAATAAAAACAAAAGGAAGCTTTGTGATACAAAAGGTGGTGTTGTGTATCTTGTAACTTTTGCAGCAGGGATAAGAGTGCCTCTGAGAATATGTAGCGTAGTCTTGCAACTTGCAGTCAGCGCTTAAGAAGCCTCGATCGTATCAGTCAGGGCTTCCCTAAGAGCGGAAATCTATCCACCGCCAGAAATACCCAACCCTTCTGGAGGAAACGGGAGCTCAGTTCAGGACGGCCTGTTTTGGGCTCTGGTTTCAGCATCCGCACATGTAAAGGAAGCCTCCCCGCCTCCCTCCCTCCTGCTGGGAGTCTTAACTTTGGCTTCACTCTTACCTTGACGTAAGCAAGGCTGTAAAAACAGAAGGCCCTTCTCCTGGGGAGGGGGGTGAACTTTACACGGAGAAACACCGTGGCCTGCTTCCAGTGGCAGGGAGGCACTTGCACCCCGAACGCTGGGAGTGGGACCCTTGAGACCTACGAAACAACGTCAAGAGAGCCAGAGGCGGCCGTGAAGGCTGGGGGCACGCCCCCCCCGACCCCCACATTCGCAGGTTTAACCTTCCCGGATCTGATTATTATTGGTGGATCGTTTGCTGCTGCCTCCACTGCAGCCAGACCCTATTTTTAATAAGGACTTTCAAATGTACTGCCTACTTTACAACTGAATCCCCTGATAGAACTTTTTATGTGTGATAAATATGGTTTGGGGGCCTAGATATACTCACATTTTTCCTACTTCTACGGGGGTCCTGCATCTCAAACCCTAGTGAATGTGGAGGAAAGAAAGACTGTGGCCATTTCCACACTTGACTGTTATAGCACTATGATCCCACTTTCAACCTCCTACGGAATCCTGGGGTTTGCAGTTTCGGGAGGGGCCAGCCGGCCCCTCCCGAAACTGCAAACCCCAGGATTCCGTAGGAGGTTGAAAGTGGAATCATAGCGCTATAACCGGCTAGTGCAGAAATGGCCTGTGTGACAAAAAGCACCCATTGTTGCAGAAAAGAGAGAGAGATAGAGAGACACAATGAGGTGACCCTAATTTTATTTTAAAGAGAACAGCTAAAGCCTAGTAATACACAAGCCAGAGCTCACCCTTCCCACCCACAGTCCTTCCCAGTCGTCTGTTTCCAGGCCTTGATGGTGTTCCTGCCCGACGGGGACCCCAGGGCGCCTTCAGGCCTTGACGGCCACCTTGGCCTGGGCCTTCTGGAACTCCTGCTGCAGCCGCGCCAGCAACTCCCTCTGCTGCTCCGATTTCTTCTCGTACTCCTGCATCTGGGCCTCGTACCGCTTGCTGCAAAAAGACACCAGAGTCGGTCGCAGCCTTTGCACCGGAAAAAAACAGCAACTCTTTGGGGGGGGGGGGGCGGCGTGTCTGTGTCCCAGGAGTGACCCCCAGGCTCACACACATCCCTTGACTGGAGCACATACTCTCTTCTCCTCTCAGTGGCCTTACGCCCTGAGAAGGCTGGAGCCCGTAATTCTGTCCCATAACATTTACCCCGTTGGGTAAATGGCCTCCTGCTTTTTAAGAAAGCAAGAAAAGAAATTCCACTTCGACACAAGGAAGAAATTTTTGACTGTTGGTGGGCTCTCTCCTGAAAGAGAGGTTGGATTGGCAACTTTCAGGGATGCTTTGGTTGCGTCTTGCTGCCTGGCCAGGGGTTGGGCTAGATGGCCCCTGGAGTCCCTTCCACTTTTGTGATTCTAAGCTCAGTGTACTTTCATGCACAGAGGAAGAGAGGGAAAAGGCAGAGAGGCCCTTGCTGAAGGTGAGGAGGAAAGAGTCCTGTGTTGGGTAGGACCAGAACTTCCACTTATCACAGAACTGGAAGAGACCCGAAGGGTCAGCCAGTCCACTTCCGTCCTGCCATGAAGGAAGAGACAACCAAAGCCCTCCTGACAGATGGGCATCTGTCTTCTGCTTTAAAGCCTCCAAAGAAGGAGACTCCCCCATCAGGCTCATCAGATTTCTCCAGAGAGGACAAGAACTGTGCGCCCCCTCCCCTGGTTCCTCGCTGCATGGTCTCTCACTCCCAACGGCATCTGGGATTTGGGGACAGCCTGCTCCTAAACCTTTCAGTTGTGTGGCTTCTTCCACAGCTGGGCTTCGCGGCTGGTTAGAAAATACCCCAATCCTCCTCCCCTTGGCAGCTTCTATGTCCAGGGAGTGAGGTGACCGGGCAGCAGGGAAAGAGTCCCATCCCTCTGCAACAGAGGGAGAGGCCGGAAGAAAGTTTTCATCATAGCTTGGCTTCTCTAGCAAGCTACAGGGTTGCCCCACCCTGCCCAGTTGCCCCCTCTCTCCCCACTTGGCCATTTAATGCCCCCAGCTGTGGCCCCACAGGGCTTGGGTCCTGCCTGGGAGGGAGAGCAGGCATGCACAGGTAGGACTTGTGTGTTGCACCTGCCATCTTGGATAAGTGTGTGTTCAGCCACGCCGTGAATGCACGGCCCCGTTCGCTTGGACAGGACAGCCGCTGACCAAGTGATTTACTACGTAGGAGCTTTAGGGTTCCTTCTAAGGGGGATGAACCCAGGCTAGGATGCACTGTATGTCAAGGTGTCACAGCATCTCAGCCCAGTGCAGAGAGATCAAAGAGTGCAGGCGGGGACCGCAAGGCATCTGGTCAGTGTTTAGACAGACACACAAAGGATTGCGACAGAGAAAATACCGGAGATGGAGGTGCGTTAGGAAACAGACATACATGGTAGTAAGAAAACCTGAGAAAGTTTGAGGAACAGGCAAGATCAAAGTATGGGAACAAAGAAGGTCCCATGGGAACCGATGGGAGTTTGGGAAAGACCCTGAGAATCTAGCAGTGGGAGTTGTGTGTGCGTAAAAGTGTGTATCACTATATAACCAAGTGTGTATTGTAGACAATGGAGAAGGCTGGTCATTTATTCTGCCCTGTCGCCTCTCGCCAGCAGTTACTGCTGCTTTCCAGAGCTTGAGAAAGAGACGACTGCCCCCCGGCGAAGCCCTGGCTGCCTCTCTTGATCAGGAAGGGTGTGAAGACAAAGCAGGCCTCTCACTCCTGAGCGCCACTATCTTCCCCCCGCCGGGCCAAACACAAAGGGCCAGCTCCCATACTCCTCTTCCAGCCAGAGCCAAGACTGCTTCTCAACGCTGAGGGGCCACCACGGGCCCATGGCTGCTGCCGGAGGGGCTCCTCTGCGTCCTCCTCCAGACCCATTCATCCACTCACATTTCCCCCGTGATGTATTCCAGCCTCTTCCCGACGGTCGCTTTCGCCTCCTCCGTGTCCTGCTTCACCAACACCGGCCCGATCAGCTTGTAGATGGTGTTGGAGGAGTCCAGGAGGTCCAGTTCCTAGAGGAGGGAGGGAGAGGGGAAGAAAGAGGCAAGCGGGCCGTGTGGAGCGCAATCTGTGAGAGGCAGCGTGGTATAGAGATTTCAACACCGGGACACCACTCTGGAGACCAGGGTTCGAATGCCCTCTGCTCAGCCATGGAAACCCACCGGGTTTGCCCTGGGCAAGTCACAGTCTCTCAGCCTCAGAGGGAGGCAAAGGTGAACTCCCTCTGATAGAACAAAAATGTTCCTGCAATGGCAAACTGGCTGGGGAAGACGGCCAAATGGCTGTAATGTTTAAATGTGCATACTATAAACGAGAACTTAATTATCAGCAGAACAACGGCTTTATTTGAAAGATGAGTCATATTATTTAACTCATATATGAGTGGAAGAGTTAGCAAAAATATTACCTTTCCTGGTCTACTTAAACCAAAATAGATACTTTGGGAAAACAACAGGAGTTTATTAAAAAGCAGAGCTAGCATGGTGTCACAGTCTGAGTGTTGGGACTGTGACTCTGGAAACCAGGTTCGAATCTCTGCTCAGCCATGCAAACTGACTGGGTGGCCTTGGGCAGGTCACATCCTCTCAGCCTCACAGATAGACAATGATAGCAAACCCCCTCTGAAGATATCTGGCCTAGAAAATTCCATGATGACTTACCCTTAGGGTCACCATAAGGCGGAAACAACCGAAGGCAAAGCACAACAACAAACAAAGCACAGTCTATTAGAGGTGCCCTCCTCCGTCTCTCACCGGGAGGGGAAATCCAGTGTGGGAGGATGTGGGAGATGAACTTCTCTGCGTTGGCACCCCAGTTTGCGGAATTCCTTTCTCCAGAGATGTGACTGGCACCACCAGCGGGATCATTAATATTTGGCCTAAAACTTGGCCCACTAAAGCCTTTGGGCCTAAAACTAGCAGATCTCACCCAGGCTTCATATGCCCTACGCCTGCAGTATTTTTAAAATTGTTTTAGCTGGTTTTAAATTGTCTGGCTTAAATTAATAAACTACAGTGTGTCCCCCCAAAATGTAAACACCTTTAACAGCTTATAATTGTTGAATACTTTTTTTTTGCATTTTTTTTTCAAAAACTGTTTACTTCCTCAACCAGACTGATGATTCCAATAGCAGAGAAGTGTCATGAAATTACAAGAGAAACTTTTAAGTGTGGTTTGCAGCTCTGTGCATCAAGAATGGGAGCAAGGCATTGCTGCGTAGGAATGACAACCTGACCTAAAACTTTAATTTCAGGTGGAATTTGTAGCTCTGATCAAATCGTTATTATAACACTTGTTCTTCACTTATTCTCCAATATTTCCTTAGTCTTCCAATAATCACCATGGCTACTATTAGCTGTTAAACGGTTGTACATTTTAGGGGCGCAGCCTGTATTTAATATATCTTTAATCTTTTAGCATCGTTGTTACTATTTATTGTTTGATGTTATTGCAAGCCACATTGAGATCATTGGATATAAGTCTTTTACTGAATAAATAAATAGATAGCAGCTTAGTGGGTGGTGGGGAAGGGAAGGGAGGGCAATAGGCAGGTTTCGGGGGGCTGTGAGCGGTGGCCCAATGACTCACCTCCTTTACAACGTTGTTCTCTGTCAACTGGGCCTCAAGTTTTTGCCGGGCCGTCATGCATTTGCTAATATCTGGAAAGAGGAGAAAGATTTTCTGCATAAGAACCCACCCTTGGCATCTCCCTGTTAGGTGTCTGGGATCTGGCTGTAGCAGATATTCTATATACAGTCCACCCTCCACATTCACTAGGGTTAGGGGCACAGGGCCCCTGCAAAAGTGGAAAACACGCAAATATCAAAATGTGTTTGTGTGTGTCTGTGGGATGGGAGCTGAGGCAGGGTGGAGAGAGTGGGTTTCCAGGTCCAAACCAGGTCAAGGGAAAGAGAGGGAAAGCGGGGTGGATCAGCATGGTGGCCCTATACGTCCTCTCTCTCTTGCCCATCTCCTTCCTTGGGTGTGTGGAGAGGAGCACCAGGAGAGGACTTGTGGTGCTCAGCAACTGGGCTGCAATCCATTCTTAGCTGGCCTGGCAGCGGCTGGTGGAGGAGGAGAACCAGGGTGGGCTTTTAAAGGCTTGTGTGGCCGGATCGGAGCCACTGAGGGGGAAGGTTCCCCCAGAAAAAAAGCATCTGAGGTAGAAGGGGAGTCAGGGGTTGGAGAAACTCACAGAATAATCAAATCCATGAAAGTTAAACCAGAAAATGTGGAGGGCTGGCTGTGCTAATACTCTCTCTGTGAGTGCAAAGTGAACTTTTCAAAAAAGGTAACCAAACGAAATATGCCAAGTGTGTAATTAAGAAGAACTACCGTGCTGGATCAGACTAAAAGGGTACCTGGCCTAGCATTCTGTTCACAGAAAGGACAAACATTTAGAATCATGGAGTTGGAAGGCCGTCCAGTCCAACCCCCTGCCATGCAGTAATCCCCAGCTGACGCACTCCTGTGATGTGGACGATGGTTTCTCTCTGAGGCAGCCCATCCCAGTGCCACACAATTACCGAAGTTCTTCCTAATGTTTATGTGGAATCTCCTTTCCTGTCATTGGAGTCCATTGGTTCGTTTCTTAGTCTCCACTGGCTCGCGGAAAGTTTGAAAGCAGGACCCGAGGGCAATGGCAACCTCCATCTTACAGCCACTGGCATACAAAGAGTCACTCTGCCTCTGAATCTCCAAGTGATATATAAGTGCCCTGACTGGTAGCCAATAGCGGCCCCATCCTCCCCCAGGCAGATTTACCTAATTCTTTTTTTAAAGCCAACCAAGCTGGCAGCCATTTTATGGCAGAGCGTTCCATCGCTTAACTATGCTCTGCGGAAAGTAACTCCTTTTAACTGTCCTGAATCTCCAGCTGTTTGGCTTATGTGAACCCAGAGGCTTCTAGTATTATGAAAAGAGAGAGAAAGCGAGTTTTGCCTCTTTCCTTTGACTCCCTTCTGCAAAATTTTATATCTCTCTGTCACATCTCCTCCTACTTATTTTTTCTGAGCTGGACAGTCATAAATGTAGCAAAATTTCCTCACTCCAGAACCTTGAGGATTTGGTCTGCCCTTCTTCATACTCTTCTCCTCTCTTTACAACACCTCTTTTCAGGCATGGCATACAAAAACACAACACTCAAAGTGTCCATAACACTTTTAAGTGTTAATCATGCCTTTAAAATAATACTGTGCCTGTGCTAGAGGGGGAGGTGGGGAGGTGTCTGAAAGACTGTAAGGGCCCAACAATTAATCCTGTTGACACAGAATCCTGTGTCCAGTTCTTGGCACCGCACAGTTCAGGAAGGATACAGACAAGCTGGAAGGTGTCCAGAGGAGGGCGACCAAAATGGCAGAAGGCCTGGAAACCAGGGAGCTCTAAGAGGAGCGGCTGGGAGAACTTAGGGGTATGTTATGGAGGATTTAGCAAGCCTGTTTTCTGCTGCTCCAGAGACTACGACATTGTGCAGCAAGGGCTTCAAACTTCAGGAAAAGAGATTCCATCTAAAAATTTGGGAGACTTCCTGACGGTCAGACGAGTTTGAGAGTGGAATCTGCTGCTGCCTCCGTGGACCGTGGAGGGGTCTCCTCCTTCTACGGAGGCTCTCAAAGAGAGGCTGGGTGGCCATCTGTTGGGGTGAGTGCTTTGACTGTGTCTCCCTGCATGGCCGAAGGGGGTTGGACTCCATGGCCCCGGGGGTCTCCTCCAACTCTATGTGATTCAAACACCCTCTAACTGTGAGAGAGTGGGCGGAGAGGAGAGTACAGCCATCCTGGAATTGAGAGGCTCTGGTGAAAGGTGACAGAGCGGAGAAGGAGCCTGGAGGTCCTCTCTCTGTCTCTCTGCCTCCAAGAAGAGGTGGGAATCAGTTACCTTTCTGCAGCTGCTGGTATTTCTCCAGCTCCCCCTGGAGCTTCTTCTGCAGGGCCTCTGCCATCCTCTGGCAGAGACTCTCCCTCTCTTCACTGCAGGGATGGATGGTTTTCTCTGCAGGGGAACCAGGGAAGGAGACAGATCAGGCCTTGCTTGCAAAAAGTCCATCGCTCAAGAACAGAGCACTAGGGGCTGCCTGGAGAAGGACCCAGATCGAGACTGGCTATTAAAGGGTGCCCGAAAAAAACCGTCCCCGTCCACTAAAAGCATCCTAGATCAAGCGGCCGAGTGTACAACTCAGTTGGAGCTTCGCTGTGAACCCGTAAGGCTCCCCCCGCAATAGATGCTGGAGGGCTGGAGTTTTCCCTTTGACTCTCCCACATCTGTCTGGCACCCAAAGGACCCCCACTGAGTGCAAAGGAAGGAACCCCCTCCTTCCCTTCTTGCCCCTGCCCTCCCTACGTGGATCAAGAACAAATACGGGCCCAACGACCACCTGCATCCACACGGCACAACTATACCTTCCTGACAGAGGTTGAGCATTGCTTCTCTGGAATTCCAAAATCCAGAATATTCCAAAACCCAAAATTGGTTGAGACAGTGAAGGTTTCCTGCTTTCTGAAGGTTTGATGTACACAAACTTTGTTTCATGCACAAAATTATTAAAAACTTTGCATAAAAGTACCTTCAGGATGTGTGCGTAAGTTGTATGTGAAATATAAATGAATTTTTCCTGTTTAGACTCGGGATCCACTCCAAGATATGTCATTATGTATTCATATGCAAATACAAGTATTCCAAAATCCAACAATAAAACAAATAAAAATAAATTCTAAAATCTAAATTACAAAACACTTTGGGTCCCAAGCATTTTGGATGAGGGAATACTCAATCACTATCACTTTACTCACCTTGGCCCTATTCTATGGAATCGGGGGCAGGTGGGATCTGCAGTTTGTGAGGTCCTTAGAATTTTCCAGTCCACTTCCCTGCAACTATGACACTAGAGCTCTCTGGCAGTGAACTCTAAGTCCCTCGACCAAACTACAAATCCCAAGATTCCACAGGAGGGCAATTAAAATGGTATGCAAGCACTGTAATTGTGTGGTGTGGATGGAGCCACTGCCTGCATGAAGGAAGGGATGGTGGGCTCTAAGAGGCAAAAGCCCCATTTTGGGGAAGTTTTCCTCCCCTTTCAGCTCCTCTCCTCAAAGGACCCCTCTAAGCACCCCCCACTCCACCCCCAGAGACCCTCCAAGGTATATACTGGAAGGGTTTTAAAAAATAAATACAAGAAGGGAGGCCTAAACCTGCTATCTCTTGTTCACTCATTATGTTCCCACTCTGCTTTTAATGTGCTGCTGGTGACACTTGATTTAATTGGGTTTTATTTTTTATTTTATGATGACGATGAATGGTTTTAACTGAGAAGACCCTCCTCCCACCTCCTCAGGCAGTCTATGTCTCCCATTGGGTGAAGGGGACAGGGGAGGGGAATCCCTCCAGCACCTTTGGGCAGGAAATCCCATAAAAATTAATTACGCGGTGGGTCATTAATAAGCAAATAAACTCAGGCCGCTCACAGGAACCTGCCTGTTGCCCTCATTTAGGGGGCTGCCCCTGTAATTGGGTATGAAGGCTGGGACAAGCTCCTTTTTTGGGGGGGGATGACTGCAACACCCAGAATCCCCCTGCCTGGAGCCATGCTGCCTGGGGATTCTGGGAGCTGCAGTCCAGCAGGCAGCTGCGCTGAGTGGGAGCAAGGCCCCTTCTTCGCCCCGGGGGGGCGCTGGGGATCGACCCCCTCCCCAATAAGACACTGCCCACCCTCACTAAACGCCCCTTCCCTTAAATACCCCCTTTACAAGATGTGTGCGTGGGGGTCCCCTATCCCACCCCCCGCCCCGAATTCCAAGGGGGGGAGAAAGGGCCCCGTTCTTACCTCCCCCCCCCCCGTCAGCGCCCCCAGCCCACCCACTCACTCTCAATCCTCTTCAAGCCCGCCTTCTCGGGCAGCCGGAAACGCCCCTTCCCACTTCCGCCCGCGGGGTCCGTCGCCAAGGAGACCGCCAGCCCCTCTCGCGCCCGACCCGCAGCAGGACCGGCCGCCTCCCTCCCACAAGGGACGAGAGAGAGGCGCGCAGCGACGCAAAAGGGGAGGAGCCGGCGTCACCGCCCGACCGGCTTCCCACTTCCGCCCGGCCCCAACATGGCGGCCGTGCCATAGAGAGGAGCGACTCTATGGTAAAGCCGTACTGTTCTTAGTGGAGCTCCTCGGAGGTTTCAGAAGTCGAGAGAGAAGCAATAGCGGATGGAGGGGCAGATTTCAGACCGGCCTTCCCTGCAGGGGGGTTGTTGGTACCCCGAATCCCATTTGGGAGGAAGGAGGAGGGAGATCGGTTCGATAAAAAATAAATTAAATAAATAAATGAATAATGAATAAAGATAAATAAAAGATAAAAATAAAAAATAAAAAAAAATTCTCAGCGTGTACTGGATATTGACTATCCAGGGCTACAACTCCCAGTATCCCCACCACCACGCATGGCACGCTGCTTTGGGGATTCTGGGAGTTGCAGTCCCTGAAACTAAAGATTCGCAAGCCTGCAAAAGAGAACCTTAAATTAATGTCTTTCTTTATAACTATATTTATAATTATTTGTTTAGGATGCAATGATATTAAACACAATTATTTATGAATATGTAACCCTAATTTATATAATTTACTGTTCTCTGAGTTCAAAGGTCTCTTTGATGACCTTCGAGGGCAAATGCTGGCCTTTGCTGGCCACTGGGCAGGGCTGTTGGTCCTCAGAATGTGGTAGTGAAAATTACTTTCTTGGACTACAACTCCCAGAATCTTGGGACACTTCTTTGGGGATTGTGGGAGTTGCAGTCCAAGAAAATACGTTCCATTGCTTTGCTTTTCATGGCAGTTATTGGTTAGGAGGCTCTTGAATATTTATATGTATGTGTGTGTATGTATGTATGTGTGTATGTACATACATACATACATACATATATACATACACACACACACACACACACACACACACATATATATATATGGTTCTTAATGACTTCTCCCTCTCTCTCTGTCTCTCACCACCCAAAAAGTTCATAGGTAGGAAACTCTAAATTATGACAGACCTGAGGCCAGAGCTTGGAAAAGTCACTTATTTGGATGAAAGGGTTAAGGCTTTAGAATTGCATTTGCTTTATTAGAAAATAGAAGAAAATAGCAGATGCACTCTTCTCTTATCAGGAGCCTTAGGTGTGTGCCTGACTGTGAGACATTTGAGGGAGTTAGGTGCTCCCTTGGCTGGAGCATCCATCACTTTGAAAACTGGAATCCAAGGTCTCTGTATTTGTAACCTTTGTAACTTATCAATTGGTGATTTGTAACCGCGCCTTGTGTTATTCTTGTGCTCGCTCGTTAGAATGTATTTAAGGACAATTAACTCTGAGCTCTGGGTCTCAGATTTTGGAAACCATTCCGCTGGGACCCCGCGCAGTAAAATAAACTCGTTCTGCTTCCTACTCTATTTGCCTTCGTTTTTGGTGATCTACTACATTTTCTGGTGCGCCGCCCGGGAAAGAAGGGGCCTTTTTTGCCCACTTTGGCGGACGCCAGGGCGCAGGGGCTGTCGCCTCTTTCCGACGCGACCCAGGGCGCCCCTGACTTTTTTTTGTCAGCAGGATCGACTCGGAGTGGGGCGACAGCTCTGGCGACGGTGCTCCAGCCAGTCGAAGGGCCCGGAGGCAGAGGAGAAAGCAGAATCCTCCCACAACCATTGGTGAGTCACCTCCCCGCAAACTCGGGGGGAAGAGGGGCCTGATCAACCCCTTTCAGCTTTGCCCTAGTACCCCACTGCTGTGTGGCTGAAGCCGCAAAGCTTGTTGGTCGGTTGTGGTACAGGAAGGGGGAGGTAGTTCGTTCGTGTGAATGTGCGGAAGGAGGCGTGCAAGGTGTCGCAGTTCTCCTTGCAGACCGTTGATCGTCCGGCTGCGTGAGTCGGCACGTATCGGTTGCTGTCTATCCCTCTTTGTGTTGGCACGTGGGACCCCTTACCCACGGGCCGAATCCCCTTTTCCTAGTGTGTCTTGTCCACATTGGGAGGAAATGGGAGGGAGGCAAAGTCGGCAGACCCCTTTGAGTTGTATGTTAAAGAACTTTAAGAAAGGATTCAGTGGAGATTATGAGGATCCTCCAATGACCCCAGGACGCTTACGGACTTTGTGTGAGGTGGAGTGGCCCTCTTTCAACGTGGGGTGGCCCCCAGAAGGGAGCCTGGAACCCGCTCGGATCAGGGCAGTGTATTCAGTAGTGGTGGGTGAGCCTGGCCATCCTGATCAGTATCCATACATAGATTCATGGGACACAGTGGTTACACAAAACCCCCCTTGGCTGCAGAAATGTCAGGAGCAAGTTTGTAAAGCTATGATAGTGAGGCAGGATAGGACTAGACGAAAGCTTGGAAAGGGACAGATTCTGCCAGACTCAGCCGCGGAAGAGCCCACTGCCCCCCCTCCACCGTATGCGGCAGTGCAGCCAGCCCCACCGCCACTGGCAGAGGCGGCAGCACAACCAGCTCCACAGCCACTAGCCTTACCCCCGCCGCGGCCAGCTTCGTTCCCGCCGGCCCAAGCCTTGCAACAGGATCCCCCGGAGCGGGAGGAAGCTATGGCCGGGGATCTGGAGGATTCAAGCCCAGTTGCCCATGAGGAGGGAATGGCAGGGGAGCAGCTGGATCCCAGTCCGGCTGCCCAGACCCAGAAGGGGGGCACCTACACAGATAGACTCAGATCTAGACCTGGACAAGATGAACCAAAAGAAAAGGCTGAGAATAAACAGTCCAAGAGTAAACAGACCAAGCCTCAGAAAGAGAAGAATGAATCAGGGGAACATGGAAATGTAATTGCCCCATTGCGACAAGTTACTCAATTGATGGCAGACCCCGACCAACAGGAAGGTTACCGGAGGGTTCAGAGTTACCAATATACTCCCTTCACCACGTCCGATCTCCTCAGTTGGAAAACACATTACGCTACTTACACAGACAAGCCACAGGAAGTAATAGAGCTTTGTTCCAGTATCATGGCCTCACATGTCCCCAATTGGCAGGACTGCCAACAGTTGCTCTTGACTTTGTTCACCACTGAAGAGCGGAGGAGAATAGTCCAGCATGCAGGGCGGATAGCTAGAAACAGGGTACCTCCTGGAGAGGCAGACCCTGAGCAGTGGGTGAGAGGCAGGGTTCCCTTAGCTGAACCAGGATGGGACCCGAACTGCCTTGACCAGATGACTGTGCTCACTGACTATCAAGCTCTACTGGTGGAAGCCATGAGAGAGGGAATGAAGAGACCTGTTAACATGTCTAAGGTATCAGAGATACTTCAGGGATCTACCGAATCCCTAGGGGCATACCTGGAGAGACTGCTTGATGCTTATAGGCAGTATACTCCCGTGAATCCAGATGATCCAGGTAGCCAACAGATGGTGAATTTGGCCTTTGTGACCCAAAGCTACCCTGACATTAGAAAGAAACTCCAAAAGCAAGAGGGATTTGCAGGAATGAATTTGACCCAGTTGCTGGAAATTGCTCAGAGGGTGTATGTGAATAGAGATCAAGAGGAGAAACGGGAGAAGGACAGACGAATGCATAAGAAAGCGGAATTATTGGTTGCGGCTCTGACAGCAAGGGAAAGAGGTCGGAGAGCCGGAAGAGGAAGAGGAAGTGGGCCTCCATTGAGACATAATGAGTGTGCTCTGTGCCGACAGGTTGGGCACTGGAAGAATGAATGCCCTAGGCAGAGAGGGATGGCAAATCGAGGAAGAGGAGCGGGGAGAAGCAGAGGAATGGAACGAGGAAGGGGAAGAGGAGCAAATAGAGGAGGAGGAAGAGTAATGAATGGAAGATATGAGCAAGAGGCAGATGAAGGATTCGAGGATTTCGTCGGACTGGCCGGAATGGAACTTTACGATTAGGACAGACCGGGCCCCCTTGCTCTCGGCCCCGGGGAGCCTATGGTCACAGCACAAATCGGGGGCCGAGCCATCCCCATGATGGCGGATACGGGCGCTGCCCGTTCCGTCCTAAATTCAGCGATAGCCCCAAAAACTGAGAATGCCATAAGGATTGTGGGAGCCACTGGAAGAACAGAAAAACATCCACTTTTGGAAAGAAGAATTGTGGATCTAGGAAGGCACCAAGTTACTCACCAGTTCTTATATCTACCAAACTGCCCCATACCTCTATTGGGTCGAGATCTGTTGGCTAAGCTGAGAGCCCAAATTTCCATTGAAGAGGATGGGAGGATGGAGGTAAACTTCAGAGGACCAAAGAGCATCTCAGTCACTTATCCAATGGAGGAGGAGTGGCGAAGGCATCAGATCATGCTTTGTCAAGAACAATCCGCTATCTTTGGACCCCCAGGGGTATGGGCCGAAGATAACCCGCCCGGGTTAGCCCGATTTGTGGCCCCAATAGTAGTAGAACTGAAGCCAAATGCTGTTCCCATTCGTGTAAAGCAGTGTGACTTGCCCAGAGAAGCCCTGGAAGGGATTCAGAAACACTTGGACCGGTTGAAGAAGTATAATATAATTCGGGAATGCCGCTCTCCGTGGAACACTCCACTGCTCCCTGTGTTGAAACCCGGAACAAAGGAATATCGTCGAGTTCAAGATTTAAGAATGGTAAATGAGGCTACAGTCACCCTACATCCAGTGGTGCCAAACCCATATGTCTTAATGGGATTAGTTCCATCCACAGCTACTCACTTTACTGTGTTAGATCTGAAGGATGCCTTCTTCTGTATTCGAGTGACCCCTCAAAGTCAAGAAATCTTTGCCTTCCAGATGGAAGATGTTGTTACAGGCCAAAAGAATCAATTAGCCTGGACTCGCTTGCCGCAGGGGTGGAAGAACTCACCGACAATCTTTGGGACTTCCCTCAGCCAGGACTTAAGAAGGTTCAGATCTGAACCCGAAAAACGAGTTCTGCTGCAATATGTGGACGATCTGCTGTTGGCAGCCAACGGTGAGAAAGAGTGTACAGAGGCTACAGTGGAATTGCGCCAGCTTTTGTGGGAAGCGGGCTACAAAGTATCCAGAAAGAAGGCCCAGTTGTGCCAGACAGAAGTGCGATATCTGGGATTCCAAGTGACTCAAGGGAAGCGAGCGCTAGGCCGAGAAAGAAAGGAGGCCGTGTGTGCTCTGCCTGAGCCCCGGAATCGGAAGATGGTGCGAGAATTCTTGGGCGCAGCTGGGTTTTGCAGAATTTGGATTCCTAACTTTGCAGTGATGAGCAAACCTCTATACGAAGCCACCAAGGGTCCGGAGAAGTCTGAATTTGTGTGGGAAAAAGAACAGAAGAGAGCCTGGGAGCAGATAAAGAAGGCACTGATGGAAGCTCCAGCGCTGGGTCTGCCTGATGTGACAAAGACTTTCACTCTATATGTTGATGAAAAAGGAGGAATAGCAGTGGGAGTATTGATGCAGATGTTGGGATCTTGGCATCGCCCAGTGGCATACCTCTCCAAACAGCTAGATCCTGTCGCTAGAGGATGGCCTGGGTGTTTGAGAGCAATAGCGGCAACTGCCTTGTTGATAAAGGAAGCAGACAAGTTAGCCCTGGGTCAGAATCTAATAGTGAAAGTCCCACACTCCGTGTTGGCCTTAATGGAGTACAAAGGCAATTACTGGTTCACAAATAGCCGAATGTCCAAGTATCAAGGAATGCTGTATGAGAACCCTAGAGTAAAGTTGGAAACATGCACTACTTTGAATCCTGCAACGCTGCTTCCTGTAGAGTCTGAACTGGCACACCATGATTGTCTTCAAACTATGGATGAAGTATACTCAAGTAGACCAGATCTACGAGACACCCCGTGGTCTCATCCTGATGTTACTTACTACACAGATGGAAGTAGCTTTGTGCGAGAAGGAAAGCGGAAGGCCGGATATGCAGTAGTCACAGCAGATAAGATCATAGAAGCCAGAGCGTTACCCGTTGGAACTTCGGCCCAGAAGGCAGAACTTATAGCCCCGATTAGAGCCTTGGAACTAGCCGAGGGGCTTACTGTGAATATATACACAGACTCAAAGTATGCCTTTACTACTCTGCATGCACATGGCGCCTTGTACAAGGAGAAGGGACTGATCAACTCTGTGGGACAAGAGATCAAGTATGGAAGAGAAATAGAACATCTATTAAAAGCCTTGTGGACCCCTCGCAAGGTTGCCGTAATCCACTGCAGAGGACATCAGAAAGGAAGTGATCCGGTGGTTTGTGGAAACCGAAAGGCAGCTGCAGCTGCAAAGAAGGCTGCAGAGAGGGAACTGGAATATGAGGCGGAGGGTTTGCTCCAAGAGTTGATAACTCCACTCTTTCAGGTGTCGTTGGGCGACCAGACCCCCAGGTACACCCAACAAGAGAACGAACGGGCTGAAAATGATCTGAAAGCTGTAAGTGATAGAGATGGATGGTGGGTCCTGCCAGATGGAAGACGGTACATACCCCAATCCTTGGGATGGACAGTTGTCCAGAAAGCGCACGAAGCCACGCATTTGGGAAAGACGGCGTTAGCCCAGTTATTAATGAAGGACGTGTTCATAGATGGAATGAGCCAATTCACCATGCTAGCTTCTTCAAGGTGTCAACTCTGTGCTCAGAACAACCCGCGCCAAGGGCCTAGGTTGGAAGGGGGAATTCAACATCAAGGATCTACTCCCTTTGAATCCCTAGTGGTGGATTTCACAGAGATGCCACGGATGGGACAATATCGGTACCTGTTGGTAATGGTGTGTACTTATACAGGATGGGTTGAAGCATACCCTACCAGAACCGAGAAAGCAAAGGAAGTAGTACGGGCGTTACTCCGAGACATAATACCAAGGTATGGACTGCCTCTTCATATCGGATCTGACAATGGCCCAGCCTTTGTGCACGGAGTAGTTAAGAATTTGGCAGGGACTTTAGGAATCACCTGGAAGCTGCACTGTGCATATAGGCCCCAAAGTTCTGGAAAAGTGGAAAGGATGAATAGAACACTGAAAACTCAGCTTGCAAAGTTGTGTCAAGAAACTAAGCTCAAATGGTTGGATGTGCTCCCAATAGCACTCCTGAGAATCAGATGCACCCCTCATCGGAGATCTGGGCTGACTCCATTTGAGATGTTGTATGGGAGACCCCCGGCCATCCTGAAAGGGTTGAGAGGGGACTTTCGGGAACTGGGAAATTTGACTCTCCAAGAAGAGGTGCAAGCACTTGGGAGAGCTTTAGAGAGGGTCAACGCTCACGCCTTAGAGGTTAGACGAGTTCCTTTCCTCACAAAGGCACATTCCTTCCAACCTGGGGATGAGGTGTGGGTTAAGGATTGGAGGGGAGATCCTCTATCCCCAGGATGGAGAGGACCTTACCAGGTGCTGTTAGTTACCCCAACTGCAGTAAAGGTAGCAGGGCTGAAACCTTGGATACATTACACTAGAGTAAAGAGGGCATTTACTGATCGGACTGTAATTCCATCACAAGAGAACCCTCTGAGACTGAAATTGTCTAGACGAAAAGGGGGGAGAGAACATTCAGACTAGACTCTGCTGTGGTCATGCCAGGGAATTGGCCACTCTACGCACAGTCAGATCTGCAACTGGTGAATGAAAAATCTAGGCTAGACCCTACTGCTGCCACATGTCTGGAGGCTGGTAGCTCTACGTACGGTCAGACCTAGCAACTGCAGCGGAAGAAGATTGGGATTGGTCCCTGCCATAGTCACTCCGGAGGCTGACTATTCTACGCACGGCCAGATCCCCAACGACGGATAAAGGTTAGAAGTAATGCATGTTAGTGAACTAATAATCATAGTGGTGTGCATACTCTTTGGAATCTTAGCTCTGGTGTATTTCTTGTATATGTATAGAAGGTACTGGTGTGGGATAAGTAGATTTGGACCCCTGTCTGACTCCGAAGATGAAGTGGATAGTGTGGATGGGAGTGTGGGGCATGATGTGTGAAGTAATTGAGGCTAACTGGTTTAAGCAGCATGCTGCACACATGTTCCAACAACATGGACCCAATGTTACTCTGATCTATGAACACCCACAGACAGTAGCAGATTTTGGCTTTATGCCCTCCCTCATTAATGAACCAGGAGTGATTGTAGGAGCCCTGCAGTCGGCGTTAATGGGAAATCCCAACATGTTTGCTAAAGTGGATGGAAACCTAAACAGAACCCGATTTAGGCGACTGAAATTCTATACCTATTCCCCCGGAATGTGTTTTTGTTGTCGTCATAGTGGAAGCTGGAATTCTAAGTGGAAAGGGTACATACAACACACCCCATTTTATAATAGGTTGGGAAATTACTCAACATGTAATGACAGATTCTATTTGTACGGCTCATACAATAGTTCCTATCAATTCAAGACAGACTTAAATGAAACTAGCTTTAAAGATTTGTACCCAGAATATCCTATGTTCACTCCTAATTTTACAGGATCAGGCAGTATTTGCTCTGGATTGATGGCTAGAGATCCAAACTTATGGTTTTACTTTAACGGCTGGGCCACTAATTACCACCCAGGGGTTTACCAGTGTGTGGGAACTGGGTATATGACTCTGCTGTTCAGGTTTTCCAACATGGGCAGACAAACCGGGGTGGAAGAAAGAAGCGGCACCTAGTGGGGCCATTAGGTAACCAGTGTGAGGATCTGGTCATCATAGGGCCGCAGTTATCTAAAAGTGAAGGTAGCAGAGTAGCTGGAGGGTCAATCACAGGACTCCTCACTTTGGGATTGGAAAAAACCATAAATGCAACCGGGAGACTGGTACAGGCCCTCCAGCGGGAAATTGAAGAGCTCAATCGGTTACTGTTACAACATCGGATGGCCCTGGATTACCTGTTAGCAAGGAAAGGGGGGTTCTGCAATATAGTCAAAGGAGGATGTAAAGTTGCCTTCTATGATCTCAATAAGACTATAGAAGATGAAATACAACACTTACAGGGGATAATCCAAAATAATGACAGCGGCATTAGCAACCCGTGGGACTGGCTGACTTCTTGGTTGCCAGATCTGAGCTGGCTGAAAACTCTGTTTCTGGGTGTTGTACTTTTGCTGGTGGGAGGATTTTTAATAATGGTGTGTATTTCTTGTGCTATGAAATGTGTACACGCTTCTCTCTCTCAAGCTATGGAAGGAAAGGCAGCCCATTATGCTGTTATGGCTCAAAAGCGAGCTTAAGCAATATATGCTTCAAATTGCTGTGAATTTGGCATATAAGGGGGGAATGAAAGGGTTAAGGCTTTAGAATTGCATTTGCTTTATTAGAAAATAGAAGAAAATAGCAGATGCACTCTTATCTAATCAGGAGCCTTAGGTATGTGCCTGACTGTGAGACATTTGAGCGAGTTAGGTACTCCCTTGGCTGGAGCATCCATCACTTTGAAAACTAGAATCCAAGGTCTCTGTATCTGTAACCTTTGTAACTTGTCAATTGGTGATTTGTAACCGCGCCTTGTGTTATTCTTGTGCTCGCTTGTTAGAATGTATTTAAGGACAATTAACTCTGAGCTCTGGGTCTCAGATTTTGGAAACCATTCCGCTGAGACCCTGCGCAGTAAAATAAACTCGTTCTGCTTCCTACTCTATTTGCCTTTGTTTTTTGGTGATCTACTACACTACAACTCTCAGAATCTTGGGACACTTCTTTGGGGATTGTGGGAGTTGCAGTCCAAGAAAATACGTTCCATTGCTTTGCTTTTCATGGCAGTTATTGGTTAGGAGGCTCTTGAATATTTATATCTATGTGTATGTATTTATGTATGTGTGTATGTACATACGTACATACATATATACACATATACATATATACATACATACATACATACATATATGGTTCTTAATGACTTCTCCCTCTCTCTCTGTCTCTCACCACCCAAAAAGTTCATAGGTAGGAAACTCTAAATTATGACAGACCTGAGGCCAGAGCTTGGAAAAGTTACTTATTTGGACTACAGTTCCCATAATTTCCAAGCACTATTGCCTTTTCTAGTCAGTCTAGGAGTGGCTGGCCCTTTGGGAGACAGGAACAGAACTCCAAAGGACCTAGGCGGACTAGAAAACTGGGCACGAATTAACAGCAGAGAAGGTTCTACATTTGGGCCACAAGAAAACCCCAGATTATAGGACGGGCTCAGCAACACTACAGGCAAACACTGCATTGGCTCAGCAACACTGCTTGCAAAAAGGACCTTGAGATTGTTGCTTCTTGACCCCCAGGGTCCCGGTGGCTGGTCGGAGAGGAGGAGGGGGAGGCCGTGGGGGTCTCTGGTGCACTGGCCGCCCCCTGAGCATCTCATCTTAATTCGGCAGGGGCTGCCGAGTGCAAGGACTACCTGGGAGTCCGTCGTCCGGGGGCCAAGGCTGGACTCCCCTCCCCACCTTGGACAGCACAAGGGCTTGCTGGGCTTGCTGCCCATTTATCTCCAGAATTTCTAAGGGCTGGGGTGCTCCTTGAGCTACGGGGGACAGAGCAGGATCTTCCAAAGCAACTTTTGCTCCACTCTTAGCCAAACCAAACTGGCCGGCCCTTCCCAAAACTGCAACCCCCAGGATTCCATAGGATGTTGAAAGTGGAGTCGTAGATCAAGAAAATGGAAAATTCAAGGAGACTTTCAAATAGAGGATTGGTACAAAGAAGTATGGCAAATCGTGATTAATGGCAAGTTAACACGTGGAATTAAGGTCAAAAAAGGAATAAGGAAAGGTAGCGATTTTGATGCAATATGGAAGATATTTGTGGAAAAGGTGTGAGTAAAAGAGGAAGGTGCAACACAAGAAGAGTTACAATTTTGGAAGGTGAGATAATTCGAGGTATGATAGGCTCTGGGAATGAGGCACACTTAGCAATAGTAATAGGTTAAATTTAGGGTAGAATATGAGAAAATATATATATATACATATATATATGCAGTATTTCAGTATGTAGGGTAATAAGAGCAATTAGCAAAGGACAAATAAGGTTTAGGAAAGAAATAAGAATGAAATTATGAATATTATATTTTGAAAAGGATAGAAATAAGAATGAAATTACTAACAGTATGTTTTGAAAATGTTAATTATGGGAATAATTAATAACAACAGGTGTAATGAGAAAGAGATTCAGATATATATAACCAAAATATATAATCAGCATGATTTATAATACATTGTATAAGTAATACTATGTAAATGAAATTTGGAGAGAAATAGCAATGCAAGCATTTTTTTTAAACCTTTCCATTCACTTTTATATTTATCATGTTATGTTTTGTTTGTTTGTTTGTTTTTCTTACAATAAAATTTAGAAAAAGAAGAACTTCATCTCCTTTTCCCATCACACATGGTGGTGGTAACGGTTATCGCAGGAGACCAAGGCCACTGGCTGTGGTTTAACACTCAGCTTATTGCCCATGCTCTCCTTCTGGGCCGCCTTGCGGGGATGGGACTCGGGGGCACTGCTTCCTGGAGGGGGGAGCCCAGAAGGTGGTCCTGGGGGACTCCTGTTTCACCTCCTGCCCTTTGCCCTGGGGGGTCCCTCGGGGTTCGGTCTTGTCCCCCGTGCTATTTAACATCGACGTGAAACCACTGGGAGAGGTCGCCCGGAGTATGCGGATGACAACCAGCTTTATCACTCCTTCCCACCCCAAGCCAAGGAAGCTGTCATAGAAACATAGAATCATAGCGCTGGAGGGGACCCCAGGGGCCATCCAGTCCAACCCCCTGCCATGCAGGAACACCTCAAAGCACTCCCGACAGAGGGCCACCCAGCCTCTGCTTAAGAACCTCCAAAGAAGGAGACTCTACCACACTTTGAGGCAGCCTATTCCACTGCCTTCGTCCTAAACCAGTGCCTGACCTCAGTAGCGGGCTGGATGAGGGCAAACAAATTGAGACTTAGTCCGGAGAAGACAGAGGTGCTCCGGGTCGGATCAGGGAATAGGGATCCAGCCTGTGTCGGATGGGGTCACACTCCCCCCGGAGACGCAGGTCCACAGCTTGGGGGTGCTCCTGGACCCTACGCTGACCCTGGAGGCCCAGCTCTCTGCAGTAGCCAGGAGGGCATTTGCACAGTTAAGGCGTGTGTGCCAGCTGCGCCCGTTCCTTGAGACGTCAGACCTGGCCACGGTGACACACGGCCTGGTTACATCCCGGCTGGATTGCCGTAACGTGGGGCTGCCTTTGAAGGGTGCTCGGAAACTCCAGCTGGCCCAAAGAGCTGCAGCCGGGTTGTTAACGGGAGCTGGTTACGGGGTCACGCAACTGCCCCTCTGCAACAGCCCCACGGGTTGCCGTTCTGTTATCGGGCACAATCCAAAGTGCTGGGGATGACCTTTAAAGCCCTACACGGCTCAGGACCAGGTTACTAGAAGGACCGTGTCCTCCCCTACGAACCAGCCCGGGCGTTGAGATCTGCTGGGGGGCCCTTCTCTTGGTCCCACCGCCCTCACGGGTGCGTTTGGTGGGAACACGGGGGAGACGGGGCCTCCTCAGCGGCTGGCCCCGGGCTCCCCTGGAACTCCCTGCCCAAAGAGGTCAGACTCTGGGCAGCCTCCCTGCCCACCTTCTGGAGACAATCAAAGACATTCCTCTTCCAGCAGGCATTTTATATGTAATTTGTATGGGTGCTGGTCATTTTGTTATTTCACTGATATTTTAATGATGTTTTTATATGTATTTGAACATGTTTTAATTATTATTGTAGTTCAATCTATGTTTTAACTTTTGTATATGACAGTTTTTAGTAATGTTTCTTTTAATGACTGTAAGCCGCTTTGAGTCCCCTCGGGGAGAAAAGCGGGAGAAAAATAAAGATGATGATGATAGTAATAATAATAATAATAATAATACTGCAAATTCCTTCCATGGTCTTCAAATTCTTCAGCAATATACTTAGATCAGTCTGGTCACAGGCTGCCTTTGAACATCTGATGAGAGCTGTGGATTGCAATTGGATGTGGTCGTAGAAAAAGGAAACACACACACCCGCAACAATTTAAACTAGAAAAGAGGCAATACAGGTGTGAAGCACTCCTAGGGAACCTCACAGTGTCTTTCAGGGCCCCTTTTGATAGAGCTGGTATGCTGTGGATTCAGGACACGTAATAATCAAGATTTAGATGCCAAGACCGCACAGGTGTCTTCTGAAAGTTTACACCTGGCCTTGGCTTTCCTTCCAGGGACTTGTTTGCCTGTTCAGCAGATTGCATCGGGGCTTTCGTAGTCGCCCGAGGTCTGTCTCCCTGGGATCCCGGAGGGTGCCTTTGCCTTCACGGACCCCCATAGTGGGTGTTCCTGCACAGCAGGGGGTTGGACTCGATGGCCCCGGGGGTCTCTTCCAACTCTAGGATTCTATGATTCTGTGTGGTCTCTGCATCTCACACAAAGGGCCGCTCCGCCCCTGCACGGTGCGTGGTTTGGAAGCTTCTCAAGTGAGGGAAGAAGCGTTTTGGTCTCCCTGTAGCCCATGGGACTCATTACGCCGTTCCTGCTCAGTTCCTCCGTCCCTTTTTGTCCGCTGCAGCAGCAGTATCATTGATAAGAACCGGAGGAATTGCTTATCTTCCCCGCCCACATTCAACTTCATAGGTTTTTGCTTTTTTAAAAAATAAGCAACCATCGTTGGATCTGCCGTTGTCCAGATACGCAGAATAGATAACTTTGCAGTTCCACTCCCTTGGGGCGTGTCTCTTACGAGGTCAGTTTAGCTCATTCTCTTTCACAGTCAGTGGTAGCAAGGAGCTAATCTTCCACGGGCTCTAGAGGGGACACAATACATGCCCAGGGATCTGCTGTGATTTTCCAACCGGTTCCAGTGTTTGTCCCCCAAGAGATGTGTTTCTGAAAATAAAAAAACCCTATAAAAAACTCAGTACCTATAGAGAATATCATAAAGCAAATATTGTATAAGTGGGAATATTAAATGTGTACCTTGGCCAGGTTCCCATTAAAAGGCAAGTTCACCTCCGAAGTACTGTCGATTATAATAAATGAGGACTCACAGATAAGGGGCTTGAAAATAAGGAAAAAAGAATTGAAATTAAAACCGTTTGCAGACGATGTAATTATATTTTTGGAGGATCCACAAGAATCAATACAGGTGTTGATGGAAACTTTACAAAATATGGACAAGTGACAGGATACAAGATAAACAAGGAAAAGACAATGATGATGACATTAAATACGACTAAAAAAGAGCAAGCTGGTTTGGAGAGAAGACCTAGATGTCAACTAACTAAGAAAACAAAATATTTAGCAATTGTTATAGTGAAAAAGAACCAAGAATTATTTAACAACTATTTGAAGATATGGAAAGAGATAAAAAATGATATGGAAAAATGGAAAAAATCTAAATCTATCTCTCCTGGGAAGAATAAATGCCTTTAAAATGTCTTTATTACCTAAGCTCATGTTCCTTTTTTCAGAATTTACCAATAACAGGAAGGGAGAAGATATTTAAACAATGAGAAAAGGGCTTATAAAAATTTATTTGGCAGGAGAAAAAAACAGGAATAAGACTTAAAACACTTCAGGATGCAAAAGAAAGAGAAGGACTTGATTTACCATCACTGACAATTTATTATTCTGCATGTCGCTTAGATTGGATTAAAGATTGGATTCAATTAGAGAGAACAACTATAAAAGAATTGGAAGAAATAAACAATAGATTTGGATGGCATGGATACTTATGTTATGACAGATTAACAGTGAATAAAGAGTTTAACAACCATTATATCCTGAAAACATTGTTAAGGGTTTGGTTGCAAATAAAGCGGGAATATTACACAAAACTTGCAACATGGACTTCACCACAAGAAGCATATAGAATTGCCTCAACAAAACAAGGAAATGTATTAACATACCAAGAAATTTTGAAATGGGAGGGGGAGAAACCAAGAATGTGTACAGTAGAAGAATTAAAAGAAAAAGGACATGAGCTAAACTGGTTCCCATGGTGACAACTTAAAGAAAGACTTAAAATGGATCAAAAATTGTACAGATTTGAGAGAAGAGAAAATGGCTGGATGGCAGTACGTGTGAAAGGGATCTAGGAGTCCTAATAGACCACGGGCTGAACATGAGTCAGCAGTGTGATGCGGCAGCCAAGAAAGCCAATGCAATTCTCGGCTGCATCAATAGGAGTATGGTGTCTAGATGGAGGGAGGTACTGGTACCACTCTACTCTGCTTTGGTTAGACCTCATCTTGAATCCTGTGTCCAGTTCTGGGCACCCCAATTCAAGAAGGATATGGTCAAGCTGGAGCAGGTCCAGAGGAGGGCGACCAAAATGGTGAAGGACCTGGAAGCCAAGCCCTATGAGGACAGACTTAGAGAGCTGGGTATGTTCAGTCTGCAGAAGAGAAGGTTAAGAGGGGACACGATAGCCATGTTTAAATATTTGAAGGGATGCCATGTAGAGGAGGGAGCGGGCTTGTTTTCTGCTGCTCCAGAGACCAGGACAAGGAGCAATGGATTCAAGCTGCAGGAAAGGAGATTCCACCTGAACCTCAGGAAGAACTTCCTGACGGTCAGGGTTGTCCGGCAGTGGAAGATGCTGCCTCGGAGTGTGGTGGAGCCTCCTTCTTTCGAGGTTTTTAAGCAGAGGCTGGGCGGCCATCTGTCGGGAGTGCTTTGAGGGTGTTCCTGCACGGCAGGGGGTTGGACTGGATGGCCCCTGGGGTCTCCTCCAACTCTACATTTCTGTGATTCTATGATTCTATGAAAATGAATTAGATTTATTAAAAGAAGAGAATTTCTAAATTTTATAAACTATTGTTGAAAAGAGAATTTTGAAATGACACCGGAGTTTTATTTGTTAAATACGTTAGGGCAACACAGGGAGATAAGAAGTCATCAGAAGATACTGTTATATTTGATAACGGCTGCAAGGTTGATGTATGCACAATATTGGAAAGAAAAGAGAGATATAGACTTAGAAGAGTGGAATTCAAAAGTCCTAGATATGGTAGAGATAGAAAAATTAGCATTTTCCTTGAAAAACAAACCTGTCCAGAACTTTGAAAGGGAATGGAAAGGAGTTTTGGATTGGATAAAGACACAAATGAAAGAAAGATATAAATGTAACTGTTTTTCTTTTGTCAGTGAAAATGTAATTGTTCTTCTCTTGTGTAAACAGAAATAAAGTAGATTCAACTGGAGAATATAAGCCTGGAAGTGGGGTGTGCGTGTGGGATACATCCAACAATGGTGTATACCCACTTGTTTCTTTTTTATTTTTGCAATTAAATTTTTAATAAAAATATATTTTAAAAAAAGAGGCAAATTCACCTTCTAGTTCATCCCTCTGGTACCTCCCAGTTCAAAGATTTGCAGGAACTGGTTCTGGTGGAGGGCACTCTGCTCATGCTCAGGTAATGTCCCTTTTCAGTGAAAGGCTTCTGCATGGCTGAAAGGCGCTTTCAAGCCATGGCATGGGGGGGGGGGGTTGGCGCTGTCCAAAGGGCTCTCCTTCGCCTATAGTTGGGGGAACTGGGCACTTTGGAAATCAGGCTGCCCCCTCTGGGCCATCCTCCAAAGGTCCCACCCCCTGGAGATGCTCCTCGCCGGAAGGACTGGACAGCACCCTGTTACCCTGACTTCTGGGGGGGGGTCCCCTGGGGGACAGCTTGATTTGCTCCAAAAATGCAGAGATTGGGGAAATTAGCAGAGCACTGGCCTTAGCAGAATGAGGGGCAGGGTAACCCAGCAGGATCTTCTACCCAATTTTTATGGGGTCAGACCAAACAAAAAACCAGACAATCGTACTAATAAATGGATTTTATTAACAAGTATGTTCTCACGCAGCCATGCACCCAAGCACTCATGCACACAAGGCCTATCGAGAAGAGAAAGGGGTGAAAATTGATAGGGGATTCAGCGGGGAGGGTGTAAAGGCGGGGATACTCCACCTATCCAGAAGTCTTCAATCCGGGAAGCTGCGAGAAGGACACAGCTCAGCGAGGAGAAGCAGCCTTGGGGATCACTCGACTAACAGAGTACCGGTCTGCTAGCGTGGCAGGGAGTTCTCCGAAAGACCCTCAAAAACGGGGACTACTTACAGGGCAGAACGTACCTCGAGGGCAGGCCCTCTCCCAGGAAGAACAGTGGCCAAAATAAAAGGAAAAATGCCACACAATGGTAACTTGATGGTTTGCATGATTGGTTCATGTAAATAGAAGTTTGCTTTGTATAAATATAGGTAGTAATTTGCATTAGCCCCTAAGGCCACGCTGTGATTTGCCAACTGAATTCAGAAAAAAGTGGACATTTCCCCAACCATTACAGACGTACTGCCACCGGCAACCTCCCAGCCTGGCTCACTTGGAGGCTTGCAGAGCCCAGGCATTTTGGAAATAATCTGTTTTTTTCCGCAACTATAAAATGGTTCCCCCACTATCCAGAGTGGGGAGCTAAAAGCCAGAGTTGACTCCAAGAGAACATCCAGGTGTACTCAACACATGGAGATACTGAAATGAGTGACTTGGTGCCACAAGTCATGCAAACTCTGGAGGCCTAATCCATGCCCTCACCAGTACTGCCTCCCAAGCCGCGGCTGCCGTTGGAATAAAAGAGAGTGACCACCTCTTGGCATGACAGAATTCAACCCTCTGGTCATACTGGAGACATCGTGGCCGTTCCCCGCTCTTCCACGGAAATCCCAATTTGGTTCCCGCAGGGCTTGCTGTGCTCTGTCAGACCTCCTCTTCCGGAAGGCCTCTTCCCAAAACCCCAAGTCCTGGACTGGTTTAAGATTTACATATGCATTTTTTCTACTAATCAGGCTCTTTAGTTTGTGACCAAAAGACGGCCCAGCACCTACTATGAGAGCAGAGAAGCCCAGAAGCAAACCACTTCTGAAGCCAGTTGTGGTTGCCGGACACGGTATCCAGCCGACGCTGCACAAGCGACCTCGCCATCCCCAGTAGCAAGGTGTGGTGGTGCAGAAAATGCCGAGCTGCCTCCCTGTGCCGATTTCCATTCAAGAAGGCACTTGGCCCGCCCCCAAAGGACATTGAATGGACTTCTACTGCAAAGCGCTCCCCATTCCGCTGTGTGAATGTTTCCTGACACTTGGGGTGTGTGTGCAATGGCTCGCGCCTCCCCTGAATTCCAGTCCCCCATGTCCAGCCGTCACTTCAACTGGCAGACAGAACATGTGTGCTAGACAGATAAAAGGTATATCAATGGTATACCAGTGTATACCATTTCATCACTACCGCTTTCAACTTCTAACCAATATTGCTTGCCTGACTTTGTCCACTGCTGCTTCTCAACTGCTGAGAGTGACTCGATATTTCCATTGTACATGTGTTGGTGTGCGGGCATTCAGAACTTGTAGAATTGTAAATGGGAGGCTTTCCCCCCCATAGTTAAGTGATCTGCCTTCTCTGTGCAAGCTTTCCCCTGCTCCCCTTTCTTGAACTCCCTTTTGCGGTCTTACTGCAACCTCTTCCAAAAACCCCTTTTTTTGTCACTCTTCAGCATTTAATTTGGCTCCAAAACAATTTTGATGTTTTAATTGGAAAATGTACAATATCATACACTCATCATCCATTTCCGGGGTGGGGGGAGGGGACTGTAATCCCATTAGCAGACTCAGTCCTGGGGTGTATAAAATTAATATCAAAAATCAACTAAGCCAGAGAGGTTGACTGGGCTGGCACAGAGACAATGAAGTCAACGACCAGGCAGAGGTCAAGACCAGAAAATTCCCCAGTCACTTTTCCACGAGGAGACCTCGGGCAGGCACGTCCACACAGGTAACGGGCCATCAGTCGGACAGCTAATGGGCCATCAGCCACAACAACAACTTGAGGGGATTGCATGGTTCCCCCTGGTGAGTTGCAACAGCGAGACCTACTAGGGTGAGGTCCATTTACATGATGAAGCAATCATACGGCCATCAGGCAGCCATTGTGTGGTATCATCCTTCTGTTTCAGCCACTGTTCTGTTCCGGGAAAGGGTCTGCCCCTGAGGTACGTTTTGCCCTATAAATAGTCCCCTTTTGGAGACCTATTTCAGAGAACTCCCCCGCTACGCTAGCAGACCGGCACTCTGTTAGTTGAGAGCTCCTCATTTCGCTTAGTTCCTTTCCCGGACCAAGGACTTCTGGACAGGTGCAGTATCAACACCTCTATGTCCCCTCTGCTCGTTCCCTGTAAGTTTTCACCTCTTTTGTTCTCGATAGTCTTTTGTGCATGAGTGAGCGCTTGCCTTTGTGTGAGTGTGGAGATAGTTGTTAATAAAACACCTAGTTTGAGACGTTTGGCTGGTTTCTGTCTGGTTTGACCCCATAAACATTGGGTAGAAGATCCCACTAGTGTTGCCCTGCCCTCGGTGTTGCTAAAGCCAGTGCGCCGCTAATTTCCCCAACTTTGGCATTTTTGGAGCAAGTCAGGGTGTTCCCCCCTCCTCAGGGACCCCCAGTAGCCAGGGTAGCAGTCTAACCAAAGCAGGGCAGTGTGGGACCACTACCTCCCTTGATCTGGGTCCCCGAGCTGTAACTGGCTGCCTTCAGCCAGGCTTGCCAGGCTCCTCCCTTCACAGCTCTGCTCCTCTGGATGCAGCCCAGAACTGCACTGGCTTTTTTGGCTGCTGCATCACACTACAGCCTCATGTTTTGCTTGCAGCCTTCTGAGACCCCTTAATCCTTTTGACACTTGCGTTTCATTTTCCCTGCCCAGATATAGGACCTTACATTTCTCCCTGTTGAAATTAATTTGGCTAGTGATGGTCAAAACTTAAAATTACCATTACTTGGCAGAATCTCTGTGGTTAAAATGAATGTCATACTGGGAATATTAAATCTGTTCCAAACTATATGGATTTTGACCGATTATGTCTTATCTAAACAATGTCACCGTGACATATCAAATTTAAATGGCAAGGGAACAACCCTAGAGCTATGTATAAAATATTACAAAATGCTAAATAAGAAGATTGGGATTGCCAGATTTCAAACTGTGTTTTTCTGCACATTGTCTGGTGTGGTTGAACGAGTGGAGCACCCTGACAAATAAGAAACTGTTGGAATTAGAAGGTCAGGAATGGAAATTTGGGTGCCAGGGCTATTTGTGGTGGGAAAAATCTAAGGTGAACGTGGACTTTAATAATCATTATGTGAGAAAAAAACCTGTTAAGAATATGGAATAGTTATAAATTAAAGCTATGTCCAAAAACACCCCTGTGGGTGTCATCTCAAGAAGCATTTTACAGGAAGGAGACAACGGTGACAGAAAAATGGGTGACTTACTAAGATCTTTTAGAAATCAAGCAAGGACACTGTGTCCCTCAGTCTTTTTCTCCTGACTTGCATCTTGTGCACACCACAAGCAGTGAACGAACGAACAAGATGCAGGGCTATTCCAAAAAGGTACTGTATTCCAGGATCTGAAAAAATCTAAAATACGGAACACTTCTGGTCCCAGGCGTTTCAGATAAGGAGGCTCAACCAGTGTTTAATAAAATGTCCGTATGACCTCTGGATTTTTCAATAAGAGCTAAGATATTTCTCTGGTGCATATCTTGAATTTAATGGAAGCAGTTCACTGAACTGTGCGGAAACAAGTCTGATTTAGAGGAGAGGCGAGTCTTTGGTGGGAACCTGCATTGCTTTCCCATATTGTGTTTTTGAGGGGTGGTCTCATATTGGGGGAGCTCTCTGAGAAATCAGCTGAGGGCTAAGCCCTGATGTTGTCTAGCATGGAAATTAGTTGGGAAGAAGTGTATTAAGATCTTTGTGTGTGATTTTGTTCTCTGGTCATGGAAACATTTCTTCCAAAGCAAAAATAAGCGGGGGGGAAAAGGAGTTATGGGATAGAAGGTTTTGACTAAACTGTAGAAGGAATTGCCTGGTAAGAGCTGTTCAGCAGGGGAATGGACTACCTCTGTTGAAAATGTAAATCCATGAAATCTGGCTATCTTCATTTATTTGGGGAATATGGGGGAAAAAAGAAAGCCAGCCTGATGTGGTGGTTTGAGCGTTGGAAGACCAGGATTCAAATCCCTACTTGGCCATGGAAACCACTGGGTGACCTTGGGCAAGTCACACTCTCTCAACCTCAGAGGTAGGCAAAGGAACAAATCTTGCCAAGAAAGCTGCCTGATAAGCCTGCTCTACGGTCACCATAAGGCGGAAATGAAGGCACAAAACAACAGTGACAGAGAGGTGGGCTTCTTTTATTGTCCAATATATACAACCAAGTATTCCATTAGACAGATAAATGACTTAAAAGCAAAAAGACATCACTGCCCACCAGTGAGCAGAGGAAGGATTGCCATGGTGGGAGCGTGGCTCTCTCTTAAGCGTGCTTGTGTATTTCTTTCTTTGTGTTGATGCCAGTCTGGTTGCCCTTGGGGGGCAGCGCCCACCCTGACCCGGGGGTCCTAAGGGCGCTTGGCTGGAAAGCAATCCAAATCTTCACATCTGGCCTGCTCTGGCCTGCCGGCGAGGGGTCACCCTTAAAGGCAGTGCGAGATTTTGGACAGAGGGGGTCGCCCTTGTTCCAGGATTCCCTCCCCAAGGGAGACTCGGGATTAAAGCTTTTCCAACTTGCTCATCAAAAGCTCCAACACACGCGCACACACACACACACACACATGGATACACACATACACACGGATACACAACTAGAACGTTATGGGCCATTTCCGCACTAGACTATTTGAATTCTCTTTTACTATTCACTTTTTGCATGTTTGTAATTGCATTGTTTTTTGTATTGTGAGCCATTTAGAGTCTGTGTCTTGGGACAAAAGTGGAACATAGATAAATGTAATTATGATAAACAATAATGGTGAGCTTCTCCCTATCCCAGAGATTTTCTGTGTGGAGAAATGCTTTCTGTTTCCCTCCGTGTGTCTGTGTGTAGGGGGGCATTTTACCCCATGAAGCTCCTGTTACCCTAATTTTCTGGGGGTCCTGGGAGTCCCAGTCACCGAATTAGTTATTTTAAGTTCAGGGAAATCCCTGTCACCAAATTAGTTAATTGGAGTTCAGGGAGGTCCCTGTCACCGAATGAGTATAGGAAGGTCCCGGTCGCCAGATAGATTGCCCGAGTTTCTGGTATCCCGGTCACCAGATAGGATGCCGGAGTTTCCGGGGGTCCCGGTCACTGCCCTATTTCCTTGGGATCCCTCAAAGAACACCTAGTCTGATCCCGATTTTAAGAGAGTTTCCAAGTTACACCAACCACGCGCCCAGCACACCAGAAAGGTAGGGTAACCTAGTGAGACCTTGTACCCAGCTTTTACGGGGTCAGGCCGAGTCAAGAACCAGACAAAATAAGTTTATAATTATTTTCTTTATTTAAAATCTCACTCACTGCGCACTTATGCACCCATTCACACAGACCTAAGAAGAATAAAGGCAGGAAAATTGATAGGGGATTTAAAGAAGGATATCGGGGGAATACTACACCTGATCCTGTAGTCCGGGAAGCCGAAATAGAGCCAGAGAGTCGGGAGCGGTGAATCTCAGCACGTGGAGGCCGAGGGGAAGGCTTCGGCCAGCAGACCGGCAGCAGGACGGGGAGGAAGCCGAGAGCGAGCCGAGGAAGCGCTCAAAGTCAGGGTTTTTATAGGGGAAAATGTGCCTGGAGGGTAGTCTGGTCCCAGGGAGAACAATGGGTTTCGGAGTTGAAACAAAGCCTCCGAAAGGTCAGTGCTCGACTCGATGGGTTTTCATCTGGGTTGTCAATAGCCCGGACAGTATGTAAATAAGGAGCGTTTGACAGTTGTGTAGTCCTACGCGCTAATCCTGTCAAGCTGACGGTTCGGGGCTGAGAATGTTTTGTGTGCTTTGGTGCATACTTGATTGAGTTTTGATGTGTACTTGCCTGGAGGTCTCCTGAGGCTGCGTGAGGAAAAGTTACTGGCCTGACTAGGATTTTTCTTGTATTTTTCAGCCGTTCGGCCGTGTCCTTGTGCGTGCTCATCCAGAGGCCTCTCAAGCACGTGGAGGGGTATACTTTTTAATAACCAATTTATGTTACACTGTAGACCCCAGGTTCAGGCATATCCATCGCAGTAACACCCCCTCTGCCTTTGAGGATCAGGTGCTCCAGTCCTAAAGCAGGTGAACCCCCCCCTAAGAGAAGAGGAGGGGGGCCTGAAAGCCAGATCAGACCGACAACCCAGTAAGTCCACCTTTCTGACCACAAAGGTCCCAGGGTGACCAGTCAGGTGCCCCGGGAAGGTCACAGGGGCCGAGCAGGGGAATGGCTGAGACCCACCCCTCTTGGTGTTGAGCAAACGGGATCCAGAGACAGGAAGCCTCTGATTCAGAAGAAGGACCGTAGCTGCCCTAACCAGTAGCCACCGATGGTCTTGGCCTCCAGGAACTTATGCAGCCCCCTTGAAAGCCATCCAAGCAGGCCACCACCACTTCCGTCTGGTGGCAGGGAGTTCCACAGTACATGAAGAAGCCCTGAATCTTCTCTCCCCAGACTTTGGGTGGAGACTCCACGGGCTTCCCTATTGCAATGGCTGGGGGTGGGAAGGGACCCCAGGGGGGCCTAAGAAGCCCCCAGTTAGCCTATGCACAACAGGGGCTTTTAAAGAGAGGAGTGGTCAGTGCGTTCCAGAGGAATCAGACCCAGATATTGGTAATGAGTTAGTTTTCTTGGTCACATGGGTGCCACAAATTTACATTTCTCATGTACTGTAACATGTGGGCAAAAGTCTCACCCTCTAGCAACTTTGACAGTGACTTCTCCAGGGAACGTTTAGGAAGCATTTCTGAAGCGCTCTGAGAGGAGGTTTCCAGTAGTCTGTAAGTGTCAGTCCTGGGCTTCTTCTCTCCCAGCAACGGGAAAAGGATGGGGAAGTAACGAACCAGGTCGTTAATGAGTTCTTCTCTAACACAATACTGCCTACTCTCCAACATTTTGTAGATGAAAACCATGATGCTGGACTAGAGCTGGACTATAACTTCGGAGACCAGAGTTTGAATTCCCGTTCAGCCGTGGGAACCCACCGTCTGACCTTAGGCAAGTCACACTCTCTCAGCCTCAGAGGAAGGCAAAAGCAAGGCCCCCTCTGAACAAAGTCTGCCAAGAAACCCCTTGATACGTTCTCCTTAGAGTTGCCGTAAGTCAGAAACTACTTGGAGGCGCACATAATAACAACAACAAGAACAGGGAGAATTCACTGGGGCTGTCCCTGCCAAATCAGGGCAGATGGAGGATATAGGGTGGGGTTAGAGGTCCATTCCAAAGAAAGAGGGACTGCTGGAATCTTTTCTCCCTCCCTCCCTCCTTCCCTCCCACCCACCCACCCACCTAACCCCCAATCTCTCCTGAAATCAAGTTTCCCAGCCTGATGTCCAACAGATCTGGAGGGTACTAAGTTTTTTTCAGGGGAGGGATGGGGTGCCCCAAGAGGACTTGGTAGGTCTGAGACCCCAGTTGGCCTTCCGGGGGGGGGGTCTCCTCTCCAGAGGGACGCCATCTTTCCTTGCCAGCCAAGCGTGTGATGGAAGCCACCCCAGACCCAATGCAGGAAGCAGGGCGGTGCCTCCTGTTGCCTTGGAGTCAGGAACTCTGTGTAGCTCCAGAGTGCTTTGAGTGGGAGCGCTTTGATGTGTCTTCCCGCATAGCAGAAGGGGGTTGGACTGGATGGCCCCTGGGGTCTCTGAGCCCAGCCACAGGCTGCAAGGGAGGAGAAGCTCCTCTCTTCGACCTGTGAGGGGAAATTCCTCCCTGGCTCAGGCCACAGCCGCCGGCAAGGACTCAAGAAGGAAGGAAGCCCCTCCTTTTCCACTTGGGGCCAAGTCCCCCATCTATCCCCACAGGAGGTCTGAATAGCTGGTGGGGGGGCTCTTCCCTCTGCCTGTGCACCGATGCGCAGCTCCGCTGTCCTCGAGGGCTCTTACGGCCCTGGGGGTGTCCGGGAAGAGGGGGTGTGGGAGCTCTCTGGGGGTGGGGAGGGGGCTGGAGGCTGGAGTGGCCTTGTGGGGAAGCCTTGCTTTGCTCTTGGCTGGGGGCAGACGCTTGGATCGGCCCCCACTTGTCTCTTTCACTTCCCCGAATGCTTGCTGGGCACAGCTGGGCGCGTGGGGAAGCGAAACCTGAACCTCTCCACAGCTTCCTCTCTCCTGCCAGCGATGGGAGAACAAGCAAGGTGTGTGTGTGTTGTGTGTGTGGGGGGGGTGAGAGCAACACACTGGGAGCTGCTGAGATGTCCTCCAGACATTCAAGGCTTCAGCCCCTAGAATTCCCGAGCACCGGCCGTACTGGCTAGGACGCCTGGGAGGCGAGGCCCAAATCACCAGGAGGGCCAAAGGCTGAGGGGCGCTGGCCCAGATGCAGTGGCACCGAGGGGGGGGCATTCCTTTCCCTCTCCCCTCACCCCAGCCCTTGGCAGCCCTTTGCCTGCCCTCCATCTCTTCTTTGGAGCCCCGAGGCGTCCTCCTCCGCAGTCTCGGATGAGACGCCCGCCTGACACAGGAATGAGGATGGAGCTGGACCTCTGCACAAGTGCCTCCCCTCCAGCCCTCCCAGTCTGGCTGGGGCAGTCCCGCTTATTTTAAAATGCTTTCAAAATGTGGGTTCAGGCAAAAGCAAACTACTGCAACCATCTCTAGCTTGTGTGTTCTTTCTCAGTCACAACTTTTGCCATCTTGACCACGTTCTTCTGGTGTCCCTTGGCCACACCTTGCACACGCACCTTTCTCGGGCCATTTCCGCACTAGTCTGTTATAGCGCTATGATTCCAGTTTCAACATCCTCTGGAATCCTGGGGTTTGCAGTTTCGGGAGGGGCCAGCAGGCCCCTCCCGAAACTGCAAACCCCAGGATTCCAGAAGATGTTGAAACTGGAATCATAGCGCTATAACAGACTAGTGCGGAAATGGCCTCAGGCTCCCATCCATCATGATGGCGATGATGACGTACACGGGGGGGGGGGGAGCTTCTAGGATTTTTTGGAAGACTAGTCACCAAGAGGTAAGTTCAATACCCTAAAAGAACCCGATCCACTCAGATCTGTGAAGCTAAGCTGGGCCAGCCCTGGTTAGCACTTGGAGGGGAGACCACCAACGAATCTCAGAGGCCAGAGGCTATGTTTCAGAGGAAAGATTCCTTGCCTAAGAAAACCCTGTGAAATTCATGGGGGTCGCCATAAGTCGAGAGGCAGCACACCCCCACAAGGGGGTCTCTGGTTCTTTGCGGCCAGCGCCAAGTCCCGCTGACTCCCTCCTTCCAGGCAGAGTCTGCCGGCAACTGGTGACGTCAGGCACGCTTTGTCACCGGATTGGCCGGGACGGCGGAGGGGGCGCCAGAGCGGGGTGGATGCGTGCGCGCGCTCTTGTCGGACAACTGGGGGTCTCCTCGGACGAGGCGCGGGCGGGGGGCTGGGCTGGGGAGTCAGGAGGGGGGCCCGGAGGGGGAGGGGAAGCCCCTGAAGAGCAACGAAAAGAAAGGGGGAGACCGGCTGGTTCAGAGCGCCTCTTCCTCTCTGCCTCTGCGTTCCTTCCTCCCCTCTCCCGCCCCCCCCCCCGCAGTGAGCCACGTCCTTCAGAATTGGGTGCCTGGGGGGGGGGGGTGGAAACGGCTCCGGTGACCCAAAGCAAAGGGAAAACTAGAACCCGGGTCCCCCATCCGGCGGCTGGGAGGGGGCTCAGCGCCTGCTGGGGGGGGCGAGGGGAGCGGAGGGCACGGCTGGGCCTCGGTTTCCAAAGGGGCAGCAGCCACGCTGAGTCCCTGGCGGCAAATACGGCAGGGAAGCCTCTGAGGACGTGCAGGGAAAACATTACGTATGGCGCGAAGGTTCCTTTCGCCCCAAAAAGTCGGTTCAGGACACAATACATGGGTCCGGCAGCCCTCCGCCGCCTCGTTCCGCCTCCCCGCCGCTCCCCGCCCCTTCCTCCCCTTTGGGTCTCCGCCCCGGGGACTTTCCAAGCCCGGCGGCTGTTTCGCGACCGGGGCCGTCGCCTGCGCCCTTTCTGAGAGCGGAAATTGAGCCGGGCCAATCAGAGGCTGCGGTCTTGGCATGGTCATCGGTTGCCGGGCAGGGAAGGGACGGTCCTCGCCACCCCCGCCCCTTGCAGGCTCCCGCCCGCATCCCGGGAGCGCCCCTGCGGGAGAGGGAAGAAGCCCCTCGGGGAGGGGCCACGGGGGGAGAGGGGGTGGAGAAAGACCCCCGCCCCGCTGGGATCCCCCCTTCCCTCTCGCCGCTCCCGCCGCCACGCTCTGCCTTCGGACCGGGGAGATTCAGGCGTCCGAGGCCTGCGGCCATTCCCTCCCTCCGGTCTTTGGCTGGAATCGGATGGATGCGCCGGTGGGGAGAGCCCGGGACCCAGGCGGGGCCCTGGAGATCCACTTTGGCGCCGTTGGCGCCGTTGCCCCTGGGGGGGTTGGGGGGCCCCTACGGCTTCGAACCATCCCAGGGAGCTGCAGAAAAGGAAAACAAGCCGGAGGACAGCTAGAGACGCATCCAGGGAGGGCCAGACCCACGTCCCCAAACTGCAGCTTCCAGACCCCACGCCTTCAGTGCTCCGAGCGACATGGAAGGTGGAACTGATTTCCTGAGGAAAATGCTGTCCATCCACAGCCTCCCAGAGAACGCCCTCTGGGCCCCTGTGGGTGAGGAAGCCCTAGACACTGACCGCCAGTCCCTCAAAAATGCCCCCCTGGAGGAGGCTCAGCAGGCCCAGCCTCCAAACTCTGCCACTGGGCATCTTACCCCAAATGCGTGGGTGACTCAGGGTCCGCCCACAATGCCAGCACCTCCGTGGAAAGGTGGGGAAATTAGCTCAATTAGGAGGCCTGCGAGAGCGTTTTACACCGATGCTCATATAGGGGAGACCCAGCCAGAGACTCAAAATGTGAGTTTAAATGTTTTATTGAGTGGAACTGCAGTCACACACACGAGATCCAGCAATCTCACATGCGCAAGGGCGTTGAGGGCAATAATTACGAGTCTAGAAGAGTAGCGGAGAGGTGAAGTGGCTCAGAGTGCTAGTGTTACCCTGATTTCTGGGGGTCCCGTGAGGGACACCAATGTGCGCTCTCAATTAAATAAGTTGGGGGAAATTAGCCAAGAGCACAAGCTAGCAATGCGAGAGGCAGGGCAATGCAGCGGGATCTTTTACCCAATGCCTACGGGGTCAGGCCAAGTCAAGAAGCAAACCGGCTTGAAATAATAAATGAGATCTTTATTAAAATACAGACAAACAGTGTATGCAACACATGCACTCAGATAACTATAGAAAATAAAGGTTGGAGTGGGACAGAGGGATTTTTCAGAGGAATAGTTGGTTTGGGTGATACGACACCTGTCCTGAAGCCCGGATAGATCACTGCGAAGGTTTGGAGTAGCGCAGTTTCAGTCAGTGGAACTGAGGGGACGGCTCGCCAAGCAAAGCGGCGGCAAGATGGGATGGAACCCAGGAGCGAGCCGAGGAGGGTCTTGGAATCAGGGGTTTTTATAGGGAGAAATGTAACCGCAGGCTATTCCGCACTTGGGGAAAACAATGAGTTTCGGGTGCGAGACAAAGCCTCGAAAAGGTCAAAATTTAACATGATTGTTTTAGGTCCGAATTGGCAATAAAGTAGCCAGTATGCAAATGCACAACGCTTGACAGTTGAGTGTTCAGCTTGTCAAGTTGCCTGCTCAGGGCAGGGAGTTCTTTGTAAGTAGCGTGCATACAGAATAGCGTGTTTGCAGGGAGGTATCCTAAAGCGGTGATCTGGCTGTTTCTGGCATGCCTGTATTGTGTTGGGATATTGCAGCAATTAGTGGCCAGGCCTAGTTCCGTGCTTGTTCGGGGGGCCTCACAAACACGTGGAGAGGGATGGTAGAAGAAAGCCAAATTATTGATATCAAAATGATATCTAATGTTATCTCAAGCGCGGCCTAGAAACTGCAGTAACAGTAGGAAATGCAGGCTTAGCACTAACCACTTTGTTTACCAGAACCTCAGCTGGATCCATTGTTTCAGGGTAGGGGTTACAGAATTTCATTTACAAGATCATTGTGACTTGGTCAGATCCTAGGGCTGGTTTCCTGGCCTCTGTTTGCATGCTCTGGCAACCTTTCAGCCAGCAATTTATGTTTTGACTCCAGCCAGCTTGTTGGCCATAGCAAGGCAGAGCAAATTTTTGTATTTTATGCCAATTAACTAAGCCTGCCAGTTTTGGTAAATTATGCCAATTAACATAAGTTTGCCAATTAAATCATATCAATATCTGGGGGGTGTACAGCCCACTAACAGGGCCTTCCTCAGAACTGGGAGCCATGTTTAAATATTCGGAGGGATCTCATTAGAAAGGCGGGGCAAGCTTGCTTTCTGCTGCTCCAGAGACCAGAACTTCCTGATGGTCAGAGCTGTCCAGCGGTGGAATCCGCTGCTGCCTCCATGGAGTGCGGTGGAGTCTCCTCCTTCTTTGGGGGTTTTTGAACAGAGGCGGGGTGGCCGTTTGTTGGGGATGCTTTGATGTGGGTTCCTGCCTGGCAGAAGGGGGTTCGACTGGATGGCCCCTTTGGGGTCTTTTCCAGCTCTAGGATTCCAACTGCTTCATTTTTGGGAATAATATGTTCCTCCAACTTGTTGGCACTGCCATGGGGACCCACCAGGCTCCACAGGACACAAATGTGAGGAAACTGAGCCAAGAAAATCCCCAAAGAGGAAGGATGGCCCAGTTGCTTGAGCACTGAACTGGCATTCAGACAGACCAGGGTTCAAATCTCTGCTCAGTCAAGGAAACCCCTGGGTCCCCTTGGGGAAGTCACTCTCTCTCAGCCTCAGAGAAAGGCTCAGGCAAACCTCTTTTGACCAAATTTTGCCAAGAAAACCCCACGATAGCTTTGCGTTAGAGTGAAATCTGACCAAGAAAACGCCATGATAGGTCACCATAGGTCAGAAATGACTTGAAGGCACACAACACAACAAGAGAAAGGCTGGAAAGAAGTTTATTGATTAAAACAGAGAGAAATTGTATTCATATTTTCATGAATTGTTACTAGAGTGAGCAAAGTGACATGCAGAGAGCACGCAGTATAAGAAGAGTTCTGTTATCACAGAAATAACTGAAATTACAAAGAAATTACAAAGAGGCTGAAGTTGCATTTATCCCGGCTGTCTTCTGCCACCGTTCTTTTGATTTCCAAAAAGGGTTTAACAGAATGGAAAGAAACATCTTTGCTTAATTCTCTGGGTCTTTTCTGTACTACACAGACAACTTCAATGCTGGTCTAGCTATCTTGGCTGCCATCTATGGAATCCTGGATTGAGATCATCAGGTCCGACCCCGTCTTCAATACGGGATCTCCAAGCAAGAGCCTCCCCAGCAGCGGGAGGCTCTCCGGCCTCTTTTTGAAGACACCTGTCAAGCAGTTCCTTCTAATCTTTTTTTAAAAAACCTACCCTCCTGCAACTTAAAAACATTAGACCTAATTGGACCTTCTGGAGCCCAGAGAACAGGCCTGCCCCCTCTGCTCTGGGGGAGCCTTTGGGGTGTTTAGAGTGTCACCCCATAGTCTTTGCTATATCATCTTCTCTGAGCCTGTTCCAACTTGTCTCTATTGTTCTTGAAATGAGGCAACCAGAACTGAATGCAGGAAATCAGGGGAAGCCTGACCAGAGCAGAATATAGGAGGACTATGACTTCCCTCCACTTGGAAATTACGATTCTATTAATGCACGCTAAAATAATGTCCATCTTCTTTGCTGCAGCATCACACTGCTGGCTCATGTTCAGCTTATAATCAACAATAATCTCAAGGGTCTGTGTAGCTTCCTGACACACAAGTGCTCTCCAGGGGAGAATTACAGTCACCTCACAAAACTACAAATCCCAGGATCCTAAAAGTTGCAGCCAGGTCAGTTAGAGTGGCATCAAAGTGGTCTAGCTGTGCAGTGCAGAAAAGACTCCTGGATCTCTTGTCTGTGTGTTTTGACATTTTGTGCAAATAAGGGAAGGGTGAAAGGGAACCATCTTCAGCCTTGTAAGTTTATAATCCTGCAATCAAATCACCCAGGAGCAAAGAAGCCTCACAGCAAGGAAGGGAACTGGAGTCACGAGTGACAAGATGTTGGAAAGGATCATTCTCCTTTCTCCTGGGGGCTACAGTGCTCACTTGCGTGGAAGGCCTTGTGCAAAGTTCAAAGGGGGGAAAGCAAGCACCAAAGCCCCTTCCCAGGGAATTTTCTTCCCCTCTCACTGCCCCCCCCCCAAAAAAAGAGAAAGAAAAAGCAGCTATCAGGTTGTGCCGTGGCGAGGAGAGGCAGGGGATGCTGGTGGATCCATTGGGGTCTTTCTCTTTCTTCCTCTCTCCAGTCCTTCTTTGTCCTCTCCAGACTGCATCCTTTCAGCAAGGAAACAATGCAGCCATCATCAGGAAGGAAAGAGGATGCCCTGATCTTTGCAGTGCTGAAGTCTAGCTCCTTAGTGCAACTGTAGGGAGAGAAGAAAACAAGGGTGGGGGGAAAGAACCTTCCAAATTTTGTGCATCCCCTGAGAAGCAACTGCCTGAGGCCTCCAACATCCTTTCTAGGACAGCCTCTGTTCAGTAAAGGAAAGCTCAAAACCCCAGCTGCAGCTCCCTTTGCTGGCTATTTAGAGAAATTGCTGCAGAAGGCATCTCAATGCACTCAAGGGTTGTTCAGTCAACTCTGATGGACTTAGAAGGGAACAAGAGGGGCTGCTCACTAAGAAGGCATTTGCACAATCCTTTCTAGGCTCTGTGCTGTCTTTCCCCTCAGTCTGGGAAGATAATGGAGAAGCTTTGACAACCATCAACCTCATCATCATCCCAATATACCCTTCTTGGGTAGGAATTTTGGTGACATTTTCCTCAGTAGGTTTCACATAGCGTCCAATTTTCAGAATTATTCATTCGCCAAAGGTTGGCCAAGATCCTCCATCGGGTGGGGTGGGCAATGGGGGAAAGACTCCCTTATTCCCTTGAAGAGACCCTGGTGGGCTGTGCCAACCAATACAAGAAATAATAATAAGCCAGTCACTCTCTTTTCACACTGCAGATTCCAACCTCTTCCTTTTCTCCGTAACTGAAAAACAAACAGAACCCCCCCAGGAGCCCCCCCCCCCAGTTTGCAGCGTGCAGGGCAGTGAAAGGAGGGTAGCAAAGCAGAGAGAAAAGTTACCTGGCGCCTGGGGCAGGACGTCTTCTGAAAGAGACAGAAAGAGGTGGTCAGTCAGCATCCTCAGGGACCCCCTGCAAATGCCTGAAGGGAGAGACCCTCCTCTCAAAGACAGAGTACATTTTCTGCTGCTCCAGAGACTGGGGGGCCCTTCCACAGCACACATTATAGCACTATGATTCCACTTTAATTGCCATGGCTACTTCATCCCATGGAGTCCTGGGATCTGCAGTTTAGGGAGGGCGTTTAAGCCGCCTCTTCCAGGGAAACCCACACGTAGTGGCCATGGCTTCTGTACTGGGACTGTCGTGCTACTAACTGTGTAAACTGGAAAGGCCCTGGTGTCATGCCCTACCTTGGAGACCCTGACAGTGAGGAGGAAGATTCTGAGTCTGAGGCAGAAGTCTCCCCAGACGTCTGCTCAGCGGAAAATGACAACCAACAGCAGGGGCCTGAGCAGGGGAACAAGTATCAGAAAATTAAACAGAACAGAGTCTTACGTTAGGGGAGTGACGACACCAGAAAGAAGGTCTCAGGAATTCAGCTCATTTAAGTAACAAAAAAGGGTTTAATGAGGGAACACCTGTGGCAACATCATTAGCCTATAAAAGGCAAACAGCTGGCCCATCTCCTCCCAGGGTCAACAACTGATCTTCCCGGTGGTTGAAGCCCTGTGCCGTGTCTTCCTGAATCCTGACTCTCTTGGACCTCTGGTTGCCTGACGTCGATTTGGATTTGCCGTTGTGCTTTGGCTGATTTGTGACTTTGAATTCCTGACCTGAACTTTGTTTGAACAACTCTCCCTCTCTGCTGTGCGTAAAGCTCTACTCTGCCAATCTGCTTGTTGGCTGCCTGGTCTGTCTGGGACATGACACCCGGGACACAAACCAATGGATCCAAATGGCAAGAAAAAGAGATTCCACCTACTGTTTTCATTTCAGATTAACCTTTGGAATTAGGGAAACAGGCAATAGACCGAGGGCTGCAGAGTGTGTTATAGTCTGATTTCTCTGATCAGCTAAGAATCTTCACACCATTTTCCAAAACTCAGCCACTTTGGAGCATCTATTACATGTCACTGCTTTCCCCTCCAACATAACAGCCAAATGTTGCTGGAGAGATGTGACCATCCAGAGGGTGTCTGATATCATCTATGAGCAATTTTTAGGCTGTTGTAGCTCACCTTTCTTGCTCCTCAGGAAGAAGATGAGTCCCAGAGCCAGAAAGACGAGGCCCAAGATGAGGCCCGCGACTCCCGTCCACATCTTGCTCCGGGCAGAGTCCGACTGGGGCTCTGCGGAAAGAGAAGGAAGCCACCGGGTGAGGAGGAAGGGGGGCAGGATTGGGGCCAGTTCCTCTGTCCCCCACAAGGGACCCTGTGTTGTTCCCCAAAGTCCAGAAGACGAGGAAGGGGGAAGAAGGGTTAGAAGGAACCGTAGAGGGTTAGAAGAACCTGTATCTCTGGAATTTCTTACCCCACTGGACTCTGGCGGGAATGGGGAAGCTGGGGTGCTCCACCTGGCAGGCGTAGACGTCTCCGCGCTCCGGCTTTGTCTCCAGCATCACCTGGATCTGGAAGGTCCAGTCCCCGTTCCGGATGAGGTCCGTGGTCATCACTTTGGCCCCTTCTTCCTCTTTCCCGTTCCTGAACCAGGTGATATTGATCCCCGAGGGCCAGAACCCGGCCACGTCGCAGATCAGGAGAGTGTTTTGAGAAGAGGAGTCGTGCTCTGTGGGGGTGATGCTCATCTTGGGCTGAACTGGAGAGGAAGGCAGAGAAAATTGGAGCGGAGCGTCTCAGAAACTGGAAGAGGAAAAGGAGTGGTCCCCAAGACTTCTTGGTGGGGTTGTGATGGTAAATTGAAATATTTAAAAAAATGAATCAGCTGTTAGAAATGCAATTTTGATTGTATCTCTGTCAATAATTTTCCAAAACACTAAAATTCTTCAAGTGCATGAAAAAGAGCAAGAAAAGACAAAAAGGGGGCTAAAGTGTAAGAGTTAAAAATTAAAGACTACCAAAAAAAAAAGATAACTTCTGTTCTTCCTTTAAATGGTGTAGGGCACTGAGATTATTTCAGGCCTCTACAATGGCGAGGCAATTCAAAAGAGGAGCCCACCGGGATGTGTTGGTGATGTAGGTGTGTCTAGATGCAGCTTCCAAACAGGAGCCCCGTGTAGAGCGGCTTACAGTAGTCCAACCTCAGTCTTCAGGGCGCTGCTGGGTCCCCCCTTTTCCCTATGAAAGGTGATAAAATTGGGCGACCCGAGATCCCCGCCTCGGGAGTCCAGCCTCCTGCGGCTAGAAATGGCCAGGCGCTGAGAACTGATGAAGCGAAGGTCTTGGGCGGTCCCATTTTGCCAGAGCATTTCCAGCGCGTGGGGGGGGGGGTCAGCCTACTCTCGGGGCAGACCTTCGCTCCCTCCGCGTGCCCCCCCCCCATTCCTGGGCTCCGGGGTCTTTCCTGTCTTTCCACACGACTACACACATTCCTATATCAATGCATGGTTTCTTTCTTCCGTGTGCCCTCCGTCCCTTCCCCGTGTCCCCACCACCACCGCTCTTCCCCTCCGGGGGGCTCACCCAGTCGGGAGCGGGCCAGGGGCTCGTACACCCCGTAGTTGTGCCGGCAGAAGACGTCCGCGGCTGCCCGGGCGTCGTCCAGGACCTCCTTCTGGCCGTTCCAGTACCGGGCGACGGGCTCCCCGAGGGCGGAGACGGCCTCGAACTCCCCGCGGGCGCTGTCGAAGCGGGCGAGTTCCCCCCGGTCGTAGATGTACCTCTCGATGAAGCGGACCTCCAGCTCCCCCTCCTTGCCGCCGGGGGTGTAGTAGCACTCGGACGTGGCCTGGATCAGGAAGTGCGCTGGGCCGCGCGGAGGGGGCGGGGGGCGAGAAAGGGGGGAGGGTCAGGGTGACGGGTGTGGGGGGGGCCCTCTGCCCCCCCCGCCCTCAGCAGCAGCCCTCCCGCCCTCGCCCGCTCTCCCCTCTCCCCGCGCAGGCAGGGGGGAAGGAAGGGACAGGAACGAGTGGGGCCCACCGAGAACCTGGCGGCCGGGGATCCCGTGTGTCCGCCCCGTCCCGGGCCCGCGGTGGGGGAGGGAGGGCGGTTGGAGTGGGAGGCCTGGGTCCGAGCGGCCCCCGGGGAGAGAAAGGGGCGCGCGCAACCTCGCCCGCGAACCGCGGGGTCCCCTCGCCCCTTTCAGTGCCCCCCGCAAGTCAAATGGGACCCCGCGAGGGAAACCTTGGCGACCCCAGACCCCATCTGGGGTATGTGTGCGCGCGTGCGTGTTTCCAAAACCCTGATCTTTCTACGTTCTGACGAGACCTCTAAGCGACCCTCTTTCTCTTCAATTTAAGCTATTTTCCGGTGGTGGACAGAAGGGTGAAAATGGCCGGGAGGCTGACGTGTGGGGGAACACCAGGAGAGCTGGCTATTGCGGGCAGGAAGGGAAAGTGGGGGCTACCAGAGGCCGGGGCGGGGTGCAAAGGGGGCCACAGCGCCGCCCGGGGACCCCGGCACTGCTCACCTGGGGGCTCCGCCGCCGCCGCCGCCGCCGCCGCCGCCAGAGAGAGAGCCAGGATGACGGCCCCGGGGCCCATGGCTGTCCTATGCTGGGGAGAGGAGCGCGCGGGGTCCCGTCCTCCGCCCTCGACTCCGGACGGGGCCTTTCTGGGCGCGGCCCCCGAGAGGAAGAAGGAGCGCGCCGCAGCCCGGGGGGGGGGGTTGGGCGCGGGCCACGCGGAGCGCCAATCGGAGGCAGGGCCCCGGCGGCGTCATCAGTCGCCGGGCAGGGAGGGCCAGAAAGCGGCCCCGTCGGGCTGACGTCGGGAGCCGGCCAGGGGAGGGGGGGGCGGCCAGGGGGTCCCCGCCGGGTCTCAGGTCCAGCGGGGAGGGGGAGGAAGGGCGGCAGCGGTCTGGGGGACGGGTGGGGGCAGGAGCTTCCCCGAGCCCCCCAATTCCTTCCGAAATCAACAGGGGGGGGGGCGAGGCGGGCAGAAATAAAGAAAGAAATACATTTCAAGTCACGTCCGCCACCCTTCAAAAAGACAAAAAAGGCCGAAAGGAACAGAAGGAAGAAAAGGCACTTTCGTGTTGTTTTACTTCTTCTCTGCGGAGTCATAGGCCATTTCTGCACGAAACCCCTCCCGAAACTGCAAAATCCCAGGATTCCATAGGCTGTTGCAAGTGGAATAATCGCGCTATAACAGGCCAGGGCGGAAATGGCCCCAGTTTGGGAAAGAAACGCAGGACAGAAATGAACCGAAGGGAACCTCATCGATGACGACGATAATGTTGGTCCTTGTAATGATCACAGGATTGTCACTTTGATAATAACAGCCACACCAATGATAACCTGAATATGTGGGTCTCGTACGGATTGTAGCGGCGTAAGGAAAAGTTCTGACCAAGCCCGGTTGCGGCCCCTCTCGGGAGAAGTTTCACCCGGCAACAGGCAGCTCAGAGGCAGGGCTTTTTTCTGATTGGCTGGGCGGCTGGAGGGGCGCCTCCCTCGCTCCGCCCTCTCCCGCTTTCGGGGGCAGAAGGGGAGAGGGCGCAGCTCCGGCAGAAGCGCCGACGGGATGAGCGGGGCGGCGGCGGCGGCGGCGGCAGAGAGAAAGGGGGGCGCCGGTGCCCGGGGGGCGCCTCCCCTCCCCGTCCTCTTCCTCCTCCTGGTCTCTCTCCTGGCCCAGCAGGCTGCGGGAGCCGTGCAAGGTGGGGGGGCGTGGGGGGAGGGGGGAGGGGGGAGGGGGAAGGGGAGGGCCCCCCAAAACTCCCACCCGCCCCCTCCCTTTGACCCCCCCCGCTCAGTGTCGGGAGACTCCGCCAGTGCCCACACGCCCTTCTCTCCTTCTCTGGGAGACCCCCACCTCCCCTGTGAGCCAGCCCCACTTTTGAGAGCCCCAGAGGAAGGCTTTCTGGCTGACGGCGGGGGGACGGTGGGTGCCTTTTTGGTGGCTGCCCGAGTTGGGGAGTCCCCGCCTTTGCCCCCTCGCTGCCCTCCTTCCTTGCGGGCGGGAAAGGCCCTTTTCCTCCTGGGGGGCTTGGACAACCTATCCGGATGATTTTGAAATTATGGATGTTAAAGTGCAGGTTGGTTTTAATATATGTTGGCTGTATAGGTTCTTTTAACTACTGCTATGTCTTTGATCTGATGTTCTCCTACACTTTGATCCATAGGGACAGTAATCATCATCATCATCATCATCATCTTACTGTGCAGGAAGATATTTTAAGGAATCATGTCGTACTTTAACCCCTTTCCCTTCTTCCTATGTATTTTTCTTCTTTTAATCTGTTAAATTTCTTAATACCTTTTTACTTTTTTTGACATTTTTTGAAGCTAGATTTATAGTATGCCACCCTGAAATCCTTATCATTATTACTACGCTTTAATGAAACTAATAATTTTTAAAAACATTGTTTATTTTTTTAGAAAAGCTTCTGCATACATTAAGTCTTATCTGTACTTAATTTGTTTTCATGTGTTGTAAACTGCCATGGGTCCTGTACAGGGAGAAAGTCATGAAATATTAAGTGAAATCATGTTAAGAAATATTTTTTTCCCTTTCCCCTCTCGCCCTCTCCCTCCAATCCCGCCAGTGCCTTCAGTTCACACCCATGTCCAGCTGGACATCTTCCAGGAGACCTTCCCATCAAGAAAGGAATCGGGCGAGTTCTTCCAGGACTTTGACAACGAGGAGTTCTTTCATGTGGATTTGGACCACAAGCAGAATGTCTGGAGGTTGCCCACCTTCGCCCAGATGCTCAGCTTCGATGCCCAGTTCGCCATCAACAACTTGGCCATCATGAAGTCCAACCTGGAAAAGCTGATGAAACGCAGCAACCACACCCGCGCCCAGAACGGTACCTGAAACTGGGGCAGGGAACAGAATGGGGCTGCTGGGAGGGAGTCCCTACTCTTCCCCCATTGGATGCCTCAACACCTCCTGGCTTCCATCTCCATTGAATCTCAGAATTATAGACCTGGAGGGGACCCCAAAGACCATTTAGTCCATCCCTCTTCTGCCATGTGGGAATCCACTACTAAGGCACTTCTGAAGGATGCCCATCCAACCTCTGTTTTGTTTTGAAGCAGGCCAAGTTTCACAAGGAAAGGTTCCTGGTCAGATGAGGGGTAGCTGTTAGGGACAATTTGAAAAAGGCTCAGAAGGATGGGAGACGCCTACCTTAACCACAGTCCACATGAAAGGGATCTGGGAGTCTCAGGGGACCACAAGTTGAACATGAGCCAGCAGTGTGATGCAGCAGCTAAAAAAACCAATGCAATTTTTGGTTGCATCAACAAGAGTACAGTGTAAGTCAAGGGAGGTGATGGTACCACTCTATTCTGCTTTGGTCAGACCCCACCTGGAATACGGTGTCCAGTTCTGGGCACCACAGTTCAGGAAGGATCTGGACAAGCTGAAATGTGTCTAGAGAAAGGTGACCAAAATGGTGGAAGTCCTGGAAACCATGAAGCCCTTTGAGGAATGGCTTAGGGAGCTGGGTAGGCTTAGCCTGGAGAAGAGAAGGTTAAGAAGGGACATAAGAGCCACGTTTAAATATTTGAAGGGATGTCATACTGAAGATGGAGCAAGCTTGTTTTCTGCTGCTTCAGAGACTAGAACGTGGAGCAATGGCTTCAAACTTCAGGAAAAGAGATCCCCCTAAACATTAGGAGGAACTTCTTGATGGTAAGAACGGTTCAAGAGTAGAATAGGCTCCCCGGGAGTGTTCTGGAGTTTCCTTCTTTGAAGGTCTTTAAAGAGAGGCTGGATGGCCATCTGTCGAAGGGAGAGCTTTGATCATGTATTCCTGCCTGGCAGAAGGGGTTGGACTGGATGGCCCTTGGAGGTCCCTTCCAGCTCTAAGATTCTGTGAGTCTATGATCTGGCCCAAAGAGCTTCAGCCAGATTCTTAACTGGTGCGGGCCTCACTTGCAACTCCCTTGCTCCAACAACTCCGTGTTGCTAGGCCTAATTTAAAGAGGTGGAGATGTTTCAGATCAAGCCTGTTGGAAGGTCCACATTCTCCCCCCGACAAGCCTGCCCTCTGGAGATCTTCTGGGGAAGCCCTTCTTTCTATTCCACCACCCTCCCACGTACACCTGGCGGAGCACGGGAGAAACGGGACCTCCTTAGTGGTGGTTGCACCTCCCAGGCCCGGAAACTCCCTTCCTGTAGCCCTGCAGCCCCCCCTGCAAATTCTCATTTTCCCTTCCCCAAGTACTGGGGTTTGAGACCCCCCAAGCTCCTAGCACCTCCCTGCAGCCTAACCCGTGGGTTTCAACATGTCCCTTGGCCTCTTGTAGCTGGCAACTCCACTTCCTGATGAGCGGGGCACAGAAATTTGTGCGTGCTCAGAGGTGCTCTTGAAGCGGTATATGCAGAGAAAAGCAGTGATGCTTTTGGTGAGGAGAGATCTTCATGTCACAGCATGCCTGGGTGGGGGCTGTGTCCATGGGCAATGGGTTTTCTCTCCTTCTCTCTCTCTTTCTTCACTCTCTCTTACGCTCAGTGGCCTTGCGAGCGCAACTCTGCTTTTGCAACATTGAACTAAATGTGGACGCAATGCATTCAACAAAAATGTCCAACCAGTGTTGCAGGGGGGTTTACTTATGAGTGAGACACCTGCAGGCGTCCATCTAGGACTTCCCTCCTCCCGACCTCTGACTTTCCTTCGGGAGCAGCTGCTTCTGCAAAGAAGAGTGTCAGAGGGAGCAGACCTGGCGGGGGCATCAAGAAATGAGGTGCCCCAAAGCCTGGGAGTGGAGGCCCGCCCATTCTGACCACAGGGCCATGGGGGAGGAATGAGCACTGTAGGCCAGGGGTTCCCTAACCTCCTCTCCCCTTTCTCAGTGGCTCCTTCAGCAACCGTCTACCCCAAAGCCCCCGCGGAGCTGGGGGACCCCAACATCCTCATCTGCTTCGTGGACAAGTTCTCCCCTCCGGTGCTGAACATCACCTGGCTGAAGAACGGGGAGGAGGTCTCCCGGGGGGTCCAGGAGACGGACTTCTACCCCAGCATGGACTTCACTTTCCGGAAGTTTTCCTACCTGCCCTTCATCCCTGCGGAGGGGGACTTCTACACCTGCCGGGTGGAGCACTGGGGTCTTCCAGAGCCCCTGACCAAGATCTGGTGTAAGTCAGCCCCGAGGGTCAGTTTCCTTCCTCTGAGCTTTAGAAAACCCTCTTCTGAGCTGGGCTGGGGAGACGCAAGACCCCCAGGATTTGAGCAAAACGTGGAAATTACATGTAATATATTCTTTTGTTCCCAGGTGTGGGAATGAGTAAGGAGAAACGCAGTAGAGTTTTAGGCCCTTGCAGTTGGGAGGCACCCCAAGGGACCTCCTTTGGCCAGGCAGGAAGACACAGTTATATCAGAAGTTTATTCTAGATTCGAACACCCCTTACAGTCAAGATGCAAAACAGGCACTCCCTAAAGATGTCTATCCATGCTCTGTTTGAAGGCCTCCAAGGCCATTTCCGCACTAGCCTGTTATAGCGCTACGATTCCACTTTCAACATCCTCTGGAATCCTGGGGTTTGCAGTTTCGGGAGGGGCCAGCCCCTCCCGAAACTGCAAACCCCAGGATTCCAGAGGATGTTGAAAGTGGAATCGTAGCGCTATAACAGGCTAGTGCGGAAATAGCCATGGAGGTGGAAGAGACCCCAAGAACAAAATCTTAAAACAGGGGTCTGGAAAATGCCCTCTTTGGGGAGGGCGGGTCTCAACTCCCTCCTTGTAGCCCTCCAAGCATCCTTTTGGAAAATGAGGGGTAGGATGTTACATCCAAATAGAAACACCGCACCGTGGCTTTAAGACATGGGGGTTCGCTTGGTTTGGGGACTTTGACCACCTCGCTGAACCCCAATGAATTCTGTACCCACAACTCCCCTCCGTGTGGTACAATCACACCGTCCCATGCCAGGGATGAGCAGCACGTAGCTTAGGGATGCGCTGAGGACTCAGGGGGTCCTTCTTTGGCAGGGGAGAAGAAATGGGGGTTTGGATTTGGGGGCAAAAGGAGACAGGTCGGGGCCAGGTGGAGGGAGAGAGGCAGAAGTCTGGGTTTCCTCCTCCGCCAAGGCCATGGGATGACCCTCTCACCCCTGTCTCTTTCCCCCCTACAGATCCCCGGAAGCCGGTTCCCATCCCGGAGACGACGGAGAACGTGGTCTGTGGCCTGGGCCTGGCCCTTGGAGTCCTGGGCATCGTCGTGGGCCTGATCCTCTTCTTCAAGGGCAGGAAGATGCGGGAGGGGGACGGCCCCTGTTGTGGCAGGGGGGGGCTGTGAGCTGAAATCCCTTTGGCAGCTGGAGGGTGACCCCTAACTGAGCTGAAAAGGACTTCTCCTCCTTCTCCTTCCTCTTTTCTTCCTCCTCATTCTCCTCTTCCTTTTCTTCTTTTCTTCCTCCTCCTCCCTCCTCTGCTTCCTCTTCCTCCTACTTCTTTTTCTCTTCTTCTTCCTTCTCCCTTCCTCCTCCTCTTCTTCCTTTTCTTCTCTTCCTTGTACTCTCTTGTCTCCCTTCTTCTTCTTCCTCCTCTTCTTCTCTTCCTCTTTCTCCTTCATCTTTGGCTTCCTCTTCCTCTTTCCCTTCCTCCCCCTCCTCCAATTCTTCTTCCTCTTCCTTCCAGCAGCCTCAGATGAGTCAACTGGGCTTCCAGACCTAACTTGCTCTTGCGCCCCCTGATCTCTCTTTTTAGCACTCCCCAGTATCCACAGAAACTCTCCTCCAGCACCCCATTTCCAACAAGAGGCCCCACCAACGAGGACTCTGCCTATGCTGCCAGAACTCCATAACCCAGCTGGAAATCAGCCCACAGGTTTCCTGCTGCCGGCTCCTTTGGCGAATTGTTCTTTTCCCAGATAATCCAGCTGAGCCCAGCCAGCCTTTCTCTCCCCCGTGCCCCTTCCCACCCCTGGGTGGGGCTTCGTGGGGAGAATCAGCTGGGAGAACCTGCTTCTTCCCTGCAAATTTCTCTGCTGGGAGAGGGGGTGCTATCAGACTCCTCCCCTCCTCTACTGAAAGTGTACCCCATCCTCAAGTTCCCTGAGTCCCGCGGGCACATTTCTTTATTGGGAAATCGAGACAGAAACCTTAGCTCTCAAATGAAAGCAGAATGAGGGGATTGTTCCTTCTCGTTCACTCAGAGAGATGGGACAGGGAACGTTTAACCTAGCCTCGTTGCCTGCCTAAATATCCAGAAGGCACCAGATCCTCCCTGCTCATGGATGATAAACAGGGTCAGCCCTGGTTAGTCCTTGGATGGGAGGCCACCAATGAATACCAGGGGTTGTAGGCTCTATTTCAGAGGAAGGAACTTGCAAAACCACCTCTGAGAATTCCTTGCCTAAGAGAACTCAAAGAAATTCCTGGGGTCCCCTTAAATCAACAGGTGACTTGGAGGCTTGCACACATAGACACACAGAATTCCTTCTACCTCTACTGAAAGCAGAGTGTATGTGTGGGGGGGCTCAACTCTGGCCCCAAGAAAGCAGGAAGAGAACGAGGAAACTAACTATGAAAATACATAGACACACACGAATCTTTGCAATTTGCAGCAAGGGATCAATTGAGCCTTGAAAGTGGTAGCGAAGTGTGCTCTCCCAGCTGAGCAGGGGATTTGCACAGAGCCCTGTCCTCTTGGATGGAGCTGAGACCCCCAAATGTCGAGAATTTGGACCCTTGCCTCACATTTGGAGACGACCCATGGAAACTGGAGACTGTGGGCCAGCCCTGGAGATCTGGCAACCCTGGTTATCAGAAAAGCTAAGAATTTTGCAGAGGAAAGATGTCTGCCTTGGACAGAATGCAGCCTCCTCCAAAATGGTCTTGGACTGCAGATCCTAGCATTCCTCACCGTTGGCTATGCTGTCCAGGGGCTGCTGGGATTTGCAGTGCAAAAATATCCCCCCGCCCCCAGGGCTAGGAAGTTAAATCCTGTCTGTCTCTCTGTCTGTCTACTGTGCCAGGGAGCCCTGCCTGAAATAGCTGCACTCTGGCCCTGTGAAGCCCATGTCTCGGGAAGGAGGTCTTCCTTGTCTTTTTGGCCGCAGGGTGATGTGGGAGAGGGACCAGGGAAGATGTGGATGGAGGCAGGATGAAGAGGACCAGGCCCCCAGCTTCCCGGGAGACCCCGAAGGCCAGAGCTGTCTTGAGGAGAATAATAGGAGTGCATGCAGCTAGCGCCATTAGAGCTTGCTTCTAAGACTGGCAGAAGAAGATTTCAGAACATCTGGCAAGTCTGTCCATCTAATCCTGAACGGAAGTGACTTCGTGTACGAGACACCCTTTGCTAATTTGTCGGGCTCGCTTGCTTGAAATAAAAGCTTTCCTGAGAAGATCTTTTTTCCGTTCTCTTTGTGTGCCTTTGCTTTGGTAGTGTGTGAATGGGTGTGTGGGATTCCCAGCTCTCACAAGAGGTGGAGAGAAAGTCTCTGTGAAGTCAGAGGTAGAAAAAGAGGAAGGAGAACCACCCCATAACTTCCCATGAAGTTCATGAATTTTGGGGTAGGGGGAACTGATAGAATTTGGAGAACATTCAAGAATAGGAGATGGAGAAGGAATACTTATAGGGGAAGAGCTCTTTCCTGCTGGAAAAGCTCTTAGAACTTATTTCTCAGGATTTTGGGGGAAGAAACTGAGTCAAATGTCCATTTAGTGAGTGTGGATTTGGTGATTCAGATCTTCATTTAGGCTTTGAATATGTTTTATTGTGACAGAAAGGCAAACGGTTCAAACCATGAAAAGTTGGTACGCAGTAGAGCAGAGATTTCCAAGACACTGCCTGTTGTTTGGTTAATAATTTAGATACCAGCAAGCTATATATCATCAGTCTTTATCTCAAATTATGCATGTAATTTCACGTGGATTATACCCGGCTTTGTCCAGTATTTTCTTTCTGCTTAAGAGGACAAAATGAGAGGCCATTTTCTGCAGCTGGACCAAAAGTGAAAGGGCCAAATACCCCTTGGGGGGCAGCATTCAAACTGTGGTGTCTCCCCCTCAGGCGGTGCTCAGAGGCCTGTGACCTGATAGTTTATTAAACAGGACTTTATTAAACAGAAAAACTAAAACCAAACAGGGAAATATAATAGAGCAGGAAGAAAGAAATGCAAGACACAGCAGGTCTGTCCTGAGAAGAAGCAACGAAAGCCTGTTGGAAACATACAGAACATGATTCAACGCCCTGATACTACACCCCACACACACAAAAAGGGGGGGAAGAGTAAATTTTGGCAACACACGCCACCTTTATTACAATGGCAGTTGGACTAATAGGTCCTGTGATGGGGAGAATATGATCTTCAGAAGAAGTCAGGAATATTTGGCTGGGAATTCAAAGCTGGTTGCTCTCCAGAATCCTTTCAGAAAGATGATCTCTCCGCTTCCTCTCAAGAGAAGTAACCAAGCTAGGGGCCCCGTCGAAGGGGGGAAATTACCCCCCCCATTTTTGTTCAACCATGAAGGGGAGACACACATTGCTCCACTTGTGGGGCCCAGGTACCAAATATAACCAACCTCCTCCCCTTTGCTGGAGGTTTTTCAGAAGAGGGTGGGTGGCCCACCCATTGAGAAGGTGTTGGGAATAAGAGTTTCTCAGGGTGTGAGCCCTACTGGGAAATTCTGTGGAAGCTAAAACTGTCAGGATTCAGCCTCCTTTTTAGCAGAGTAGCAGAAAAAGCATGTCTAAATTTGTGTATGGCTTTTCTGATCTCAAACTGACTGAAGAAACAAAACAAATGCAGACAGCTTCAGGTTACAGACTTAGACCAGTGGCTTCTACATTTACATATTACTGGGCAACCTACATCCTAACTAGCTAATGAATAGTAGTAGCTTCTTCTTAACTCACCATCTTCTGATGGAGATGCGAAGCTTGGTCGGAGAGGAGGAAGAGAAAGCAAAAAAAAAATGGAGGAGGAGAGAGCGAGCTGAGAGGGGTCTCTTTCTTTTATAAGACCGATGACCCAAGCAACTTTCCTGGGTCAAATGATCTGATCACCTGAACACCAAAAGCATTTCTGATCATGCAATTAAATGGCAGAAAGGCAAATGGTGGAGCTCTGGCATGCAAAAGAGAAAGGAAGCCCTGTGCTAGCTATGCCCACTTGCTCTAAGAACAAGATGTGGGGAGAGAGAATGCTGGAATTTTTCCAACACTTTGGAAGTTATTAAGCATAAGCTAGATGGCCATCCGCTGGGAGTGCTTGGATTGTGTCTTCCTGCAGTGCAGAAGGGGGCTGGATAGGATGACCTCTGGTGTCCCTTCCAACTCCAGGATTCTAACTACTTTGCTTTTGGGACTAATATGTACCTCCAGGTGAGTGGCACAGCACACAGACATGAGGAGACTGAGCCAAGAAAATCCTTGGAGAGGCACTATGGTCTGGTTGTTTGAGCGCTGGACTGAGACTCACAGAGACCAGGGTTTAAATTTCTGCTCAGCCTTGGAAACCCCCTGGGCACTGTTACTGCCCTGGCTAGTCCAAGCTTTGGGGATATTAAAGATATCCTCTTGATATCATAATTCGGCTTCATTTCTCTATTCCTCTCCACGTGCTTGCGAGGCCACCGGACAAGCACGTAAACAAGCTCGGCCGTTAATAGCCATAAGAGTTGAACTACAATACAGGGAGGCCAGGAATAGCTGACTCGCTGCTTTAGGAGACCTCCAGGCAAGTACTCTAATTAGGTATGCACGTTACTTACAAAAGAGCCTCTCCCCCACGATGGCAACTTGATGGGTGAACTATACAATACCCAAGTACTCTGCGTCTCCTTACTGGCTACTCTATTGAGAACCACTACGATAACTCAATCGTTCAGATTCTGACCTCTCGGAGGCTTTGTCTCCGACTCCAAATCTATTGTTTTCCCCCAAGTACGGCATAGCCTGCAGTCACAATTCTCCTTATAAAAACCCTCGATTCCGAGACCTTCCTCGGATCGCTCCCGAGTTTCATCCCGCCTTGCTGCCGCTTTGCTTGGCGAGCCTCCCCTCGGCTCCACGTGCTGAGTTACGTCGCACCCCAGCTTCGCTCTCTATTTTTCCGGGCTTCAGGACAGGAGAAGTATCAGCCGAACCAGCAATCCCTCTAAAAATCCCTCTATAGCACTCCAACCTTTATTTTCTTTAGTTATCTTGCGTGAGTGTGTCGCATACACTGTTTTCCTTGTGTTTTTAATACAATATCATTTATTATTTCAACTCCTGTGTTCTCCTTGACTCGATCCGACCCCGTAGACATAGGGTTCAAGATCTCGCTACGTTACCCTGCCTCTCGCAACACTAAGCAGTGCTCTGAGCTAATTTTCCCCACCTTTAGTGGAGCACATTTTGGTGTCCCTCCCAGGACCCCCAGTTCACAGGGTAACAGCACCCTTGGGGAAGTCACTCTCTCTCAGCCTCAGAGAAAGGCAATGGTGGCAAGCCTCTTCTGACCAAATTTTGCCAAGAAGGCACAACACAACAAGACTGTGAGGACCCCTGAGGAAGGCTGAAAAGAACTTTATTGATTAGAAAAGACAGAAATTGCAGTCATATGTGCATGACTTGTTTCTAGGCTGATCAAGGCGAAATGCAGAGAGCACACAACATACGAAGGTTTCTGTAATCACAAAAATAACTCAAAATTTTGAAAGAGGCTGAAGTTGCTGGCTCTTTATTTCTCCCAGCCATCCTCCGTCCCTGTTCTTTTATGTGTATTTTCCCAAAAGGACTTGACAGTGGAAAGAAAGCTCTTTGCCTAATTCACTGGGTCTTTTTCATGCTAGACAATTAGACCACTTTGATCCCAGTGTAAGTAGCCTGGTCGGCACCTACGGAATCCTGGGATATAGAATCCAACAATCCTAGAGTTGGAAGTGGACCCTAGAGGTCATCTAGCCCAACCCTGTCCTCAATATGGGATCTCTAAGCAAGAGCCCCCCAGCAGCCAGAGCCTCTCTGGCTTCTTTTTGAAGACATCTGCCAAGCAGTTCCTTCTAATCTTTAATTTAAAAAATCTACCCTCCTGCAACTTAAAAACATTAGTCCTAATTATATCTTCTGGAGCATCAGAGAACAGGCCTGCCCCTCCGCTCTGGGGCAGCCCTTGGGGCATTTAAAGAAGGCCATCGTGTCACCCCTTAGTCTTCATGTTACCCTCCTTGCCATTCTCCAAACCAGCTCCAAGTTGTCTCCATCCTTCTTGAAATGAGGAACCCAGAACTGAATGCAGGAATCCAGATGAGACCTGACTAGGGCAGAATATAGGGGGGACTATGACTTCCTTCCACTTGGAAACTATGGTACTATTAATGTTGGTTAACATAGTATTTGCCTTCTTTGCTGCAGCATCACACTGCTGGCTGATGCTCAACTTACTATCAAGAATAATCCCAAGGCCCCTTTTAGCTTCCTGTGTACTACTGCTCTCCAGAAGAGAATAAAAAACACCTCACAAAACTACAAATCCCAGGATTCTAAAAGGTGTGACCAGGGCAGTTAGAGTGGCATCAAAGTGGTCTAGCTGTGCAGTGAGGAAGAGCAGAAGAGACTGGTTCTCTTGGCTGTGTGTTTTGACATTTTGTGCAAATAAAGAACTGGGAAAAGGGAGCCATCTTCAGCCTCATAAGTTTATAATCCTGCAAACAAATCACCCAGAAGCAAAGAAGCTCACAGCAAGGAAGAGAGACCGGAGTCACCAGTGAAAAGACGTTGGAGAGGAAACTTCTCCTCCATTAAGGAGAATCCTTTGCTCCCGACTAAAGGGGGAGTTTGGGCCCACTCTTGGTGGCCACAGTGGCCATGTGCACGCAAGGCCTTGTGCAAAGCTCAAAGGGGGGAAAGCAAGCGCCAAAGCCCCTCCCCAGGGAATTCCCTTCCCCTCCGAAAAGAGAAAGAAAAGGCAACTGTCGGGTCGTGCTGCGGAGAGGAGAGGCAAAGGAGGCTGCTGGATTTGTCGGGGTCTCTCTCTTTCTTTCTCTCTCCAGTCCTCTTGTGTCCCCTCCAGAATTTGCCTCCTCTCAGCAGGGAAACAGTGCAGCCGTCAGCAGGAAGGAAAGAGGGCTTCCTGGATCCTTGCAGTGCCGAAGTCTAGCTCATCAGCGCAACTGCAGGGAGAGAAGAAAACGGGGGTGGAGGGAGAGACAGAGAGGTAAGCCTCTGGGGAAGAGAGCCTTTCAATCTCTGTGCAGCCTCAGAGAATCAACTGTCTGAGGTCCCCCAAATCCTCACGAGAATCAACTGTCTGAGGTCCCCAAAATCCTCACCAAAATCCTCAAAAGACACCAGTGTCTATTCACCCAAGGAAAGCTCAAAACCCCAGTGGCAGCTCCATTTGCTGGCTGTTTAGAGAAAGAGCTGCACAGGGCATCCCAAGGCACTCGAGGGTTGTTCAGTCAACAATAATGGACTTGGAATGAATCAAATGAGGGCTGCTCACTTTTAAAAGGCTCATGCTATGATTGCTTTAGGGTGGAAAAAGAAATCAACGTGGAATGAATTTTATTTGATAAAATATATAAAAGAAGTTATATTTTTTTTATTTTCTTAGGGAAAGAAGGTTAAAGTATAGTGGACAATGTTGTAAAGAATCACGGAAGGATAAATGGAAAATAATGACTGAGAAAGTAAAAGAAAAATCGGGATATGAAGATGTGATAAATTTGATTACGATTATATCCCATCTCTCTGAAAAAGCTTACTGATATAAATGGATACAAATGGATATGTTAGCCATTTGGAGAGTGGCGGGAGGATAGGTTGGATAGGCTGAAAATGTACTGCTGTTAATTTTTTTTTCCTTGTAATGATACTGTAATATAGTATATACTAATGTATATTAAGTATGTGATTCATAACAAAAGGAATTTTAAAAAAAACGGGGAGCTGCTCACTAAGAAGGCATTTGCACGAGCTTTTCTTAGCTCTCCTTAATTTCCCCTGGGGAGACCCTGGTGGGCAGAGAGAAAAGTTACCTGGCGGCTGGGGCAGGACATTCCCTGGAAGAGACAGAAAGAGGTGGTCAGCCAGCATCCTCAAGAACCCCCTACAAATACTTGAAGGGAGGAACTGTCCACTCAAAGACGGAGCCCTTTTTCTGCGGCTCCAGAGACCAGGGTGCCCTTCCACACCATGCAAGTTATAGCGGTATGACTCCACTTTAACTGCCATGGCTACTTCATCCCATGGAGTCCTGAGATCTGGAGTTTAGGGAGGAGCATTTTTAGCCTCCTCTGCCAGGGAAACCCACGTGGTGCGACTGTGGCCTCTGCACTGGGATCGTAGGGCTATTAACTGTGTAAACCGAAAGGGCCCTGGGACACAAACCAACGGATTCAAATGGCAAGAAAAAGAGATTCCACCTGAGCCTACTCTTTCCATTTCAGATTAACGTGTGGACTTAGGAAAACAGGCAAGAGACCAAGGGCTTTACAACATGCTGTACTCTGACTAAGAATATCTTGCACCATTTCCCAAAATTCAGCCACTTTGGAGCATCTAGTCCACATGTCTAAGACCGTGCCTTGCTGCATTCTCTCCAATGCAACAGCCCAATGTCGGAGAGGGAGATGACCCTCTGGAGGGTGTGAGGTGCCACCTATGAGCAACTTCTAGGATGTTTTGCCTCACCTTTCTTGTTCCTCAGGAAGAGGATGAGTCCCGGAGCCAGAAAGACCAGACCCAAGATGAGGCCCGCAATTCCTGTCCACATCTTGCTCCGGGCAGAGTCCGACTGGGGCTCTGCGGAAAGAGAAGGAAGCCGCCGGGTGAGGAGGGAAGGTGGGCAGGATTGGGACCAGCTCCTCAGTCGCCTGCAAAGGCCACTGAGTTGCTCCCCAAAGTCCAGAAGATGAGGAACAGGGAAAAGGGTGTGGGTTAGACCAAAACAACCCATATCCCCATTTCTTACCCCACTGGACTCTGGCGGGAGTGGGGAAGCTGGGGTGCTCCACCTGGCAGGCGTAGACGTCTCCCCGCTCCGCCTTCGTCTCCAGCATCACCTGGATCTGGAAGGTCCAGTCCCCGTTCCGGATGAGGGCCGTGGTCATCACTCTGGCCTTGTCTTCCTCCTTCCCGTTCCTGAACCAGGTGACGTTGATCCCCGAGGGCCAGAACCCGGCCACGTCGCAGATCAGGAGAGTGTTTTGAGAAGAGGAGTCGTGCTCTGTGGGGGTGATGCTCATCTTGGGCTGAACTGGGGAGGAAGGCAGAGAAAATTGGGAGGAGGGACTCAAGAACAGGAAAAGGAAAAGGAGTGGCCCTGAAGACTTCTTAGGGTGAGATTGGTGATCGGTTGAAACATTTAAAAACGATAACAAAGTTGCAATTGGAAATGCAATTTTAATTACACCTCTGTTAATAATTTTCCAGAATACTAAAATTCTACAAACATATAAAAAGAGGAAAGAAAGAAAGAAAAACAAAAAGTTGCTAAAGCACAAGAGTTAGAAATTAAAGATTAAAGAAAAAGGTGATTTTTGCTCTTCCTTTAAATGGTGTATGACACTCAAATTATTTCAGGCCTCTGCAGTGGCCTAGGCAACTTGAAAAGAGAAGGCCAACAGGATGTCTTGGTGAGATTATTGTGTGTAAATGCAGCTTACACGTGCGCAAATCCCTTTTTTTTGGACAGGAAACACAGGGCTGCTTGCTTGCTTTTGTGCTCTGTCCAGACACCTCCCATCTCCCAGGGGATGTCAAGGCTCAGAAGGGGCCCCACCAGGGAGAGGAGGGAAAGGGGACTGTGAATGGGGAGCCCTGGAGTGACCCAATTTTATAGTCTTTTATGGGGGGGGGAGGAACCCAGTAGAGCCTCTAAGACTCAGATTAGAGTACTGTAATGTGCTCTGTGTGGGGCTGCCCTCGAAAAGTGTTGGGAAGCTGCACCTGGGCACAGTGCAGCAACCAGACCGGTGGCAGGTGTGCATTTTGGAGAAGGCGTAACACCAGTCCTTCAGGCAGTGCACTGGCTCTGTTTCAGGGCCTTGAAAGAAGGAGAGTCCACCACGCACGACCCACCCACCCAACAGTCGCTTCCGTTGTCAAACAGCCCTTACCTGTGCTGCAAACAGTATAGGAACGTTTAAAAGAAAGGAATAAAAGAGAGAGTTGTTTGCTGTCCACAGCTGCTTCTCTCCTACACAGGGAGATCTTGAATACCCTGCCTTGTTCTTTCTCTCTCTCTCTTCCCCGGCCTTATCAGCGGGAGGGGGAGGTGTGGGCAAAACGTCGGAAATGTTGGGAAAGGGAAAAGGGGCTACGAAGACAAGATGGGAGCCTTGGGTGGTCCCATTTTGCCACGCCATTTTGAGGAAGAGGTGAGCCTGCTCTTGGGGGAGAACTTCCGAGTGCCTTCCCCCACTTTCCTGGGCTCCGGGGTCTTTCCTGTCTCTCTGCGCGTCTACGCGTATTCCTGTGTGAACGCACGTCTTCTTTCCCTCGTGTTCCCGCTGTCTTTTCCCCGCATCCAGCCCCCTCCCGCCCCGTCGCTCTCCCCCTCGGGGGCGGGGCTCACCCAGGCGCGCGCGGGCGAAGGGCGCGAGGATCCCGTAGTTGTGCCGGCAGAAGGCGTCCGCGGCGGCCCGGGCGTCGTCCAGGACCTCCTTCCGGCCGTTCCAGTACCGGGCGTCGGGCTCCCCGAGGGCGGAGACGGCCTCGAACTCCCCGCGGGCGCTGTCGAAGCGGGCGTACTCCCCCCGGTCGTAGATGTACCTGTCGATCAAGCGGACCTCCAGCTCCCCCTCCTTGCCGCCGGGGGTGTAGTAGCACTCGCCCGTGTGCTGGATCAGGAAGTGCGCTGGGCCGCGCGGAGGGGGCGGGGGCGAGAAAGGGGGAGGAGGGTCAGGGTGTGGGGTGTGGGGGGGGACCCTCTGCCCTCCCCTCCCTCAGCAGCAGCCCTCCCGCCCTCGCCCCCCCGAGGGGAAGATCCGTCGCCGGGGCAGCGCAAGGAACCCCCGGAGGGGGACCCCCGCGGCCCCGGACCGGCCGCGCCTCCTCCTGCCCCCCGCGCGGCCTTCTCGGCGGCCCCCCTTCCCTCCAGCGACGGGCGTTTTCTGGGGGCTGCGAGGCTGCCGCGCGTCGACCTCTTCGCGGCCCCGAATGAGCTCGCGCCCTGAGCGCCGGAGACCCGGGTTCGAGTCCCCTTTGCGCGGTGACGGTGGGCGCGCGCCACACGCTCTCAGCCTCCGGAAGAGCCCCTGCCAGGGTCGCGCCGAGGCGGAAGGGGTTGGAGGGCACGCAGCGAGAACGACCGCGGTCGCCTTCCTCGCCTAAACACCCCGAAGGCACCGCCGGACTGATCTCGGAGGACGAGCCGGCCCGGCCCTGGTTAGTCCTCGGACGGGAGACCGCCGCCGACAGGCACCAGGGTCTGGGGGCTCTGCTTCGGAGGAAGGAACTGAGAACGCCGCCTCTCCGTATTTCCGCGCCCGAGAAAATCCAAAGACATTCACGGGGTCGCTATAAATGGACAGGGAACTTTGAAGCCACACGCGCACGCACAAAGCGCCAGATGCCGTCTGACCTGGGAAGCTAAGCTGGGTCGGCCCTGGCTAGTCCTCGGATGGGACACCGCCAATGACCGCCGGGTGCCGGAGGGCCCGTTTCAGAGGAAAGCCGGGTCGCTCCTCCCTTCAAAAGCCTCCGTTTCTGCCCTCACCAGTAATGAAACGCCAGGGATGGCGGGAAGGGCAGGGAGGGAAAGGGGGCCCCCACTTAGGCCGGGACGGGCTGCCAACGGGGGCTCGGCGCCTCCCTGGGACCCCAACATCGCTCACCTGGGGGCTCCGCCCCGCTGACCACCGCCGCGGCCGCCGCCACAAAGAGAGCCGGAATCCCCGCGAAGCCCATGGCCGTCGTCTCCCGGGGGCGGCGGCAAAGAGAGGAGCGCCCGGGGTCCTGCCTCTGCCCTCCGGCGCCGGACGGGGACTTTCTGGGCGCGGCCCCCCGCCAGCCGGCGAGGAAGAGGGGAAGCCGCGCAGCCCGGGGGGAGGAGCCCCTCGCGAGCGCCCAATCGGAGGCAGGGCCCCGGGCGCGTCATCGGTCGCCGGGCAGGGGAGGCCAGGAAGCGGCCCCCAGGGCTGGGAAAGGTGGGCGGCCGTCCGGGGGAGAGGCGAGGTTCTCAAGGGGGACCCCGCGTCTCAGGGCCGGGGGGGAGCAGCGGCAGCCGCAGCAGCAGCAGCGGTTTTTGGGGTGGGGGCAGAAGCATCCCAGAGCCCTTTCGAGGAAAGACAGTGACAGCCGGGGGGAGGCGACCCTCACCGCGAAAACGAAATCAGCGGGGAGAGAGTTGAGGCGGGCAGAAGTAAACAAACAAACTCATTTCGTGTCCCGTTCCCCACCCTTCAAAAAGAAAAAAAAAGAGAGGAAAGGAACCAAAGGAACAGAGGGAAGTTTGGGGGTTTTGACCTCCTCTGCCCGAAGGAAAAGAGCTTCGAGGCCTTTTCTTTGGATTTTCTTGTAACCCGCCTGGAGCCCCGGTTTGGGAAAGAGACGGGGGGCAGCAAGAAGGACCGGGAGCCATATCGATGGTGATGCTGGGACTGTCACGACCCCCGCAGTGCCCGCAGGGTTGTTACTTTAACGGTAGTCGTCGCAGTAACGATTATAATCCGAGGGCAAGGCGCAGAGGAGCTGCGTGAACCGTTTTCCAAACCGGGGCCTCCTGTGGATTTTTAGGGGGCCGAAGGAGAGGGTCTCCCCGAGCCCGCCGGGGCTGCTCTCCGGAGAAGTTCCCCCGGCAACAGAGGCGCTCAGCGCCGGGACCTTTTTCTGATTGGCTGGTCCGGCTGGAGGGGCGGCCCCTCGCTCCGCCCCCGCAGCCCCGGCCCCTTTTGCGGCAGCCAGAGGAGAGCGGAGCGCCGGAGGGACGCGCCTCGCTCTCGGTCCCCCTGCAGGAGCCGAGGAGGAGACCAGCATGGCGGCGGCGGCGGCGGCGGCGAAGAAGGGGGGCGGGGGTCCTCGGGGGCCCCCCCGGGCGCCTCTCCTCCTCCTCCTGGGGGTTTTCGTCTTTTTCCTCGTCGAAACGGCTGCCGGGGCCGAGGAAGGTGAGAGGTGGCAGGGGAGGGGTCGAGGGAGGGCAGGCACCAGCCCTGCACGGGGAGGGGGCCTCCGAAATTCCCCATCCTCTCCGTCTGGCCCCCAGGGGCTGCTGCGTTTGCGCTGGGAGAAGAGGGCAAGGGGCTCTCCGCCAGGTCTCTGGGGGGCCTCTTTCTTTGTCGCTGGTATCTGGAAGGTATTTCCTCTCTGGAAGACCCCCTGCCCCGCTGTGAAGCGCCTCGGAGCAGGAGAGCTGTCTCTCCACCCCAGGCCGTCCGTTGCGGGTGGATCGGGCGATGGTGCGGAGACGGGGCCGCTTCTGCGGCTGCGCCTAAGTCTGGAGTCCCCCGGTTTCCCCCTCTCCACCCTCCTCCCGCGCAGGTATTTTTTTTATTTTTATTTTAACAATCATTCAATATTCACAAGCGTCATAACAACTGTCCTCTAAATTTTTTCCATTCTATTAAAAAAAATACAACATTGTAAATCTGTATATATGAAAAAACATAATATATACAATTCCTCTATAATTTACTTAGTATTAATATTTTCGTTATAAGGGTTTGCCTATCTATTTTCAAGAATTTTTACTATACAAAAGTTCTATTTTCATTCAATGACCCTTGTCTACTTTATAACTGTACACTTTCCACTTCCATCCATCCTCTCTTCTGCGTTGGTCAGACCCCACCTGGAATAATCCTGTGTCCAGTTCTGGGCACCTCAGTTCAAGAATGATATGGACAAGCTGGAGCGTGTCCAGAGGAGGGCGACCAAAATGGTGAGGGGTCTGGAAGCCATGAAGCCCCATGAGAAGTGGCTTAGGGAGCTGGGTACGTTTAGTCTGCAGAAGAGAAGGTTGAGAGGGGACCCGATATCCGGAGGATGTCATATCAGAGGGGGAAGGGGCTTGTTTTCCGCAGCTCCAGAGACCAGGACAAGGAGCAATGGATTCAAGGTGCTTCCTGACAGTCAGGGCTGTCCAGCAGTGGAATCTCTCTGTTGCTGCCTCCGTGGAGTGTGGTGGGGTCTCCTCCTTCTTTGGAGGTTTTTAAACAGAGGCTGGAGGGCCGTCTGTCCAAGGGAGGGCTTTGAGGGGGGTTCCTGCATGGCAGAAGGGGGCTGGAGTGGATGGCCCCTGGGGTCTCTTATGATTCTAGGCTTGAATTACCTATCCAAACCATTTTAAAAATTGTGAGTTTTAAAGTATGGAATTATTTTAATATGTATTGGTTGCATCTGTTCTTTTAATGGCTGTTGTGTGTTTAGTCTGTTGTTCCATCCCCTGTGATCCATAGGGAGAAGCTGCTGCTGCTGCTGCTGTTATTATTATTACTTAGTTTTTTTAATATAACTGTTAATTTGTTTAAGAAACAAAATTTCTGCATGAAATAAGTTTTATTGCACTTAATTTGGCTTAATCTCTTGTAAGCTGCCTTGGGGCCTCTACCGGCAACAAGTCATGAAATATTAAGTGAAATCATATTAACAAACATTTTCTTCTTTTCCCCTCCTGCCCTCCGTCCAGTGCCACCACTGTCTTCAATTCACACCGAAGTCCAGCTGGACTTCTTCCAGGAGACCCTACCGTCGGGAAAGGAATCGGGCGAGTTCCTCCTGGACTTTGATGATGAGGAGCTCCTCCACGTGGATTTGGACCACAAGCAGAATGTCTGGAGGCTGCCTGACTTGACCCGGGTGACCAATTTCGACACCCAAGGGGCCCTCAGCAACATGGCTGTCATGAAGTCCAACCTGGAAATCATGATGAAACGCAGCAACGGCACTCGGGCCCAGAACGGTATCTGAAACTGGGGCAGAAGGGGGCTTCTGGGGGTCCTTACCCTTCCCCCATTGGGTGCCTCTGCACCTCCTGGCTTCCCTCTAAGTGAGACCTCCACTGAATGTCAGAATCATAGAACTGGAAGTGACCCCAAAGGCCATTTAGTCCGGCTCTCTTCTGCTATATTATTAAAATCAAAATGTGGTATCAATATCCAAGGTGAAGGGAGTGACAGAGGGCCCGTCAGTTTCTCCTCTCTGGGCTGTGCCCCTCTTTCCCAGTTTCCCAACAGACAGAAGCTGTAAAGGGAAGTTGCAGACTCCCACCCACTTCCAAAACGCCACTGTTGCGCATTTGGTACTCATGCTCAGCAACAACCACTGGCCTCCACCATGACCCTTGGTCTCATGTAGCTGGCATCTCCATTTGTTGATGAGAGAGGCCCAGAACTCTGTGCATGCTCAGAGGCACTCTTGTGCTAGTGTATGCAGAGAAAAGCTATCAGGCCCAATGTAGAATGGGTGGTTGGTGGAGGAAGATCTTTATGTCATTGCATGTGTGTGTGTGTGTGTGTGTGTGTGTGTGTGTGTGTTGTGCTGCCTGTCTTATGCTCAGTGGCCCTGGCGGTACATCTCTGTTTCTGCAACCGAATGTGGAGACACCACATTGACCAAAAATGCCCAACTGGTGCTGCAGGGGAGTTCACTCATGGGTAAGACTATGGTTCTATGAAGACACCTGCAGGAGTCCAGCCAGAACTTCCTTCTTGCTAAGAAGGGTATCAGAGAGAGCATATATGGGGGGACATTAGGAAAAGGGGTACCCCAAGGCCTGGGAGGAGCTGCCTGCCCATTCTGACCATGAGGGATGCAGGGAGGAGAAAGGAATGAGCCTATAGGCCAGGGCATCCCTAACCTCTTCTTTCCCTTTCTCAGTGGCTCCTTCAGCAACTGTCTACCCCAAAGCCCCCGTGGAGCTGGGGGACCCCAACACCCTCATCTGCTTCGTGGACAAATTCTCCCCTCCGGTGCTGAACATCACTTGGCTGAAGAATGGGGAGGAAGTCTCCCGGGGGGTCCAGGAGACAGACTTCTACCGCAGCGTGGACTTCACTTTCTGCAAGTTCTCCTACCTGCCCTTCATCCCTGAGGAGGGGGATGTCTACACCTGCCGGGTGGAGCACTGGGGCCTCCCAGAGCCCCTGACCAAGATCTGGTGTAAGTCAGCCGGATAAGTTCTCTTGTTCCCAGCTGCAGGAATGAGTAAGGAGAAGTGCAGTAGAATTATAGGCTATCTAGTCGAACTCCCTCGTGTTTGGGCTGAAGCAACTAACGCACTCCCGAAAGACGACCACCCGGCCTCTGTGGAAAGACCTCCAAAGAGGGAGGCTCCACCACGGTCACAGGGAGCCTATTCCACTCCCTTGCAGTTCGTACAGCCAAGAAGATCTTCGTAATGGTGAGGAGGAATCTCCTTTCATGCCATTGGAACCCACTGTTTCATGTCCTGGTCTCTGGAGCAGCAGAAAGCAAACTTGCCCCTTTCTCTGCGTGACATTTCTCTAACCAAAATCTGGTGCAGGCCAGCAGGATTCAGCCTCATTCCTCTTTAGGCTTCAAGAATTCAGATTCTGGGCTGAGAAGAACAAAACCTTAAAATACAGGTGCAGAAAATGACATCTTTGGGGCGGGGTTGGTCTCAACTCCTTACTTGTAGCCCTCCAAGCAGCCAGGACCATCCTTTTGAAGAATGTAAGGTGGGATATTACACCCGGAGAGCCCCAAACACTGCAGAGTGCCTTTAAGTCATGGCAGCTTGCTTGGTTTGGAGCTTCCAGCCACCTCCTTGAATCCCAAATTCATCAAAGGAAACAACGATAGGATGATACTAACCAAAAATAAATCAGGGAGTAATTATTTGAAAAGTTTATCTTAAGGTCTAGCAACTGCTCATTTGTTTAAAATCTGTATCTTAAGGTCTAGTAATTGCTCATTTGTATCTTAAGGTCTAGTGACTCAGTTGTATCCTATTGGTTTACCTTAAACTCTAGTAACTTACAGTGGATTTGTCTGTTTGATTAAATGAAGGTGGAATTCCTGGGGTGTACTGAATTCTGTGCCCACAACTCCCCTCTGTGTGGTACACTCACACAATCCCACACCAGATATAAGCAGTACCTGTAGCTTAGGGGTGGGCTTAAGGGGCTCAGGGGTCTTTCTTTGGCAAGGAAGAAGAACTGGAGGTTCAATTTGGTGGCAAAAGGAGGAACGTCAGGGCTGGGTGGAGGAAGACAGTTGGGGTTAGGGAGAGAGGCAGACGCCTGGGTTTCCTCTTCCACCGAGTCCAAGGAATGACCTTCTCACCCTTGTCTCTCCCCCTGCCCCTACACAGATTCCCAGAAGCCAGTTCCCATCCCGGAGACAATGGAGAACGTGGTCTGTGGCCTGGGCCTGGCCCTTGGAATCCTGGGCATCGTCGTGGGCCCGATCCTCTTCTTCAAGGCCAGGAAGATGCGGGACGGGGAGGGCCTCCATCGCGGCAGGGGGGGCCTGTGAGCTGAAGTCCCTTTGGCAGCTGAAGGGGGACCCCCCCCAACTGAGCTGAGAAGGAATTCTCCTCCTCTCCTTCTCTTCTTCCTTTCCCACCTCTTCCCCCCCCCCTTCGTCCTCCTCCTCCTCCTTCCAGCAGCTTCAGTTGAGCTATCTTGGCTTCCTTGGAGCCTCCAGACCTGATTTGCTCTCGCACCGCTTAATCACTCTTTTTAGGACTCCCCAGTATCCACAGATACTCTCCTCCGGCACCGCACTTCCAGCGAGAGGCATTGATGCCGCTCCGCCAACGAGGACTCTGCTTGTGCTGCCAGAGCTCCATAACCCAGCTGGAAATCAGCCCACAGGCTTCTTGCTGCCCTCTTTCTCCCTCAACCAATTGTTCTTTTCCAGATAATCCAGCTGAGCTCAGCAAGCCCTTCTCACTCCTGGGTGAGGCTTCCTGGAGAGAATCAGCTGGGAGAACCTGCTTCTTCCCTGCAAATTTCTCTGCGGGGATGGGGGTGTTATCAGACTCCTCTCCTCCTCTACTGAAAGTGCCCCCATCCCCAAATTCCCCAATTCCCCAAGGCACCTTTCCCAGCCTGACCTCTCAGGTATAAGCAGGGTTGCCAGTTCAGCATCCTCCCATCTCCGGATGTTTCCAGGCCAAAACAGGTGCTGTTATGCATTCTGCATTCACTCACAACCCTGACTTGGCTCACAGCTTGTCCTTCAGACACACACACACACACATAGAGAATATATTTTTCTATTGGGAGATCAAGACAGAAACCTTGGCTCCCAGATGACACGCTCAGCCCTGGTTAGTCCTTGGATGGGAGACCGCCAATGAATAGCCAGCAGTTATATTTCAGAGGAAGGAACTGGCAAAACCAGCTCCAAAGATTTCCTTGCCTGAAAAAACTCTAGGAAATTCCTGGGATCGCCTTAAGTCAACAGGTGACTTGAAGGTGAGCATGCATACACCCAATGCTTCTACTTGCATTGAGAGCAGAGTGGGGGTGAGGTTTGCCCCCCCAAAAAACAGGAAGGGAATGAGAAAGCTAACTGTGAAAATACGTAGACACCCTCCCCCCCCCAGGGAATCTTTGCAAGTTGCAGGAAGAGATCAATTGAGCCTTGAAAATTGCACCCAACTGTCCTCTCCTAGCTGAGCTGGGGATTTGCACAGAGCCGTGTCCTCTTGGCTGGGGCAGAGGCCCCCAAAGGTATAGAATTTGAATGCTTGCCTCATATTTGGGGACGACCGATAGAAACTGGAGACTGTGGGTCAGCCCTAGAGAGCTGGCAACCCTGGCTATCAGAAATGCTAGGAACGTGTGTTTCTGGAAAGGAAAAATGTGTGCCTTAGACAATATGCAGCCTCCTCCAAAATGATCTTGGACTGCAGGTCCCAGAATTCCTCACCATTGGCTCTGCTAACCAGGGGCTGGTAATATTTCTAGTGGACCCCCCCCCCCCAATTCTAGGAAGTTAAACACTGTCTGCTGTGCCTGGTAGGCCTGCCCAGAATAGCTTACACTCTGGCCCTATGAAGCCCGTTTCTTGGGAAGGAGGTCTTCCTTGTCTGGGGTGCAAGGGTAATGGGGTGGGGGACAGACCGGAGAAGGTGTGGGTGGAGGCTGGATGAAGAGGACCAGACCCACAGCTTCCCGGGAGACCCACAACGCCAGAGCTGTCTTGAGGAGAATAATAGGAATGCATGCAGCCAGCGCCATTAGAGCTCACGTTTCTAAACTCAGCAGAAAAGAAGTTTAGGGTGTTCAGCAATTCTGTCCATTTCCTCCTGAATGGAAGTGGCTACTTGTACAAGACACCCTTTGCTAATTTGTTAAGCTTGTTTGCTTGGAATAAAAGCTTTCCTGAGAAGACCTCCTGCTTTTTTACTCTCTTTGTGTGCACCTTTGCTGGGTTGTGTGTGTGTATGTGGGGGGGGATTCCCACCTCTCACAGGAGCGGAAGAGAAAGTCTCTGTGAAGTCAGAGGTGGAAAAAGAGGCAAGGCGAACCCCTCTGTCACTTCCGATGAAGTTCATGAATTTTGGGGTAAGGGGAACTCATAGAATTTGGATGTGGAAGAAATCCTAACAGGTGAAGAGCTCCTGTTTTCTGGAAAAATTCTTGCATAAACTGAGGCCATTTCCACTGAGCGGCTCCTCCCGAAACTGCAAACCCCAGGATTCCATAGGATGTTGTTAGTGGAATAATAGGGCTATAACAATCCAGTGCGGAAATGGCCTTAGAGTTGAAAGGGACCTCAGGACTTCTTTACTCTGGTGGGGTTTATAGACAATGGTAGCAAAAATCTGGCTGTTGGTGACCAAGGCAGCTCTGGGGGGTCTGGCTGGCTCAATTCCAAGCTCCAGTTTGAAAGAAAGAATCATAGAACCCTGGAGTTGGAAGGGACCCCGGGGGCCATCCAGTCCAACCCCCTTCTACCATGTAGGAATATGCACTCAAAGCCTTCCCTTGGACGGATGGCCATCCAGCTTCTCTTTTCAAGAACATCCAGAGAAGGAGAAGACTCCACCACACCCCATGGAGGCAGCAGCATCTTCCACTTTCCAATTGCTCTTACAGTCAGGAGGTTCCTCCTTGTACTTCGGGGGAATCTCTTTTGGTTTGTAATTTGAAGCCATTGCTCTGTCTCCTAGTCTCTGGAGCAGCAGAAAACGAGATTGACTCATCCTCCATAGAACATCCTTTCAGATATTTCAACCTGGCTCTCCCGTCCCCTCCGAACCTTCTCTTCGGCAGGCGAAACAGACCCCGGAGCTCTCTAAGCCGCTCCTCGGAGGGCTTCATGGTTTCCAGGCCTTCTGCCATTTTGGAAAGAGGCTGAGGGAGGCAGGGGCGATTGCTGCAGGGTTATTAAGAACATCCCCTCCCTTCCTTGCCCCACAAGAGAATTTCTGCCGTCCTCCAAGGGGCCTCCCGGGACGTTCGGGGAAGCCTCCAGGCAGAGACCAAGACCCGCTTGTGGCAGACGCCATCCTTTCTCTGCCCGGCAACCGATGACAAAGGCAGTCCCAGAGACTCTGATTGGCTCGGCTCAGGCCTCCACTGGAGGAAAGTCCCAGCTGAAGACGACTATCTGGTTTGGAAAGTCCCCGGGGCAGGGACCTAAAGGAGAGAAAGGGAGAAGGGGAGGGGGAGAAGGCAAAGGAAGTGAAATGGTCAACAAAAAAGATTCAGTGTTAGCAAATTCTGTGGAGTTTTAAAAAAAAATCCCAGCTTCGCATAAACCCTGGTGGGATCTCAGCTGGCAACAAAGGACCCAGGAAGAGGTCACGGAGGAGGGGTGGGGGGATGCAATGGGGCTGGGGTTGGAATTGATCTGTTCCTTTTTACAAAAGGGTCCCTGGGTGTCTCTTGTGAGGGGGGGGCTTTGAGCAAAGTCCCACAAATTTAATGAAATGTCATGTTCAGCCTCTGAATCTTTTGCATCTCCTGCTCTTGCTTTCCAGCAGCTCCTGAGGCAGAAATGCTTGGCTTCCCACTCTCCCCATTTGGCAGGGATGGTCCATAGAATCCTAGAGCTGGAAGAGACCCCCAAAGGCCATCCAGTCCAACCCCCTTCTGGCCTGCAGGAATACATGATCAAAGCCTTCCCTGTAACAGATGGCCATCTAGCCTCCTTTTAAAAACTTCCAAAGAAGGAGGAGAGTCCACCACACTCCATGGAAGCAGCAGTGGATTCTACTGTCCAACTGCTCTTAATTAATTAGATTAATCCTTTGCTGCCTCCCTTTCCAGTTGCCTTTAAAATGCCCTGCTTTCTCTCTCCTCGTCCTTCCACTTCCCTCCTTCATCCTCAGCTTCCTTCCGTTGCTGCAAATGCGGTTTAAAAGTCCAAAAGTAATTTGCACTCCATTAACTCAGCTGAGGGGAGAGGAGAGGAGGGGCAGAGTCTTGCCCTTCCCAGCTGGCCTAGGCGAAAGCGAAGAGCTACCGCCTCTCTTATACCCCTACCGCACTGCACTATTATAGTGCTATTATTCCACTTTAACTGCCATGGCTTCATCCTGTGGAATTCTGGGGTTTGTAGTTTCCTGACGATACTCAAGAGCTCTCTGTCTGAGAATGCTAAACGCCCCTCGTTAAACTGCAAATCCCAGGTTAGCATAGAATGTGATTGTGGCTCTTAAAATGCAATAATACCACTATAACAGCACAGTGTGATAGGGCCCTTAGGCTGCTTGGCCTCGCACATCCTGGTTTTCAGCTGTGATATGTTGGAGATCATGGAAGCCAGTGAGCAGAGGAGGGGAAATTTGGAGTCAGCAAGACCTCATTCAGGCAAGAAGCAACAAAACAGAAGCACTTTGAGTAAATCAAGATGTGTCCTCACCCCAGCCTCATCTCCCCCTTCTGCCTCCATCCCACACCCACCCACCCACCCAGCTGTGGGAGTGATTTTTCCGGGTAGACCTACTGGCTTTTCTGAGAATCGGTCTCCTTCCTCCCAATTATCTCATCCAATCCGCTCACAGAGTGCCCTCGACATCACCTGTTGCCGGCAGACTCTGGCTGAGCATCAGGAGGCAGGAGGACTCAGGCCGTTTCCCAAAGCTCAGCACACGAGGAGGGATTCGAACCCAAGCCTGCTGCCCCCCATGGCCCTGCCCTTGAGAGTCAAGTGCCAGCTGCAGTTGTGCACTCTGTACATACTCAGAGGCCCTCTTCCCGCCAGCCAGTCGACAGGTGGAAATAATAAGCATATTTCTAGCCAGTGGTTCCGGCACATGAAGCTGGCCAGGGGTTCTGGCAGAACCACCCAGCCCTTTTCAATGGCCCTGCCAAAGTTAGGCACCTCAGGCACTGGAGGCTCTGCTGACCTGGAGGAGGGGGATATTGTAGGTCAGTTGCACCTCCCATTCTTCCTCCATCCCTAATTCTAGGGTGCAGCTACAGGAGCATATAAGTGTCCATGTCATGGGAAGTTGTAATGCCACTTGACTCTGCTTTGGTCAGATCCCACCTGGAGAGATCACGTGTCCAGTTCTGGGCACCACAGTTCAGGAAGGATAGGGACAAGCTAGAAGGTGTCCAGAGGAGGGCGACCAGAATGGTCGAAGGCCTGGAAACCACGAAGCCCTCTGAGGAGTGGCTGAGGAATCTCCAGGGGATGTTTAGCCTGGTAAAGAGAAGGTTAAGGGAAGGGGACTTGATAGCCTTGTTTGGAGCAGCAGAAAACAGACTTGCTCCGTCTTCTTTATGACATCCCTTGAAATATTTAAACGTAGCTAGCACACCACCTCTTGACCTTCTCTTCTCCTGGAGCTCTCTAAGCTGCTCTTCAGAGGACTTCACGGTTTCCAGGTGTTCTACCATTTTGTTTGCCCTCCCTTGGATTTGTTCCAGCTTGTCCATATCCTTTTTGAAGTGTGGGGTGCCCAAAATTGGACATAGTGTTGCCCTACATGAAGTCTGAGTAAAGCAGAATAGAGTGGTACCATCACTTCCCTTGACCTAGGCACTTTACTCCTATTCATGCAGTCCAGAAATGGATTGGCTCTTTGAGCTGCTGCATCACACTGCTGGCTCATGTTCAGCTTATGGTCTGCTAAGACTCCTAGATCCCTTTCGCATGGACTGTGGTCAAACTAGCTCTCTGTCCACTTCATTTTTTCTCCCTAAGTGTGGAAGGGTATGCTACCACTTCACTCTAGGCAATGCACAGGGCTGCTGGGAGTTGCCAAAGGCCCCTGTGGGTTAAACTAAAATGCTGCTAGGGTTGGGCGATGATGGCTTTGCAGAGACAGAAACTGAACTTCTGCTGCCCTGTCATTTCTTCAGTTATGTAGAAAAAGGGAAGGAAAGACATTTGCAACATGTACCATCTCTGATTTTTAATGTCCCCTGGCAACAAAAGCAAAGACTGTCAGGGTCCACACAGAGTTCTCACCCCAAAACTCCGCAGGCCACCTCAAAAAAAATCAAATAAAAGCCAGTTTGTCTTAAAGGTTCTGCCACATCTCTCCCCACCCTCCTTCTTATGGTGCGAGAGACTAACACCTCTCTACTTCTCTGAAATCTTCCTCCCCCGGGAGTCTCTTGTGACCATCCCTGGGGGGGGGGCGGATGCTGCAGGGGGGCTCGGGTTTCGCTTCCCCACGCGTACCAAGCACCCTCAGCAAGCATTCAGGGGAAAGAGAAACAGGACCTGACCCAAGCGGCTGCGGCCAGCCAAGAGGAAGCAGATCTTCCTCTGTTTAAGGCTGCTTCAGTTTCCAATCTTCAGCCCCTGGGAGCCAAGGCAGGCCCCCCATCTCATAGACTGGGGACCCTGACTGCATCGCCCCGGAGGGAGCCCTCGAGGGGCAGGGGGTGCCAAGTTCCACTCAACGCTGCACCCCCGGCACAGCTCAGGCCTCCCCAGGGTGGGTGCCCATGGTACCCTCATTCTAACCCTGAAAAGGTCCTCCCGGCCTCTGGCGGAAGGTGGGCCTCTGGGTGGGAGGGGGAGCCTGGGAGGAGGTCTAAACTGCCCCCCAGACCTTCAGGGTGGGGACCCTCCCAGCACAAGGGAAGCCCCAGGGAAGTGAGTAGCAGACCCTGGAAAACTTACCCCATCACACAGATACGTGTGATAACGCTTAATGCTGCAATGCCCCAAACCACGGCAGGCTCTCCCCAAAGACTTTGGAATGGTGGGGAGAGGAGGACAGAGCCTCCTCTCAAGGCCTGTGGGTTGTTGCTGCTGACACCCAGCCACGCAAAGGCATGCACAACCCTCTTGCTTTGCTCCCTGAACTCCTGTGCGTCCCCCAGAATTTATAGTCCCCGTGCAGCCACGCTCCTCCTTGCACCTGATCCATGCCTGAATAGATGCCTGAAACCCGGTTGAGAGGCAGTGTGGGATAGTGGTTTGAGGGCTGGCCTAGGATAACTCCAGGAGACCAAGGTTCAGATCCTTGCTCAGCATTACAAACCCACTGGGTGACCTTGGGCAAGTCACTCTCTCTCAGCCTCAGAGGGGTGATGGTGACATACCCCCCAGAATAAATCTTGAGAGAGAGCGTAGTGTAATGGTTTGGAATGTTGGATTCAGACTCCAGGAGACCAGGTTCCAATTCCTGCTTGGCCATGGAAACCCACTGAGCCACACTCTCTCAGCATCCAAGGAAACCAAGGGTGGCAAACTCTCCTCTGAAGAAATCTTGCTGAGAAAACCCTAGGAGGAAGAGAATCACGTAACAGTTGGAGTGTTGCACTAGGGCACCTCTGGGGTTGGAATCCCTGCTCAGCTGCATAAACTCCCTGGCCAAGTGACACTCTCTCAGCCTCAGAAGAAGGCAATGCTGGGAAAACCCCATGAGAGTGTTGCCGTAGGGTCAGTGTAATTCAGAAACAGCTTGAAGACTCACTGCCACCTCCACCACCACAACAGCGTCTCAGCCCACCACCGCCCTGCCACCGGTTGATTTTCCCTGTCCCAATTGTTTTATGTGTGTTCCTGTCTTATCAATCTAACTTTGACCAACAACATCCCACTGTTCTAGTTTTGGAAAGGGACATTGGATTCATGGCTTTCCTTGCCTGTTTTGAACTGGTGGCCTTCATGTGCCAATAAAAAATATCCAGACTTTACACAAAGCATTCAAAAAATGTAAATTTTATTCAGAAATAAAAAGCAGAAACAGGATTATGCAGATTCTGTTTGGAGGCGGAAGGAGATCTTGGCCCTGGTTCCCACCATCGGAGGGAACCCTGTGTCCTAAATCCAACTAGATGGACGGAATCCATTGCGGCGACCACAAAGTCAGCACACGGGTAAACCCCATTAATTCAGTGGGTCTCCTCCAGTTGGATCCAGACCGTTGGGTTTTTCATTGCGAATGATGGATCATCATCTGAGAAGCATTTTAGCCTCTGCAGCCTCCTGAAAGCAGCTGGATTCATCGTTAGCGTGGAAAGCGGAGTGTCGACTAATTACATAGCAAAGCACAGAAGTTGAACTGGATCCTTGAATCGATTGTACAACCACGCGGTAAACCTCATGGATTTACATGGTCCTCCTCTGGCTGGATTCAGTGTACTTCATGCAGGCAATGGACCATCATGCCATCAGGAGCATTTTAGCGACAACCCAGCTTCCTCTCCTCTTGAGTGAGAAGAGTATCAGCTACCCGGGGGATCCATTTCTCCAGAGCAGAAGTGAGTGAGACTCTCTGCAGAAACGAAAGAGGGAGAGGAAAGATACTTCTTTTTCAGGACAAGGGAAGATGAGTTGTTGCAGTAGCCCCCAAAATACCAGGAGGGTGCAAGAAAGAGCATTGAACAAACAGTTCTAGGGACTGTGACCCCCCTCTGAGGACCTCCTTGCGGGGCAGGGCTGTGGGCTTGCAAAAACTGTGCGTCCAAAATTTATCATTCAGACAAGACAAGCGCGGGCGCTTCTCACTCTTATGCCGTAAGGATGTTGGGTGTGGAAATGGGCAGGGGTTGTCCAGCAGAGGGAGGCGCCTGGTGCTGCTCAGAGACTAGGCACATCCCTCTCCCTGAAAAAGTTGATCTAAATTTCCCACCTGAACCAGCTTAGGGTCTGCAGAGAATCCCCCTCCCCACAAAACTCTCTCTCACAGCTCACGCCAGCCCACTTTGGCTGCTCCAAATAGGGACACAGGGAGCACCCCTCCAAGTTCTGCTTCTCACTTTCCTTGTTTACATTTTGACATAATTTGCCCTGAGCGCATAATGTGCCCTTCCTTGGACATGCGCTGCCTCTGCCTCCGTGCAGAACTTAGATTTGGCAGGGAGGGAGGGCAGGTCCGGGTCCGTACATAAAGCGTCCTTCCCGTCTGCAGTGAAACTGAGCGGAAACAAATATCGCTCACAAGCCCCCTGTCCGGCGACCGTTGCCATCCTCCTCCCTCATCTTCCTGGCCTTGAAGAACAGGATCGGGCCGGCAAGGACTCCCAGGAGGCCAACAGACAAGCCGATCCCACAGACCACATTTTCCGACGTCTCTGGGGTGGAGACGGGCTCCTCGAAATCTGGGGGGGGGGAGAGAGGGTGGGACTCAGGAGGGGCACTCCGGATGTGTCGAGTCTGTCTGCACCTTTACTGCATCTTTTCCTTCAGTATACAGTCAGCCCTCCACATTTGTGGGTTTCACTTTCACAGATTTGATTATTTGCACGTTTCTCCACCACTCACGCCCTCTCATCTCAAGCGCTTCTCTTCTGGGGAGCCTCCCCTCTCAGAGACTCCAGTGAGGCCGCTCAGCCCTTTAAAATCCCGCCTCTGGTCTTCCTCCTCCTCTTCCTCCTCCTCCAGCCACTGCCTGGCCAGCTAAGGATGGATCAAAGCCCAGTTTCTCAGCGCCACGAACCCTCTCCTGTGCCCCCTAACCCAAGAAATGAGAGGGGAGAGAGAGAGGAGGTCTAGAGCTATTGTACCAAACCACACCCTTCCCTCTCCTTTCCCTGCCCCGGTTTGGACCCTGAGTGCCCACGGTCCCCACCGTGCCTCAATCCCCTCCCCCCACACACACACATTTTGATATTTGCCATTTTCCCACTTTTGCAGGGGTCCTCGCCCCTAACCCTAGCAAACAGGAAGGGGCCAACCGTATTTGGAAGCATGTCCTCAAATGCCAAAAGACAAATGCCAAGATGAGAGCAAATTCCAAGATGGCTAAACCGGGGCTGTTGTCCTTTGGCTGTGTCGTAAGAAGACATCGTCCACCAGAAAAGACAGTGATGCTTGCTAAGGCAGAAGGCAGCAGGAGGAGAAGGGGATGGACTCTACGACCATGGGCCCCTAGGAGTCTATTGCTCAGAGGGGGACCATAAGTGAGAACTGACCGGATGGCGCAGAACATCTGCAGGAACCGTAAAGGTTAAATTTAGTTTTGTCCTTCTGGGGTCAGACTCTGGATTTCTGATTTCCAAAAGACCAGAGGAGGCCAGATCCAGCTGACTTACACCAGATCTTGGTCAGGGGCTCAGGGAGGCCCCAGTGCTCCACCCGGCAGGTGTAGAGTCCCCCTCTGCTGGGATGAAGGGCAGGCAGGAGAACTTCCGGAAGGTGTGGTCCATGCTCGGGTAGAAGTCTGTCTCCTGGACCCCCCGGGAGACCTCCTCCCCGTTCTTCAGCCAGGTGATGTTCAGCACCGGAGGGGAGAACTTGTCCACGAAGCAGATGAGGATGTTGGGGTCCCCCAGCTCCATGGGTTTCTTGGGGTACACCCTGGCAGAAGGAGCAACTGTGGAAGAGGGAGAAAGTGAGTGATTCCTCCCTGGGCCCCAAAACCCCAATTCCAGCCCCATAAGACTCCTGTGGCAGCCTCTAATCCGAACTGTGGCTGGTCTGGCCTACTTCTTACTCCTGGACTGTTCTCTAAAACCGCCTTTTGTCCTGCTCAAGTATTATACGCTTTGAGAGGATTTAATATTTTTCATCACTTAAATCTGTTTTAACATGGATCTTTTGTTTTTATCTACATTATCCTTATTTCAAATTGTAAGCTGCCCTGAGTTCTATTTTAGTGAAATGTGGCGTACAAATAAAGGTGATAATGACATCATCATCATCGTAACAATAGGAGGGGTTGGATTAGATGGCCTCTTGGAGTCCCTTCCAGTTCTATGATTCTATTGTTCTTGCTATTTTGTTATCATTTTATAAAAATGTGACGTATATACTATTCTAGTTTGTATTTTATACATATTATATGTACTACATATGTGCCCCACAGTCCACAAACTATCTGCATGAAATTCCTTGTCTATGAAAACCCTGTGAAATTCATGGGGTCTCCAAAAGTGGACGGGGGACTTGGAGGCACCCACCCAGGTACACACAGAGGGCCCCTGGCTTGCTTCCCCTTTCCGAGCTTTGGGAGGCCAGTCTAAGTCCCTCGGCTTCGCTCCTTCCAGGCAGAGTCTGCCGGCAACTGGTGACACCAAACACACTCTGTCACCGGATTGGCCAGGGCAGCAGAGCAGTGGGGGGGGGGCTCTTCTCAGAAAACTGGGGGTCTTTTTGGAAGAGGTGCGGGGGGGCTGGGCTGGGGAGTCAGGATGGGGGCCCAGAGGGGGAGAGGAAGTCTCTGAACAGCAGAAAGGAAAGAGAGAACCCGTTTGTTCAAGGCACTTCTTCCTCTTTGCCCCTGCAGGTGGGCCAGCCAACTCCTGATTGTCACTCCCAGTCCAAATTCTGTGCCCCCCCATGGTCCAAAATGCAAACGGCTACACTACGCTGTTTCCCATGTTCCGTGCCCTGAAGTCAACTCTGCCCTCTGGTGACCCTGTCACAGGGTTTTCTTAGCCAGATCTTTTGTTTTGAGGGGATTTGCCACCCTGCCATCCTCTGAGGCTGATTTATCCAAGGTCGTCCACGGGGCTTCCATGGCTGGGGGGGGAATCCTACCCGAGTTTTCCAGAGTCCTAGTCCAACACTCGAACCGTGACACCAAACTGTCTCCCCAAAACCTTTTTGCAGATCTTGCTTTGCCATGGCCTTCCTCTGAGGCTGAGAGAGTGTGTCACATCCACGCTCGCCCAGTGGTTTTCCATGGCTAAGGAGGGATAGAATAGGATCCACTGACTGAGGAGGTAAAGTCTGTTCCTCTGTATTGGGAATCACCCACTCTTTCCTCATTACGTGGTAAACCATCAAGCAGGGAAGGAGCTCAGTTTACATGTCCAGGATTCAAATATTTAAAAGTTGACTCAGAACGGTGGGTGTGGGGGGCAGTCTTCCACCTGGCCTCTTGCCTCTGGCCAGAGAACCAGGCTCTGTTAACAAGGACAAGGAATAAGGTTAAGAGGTGAGGGGACTTCAGTTGGTGCTGGACACCCTTTGCGAGAGGTTTTTGAAAAGAGGTCCAAGGACCACCTCTCAGGGGCCCCTTTGCAGGGGTTGGACTAGATGGCCTGGAGGTCCCTCCCAGCTCTGTCATTCTGTGTTTCTGTGCAAAGACCAAGCCCTCCAGATGGCAAAATGAGGAAGACCCGTTCCCCCTCCCCCCAGTCCTTCCTGGCCCTTTGTCCGGAGCACCGCTGGGCCCCTTTGCCCCGGCCTGAACCACGATGGAGCCCGTCTCTGCTGTGCTGCTCCGCTTCCGCCACAGATCAGAGGACTGGGCCAAAACTGGGTCAGCAGAACCACCAGCGTCAGCCCTGGATTTTATATGTCTGGGGGTCAGAGGGGGAGCAGAATGCATGGCTGTGCCCCAGTTTGCAAATGGGCAGCAGCCACCTTAAGTCCCTTTCAGCAAAAATGGCAAGGAGCCCTTTGAGAACATGGAAGCAAAAGCGTTTACTATGGGCTGCAGTTTTGTAAAGTCCAGGAGAGTTAGTTCAGGCCACAATAAGTGAGTCCAGCAGACCACTGTTGCCTTGCCTTTTCCCCCTCCCCTCCCCTGCCCCTTCCTCCCCTTTGGGTCTCTGTCCCCGGGAACTTTCCAAGCCTGGCGGCTGTCCCTTGATGGTGCCCTTGGCTGAGTTTTGCGGCCTTTCTGGAAGCTGAAACTTGAGCTCAGCCAGTCAGAGCTTCTGAGCCTGACATGGTCATCGGTTGCCAGGAAGAGAAAGGAAGGCTCCCGCATCCACAGCCTCCCATCAAGATCCCAGGAGACTCTCTCCCTGCCGGCGGGGAGAAAAAACTCTCATGGCCGGGAGGAGAGGAGGGAAGATGAGATGAAGAAAGGACTCCCCCTGCTGGAATCATTCCTTTCTCCTCCCTTTTCCTTTAGATCAGGGGGATTCAAGTATGCAAGGCCTGAGCCCCTTCCCTCCGTCTGGTCTTTGTCCCAAGTTGTGAGCTGGGAGATCTGGAGATATGGGGCAGGGCAGGAAGAAAGTGTCCCTTCGGCTTCCTTCCATCCCAGAGAGCTGCAAGCGAGGAAAACAAGCTGGATGACGGCTTAGAGGCAAACCCAGGGAGGGCCAGACTCACACCCTCAAAATGCAGAGGGTCAGTTTCCAGAGCCCCCACCGTCAGCTCTCCCAGGGATGCAAGTGATTTCCCGAGGAAAATATAGCCCACCCCCAGACTCCCAGGGAACACCCTCTCAGCCCCTATGGACGAGGAATCCCTCGAGGCCAACCTACAATCCCTCAAGAACATCCCCCTGAACGAAGCTACGGCAGACCCAGCCTCCAGACTCTGCCACTTACTCGTAACTGAGAGCCATGGTTATATATGTGAGGAAGATGGGGGAAGCTTCTTTTCTGCTGCTCCAGAGAAAAGGAGATGGAGCAAAGGGTCCCAACTTCAGGAAAAGAGATTCCACCTAAACATGAGGAAGAACTTCCTGAGGAAGTTTGAGAGTGGAATCTGCTGCCCCATCAGTGGAGTGTGGTGGAGTCTTCCTGAGGGTAAGAGCAGTCTGATGTTGGAACCCAGTGCTGGTGGTGTTTCCTTCTTTGGAAGTTATTATGCAGAAGCTGGATGGCCATCTCTAAGAGGGAGGGCTTGGATTTTGTCTTCATGCAGGGCAGAAGGGGGTTGGACAGGATGACCTTTGGGGTCTCTTCCAACTCCAGGATTCCAACTACGTCACTGTGGGGAATATTCTGTATATTTCCAAGTGGGTGCCACTGCCATGGAGACCCACCTAGCTCCACAGCACACAAACATGAGGAGACTGAGCCAAGAAAATCCTTGGAGAGGCACTATGGTCTGGTTGTTTCAGTGTTGGACTCAGACTCACAGAGCCCAGAGTTTAAATTTCTGCTCAGCCTTGGAAACCCCCTGGGTGCCCTTGGGGAAGTCATTCTCTCTCAGCCTCAGAGAAGGGCAATGGTGGCGAGCCTCTTCTGACCAAATTTTGCCAAGAAGGCACAACACAACAAGACTGTGAGGACCTCTGAGGAAAGCTAAAAAGAACTTTATTGATTAGAAAAGGCAGAAATTGTACTCATATGTGCATGACTTGTTTCTAGGCTGATCAACGTGAAATGTGGAGAGCTCACAACATACGAAGGTTTCTGTAATCACAAAATAACTAGAAATTTACGAAAAGGCTGAAGTTGGAGGCTCCTTATTTATCCCAGCCATCTTCTGTCACTGTTCTTTCATACGTAATTTTCCAAAGAGGGCTGGATGGAGTGGAAAGAAAGCTTTTTACCTAATTTACTGGGTCTTTTTCATGCTAGACAATTAGACCACTTTGATTCCAGTGTAAGTAGCCTGGTTGCCACCTATGGAATCCTGGGATTGTGAATCCAACAATCCTAGAGTTGGAAGTGGACCCTAGAGGTCATCTAGTCCAACCCTGTCCTCAATATGGGAGCTCTAAGCAAGAGCCCCCCAGCAGCCAGAGGCTCTCTGGCTTCTTTTTGAAGACCTCTGTCAAGCAGTTCCTTCTAATCTTTAATAAAAAAACCTACCCTCCTACAACTTAAAAACAACCTAAAAGATCCTACCGGGCTCGAGGTTGACTCAGCCTTCCATCCTTCTGCAGGTCAGTAAAATGAGTACCCAGTTTGCTGGGGGCAATTAGCTAACACACATTGTAGACTGCTTAGGAAGTGCTTCGTATTGATAAGCGGTATAGAAATGTAACTGTAACTGCTATTGCTATAGGTTCTCCTTAGAGTTACTGTAAGTCAGAAACCACCTGAACAACAACATAATAACATAACAACAACTACTACTACTACAACGGGAAATGATTGGGACTGTCCTGCCAAATCAGGGCAAATGGAGGACATGCAGGGGGCGTAGAGGTCCATTCCAAAGAAAGAGGGAGGGCTGGAGAGTTTTCTCCCTCCCTCCCTCCTTCCTAACCCCCAAATCTCTCCTGAAATCAAACTTCCCAGCCTGTGGTCCAACAGAGCTGGAGGGCACTATGTTTTTTTTGAGGGGGTGGAGTACCCTATGGGGACACGGTCTGTCTGAGCCCCCACTTGGCCTTCCTGGGGTTCTCCTCCCCCGAGGGATTCCATCTTCCTTTGCCGGCCAATCAGGAAATGGACGCCACCTTGGGCCCAATGCAAGGAGCAGAGCTATGCCTCTCATTGTCCCAAAGTCAAGAACGCTGCGTAGCTCCCACAGGTAAGCCCAGCCACATGCTGCAAGGGAAGGGAAGCTCCTCTCATCGGCAAGGCCTTGAGGAGGAGGGAAGGAAGCCCATCCATGCAGCCGCCCTCCTTTTGCACTTCGGGCCAGCCTGTGGGGCCCCCCCCCCATTCTATCCCCACGGGAGGCTGGGGCTTATGCACTGACATTCAGCTTCGCTGTCCTCAAGGGCTCTTACGGGGCACACCTGGGGGGATATGGGAAGAGGTGCTGTGGGGAGCTCTGTGGGGCTGGGGGCAGACACTTGGATCGGCCCCCTTGCTCTCTTTCATTTCCGAGCGCTTGCTGAGCGTAGCTGGGCACGCGGGGAAGCGAAACCTGAGCCCCTCCACGGCTTCCTTTCTCCTGCCAGGGGTGAGGGGAGAAGCAAGTCACGGGTCTTTGTGCGCGTGGGGGTGGGCTGCTGAGATGTCCTCGGGACGTTTGAGGCTTCGGCCCCTTGAATTTCTGAGCACCAGTCGTACGGACTAGAATGTCTGGGAGTGAAACCCAAATCACCTGGGGGGCCAAAGGTTGAGGAGCCCTGGCCCAGATGCAGTGGAACTGAGGGGAGGGGGTTATTTTCTCTCTCCCCTCACCCTAGGCCTTTGCAGCCCTTTGCCTGCCCCCCCATCTCTTCTTTTGAGCCCGAGGAGTCCTCCTCTGCAGTCTCGGATGAGATGCCCACCTGAGACGGGAATGAGGGGGTGGCAGATGGAGCTGAACCTCTTCACAAGTGCCTCCCCTCCTGCAGTCCCAGTCCGGCTGGGACAGTCCCGGTTAGTCCGCTGCCGTCCCACTTTTTCAGCTGCTTTTAAAATGTCCCGGTTTCTCCAAGTTTCCTCCTTTGCCTTCTCAGTGGAGTCAGGCAAAAGCAAACTTCCTCAGCTGCTTCTGGGTCGTGTGTTCTTCCTCAGTCACAGCTTTTGCCATCTTGGCCACGTTCTTCTGGTGTCCCTCGGTCACACCTTGCACACGCACACCTCTCTCACACGCTCCCATCCATCGTGGGGGTGATGAGGAGGCACGCGGTGGGGGGGAGCTTCTAGGGTTTTTTGGAAGAGCAGCTACAGAGAGATAAGCTCAGTACCCTAAAGGAACCAAATCAGGTCTGATCTTGGAAGATAAGCATAATCGGCCCTGGTTAGTGTAAGAACTAGCTGAATAGACTCATAAAGCAATTTAGGACAGGATCGGCTGAAGCACTAAATTTTTATTTAAAAATAAGTTCCTGCAGAACCGGGTGCCTCCCAGAGAGAAAGACACCCCTGCTATCGAATGCCTCATATTTTATCCCCTGCCCTTGTCGCAGGTTTTCCCTCCTCTGGGATCCCATTGGGTAGGACCCCAAAGGTTACCGCCTATCAGGATCGCCTAAGAAGTTGTTTTCCCCCTTCCCCATATTTACAGTATGAGTGATCACGCACTTAATCATGCATTTCCCTTGTGCCTCCTTAATTCTCATTAGCAGTTTCAAAATGCCCCTCACAGTTCCTAAACGCCCCTTTTCTAAACAATACCAATTTTCTGTCTTATATTTCTCATCAACTTAGTTTACTGCTTACAGCCTTGTTGTCCTTCAGACTTATCTTTATCCGTCTGGTTCTCTGCACCTGGAGATTCACGGTCTCGGGCGGCCCTCCCTCGCTCAGCTGCCAACTCTAAAAATCTGCTTTCTTAGGCTTATAGTATTACAGAAGCTCAAATACAAAATATTCTGAAATATGTGTGTGAATATATCTATACATATAAGCTAATATATACTTCTAATACTGTATACCCAGTGCAGAAGCTAAACTAGATTTCATTTCTCTCAGTTAGTACTTGGGTGGGAGACCACCAAGGAATCTCAGGGGCCTGAGGTTAGAGGGAGACCCACCCACAGAGGGCCCTTGCTGGTTGTTTCCACTTTCTGAGCTCAGAGCGGGTCTAAGTCCCAAAAATGGCCGGGACTCCTCTGAGGACCCTGTTTGTTGCCATTACAGTAATGTTATGTTGTACTGGTTGTAATATACCCTGGATCCTTTTCGTTGTATATTTTCATTTTATTATGTATTTATTTAGGGCAACTGTTGTATTTTAAATTTGTAAAGCGCCATGTACATGGATGGCGCTATATAAATAAAGGGTAAGAATAAGAATATAATAACAACAAGCAACACGGAGGCAAAAACAGTTATTGTGGCATGAAGTTTTCTTTAGCCCTAAAAAGGCAGTCCGGAGCGGAATACACGGACCCGGCGGGCCTCCGTCGCCTCGCCTCGCCCTCTCCGCACTCTTCTTCTCCTTCCTTCCTTCCTTCCTGCTCTTTGGGTCTCTGCCCCAGGAACTCTCCAAGCCTGGCGGCGCCGTCCCGGTGGGTCCCTTTTCTTCCCCTCCTGGGAGCTGAGACTTGAGCTCAGCCAATCAGAGCCTGCGGGTCTGTCATCGTCATCGGTGGCCCGGCAGAGAAAGGGAGGCTCTTGCAACCACGGTCTCATTTCTCATCACCATCCCAGGAGAGTCCCTGAAGGAGGGGACCAAAATCCTTCATGGAGGGGGGACAGCAAGAATCTTCCCCTTCTCCCCCCCCCCCCATGCTCTTCCTTTGGACCAGGGAGATTTAAGCATTCAAGGCCTGCAGTCATTCCCTCCATTCAGTCTTTAATTTGAATTTTCCAGTGGGGAAGAGCCAGTCATCCAGATGAGGCCTTGGAGACCCACTGAGGAGGGGCAGGAGGAAAGGGGGCCGTTGGCACCATTGCTCCTGGGGGGTTTGGGGTGCCCCTTTGGCTACCTGCCATCTCAGGGAACTGCAAAAAAGGAAAGCAATCCAGATGACAGCTAGAAACAAACCCAGGGAGGGCCAGACTCGCGTCCCCAAACTAGAGGGCCAGTTCTCAGGCCCCATGCCTTCAACACTTCAAGCGACGTGAAGAGTGGGACAGATTTCCATCCCCAAAGAAGCAGGATGGCCAAGTTGCTTGACTGTGCGGGGAATTAGAGTTTCCCAGGGTGTTAGCCCAATTGGGAAATTCTATGGAAGCTAAAACTGTAAGGATTCAGCCTCCTTTTAGCAGAGTAGCAGAAAAAGCATGCCCAAATTTCCATGTGGCTTTTCTGATCTGAAACTGGCTAAGGAAACAAAGCAAACATAGGCAGTTTCAAGTTACAAACTGAGAAAAGTCTACTAATGGCTTCTATATTTACATAGGCACTGGGGAACCTACATCCTACTTGCTAATGAATAGCAGTAGCTTTGTTCTTAACTCACCATCTTCTGATGGAGAAGCGAAGCATGGTCAGAGAGGAGGCAGAGGAAGCAAAAATGGAGGAGGAGAGAGAGGTCAAGAGAGATCTGACAAGGGGTCTCTTTTTATTTTATAAGACCGATGACCCAAGCAACTGTCCTGGGTCACATGATCTGATCACCTGAACACCAAAGGTATTTCTGATCATGCAATTAAATGACAGAATGGCAAATGGTGGAGCTCTGGCATGCAAAAGAGAAAGGGGGCCCTCTGCTAGCTATGCCCACTTGCTCTAAGAACAAGATGGGCGGGGAGAGAGAATGCTGGAATTCTTGTTGGACCCAGATAGACCAGGGTTCAAATCTCTGCTCAGTCAAGGAAATCCCCTGGGAAGTTACTCATTCTCAGCCTCAGAGAAAGGCAATGGTGGCAAACCTCTTCTGACCAAATTTTGCCTAGAAAACCCCATGATAGCTTTGCCCTTGGGTCACCATCGGTCAGAAACAACTTGAAGGCACACAACACAAGAAGACTGTGAGGACCCCCAAGAAAGTCTGGAAAGAAATTTATTGATTAAAACAGAGAGAAATTGTATTCATATCTTCATGAATTGTTTCTAGACTGATCAAAGCAAAATGCAAGGAGCACACGGTATAAGAAGGCTTTTGTTATCACAAAAATAACTGGAAATTTTCAAAGAGGCTGAAGTTGGAGGTTCCTTATTTAACCCGGCCATCCTCTGTCACCGTTCTTTCATGCATCATTTCCAGAAAGGGCCTGATGGAGTGGAAAGAAACCTCTTTGCTTGTTTCACTGGGTCTTTTCTGTACTACACAACTTCAATACTGGTCTAACTCTCTTGGCTGCCATCTGTGGAATCCTGGATTGAGATCGTCAGGTCCAACCCCATGCACGCTCAGGGCAGGATCTGCAGCTAGAGCTCACCCTCTCCCTTAGCAGCAAAGGGCTCTCCAGCCTCTTTTTAAAGACATCCGTCAAGCAGTTCCTTCTACTCTTTAATTTTAAAAAAATCTACCCTCCTGCAACTTAAAAACATTAGAGCTAATTGTACCTCCTGGAGCATCAGAGAACAGGCCTGCCCCCTCTGCTCTGGGGCAGCTGTTGATGTATTTAAAGAGTGTCACCCCTTAGTCTTTGCCATATCATCCCCATTGCTCTTTGAACGTGCTCCAACTTGTCTCTATCCTTCTTGCAATGAGGCACCCAGAACTGAATGCAAGACTATAACTTCCCTCGATTTAGAAACTGTGCTTCTATTCGTGCAGGCTAAAACAGCATTCACCTTCTTTGCTGCAGCATTACACTGCTGGCTCGTGTTCAACATAGGATCAACAATAATCCCAAGGTTCTTTGCAATGCTCCCAGGAAGAGAATAAAAAACACTCCAGGATTCTAAAACGTGCAGCCAGGGCAGTTGGAGTGACATCAAAGTGGTCTAGCTGTGCAGTGCAGATCTCTTGGCTGTGTGTTTTGATATTTTGTGCAAATAAGGAACTGAGAAAAGGGAACCACCACCAACCTTTTAAGTTTACAATCCTGCAAACAAATCACCCAGAAGCAAAGAAACGCAAGGCAAGGAAGGAAAACCAGAGTCATGAGTGACAAGATGTTAGAGAGGAATCTTGTACTCGGTTATGAAAAATCCTTTGCTCTTGGCCACCCCAAAAAAAGAGAAAGAAAAGGGAAATACCGGGGGTTGTGCTGTGGAGAGGCGAGGTGAGGAACACTGGCGGATCCATCGGGGTCTCTCTCTCTTTCTTTCTCCCTCCAGTCCTTCTTTGTCCCTTCCAGACTTTGCATCCTCTCAGCAGGAAAACAATGCCGCCCTCAGCAGGAAGGAGAGAAGGTGCCCCATATCCTTGCAGTGCTGAAGTCTAGCTCATCAGTGCAACTGCAGGGAGAGAAGAAAATGGGGGTGGGAGGAGAGACAGAGAGGTAAGCCTGTGGAGAAGAGACCCTTCCAAATTGTGTCCATCCCCCGAGAAGCAACTGTCTGAGGCCTTCTACATTCCCTCCAGGACAGACTCTGTTCTCCAAAGGAAAGCTCAAAACCCCAGCCACAGTTCCATTTCCTGGCCATTTCGAGAAAGAGCTGCACAAGGCATCTCAGTGCACTCCAGTGTTGTTCAGTCAGTTCTAATGGAATGCATCAAGGGGGGCTGCTCACTAAAAGGGTATTTGCATGAGCTTTTCTAGGCTTTTCTGGGCTCTCCTTCCCCTCAATCAGAGCAGATAATGGAGGAGCTTTGACAATAATCATGCACATAATTATCCCTATATCTCATTCTTGTGCCTGACTGAGGTGGGAATGTCAGTCAGATTTTCCTTAGGATTCACATAGAATCTAGCAGTCCACATTTTTTCCAAATTATCGTAATCATTTTCCAAAGGTTGCCCAAGATCCTCTTTTGGGGTGGGCAACTGGGGGAAGACCCCCTCAGCCGTCCAAAGGGACCCTGGCGGGCTGTGAAAAAAAATACCCCTCATGCCTCCTAGTGGACATTTGGGGGAAAAATATTTTTGAAGAAATGCACTTCTTGGAAGTTTGAATTTTTTTTCAAAAAAATGACTTTTAAAAATTTTTATATGCAATTTTTGAAGTAAAATTTTTTGAATATTTTTACTCTTGAGAGGCCCTGGGGCCCCCAAAATGGGTCTGAGCCACTCTTAGCCCACCTAGGTCCTCCCTCAAGTAACAGGAGTATAGCAAGCAGAGAGGGGGCAATGGAGGGGCAGTGGAGGGACAGGGTGAAGCAGAGAGAAAAGTTACCTGGCGGCTGGGGCAGGACGTCCCCTGGAAGACACAGAAGGAGGTGGTCAGTCAAAATCCTCAGGAACCCCCTGCAAACGCCTGAAGGGAGGGACCCTCTTCTCCAAGACAGAGCCCATTTTCTGCTGCTCCAGAGACTGGGAGCCCTTCCACATCACACAAGTTATACCTGTATGATTCCACTTTAACTGCTATGGCTACTTCATCCCATGGAGCCCTAGGATCTGCAGTTTAGAGACGGGGGTTTCAACCTCCTCTGCCAGGGAGCGGCCATAGAATCTATACTGAGATCATAGTGCTATTAACTGGGTAAACTGAAAGGGTCCAGGACACAAACCAATGGATTCAAATGGCAAGAAAAAGAGATTCTACCTAAATCCACTCTTTCCATTTCAGGTTAACAACTCGACTTAGGAAAACTGACAAAGCTGACAATAGTGTGCTGTATTCTGATTTCTCCCATCCGCTAAAAAACCTCAGACCAATTCTCAACATCTAGTCTGCGTATCTAAAACTAGGCCTTGCTGCACCCCACCCCCCCATGTAACAACCCAATGTTGGTGGACAGAGGTGACCCTCTGGAGGGTGTGAGATGCCACCTATGAGCAACTTCTAGGGTTGTACGTCACCTTTCTTGTTCCTCAGGTAGAAGATGAGACCCAGAGCTAGGAAAACCAGACCCAAGATGATGCCTGCAACTCCTGTCCACATCTTGCTCCGGGCAGAGTCCGATTGGGGCTCGGAGGAGAGAGAAGGAAACCATCGGGTGAGGAGGCAAGGAGCGGGGATTGGGACCAGCCCCTCCGTCCCCCGCAAGGGTCCCTAAGTTGCTCCCCGGAGTTCAGAAGATGCGGGAGGGGGAGGAAAGGTTAGAAAGACAGAACACACGTCTCCTTTTCTTACCCCACTGGACTCTGGCGGGAGTGGGGAAGCTGGGGTGCTCCACCTGGCAGGCGTAGATGTCTCCCCGCTCCGCCTTCGTTTCCAGCATCACCTGGATCTGGAAGGTCCAGTCCCCGTTCCGGATCAGGTCCGTGGTCATCGCTGTGGGGCCCTCTTCCTCCTTCCCGTTCCTGAACCAGGTGACATTGATTCCCGAGGGCCAGAACCCGGCCACGTCGCAGATCAGCAAAATGTTTCCGGAGGTGGACGCAGCGGAGTCCTTAGTGCGAGTGATGGCCACTGTGGGTTGGACTGGAGGGAGAAAGAGAACAGGTGGGGGTAAGAATCTGGGGGAGAAGATGCACCCTTCGGGGGTGGGTGGGAGAAGTACCCTGTTCATGTTACGCTAAAAGCGTCTCCTTGGAATTTGGGGGAATTACGGCTCAAAGGAGGCCTGCGAGAGGAGGGCAATGGCAGGATCTTTTCATCTGGGTATACACCTACTAACTGCAGAGAGGCTCCAGCTTAAGGATAAACAAATTCTTTTTATTTCGAAATGGCAATCACACACACAGGAAAACAGACACTCTCAAACACCCTACAAGACTATCGGAAAATTAGGCACGAAAGGCTGGAAAGACAAAGAGAAGGGACGAAAGAGGGTGATAGTTGCCATTCCTGAAGAAACGGGAGGAAGCAAGAGTGAGGGTAGTGCAGACTAACAGTGATCTGGGATGTCCAAAATGCTACCTGATACAATTTGTTGGGACCGAAGGCAAGGGTCTAAATCCCTTTTTTCCTATTCTGAAAGGGTGCTCTGGCAAAGCTCAAGATCTTCTCACTGGACTGAGCAAAGGGTTCTGGGACAGGTGATTGCTTTGACACCGGAGTGGCAAAATTTATGGGAACCGTTATAAGCTCTTGAAGTTTGGATTGGTAAGAAGTATGAGAAAGTTATCTGGGTCTCTGATTGTCTTATCCAGGCCTGTTTTGGAAATACAAAGATATAAGAGGAGAAGAGAGATTAGCGTGAACCTCTTTTATGCCAGAGTTTTGTTTCCAGCTACTCCCCTTTGGACTTTATGGCCTGGCCATGTCTCAGGTGAGTCTGACCTGGTGACAGCTCCCCACTTAGCACTGGCATGTCTCAGACCAGTGTGGCTTTGATCATGTATTTCCAGTCATAAAGAGGTTCTTTTTATGTAACAACTATATTCCCCGCCAATTTTGCTATCCCACAAGATAGAGCGTGTCAGACCCACAGAGAGAGCCTGCCAAAACATTCCCACCCAGGTACCTACCTGTCCCCAAAGCCACCATGAATCCATGGAACCCCATTGTGAAAGGAGAACCATTGGGTTCCTTGGATTTACCAGCCATTGATTCTATGTGTTGGCTCTGTCTGGAGATAGAGCCAGAGGATTCTAGCAACGTCCCTCTTCTCTTCCCTGATTTTCTTGGAGGTGGAAGCGTTTGGAGTGGTGGTGGGAGGGGACTGAACATGAAATTCCATCATGCATTTTCCATTTTCAGACTTCATGTTTAAATATTGGAAGAGATGTCACATAGGGGATGGAGCAAGCCTGTATTCCGTTGCTCCAGAGACCAAGACATGGAGAAATGGCTTCAAACGTCAGGAACAGAGATTCCATCTAAAAATTAGGCCGAACTTTGAATGCAGTGGAATCTGCTGCCGCCTCCGTGGAGTGTGGTGGAGTTTCCTCCTTCTTTGGAGGTTTTAAAGGGAAGCTGGACAGCCATCTGTCAAAGGGAGTGCTTGGATTGTCTCTCCCTACATGGCAGAAGGTGGTGGGACTTGATGGCCCCTGAGGCCTCCTCCAACTCTAAGATTTTATGATGCCGTGATTCCCAGTCCACATGGCACATGAAATCAACATGGCTTGTGGACTGAGCTGCACATGCATAAGACATGCAACCTTCAAAGGAAGAGTTACAGCAGTTGAAAGCAAAGACTCACATCCAATTGAGTTGGACACATGGGTGAGGACATGGAAGACAGATGTAAAATTTACACCAAGTTTGAATTTAAGAGAAAATTTTTATAAAATGTTAGATAGATGGTACAAGACGCCTATAAAACTGAAAAAAATAACAGGAAATGGGAATGGAAAATGTTGGAAATGTGATGAGAAAGAGGGATCTTTTTTTCATACGTGGTGGACCTGCAAAATATCAAAAAAGTTTTGGAAAGAAATACATGATGAAATTCAAAGAATATATGGTTTTAACTTTGAAATGAAGCCAGAACTTTATTTGTTGAACATGTTAGGGCAACAAAGAGAAATAAAATCTCATCAAAAGACATTGTTATATATAATAACTGCAGCAAGGTTGACTTATGCTCAACATTGGAAAGAAGGAAAATATATTGATATAAGAGAATGGAAATTCAAAGTCCTGGATGTGGTAGCGACAGAAAAGCTAACTTTTTCACTTAAAAATAAGCCAATCCAGGGCTTTGAAAGAGAATGGCGAGAGGTATTGAATTGGATAAAAGAATGAAACGGGGGAAAGAAAGAAGGCTGTGAGAAAGGAGGAAGACAAAAGGAGGTGATAAAAGATAAAATGTAAATAGTTAAATATAAGCTAAAAGCAATAGTTTACGATTGTTATAAAATAGAGATAATGTATGGAACTGGATGCTTATGCGGAATGGAATGTTAAACTCAGATTCAGCTGGGAAAATTAATGTCTGGAAGTGGGGAGGGGTTTTTTTTATTGTTTTTTCATTGAAAATTTTAATAAAAATTAATTAAAAAAAAAAAGAAATCAAAGACTCTGCTTCACAGACCTCCTTCTCTTTTTCTCCAAAGATGCTACCCAGGCTCTCTTGGTGAGGACAAGGGAGACGGGGCCTGCTTGGTGGATGCTCCCACCCCCTGCAACTCTCTTCTGTGGGAGGCTAGGCTGGCCCCCTCCCTGTTTTTCCTTGCATAAATTAAGATACTTCTTTTTAAGCAGGCCTTCAACTGGTGAGCAGAAGAGTGTCTTACTTATTTAATAGGTGTGTTTAAAATTTATTGTTAGTTTTATAATTTTATATGTTTTTATTGTTTAAACACTTTTATTTTTAATTTTTTTTTAATTTTTGGATAGCTGCCTCAGGTGCCAATCTGGGAGAAAAGGTGGCATATAAATCCAATAATTAAAGAAAGAAATAAAATTCCCTCTCTCCCATCCTGCTTTGCATCTCCATCAAGACTTGAGAAGGATGCTGCTATCTTACCTGATCTATTCATTCGCCATTTAGGAGGAAGGCTCCCCCATGCATCTGTAAGTTCAGCTCAGGGAAGCAACGCAGAAATTGTGCTTTCTCTGTGAAAAGAAGACTGATTCCCAGCAGTTTTCGCTTCCATAGAGTTTCCCAAAATGGGCTGACCCCCTGGGAAACTCCAATTCCCAGCAAGAGGCAGCGGGCGACCAGCTCCAAGGCCTCCAGAAGCCCCCGCCCCTCCCATTCGGCGAGCGCCCCCGGGCCCCAGATGCCCCCCCCCGCACCCCCCATCCCCCCCCCCCGGGACTCGCCTTTTCGCCGGATGCTGAAGGGCTCATAGATCCCGTAGTTGTGCCGGCAGAAGCGGTCCACGTCGGCCCGCCTGTCCTCCAGGATCTCTTTCTGGCCGTTCCAGTAGCGGGCGGAGGGCTCCCCGAGGGGCGAAACGGCCACGTACCGGCCCACGTCGCTGTCGTAGCGGACGGTCTCCTACCGGCTGTAGATGACCCTCTGGAGGAAATGGTGGAGCACTGGGGCCTCCCAGAGCCCCTGACCAAGATCTGGTGTAAGTCAGCTGGATCTGGCCTCCTCTGGTCTTTCAGAAGTCGGAAATCCCAGGTCTGACCTAAGAAAGACAAAATTTAATTTAACCTTTACAGTTTCTGCAGATGTTCTGTGTCATCCAGGTAGATCTCACTTATGGCTCCCCTCTGAATGAAGGATTCCTGGGAACCCCTAGTCATGGCATCGTAGTGTCCATCCACCTGTAATGGGGTCGTCTTCTTTTCCTACTGCTCTTCTACCTAACTAAGCATCACTGTCTTTTCTGGTGAATGATGTCTTCTCATGACACGGCCAAAGGACAACAGCGTCAGTTTAGCCATCTTGGAATTTGCTCTCAAATGCATTGATTTGTCTTTTTGGCATCTGAGGACACAGTTCCAAATACAGTTGGCCCTCCAGATTTGCTAGAGGTTGGGACACAGGACCCTGGCAAAAGTGGGAAAACTGCAAATATCGGTGTTTAAGTGTGTGTGTGGGGGGGAGGGGAACAAGGCACAGTGGGCACCCAGGTTCCAAACCAGGTCAGGGAAAGGAGAGGGAAGGGGTCAGTCAGCATGGTGGCCCTATACTTCCTCTCTTTCACCCATCTCCTTCCTTGGGCGTTGGGGGTGGTGGGATCTGGAGAGAGCTTGTGGTGCTGAGAAACTGAGCTGTGAGCTGTCCTTGGCTGGCCAGACAGCTGGTGGAAGAGGAGGAAGAGGAAGACCAGAGGTGGTTTTTTGAAAGGCTCTGTGGCTTGATCGGAGTCTCTAAGAGGGAAGGTAACCCAGAAAAGAAGCACTTGAGGTGAGGGGGTTGGAGAAACTCACAAATAATCATAGAATCATAGAAATGTAGAATTGGAAGAGACCACAGGGGCCACTGAGTCCAGCCCCCTGCTATGCAGGAACACCCATCAAAGCACTCCCGACAGATGGCCATCCAGCCTCTGCCTAAAAACCTCCAAGGAAGGAGACTCCACCACACTCCGAGGCAGCAGATTCCACTGCCGGACAGCCCTGACTGTCAGGAAGTTCTTCCTGAGGTTCAGGTGGAATCTCCTTTCCTGCAGCTTGAATCCATTGCTCCTTGTCCTGGTCTCTGGAGCAGCAGAAAACAAGCCCGCTCCCTCCTCTACATGGCATCCCTTCAAATATTTAAACATGACTATCATGTCCCCTCTTAACCTTCTCTTCTGCAGACTAAACATACCCAGATCCCTAAGCCATTCTTCAGAGGGCTTCACAGCTTCCAGATCCTTCATCATTTTGGTCGCCCTCCTCTGGACACACTCCAGCTTGTAGACATCCTTCTTGAATTGAGGTGCCCAGAACTGGACACAGGATTCCAGATGAGGCCTAACCAATGCAGAATAGAGTTGTACCATTACCTCCCTCAATCTAGACACCATACTCCTATTGATGCAACCAAGAATCGCATTGGCTTTCTTGGCTGCCGCGTCACACTGCTGACTCATGTTCAGTTTGTGATCTACCAAGATTCCTAGATCCTTTTCACACTTACTGCTATCCAGCCATATGTCACCCATCCTATACTTGTGACTTTCATTTTTTCTGCCCAAGTGCAGGACCCTACATTTCTCTTTGTTGAAATTCATTTTGTTAGCCTTGGCCCAGCTCTCCAATCTGTCCAGGTCATTTTGAATTTTGATCCCATCCTCTGGCGTATTAGCAACCCCTCCCAATTTGGTATCATCTGCACATTTGATCAGCATGCCCTCTATTCCTTCATCCAAGTAACTGATGAAGATATTGAACAGCCCTGGGCCCAGGACAGAACCCTGTGGCACCCCGCTAGTCACTTCTCTCCAGGATGAAAAGCAGCCATTGGTGAGCACCCTTTGGGTGCAGTCAGTCAACCAATTACAAATCCACCTAACAGCATCCCTGTCCAGCCCGCATTTTACTAGCTCCTTTGCAAGAATGTCATGGGGAACTATGGGGAAATAATCAAATCTGTGGAAGTAAAACCCACAAGTGTGGAGGGCCGACTGTATACTGCTTGGGAAAGTGGAAGGCAGCAGGAAAAGAGGAAGACCGCAGCAAAGGTGCGGACAGACTTGGCACATTTAAAATCTATATCCAGGGTGCCCCTTCTGACCCCCACCCTCTCTTTCTCCCCCTCGCCAGATTTTGAGGAGCCCATCTCCACCTCAGAGACGTTGGAAAATGTGGTCTGTGGGATCGGCTTGTCCGTTGGCCTGCTGGGAGTCACTGCGGGCCTGATCCTGTTCTTCAAGGCCAGGAAGATGAGGGAGAACAATGGGAACCGTCGCCGCACCGAAGGCTTGTGAGTGATGTCCATTTCTGCTCAGTTTCAGCTCAGGCAGGGAGGGTACTTTATATGCAGACCCTGGCCCTCCCTCCCTCCTCTGCCACATCTAAGTTCTGCACCAAGGCAGATGCAGCGCATGTTCCAAGAAAGGGCACATTATGCGCTCAGGGCAAATCATGTCAAAACCTAAACAAGAAAGGTGAGAAGCAGAGCTGGGAGGGGCGCGCCCTGTTTCCCTGTTTGGAGCGGCCAAAGTAGGTTGGCGTGAGCTGTGAGAGAGAGTTTTGTAGGGGGGGATCCTCTGCAGGCCCTAGGCTGGTTCAGGCAGGAGATTCAGAGCAACTTTTGTGGGGAGAGGGATTGAGGGAGAGAGGGAGAGACTCTGTCTGCAAGCCCTCCCAAAGCTGCGGTAGGTCACGCGTGGCAGGTGCGGCCAAAGGAAAAGGGAAGAGGCAGGTGTAGTTCTTGCCAATTTGGACACTTCCAAGCCAACCCTGCAAAATTACAGCTAATTTCTAGGCACATTGACTCAGGAGTAGGTCCTGGCAGGGCAGCTTTCTGGAATATCTCTCCCTGCCCTGCTCACAGGATGATGGGGATGATTGATCTCTTTCATGCTGCCCAGTTGTCACACTTTGATCCCAACTTAGCTGCCATTGGAGCTCCATCTCAAGGAACCCTGGGATTTGTAGTTTGAGAACGGGGTACTTAGAATTCTTGCTCAGAGAACTTAGTCCCTCACCAAACTACGAATTCCAGGATTCTGTCATGAAAGTGGGATCAAAGTGCCGTAACTGTCGAGTGTAGAAGAAATGGATGCTTCCTTGCTAACCCCATCTCCTCTTGCTCTTTTGCAGGTAATCTGGCCATCAGCAGAGACCCCCTCTCGCTGCCTGTTGCTTCTGGAAGGGTCTCCACTTTTCCCCCCACAACCCCACTTGTGGTCCCTGCCCAAAACCTCTCTGCCCTTCATGCGCCTAGTGTCTGAGCACCACCAGGTGCCTCGCTCCGCTGGACAACCCCCGCCCATTTCCATGCCCAAAATATCCTTGTGACATAAGAATGAGAAAGCCATGCACTCCTCTTGTCTGAAAGCTAAATTCCACAAGCCCAGTTCCAGGCCTGCAAAGCCCACAGCCCTGCCCCGCAAGGAGGTCCTCAGAGGAGGGTTACAGTCCCTGGACCTGTTTGTCCAATGCTCTTTCTTGCACCCCCCTGGCATTTTTGGGGCTACTGCAACAACTCGTCTTCCCTCCTCCTGCAAAAGAAGTATCGTTCCTCTCCCTCCCTCGTTTCTGGAGAGAGTCTCACTCACTTCTGTGCAGGGGCTCTGAGTTGTTGCTAAAATGCTCCCAATGACATGGTGCTCCATTGCCTGTATGAAGCACACTATGGCCCCAATCCAGCCAGAGGAGGCCCATTTAAATCCATGCGGTTTACCTACGTGGTTGGACAATCGTTCAAGGATCCAGTTCAACTTCTGTGCTTTGCTCCGCAATTAGCCAATGCTCTGATTTCCGTGCTAACGATGAATCGGGCTGCTTTGAGGAGGCTGCAGAGGCTAAAATGCTTTGGAGATGATGATCCATCATTTGCAATGAAGAACCCAGCGGCCTGAATCCAACTGGAGGAGACCCACTGAATTAATGGGGTTTACCTGTGTGTTGACTTTGTGGTCACCACGATGGATTCCATCCGTCTAGTTGGATTTAAGACTCAGGATTGCCTCTGTGTGTATGAAGCAGGACAAAGATCTCCTTCCTTCTCCAGATAGAATCTGAATAATCCTGTTTCTGCTTTTTATTTCTGAATAAAATTTACATTTTTTGAATTCTTTATGGAAACTCTGGATGTTTTTTATCGTCTCGTTAAGGCCATCAGTTCAAGGCCGTTTCCGCACTACACTCTTCTAGCTCGATTATTCCACTTTCAACATCCTATGGAATCCTGGGGTTTACAGTTTCAGTAGGGGCCAGCCGGCCCCTCATGAAACTGCAAACCCCAGGATTCCATGGGATGTTGAAAGTGGAATAATTGCGCTATAAGAGTGTAGTGCGGAAATGGCCCCAAATAGGCAAGGAATCCATGAATCCGACGCCATTTCCAGAACTAGAACAATGGGATGTTGTTTGTTGAAGTTAGATTAATAAGACGGAAGCACATAAAACAACTGGGACAGGAAAAATCAACAAGTGGCAGGGTGGGGGGGGGAGAGAAGTTGATGTGGTGGTGGTGGTATGTCTCCAAGTTGTTTCTGAATTACACTGACCCTAAGGCAAGAGTCTCATGCGATTTTCCCAGCATTGCCTTCCCCTGAGGCTGAGAGGGTATGACTTGCCCAGGGAGTTTACACAGCTGAGCAGGGATTCCAACCCTTGTCTCCCAGAGGAGTCCTAGTGCAACACTCCAACCACTACACCACACTCCCCCCCCCCCAGGGTTTTCTCAGCAAGATTTCTTCAGAGGAGAGTTTGCTACCATTGGCTTCCTTGGATGCTGAGAGAGTGTGGCTCAGTTTCCTTGGCTAAGCAGGAATTTGAACCTCGTCTCCTGGAGTCTGAATCCAACACTCCAAACCATTACACTACGCTCTCTCTCAGGATTTATTCCAGGGGGTATATTACCATCACCCCTCTGAGGCTGAGAGAGAGTGACTTGCCCAAGGTCACCCAGTGGGTTTAGCAGGGATTTGAACCCTGTTCTGGAGTTATCCTAGGCCGGCCCTCAAACCACTATCCCACACTGCCTCTCAGCAGGATTTCAGGCATCTATTCAGGCACGGAAGAGGTGCAAGGAGGAGCGTGGCTGCACAGGGACCATGGATTCTGGGGAACGCACGGGAGTTCACGGAGCAAAGCAAGAGGGCTGTGTATGCTTTTGCAGCCCTGGGTATCAACAGCCCCAACCCACAGGCCTTGGGAGGAGGCTCTGTCCTCCTCTCCCCACCTTTCCAAGGTCTATGAGGAGAGTCGGGGGTGGTTTGGGGCATTGTAGAGTTAAGCATTCTCATGCATATCTGTCCCCAGCCTGTTAGCAAAAGTCTCCCCACAAACCCACAGCTGGTGGAGCTTTGTGGGGGGGGGTTGGAACCAGCTTTCGAGGCTTCCCGGAAGCTGCACTCTGACAGAGTAATTCTTTTCCAGGATCTGTCACCCACTGCCCTGAGGCTCCCCCTGTGCTGCGTGGGGGCCCCTCCCTGAAAGTCTGGGTGGCAGTTTGGACATCCTCCCAGGTTGTCCCTCCCACCTCCAGGCCCAGCTTCCACTAGCAGCCAGGAAGGCCTTTCTGGGGTCATAATGAGGGTGCCATGGGTGACCCTTCATGGAGAGACCTGCGTGGTGGAGGGGGGCATTTGGGGTGCAGCATTGAGAGGAAGTTGGCATCCCCCCTTCCCACCCCCAAGGGCTCCCTGCCCGGCATTGCAGCATTCCAGGGTCCCCGATCTATGAGATGTGGGGTTTGTCTTGCAGATTGGAAACTGAAGCAGCCTTAAACTGAGAGGAAGATCTGCTTCCTCTTGGCTGACCGTAGCCGCTTGGATCAGGCCCCATTTCTCTTTCCCCTGAATGCTTACTGAGGGCCGCTTGGTATGCGTGGGGAAGCGAAACCCAAGCCCCTGTAGTGTCCGGCCCCCCTGCCAGGAATGGTCATGAGAGGCAAGGAGGGAGGAAGTTTTCAGACCTTAGACAAAAAAGTAGCCTCCTCCAAAATGGTCTTGGACTGCATACCCCAGCATTTTTCACTGCTGGCTATGCTGTCCAGGGGCTGCTTGGATTTGCGGTGCAAAAAGATTCCCTCCCCTGTTCTGGGAAGTTAAAGTCTGCCTGCTGTCCTGCCCGGAATAGCTACGCTCCAGCCCTATGAAGCCCAGGTCTCAGGAGGGAGACCTTCTCTGTCTTTTGGGGTTCAGGGTGATGGGGGGGGGACAGACCGGGGAAGATGTGGCCGGAGGCTGGATGAAGAGGACCAGGCCTCCAGACCCAGAACGCCAGAGCTGTCTTGAGGAGAATAATAGGAATGCATGCACCTACTGTCATTAGGGCTCGTGTTTCTAAGCTTAGCAGAAAAAGAATATCAGGGCATCCAGCAATCCTGTCCGTTTCCCCCTGAACTGAAGGGGCTTTGTGTACAAGATGCTCTTGGCTCATTTGTCAGGCTCGCTTGCCTGGAATAAAAGCTTTCCTGAGAAGACCTCCTCCTCTCTGCTCTCTCTTGCTGGGCTGTGTGTGTGTCTATTGTGGGATTCCCACCTCCCACAGGAGGGGAAAGAAGGTCTCTGCAAGGTCAGAGTGGAAAAAGGACAGGGTGAACCCCTCTGTCACTTCCCACTATGTCCATAAATTTTGGGGTAGGGGGCAACTCGCAGAATTTGAACAATACTCAAGAACAGGAGATGGGGAAGAAATTCTAACAGGGGAGGAGCTCCTTACTTCTGGAAAAGTTTTTGCACAATCTTTACCTTATTTTTCAGGGTTTTGGGGGAAAGAAATTCAGATAAATGCCCATTCGGAGAATGCAGTTTTGGTGATTTAGATCTTCGTTCATTGCCACACCACCCATATATACCCTCTAACTCTCCCAACGCTGGGCTGAAATTAACAAACAAACTTCAACAGGGACAGATGCAAAATTCTACATTTTGGCCACAAAAATCAAATGCGCAGATAGCAGGTGGGATTGCTGGCTCAGCAGTAGGTCATGTGAAAAGGGCCTTGGAATTACTATTGATCCTAAGTCGAACCTGAGCCGGCAGTGTGATGCTACAGCAAAGAAGGTGAATGTGATCAGGGATTTGACTCCTGGGCTTTCTAAGTCCCAGTCCAACAGTCAGACCATTGCCCCACACTGGCTCTCAGGTGATGTTGACTTGACAACAGTGAGCAATGACCACAAGAACAACAGTGGGGCCTATCTCTCCCTCCCTCTGGCCCCCTCCTCACACCCACAGCTGGGCCCCTTTGCCCAGGCCTCATCCCACAAGAAGATTCTGCCTCTACCACCCTACAGTCTGAGCTGGGGTCCTGGGGGTCCCGTTTCAGTTGGGCTATTGCAGAGGGTGGGGCTGTTTTGTCAGAACTTCTAACCAGCTTCATGAGATGGAATTCGTGGGCAGACGTATGTCTGGCTGGAAAGGATAGAGTTCTTCTGAGCATGTGCAAAGTGTACAGTGGACCCCACATTCTGAGTTCTCAGCAGCATCAGGTCCAAGTCCTAAGCCTGAATGCTCATGGCTGTGCCTCAGTTTCCAAATGAGCAGCAGCCACATTAAGTCCCTTGTGGCAAAAATGGCACATGGAGAACAGGGACGCAAGCACATTTATCATGGCACGAAGGTCCAAGAAAGTTCAAGCCGTAATAAATGGGTCGGGCAGAGTTCTTCTTGCCTTGCCTTGCCTTGCCTTTCCCCTGATCCCCTGCTCCCTTTGGGTCTCTGCCCCGGGGACTTTCCAGGCCTGGCGGTTGTTCCCTGATGAGCCCCTTCCGTAGAGTGTCGTGTCCTTTCCGGAAGTTGGGACTTGAGTTCAACCAATCAGAGCCTCCAGGCCTGTCATGGTCATCGGTTGCCCGGCAGAGAAAGGTTGATTTTTGCCACGATCGTCTCTTAGTCTGCCATCAACATCCCACGAGAGTCCCTGCAGGAGGGGAGAAAAAACCCTCATGCTGGTGGGGGGCGGGGAGAGGATGAAGAAAGAACTCCCCACTTCAATCATTTCCTTCTCGCAGGCCCCGCTTCCTTTAGACCAAGGAGATTCAAGCATCCAACGGCCGAGCCCCTTCCCTCTGCCTGTCCTTGTTCCAAGAGGATGGGAGACCTCCAGAGCTATGGGGCAGGGCAGGGGGAGAGCGGCCCTTTCCTCCTCCGCTTCAGCCTCACAGAACCAGTTGGGGACCCCTTCATGCTGTCTCTCCCCACCTCAATTTCCCAAAGCCCCCCTAACCAGAATTGGATGGGGAAAAGAGGAGGTCATCTCGAGGAGGCCTTGGAGACCCACTGTGGAGAGGCAAGGGGGCAGGGGGCCATTGGTACCATCCCTCCCTGGGGTTTGGGGGGCATTCCTACTATCCCAGGGAGCTGCAAAAAAGGAAAACAAGCCAGAGACAAACCCAGGGAAGGCCAGACTCACGTCCCCAAACTGCAGAGGGTCAGTTCCCAGGCCCCACACCCTTCAGCACTGCAATCGACCTAAAGGATGCAACTGATGTCCCATCCCCAATCTCCCAGAGAACACCCTCTCAGCTGCTATGGATGAGGAGTCCCTAGACACCAACCTAAAATCCATCAAGAATGACATCCTGAACAAAGCTCAGCAGACCCAGCCTCCAAACTCTCCCACGTACTCATAACTGAGAGCCATGGTTAAATGGAAGATGGGGCAAGCTTGTTTTCTGCTGCTCCAGAGACTAGGACATGGAGCAAAGGCTTCAAACTTTGGGAAAAGAAATTCCACCCAAACATTAGGGAGAACTTTCTCAGGGTAAGAGCAGTGGAATCCACTGCTAGTGGAGTCTCCTCCTTCTTAGAGATTTTAAAGGCTGGATGGCTGTCAGTTAAAGGGAGGGCTTTGGTGGTTTTTTTCCTGCAGGACAGAAGGGGGTAGGACTGGATGGCCTCTGGGGATCCCTTCCAACTCTAGGATTCCAGCTACCTCACTTTGGGAAATAATATGTACCTCCAAGTGAATGCCACTGCCATGGGGACCCGCCTGGCTCAACAGTATGCAAACATGAGGAAACTGAGTCAAGAACATCCTCGGAGAGGCAGGATGGCCCAGTTGCTTGAGCGTTGGACTAGCACTCAGGGAGCCCAGGGTTCAAACCTCTGCTCAGCCAAGGAGAGCCTTGAATGTCTTTGGGGAAGTCACACTCTCTCAGCCTCAGAGAAAGGCCATGGTGGCAAACCTCTTACGTCCAAATCTTGCCAAGAAAACCCCATGATAGCTTTGCCCCAGGAGGGCCTCGGCAGGGTTAGAACCAGCGTGTCAAGGGCGCCTTCCCTGGGGAGCCCTGAGAAGTGGAGGGAGCCTTTGGGATGCAGCTTTGGGAGGAAGTTGGCATCCCCCCCATTGTCCCCAAGGGCTCCCTCCGGGGCAATGCAGCCACGGTCCCCAACCTCTGTGTGTGAGCAGGGAGGCTGCCTTGGCTCTCTGGGAGTGAAGATTGGAAACTGAAGCAGCCTTAAACTGGGAGGAAGATCTGCTTCCTCTTGGCTGGCCGCAGCCACTTGGATCAGGCCCCGTTTCTCTTCCCCCTGAATGCTTGCTGAGGATGCTTGGTACGCGTGGGGAAGCGAAACCCAAGCCCCCTTGCAGCGTCTGGCCCCCCTGCCAGGGATGGTCACAAGACACTCCTGGGAGAGAAGATTTCAGAGTAGACGTGTTAGTCTCTTGCACCATAAGAAGAAGGGTGGAAGAGATGTGGCAGCACCTTTGAGACAAACTGCCTTTTATTTTATTATTTTGAGGTGGAATGGGGAGTTTTGGAGTCCATGTGGACCCTGAGAGTCTTTGCTTTTGTTTCCAGGGGACATTAAAAATAGCCATCCAGTGTGTGTCTGCATACATCAGTAATGGTACACATTTGCAAATGTATTTCCTTCCCTTTTCTACATAATTGAAGAAAGTTAAAGTGCAGCAGAAACTCAGTTTCTGGCTCTGCAAAGCCTTTGTTCTCCAAAGCTAGAAGAATTTTAATTTAATCCACAAGGGCCTTTCAGACTCCCAGCCAAGACCTGCGCACAGCCTAGAGTGAAGTGGTAGCACACTCTTCAACACTTAGGCAGAAAAAATGAAATGTACAGACACCTGGTTTGACCACAGTCCATGAGAAAGGGATCTAGGAGTCTTAGCAGATCATAAGCTGAACATGAGCCAGCAGTGTGATGCGGCAGCTAAAAAAGCCAGTGCAATTCTGGACTGCATCATTCGGAGTATAGTGTCAAATAGGCTTGCCCCATCCTCCACATTACATTCAAATATTTAAACATGGTTATTCTGCCCCCTTTGAACCACCTCTTCTTCAGGCTGAACATCCCTCAGAGCTCCCTCAGCTGCTCCTCATAAGGCTTCATGGCTTCCAGGCCTTTGACCATTTTGGTCATCTTCCTCTGGACACCCTCCAGCTTGTCCATATAGCTCCTGAACTGTGGGGTGCCCAGAACTGGACACGGTGTCCCTCCAGGTGGGTTCTGATCAAAGCAGAGTAGAGTGGCATTACAATTTCCCATGATCTGAACACTTTATGCTCCTGTAGACGCGCCACTGAATTAGGGATGGGAGAGGAAATGGGAGGTGCAACTGGCCCATAATATTCTCCCTCCTTCAGGTCAGCAGAACCTCCAATGCCTGTGGTGTCCAACTTTGCCAGGGTCGTTGCAAAGGGTTGGGTGGTTCTGCCAGAACCTCTGGCCAGCTTCATGCACTGGAACCAGTGGCTGGAAGTATGCTTATTATTTCTACATACATCAGAGATGCTACGTATTTGCAAATTTATTTCTTTCCCTTTTCTATGTAACTGAAAAAAGTTACAGACAAGCAGAAGCTCAGTTTCTGGCTCTGCAAAGCCTTCATTCTTCAACATTCGCAACACTTTAATTTAACCCACAGGAACTAAACTTGATCTCCTGGGCAAGACCTGTGCATAGCCTAGAGTGAAGTGGTAGCATACACTTCAACACATAGGCAATAAAAAAATGAAATACTCAGATACCAGGCTTGACCACGGTCCATGTGAAAGAGATGTAGTGTTCTTAGCAGACCATAAGCTGAACATGAGCCAAGAGTGTGATGTGGCAGCTAAAAAAGCCAGTGCAATTCTGGGCTGCATCAATAGGATTGTAGAGTCTAGGTCAAGGAAAGTGATGGTATCCCTCTATTCTGTTTTGGTCAGACCCCTCTTCAGGGAATCCCATGTCCAGTTCTGGGCAACCACAGTTCAGGGAGGATAAAGAGAAGCTGGAACATGTCCAGAAGAGGGTGACAAACGTGCTCAAAAGCTGAGGGAGCTCCAGGGTATGTTTGACCTGGAGAAGAGAAGCTTAAGAAGGAACATGGTAGCTCTGTTTAAATATTTGAAGGGATGTCATATGGGACCAAGCCTGTTTTCTGCTGCTCCAAACATGGCTATCATCTCCCCACTTAACCTTCTCTTCTCCAAGAATAATATCCCCAGCTTCCTCAGCCGCTCCTCAAGGGACTTCATGGTTTCCAGGCCTTCTCCTGTTTTGGTTGCCCTCCTCTGGACACATTCCAGCTTGTCTATATGCTTCCTGAACTGTGGGGTGCCCAGAACTGGACACAGGACCCCCTCCAGGGAAGCTCTGACCAAAGCAGAAGAGAGTTCCGTTACAATTTCCCATGATCTGGATGCTTACATGCTCCTGTGGTTGCACCCTAGAGTTAGGGATAGGGAGAATGGGAGGTGCAGCTAATATCCCCCCTCCTTCGGGTCAGCAGAACCTCCAATGCCTGTGGTGTCTAACTTTGGCAGGGCCGTTGCAAAGGGCTGGGTGGTTCTGCCAGAACTTCTGGCCAGCTTCATGCGCTGGAACCAGTGAGTAGAAGTATGCTTATTATTTCCACCTCTTGGCTAGCTGGAGGGAAGAGGGACTTTGAACATGTACAGAGTGCACAATTGCAGCTGGCGCTTGACTCTTTAGGGTACGGCCATGGGAGGCCAGGCAGGCTTGGGTTCAAATCCCTCCTCATGTGTTGAGCTTTGGGAAACCAGCAAACAGTCTGAGTCCTCCTGTCTCCTGATGCTCAACCAGAGTCTGCCGGCAACTGATGATGTCAAGGGCACTCTGTGAGCAGATTGGACGAGATAATTGGGAGGAGGAAGGCCAATTCTCAGAAAAGCCTTTTTCCAGGTCTACCCGGAAAAATGACTCCCAGGACTGGCTGTGTGGGTGGACGAGTGGGGGGAGGCAATAGAAAAGAAAGATGAGGGGGAGAGGGGGAGAGCATCTTAATTTATCCAAAGCGCTTCTGCTTTGCTGCTTCTTGCCCGAGGGAGGGCTTGATGGCTCCAAATTCTGCTTGTCCCCTCATTCCTGCTCACTGGCTTCCATGAGCTCCAACATTTCACAGCCAAAAACCAGGAGATGTGCGGCCAAGATGGCAAAAGTCATAACCGAGGAGGACCAGGCAGTCTAAGGGCCTTATCACACTTATAGCACTCTTATAGTGCTATTATTCCACTTTAACAGCCACAGCCACATCCTGTGGACTCCTAGGGTTTGCATTTTAGGGAGAGGCCTTTAGAATTCTCAGCCAGAGAGCTCTTGGGTCTCCTCAGAAAACTACAAACCCCAGGATTCCTAGGGATGAAGCCATGGTGGTTAAAGTGGAATAATAGCATTATAATAGTGCAGTGGAATGGGGCTATAAGTGAAGTTGCTGCCCTTTGCTTTCGCCTCAGCCAGCAACCGGGAAGGGCAGACTCTGCCCCCTCCTCTCGTCCCTGCTTTGGTGAGTTCACTGACTGCAAGCTACTTTTGCACTTTTAAACCCTGTTTGCGGCAGTGGGAGGAAGCTGAGAGTGAAGTAGGGAAGTTGAAGGAGGAGAAAAGAGAAACCAGGACATTTTAAAGGCAGCTGGAAAAGGGGAGCAGCAAAGAATTAACCTAATTAATTAAGAGCAGTTGGACAGTGGAATCTGCTGTTGCCTCCAAGGAGTGTGGTGGAATCTCCTCCATCTTTGGGGTTTTTTAAAGAGAAGCTGGATGGCTGTCTGCCAAAGAAGGTGCTTGGATTGTGTCTTCCTGCCTGGCAAAAGGGGGTTGGGCTGGAGGGTCCCTGGGGGTGTCTTCCAGCTCTAGGAAGAGCTCTATGGGCGGTCCCTGACCAACGGAGGCAGCGGGAAGCCATGTGTTTCTGCCTCAACAGTTACTGGAAAGCAAGAGCAGCAGACGGAAAAGATTCAGAGGCTGAGCATGAAACGGACTTTGATCTAAGACTCCTCCCCGGGAGACACCCGGGGACCCTTTTGCAAAAAGCGACACCCCAACCCACCGTATTGCAGCCCCCCGTCCTCCGTGACCTCTTCCTGGGTCCTTTGCTGCCAGCTGAGATCCCACCAGGGTTTATGTGAAGCTGGGATTTTTTTTTTTTAAAGCCCCGCAGAATTTTCTTACACTGAATCTTTTTTGTTGACCATTTCACTTCCTTTGCCTTCTCCCCCTCCCCTTCTCCCTTCCTCTCCTTTAGGTCCCTGCCCCGGGGACTTTCCAAACCAGATAGTCGTCTTCAGCTGGGACTTTCCTCCAGTGGAGGCCTGAGCCGAGCCAATCAGAGTCTCTGGGACTGCCTTTGTCATCGGTTGCCGGGCAGAGAAAGGATGGCATCTGCCACAAGCGGGTCTTGGTCTCTGCCTGGAGGCTTCCCCGAACGTCCCAGGAGGCCCCTTGGAGGACGGCAGAAATTCTCTTGTGGGGCAAGGGAGGGAGGGGATGTTCTTAATAACCCTGCAGCAATCGCCCCTGCCTCCCTCAGCCTCTTTCCAAAATGGCAGAAGGCCTGGAAACCATGAAGCCCTCTGAGGAGCGGCTTAGAGAGCTCCGGGGTCTGTTTCGCCTGCTGAAGAGAAGGTTCGGAGGGGACGGGAGAGCCAGGTTGAAATATCTGAAAGGATGTTCTATGGAGGATGAGTCAATCCTGTTTTCTGCTGCTCCAGAAACTAGGAGATGGAGCAACGTCTTCAAACTACAGGAAAAGAGATTTCACCTGAACATTAGGAAGAACTTCCTGAGCACGAGAGCCATTGGAATCTGCTGCTGCCTATTGTGTGATGGAGTCTCCTCTTTTTTTTGGAGGTTTTTAAACAGAGGCCTGATGACCATCTGCCAAAGGGAGTGCTTGGATTGTGTCTTCCTGCATGGCAGAAGGGGACAGGGCTGGGTGGCCCATGGAGTCTCTTCCGACTCCAGGATTCTACGATTCTTTCTGTCAAACTGGAGCTTGGAACTGAGCCAATTAGACCCTTCAGAGCCACCACAGTCCCCAGCAGCCAGATTTTTGCTACCACTATCTGTAAACACCATCTGAGTAAAGAAAAAGATGAAATTATTGATCCCCTTTTGAGTTCACATAGCAAGATTACACAGACTAAACACAGGAAACACCTTGATAGAGCATCTACACATTACCTTGTGATCTACATGGGCGGGGGGGGATTTACCATCTGCAAAGGAACTGGTGGGAATCTGTGCCTGAAAAAGTTGTCAGATGTAGTGGAAGAAAAAATATATATGATATTTTAACTGACAAACAGTTAGAACATGAAATGCCGGACGTGACGGGGTTGGACTAGATGGCCTTTGGGGGTTCCTTCCATCTCTATGGTTCTGTGATGGTCCTCTTGGGGCCATCAGGAAACCCACAACCAAAGCATCCCCAAAATAGGCCCATCCAGCCTCTGTCTGAGGAAGCAGAGCTCTCCCCACTCTCTGAGGCCCACCTATTTCACCCTGAAAAGGCTCTCAAAAGACTCCCAAGCCCAGCTGGAGAGGATCCTAGAGCTGGAAGGGGCCGCGAGGGCCACCTAGTCCAACCGCCTTTGGCCAGGCAGGGAGACACACCTGCAGCACCCCTGAGTGAGGCCCACCGGACCACCATTTAAAGACCTCCAAAGGAGGAGGAGACTCCACCACACCCCAGGGAGGCAGCCCATGTTCCACCCCCAAACAGCACTTACGGTCAAGAGGTTCCTCCTAACGTTGAGGTGGAATCTCACTTTCTGTAATTTTAATCCGTTGATTCATGTTGATCAAATCTATTGCTTCAAGCTTGCTCCATCTTCCATGTGATGGCAGACCTATGGACAGATCTGAAGATAGCTAGATAGCTGTTTTCCCATCTCTCAATTGTTCATTGCTTGATTGGCTGGTTTACAAATATTTTATTGGGAAATCAGGCTCTTCTTTTCCAGGGGGACCTTCTCCCAGTGGCTCCGATGCTGACCCCCCCTTCCCTCTCCTTTCTATAGCCCAGTTTGGACCCTGGGGGCCTTTTCTCCCCACCAGGCCCCTTCCCACACACACACATGTGTACATTTTGATATTGGTTGCTTTTCCACCTTTGTGGGGGTCCTGCACCCCTAAAAATCTAGTGAATATGGAGGGCCAACTGTACTCTTTATTGTCTAGACCGGCCCCCTTCTGCCCCCTCAATAGGCAAGCCATCCAGCCTCTTTTGAAAAATCTCCAGCAAAAGGGAGGAGGTTGGTTGAGATAAGGTTTAGTACCTGGGCCCCACAAGTGGAGCAATGTGTGTCTCCCCTTCATGGCTGATCAAAAGGGAGGTGATTTTTCCCCCTCAAATGCGGCCCCCAATTTGATTACTTCTCTTGAGAGGAAGCGGAGGGATCGTCTTGCTGAAAGGACGCTGGAGAGCAACCAGCTTTGGGTCCCCAGCCAAATATTCCCCACTTCCTCCAAAGGGCGTGCGCTCCCCATCGCAGGAGCTGTTCCTCCAACTACTATCGTAATAAAGGTGGCGTGTGTTGCCAAAATTGATTCTTTGTATAAGCACAGAGTCCCGTATTAAGAATGTTGAGCCATATTCTGCGTGTTCCCAGTTGACTGCTTCTTCTCAATACAGACCTACTGTAACTTACATTTCTTTCTTCCTGTTCTACTAGATTTCCCTGTTTGATTTTAGCTTTTCTGTCTAGTAAACCCCTTAGTAAACATCAGGTCACAGGCCTCTGAGCACAGCCTGAGAGGGAGACACTCCTTTTTGAACCCTGCCCTCCAAAGGGTATTTGGCCCTTTCACTTTTGGTCCAGCTGCAGAAAATAGCCTCTCATTTTGTCCTCTTAAACTGAAAGAAAATATTGAACAAAGCCAGGTATAATCCATGTGAAACTACATCCATAATTTGAGATAAAAATAACTTGCTGGTATCTAAATTATTAACCAAACAACAGGCATGGACTTCCAGTCTTGGAAATCTATGCTCTACTTCATGCCATTCTTTCATGGTTTCACATGTTGGCCTTTATGTCACAATAAAACATTTTCCAAACCTAAATGAAGACCTGAATCAACAAAACTGCACTGCCTAAATGGATGCTTGACTCAATTTCTTCCCCAGAAATCCTTAGGAATAAGTTAGGGATTGTACAAAAAAATTTTCCAGGAAAAATGAGCTCTTCTCCTGTTATGACTTCTTCCCCATCTCCTGTTCATGAATATTCTCCAAATTCTGTCAACCCCCACCCCAAAAAATTCATGAACTTTGTGGGAAGTTGCTCTTTTCCCACCTCTGACTTTGCATGCACTTTCTCTTCCCCTCCCATGGGAGGTGGGAATTCCACACACACAAACATACAACCCAGCAAAATCACACAGAGAGCAGAAAAGAGGAGATCTTCTCAGGAAAGCTTTTATTCCAAGCAAGCAAGCCTGACAAACGAGCAAAGGGTGCCTTGTTCACTTCCATTCAGGAGGAAATGGACAGAATTGCCGGACGCCCTGAAATCCTTTTCTGCCGAGCCCTAATGACAGTTGCTGCACACATCCCTATCACTCCCCTCTAGACAGCTCTTGGTCTTCGGGGTCTCCTGGGAAGCTGGGGGCCAGGTTCTTTTCATCCAGTCTCCGGCCACACCTTCCCTGGTCTCTCCCCCCTCCCATTACTCTTCACCCCAAAAGACAAGGCAGACCTCCTCCCCAAGACACGGGCTTCTCAGGGCCAGAGCACAGCTATTGCAGGCAGGCCTACCTAGCACAGCAGGCAGAATTTAATATCCGAAATATTAGCAACCCCTGGCTAGCATAGCCAAGGGTGAGGAATGCTGGGATCTGCAGTTCAAGACTATGCATTTTCTCTAAGGCAGACATTTTTCCCTTGCAAAAATACATGTTCCTAGCTCTCATGATAACCACGGTTGCCAGATCTCCAGGCCTGGCCCAGAATCTCCAGTTTCCATGGGTCATCTCCAAATGTGAGGCAAGGGTCCAAATTCTCAACTTTTGGAAGGCCTCAGCTCCATCCAAGAGGACAGGGCTCTGTGCAAATCCCCAGCTCAGCTAGGAGAGGACAGTTTGCTACAATTTTCAAGGCTCAATTGATCTCTTGCTGCAACTTACAAAGATTCCCTGGGGAAGGTGTCTTTGTATTTGCACAATTAGCTCCCTCCTTCCCTCCTTGTTTTCCTGGGGCCAGAGCTGACCCTCCCTGCTCTCAATACAAGTAGAAGGAACTCTGTGCATATATGCCTGTAGGCCTTCAAGTCATCTGCTGACTTAAGGTGACCTCTGGAATCTCCTACAGTTTTCTTAGGCAAGGAATCCTCAGAGGTGGTTTTGCCAGTTCCTTCCTCTGAAATATAACCCCTGTATATTCATTGGTGGTCTCCCATCCAAGGACTAACCAGGGCTGACCCTGTTTAGCATCCAAGAGCAGATGGGATCTGGTGTCTTTGGGGTGTTTAGGCAGGCAACTAGGTTAGATTAAATACCCCCTGTCCCCTCTCCCTGAGTGAGCGAGAAGGAACAATGCCTTCATTCTGCCTTCATCTGGGAGCTGAGGCTTCTGTCTTGATTTCCCAGTAGGAAAATATACTCTGTGTGTGTGTGTGTGTGTGTGTGTGTCTGTCTGTCTGTCTGTCTGTCTGTCTGAACGACAAACTGTGAGCCGCTGGGGGTTGTGACTGAATGCACAACGCATAAGGGCGTCCACTTTGGCCTGGAAACATCAGGGCTAGGGGGATCCCAAGCTGGCAACCCTGCTTATACCTGAGAGGTCAGGCCAGGAAACATGCCTAGGGGAATCTGGGAATTTGAGGATGGGGGTCACTTTCAGTAGAGGAGGGGGGAGTCTCATAACACCCCCCTCCCAGCACAGAATGTTTTGTAGGGAGAAGCAGATTCTCAGCAGATTCTTGCCGGGAAGCTTCAACCAGGAGTGAGAAGAGAAGTGGCACAGCCAGGGAGAAAGGAAAAGAACATCTACCTAAGGGAGAGGTCAGCAAGAAACTTGTGGGTCGATTTCTAGCTGGGTTATGGAGATCTGGCAGCATAATCAGAGTCACCATTAGTGGGGCAGCATCAATGCCCCTCATGCAAAATGTGATGCTAGAGGAGAATTCTGCAGATATTGGGGAGTGCTAAAAATACACATCAATGGGTGCAAAAGCAAATCAGGTCTGGAGACTCCCTGGAAGCTGAGGCAGCTCAGCTGAAGCTGCTGGAGAGAGGAGGAGAAGGAGGAAGTGGAAGAGGAAGAAGAGAAGGAGGAGGAAGAAGTGAAATAGACAAAGAGGAGGAGGGAAGGTAGAGAACTCCTTCTCAGCAAAGTTAGGGGGGTCCCCCTGCAGCTGCCAAAGGGACTTCAGCTCACAGGCCCCCCCTGCCGCGATGGAGGCCCTCCCCGTCCCGCATCTTCCTGGCCTTGAAGAAGAGGATCGGGCCCACGACGATGCCCAGGATTCCAAGGGCCAGGCCCAGGCCACAGACCACGTTCTCCATTGTCTCCGGGATGGGAACTGGCTTCTGGGAATCTGTGTAGGGGCAGGGGGGGAGACAAGGGTGAGAGGGTCATTCCTTGGACTTGGCTAAGGACGAGAGAACCCAGGCGCCTGCCTCCCTCCCTCCCCGGCCCCCACCTCCCTCCTTTTGCCCCCAAATCAAAAGCCCCATTTCGTCTTCCCTGCCAAAGTCCCTTAAGCTTATCCCTAAGCTACGTGCTGCTTATACGTAGCCTGCGACCGTGCATTTGTACCACACAGAGGGGAGTTGTGGGCACGGAATTCGGGACACCCCGAGGGTTCCACCTTAACCCAATCAAACAAACAAATCCACTGCAAGTTACTAGAGCTTAAGATACACTTTTAAACAAATGAGCAATTACTAGACCTTAAGATACAAATTGTAAACAAATGAGCAGTTAATAGACCTTAAGAAAGTTACTAGACCTTAAGATAAATTTTTCTAAAAATGAGAAATACCTCATGAAACCCAAACCATTGTGGGGGGGGTGGGCTGAACAGGAATTTATACCCCCCTTCCCCTCCCACACACCCACCTGCAACAATACACGTTTTTTATTTTACCCAAATACCATTGATTTGAATGACTTGGTGAGCTCTTAAGTCCCAAGACTCTGGTAACCCAAGAAATGACATCAAGCCATCCCCAGATTTATTTCTAGCTAATATCACCTTATTGTTGTTTCCTTTGAGGAATTTCAGTTTTACAGGGGGCACTCTGCAGCCTTTGGGGCTCTTTGGGTGTAATATCCCACCCTTCATTCTTCAAAAGGATTGCTCTGGCTGCTTGGAGGGCTACAAGAGAGACGGCATTTTCTGCACCTGCGTCTTAAGGTTTTGTTCTTCTCAGCCCAAAATCTGGACCTCTGATGCCTAAAGAGGAATGATGACCTACACCAGATCTAGGTCACAGAAATGTTACGCGGAGAAAGGAGTGAGCGTGCTTTCTGATGCTCCAGAGACCAGAACATGAATTTTCTAAAGCTTGGAGTTAGGAGACAGACCTCTTGGGGCTAACTTACACCAGATCTTGGTCAGGGGCTCTGGGAGGCCCCAGTGCTCCACCCGGCAGGTGTAGACGTCCCCCTCCCCTGGGAGGAAGGTCAGGTAGGAGAACTTGCGGAAAGTGAAGTCCACGCTGCGGTAGAAGCCCGTCTCCTGGACCCCCTGGGAGACCACCTCCCCATTCTTCAGCCAGGTGATGTTCAGCACCGGAGGGGAGAACTTGTCCACGAAGCAGATGAGGATGTTGGGATCCCCCAGCTCCACGGGGTCTTCGGGGTACACACTTGCTGAAGGAGCCACTGAGAATGAGGGAGGAGAGATTAGGGATCTCCTGGCCCATGGTACTCAGTCCTCCCTCCTCCCTGTGGCACCCCTTTTTCTTGGTGCCCACTCCAGTGCGTTCCCTCTAATGCTCTTCCCAGCAGGAGCAACTGCACCCAAAACAAAGCCAGAGGTCAGAAGGAGGGAGGGAAGTCCTCGCATATTGACCACATTGATAAGAGAAAAATCAGTGGCAACTTTTGGGAAGGATGGGGAAAAAAGAAAAAGAGTGTAATATTATGTTGACTGTGGAATTTGACAATTAATATTTTTGGCAGTTACAAATGGTATTTGTACCTAGAGAAGTATCTACAAAAACAAAAATAAAGAAGAAGTAAAGAAGGGAAGTCCTGGCTGGAGTCCTGCTGGTGCCTTCCTCATGAGTAAACTCCCCTGCAGCACTGGTTAGGCATTTTTTCCAGTGGCTCAAAAGTGTCTCTAGGCAAGCACAAAGTTCAGTGCTCCTCACATCAGTGAATGTCATCTACACAAGGCCAAGAGTCATGTTGGACCCCGCAGGTTGGGGTGGGGGAGGCACTAGGAGGCTGGGGGTCTAAAACCTCAGTGCCTGACGGGGAGGACGGCTGGGAAAACGGAGAAGCTGTTGCGGGAGGGAAAAGGGGCGGCTGGAAACAACATTTCCTTTTATTGTATGTGGCCCTAAAATCCTGATCCTTTGTGCTGTGCTTTAATGTAATTTAGCATTTTTAATACAATTGTTCATTTATTTACCAAAAAGAAATCTGCATCAAGTAAGTTTTATCTGTACTTTGCTCTAATTTGTTGTAAGCTGTCTTGGGGACTCGTGGGAGGGGCTGCTGGAAACAAAGGGCAGCCTTTCCCAGCAATTGGTTTACCAGGTCTGCCCCCACCCTCCCCAGCCTTGGCATTTTGGAAGGGGAGGGTCTGTGACTTCCCTTGGCAGCTTCTGTCTGTTGGGGAACTGGGAAAGGGGGGTGCAGGCCCAGAGGGAAAAATCCAGGAAACCCTCCACACTCTCTTCAGCTCAGCTGTTGATACTGGATTTTCATTTTAATCATATGGCAGCAGAGGAGTGGACTAGACGGCCTTCTGTGATTCAGTGGAGGCTTCACTTAGAGGGGGAAAGTGGAGGGACTCCCCACCCAGCACCCTCCTTCTGCCCCCCGCCCCAGTTGCAGGTACCGTTCTGGGCCCGAGTGCGGTTGCTGCGTTTCATCAGGATCTCCAGGTTGGACTTCATGACGGCCATGTTGTTGAGGGCCCCCTGGGCATCGAAGCCGACCACCTGGGCGTAGTCAGGCAGCCTCCAGACGTTCCGCTTGTGGTCCCAATCCACGTGGAGGGTCTCTTCATCATCAAAGTCCTGGAGGAACTCGCCCGATTCCTTTCCTGATGGGAAGGTCTCCTGGAAGAAGTCTAGCTGGACTTCAGTGTGAACTGAAGGCATTGGTGGCATTAGAGGGAGGTGGGAGAGGGAAAAGAAAAAAATAATTTTTATTAATATGATTTCACTTGCCCCAAGTACAGTCCCCAAGGCAGTTTACAACAAATTAGTGCAAAGTACAGATAAAACTTATTTGATGCAGATTATTATTATTTTTTTTTGTAAGTAAATGAACAATTGTATTAAAAATGCTAAATTACATTAAAGCACAGTACAAAGGATCAGGATTTCAGGGCCGTGTACAATAAAATCGAGTTTAGAGCAATGTCAAAAAATGTAAAAGAATATTAGGCAATTTAAGAGATTAAAAGAAGACAGATATATAGGAAAAGAAGGCAGAAGGGTGAAAATGTGACATCATGAATTAAAAGACCCTCCTCCCACACTAAGTTAATGATAATAATTAGATCGTTATAATAAGATCCGGACAGGTTGCTCAAGGCTGCCAGGAGGCAGGGGCCTTTGCCAGGCGGCAGGGAAGGAGGGAGGGCGGGGGGGGCAACGGGGGAGACTTTCCAACTTGGGGGCAGCCACCGAAGAGGCCCCGTCTCGGGGCTCCCCCTCCAGCGGGCCTGAGGGGGGCCTTGCGGGGAGAGAAGGTCTGGGGGTCTCCGGGGGTCTCCGAGTGGGGCAGGGTCACGGGGTGGGGGGAGAGACAGGGCTCCGGCCGCCTCCTCACCTTTCACGGCTCTGGCCGCCGGGGGGGGCAGGAAAGAAGCCACCAGGAAGAGCAGGAGAAGCTCTCGGGGGGTCCCCCGCGGGCCGGGGCCCCCCCTTGCCGCCGCCGCCGCCGCCGCCGCCATCCTCCTGCGGGCTCTGCCGGGGACGAGACCGAAGCGCGTCCCTCCCGGAGCTCGGCGCTCTTCTCTCCTCGCGCCCCCGCGAAAGGGCCAGGGGCTGCCGGAGGCGGGGCTAGGGGCGGCCCCTCCAGCCGGATCAGCCAATCAGAAAAAATCCCTGGCTCCGAGCTGCCTGTTGCCGGGGAAACTTCCCCGGAGAGCAGCTCCGGCGGGACTTGGAGAGAACTTCTTCCTCCTTCGCCCCCTGAGAGCCCGCGGAGGACCCCGTCGCTTCCACAGGGAAGAGTCGTGCCAGCTCCTCCGCGTCCTGCCTTCGGCTTATTACACTATTGTGACTGTTACCGTTAAAGTTATAATCCTGTGATCATTAGAAGGACCACAGTATTGCCAATATCATCATCCTCATCATCTTCATTCCTGCCCGGCGCCTCTTTCCCAAACTGGGACTCAAGGCGGGTTGCAAAGAAAAAGTCCAAAGAAACGTCGGTCCGGGCTCTTTTCCCGCGGGCAGCGACGGCCAAAAACACGAGAATGCTTCTGTTCCGCCCTTCCTTTGCAGCGGGCGGCCGTGATGTACCTCGGCCTGCCTCAACACTCCCTCTGTGGATCTCGTTTTCGGGGTGGGGGGTCCCCCCACCGGCTGTCACGGCCCTTCCTTGAAACCTTCCTTGAAACCCAGGGCTGCTCCTGCCTCCCACCCCATCCCACCCCCCCGCTCCCAAACCGCTTGCGCTGCTGCCGCCGCTGCTCCCTGGCCCCGAGGACCACGGTCCGCTCGAAGACCCCCCCCGCCCCCGCCCCGGGACGGCCGGCGGCAGGGAGCCCGTCGGTGGAGCCCATCAGCCCGACGGAGCCGCTTCCTGGCCTCCCCTGCCCGGCGACCGGTGACGCGCCCGGGACCCTGCCTCCGATTGGGCGCTCGCGAGGGGCTCCGCCCCCCGGGCTGCGCGGCTTCCCCTCTTCCTCGCCGGCTGGCGGGGGGCCGCGCCCAGAAAGTCCCCGTCCGGCGCCGGAGGGCAGAGGCAGGACCCCGGGCGCTCCTCTCTCTGCCGCCGCCCCCGGGAGACGACGGCCATGGGCTTCGCGGGGATTCCGGCTCTCTTTGTGGCGGCGGCCGCGGCGGTGGTCAGCGGGGCGGAGCCCCCAGGTGAGCGATGTTGGGGTCCCAGGGCGGCGCCGAGCCCCCGTTGGCAGCCCGTCCCGGCCTAAGTGGGGGCCCCCTTTCCCTCCCTGCCCTTCCCGCCATCCCTGGCGTTTCATTACTGGTGAGGGCAGAAACGGAGGCTTTTGAAGGGAGGAGCGACCCGGCTTTCCTCTGAAACGGGCCCTCCGGCACCCGGCGGTCATTGGCGGTGTCCCATCCGAGGACTAGCCAGGGCCGACCCAGCTTAGCTTCCCAGGTCAGACGGCATCTGGCGCTTTGTGCGTGCGCGTGTGGCTTCAAAGTTCCCTGTCCATTTATAGCGACCCCGTGAATGTCTTTGGATTTTCTCGGGCGCGGAAATACGGAGAGGCGGCGTTCTCAGTTCCTTCCTCCGAAGCAGAGCCCCCAGACCCTGGTGCCTGTCGGCGGCGGTCTCCCGTCCGAGGACTAACCAGGGCCGGGCCGGCTCGTCCTCCGAGATCAGATGGGGTCCGGCGGTGCCTTCGGGGTGTTTAGGCGAGGAAGGCGACCGCGGTCGTTCTCGCTGCGTGCCCTCCAGCCCCTTCCGCCTCGGCGCGACCCTGGCAGGGGCTCTTCCGGAGGCTGAGAGCGTGTGGCGCGCGCCCACCGTCACCGCGCAAAGGGGACTCGAACCCGGGTCTCCGGCGCTCAGGGCGCGAGCTCATTCGGGGCCGCGAAGAGGTCGACGCGCGGCAGCCTCGCAGCCCCCAGAAAACGCCCGTCGCTGGAGGGAAGGGGGGCCGCCGAGAAGGCCCCGCGGGGGGCAGGAGGAGGCGCGGCCGGTCCGGGGCCGCGGGGGTCCCCCTCCGGGGGTTCCTTGCGCTGCCCCGGCGACGGATCTTCCCCTCGGGGGGGCGAGGGCGGGAGGGCTGCTGCTGAGGGAGGGGAGGGCAGAGGGTCCCCCCCACACCCCCCACCCTGACCCTCCTCCCCCTTTCTCGCCCCCGCCCCCTCCGCGCGGCCCAGCGCACTTCCTGATCCAGAGCACGGCCGAGTGCTACTACACCCCCGGCGGCAAGGAGGGGGAGCTGGAGGTCCGCTTCGTCTACAGGTACATCTACGACCGGGGGGAACTCGCCCGCTTCGACAGCGCCCGCGGGGAGTACGAGGCCGTCTCCGCCCTCGGGGAGCCCTCCGCCCGGTACTGGAACGGCCAGAAGGAGGTCCTGGACCACGCCCGGGCCGCCGCGGACGTCTTCTGCCGGCACAACTACGGGATCGACGCGCCCTTCGCCCGCGCGCGCCTGGGTGAGCCCCCCGGCGGGGGGGGGAGCAATGGCGGGGCGGGGGGCAGTTGCAGCGGGTGGGCGGATGGAGGAAGATTAGCGCAGAAACGTATAGAAAGAGAGGAAAGAGGCCGGGCCCCGGAACGGGCGGGGGGGCACGCGGAGGGGGGGCGGGCACCCCCCGCGCCGACTGGGCTGGGGGAGGCCGACCCCGCCGCGCCCGAAATGCTCCTGCAAAACGGGGCCCCCAGGACTCCCACCGAGTCTTCGTTGCCCCTTTTTCCCTTTCCAACGTTTCTCCGCCATTTCACTCACACGCCCCCCCTCCCCACCGATAATGCCCGAGGAGGCCGGACACCGGGGGGGGGGGGCGCTCCGCTGACTCAATTTTATGGTCTTTGTAGCCGGGAAAAAGCAGCCCAGCGGGGCCTTGAAGACTCATTTTTTATTATCATTATTTATAAAAAAAATAAAAAATAAGAATAAAAATATACAATCAATTTAGACATGTTTCCCGTTGCTTTCTACATGCTTTCTTCACATAATTTTATACTGGTATACCCCGCTTTCTATAATCTGTAATATATAGAACGAAGCTAAATAAACAAGTTGCATATATTAAGCAATACTTGAACATATATATACAGTTTTTGAGTTACTGCTTTTACCGTATCTCTGATATATCTTTACGCGCTTTATGATTGCGTCTTTTTTCTTTTATGAAATTTCCTACATTCTTATGATCTCCGTACTCTAGTTTGGTGCACTTTTCCTTTGTTCCCTTTCTTATCCGTACATTTGGCTCTTTTCCCTTATGTCTAATTTCTCCACCTTCTTGTCCTCTCAACAGTAGTACATTTACTACAATTCTGGTTTTTGTTTTTACTTAATACTCTATCATTGCTTGTAGTAATAGTTATTTTATACTATTTTATAACTTACTTCCAACTTTTATTTTCCATCTGTCTGAAATGTACTTGATGACTGGTTCCCAATCTTTCTCTATTTCTTTGGTTGGTTTGCCCTTGATGAAATGGGAAAACAGGTCAAATTCTTTAAGTTCAATAACTTTCAAAAACCACTGGTGTAAGTCCGGTATCTCAGGATTCTTCCACCTTTTAGCAAAGTTTAGTCTTGCTGCTGTAACCAAATTCAATAGTATTCTGTTATATTTCTTTACAAAGTTTTTTTCAAACATGAATGTCGTGTTTAACAAGAAGAATTCCGGTGCCATTGGAAATGTTACTCAGAATATTTCTTTTATGCCTTCATATATTTTCTTCCAATATATTTTAGAGCTTTCACAAGTCCACCAAAGATGGTAATAAGTTCCTACTTTCTCCTTGCATTTCCAGCATTTACTGCTGCCTGCATGATAAATTTTATCTATTCGTTCTGGCGTAAGATGGTATCTATACATCATCTTCATGAAATTTTCCTTCAGATCTTGTGAGCTTGTGAATTCGTTCGTCTCTTTCCAAGCAGCTTCCCAATATTCTAACGGAATCTCATGCTGAAAGTTTTTTGCCCACTTTATCATTGTTTCCTTTATAGTCTCGTCTTCCAGTTGCCGCGATAAGAAGTATTTATAATATTGAGAGATCTTATGTTAAGTTTTGGTAAAAATTATGGTTTCAAGTTCACTGTATTTCTTTTGTGTAGCAAATCCTTCCAGTTTCAAGTCCATTCTAAATATTTCTTTTAGCTGCAAATACGGAAACCAATTCAATACAATTCCTTGATAAGCAAGTTCTTCCCTCGTTTTTAACCAGACTTCATTATTTTCCATGATTATTAAGTTTTCATATCTAATCCAATCATCTTTGTAATCTGCCTATCTTCCGAAAAAGGCCTCCTGTGGTGAAATCCAGAGTGGTATTTTATTATATATACGTTTTTTAATAGAAATCCAAATTTTTAACAACGATTTTCTTAGATAGTGGTTACTAAATTCTTTATCTATTTTTGCTTTCCCATACTATATATATGCATGGAAGCCAAATCTCATGCCTGCACCTTCAATTTCCAATGTTCTTGTATCTTTTAGTATTACCCAGTCTTGCAACCAGACCATCGCATTGGCATGGTAGTAAATTTTTAGATCCGGTAAATTACATCCTCCTTTCATTTTCTGTTCTGTGAGTAACTTCCACCTAATCCTTGGCTTTTTGCCTCTCCAAATAAATTTGGTTAAATCTTTCTTCCACTGTTGGAAGGGCCTTTCATTTGTTATTATAGGTAAATTCTGGAACAGGAAGTTAAATTTAGGGAGAATGTTCATTTTAATTACGGCTATTTGGCCCATCAAAGACACATTTAAATTTGTCCATTTCTTCAAGTCCCCAGCTGTTTCTTTCCATGTCTTATTATAGTTATTGTCGAACAGTTCCTTATTGCTTTCCGTGAACCAGATCCCAAGATATTTGATTTTTTTCTCGATTTTAACTTCCGTGATTCTCTTTAATTCTTCTTTTTCAGAGTATGTCATATTTTTAACTAACATAGTGGATTTGTCATAATTTATTTTTAGACCCGCTGCCTCTCCGAATTTCTGAAGATCTGATATTAATTGTTTGGCCCCTCCCAATGGGTCCTCTAAAAAGAAGACTGTGTCATTGGCAAAGGCTCGAAGTTTATATTCTTGATGTTTAATTTTTACTCCTTTTATCCCCGAATCTTCACAAATTCTATTATTTAATACTTCCAGTGTTGCTATAAATAGAAGTGGTGACAATGGACAACCTTGTCTGGTTCCTTTATTAATACTAATTGAGTTTGTTAGTTCTCCGTTTATTATCAATTTTGCCTTCTGGTCCTTATACACTTGCTCTATCCAATTAAGGAAATTTTGACCACAGCTCATTTTTTTTTAAAGTTTCTATAATGAAAGACCATCTGACTTTGTCAAAAGCTTTTTCCGCATCTGTAAATAAGATGGCTAATTTCTTGTCGTTTCTTTTATCAAAGTACTCTATCATATTTAACAAAATCCTGGTATTATTCCTTAAATGTCGGTTAGGTAGGAAACCGTTTTGATCCGAGTGAATTATTTGTTGCAGTATCTTCTTAAATCTTTCTGCTAGCATAGAAGCAAATATTTTGTAGTCTATATTTAACAGTGAGATGAGTCTGTAGTTTTCGGGTTGTGTCAGATCTTTCCCTTCTTTCGGAAGCAATGTTATGTTTGCTTGTCTCCATGATTCTGGTATCCCCTTCTGTCCAATTTGGTTTAATGTCTTTGTCAGAGGTTCCAACAATGCTGGTTCAAATATTTTATAGAATTTGGCTATACAGCCATCTGGCCCCGGAGCCTTAGCAATCTTTAATTTCCTAATTACCTTGAAGACTCATATTAGACTACTGCAATGCTCTCTGTGTGGGGCTGCCCCTGAAAAGTGTTCAGAGGCTGGAACCAGACTGGGGTCAGGTGTGCATTTTGGAGACCTCAGAAATAGCACCAGCCCTGCATGGACCACTCTGGCTTCCAAGCTCAGTCCAAGATGCCAGCGCTAACCTGCAAAACCACAAACAACCTGATGCCAGGATATCTGGAAGAGCAGTGCCCCCTCCCATCCGAGCCCGCCAGAAGTGAGCGATCAGTAGGAGAGGTCCCGTTGGGTATGGAGTTGGGTTGGGGGTCCATATCACAGGCCCTTCTCTGTAGCAGACTTTCAGTTCTGGGACTCCCTACTGCTTCTTCTCCTATAAAGGGGAATCTTGAATCTGCCGCTTTGCCCTCTTTCTCTCTCTCTCTCCCTCACACATAAGCTGAGATCCCACCTCTGCACGAGGTTGCCAGAGAAAAACCCAGAGAGTGTTCCTGTCCCTTTAATGGCTGTGTGAAAGAGGGCCATAGAAGCCCCACTGGGTGACCTTGGGCACATCACACACGCTCAGCCCCCAGAAAACCTGATGATAGGTTTGCCTTTGGGTTGCCATAAATTGGGAAGGACTTGAAGCCCCACAGGAACAAGAGGAGAGAATTTCAGCTGCTGTGGGATGCCACACAACCAGGTAACAAGCAACCCCAGCTGAAATTCCCTCTTCCATCCGGCCATTAAAGGGGCAGGGACCCCCTCTGGCTCCCCACGCACAGCCCCCTCCCCTCCCGGGTGGTGGGAGGTTTCTGGAGAAAGCACAAAAGGAAGTGAGCAGCCCTGGGCGCCCCATCCAAAAAAAGGGGATTTACACATATGTAAATTCCATTAACACTCCATTAACACACGCACACATCACCACCACATCCTGGTGGCCTCCTCCTTTAAACTGCCTTTGCCGTTGCTTTATAAAAATTCATTAAAGTTTTCACAATATATACAAATAAAAAAGAAAAAAAACAATCTGTGACAACCAATGAACATAAAAAATAGGAAAGAGTGCTATAAAAGGAAGAATACTAAGTGCGATGTAAAGTTGAAGGCTTTCACAGCTGGAATCCATAGGCTGTTGTGGGTTTTCCAGGTTTTGAGGTCGTGTTCTATTAATTAACCACTAAAAACCACCTGTAGGCAATAAACTTATTTAAAAAGAGAAGCTACCAGCTTTCCTGTCTGAGGCTATAGATTATACTAATAAAACTCCTCTACATGAAAGGAGCATTCACATGCTTCAACTGCTACTTCTCCAAAAATATTAATTACTGATTTTTTTTTAGTATTAGTAGTTAGTATTTGCAATTGCTGGTTATTATTATCTTGGGATCACTCCTTTACCTCCTCCAGTCTTTGACCCCCCCAATTTTCTCTGCCCCTTACCCATTTCTTCTGCCTTCCTCTCCAGTTCAGCCCAAGTTGAAGATCACTCCCACAGACCACGACTCCTCTTCTCAAAACACTTTGCTGATCTGCAACGTGGCCAGATTCTGGCCTGCAGAGATTGAAATAAAGTGGTTCAGGAATGGGAAGGAGGAAGAGGGCCCCACAGTGATGACCACAGACCTGATCCGGAACGGGGACTGGACGTTCCAGATCCAGGTGATGCTGGAAACAAAGCCGGAGCGGGGAGACGTCTACACCTGTCAGGTGGAGCACGCCAGCTTCTCCAGCCCCGCCCAAGTCCAGTGGGGTAAGAAAGGGAGACACGAGTTCTTTTCTTCTAACCCTTCCTCCCTCTGCCTCATCTTCGGGACTTTGGGGACCAACACAGCGTCCTTTGAAAAGGATGAAGGGGCTGGTCCCAATCCTGCCCCCCTTCCTCCTCACCCAGCAGTTTCCTTCTCTTTCCTCAGAGCCCCAGTCGGACTCTGCCCGGAGCAAGATGTGGACGGGAATTGCAGGCCTCATCTTGGGTTTGGTCTTTCTGGCTCCAGGACTCATCCTCTTCCTGAGGAACAAGAAAGGTGAGCTAAAACATCCTAAAGTTGCTCACAGGTGCCATCTCACACTCTCCAGAGGATCACCTCTCTCCACCAACATTGGGCTGTTATGGTGTGGGGGGTGCCACCAGGCATGGTGTTAGGTATCTGCACTAATTGCTCCAAAACAGTTGAGTTCTGGAAAAATGGTTTTAGGTTTCCTAGCTGATGGGAGAACTCAGAATACAGCACGTGGTAAAGCCCTTGGTCTGTTGCCTGTTTTCCTACGTCCAAACCTTAATCTGAAATGCTAAGAGCAGTGATGTATTTCAGTCTTTTACTCCAAGTCTCAAGTCCTTGCAAGATACTTTCAAGTCAAGTCTTGAGAGTGGGAGCCAACTTTACACTCCAACCCATATTCCAGAATTTCGGACAGAGTCAAAAGTCAGTTTTAACGATTTAAGTAGAGTTGGTCCTCTACTTTTGTGATTTTGCCATCTGCAGCTTCAGAACTGGGGAATAGGATCCTTTTTATTCCCCACTGTTGAAGCATCAAGAGCTTTAGAAGGAAGGCTCCTTCCTCCGCAAGACGACTGCCTAACGCATTTTCTGTTCCCCTCTGAGATACGCGCCCTGCATTCTGGGCACGAGTCTTGCCTTCTGCTCTTAGGAAAAGTTTTAGAAAGCCCCTCCTATATGAAGCAGGGAGAGGCTGCTGAGCAGGCCTCAACCCCACCTCTTCCCTCTGAGAAATGTGTCCACGCTTTGGGCTTGAGACAGATTGTCATGTGACCAGTAAGTTGTAAGGTTTCTGGATTAATGTGTTATGTGAGTGAACCGAGGGCAGCAAGTCAGTCACTAAAAATATGCAAGTCTCAAGTTGAGTCAAGTCAATGTGTACTTTTTGCCGAGTCAAGTCCAAGTTGAGTCACTGAAGTGACTTAAGTCTGACTTGAGTCCGAGTCTATTGACTTGCGTCTCCCTCACCGGGTAAGAGTAGATTTAAGTGGAATCTCTTTCCTTGCCATTTGGATCCACTGGTTTGTGTCCCAGGCCCCTTTCAATTTATGCAGTGAATAGCGCTGTGATCCCAGTAGAGATTCCGTGGCTGCACCACATGGGTTTCCCTGGCAAAGAAGGAGAAAACACCCCTCCCTGAACTGCAGATCCCAGGATGAAGTAGCCCTGGAAGCTAAAGTGGAATCATACTGCTATAACTTGTGAGGTGTGGAAGAGCCCCTGGTCTCTGGAGCAGCATAAAATGGGCTCCGTCTTTGAGAGGACGGTCCCTTCAGGTATTTTCAGGGGGTCCCTGAGCATGCTAACTGACCACCTCTTTCTCTCTCTTTCAGGAGACGTCCTGCCCCAGACGCCAGGTAACTTTTATCTCTGCTTCACCCCCTCCCTCCACTGTCCCCTTCCCCACCCTGCAAACTGCAGGGCTCCCGGAGGTCTCTGCTTGCTTTTCAGCCATAGAGGGAAGATAGAGGTAGGAATCTTCACCATGAAAAGGGAATGACTGGCTTATTCTTGTGATGCTTGGCGAAGCCCTGCAGGGCCCCTTTTTGGGACTAAGGAGGTCTTCCCCCTGTTGCCCACTTCAATGGAGGATCTTGACCAGTCTCTGGAGAATGACTAATTCTGAACAAGTTTGGACTGCTAGATTCTATGTGAATTCCCACGGAGGAAAATGTCACCAAAATTCCCACCTGAGGCTCATGAATGGGATACGGGGATGAGGATGATTGTGAAAGCTCCTCCATTATCTGTTGAGACTGAGGGGAAAGACAGCACAGAGGCTAGAAAGGATCCTGCAGATGCCGTCTTAGTGACCAGCCTCCCTTGATCCAGTCTAAGTCCATTAGAGTTGACTGAACAACCCTCAAGTGCATTGATATGCCCTCCCTGTGCAGCTCTTTCTCTAAATGGTCAGCAAACGGAGCTGTGGCTGGGGTTTTGAGTTTTCCTTTGTTGAATGGAGCCTGTCCTGGTGATGATGCTGAAGGCCTCAGGCAGTTGCTTCTCAGAGGATGCACAAAATTTAGAAGGGTGTCTTCTACACCAGCCTTACCTCTCTCTTTCTCTGCCCCCACCCCCATTTTCTTCTCTCCCTGCAGTTGCACTGATGAGCTAGACTTCAGCACTGCAAGGATCCAGGGCCCCCTCTTTCCTTCCTGCCGATGGCCGCATTGTTTCCCTGCTGAAAGGAGGCAAAGTCTGGAGGGGACAAAGAAGGACTGGAGAGGGGAAGAAAGAGAAAGACCCCAGTGGATCCACCAGCATTCCCTGCCTCTCCTCACCACAGCACAACCTGATAGCTGCTTTTTCTTTCTCTTTTTTTTGGGGGGGGGTTTGATGAGCGGGGAGGCTTTGGTGCTTGCTTTGCCCCCTTTGAGCTTTGCACAAGGCCTTGCACTCATGCGGCCATGTGGCCCCCGGGGAGCCCCTCTCAGTGGCCAAACTCCCCCCTCAACCAAGAGCAAAGTGTTCTCCTTAACAGAGGAAAAGACTCCTGTCTGACATCTTGTCACTCGTGACTCCAGTTTCCCTCCCTTGCTGTGGGACTTCTTTGCTTTGGGGTGATTTGTTTGCAGAATTGTAAACTTATGAGGCTGAAGATAGTTCCCTTTTCCTGATTCCTTGTTTGCACAAAATCATACAGCTAAGAGATCCAGGAGTCTCTTCCGCACTGGACACCTAGACCACTTTGATGCCACTCTTAACTACCCAGGCTGCACCGTTGAGAATCCTGGGATTTGTAGTGTTGTAAGATTTTTTATTCTCTTCCTGAGAGCACTAAAAAAGACCTAGGGATTATTCTTGATCCTAAGTTGAACATGAGCCAGCAGTGTGGTGCTGCAGCAAAGAAGGCCAATGCTATTTTAGCCCACATTAATAGAAACACAGTTTCTAAGTCAAGGAAAGTCATAGTCCCCCTATATTCTGAGCTGGTCAGGCCTGATCTGGAGTCCTGCATTCAGTTCTGGGTGCCTCCTTTTAAGAACGATAGAGGCAAGCTGGAGCAGGTTCAGAAAAGGGCAACAAGGATGATAAGAGGTACAGAAAGCCAAACCTATGAGGAGAGGCTGGAGGAACCGAACATTTTCAGCCTGCTGAAGGGAAGGCAGAGGGGGGAAAAGATGGTCCTCTTTAAATACCCCAAGGGCTGCCCCAGAGAGGAGGGGGTGGGCCTGTTCTCTGCTGCCCCAGAAGGTACAGTTAGAGGAGGGCAGACTTTTTATTAAACACCAGAAAGAACTGCTTGGTGGATGCCTTCAGAAAGAGGCTGGGCAGCCCCCCGGCTGCTGGGGGAGGGGGCTCCTCTCCCTGGAGGTCCTGCACCGTGAAGGAGCTTGCTCTGGGGCGCTCTTCCAGCTCTATGGTTCTGTAATTCTAAATCCCAGGATTCTGCTGATGGCAGTCAGGATAGATTAGAGTGGGATCAAAGTGGTCTAACTGTCTAGTGTGAAAGAGACCCAGTGGATCGGGCAAAAAGGTTTCTTTCCACTCCACCAAGCCCTTGTTGGAAATTACGTATAAAACAACAGTGACAGATGACTGGGATAAATGAAAAACAGCAACTTCAGCCTCTTAGTGATTTTGCAGTTATTTTTGTGATAACAGAAACCTTCTTGTATTGCATGCTCTCTGCATTTTGGCTTGATCAGCAACAAATTATGCAAAAATGAATACCATTTCTCTCTTTCTTTAATCAATAAAATTATTTTTAGCCTTTCTCTGGGGTCCTCGCAGTTGTGTTGTGTGCCTTCAAGTTCTTTCCCACTCATGGTGGCTCTAAGGCAAAGCTATCAAAGGGTTTTCTTGGCAAAATTTGGTCAGAAGAGGTTTCCCGCCATGGCCTTCCTCTGAGGCTGAGAGAGTGTGACTTTCCCAAGGGCACCCGGGGATTCCCTCGGCTGAATGGTGCCACTCACTTGGAGGTACAGGTTATTTTTCCCCAGTGATGCAGACTCGAGTCGATTGACTCGGGCTTAAGTCGTTTCAGTGACTCAACTCGGACTCGGCTCAGAAATAAACGATGCACTGACTCGACTGGAGACTTGCAATATTTTTAGTGACGGAGCTGCTGCCCGTGGTTCGGTAACGTAACACGTCCATGCAGAAGCCTTAGGACTTTGCACATCTCCTTTGGCCTCCCGGTCACAGGACAATCTGTCGAAGCCCAAAGCGCGGGCGCATTTCTCGGAGGGGAAGAGCACAGGGGGAGGCAAGGGGCTTGAGGCAGGGCTGAGGTCTGCTCGGCAGCCTGCGTATCCCAGGAGCCTTCCAAAACTTCTCCTAAGAGCAGAAGGCAAGACTCCCCGAGTCTTCCTTCTAAAGCTTTTGCGGCTTCAGTAATGGGGAGTAAGAAGGATCCTATTCCCCACTTCCGAAGCTGCAAATGCAAAATTACAAATGTGGAGGGCCAAGTCTGCTTAAATGGTTAAAACTGACTTTATCTGACTCTGTCCAGAAATTCTGGAATAGAGGTTGAGCTATAGGTTGAGGTTGAGGACTTGAGACTTGACTTGAAAGTGTCTTCAAGGACTTGAGACTTGACTTGAGACTTCAAGGCAGATACTTGAGAGTTGACGAGGCTTGGAGTAAAAGACTTAAATACATCACCGTTATTCCCAAAAGTGAAGTGGTTAGAACCCGAGACTCCTAGAGCTGGAAGAGATGCCCCAAAGGCCATCCAGTCCAACCTCCTTCTGCCCTTCAGGAAGACTCAATCCAAGCCCTCCCTTTTGAGAGACGGCCCTCCAGCCTCTCTTTAAAAACCTCCAAAGAAGGAGGCGGCGCCACGACACTCCACGCAGGCAGCAGCAATGGATGCCCCTGTATTTAAGCTGCTCTTCCCGTCAGGATGTTCTTCCTCACATTTAGGTGGGCTCTCTTTTCAAGAAGTACGAAGCCATTGCGCCACAAGGTCCTAGCATTTGGAGCAGCAGAAAAGAGGCTTGCTCCATTGTCCCTGTGAGATCCCTTCCAAAATTTAACCATGGCTCTCAGTTCTGAGTAAGAGTCAAGGGATAGAGTTCGGAGGCTGGGTCGGCTGAGCCGCCTTCAGGAGGGCGATCTCGAGGGAATGTAGGTTGGCCTCGAGGGGTTCCTCATCCATGGTGGCTGAGAGGATGTTGCCCCGGGAGCCTGGGGTGGGCCATATTTCCCTCAGGACATCAGCTGCATCCTTTCTTGTTGCTCGGGAGGGCTGGAGGCGGGGGGTCTGGAAACTGACCCTCTGCAGTCTGGGGACGCGAGTCTGGCCTTGGACGCTTGGACCTCCCTGGCGCAAAGGAACGGGGGCTGGCCGGGGTGGGAGAGAGAGAGAGAAGGGGGGGACTCCAGCAGGAGGGAGGGGCTTCCTTCTTCGCCTCCACTCCCCCGTGGCCCCCCAGCATGAGGGGCTTTCCTCCCCTCCTGCAGGGACGCTCCTGGATGGGCGACCAAGAGACGGTTGTGGCAAAAGCCTCCCTTTCTCTGCCCGGCCACCGATGACGATGACAGGCCCGCGGGCTCTGATTGGCTGAGCTCAGGTCTCAGCTCCCAGGAGGGGAAGAAAAGGGGCCCGCCGGGACGGCGCCGCCAGGCTTGGAAGGTCCCCGGGGCAGAGACCCAAAGGGCGGGAAGGAAGGAAGGAGAAGAAGGGCGGGGAGGAGGCGAGGCGAGGCGACGGAGGCCCGCCGGGTCCCTGTTTTACGGTCCGGACTGCCTTTTAAGGGCTAAGGAAAACTTCACGCCACAATAACTGTTCTCGCCTCCATGTCCTGAGAGGATTCTTTGCCATTTTTCTCGCAAGGGGCTTGAGTGGCTGCTGCTCCTTGGAAGGCGGGCCACAGCCACGCTCGCTGCTGCCCCCCTCCCGCCCCCCCCAGCAAGCCAGGCTGAGCCCCCTCCCAGCCGCCGGACGAGGACCCGGGCCCAGGTCTCTGGGTTTTCTCTTTGGTTTGGGCCCCTGGAGCCCTTTCCGTTCCCCAGGCACCGGATTTTGGTCCTTCAGCTCCCGCAGGACGTGGCTGACCGGGGGGAGGCAGGAGAGAGAGGAACAAATTGCACTCTGTCCACGCTCGGGGCCACACCTTCACTCCCTTTCTTCGCCACCCCACGCCCACCCAGGCGGTCCGCGGTCCCTCTCTAGGGAGACTTCGCTGGGAAAAAATCTCGCCCCCGCTCCAGCTCTGGCCCCGCCCCGTCCTCCTCCCAGCCAATCTGCTGAGAGAGCGCCTGTGACGTCACCAGGTGCCGGCAGACTCCGGCTGAAGACGGAGCTCAGGAGGACTTTGACGGGATGCTCCCGAGAACTCCGAAACTCTGCGCATGCTCGGGAGAATTCTCTCCTTTCCAGCCAGACACACTTCTGGCCACGGATTCCAGCTCTGGAAGCTGGCTGGAAGTTCTGACAAAACGCGCCGCCCTCTGCAATGGCCCGGTTGAAATGGGACCCCCAGGACCCCACTGGTGGCTCCGCTGACCGAGCCCCCCTTGGGCCGGGAGCTCAGGCGGTGGGGTGGAGGGGGCAGAGTCCTCTTGTGGGAACAGGCCTGGGCAAAGGAGCCCAGCTGGGGGTGAGAGGAGGTGTGAGGAGGGGCCAGGGGATAGACAGGTGGGTCCCACTGTTGTTCTTGTGGTCATCGCTAGCTGCATCTGACAGCCAGTGTGTTGTAGCTGTTTGAGTATTGGACTGGGACTCAGAGAAACCAGGGTTCAAATCCCTGATCGCATTTACCTTCTTTGCTGCAGCATCACACTGCTGGCTTAGGTTCAACTTAGGATCAGCAGTAATCCCAACGTCCTTTTCACATGACCTACTGCTGAGCCAAGAATTCCACCTCATACCTGCACATTTAGTTTTTTTGCCCCAAAATGTAGAATTTTGCACCTGTATCTGTTGAATTTCATTTGTTAATTTCAGGCCAACGCTGGGAGAATTAGAGGGTATATATGTGTGGTGTCGCAATTTGAATGTAGACCATGACTCTGGAGACCAGGGTCCCAATCCCTGCTCACCCATGGAAATCCACTAGGTGACCTTGGGCAAGTGCCACTTTCTCAGCCTCAGAGGTAGGCAGATTCCACCCCTCCCTGGTGAACAAATTTGGCCAAGAAACTCCTGGCAAAGGGCTGCCACAGACAGACAGTGCGGTGAGTGTGGTTTCTGTAAACTCTGGGTAAATCACACGCTCTCAGCCTCAGAGGAAGGCCATGGCAGACCTGTTTGAAAGATACTTGGCCTAGAAAATCTGTAACTCAGAGTTGACTTGACAACACACAACAACAACAGCAACACTGATCTCATTGGATTGCCTGCTGGAGAAACAGAATGCTGGAGGAGAGAGGCCATGTTGGTCCCATCAGGATTTTCTCTGAAAACCCCCCTCCTTGGTGGCTGACTAGAAGAGATTCCAAATCTCCCGAGGGTTGGAGGGGATCAGAGCTTTGCACAGGGAGAAGCTAAGCGCCCCCCCCCCCAAAACACAGGGTAACTTTCTTCAGCTAGGCAGCAAAAGGAAGGAAGACCCTTGCAAATATATTCCACCCTTAGCATATATAGGCACATGATGAAGGCAGTATTTGAGGCCCCCTGCAAGAGAAGGAAAGCCTCTCAGGGGCCACAGGAGGGTCACTCACCCCTCAACTTGCCCCCGTCTTCCATCTGCCTCCTCCCCGTCTCTTCAGTCCACCTCATCCTGGCAGGAGAGAGGATGCTGTGGGTGGACGGGGTCAGGTTTCACCACCCCACAAACTAAGTCGCCCCCAGCAAGCATTCAGAGGAAGGGAAAGAGAGAGAAACAGGACCAGATCCAAGCACTGTTGTCAGCCAAGAGCAACGCCAACCTTCCTCCCAATCAAAGTCTGCTTCAGTTTCCCATTTGCCCCCCCAGGGAGCCAAGACAACCTCCCCCTTCTCATGCACACGCGCGCGCGCACACACACACACACACACACACACACAAAGAGAAATTGGGAGCCCTGGAGGGAGCCCTTGGAGGTGGCAGAGGGATGTCAACTTCCTCTCAAAGCTACACCCCCAAATGCCCCCTGTCATGGGCTTCCAGGACTTAGACTCAGACTCAGAGTCTGAGACAGCACAACCTGCTCTGAGCCCTGGCCCAGAGACCATAAGAGCAGCACCTACAGAGCAGACAGTACTCCACCCACCCAGAGACAGAACAGGGGGCAGTGCCAGCCCCAGCAGAGACCCCTGCTCATTCTGACATGGAGAATGACTTACCAATACCCACGTTCACCCAGCATAGGCACCAAAAGGGTCTCCTATGCCGCTCCCAGTGAATTTATGCCAAACAACAATTAATCAAGCACCAGATGTGCTGATCTCTGAACCTATAAGAGTGGAGCCATTCCCCTCCAGATCTTGTCGGTGATTAACTGACTATTTCTCTGGCCATGCTTGCATTTGCTTCCCTTGCCTGTTATTCTTGCCTCCAACTTGTGTTTATATCGTCTGCCTCTGATTTATAGACCTTGCTGGGACTGTTATTTGTTTCTCATTTGTAAGACTGCTTCTTTGCTAAAGTAAACTGACTAATTACTTTGCTGCTTGAACCTCTTGCCCTGTGTGTTATCAGCTGCCTCTGGCTCCCAGCCCAGACTGAGCGTGGACACCCCCCACAGCTCAGGCCTCCCTGGGAAAGGGTCCCCCTGGCATTCTGGTTCTGGCCCTGCAAAGGTCCTCCTGGCTGCTGGTGGAAGCTGGGCCTCCAGGTGCGAGGGGGAGCCTGGGAGGAGGTCCAAACTGCCACCCAAACCTTCAGGGAGGGGACTCCCACCCAGCACAGGGGGAGCCCCAGGACACTGGGTGGCAGACCCTGGAAAAGAGATACCCTGTCAGAGTGCAGCTTCCAAAACGCCCCCAGGGAAGCATCAAAGCTGGTTCCACCCCCCACCCCCCACTGCATAACACAAACCTTTCCCCCAGCTCTGGGTTCAGGAGCAGACCTTTTGCTAACAGGCTGCAAACAGATCTACAAGATGCCCCACTCCTTAGCCGGCTCTCTCCTGAATCCTGGAATTAGAGGCAATTATTATTTTTGTTATTAACTTTATTTATTTGTTTGTTCTTTTATGCTGCCAAGGTAGCTGCAATTTCTGGTGAGCCCCTGAACGGATGACCCCCCCCCAAGAGCCCCCAGTCACCCGCAGCCCTGCTCACACATCCCATAATACCATATGTAGGGAGGACCAGGCTCTGTGTTCTGTTGGGCCACAAAGGGAAGCCATTTTGAGAGGAGGAGGCCGGGGGGGGGGGAGGAGAATTAAGGGAGGGGCAGAAGAGGAGGAGGAAGAAGAAGAAGAAGAGGAAGTGAAGGGGAAGGGGAAGGGGAAGAGGAAGAAGACTAAGATGAAGAGGAGACCAGGAGACCCTTTGCCTGGGCTGGACTTTTTGTTCCAAATCCAGGCGTTTTGTCCCATCTGGAGGACACCCAGGGGCTCCACTGGCGGATACGGACTCAACACACAAGTAAACATTGTGGATACAATGGGTCTACTCCAGGGGGATCCAGATCTTTGCCTTAAGTTGCCATCAAACGCATCCCTAGTTTAAACGGAGATCAAAAACCACTGAAAACACAGGCCCAAATGTAAATTTTATTCATCCCCTTCCCCAGAAGTACACAAAACAACCATCAAAAGCAGAGTTAGGGCTGCAGAGATTCCCCCTGGAGCTTTTTCAGAAGAAAAGCGGTCTTTCCACCAATTCAGACAGGCAGACTAGGAGACGGACCACTCCATGAACCTGAGAGATAAAACTCGAGGGAACTTTTCAGCAACTATAGCCTCACCCAATAAGAGGGAAGACCAGGATGAACTGGATTCCCAAGATCCAGAGGAAGGAAATGAGCAAAGAAACAGGCTCTGGGCGCTGTGAGGCCCATCACGCTCCCTGGCCAGGAGTCTCTCTCTCACCCCATCCCACAAACAGAGAGGGGGGGAAGCAGGATCAACCCTTTCTGAACCAGGGGCCACAGAGGGCAGGGTGCGGGCCATTCAGTGCCTGGGATTATGGCACTCACACTTTAGCTCCTTAGTAAGACAGATCTTCCACGCTACACCTCCCTGGCTCTGAGAATAACTTTGGTTCCCTGGCTGGCAGATTTGAAAGGAGTTCCTTAGGACTTCTGGGAAGAAGAGGTCAAAGGGGGATGCTTATTAGGGAATGGTGGGTTGGGGGGGGGTTCCGTGTCACAATTGGGTGCAGTGCCAGGCCTCTCCAAGGGATCATAGAATACTAGAGCTGGAAGGGATCCCCAAGGGCCATCTAGTCCAATCCTCTTCTGCAAGACAGGAAGACACAATCAAAGCCCACCCTTTGACAGACGTTCATCCAGCCAAAACACCAACACACACAATTGCTATAAGTTTAGCTTTATTGGTGGCAATAGATTCAGCCAATGATTTATAGCAGAGAAGCATCCTGGCCCTTTCGCTGGGGGTGGAGGTGCAGCTTCCCCTCACAGCCAAGGGACACTAAGCAACTAATTCTACCCAGACTGCCTATGGCTGGCAATTCCCCATGGCTGACAAAATAGCTAGTGCGCTTTGCCCCCACCAGCAAGGCTGATGGGACTTCTCAGGATTAGAGAGTGCAGAAGCCAACAAAGAAAACCAAACTGTGCAAGCAGGACTAATTCATCCCATCCTCTTCATGGAAACGCGAACGGTGCAACCAGGTCCACTTCCCCCAGTCTGTTCCCAGCCTTCCTCTCTGTTTTCATAGGCTCAGATTGCCAAGCAAATGCAAAAAGTACGACTAATACAAAGGGACACTTTTATGCAACTAGACAGCAGTTAATGTTTGGCCACGATGCCACAGTGATGGACTCCAAAACCCATCGTCCTGGAGGCAGAGGCCAGCCCACTCCAGAGAGGGAGGAATTTACAGCCCCCTCATTGCCCAGCAGAGCAATCAGCAGGTTCTCCCAACAGATTCCAGCAGGGAAGCATCTTGGCAAGGGGTGTGAGTGCGAGAGAGGCCCAGTAGGGCCTTGCGGGAAGAAGCTGGCAGAGGGGGAAAGCAGGCCGCCATCCACACCTTGGTTACCTGGAAAAGAAAGAAGAATGTGTCACCCTCATCACCTCACCAGTGGCCAGCAGATGGAGATATTCCTGAAATCTGGTGGCACCAGCTTGTGAGCATATAACGTCTACATTTTGAAAAAGGGCAACTAGTTCCCCTAACAGTCAAGCTGTCCCCCCCCCCATATATATCTGGGTCCCATGCCCATGTATTTGATGAGAGTGGAGTCAGGTGCACAGAGAAGGAACAGATAAAGAGGTATCCACATGGACACATTCGTGGACTATGTGGAGTCCCTTGGGACACAGACGGCTGAAACCGCTCACAGCTCATGTCCGCTGTGCCAAGTGGAGATTCGGATTCTGGTCTCCAAGAGCCTCAAACAAACCTCGACACCATGCTGGCTCTCCATTCAACAACAGGTACAGGAGGGATTTCCAGGTCTCCCTCTGCCAGTCCCACACAAAACAGGTGACATCTGGCGGACTGGGGGCCAGTGCTGAGACCTGAGCCTCCCTCTGGACAGAATGAGGCCGCCTGCCCTCCCTCTGCCTGGGGGAAGCAATCTGGGGGGAGCCTTGGACTTCTCAGATCTTTGGGATGCTCTTGGAGTCCCCTCAGAGATGTCCCTGCCCTTCCTCTCCCCTAGTGCTTGTGGGCCCCTCCTAGTCAGGCTGGGTTTCCCTGGGGTCACCTCTGAGATACCGAAAAGAAAAATGCATTTGGACTCACAGGCCTCCACCTCTGCCGGTCTGATGGTTGCCATTGTGGTTCATCCGCCTGGCCTTGAAGAAGAGGAACGTGCCAGCCATGATGCCCAGGACGCCATAGCCCAAGCCCAGGCCACAGAGCACGTTCTCCATCATCTCCGGGGTGGGAGCTAGCTCCTGGGGGTCTGGGAGGGGAGGAAAACACAGGACGGGCTCAGGGTCAGAAGGGCATCCCTTCGTCCATCCATCCACCTGTCTCTCTTCTTGGCTGAAGAGAGAGTCCAGTCTTTTCTCCACCTCCAGCTCCTGAGTCTCACTTCCTTTTGCCACATCAGTCTGAGGCTCTGAGTTTTCCCTCTTCCAGTCCCTGGGTGATGTTCTATCAACTTTTCCGAAATATATGGCCATCTGTTGGGAATGCCTTGATGGGTGTTCCTGCAAGGCAGGGGATTGGACTCGATGGCCCTTGAGGTCTCTTCCAACTCTATGATTCTATGATTCTATGAAAAGTAAACCACAGGCTGAAAACCTGCTGGTGATGAATGGTACTCAAGTGTGTGGGGGTTTTTTGTTTTTGTTTTTTTCAGATGGATATCCTTGCATCCTTTCCAAAACCTCCCTGTCCAAAAGTCAGTAGGTACAGAGGGAGAACTCTATGTATGTTTGTTGGACCAGCCAGGGAGTGATGGGAGAGGCCATTCAGAGGAGGAAGAAGTGGCTGGTCTAGGCTGCGAGGGGAAGTGAAACCAGCATGCTTGTCCTGACTGGTGCTCACCCTTGTTTCCCTTCCCCTCACAGCCAAGACCAACCATTTCTTCCTCCCCTGAGATGGTGTCTGCCCCCCTTTCTCCCGTAGCAGACTGTTTGGACTTAGAGGCTGCCAGGATTTGGTGGGGAGGGCATGGAGCTGCATAGAGAAAGCACTACCCTTCGCCTCGACCATTCCCTCTCAGCACCATTGTCACCAATGGATGGGCTTGTGTGACCAAATACAACACATCAAGCAAATTACAGGCATAGAATTTAGCACACCCTGAGAATTCCACCTCTTCTTAAGACAAAACAGAAGAGAAATGCAGGTTACTAGACCTCAGGGCAAAGCTGAAAATTAAAACTGGGAGAAGATTGCTTAGGAAGAATCTGAGTGGCTCTTTACTCTCTCCCACAGCTATCAAAAATGGAACATATCAAACAGAGATACAACTATGCTTAATTTCCATGAATGGGTCAGATCCTAGAGGTTTGTTCTGCTCAGCACACAATCTAGATTTCTAATTTTTACAAGACCAGGGAAGGCTGGATCGAGTTGACTTACACCAGATCTTGGTCCGGGGCTCTTGGAGACCCCAGTGCTCCTCTCGGCAGGTGTAGATGTCCCCTTCCTGTGCGACAAAGGGCAGGTAGGAGAACTTCTGGAAAGTGAAGTCCACACTGCGGTAGAAGCCCGTCTCCTGGACTCCCTGGGAGACCTCCTCCCCATTCTTCAGCCAGGTGATGTTCAGCACTGGAGGAGAGAACTTGTCCACAAAGCAGATGAGGATGTTGGGGTCCCCCAGCTCCATGGGGTCTTTGGGGTACACAGTTGCCCAAGGAGGAACTGAGGTAGAAGGATGAGGTTAATGACCCTTCAAGTCCAAAGCTGCCCTCCTTCCCAGAAGGACTCTGCCTGGTCTGTATGGGTAGCCCCTCTCAGGATGCTGCTCCAAGGGAGAAGGACAGATCCAAGCATGTCCCTTCTTTTCCCATCATATCAATAGTCTAGCTCCCCAACCTTTGGCCCTTCAGATGTTTTGGAGTCCAGCTCTGAAAAGCCACACCCAGCAAGACTGAGGGTCCAGAATTCTAGGAGCTGGAGTCCAAAAACTATGAAGGGTCAACTCATAAGAAGACTTCGAAGGGCAGCTGTGAAGGAACAAGGCACAATCCTCAAGTGTGAAGACACAGCATTGAATACCAAAGTCAGGACTAGTATTACTAGATTCTACCTAGGGACAATGAAGAAAGTGGACCTGAAGAGAACTGGCTCCTTTGAAATACGATGCTATAACGAGGTCTTCATAAGTGCAATTCTTGCTCCAAAGAGGGGTTGGCTACTAACCACCCCACCCCACCTTCTGGCATGTGAGTTCAGAGGGCTTATTTCCTTTTCCTATGGGGCAGCTTCATTCCTGCATTGCAGGTGAACTGGAAAAAGTCTTAAGGGGGTCAGAGACTCAGGTTCCTTTAAAAAATTCTCCCTCCCTCCCTCCAGCTTTGGCTACCACCTGGCATAGGCCATGAACGCCCCTTTGAATGGAGGGAGTGTTTCACCTCAATTGGGCAGCCAAGCATTCACAGGTCTGTGGGGGTCCCAGGCAAAATATGAGAGAATGCTCCTGTGCCTTTAATGATTGTGGTGTTGATGTTGTGTGACCTCAAGTCATTTCTGACTATGGGAACCCTAAGGAGAACCTATCACAGGGTTTTCTTGGCAAGATCTATTGAGAGGGGATTGGCCTCCATTGCCTTCTCCCAAGACTGAGAGAATGTGACTTGCCCAAGGCCACTCAGAGAATTTCCATGGCCAAGCAGGGATTCAAACCCTGGTCTGTAGAGCTATAGTCCAACACTTCAATCATTCTGGCTCTAGGGTTGCGCACAAGGGGGGATTTCAGCAGCTTTTGCTTGTCCAGTAACTGGGGAACCGGCCATAAGCATCTGTGCAAAGTTCTTCTTCCGCCCAGCCATGAAAGGGACTGCAACTGGGACAGCCAGCCATCAGGACGGAGGGAACTGGGAATCATAGAATCATAGAAATGTAGAGTTGGAAGAGACCCCAGGGGCCATCCAGTCCAACCCCCTGCCATGCAGGAACACCCTCAAAGCACTCCCGACAGAGGGCCATCCAGCCTCTGCTTAACTGTGAAGGCTGGTGCTGGTGATACCTCAGCAGCAGACATGATGGCTCAGCAAACCTTTGGGATGGTTATGGCTACTTGTGGGGATGCCTGAGGGGGCCGCAACTATCTGTCCTACAGGGCGTTGCCAGAGTGAAACCTGGGGGGGGGGGCACTTCTCTGCTTATTCCCGCAGGGCTGCTTCTTAGCTGGTGGGGCCCACGATCTCCTCTTCCACACAAATAGAGGAATGTTGAGGAGCACAATAGCTATGTCCTGACTTCCACCTGGCAACTCTTGGACCCCAGCGGAGACAGGGGAGGGGGCTGCAGAGAGAGGATGGGAAAGAAGAGGAGGAGGAGCCCCTTGCGTGTGTTGGGGGGGTACCGTTCTGGGCCTGAGTCCGGTTGGTGTGCTTCATCAAGGTCTCCAGGTTGGTCTTGGTGGTGGACAGGTAGGCCAGCAGCCCCTGCTCCTCAAAATCAGCGAAATGGGAAAAGTCGGGGAGTCGCCAGACCTTCTGCCTGTGCTCCCAATCCATGCGGATGATCTCCTCTTTGTTGAAGTCAACGAGGGCCTCCCCAGAGTCCCTCTCCTTGGCCCCCCCCGGCCGCCTCCTGCGGAGGGAAGCTCTCCTGGAAGAACACCAGGTGCCGGTGCGTTTCTGGAACTGCGGGAAGGAAGAAAGAGGAAGGGAGGGAGGGAGGGAGGAAGGAAGGAGGTCTGGTTGAGCGGCGTCGCAGAAGGCACCCAAAAGCCCGCCACCGCCCTCTGCTGTCACGGCCTCCTCCATGAAGGGGTCCCCCTTTCTCCCCCCTCCTCGCTCTCGGTCCCGGGGGAGCTGGACTCTGCCCCGCGGAAGACCCCGGCCCTCTTAGGACCCGAGAGGGCCCCCGGAGCCCTCTCCCCTACTCACCGCTGACCCCGCCGGCAACCCCGGCCAGGGCGAGGAGAAGGCACAGGGCCCAGGGGCCGCGGGGACGGGCGCCCTGCGCTCTCGCCGGGGCCATCTCGGCTCCTCCGCGACGAAGGGACTGGCAGGCAGGCCGGACGGAGCGAGGCGCCGGAGCCCGAAGGCGAGGATGGGCCTGGCTGGAGTCCGGAGGGGCTCCTCCTGCCCGCCCGGGGCGAGCGGCTGCGGGAGGAGCGAGGGGCAAAGTGGGGGCGGCGCAGCCGATGCGAAAAGCGCGGCGGCGGCGGCGGCGGCGAGGCTGTTGCCAGGGGAAGGCGCCCCGCCGGGGGACGCAGCGGGAGATAGGCTCCGCCGGGCCCGGCCAGGGTGGGCGAGAGGTTACTTAGGGAAGAGGGCGGGGGAGGGGTTAGTAGAAGGTCGACCGAGGAAGAATTATGGGGAGATATTGGGCTATGTGGCCACCATACGCCCAGAGATGGCGGAACGTAGGGGGCTGGCTTGTCAAACTCTTGTGTCCAGCCCAAAGGGATAAATTGACCGCCCCGATAAGGGAAAAATCGGTGCCCACCTTTACGAAAGACCGGGAACCATTTATGCACTTTTTGCGAGGGGTACAATATTATCAAGATTACGGTAGGAGTTGAGAATTAGTGGAGCCAGCGCGGCGTAGTAGTTCGAGCGTCGGAGTGGGACCCAAAAGACCCGAGTTCGAATCCCCTTTGCTCGGCCCTGAGAACACCTTGGGTGACCTTGGACAAAGTCACACTCTCTCAGCCCCAGAAAAGCCCCGTGGTAGGTTCGCTTTCCTATTGCCGTAAGTCGGAAACGACTTGAAGGCAGACAAGAACAAATTGCTGGAAAAGCAGCAGTGAAAGGGCATTTGTTTTTAAAAAAAGGAGGGGAGGGAGGGTCCCGTTCAGAGAAAATCCCTTCCGTGGAAAGGAGGCCGGTCTCCTGCGACCGCAAGGGTGGCATCCAAGCGGGAATGCCGGCAGCAGGGCGCTACCGGCCGTGTAACCAGGGAGCGAGGCCGAGGAAGCTGGAAGCGGCGGAGGCGAATCGAGACCGGCAGCAAAGCCGGCAAAACCTCCGGCAGCCGCCCCGCATTCCGTTCCCTGCGTTTATCAGCGTGCTGGGAAAGTTTCCTGGAGTTCCCTGCCCGGCGACTGATGACGTTGAGCAGCCTTCGGGGGCCGAAGTTTCTTCCCTCGGCGGGGCTGAGCCCGGCGAGCCCCTGTTCGAGGCTGGGGTCGGAGGAGGACGGCTCGGACCTTCGCCCGGGGAAATCGTCACCATGGTGGGCTCTGCGGGGGCCCTGCTCGCGGCGGGGCTGGCGGCGGCGGCGGCGGCGGCCGGAAGCCTCGGGGGAGCCCCCAGGTGAGGAGAGATTCGCCCCTGAGAGCGGGAGGGTGAGGAGCGAAACCTTTGGCGGGCGAAGGCGAAGAGCGACTCAGATTTGGGGTGGGGAAGAGAGAAAGCGCCATAAAAATCGATGCGGGCGACTGGCGGTTCGAGCGATGAACTGGGACTTTGGAGCCCCGGGTTGGAATCCCCGCCCAGCCTCGGAGACCCACTCTCTCGGTCCCACAGGAGGGCCGGACTCCTCGAAACCAGTTCCTGCCAGGCAAGTTCTGCCTTGGGGTCGCCTTGAGCGGGGGACGCCTGGAAGGGACACGGGAGCAAGGCTTTGGCGCTCGTCGCCGCCTTCTCCCCGCTCAGTGCCGAGCTCTGCCCCGCCGAGCTCCTCAAACGGGTCCTCCGGGATCACGGCGGGGCGGCCCAGGGCTCCCGGCCGAGAAGCCTCCGAGGAAAGCGGGGGTGCGGGTTGTATTTGGGGCGGGGGAGGCAGCCGCTTCAGGGGCCCTCCCGACCCCCGACCCCTTCGTACCCCCGCCTTCGTTCTCTCTTCCAGCCCATTTCCTGTTCCAGTTTGAGGGCGAGTGCCTCTACCTCAACGGGACGGAGCGGGTCCGCTGGGTTGTCGGGTGGCGCTACGACCGGCAGGAGTTCGTCCGCTTCGACAGCGACCTGGGCCGGTGCGTGGCCGTCACCCCCCTCGGGGAGCCCGACGCCCGAGCCTGGAACGGCGACCCGGCCCTCCTGCAGCGCGCGCGGGCGGACGTGGACCGCGTCTGCCGGCGCGACTACGGGATCTTCGAGCCCTTCGACCGCTCCCGCCGAGGTGGGTCCCCGGTGGGTCCGGGAACTGGGGCGGGGGAGACCATAAAGCGCCTCCTTCGCCTCCGATGAAGGAAGGAAGCGATGTCAGAGTTAGTTCAATTGTGTTTTAACTTTTGCATTTCGACTTTTTTAGTGGTATTGCGTTTTTCAAACGTTATGTGCCACCTTGAATCCCACGCTGGGAGAAAAGCCAATATAAATAAAATAAATAAAATAGTGTCGCTGATTCCTCCCTTCCATCCGTACAAACCGGAGGGCAGGGAACAGTTTTGTTGTTCTTTTATTTATAAAGCACCATATAAATGAAGACATGATGATGATGGTGATTATTATTAATAATAATAATGATGATGATGATGATGATGATGATGGATTCTGGGTCCCTGTTGCCAGTGATGTTTTCAGTCTAGCACACGACCGTCCTGTTTTGCCGAGATTTTATTTTTTATTTCTCTTACTTATTTCATTTGTATGCCACCTTTCTCCCAGAGAATCTTTTATTTATTTGTTTGTTTGTTTGTTTGAATAAAGTATTTCTGCATTGCCTCCCAGCCCAGAAGGACTCCCAAGTCAATAAACAAAAACCAGCTAAAGCAATACATAGATGAAAACATTTTAAAACAAATTAGAATAGTCTTTAAAAATTCCAAAAATCAGTCTAGAAACAATCCAGTTTAAAAAAAACACCTCAGCAATAACATTTTAAAGGAAATTAAAAATTCCCATGTGGAACAGTACAAAATAATTTTAAAATGCATAAAGATAAAATAATAATAAATTATTTTATTTATTGTCAATTATAAAATAAATAAATAAATAATAAAAATAAAAATTAATTAATTAATAATTATTTAATAAAAATAATGCAGAACAAAATAATGTAAAAGACCCATCAGGTGGAAGGCCGAGGTTGAGGCAAATCCTGCACTCTGAGAGCAGCCATTCACCTGTTGGGACCCTCAGGAAAACAACGGCAAAGACAGCCACTGGCCCCCAAAAACCACGGTAAGGGGACAGGACCCCTCTCCCAGCCTGCACCAGCCTCCCCGCTTTTATAAGCAGGGCTCGGTGGGCAAAACTTGTTTAACTTTTAACTTTTTGCCCTCATCATGGGTCTTTAGCTGTACGGTACCTTATTTTAAATCTATGCTGTAAATCAATCCGGGTCACACATCAGGAGAAAGGAGGAGTATAAATTAAGCAGACAAATGAAAAAAGAAATAAATGAATTTTCCCCTTGAACTGCAAACAAAATTTAATGCAGGTTGAGGTGCTTTTCCTGAAGGCCAGAATGGATTCTGTCACTTTTGCTGGATGTCAGGAGAGATTCACAGAGAGTCCCTAACATGACCTTGGAATAACTCCTCCAGTTAAAATAAACTTTGGAAATAAAAGATTATCTCTGAATTGTTCTTTCCTGGTTATGAAAAAATATAAACAAAGCAGGTCAGAGTTAAATAAATGATTTTTTTTAAGTTTGTGTTAAAATGGAAGTAGCTTTTCATTTCATTGTTGTCTCCATTGCCCTGTGCTTTGTCTCACACACTTAATTCCAGTGTGGATCAGAGGTGGGGAGGTGGACTGGAAATCCCAGGAAGACCTTTATGAAACGAGGGTTAGGAGTTGGAAGCCTGTGCCTTGTGCTGTTACAGGGATCTGGGGATGCTTAGCTTGGAGAAGAGGAGGCGGAGTGGGGAGGCGATGGAGTCATCTTTAAACACCTGCAGGGGTGTCTTGTGGAAGATGGAGCCACCTTGTTTTCTGCTGCTCCAGAGACTAGGACAAGAACCAAGGGGTTCAAATGTCAATAAAAGAGATTCCACCTCCACATGAGGGAGACCTCTGGAGGTCCTTCAACAGAGTCACAGAGTCACAGAGTTGGAAGAGACCCCAGGGGCCATCTAGTCCAACCCCCTGCCATGCAGGAACACCCATCAAAGCATTCCCAACAGATGGCCATCCGGCCTCTGCTTAAAAACCTCCAAAGAAGGAGGAGACTCCACCACACACCCAGGCAGCATATTCCACTGCCAGACAGCTCTGACCGTCAGGAAGTTCTTCCTGAGGTTCAGGTGGAATCTCCTTTCCTGCAGCTTGAATCCATTGCTCCTTGTCCTAGTCTCTGGAGCAGCAGAAAACAAGCCTGCTCCCACCTCGACTTGACATCCCTTCAAATATTTAAACATGGCTATCATGTCCCCTCTTAACCTTCTGTTCTGCAGAATAAACATACTCGGCTCCCTAAGCTGCTCCTCATAGGGCTTCATGGCTTCCAGACCCTCTACCATTTTGGTTGCCCTCCTCTGGATATGTCACATATTTTAAAATGCCCCAGAGGAAGGTGGGGGGTCAATGAAAGAACGGGTGGTTATGGGAAGCGTGCCTTTGGTGGATAGGAATGAGAGCCCATCTGGGTGGGGTAACTGTGTGCTGGACCAGTGCCTCCCTCCCTGCTTTGAAGTTTGTGTGACCACCTCTCCTTCCCTAAGGTTCCCTCACCCACCCTCTTTTTCCCCCTCCAGTTCAGCCCAGAGTGAAGGTCCCCTCTTCCCAGGATTCCACTCCTCCTTCATCCTCCCCTCAAAACACTCTGCTGATCTGTGACGTGGATGGATTCTGGCCCTCAGAAATCGAGGTCAAGTGGTTCAGGAACGGGAAGGAGGAAGAGGGGCCCAAGGTCATGACCACAGACCTCATCCGGAATGGGGACTGGACCTTCCAGATCCATGTGATGCTGGAAGCAAAGCCGGAGCGGGGAGACGTCTACGCCTGCCAGGTGGAGCACGCCAGCTTTGCCGCTCCTGTCCGAGTCCAGTGGGGTAAGTGTCCCAGACCTCCTTACAACCCACGACCATAACTGTCTTCTTACACTTTTGGGCCAAGGGCTCCAAGAGATGACTCAGAGGGGCTGGCCCCAATCCCACCCCTTTCCTCCTCTGAAGGCTCCGTCTCTTCTCTTCAGAACCCCAGTCGGACTCTGCCAGGAGCAAGATGTGGACGGGCGTCATGGGGATCGTAATGGGGACAGTCTTTTGGGTAGCAGGACTCTTTCTCTTCCTCAAGAACAAGAAGGGTGAGTCCCACGCAGAAACGGTGTCCCTCTGTATGTGACTGGACACAGGCGGAAGCTCTGCCCCTTCCTGTCCTCAGGCAGAGGTTTTGGGGGGGCTGTTCTGTTTTCTTCACTGTTAGAGAGAGAGAGAGAGAGAGAGATGAGAGGCATCCATGCCTCAGATGCAGGGAGTCTTTCTTCTTTTAGCCTCAGAGCGGTCAGGGACAGGCACCTCTTCAAGAGTACCAAATCAATCAATCAATTTATTGATACCCCGGCTTTCCCAGCATCTAGCTAAAAACATGAGGAGAAAGCTACAATTAAAACAATAATTAAACTGCACAATGAAAACCACAGATCCTGATTATACCTCTGCAGTGAAGTTTCCATCTGCCATCCAGGAGGGGAGTGGGATGGGGACTTTAAATGCCTTTTTGGAGGGGGGAGTCCTGCTGATCCTGAGTGTGTCCTTCTGTCTTTTCCAGGAGAAGTCATCATCCAGCCACCAGGTAACTTTTCTCCCTTCTCTTCAACCCCTTATGGCAAGCACCTCCACCCCAGATTCATCTGCCCCCACTGCCCATGCCTGCTTAGGATGCCCCCCCCCAGAGTGTCACTGTGTGCTTTTCAGCCACTGTGTTCACAGGTGGGGGCCTTTGCAATGTGAAGAGGAAGAGGACAGATTTCCTCTGGCCATCACCCTCATTCTGCCTCCTGAGACCCCCTGAGCAAGCATTGAGGGAAGGAGAAGGGGTTGCATGGGGCTGAGAGCTTCTACCATGATGATTTCTCACTCACCCACCCATTTTGCAGCCAGCTAGAAGCTCCTCCTTTGGCACCCTCTCACCTCCTGCTAGTACTGTGAAAACACTTCCAAAGCCTGAGTCTCCCCACTTTTGTGCTCAAGTACGTCCCTTGACAGTCTCACTAGAGTTAACTGAACACCACTAAAGTGCATTGAGATGCTTTGTGGCGTTCTTCCTCCAAATGGCCAGCAGATGGATACAAAGCTGGAGGTTGAAGGAATTCTCTGGTAAATAGAGGATCTATCTTGGTGGGGATTTGGAAGCTTCTGAACCCTTGACTGTGGCTATTTTTTGGTTCATGTTATGCTAGAGATGGGGGGGTTCTTCTCCACATTTCTTCAACTGCCCACCACCACCACGCAGTCATGGATGCCTCTCTCCCTCTCCTTTCTCCTCTGCCTCCAACAGGGCTCATGGATTAGACCTCTGTGCCATGTCTAAATGCGGAGAAGCCTCCCCACTTCCAGCCAACAGCCCTGTCTTCTCCTTGCTCCAGTGGCGCAAACTTTGGAAGGAAAAGTCTCCTGCTCATAGAACAGCAACCTCTGACTCGTCTTCCCTGTCTCAAGCATGCCTCGGCTTCTGTCTTTTGCAAAAGGGCTGGGAAGGAGCATGGAAACCGGGAGTCTGTTGGTGTTTCTCTTTTATTTGTCTTGGTGATCACCTCCCACTTTGCCTGGGGTTTTGCAAAATGCCTCCCACCTCTGGCAACTGGGGCCACTAGGCGAATCACCCTCGGGGAGGCTGAAGGGTCCCTTAAACAGATAAGGGAGGGGCCTCAGCCCCCAAACTCACCATTCTTCAGGGAACTGCAGCAGCCCTTGGCAAGAAAAACCACAGCAACAACTGTGTTTTCCCTCTTCAGTTGCCCATGGAATAAATAGGTGTGCATATGTCTGTGTGTGGGGGGGCTACTTGGAGACTGTTGTCTGAGAATCATAGATTGGGAAGGGACCCTGAAGACCATTTAGTCTGAGAGGGGTCCATTGAACTTCTTCTTAAACCCCCCCCCCAGAACTGTAGAGCTGGGAGGGATCCCGAAGGCCATCTAGTCCAACCCCCTGCCAGACAGGAATGTACTGATAAAGCTCTCCTAAAAGATGCCCATCCACCCTCTGTTTAAAGTCCTTCAGAGACAGAAGGGTCCATCACCCCCCGAGGCTGTCTGTATTTCATTGTCAAGACATTCTTCCTCATGTTCAGATATAACTTCTTTTCATAGCACCATAAAATCCTAGTGTTGGAAGGTATGTGTACCCCAGGCAGGAAAGCACAACTAAATCAGGCCCAAGAGATGCCCATCCAGCCTCTCTTTAAAGACAGAGGCCATTTCCGCACTACACTCTTACAGCGCAATCATTCCACTTTCAACATCCTCTGGAATCTTGGGGTTTGCAGTTTCGGGAGGGGCCAGCCGGCCCCTCCCGAAACTGCAAACCCCAGGATTCCAGAGGATGTTGAAAGTGGAATGATTGCGCTGTAAGAGTGTAGTGCGGAAATGGCCAGAGACTCCACCACCCTTCAAGGCAGTCCGTTCCACTCTCAAACAACTCTAACAAGTCAAAACCTTCTTCTTAATGTGTAGGTGGGATCTCTTTTCTTGTGATTTGAAGCCACCAGTTCATGTCCTGGTCTCTGGAGCAGCCAAAACTTGATTTTCTTCCCCCAGATATTTAAAGATGGCTGCATGGCGTTCCCTTTCTCCATCTTCTCTCTTCTGGGCTCCCAAACTCCTCCAGCCATTCCTTATGGCGCTTTTCCTTTCAAAACCCTTTTAATGAGTTTTGCGAACCCCCTTTGGCAATTTTTAAGGAGCCTCCTTCAGCCGTGTTGCAAGAACTGCAGAAACAGCTGTATGGGATGTCAGCTTTTGAGCCTCCTCTCTGGGAAATCCCACCCCAAAGCCTTTTCCTGTGACCCTGGTTGGCCACTGGGTGTGAGTGACAAATGAGTGGACAGATGCACGGGGGTGGGTGGGTAGCAGATCAGTCCTAAAGAGGGGTTGAGGGGAGAGCTTTTGGGGTCCTTCTGTGGTTTTATGGGCCCCGGTGTGGTTTTTTCTCTTCCCCCTTTGGGATCAAGGCAGGAGTGAGATCAGCTCTTGCAGGACAGAGAATGGGGGGAGTGTCTCCAGCTCCCCCTTTCTGGACTGGTCCCTGGGAGGACGGAATGGGACAGACATCCATTCAGAAATAATTCACATTATACCCAGTTTCTTGAGTGTGGGTGTCCTTTGCTGTGGGCCTATTTGCTTCCTAGTAATTTGTGAACATTATAAAATTCCACTCATTTCTCTTATAACAAGATTTTTCTTAGAGTAGCCTGACTAGCAACAGACCTACCAACCAGCTTTGCAAATCTCGATGCAATATGTGGATTGTACTTTCTTAAATAAAATGCTTTCTTCCTCTTTCTGTTACCATCCTTCTCAAGAGCAGAGTGGGGGACACACGGCGCCCATCATCATTGCCTTTTCTCTAAACATTAGGACTCATTGAAGCTTATAAATTGGATTGATTGCAATATAATTGTTCCCTGTGCCAAGAGGAGGTGGGGCATTCAATAAATAAATAAAATGATTAAGGAGCATACAAAAAGTTGACCTTAAAAAAGAGCTGGAGTATTAGCCATACTGAAACAATTTAATTCACATACTTTTTAAGAAGATTTTTAAAACAGCACATGCCTCCTATCAGAAAACTTGGATGGTATATAAGTATGCATAAGATAAAATGAAATTAAATAAACACTGGCACCTCATTTCTATGGGACCTAAATGTCCTCAAGGCACCAGACCTCATCTGATCTTGGAAGCTAAGCAGGGTCAGCCCTGATTGGTACTTGGATGGGAGACCACCAATGAATATGAGGTACTGTAGGCTGTATTTCAGAGGAAGGAACTGGCAAAACCATCTCTGAGAATTGCTGGCCAAGAAAACCCTATGAATTCATGGGGTCGCCATAAGTTGACAGGCAACTTGAAAGCACGCACAGAGACAGCTCACACATACCCCCGTCCAAGGTGGTGGCAACGATGACGCACGGGAGAGGAAGAGCTTTGAGGGGTTTTTGGAAGAGCAGCTATAAATAGGCAGCCACCTTCTCTCTTCTCTGGTCCAGAAAGGTTCCCTCTAGCCTGCCGGAGCCTGCAGTGCTTTGAAGGGAGCAGGTGAACGGAGTCTCCTCCCAAGGCTTGTGGGTTGTTGCTGGTGACACCCAGATGCACAAAAACATACACATTCCTTTTGCTTTGCTCTCCAAGCTGCTGCACATTCCTCGCTGGAGCCTTTAGGTCCAACCAGCACTGATCGGCCACTCAGATCCGTGGCAACCACGGGCCTGTCTCAATTAACACACGTAACAGCCATGCTCTTGATCGGGTTTTTGCTGGTCAGGAAGATTACAGTTTGGGTGGCAGGGGTGTGGCTTAGCTGTAAGAATGAGCTGTTTACTTGCAACCGTGGTTGTTCAAGAACTCACACAAATGGGGTTTACCGCGCTTAAGCAGTGCATCATTGGGGACCTCCTAGGGCTGCTACGTGAGCATTTTGTTGGCAGCCCCTCCTCCCCTCGGCGATGCGACCACCCGATTCCTGCTCAGCCCCTCAGTTCCATGGCTGCCAAAGCAGCAGCCAAGGAGAGAGGGCATGACACACCAAGGGGTGGGTGCTGTGTGAGTTCACAGATGACACTTGAAGAACTATGCTTTCAGGTAAGCAGCGCAAGCTTCTCCTTTGTGGTCTCTGTGGCTCACACAAACGGGGACTAGCAAACTGCTCCCCATAGGAGGTGGGACTGTCATGCAATGCAAGAAAACCACACTGCTCTCCCAAAGGCAGCACCAGCCCTGCCCCTGGCATCCAACCTGCAATGAGTAATAAAGGTCGGAGTGGGGGGCTGAGACCAAGTAGCTGCCCTGTAAATGTCCTCCAGAGACACACTTCTCAGAAAAGCCAGTGAAGTAGCCACAGCCCTGAGAGAATGGCTACGCACATGGACAGAAGGGTCCTTCTTTGTAGGCCAGCTGGGTGGTCAAAAAGACCTACTTAGAGAGGCGTTGAGATGACACAGAAAGACCCTTCTTGTTCAAGGAGTAACACACAGTCCGGTCAATGTAAAAGGCCAGAACTCTCCGAAAATGACAGCGTGAAGTATGGTCCAAGTCGGTGGTAGAGTTCTGCATAAAGTAAGACAGTAAGGTAAGACAATGTCCTGGTTCAAATGAAAGGCCGATATCACTTTCAGAAGAAAGAAAATGTCTGGCCTAAGGGCCACTTTGATCTTGTGGAACTTCAGGTATGGAGAGTCCATATAAGGGGCACACAGTTCACCTGATTGCCTGGCACATGTAATCCCCACCAAGAAGGCCGTCTTCCAGGTATGTAGGCAAATGTTACAGACTGCCACTGGCTCAAATGATTTCTTACAGAGCTGCAAAAGGACCAGCTCCAAGTTCCACTGAGGTGTAGGTCCCAGCACTGTTGGATGTAGATTCTTGCAGCCTTTAAGAAAGTTAATTAAGCAATGGGTTCTGGAAGCAGGAAGGCTTGCTTGTGATTTGAAAGTTGATGGAAATTGCCACCAGCTAACATTTGATGGGGGGGGAGGGAGAGAGAGAGAGAGAGAGAGAGAGAAAGAGAGAGAGAGAGACCTCCATCAGATAATGATAGAAGAAACTCCAGTACATGATGAGCTTGTGCTTGGTCCTTCTGGACAACAGAAAAGGATAAAAACTTGGCCCATTTGTAAACACAGGACTGTTGGGTAGCGGGCCTAACCACAGCAGCAATAGTTCATCGAATGTGAGTGTTACCCTGTTTTCTGGGGGTCCCGGGAGGGACTCCCAAATAACCAAACAACAACAACACAACCTTGGGGAAAATCAGCTGGAGCACTCACTAAAGCTAGCAAGAGGCAGGGTAACTTAGCAGGATCTTGCAACCCAGCGTCTACGGGGTCACGTCAGTCAAGCAGTCAGACGGTTTAAAGTAGCAAAAACGATGTTTTATTAAATACAGACAAACATTAAAGACAACACAGTCACACAGCTAACTAAAAAATTGGAAATAGGAATTTTCGGAGGGGAATGGGTGATACGACACCTGTCTCGTAGTCCTGGAGAGATATGAAGATAGAGTTCGTTGGGGTGCAGGGAAGAAGCTCAGCGCAGTTTGCTGAGGGGAGCTCGCCGAACAAAGTGGCAGCAAGGCGGTCTGGAACTCGGGAGCGATCCAAAGAAGGTCTCGGAATTGGGGGCTTTTATAGGGTGAATCGTGACTGCAGGTCATACCTTACTCGGTGAGAACAATGCGATTTAGGAGCGGGACAAAGCTTTGGAAAGGTCAGAGTTTAGCATGATTGGCTTAGCGCCGATTTAACAATAGTGTAGCCAGTATGCAAATGCGGAGCGCTTAGTACAGCTTTGTAAGGCTACCTGCTCGGGGCCGGGCGCCTTTGTTAGCATCGCACATAAGCAAAAAGGGTGTTTGCCGGAGAGGTCCCTGAAGCGACGAACCGGCTCTGTCCGGCCTGCCTAGGTGGAGAATGGAATGTCCAGCAATTCTCGGCCACGCCTGTTTACGTGCTTGTCCGGAGGCCTCGCAAACACGTGGAGCGGGGTGGCAGAGGAAAGCCGAATGGTTTGATATCAAAACGATATCAAGTGCTATCTCCGGGTAGGCCTGGACCGCAGTAACGAGAGCCAAAAGAGAGTCTGAACGAGCACCCTTCACGCCATCAGCCTGTGAGTGTCCAGGTCTGGATGTCTCACTTGCCCATCCATCATGCAGCACCAGGAGATCCAGGGTCTCTCTGGCAGCCTGAGATGGGGCAAACTAGGGCTGACTGGGCCACCACACGGTGATCGAGATGTACTCCGCCTTGTCTCTCCAAATTTTGGCAAGCACCCTGGTGACAACGGGAAATGGAAGAAAAGCATACAAGACAGGGCCTCCCCAATGAAGCAGGAAGAGAGGGATGAAGGAGAGAACCCTTATCCAGTGTGTCCTAGAGCAGTAGGTTATGGCTGTCCCCAGTCACTGCTTTGCACCCCTTAGTTTGTATGCTAACCAATAAAAGCTGTGAGCTGCATGGATGCTTTAGTCTCAGCAACTTCTGTGCAAATGTGATTTATCTAAATAAACTACTCTCTATCTCAGAGTGAATTTTGTGGAGTGTGGGTTATCCACTACATGATGCAGAGAGGCCATGAAGAAGAAATGAGCACTTGCAGCACAGAGCTACTGTGCCAGGAGAATCAATGAAGCCTCCATTTCCGTGAGCAGTCTACCCCTCAAGTCCCATTCCAGAGACAGGAAGGAGAGAAGGGAGAGAGCAGCTGATTGTCTCCGTACCCGGCTGTGATCTGTGTGAAAACCTCCGTCCACTTATTGCTGGAAGCAAGATGCTGGAGCAAACGGCTGGACCCTCATCTCTCAGATGGAGCTTCAGAGCAATTCTTATTCCCATGCCTGCTGTGACTGTGAAAAGCACCAGGTGCCTCTCCCCTGGCAACCCCTGCGAGCTGGGATGCCAGTCGCACACTGCCAGAGGGGGAAATGCAGAGCCCTTGAAAATCCAGCTCAGGACTTCTGAAAGCCCTTTTCTGCCAGGGGACTCAGCACCCCCTGTCTCACATGTGGGGGTGTAGTTTGACCCACACCAAGCTAGGATCCAGCCTTGTCAGCCCAGCCATGTGCAGCCCCCTAGGACAAAATCACCAGTGAATGGTCTCAGTGGTGCGTTTGATAGAGACCACTCCAAGCATCAACAAATTCTTTCACCTCTTGCAGGTGCTGAAGCTCATTCTTAAGCTTGCTGAACAACATGCTGTAGGATAATTCTGAGGAGTTTTTTTGCAGAGCGTGTTTAACCACCAAGAGCAAACATTCTCCTGCTTTTTTTGTGGGCTTTGCTTCTAAGCTTCACACAATGAGGAACTAAAAATTAGTAACTGAGGTCCACCATCATGGAAGATGAGCCATGGCAGAATTATATCAATCTGACAGTAGCATGGCAAATGCAAAGTCCCTCTGGGAGCTGTCCTATCTATCTATCTATCTATCTATCTATCTATCTATCTATCTATCTATCTATCTATCTATCATCTTTGTTGAATACACATACCTATGCACAATATACATATACAAAATAAGAAGTAAGAAGCATTACATGAGAATGAATTGTCAAACTTAGCATCTGCACCAGAGGTGGCCAAGTTGGTACATAGACAGTCAGGCTAGCGACCAGACAAAAGATCAAAGACTCGAAACTTCCCCCGTCATGTCTCCATAGGAAACCTCGGAAAGGCACGTAGGCACAGGTAATGGGCCATCAGCACAACAATACATTGGGGGAGATTGCGTGATTCCCCATGGAAAGCTTGGAACAAAGCAAGATATATCAAAGCAAGGTCCAGTTACACGGTGAGACCATCAGGCAGCCATCACACCTTCATCAGGCTTCAGTTTCAGCCAATATTCTTTCTGGGAAGAAGGTCTGCCCCCAAGGCATGTTTGGCCCTATAACTAGACCCCTTTTTCATCTCCATCTCAGGCTCCTCCCAGATTTGACTGGCAGGCTGTCACTCTGCCGAGTTTTGCTCCCCGCCGGTTTTTTTCCCAGCCGAAGACTTCTGGACAGGTACAGTATTACCCTTCCTCTCGTTCCCTCCAGTTTTCCCCTACCAAGTTTCACGTCTTTCCATTTCAGTAGTCCTTGTGTGCACGTGTGATTCCGGTGGGTGTGACTGAACAGATTTTCTAAACAAATATCGGGAGTGAACTTTGAGCCTGGTTCTTTCGCGATCTGACTCCGTAGACATTGGGCTGAAAGATCTCGCTGGGTGTTGCCCTGCCCTCCGCACGGTTAAAAGCCAGTGCTCAGCTAATTTCCCCAGTTTTGGCATTTTAGAGCAAATCAACACACAAGCTACGATATTTGTCTGTTTTCTATGAAAATTCTATTAATAAAGAATACGTCAGGAAGAACTTCCTGACGGTCAGGGCTGTCCGGCAGTGGAATCTGCTGTCCGGGAGTGTGGTGGAGTCTCCTTCTTTGGAGGTTTTTAAAGAGAGGCTGGATGGCCATCTGTCAAAGGGAGTGCTTTGATGGGTATAGCAGGGGGTTGGACTCGATGGCCCCTGGGGGTCTCTTCTATGATTCTATGTAAAGAAAACAACAGCCTTGCATTCCTTCCTCAGTATGCATTTGGATTTACTAGTCTTATCCTTTCTGTCATTATTTATATCGAAAAGCTTCTATATCAACTCCCTCAGCTCCTGTCCTAGTAACTGGAGTCGTTTCACTGGTCTTGCAATAGACTTGTGTTCCGATATATTCGAAACACCCGTCCCTAGTTACCGCCATTCTGTAAGACACATGAACATATTTATCAGACATAGCTTCATTAATTCCCCCTCGAGGTATAACAAATGTGTTATGTCGACAATTTTAACTAAAGAACCTGTGACTCTATTTCTAACAAAATCTTTGTGGAACTTATGTAATATTGTGATAACCACTAGTTAGTTATCTCACTGCTTGAGTAATAAGCTCTTGGTTACCAGAATCCACTCCTTATTAATCTTTTCCTCGTCCCTTCCCTTGTTAGAACATCCATTGTTTTCATTTTGAAAACTTCATGACACCATTCCTCTATAGTAGATATATCACTTTTTTTCCATTTTCTTTCAAAAACTGTTCTTGCCTGTTTTTCGCAGAAGCGATGCCTTCTTTGCCCGGCAACTGATGACCGGGGGTCCCCAGAGCCTGTGATTGGCCCAGATCATGGAAAGTCCCCTGGCCAAAAATAGAGGCTTCCAAGCCCTGGCTATCAGGCGACAAAGCCCACGTTGGGCACGGAAAATCCCAGCCCCGGCTCCCAAGTGCAAGAAGTCGGTGGGAGGGGGCACTGGGCAGGCCGAGGCAGGCAGCCACCGGCCTCCTTTGCCGCCAGGACTGGTTGGAGGAGGCCACGCTTTCTGAGGCAATCCACCCGTCTCACGCCCTGCCTGGGTCTCTTGTTACAAAGGCTGTTGTTCTGTAGCAAGTGGTTGCTTGTTACGAAAAGAGTCACTCTTGTTGCATTGCCTCTCAGCTGCCTTTTCATCCCTTTTTCCTGGAAAATATACGCTGCTCGTTCCCCCAACCACAGAATGATACGGCCAGTCCTCAGCAACCTGGTCACCCAAGGAGGAATGCCTAAGATGAAGTTTCTCTCTCAGGTCCCGAGGGCCGTTACGCCCCAGGGCCTGGGCCAGAGGGTTCACTGTGGGGCTGAGAGCCCAGCGGAAGGAGGGATCCCCGCAACCCTTGGCCCCATGGCCTTTCAAAGCCACCTCGGCCGGTGCGGCTGTCCTTGCAGCGGAGGGCAGCAGATTCCCACATGATGACTTCTGGTGTGGTGGACGCTCTTACTCGGGCGGTGCTCAGGGGCCCCGATTCAGCTGGGGGCCCCACTCAGCAATTCAACTCAGACCCACCTGGACCCGGTCCGTTCTGACACCCCAGACTCCATATCAGTACCCGGGAATCCTAACTGCCAGTCTCAGAAAACCCAGAGGAAACCGTATCTGCACAAAACCTGGACTCTAAAGGGGGATTCTCACAGGCCAGATGCTGCTCCTCCGAGAACAGCTCCGCCCTGTCCTGTCCCAGTGTCCCCCCCCCCCACGTCCCCCCGGGGAGTCGCTGGCCGAGTCTGTCTGAATGCAGCCAGGAAGGAGCTCCGAACAAACGGGCTCTCTCTTTCACTTTTGCTCTTCAGAGACTTCCTCTCCCCATCCTGCACTCCCAGCCTTTTCCGATTTTTCTGAGAAGAGTTCCCGCCCCGCTGCTCTGCTGCCCCAGCCAAGTGACAGAGTGTGCCTGCCGTCACCGGTTTCCGGCAGACTCCGCCTGGAAGGAGTGAAGCCGAGGGACTTAGGCCATCTCCACACTACACTGTTATAGTGCTATTATTCCACTTTCAACCTCCTGGGGAATCCTGGGGTTTGCAGTTTAGGGAGAGGCCTTGAGAATTCTCAGCCAGAGAGCTCTGTGGCCTCAGGAGACTACAAACCCCAGAATTCCACGGAGCCCTCCGGAAGCCTTCAACTTTTGACCCCATGAATTGCACAACGTTTCCTTCCCCTGAGGTCTAACCTAAAGCACCTGGTATTCGTCGGTGGTCACCCATCCAAGTACTGACCAGGGCTGGTCCCGCTCAGTTTCCAAGATCAGAAGGGATCTGCTGCACTCTGCCAATGAACAGACGTACCAGGGCAGAGGTTTTGGGGAACCAGGGTCCCCTGTACCAGATGCCTGGGATGCCACCCTGCCTTGGCGGCTGCAGAGGAAACAGGGAAGATCAGAAGGAAACAACCTTTCAGAAGTGCAGGGAGGGGAATGGCTTGAAAGCTTGCGCGTATGTCCAGTAACGATCAGCCATTCACAGACGGTGGCCACGCTGAGGAGTGGGCAAACTGTGGCCCGTGTCTGCCCTACAGCTGTCTTGGTGGGGCCCCAGGGCATGGGGGGCATTGTCAGCAAATATTTTTTTAACCCCTGGGGCACTTGAGGCCTGGGAGAGGCCATTCTAAAAACAAAAAGAGGAAGCAGCTTTGGAGATATTTGGGGGCCCAAAATATGGCCAAAAAATGCCCTTCTGCCTCCTGGAGGGTCTCTGGGGCAAATTTTGCATGGAGGGGGTGCTAAAGCTGAATCAAGGCCGGGAGATTTATCAGCAAGACCAAGGCCGTTTCCAGACTACACTGTTATAGTGCTATTATTCCACTTTCAGTATCCTGTGGAATTCTGAGGCCAAAGAGCTCTCTGGCTGAGATTCGAAATGCCCCTCCCTAAACTGCAAATCCCAAGGTTGAATAGGAGGTTGAAAATGGAGCGATAGCACTACAACAGTCTAGTGCAGAAGTGGCCAAGGATGATGTAAGTGGCTGCTAATAATTTTACAGACGCTTCAGTTTCCAGGCAATAGCACTGTTGGCATTTTTAAAAGGCTGGCACACCCAGCCACAGTGAGGGAACTTGCTGGCCCTGATGCCTCACACTTTGGACTTCTTCCCTCCCTCCCGCCCTCCCCAACTGCATTCAAGTGGGACAGGAGCTCCGTGGAGTAAGGCCAAGAGTGAAACGATCTGGACCTCCACCTTTCTTCCAGAAGCTAGATTTCTACTTGTATACTCTCCAGCATTTCACAGATGAAAACTGCGATGCGTGTGACCAAGAGACACCAGAGTGTAGTCAAGATGGCAAAAGGTGTGACTGAGGAAGAACACACAACCTAGAAAGGGCTGCAGCAGTTTGCTTTTGCCTGAATCCACTGAGAAGACAAAGGGGAAACTTGGAGAAATAAGAAGAAACCGGGACATTTTAAAAGCAGCTGAAAAAGTGGGACGGCAGGGGACTAACCGGGACTGTCCCAGCCGGACTGGGACCGCAGGAGGGGAGGCACTTGTAAAGAGGTTCAGCTCCATCCGTCACCCCCTCATTCCCGTGTCAGGTGGGCATCTCATCCGAGACTGCAGAGGAGGACTCCTCGGGCTCAAAAGAAGAGATGGGGGGCAGGCAATTGGCTGGAAAGACCTGGGGTGAGGGGAGAGGGAAAGGAATCCCCCCCTCAGTTCCACTGGATCTGGGCCAGGGCTCCTCAGCCTTTGGCCCCCCAGGTGATTTGGGCTTCACCTCCCATCTCCATCATCTCTGCGGCTCCCTGGGTGTTGCTCCCCCCTCCATGCAGACAGACCCATGACTTGCCTCTTCCCCCATCCCAGCAGGAGAGAAGAAGCTGTGGAGTGGCTCCGGTTTCGCTTCCCCACGCTCCTAGCTGTGCTCAGCAAGCTTTCAAGGGAAATGAGAAAGACAAGCAGGGGGGCAGTCCAAGCGTCTGCAAAGTTAAGTGTGCAAAGTAAAGCCAAGAGCAAAGTAAAACTTCCCCACAAGGCCACTCCAGCCTCCAACCGCCACTCCAGCCCCCACAGAGCTCCCACACCCCCTCTTCCCAGACACCCCCAGGGCCGTAAGAGCCCTCGAGGACAGCAGAACTGAGCATCAGTGCATAAGCAGAGGGAGCCCCCCCCCCAGCCTTTAGACCTCCTGTGGGGATAGATGGGGGGGCCTGGCCCCAAAAGCAAAAGGAGGACAGTTCCACAGGTGGGCTTCCTTCCTTCCTTCCTTCCTTCCTTCCTTCCTTCCTTCCTTCCTTCCTTCCTTCCTTCCTTCCTTCCTTCCTTCCTTCCTTCCTTCCGTCCTTCTCAAGGCCTTGCTGATGGCTGTGGGCTGAGCCAGGGAGGAATTTCCCTCACCTACAGGTTTCCTTTGCAACATAGCTGGACTCACTTGCTGGAGCTACACAGAGTTCTTAACTCTGAGGCAACCGGAAGCATCGCCTTGCTCCTTGCTTTAGGCCTGGGGTGGCTTCCATTGCATTTTGGGAGTGGCAGCGGATTTTTCGTTAGGACATAGAATCATAGAATCATAGAGTTGGAACACCCATCAAAGCATTCCCAACAGATGGTTATCCAGCCTCTGCTTAAAAACCTCCAAAGAAGGAGACTCTACCACATTGCAAGGCAGCCTATTCCACTGCCGGACAGCTCTGACCATCAGGAAGTTCTTCCTGAGGTTCAGGTGGAATTTCCTTTCCTGTAGCTCAAATCCATTGCTCCTCGTCCTAGTCTCTGGAGCAGCAGAAAACGAACCCTCTCTCTCCTCGACATGACATCCCTTCAAATATTTACACATGGTTATCCTGTCCTGTCTCAACTTTCTCTTCTGCAGACTAAACATACCTAGCTCCTTAAGCCGTTCCTCATAGTGCTTCATGGCTTCCAGACCCTTCACCATTTTGGTCGCCCTCCTCTGGACACGTTCCAGCTTATCACTATCCTTCTGGAACTGAGGTGTCTAGAACTGGACACAGTATTCCAAATGCAGCCTAACCAATGCAGAATAGAGTGGTACCATTACCTCCCTTGATCTAGACACCACACTCCTATTGATGCAACCAAGAATCACGTTGGCTTCCTTGGCTGTCGTGTCACACTGCTGACCCATGTTCAGCTTGTGATCTACCAAGACTCCTAGATGCCTTTCACACGGACTGTTATCTGTCCCCCATCCTATATTTGTGCATTCCACGTTTTCTGCCTAAGTGCAGGACCTTACATTTCTCTCTGTTGAAATTCATTCTGTTAGCTTTGGCCCGGCTCTCCAATCCTGTCCTCTGGGGTATTCACCATCTCTCCCAACTGTAACTTCTTCCAATGTAACTTCTTCCAGTGCCTGGGAGACATCTGCATTTTTGTTTCCCAAGGGGAAGCCCTGAAATTTTGTATCAGGGAAACAAAGAGATTTCCTGTAGGACTGCCGCCTTCAGGGTCCAACAAGATTCTTGGTTGTCTTTCAAGGGAGAGTCAAGGGTTCCCTCCCAGGGAAATCCAGGGGAGGCTGGGCCATCTCCAGGGGAGATATTTTGAGGAGGAGAGGAATTAGGGTCCAATAATTGGCCACCCACAGGATGGGGGTCACCCCAAAAGGCCAAGGGGACAGTGTTCTCTTGTCCATAAGAAAAGAAGAAGACCAAAACAAGCAAAGGCTGAGATGGTCCCGATGAAGAGGAGGCTGCGGTTCGATCTGTGGGGGTCTCGCCCTCCTTCTCTGTCCCATCCTTCTGTCTCCCCTCCAAAGTGTGCCCCCTCCCAGCAAGGAAAAGACCCCCTGCAGCTTCTGGCAGGAAGGAAAAAGGACCTTTCCCCACATCCTGAAGAAACGGCAGAGTCTAATCCATGAGGCCAACTAGAAAGAAAGAAAGAACACACAGAGAGAAACAATATCATGACTGCAGGGAAAATGGGAAGACCATCCCTGGCAGGCTAGGGGGCAGTGGGTCTCAGAGTGTCTGTGGGGAGGGGGCTCCCCCTTTCCCAAGAGGAGCACCTCTGCTGGCTGCCTCCAGGGGCCACTCTCTCGTCCCACCATTGTCCCCCCCCCCCCCGCATTTCCCGGTTCAACTTTCCTTCCAGCCTCTCCATTTAAAACCCTTCCAAGAAACCACGGGAGGCAGCACCCTTAACGAGGGGGGTCCCACCAGGCGTCTGGAGAAGCAGCCCACCACATGCAAAGGTTTTGTGGCATGATAAATGCCTTAGGCTTCCAGGTATCACAGGTCTCTTTCCTCTTCCTCTTTCCTAACTGGTTGGAATTCACTTCTAACAAAGCTGGCAGTGGGTTGGGCAGGTGGTCCCCTCAGCCAGTAAAAACGAAGAGGGGATGGGGCTTGAAACCCTCAAGGGGATCCTAGAGCCCTCAATGGGTTCACCGCTCCTAACATACGCCTCTCCCTTTATACACCCACCCAAGGTTTGAAGTCTGCTGAAAGAAGAACCTTCGGGGGAACTGAACTCTGGAGGGATGTGAATGCAGGGCCTTTTCCGGGGTGGCACCCTGCAGAACAACCTTCCCTTGGAGGCCCTGTTGGAAAAATTCTAGCATTCTCTCCCCCTACCCCATCTTGTTCTTAGAGCAAGTGGGCATAGTTAGCACAGGGCTTCCTTTCTCTTTTTCATGCCAGAGCTCTACCATTTACCTTTCTGTCATTTAATTGCATGATCAGAAAGACCTTTGGTGTTCAGGTGATCAGATCATGTGACCCAGGATAGTTGCTTGGGTCATTGGTCTTATAAAAGAAAAAGACCCCTCTCAGCTCTCTCTCTCTCTCTCCTCCATTTTTTTGCTTCTTCTTCCTCCTCTCCGACCATGCTTCGCATCTCCATCAGAAGATGGTGAGTTGAGAATGAAGCCACTACTGTTCATCAGCTAGTTAGGATGTAGGTTCCCCAATACATATGCAAATGTAGAAGCCATTAGTAAACTTTTCTAAGTTTGTGACCTGAAACCGCTTGTGTTTGTTTTGTCTTCTTAGTCAGTTTCAGACAAGAAAAGCCTCACATACAAATTTGGGCATGCTTCTTCTGCTACTCTGCTAAAAGGAGGCTGAATCTTTACAGATTCCACAGGATGAAGCCACGGCAGTTAAAATGGAATAACAGCATGTCAGGGATTCCAGGCATGGAACCCTGAGAAAATGATCAGCCCACTGCAAAGATGTTGCATCATGCCCTAGCTGTGGGTAATTGCAAGGTTGCATAAGAAACTGGGGTCGTGTGCAGATGGTAGAGGGAGGTGTGCAAACCTCTACCTGATTGGTTGTAAATATGTATATAAGAAAGCAATCCCCAGTATGTATATGTCTGTTGACCAAACCGGTGTCTGGCGCAAGCCTTTGTCCGTCTGTTCCATGTTTTGTACATAACGGAACCTTGCTGCAAGATAAAGTGCCTCCTGTTTGGAAGAAACTCCTCTGTGTGTGAGTATCCTTACTGGGGAACAAGGCTGCTGCTGTTGGCTCGCTGACCTCTGGCTTTTCCGCTGCATTTCTGTGGGGCTGAAACTCCTATCATCCCCCAACAGTGGTTATGGGCCCAGACCCAGAGTGCACAGCATCCACAGCGCACCTGTAGTTGTTTTCCCCTGGATACTGGGACTGTTTTTGACTGTTTGCCTGGCTCTTCGGTGCTTCGGGAGTCTGTGTTTTCACAGAGAGACAGTTAATCTTCAGTCCGGAGCTCATCAAGGTCACTGCGGCCAGCTGCTTTGTTTGTTGAATTTTCCTCACAAAAGGCAGCAGCATGGCTGAAGGAGGTTATCTGCGTTTTGAAAAGTTGACCGACGCTAATTATCAAAGCTGGCAAATTTATGTGAGAGCCGCTTTGACAAAGGAAAACTTGTGGAATGTTTTGGAAAATGAGAGAGAGCCCCCAGAAGGAGCAACTGCTGCTCAAATAGCAGCGTTCAGGGTTGCTGACGAAAAAGCCAAAGCAGTTATTTTGCTTACTTTAAGTCCTTCCCAGTTGATTCACGCTGCTGCTGCAGACACAGCATATCAGCTCTGGGAGGCTCTGAAGCGTGTGCATCAATCTTCCTTGTGTTTGTCCAAAATGCTATGGACGAAAAGACTGTATAACACAAAGTTATGTCCCGGAAACTGTGTAAGAGAGCACCTCATGCTGATGAAACAGTTATTTCAAGAGACAGCCGACAGAGGAATAAATATCCCAGAAACGCAGAAAAGTTTTATTCTGCTGGGAAGCCTCACTAAGGAGTGGGTCTTTTTGATGTACAGCCTGCAGGGTGTACGTGAGAAAGAGATGACTGTAGACCTGGTAGCCTGGAGGATCCTGGAGGAAGTCCAACGTAAGCAGTTCGATTCCAGACTGCAGTCAGAGGGAGAGGTAGCTCCGGAGGAGGCATCTGTCCGGGAAGAAGGAGTGTGTAGCTATGCCAGACGCTGCTACACATGTAAGATAGTCTGCCATCTCCAGGAGGACTGCAGAATGCCAGCGCCGAGCCAAAGGAAGAAGACAGCCCAGAAGCGGAGGGGCGTGTCGTCACAGGCTGAAGACCATGTGTCTGTGGCAAAACAACAGTCTGAGAGTGGTGTGTGGTTGCTAGACAGTGGTGCAACTCACCACATGGTGAACAATTTAAAGCTGTTGAATGATGTTACAAATGCAAATATAACAGCAATTTCCCTTGCAGATGGGGCACCAAGCAAGGTGAAGAAGATGGGTACTGCATATGTGCCATACTTTGGTAAATCATTCAATAATGTGTTGTGTGTTACCAACCTGCAGAATTGTATCTTGAGTGTCTCCCAACTGACTAGTGAGGGTTACAAAGTGGTGTTTGAAGGGGAGAAATGTACAATAACTGCAAATGGTGTTTTTTGTGCAAAAGGAGTGAAAAAGCAGGGGTTGTATCCCAAGTTGCCCAAAGGAAAGGTGGTAAACATTAACCCTATGTGTAACAAACCTCTACATGAAAAGTGTGTACATTATCTCCACAGAGTGATGGGACATGCCAGCTACAAAAGTTTGCAAGAGTTGGCAAAGGTATGCCCTGCGTTACAAGTCAGAAATTGCCCTAAGTTTCTAGATTACTCTGTGTGCAAAAAGGTTAAGGTAAAGGCTTACCCCACTGCCAAGAAAAGCAAGTGTGTCACCCAATGTCCTTTTGAGGTTGTACATGCAGATTTGGCTGGGCCATTCAAGCAAACTGAAGGGCAAAATAGGTATGTCCTGGTAATTGTAGACAGACACACCAGGTACTCCTATGTCTATCTGCTGAAAGAGAAGAGTCAAGCAGCTGAAAAGTTCCAAGAGTGGGTGAATGCTGTTGAGAGGGAATTTCCTTATAAAGTAGCCAGTCTTGTGTCAGACAGAGGGGGAGAATTCCTGTCCAATATCCTGCAAGCCCGGATGCGTAAGAAAGGCATAAGGCATAAAACCACCAACCCCGCATCTCCCGGGGAGGATGGTCTTGCAGAAAGAAGAATTGGACTGTTAAAACAAATGAAGGACCATATGATGGAGGATGCCCAAGCCCCAGCAGGACTTTGGGGAGAAGCAATAGTGACAGCAAACTACCACATAAACGGGATGTGGAGCTCAAGTGTGAAGCAAACTCCATATTACCTACTGTATGGTAGGGCGCCAAACCTGCAGCATCTACGCGTTTGGGGTCAGTTTGCTAGTGTGTATGTTCCCCCATGTTTCAGAAAGTCTGGAGAGGAGAAATCTAGACGGTTATGCTTTGTGGGATATGACGGTAACAAATATAGATTTCTACACAATGCTGGCAAAATAGTGTATTCCAGGAGTGCAGACTTTGAAATCCATTCAGGATGGGATAGACTACATTGTAACCAAGAGGTTTTGATTCCCCTGGGTAAAAGTGTGAAAAGTGTTCCCGAAATTTCTGAAAATGGAGGGACAGTGATGTCTGATGATGAAAAGGAGGAAAAACCTGGAACCTCACACGACTCCTCACCAGCACCTAGCTTCAAACCGGGGACTGCACTCAAAGAAAAGCCTCACACTGAGAGCAGCAGTAGTCCTAGCGAAACTGAGTCAGGAAGAACTAAGGTGCTCATTCCTAGGAGGTCCAAGAGGGTAAGAAAAGCCCCTGTCAGATTTGTTGTTCAAGGGGCCAAGCTGTTCAGTGTTGTGGCTAATGAGCTTGAAAGTTATCAGGAACTGTTAGAGTATCCCAAGGAAGAACAGGAGAAGTGGAACACTGCCATGGACTCTGAGTTCCAGTCACTTGTCGAAAGAAAGGTCTTCCAGGTGGTAGACAGGCCCAAAGACCAGAAGGTAGTCGGTTGCAGGTGGGTGTTTAAATTAAAGGACATGCCTGATGGCACACAGAAGTATAAGGGGACAGGTGACAACTGTGTCATAATAGTGATATATGTTGACGATCTTTGTATTGCAGCCAGAAGTGCCAGTGATGTAAAGCGTGTGCAGACGGAGTTAAAGAAACCATTCAGGCTAAAAGATCTAGGAAGTCTGAAGTTTTATTTAGGTGTCAAAGTGCAGAGAACCAGTGATGGTGAGATTTTTCTAAGCCAAAAGAAAAAAATCGACAGTCTTGTTGCTAAATGTGGTCTGTGTGATGCAAAGACAGTTAGGACTCCCATGACAATAGACTTCGCAAATTTGGAAGCAAGTGAGCTGTTTGTGAACCCTCAGCTGTACCATTCTGTCATTGGAAGCCTGTTATTCATTGCTAACAACACGAGACCAGACATCAGTTTCGCTGTTGGACTGTTAAGCAGGAGAGCTTCCAAACCCAAACAGATAGATTGGGTGGCTGTAAAACGAGTCATCAGATACCTCAAAGGTACAAGAGATCTGTGTCTGAGAATGGTGGGAAGCCAAAAAACGCTGGAATGCTATGTCGATAGCTCTTTTGCTGCTGACCCAGCAGACAGAAAGTCAGTGACTGGGTTGGTAGCCAGGTATGCAGAGAGTCCCATAGTATGGAGATCAAGAAAGCAGAGTTGTGTGGCGCTCAGTACAACAGAGGCGGAATTTGCAGCATTATCAGAAATGGCTAGTGAAGTACAGCGGCTAAGACAAATGCTGACAGACATACAAGAGCCCTGCAGCATACCTCTGGAAATACATGAAGACTCACAAGCTTGCATAGCAACGGCTGAGGCGGAAAACTTAAAGTGTAGAACTAAATACATTGGGGTACGATACCAAAATGTGAGGCAAATGATCCAGGATGGGATTTTGTGCATGCGGTATTGTCCATCTGAACACAATATTGCGGATTTACTCACAAAGGCACTTCCAGTAGTAGGTCATGAGAAGTTGGCAGGTGAACTGGGCCTTGCCACCAGAGTGTAAGGTGGAAGACGAGTTGTACCCTTGAATCTATGTACTGTATGTATTATGGAACATGTATTGTATGACATGTATGGATTATGAAAATGTCCTACACAGTGGCCTGACCATTCTGGAGGGGATTGTCAGGGATTCAGAGCAGGGAACCCTGGGAAAATGATCAGCCCACTGCAAAGATGTTGCATCATGACCCAGCTGTGGGTAATTGCAAGGTTGCATAAGAAACTGGGGTCGTGTGCAGATGGTAGAGGGAGGTGTGCAAACCTCTACCTGATTGGTTGTAAATGTGTATATAAGAAAGCAATCCCCAGTATGTATTTGTCTGTTGACCAAACCGGTGTCTGGCGCAAGCCTTTGTCCGTCTGTTCCATGTTTTGTACATAACGGAACTTTGCTGCAAGATAAAGTGCCTCCTGTTTGGAAGAAACTCCTCTGTGTGTGAGTATCCTTACTGGGGAACAAGGCTGCTGCTGTTGGCTCGCTGACCTCTGGCTTTTCCGCTGCATTTCTGTGGGGCTGAAACTCCTATCATCCCACAACACAGCACTATAATAATGCAGTGTGGTGGGGCTATAAGACAGTTTGCAGACCTTTCCTTTCCCCTCGGCCAACAACTGGGAAGGGCAAGACTCTGCCCCCTCCTCTTCTCCCCACTTTGCTGAGTTCACTGAATGCAAGCTACCTTTGAACTTTTAAACCCCGTTTGCAGCAATGGGAGAAAGCTGGGGACAAAGGAGGAGAGAGAAAGCAGGACATTTTAAAGGCAGCAGGAAAAGGAGGGGTAGCAGAGGCTTGATCTAATTCATTAAGAGTTGCTACCTCAGTGGAGTGTGGAGGAGTCTCCTCCTCCTACGGAGGTTTTTCTGTAGAGGCCGGGTGGCCATCGGTCTCCACGCCTGGAAGAAAGGGGCTGGGCGGCCTTGGCAGCCTCTTCCCGCTCTGGGATTCTGGGGTTCTATGGACTGTCTCTGACAAATGAGGACAGTGAGAAGTTACGTGTTTCTGTCTCAGCAGTTGCTGAAAAGCAAAAGCAGCAGAAGGAAAAGGTTCAGAGGCTGAGTATGAAACTTCATTGAATTTGTGGGACTTTGAGGTAAGCCGGGCCCCCAGGAGACACCCAGGGACCTTTGCAGAAAGCAACACCCCCATCCCCACCGGTTCTATTGCACCCCTCCCACCCTCCTCCGTGACCTTTTCCGGGGTCCCTTTCTGCCAGCTGAGATCCCACCGGGGTGTATGTGAAGCTGGCATTTTTTCAAAAACCCCACAGAATTTGCTCACGTTGAATCTTTTTGTTGGCCATTTCACTTCCCCTCCCCTTCTCCCTTCTCCCTGTCCCTGACTCCTTTCTCCTTTTTAGGTCCCTGCCCCAGGGACTTTCCAAACCAGATAATCGTCTTCAGCTGGGACTTTCCTCCGGTGCCGGCCTGAGCTGAGCCAATCAGAGCCTCCGGGGCTCTCTTTGTCATCGGTTGCCGGGCAGAGAAAGGATGGCTTTTGCCACTGGTCATTTCCGCACCAGACTGTTATAGCGCTATTATTCCACTTGCAACATCCTATGGAATCCTGCGGTTTGCAGTTTCAGGAGGGGCTGGCTGGCCCCTCCCAAAACTGCAAACTCCAGGATTCCATAGGATGTTGCAAGTGGAATAATAGCGCTATAACAGTCTAGTGCGGAAATGGCCTTGTTTCTGACAAAAGGCTTCCCTGAATGTCCCAGGAGGCTCCATGCAGGAGAGGACAAACTCTCTTGTGGGCAAAGATGGGAAGGGACGTTTTTAATAATCCTGCAGCAATTACCCACTGCCTCCCTCAGCCTATTTCCAAAATGGTAGATGGCCTGGAAAACATGAAGCCCTAGGAGGAAAGGCTTAGAGAGCTGCAAGGTCTGTTTAGCCTGCAGAAGAGAGGGTCCAAAGGAGACATGAGAGCCGTGTTTAAATATTTGAAAGGAGGTCATATGGAGGATGGAGCAAGCCTGTTTTCTGCTGCTCCAGAAACTAGGACATGGAACAATGGATTCAAATTGCAGGAAAAGAGATTGTTACCCTGACTTTTGGGGGTTCCTGAGGGACACCTTGATTTGCTCCAAAAATGCAAAGACTGGAGAAATTAGCGGAGCACTGGCTTTGGCAAAATGGAAGGCAGGGCAACACAGCCAGATCTTTAACCCAGTTTTTACGGAGTCAGACCACACAAAAACCAGCCAAACGTTCAATCATGATGTTTTATTGGCAAATATTCACACCCACACACAAAGAAGCAATCACTCACACAAGCACACAAGGACTATTGAGATGGAAAGAAGTGGGGAAAAATGATAGGGGAAAAGTGGAGGGGATGTAGGAGTGGTAATACTGCACCTGATCTCGAGGCCTTCGGTCTGGAAGAAGCGAAGCGGAGAAAGCTCGGCAAAGGAAGAAGGCTGAGGGGAGTTCTCACTAGCAGAGTGCTGGTCCACTAGTCTAGAGCGGGAGAGCTCCAAAGAGGGTCTCAAAAAGGGGGTCTAGTTATAGGGCAAATCATGCCTCAGGAGCAGACTCTTTCCCGAAGAAGGATAATGGTCATATCAGGGGGTTAATGGCTGCATGATGGCCGCACCATGCAAATGGACCCCACCCTGCTACGTCTCGTTGTTGCAAGGGTCGATCTCATCAGGGGGACCGTGCAATCCCCTCAAGGTATCAAGGTTGTGGCTGATGGCCCGTTATCAGTGTGGACCAGCCCTTCCGAGGTTTCCTCATGGAGACGTGACTGGGGAAGTTTCTGGTCCGGCCTTTGCCCAGTCTTGATCTAGGTGTCTACATGCCAGCCCGGCAAAGCTCCATCTAAAATGATATCTTGATATTAAACATTATACTCCCTGGCACTCTGTCTGAAATCAGGGGTTACAAGATGCTACCTAAAGACTAGGAAGAACTTCGTGATGGTAAGAGCAATTTGAGAGTGGAATCTGACGGTGCCTCCATGGAGTGTGGCGGAGTCTCCTCCTTTTTTGGAGGTTTTTAAACAGAGGCCTGGTGGCCATCTGTCAAAGGGAGAGCTTGGATTGTGTCTTCCCTCATGGTGGAAGGGGGTTGAACTAGGTGGTCCCTGGGGTCTCTTCCAATTCTACGATTCTATTATTCTTTCTTTTAAACTGGAGCTTGGAACTGAGCCAATCAGACCCTCCAGCCACCTCAATCCCCCGCAGCCAGATTTTTGCTACCACCAGAGAAACACCAACTGAGTAAAAGAAAAAAAAATGAAATTATTGATCCCGTTATTACTTCACATGGCAAGATCGCAACACTCAACATAGGAAACACCCTGATAGAGTATCTGCCATATTACATTGGAATTTATGAGGCAAAAAATAGATTTACCATCTGCAAAGGAACTGGTGGGAACCTATGCCTGAAAAAGTTGTCAGATATGGTGGAATAAAAAATATTATGGGGTTTCAACTGATAAACAGTTAGAACATGCAACGGCAGAGATGACAAGGGGTTGGACTAGATGGCCTTTCGGGGTTCCTTCCATCTCTATGATTCTGTGATTTTGCATAGCCATAGACTCTCCCCACCCTCCGAGGCACATCTATTCCGCCCTGGAAAAGCTCTCATAAGACTCCCAAGCCCAGCTGGAGAGGATCATAGGGTGTGGAGGGCCGACTGTACTCTTTATTGCCTAGACCAGCCCCCTTCTGCCCCCTCAACAGGCCGGACCTCACCCTCTTTTGAGAAACCTCCAGCTATGGGGAAGGGTTGGTTGAGATATAGGTTTGGTACGTAGGCCCCACAAGTGGAGCAATATGTGTCTTCTCTTTCTGGTTGATCAAAAGGGGGGGGTGATTTTCCCCCTTCGACGGGGCCCCGAGCTTAGTTACTTCTCTTGAGAGGAAGCGGAGGATCATCCTTCCGAAAGGACGCTGGACAGCAGCCAGCTTTGAATTCCCAGCAAGATATTTCCCACTTCTTCCGAAGACTGCGGCCATTTCCGCACCAGCCTGTTATAGCGCGATGATCCCACTTTCAACATCCTACGGAATCCTGGGGTTTGCAGTTTCGGGAGGGGCCGGGCGGCCCCTCCCGAAACTGCAAACCCCAGGATTCCGTAGGATGTTGAAAGTGGGATCATCGCGCTATAACAGGCTGGTGCGGAAATGGCCTTTGTGTTCCCCATTGCAGGAATTGTTACTCAAACCGCTATTGCAACAGAGGTGGTGCGTACTGACAAAATTGACTTTCCCCTTTTTTTGCGTGCTGGGCAGAGAGTTCAATCATATTCTGTATGTTCTCAGCTAACACCTTTCGTCGGCTGCTTCTTTCCGAAGATTATGCATTGACCATTGCAGGAGCTGTTACTCAAACTGCTATTGTGGTAAAGGTGAGAGGTGTTGCCAAAAGCGGACTCTTCCCCCTCTTTTTCACGCGTGGGGAGCAGTGTCATAGTGTTGAATCATATTCTTTTTGTCAGCTGCTGCTTCTCAGCATGGACCTCCTGTATGTTGCATTTCTTTCTTCCTGTTCCAATATATCATATTTCCCTGTTTGGTTTTAGCTCTTCTGTTTAATAAACCCCTTAGTAAATATTAGGTTACGGGCCTCTGAGCACTGCCCGAGAGTGGGACACTCCTGTCTGAACGCTGCCCCCCAAGGGGTATTTGGCCCTTTCACTTTTGGTACAGCTGCAGATAATGGCCTCTCATTTTGTCCTCTTAAGCAGAAAGAAAATATTAAACAAAGCCAGGTATAATTCATGTGAAAGCAGAGGCTGGATGGCCATCTGTCGGGAGTGCTTTGAGGGTATTCCTGCATGGCAGGGGGTTGGACTGGATGGCCCCTGGAGTTTCTTCCAACTCTACATTCCTATGATTCTATGAAACTACATACATAATTTGAGATAAAGATTAATGACGCACAGCTTGCTGGTATCTAAATTGTTAACTGAACCAAGAAAATGGCTTCCAGTCTTGGAAATCTACTGCGTGCCATCCTTTCATGTTTCCAACTCTTGGCCTTTATGTCACATTAGAACATATTCCAAGCCGAAATGAAGATCTGAGTCACCAAATCCGCACTCGCTAAATGGACATTTGACTCAGTTTCTTCTCCAGAAATCCTGAGAAAATAAGTTTTAAGAACTTTTCCAGAAGGAAGGAGCAATTCCCCTGTTAGCGATCCTTCCTCGTCACCTATTCTTGAGGGTTCTCCAAATCTTGTCAGTTCCCGCTATTCCAAAATTCCTGAACTTAGTGGGAAGGGACAGAGGGGTTCACTTTGCTCTTTTCTGCCTCTGACCATGCAGAGACTTTCTCTTCATCACACCAAAGCAAAGGCATACAAAGAAAGCAGAAAGGAGGAGATCTTCTCAGGAAAGCTTTTATTCCAAGCAAGCAAGCAAACCTTACAAATTAGCAAAAGGTATCTTGTATATGCAGCCACTTCCATTCAGGAGGAAATGGACAGAAGCCTTCTGCCAATCTTAGAAACAAGTGCAGCTATTCCAGGTGGGGCTTCCCAACGCAGCAGACGGGATTTAACTTCCTAGAGTGCAGAGGTGGGGGGAATCTTTTGCACTGAAAATCCCAGCATCCCCTGGCCAGCATAGCTAACAGTGAGGCAAGCTGGGAGCTGAAGTCCAATAACATTTGAAGGATTTGGCAGGACCCCATCCCAGTCTAAGGAACACATCTTTTGCTTTGCAAAAATATGCATTTCTAGCTCTTATGATAACCAGGGTTGCCAGCTCTCCAGGGCTGGCCAAGAGTGCCCAGTTTCCATGTGAGAAGAAAGGTTCAAATTCTCCACTTTTAGGGTGCTCAGCCCTAGCCAAGAGGACAGGGCTCTGTGCAGATCCCCAGCTCAGCTGGGAGAGCAGTAGCTTGCTACAGTTTTCAAGCCTCAATTGATCTCTTGCTGCAACATGCAAAGATTCCTCTGTGTGTGTGTCGACATATTTTCACAATTAGCTTCCTCGTTTCCTCTCCCTCGCTGTTCTTCTGAGGCCAGAGCTGACCCCCCCCCCGCCCCCAACTCTGCTCTCAATACAAGTAGAAGCAACTCTGGGCAGGCCTTTAATTCACCTGTTGAATTAAGACGACCCCAGGAATTTCCTAGAGTTTTCTCAGGCAAGGAATCCTCACAGGTGGTTTTGCCAGGGCCTTTGTCTGGAACCGAATTCACACACACACACATGTAACAGTGCGAATATACTATTTATTAGGAGTGTGATACATAGTACAGGACTTCAGTGAGTGAACTGGAGGCAATTAGCAAAATCCAAAACATTAAAAGCAAAGAGTTTCTCATCCCGCCCGCAAGAGACCTTGGAGTCCTTGTGTCAGCCTGGCAGCGCTTACCACTACATTCCTAGCTTTGTTTATCTAACGGCCTCTGGTACCTTGTTACAAGCAAGCTGCTAATTAACTCCTACTATATGTCCCATAACTGAAATATGGAGGCCTACCCGACAGCCTTCCTCTGAAACAAAGCTTGCAAGCCCTGGCTATTCTTTAGCAGTCTCTCATCCAAAGCCTAACCAGGGCTGACCCTGCTTAGCATCCAAGATCAACCAGGATCTGGTGCCTTTGTGGTATTTAGGCAGGCAAGTAGGCTGGATTAAACATTCCCTGTCTTGTCTCCCTGAGTGTGAGAGAAGGAAATATCCCCTCATTCCACCTGTCATCTGGGAGCTAAGATTTCTCCTTGATTTCCAAAAAGGAAAATATATTCTGTGTGTGTGTGTGTGTGTGTGTGTGTGTGTGTTCGAACGTCAAGCTGTGAGCCACTGGGGGTTGCGACTGAATGCACAAGGCATAAGGGCTTCCGTTTTGGCCTGGACACATCCGGGGCTGGGAGGATGCTGAACTGGCAACCCTGCTTATACCTGAGCGGTCAGGCTGGGAAAGGTGCCTAGGGGTATGGGACAATTTGGGGATGGGGCCACTTTCAGTACAGGAGAGGAGGAGTCTGATAACACCCCACTCCCCACAGAGAAGCTTGGGAAGGGAGAAGCAGGAGCGAGAAGAGAAGCGGCACAGCCAGGGAAAAAAGGCTGGATAAGCTCAGCTGGGTTACCCGGGAAAAGAACACCTACCCACGGGAGAGGTCAGCTTGTGGGCCGGTTTCTAGGTGGGTTACGGAGCTCTGGCAGCACAAGCAGAGTCACCACTGGTGGGGTGGCATCGATGCCCCTCATTTGAAATGTGGTGCTAGAGGAGAATTCTGCAGATACTGGGGAGTGCCAAAAATACACATCAATGGATATCATAACAAATCAGACCTGGAGACTCCCCAGAAGCTGAGGTGGCTCAACTGAAGCTGCTGGAGAGAGGAAGAGGAGGAAGAAAAGAGGAAGAGGAAGAAGAGGAGGAGGAGGAGGAGGAGGAAGTGGGAGAGAAGAAGAGGAGGAGTGGAGGAGGAGACCTCCTTCTCAGCGCAGTTGGGGGAGGGGGCCTTCAGCTGCCAAAGGGACTTCAGCTCACAAGCCCCCCCTGCTGCGATGGAGGTCGTCCCCCTGCCGCATCTTCCTGGCCTTGAAGAAGAGGACCGGGCCCAGGACGATACCCACAATGCCAAGGGCCAGGCCCAGGCCGCAGACCACGTTCTCTGTCATCTCCGGGATCAGAACTGGCTTCCGGGGATCTGTGGGGTGGGACGGGGGAAGAGACAAGGGGGAGAGGGTCATCCGTGGGACTTGGTTGAGGAGGGGACCCAGGGGCTGCCCCTCTCCCTCCACCCAACCCCACCATCCCTCCTTTTGCCCCCAAATTGGAACCTCCAATTCTTCACCTCGCCGAAGAAGGACCCCCGGAGCCCCTTAAGCCCACCACTAACCTACATGCTGTTTATACCGAGCGTGGGACTGTGAATTATACAACACACGGCGGAGTTGTGGGCACAGAATTCGGTACACTCCACGAATTTCACCTCCACTTAATCAAACAAACAAACCCACTGAAAGTTACTAGACCTTAAGATAAAGTTTTTTAAAAACGAGTGGGAACACCTCATGAAATCCAAACAGAGGGGCTGGGCAGGAGTTTAGATTCCCCTTCCCCTGTCACACACCAACTACAACAAAATACATTTTTATTTTGCCCAAATGCAGTTAATTTGCATGACTTGGCGAACGCTTAAGTCCCCAAGATCTGGCAGTCCCAGAAATGGTGCCGAGCCACTCCCAGATTTATTTTTGGCTAGTATCCCCCTATTGTTGTTTCCTTTGAGGAATTTGGGGTTCAAGGAGGTGGCTGGAAGCTCCAAACCAAGCAAGCTGCCCTGACTTAAAGGCACTCTGCAGTGTTTGGGGCTCTCCGGGTGTAATATCCCACCTTACATTCTTCAAAAGGATGGTCCTGGCAGCTTGGAGGGCTACAAGTAAAGAGTTGAGACCAACCCCGCCCCAAAGATGTCATTTTCTGCACCTGTATTTTAAAGTTTTGTTCTTCTCAGCCCATAATCTGAATTCCTGAAGCCTAAAGAGGAATGAGGCTGAATCCTGCTGGCCTGCACCAGATCTTGGTCAGAGAAATGTCACGCAGAGAAAGGAACAAGTTTGCTTTCTGCTGCTCCAGAGACCAGAATGTGAAACAGTGGATTCAAATGGCAAGAAAGGAGATTCCTCCTCATCATTAGGAAGATCTTCTTGAGTGTACAAACTGCAAGAGAGTGGAATAGGCTCCCTGTGACGATGGTGGAGCCTCCCTCTTTGGAGGTCTTTACACAGAGGCCGGGTGGCCGTCTTTCAGGAGTGCTTTAGTTGCTTCAGCCCAAACATGAGGAAGAGCTTCTTGACCGTAAGGGCTGTTTGTTGGAAAGACTTCCTAGGAGGGTCTTTAAGCAGAGGTTGGAAGGGCATTGCTCAAGACTGCTCTAACTGTGTCCTCCTGCCTGGCAGAAGGGGGCTGGATTAGATGGCCCTTGGGGTCTCTTCCCAAGTTTAAGAGCCTATAATTCTACTGCATATCTCCTCATTTATCCCTGCAGCTGGGAACAACAGAATAAATTACACAGAATTTCCACCTTTTGGTCACATCTCGGGGGTTCTGAGTCCCCCCAGCCCATCTCCGAAGAGGGCTTCAGGAGAATGAGCCTGACCCCCTGGGGCCGACTTACACCAGATCTTGGTCAGAGGCTCTCGGAGACCCCAGTGCTCCACCCGGCAGGCGTAGAAGTCCCCCTCCTCAGGGATGAAGGGCAGGTAGGAGAACTTCTGGAAAGTGAAGTCCATGCTGGGATAGAAGGTCGTCTCCTGCACCCCCCGGGAGACCTCCTCCCCGTTCTTCAGCCAGGTGATGTTCAGCACTGGAGGGGAGAATTTATCCACGAAGCAGATGAGGATGTTGGGGTCCCCCAGCTCCACGGGGGCTTTAGGGTAGACGGTTGCTGAAGGAGCCACTGAGAAAGGGAGAGAAGAGGTTAAGGATCCCCTGGCCTATAGGCTCATTCCTCCCAGGCCTTGGGGCATCCCTTTTCTTGATGTCCCCCATATCTGCTCCCTCTGATGCCCTTCCTAGCAAGACCAGGGAGCAGGAGGTAAGTTCTGGCTGGATTCCTGCAGTTGTCTTCATAGAACCATAGTCATACTCGTGAGTAAACTTGCTAGAAGAATTCCAGCATTCTCTCTCCCCGCCCATCTTGTTCTTAGAGCAAGTGGGCATAGCTAGCATAGGGCCTCCTTTCTCTTTTGCATGTCAGAGCTCCACTGTTTGCCTTTCTGTCATTTAATTGCAACATCAGAAATACCTTTGGTGTTCAGGTGATCAGATCATGTGACCCAGGACAGTTGCTTGGATCATCAGTCTTAGAAAAGAAAGAGCCCCCTTCTCAGATCTCTCTTCTCTCTCCTCCTCCTCCATTTTTGCTTCCTCTTCCTCCTCTCCAACCATGCTTCGCATCTCCATCAGAAGATGGTGAGTTAAGAACGAAGGCACTACTATTCATCAGCTAATTAGGATGTAGGTTCCCCACTATATATCTAAATGTTGAAACCATTAGTAAACTTTTCTAAGTTTGTGACCTGAAATTGGCTGTGTTTGTTTTGTTTCTTTAGCCAGTTTCAGATCAGAAAAGCCACACACAAATTTAGACATGCTTTTTCTGCTACTCTGCTAAAAAGGAGGCTGAATCCTGACAGTTTTAGCTTCCATAGAATTTCCCAACAGGGCTCACACCCTGGGAAACTAATTGCTAACAAAACTCCCCTGCAGCACTGGTTGGGCACTTTTGTTCAGTATGGTGTCTCCACATTCGGTTCAGTGTTGCAGAAGCAGAGTCACACCTGCTGGGCCACTGAGCACAACACATGCACACACACAAAGTACCCATTGTGCATGGATAACCCCCTTGGCATGCTGTGACATGAAGGTCTTCCCCCCACCAACCACCCATTCTACATTAGGCGTGATGGCTTTTCTCCGCATACACTGACACAAGAGTGCCTCTGAGCATGCATAAAGTTCTGGGCCTCTTTCATCAGCATGTGGAGATGCCAGCTACATGAGGCCAAGGATCATGTTGGAGGCCAGTGGTTGTGGCTGAGCATGAGTACCAAATGTGCAACAGTGGCATTTTGGAAGGCAGGGAGGGTGACTTCCCTTGGCAGCTTCTGTCTGGGAAAGGGGGGGGTGCAGGCCCAGAGGGGAGAAACTGAGGGGCCCTCTGTCACTCCTTCCACCTTGGGTGATGACGCTGGGTTATGATTTTAATCATATGGCAGAAGAGGGCTGGACTAAATGGCCTTTTGGGGACCCTGTTACTGCGGGGAACTGGCCCTCTCCTGGGGTCCACAATTATTAATATCTAAAATGATATCTCCACGTGGCATATATTAAAAACTACTCCGCGTGTCTGACAAGGTCCCCCAGACGAACGCGTAGACAGGCATGGCCGAACAGCCGCGATCTGGATGAACCCGGTCTGGCCAGTAATCCTTTCTGTCACGTAGCCACAGGAGCCCTCTAGACACCCAAACCATCAAACACACAAAGAGTCCTCTGCCCCAAGAGGCCCGCTTGACAGGATTAGCAATCCTGACAAACAGCCCGTCAAGCGAGGGCAATTTGCATTTAGCCGCGGCTTTTGACAAACCGGCAGAAACCCGTCAACCTAAGAGCCCTGGCATTTCGGAGCTTTGTTCTCCCAATCGTGCAGAGGGCTTGCACATTTCGGAGCTTTGTCTTAGCTCTTCAAGCCATTGTTCTCCTCGGGAAAGGATTAGCCCCCAAGGTACATTTTCCCCTATAAAAACCCCTGATTTCAAGCGGTTCTTTGGATCGCTCCCAATTTCCTCCCCTCTTGCTGTCACTCCGTCTGCCGAGCGTTCCCCTCAGCCTCCACGCGCTGAGACCTCTCTCCTCGCTCTCCGCTGCCATCCCGGACTCTCAGACTACAGGACCAGGTGCAGTATCACCCCGATCCAACCCTCTTCAAGCCCCCCTATCAATTTTGTTTCTTTTAGCTCTTGTGTGAGTGGGTGCACAAGTGCGCACGTGCACAGTGACTTATTTTTATTAAAAATAAAAATCATTTCTTTATCAGTTTGGTGTGGTTTTTGGTTTGGCCTGACTTGGTAAAAATTGGGCTTCAAGATCCTGCTACGTTACCCTGCCTCTCGTGTGCTTTAGCCTGTGCTCTAGCTAATTCCTATTTTCCCCATTATATTGAGCACATTGACAGGTCCCTCACGGGACCCCCAGAAATCAGGGTAACACCCCTCCAGCACTATGATTCTGAGATTCAGTGGAGGCATCACTTAGAGGGAAGCCAGGAGGTGCTGAGGCACCCAATGAGGGAAGGGGAGGGGAGGGTGAGACCCCCAGCAGCCCCCTTCTGCCCCATTCCGCCCCAGTTTCAGATACCGTTCTGGGCCCGGGTGCGGTTGCTGCGTTTGATCAGGATTTCCAGGTTGGACTTCATGACGGCCATGTTGTTGATGGCGAACTGGGTATCAAAGCTGACCACCTGGGCATAGTCGGGCAGCCTCCAGACGTTCTGTTTGTGGTCCCAATCCACGTGGTGGGTCTCCTCATCGTCAAAGTCCTGGAGGAACTCGCCCGATTCCTTTCCTGATGGGAAGGTCTCCTGGAAGAAGTCTAGCTGGACTTCAGTGTGAACTGAAGGCATTGGTGGCATTGGAGGGGGGGAGGGCAGGAGGGGAAGAGAAGAAAACATTCATTCATATGATTTCAGATAATATTTCATGACTTGCTCCCTGTACTGGGCCCAAGGCAGCTCACAACACAGTAAAACAAGTTAAATACAGGTAATTCAGAAGTTTTTCAAAAAACAAACGAACAGCTGCATTTAAAATGCTACATAATGCCAAATAATATTTATTTTACCTGCTTCTCCCCATGGACCATGGTGAGGAACATACCCAAACATACCTGTTAAGACCAATCCATACTTTAAAGTTGCAAAATAACCAATTCAAGCCCGGCACAACTCAAGGGCCTCTGCCGACCGACACAGAGGGAGGGGGAAACCGGAGGAGCTCCACAGCTCAGGGGCAGCCACAGGCGAGGCCCCGTCCCCTTCCTGGTGAGGGACTGCCTCGGCTGGAGAGAGTGCCCCCCTTCTCTGAGGAGCTTAAAAGCAGGGCAGGGGGGTCTTCCAGGGAGGAAAGAAAGGACGCGGACCCGTTTTCCAGAAACCCAGGAAGCCCGACCGAGGCAGGGACCGCTTGGCATTTACTCCCAGAGCCCCCGGGGGGGGTCAGGTGGGAGTTTTGGGGCCCCTCCCTGGGCACGGCCTGAGCCCCCTCCCTCGCCCGCCGCCCCCTCACCTTCCTCGGCCCTGGCAGCCGGCTGCGGGAGGAAAAAGACGAAAACTAAGAGGAGGAGACGGAGGAGCGCGGGGAGGAGGAGAGCCTCTCCTCGCGGGGGGGCTCGGGGACCCTCTCCCCGCTTTGCCGCCCCCATCCTCACCGCCTGGGCTCTTCCAGGGACCGGAGCTCGGCTCCCTTCTCCTCTCGCCCCCCCACCCAAAGTGCCAGGCAGCTGGGGGGCCGCCCCTCCCGCCGGCTCAGCCAATCAGAAAAAGGCCCCGGCGCTGAGCGCGTCTGTTGCCGGGGTAGTTCTCCCGAGCGGCGCCGCAGCGGGATGCAGTGGGAACCTTTCCTTCGGGCGGCTGGAAGTCCGGAGAGGAAGAGCCGGGTCGCTTCCCCGTGGAAAAAAGACGGGCGCCTGCGCCTCTGCATTGTCAGTGCTGCTAATATTTTTTATTACAATAATCCTCATCACCGCTACCAGCGCTCTCCGGGTCATCAGTATCGTGATCCTTTATTCATTTCCGTCCCTCCTCGTTCCCAAACTCAAGGGGGCCACTAAACTCCAAAAGACCGCCAGAGACTCATAGGACCCCGGAGTCGGGAGAGACCCCCGAGGGCGGTCCGGTCCAGCCCCCTTCTGCCCGCGACGGCCTTTCTTCGGAGACCTCCAGAGCAAAGCCCCCCGTGCCGCCGCCCTTCCGCCCCCCTGGCCGTCAGGAGGCTCGGGGGGCACCTCGTTTCCGGAAGTTTGGAGCCCCCAGCTTGCCCCACCCAGAACAGGGGCCCCTCCTTTCAAATGCTCGAGCGTGGCCGCCACGTCCCCTCCCAGGCTGAACATACCCAGGAGCTCCCTAAGCCGCTCCTCGTGGGGCTTCATGGCTTCCAGGCCTTAGTCCATTTTGGTCGCCCTCCTCCAGCGGTGCTATTGCTTTCCTCGACCTAGACGTTAAACTCCTATTGATGCAGCCTAGAATCGCATGGGCCTTTTTAGCCGACGCATCACACTGCTGGCTCATGTTCAGCTTGGGGTCCACTAAGATTCCTAACCCCCTTTCGCATGGACTGTGGTCACCCATCCTGTATCGTGCATGTCGTCAAAGCTTTTCTCCAGCAGGTAAAGATGGTTAAAAAAAATATGTTCTTGTTCCCGCTGCTTCTCTGCCCCCCTTTTTTTTGAAGGGTGGGGAACAGGACATGAAATGTATTTATTTATGCAGTCGTTCCTGCCTGCCTCAGCACTCTCTGTCCTTCGATTAAACCTTTCTTAAAACCCTTGAAAGAACCTCCCGCCCCCCCCCCCGAACCAAGGGTCCCCCTTGAGGACCACCTTTCCCAGCCTGCGGGGCGCATCAGCCCCACGGAACCGCTTTCCGACCTTCTCTGACCGGCGACTGATGACGCCACCGGGAATCCTGAGTCTGATTGGGCGCTCGGCGGGGCCCTCGGCCAATCCCCGGGTGGAGCGACCCCCTCCGGACATCGTCGCTGGCTTGCCTGCTTTCTTCCTCTAGGGGGCCGCACCCAGAAAGACCCCGTCCGCAGTGGAGGGCAGCGGAGAGGAAGGGACCCCCGGCGCCCCTCTCTCTGCTGCCGCCTGGGAAAGAAACAGCCATGGGTTTCGCGGGGGCTCTGGCTCTGGCTCTGGCGGCGGTGGTCAGCGGGGCGGAGCCTCCAGGTGAGAAATATTGGGGTCCCAGGGCAGCGCTCTCCCCCCGTTTGCGCCTCATCCCAGCCTGAATTCGATTTGTAACGAATAGAATCGGCGACTTTGGGAGTGGGAAGGGATCCTGGAGGTCATCGGTTCTTTCCACTGAATTACAGCTCACAGAACCCGGTATTTGTTGGCGGCCTCCCATCCAAGTGCTAACCAGGGCTGACCCTGCTGAGCCTCCAAGATCATAGGGGATCTGGTGGTGCCTTGAGGGCACTTAGGCTCTGAAGTCAGCAGAGAGCTGTAAACACGTCGACACCCACACATCAGCCTCCCGGCCATTTTCATCCTTCTGTCCACCACCGGAAAATAGAAAGAAAGAGGGTCGCTTAGAGGTATCGTCAGAATGTAGAAAGATCAGGGTTTTGGAAACACACACACACGCACACATACCCCAGATGGGGTCTGGGGTCGCCAAGGGTTTCTCTCGCGGGGTTCCATCGAGTTGCGGGGGTGCACTGAAAGGGGCGAGGGGACCCCGCGTTTCGCGGGCGAGGTTGCGCGCGTCCCTTTCTCTCCCCGGGGGCCGCTCGGACCCAGGCCTCCCACTCCAACCGCCCTCCCCTCCCCTCCCCTCCCTCCCTCCCTCCCTCCCTCCCTCCCGCGGGCCCGGGACGGGGCGGACACACGGGATCCCCGGCCGCCAGGTTCTTCTCCGTGGGCCCCCCTCCTCCTCTGGCACCGGGGAGGAGAGGTGAGCGAGGAGGGCTGTTGCTGGGGGGCGGGGGGGCAGGGGAGAGGGTCCCCGCCCGCCCGCCCCCGCTCTGACCTTCCTCCCCTCGTCTCGCGGCCCAGAGCATTTCCTGATCCAGAGCAAGGGCGAGTGCTACTACACCTCCGCCGCCGGCACCCGCCCCGAGGACGTGGAGGTCCGCTTAGTCTACAGGTACATCTACGACCGGGAGGAACTCGCCCGCTTCGACAGCGCCCGCGGGGAGTTCGAGGCCGTCTCCGCCCTCGGGGAGCCCTCCGCCCGGTACTGGAACAGCCAGAAGGAGGTCCTGGATCGAAAGCGGGCCGAGGTGGACGCCTTCTGCCGGAACAACTACGGGATCGACGCGCCCTTCGCCGCCAAGCGGCTGGGTGAGCCCCTCCGGGGGGGGGGGGAGCAATGGCGGGGAGGGGGGAATACGGGGAAAGGACGGAGGGAACACGGGAGAAAACGTGAATTTATATAGGAATACGTGTAGACAGGTACAAAGAACGGAGCTGAAGGTCCCCCCCAAGAGTAGGCCGCCCCTCCCCAAAAGGCGCTGGCTAAACGGGAGCACCCAAGGCTCCCCCACCCAGTCCTCGTCGCCCCTTTTTCCTTTTCCGGCTTTTCTCCGCCGTTTTCCCCCATACGCCCCCCCCACAACTGAGAACATTTCCGCACGACGCTCTTATAGCGCGATGATACCACTTTCAACCTCCTACGGAATCCTGGGGTTTGCAGTTCCGGGAGGGGCCGGCTGGCCCCTCCCTGAACTGCAAACCCCAGGATTCCGTAGGAGGTTGAAAGTGGAATCATCGCGCTATAAGAGTGTTGTGCAGAAATGGCCTGATAATGACCAAGGGGGCTGGACTCGGGGACCGGAGCGCGGGCGACCCAACTTTATGGTCTTTTATAGTGGGGGGGGTGAGGAGGAACGCAGTGGGGCCTTTAGACTACTGTAACGCGTTCCAAGTGGGACTGCCCTGGACAAGTGTTCAGAAGCCGCTCTTCATGCAAAATGCAGCAGCAGCCGGGGGGGGGGGGGTCAGCCGTGCCTTTTGGAGACCCCACAACACCAGTCCACCCCGTACCCACCCAACAGTCGGTTTCTCTCTCAAACAGCCCCTTTCTATGGCCAGGAAGTCCTCCTTAGTGTTGCAGTGGAAACCACTGGAAAACCATTTTCAGCCATTCTGGACAAGGGGCATAGGAACATTAAAAAAAGGGGGGGGGATAAAAGAGTTATCTTCTTCCCATAGCTGCTTCTGTCCTATAAAGGGAAATCTTTAATACCTTGACTTACTCTCCCCCCTCCGACACATACGGAGGCTGAGATCCCGTTGGCTCTCCGTGCGCAGTCCCCCAGCCCTCCCTAGTGGCCCCACGCAGTGGGAGGTTTCTGGACAGAGCAGAAGGGCAAGTGAGCAGCATTTACACACACACACACGCACACACACGCGCACATGCACACACCGCCAACACATCCTGGTGGCCGCCTCTTTTGAATTGTAACTGTTATTTTTTTCTTTATTATTTCTTTATTATTCTTCTGTATTTCCTTTACTTTTTGCAGTGTTTTGTCTTAATCACATCTCTCTTGAAGAAATCTTGGGGGGCCCTCCTTTTCCTCCTCCAGTTTCTGAGACCCCCCAAAATTTTCTCTGCCTTCCTCTCCAGTTCAGCCCAAGATGAGCATCACCCCCACAGAGCACGACTCCTCTTCTCAAAACACTCTCCTGATCTGCGACGTGGCCGGGTTCTGGCCCTCGGGGATCAACGTCACCTGGTTCAGGAACGGGAAGGAGGAAGACAAGGCCAGAGTGATGACCACGGCCCTCATCCGGAACGGGGACTGGACCTTCCAGATCCAGGTGATGCTGGAGACGAAGGCGGAGCGGGGAGACGTCTATGCCTGCCAGGTGGAGCACCGCAGCTTCCCCACTCCCGCCAGAGTCCAGTGGGGTAAGAAATGGGGATACTTGTTCTGTCCATCTAACCCTTCCTCTCTTTCCTCATCTTTGGGGAGCAACTCAGGGTCCCTTGAGGGGGATGGAAGGTCTGGTCGCAATCCTGCCCACCTTCCCTCCCCACCCGGCGGCTTCCTTCTCTTTCCGCAGAGCCCCAGTCGGACTCTGCCCGGAGCAAGATGTGGACGGGAGTCGCGGGCCTCATCTTGGGCCTGGTCTTTCTGGCTCCGGGACTCATCCTCTTCCTGAGGAACAAGAAAGGTGAGGCAAAATGCCCTCAAAATTGCTCATAGGTGGCATCTCACACCTTCCATGGGGTCACCCCTCTCCAGGAACGTTTGGCTGTTACATTGGAGGAGATGCAGCAGGGTACAGTTTAGACAGGTGGACTAGATGCTCCAAAGAGCTGAGTTTTTGGAAATGGTGCAAGGTTCCTTGGCTGATGGGAGAAATCAGACTATAGCACACTCTGGAGCCCTTGGGCTATTGCCAGTTTTCCTAAGTCCAAACATTAATCTGAAATGGAAATACTAGATTTAGGTGGGATCTCTTTTCTTTGCCACCTGAATCCATTGGTTTGTGCCCGGGACCCAATGGATTCAAATGGCAAAGAAAACTATGATCCATATAGATGCCGTGGCCACACCACATGGGTTTCCCTGGCAGAGGAGGCCAAAAATGCCCCTTCCTCAACTGCAGATCCCAGTAGCTGCGGCAGTTAATGTGGAATCATACTGCTATAACTTGTGTGGTGTGGAAGGGCCCCCCAGTCTCCGGAGCAGCAGAAAATGGGCTGCTGAGGATGCTGACTGACTGCATCTTTCAGCGGGCGTCCTGCCCCAGATGCCAGGTAACTTTTCTCTTTGTTTCACCCCCTCCTTCTACTGCCCCTGCAAACTGGGGGGCTCCTGGGGGTCTCTGCCTGCTTTTCAGCCATAGAGGAAAGGAAGGGGTTGGAATCTGCACTGTGAGAAGAGAATGGCTGGAATTTTATTATTTCTTGTGTTGGTTGGCACAGCCCACCAGGGTCTTTTCAGGGAGCTACGGGGGTCTTCCACTCCCATTACCCACCCCCCTGAAGAATCTTGGCTAACCTTTGGAGAATGACTAATTCTGAAAAAAATTGGATAGCTGGATGCTATGTGAATCCTTACTGAGGAAAATGTCACCAAAATTCCCACCAAAAATGAAATAAGGGGAAGAGGATGAGGATGGTTATTATTAAAGTTCCTCCAATATTTGCTCAGACTGAGGGGACAGACAGCAAAGAGCCTAGGAAAACTCATGCAAATGCCTTCTTAGTGAACAGAGCCCACTTGGTCCCTCCTAAGTCCATTAGAGTTGACCGAACAACCCTCAAGCGCATTGGGATGTCCTGTCCAGCTCTTTCTCTAAACGGCCAGCAAACAGAGCTGTGGCTGGGGTTTTCAGCTTTCCTTTGGTGAACAGAGTCTGTCCTGCTGAGGATGTTGAAGGTCTCAGAAAGTTCCTTCTCAGGGGATGCACAAAATTTAGAAGGGTGTCTTCTACACCAGCCTTACCTCTCTCTTTCTCTCCCCCCACCCCCATTTTCTTCTCTCCCTGCAGTTGCGCTGATGAGCTAGACTTCAGCGCTGCAAGAATCCAGGGCACCCTCTTTCCTTCCCACCGATGGCCGCATTGCTTCCCTGCTGAGAGGATGCAGAGTCTGGAGGGGACAAAGAAGGACTGGAGAGAGACAGAAAGAGAGAGAGACCTCGACGGATCCACCACTGTCCCCCACCACTCCTCTCCACATCACGACCCCCGGCAGTTGCCTTTTCCTTCTCTTTTTTTTTGGGGGGGCGGGGGCAGTGAGTAGGCGAAGGAGTTGCCCAGGGAGGAGCTTTGGAGCTTGCTTTGCCTTCTTTGAGCTTTGCACAAGGCTTTGCGTGCATGAGGCCACTGTAGCCCCTGGGGAATCGCTCTTGGTGGGCCTAAACTCCCCCTTCAGCCAAGAGCAAAGGGTTTTTCATAACTGAGTAAAAGATTCCTCTCCGACATCTTGTCACTCATGACTCCGGTTTCCCTCCCTTGCTGTGGGGCTTCTTTGCTTTGGGTGATTTGTTTGCAGGATTGTAAACTTAGGAGGCTGAAGATGATTCCCGTTTCCTGGTTCCTTATTCGCACAAAACCTCAAAACACGCAGCCAAGAGATCCAGGGGACTCTTCTAAACCGCACACCTAGACTACTTTGATGCCACTCTAATTGCCCTGACTTCACCTTTTAGAATCCTAGAATTTGTAGTTTTGTGAGGTGTTTGTAATTCTCCTCTGGAGATCACTAGTGTGTCAGGAAGCCCCAAAGGACCTTGGGATTATTGTTGACATTAAGTTCAACATAAGCCATCATTGTGATGCTGCAGCAAAGAAGGCAAATGCTATTTTAGCCTGCATTAACAAAAGCACAATTTGCAATTGGAGGGAAGTCAAAGTCCCCCCATAGTCCTCACCTGGATTCCTGCATTCAGTTCTGTTGCCTCATTTCAAGAAGGATAGAGGCAAGTTGGACCATGTTCAGAGCCTGTTCTCTGGTGTCCCAGAAGGTCCAAATACATCTAATGTTTTTAAGTTGCAGGAGGGTAGATTTCTTAATTAAAGATTAGAAGGAACTGTTTGACAGAGGTCTTTAAAAAAACGGGCAGCCCCAAGCTGTGGGGGGGGGGGTCTGACTGGACATCCTGCCCTGAGCATGGGGTTGGTCTAGATGATCTCTAGGGCCCAGCTCCAACTCCAGGATGGTAGGTTTCTAAATCCTGGGATTCCATAGGTGGCAACCAGAATAGTTACACTGGGGTCAAAGTGGTCTAATTATCTGGCATGAAAAAGACCCAGTGAATCAGACAAAGAACTTTCTTTCCACTCTGTCAATCCTTTTTTTTGGAAATTACGCATGAAAGAATGGTGACTGAAGATGATCAGGATAAATAAAGAACCTCCAGCTTCACCCTCTCTCTAAATTTTTGTGATAAAAGAAACTTTCTTATATTGTGTGCTCTTGCTGCGTTTTGTTGCCTTCAAGTTCTTTCCCGCTTATTGTGGCTCTAAGGCAAACCTATTATGGAGTTTTCTTCAAAAAATTTGGCCTGAAGAGGGTTGCCACCACTGCTTTTCTCTGAGGCTGAGAGAGTGGGAACTGTCCAAAGGCACCCAGGGAGTTTCTGTTGGGAAAATTCCAGCATTCTCTCCCCCCCGCCCCGCCATCTTGTTCTTAGAGCAAGTGGGCATAGCTAGCATAGGGCCCCCTTTCTCTTTTGCATGCCAGAGCTCCACCATTTGCGTTTCTGTCATTTAAATGCATGATCATAAATACCTTTGGTGTTCAGGTGATCAGATCATGTGACCCAGGACAGTTGCTTGGGTCATCCGTCTTATAAAAGAAAAAGACCCCTCTTAGCCTTTTTTTTTCTCCTCCATTTTTTTGCTTCCACTTCCTCCTCTCCTTCGCATCTCCATCAGAAGATGGTGAGTTAAGAACAAAGCTACTGCTATTCATTAGCTAGTTAGGTTGTAGGCTCTCCAATGCATATGTAAATGTAGAAGCCATTAGTAAACTTTTCTAAGTTTGTAATCTGACGCTGCCTGCATTTGTTTAATTTCTTCAGTCAGTCTGAGATCAGAAAAGCCATACACAAAATTTAGACATACTTCTTCTGCTACTCTGCTAAAAGGAGGCTGAATCCTGACAGTTTTAGCTTCCACAGAATTTCCCAATAGGGCTCACACCCTGGGAAACTCTCATTTCCAGCAGTTTCTATGAGTGAGGCCATTTCCGCACTACACTCTTATAGTGCGATTATTCCGCTTTCAACATCCTATGGAATCCTGGGTTTGCAGTTCCGGGAGGGGCCAGGTGGCCCCTCCCGAAACTGCAAACCCCAGGATTCCATAGGAAGTTGAAAGCGGAATAATCGCACTATAAGAGTGTAGTGCGGAAATGGCCTGAGTGGAGAAGTTTGAACCTTGGCCTCTCAGAGTCCAGCTCCAAAAATCAGTTAGTTAGGGGAGACGTTAGGGGAACAGTAGGGTGGGAAGAGACAGCATGGAGGGGTCCCCGGCTGGTGCTGTGAGGCCGAAGTGGAGGAGGAAAGGGCTGCTCCCCCTTCACCCTGTCCCGTAGCTCTGGACGTCTCCCATCTCCCCTCATCTTGGGACAACGGCCAGGTGGAGGGAAGGGCCTCGGGCCTTGGGTGCCTCAACCTCCCCGGTCTAAAGGAAGTTGGGGGGGGGAGAGAAAGGAATGATTCTAATGGGAGAGTTGTTTCTTCATCATCTCCCCTCCTTACCTCCCATGGAGGAATTTTCTCCCTTCCTCCAAGTCCAAAAATTAGTTAGTTGGGGGGAACTGGGACCATTAGGAAGTTCTTCCTGGGGTTCAGGTGGAATCTCCTTTCCTGCGGCTTCAATTCGTTCCTGCAGCTTGAATCTCTTGCTCCTTTTTTAATCAATATAGTTCTTTTTAGCCTTTCTCAGACATCCTCACCGTTCTGTTTTGTTGCCTTCAAGTTCTTTCCCACTCACGGTGGCTCTAAGGCAAAGCTATCACGGGGTTTTCTTGGCAAAATTTGGTCAGAAGAGGTTTCCCGCCATGGCCTTCCTCTGAGGCTGAGAGAGTGTGACTTTCCCAAGGACACCCGGGGATTCCCTCGGCTGAATGGTGCCACTCACTTGGAGGTACAGGTTATTTTTCCCCAGTGATGCAGACTCGAGTCGATTGACTCGGGCTTAAGTCGTTTCAGTGACTCAACTCGGACTCGGCTCAGAAATAAACGATGCACTGACTCGACTGGAGACTTGCAATATTTTTAGTGACGGAGCTGCTGCCCGTGGTTCGGTAACGTAACACGTCCATGCAGAAGCCTTAGGACTTTGCACATCTCCTTTGGCCTCCCGGTCACAGGACAGTCTGTCGAAGCCCAAAGCGCGGGCGCATTTCTCGGAGGGGAAGAGCACAGGGGGAGGCAAGGGGCTTGAGGCAGGGCTGAGGTCTGCTCGGCAGCCTGCGTATCCCAGGAGCCTTCCAAAACTTCTCCTAAGAGCAGAAGGCAAGACTCTCCCCGAGAACTCCGGGAAGGATCCTTCCTTCTAAAGCTTTTGCGGCTTCAGTAGTGGGGAGTAAGAAGGATCCTGCTCCCACTTCCGAAGCTGCAGATGGCAAAATCGCAAATGTGGAGGGCCGAGTCTGCTTAAATGGTTAAAACTGACTTTATCTGACTCTGTCCAGAAATTCTGGACAAAAGTTGGCTCCCAGACTTGAGACTTGACTTGAGGCTTGGAAGAAAAGACTTAAACACACCACTGTTATTCCCAAAAGTGAAGTGGTTAGAACCCGAGACTCCCAGAGCTGGAAGAGATGCCCCGAAGGCCGTCTAGTCTTTCTGCCCCGCGGGGGGTCTCAATCCAAGCCCCCCCTTTTTTCCTCCCCTCCCGCAGGGACGCGCCTGGGGTGCGGCTGGGAGGGTTGCGGCAAAAGCCTCCCTTTCTCTGCCCGGCCACCGATGACGATGACAGGCCCGCGGGCTCTGATTGGCTGAGCTCAAGTCTCAGCTCCCAGGAGGGGAAGAAAAGGGACCCGCCGGGACGGCGCCGCCAGGCTTGGAAGGTCCCCGGGGCAGAGACCCAAAGGGCGGGAAGGAAGGAAGGAGAAGAAGGGCGGGGAGGAGGCGAGGCGAGGCGAGGCGACGGAGGCCTGCCGGGTCCCTGTTTTACGGTCGGGACTGCCTTTTAAGGGCTAAAGAAAACTTCACGCCACAATAACTGTTTTCGCCTCCATGTCCTGAGAGGATTCCTTGCCATTTTTCTCGCAAGGGACTTGAGTGGCTGCTGCTCCTTGGAAGGTGGGCCACAGCCACGCTCGCTGCTGCCCCCCTCCCGCCCCCCCCCAGCAAGCCAGGCTGAGCCCCCTCCCAGCCGCCGGACGAGGACCCGGGCCCAGGTCTCTGGGTTTTCTCTTTGGTTTGGGCCCCTGGAGCCCTTTCCGTTCCCCAGGCACCGGATTTTGGTCCTTCAGCTCCCGCAGGACGTGGCTGACCGGGGGGAGGCAGGAGAGAGAGGAACAAATTGCACTCTGTCCACGCTCGGGGCCACACCTTCACTCCCTTTCTTCGCCACCCCACGCCCACCCAGGCGGTCCGCGGTCCCTCTCTAGGGAGACTTCGCTGGGAAAAAATCTCGCCCCCGCTCCAGCTCTGGCCCCGCCCCGTCCTCCTCCCAGCCAATCTGCTGAGAGAGCGCCTGTGACGTCACCAGGTGCCGGCAGACTCCGGCTGAAGACGGAGCTCAGGAGGACTTTGACGGGATGCTCCCGAGAACTCCGAAACTCTGCGCATGCTCGGGAGAATTCTCTCCTTTCCAGCCAGACACACTTCTGGCCACGGATTCCAGCTCACGAAGCTGGCTGGAAGTTCTGACAAAACCGACAATGGCCGGGCTGAAATGGGACCCCCGGGCCCCCACTGGTGGCTCCGTTGACCAGGACGCCCTTGGGCCGGGAGCTCAGGCCGTGGGCTGGAGGGGCAGAGTCCCCTCATAGGAACTGGCCTGGTCAACGAGGCCCAGCCGTGCCCGTGTGGAGGTGTGACGAGGGTCTGGGCTGATGGAGAGATGGGCCCGCTGTTGTTCTCGTGGTCTTTGCTAACTGCTGGGGCAGCATTTGAGGCCCCCTGGCAAGAGAAGGAAGGCCCCCCAGGGGCCACACGGGGGTCACTCACCCCTCAGCGCCCCCTGTCCTCCTGCTCCTTCCCTGGCATCCCCCCTGGCATGGCCCCCTGGCCATGTTTCGCTTCCCCACGCACTAAGCCGCCCCCAGCGAGCGTTCAGGGGAAGCAAGAGAGAGAGAAACAGGACCGGATCCTGACTGTCATCAGCCAAGAGCAACGCCAACCTTCCTCCCAATCAAAGGCTGCTTCGGTTTCCCATCTGCGCCCCCCCAGGGAGCACAGGCAGCCCCCCCATCTCTCTCTCTCTCTCACACACACACACACACACACACAGATTAGGGACCCTGGCTGTTTCTCCAGCTGGGAGCCCTTGGGGGTGGGAGGGGGATGCCAAGTTCCTCCCAAAGGTGCACCCCGTATACCCCCCCCCCGCAGCTCAGGCCTCCGCAGGACAGGGCGCCCTTGGCGTGCCGGTTCTGACCCTGCAAAGGCCCTCCTGGCTCTTTGGGGAAGCCGGGCCTCCGGTGGGGGGGAGAACCAGGGAGGAGGCCCACACGGCCACCCAGACCTTCAGGGAGAGGACCCCCACCCAGCCCAAGGGGAGCCCCAGACCCTGGAAAAGAGTTACTCCGTCAGAGGGCAGCTTCCAGAATGCCGCCAGTTCCATCCCCCCACCCACAGAAAGCAAACCTTTACCCCAGCTGTGGGTTCAGGGGGAGGCCTTTTGCTAAAAAGCTGCAAACAGAGCTACGAGACGCCCCACTCCCCAGGGGACTCCCTCCCAAGTCCTGGAACTGGAGGCGATTATTGTTCTTGTTATTAACTGTATTTATTTGTTTGTTGCTTTATGCTGCGAAGGTAGCTTCAATTTCTGGTGAGCCCCTGAATAGGTGACCCCCCCAAAGAGCCCCCAGTCACCCCCAACCCTGCTCACACATCCCATAATACCACCCGTGGGTAGGATTGGGCTCTGCGTTCCGTTGGGTCTGGTTCCCTGGCCGGATGGGAGAGGCCAGGCGGAAGACCCCCTCGCACACCCGTCTTCATGAGGCAGATTTTAAATATTTTAATCCTGAGCGAACAAACTGAGCTCCTTCTCCACTGGATGGTTTACCAGGTAGATGAGGAAAGGAGGAACAGGTGGCTGAGTCCCAACACAGTGGAACAGACTGGGTGACCTTGGACAGGACACGCTCTCTCAGCCTCAGAGGGAGGCTGTGATAAGGCAAAATATGATTAAGGCTTTTGGGAAGACAGCACAGCGTTACGGTTTGACTGTTGGACTAGGACTCTGGAAGACTTTGGGTTTGAGTCGCCCCTCAGCCATGGAAGCCCCGTGGGCCACCTTGGAGAAATCACACTTTCTCAGCCTCAGAGGAACGCAGGGGTGGCAAATCTCCCCAAAATAAAAGATATGGCTAAGAAAACCCTGTGAGAAGGTCACCCTAAGTCAGGGTTGACTTGAGGGCACATAACGTGGGAGGCAGCGTAGTGTAACGGTTTGCATTTTGGGCCGGAGGGAGGGAGGGCGGGAGACAGAATTTGGACTGAGAGTGACAATCAGGAGTCGGCTGGCCCGTCTGCAGAGGCAGGGAGGAAGAGGCGCCCTGAACAAACGGGTGCTCTCTTTCCTTTCCGCTGTTCAGAGACTCCCTGTCCCCCTCTGGGCCCCATGCTGACTCCCCCAGCCCAATCCTGAACCTTTTCCAAGAAGACTCTCAGTTTTCTGAGAAAACCCCCACCACCACCACCACTCTCTCCCTCCGCCGCCCCAGTGCCTGAATCCATTGAGAAGACAAAGGAGACTTGGAGAATCCGGTGACAAAGTGTGTTTGGTGTCACCAGCTGCTGGCAGACTCTGCCTGGAAGGACCAAAGAAGAGGGACTTAGGACATTTCCACACCAGATTGTTATAGCGCTATGATTCCACTTTCAACATCCTCTGGAATTCTGGGGTTTGCAGTTTCGGGAGGGGCCGGCCGGCCCCTCCCGGAACTGCAAACCCCAGGATTCCATAGGATGTTGAAACTGGAATCATCGCACTATAACAGTCTAGTGCGGAAATGGCCTTAGTCTGGCCGCCCAGAGCTTAATAAGTGGAATCAACCCACAAGGGCCCTCTGTGTTCCTCCAAATCGCCTGTCCACTTATGGTGATCCTATGGATTTCATATGTTTTTCTTAGGAAAGGAATCTCACACAGAGCTGGTTTTGCCATTTCCTTCATCTGAAACATACTCTCTGGCTTCTGAGATTTGTTGGTGGTCTCCCACCCAAGGCCAATTGTCCTTAGCTTCCAAGACCAGACCTGGTCTGGTTCCTTTAGGGTACTGAGCTTACCTCTCTGTAACTGCTATTCCAAAACACCCTAAAGTTCTCCCCGCTTCCCCGCATGCATCATCATTGCCATCATGACAGATGGGAGTGTGTGAGAGGTGTGTGTGCGCAAGGTGTGCCCAAGGGACACCAGAAGACTGTGGACGAGATGGCAAAAGTTGTGACTGGGGGAGAACCACAAGCTAGGAGAGGCTGCAGCTTTTGCCTGAATCCGTTGAGAAGACAAAGGAGACTTGGAGAAATAAGAAGATGGGCTTCTTGTCTGAGATTGTGAAAGAGAATGCCTTGGGGTTCAGAAAAAGAAATGGGGGGCAGGCAAAGGGAAAGCAAGTCCCTCCCTCAGTTCCAGTGCGTCTGGGCCAGCATTCCTCAGCCTTTGGCCCTCCAGATGATTTGGGCCTCACCTCCCGGATGTCCTAGCCAGTGCAGCCGATGCTTGGGAATTCTAGGAGTTGAAGCCTCAAACCTCTCAAGGAGTAAAGTTTAGAAAACCTTTCATCTCTGCAGCTTCCAATGCATTCCTCTTCCCCCCCACACACAGACCCACACCTTGCTCCTCCTCCCACCTCTGCCAGGAGAGAGGAAGCTGTGGAGAGGTTCAGGTTTCGCTTCCCCACGCGCCCAGCTGTGCTCAGCAAGCATTCAAGGGAAATGAGAAAGACAAGTGGGTGGCAATCCAAGCGTCTGCCCCCAGCCAAGAGCAAAGCAAAGCTTCCCCGCAAGGCCACTCCAGCCTCCAACCGCCACCCCAGCCCCACGAGAGCTCCCACACCCCCTCTCCCCGGACACCCCCAGGGCCGTAAGAACCCTCGAGGACAGCAGAGCTGAACATCAGTGCATAGGCAGAGGGAGGAGCCCCCCAGCCTTCAGCCCTCCTGTGGGGATAGAAGCAGGGGCTGGCCCCAAAAGCAAAAGGAGGGCAGTTTATTACCCTGATTTCTGGGGTCCCGTGAGAGGCACTTCAATGTGCTTCAAATAATGGGGAATGGGAATTAGCAAGAGCACAAGCTATAGCAATGCAAGAGGCAGGGCAACCTAGCGAGATCTTGGACCCAATGTTTACGGGGTCAGGCTGAGTCAATAATCAAGCAGAGGTAAGTGATAATTGCTTTCTTTATTTTAAAACAGTCAATATGTATGTATGCAATCACTCACACAGACCTAGTGAAAGAAAGGTAGGAGTTTGACAGAGGATTTTAAGAGGGATATTTCAGGGGAAATACTACACCTGATCCTGTAGCCCGGGTAGTCCGAAGAAAAGTCAGCTGGAGCGGAGATTCTCAGCACGTGGAAGCTGAGGGGAAGGCTCAGCAAACGGAGTGGCAGCAAGGCCAGGAGTGATCCGAAAAAGCACTCGAAATCAGGGGTTCTTATAGGGGAAAATGTGCCTGTAGGCTAGTCCATTCCCAGGGAAAACAATGGGTTTTGATTTGGAGGCAAAGCCTCCGAAAGGTCAGTACTTTGAATGATTGGATTTTGACTGAGTTGTCAATAGCGCAGACAGTATGCAAATGGGGAGTGCTTGACAGTTGGCTATTCGTAAGCGCTAACCTCGTCAAGCTGCCTGTTCGGGGCAGAGACTCCTTTGTATGCTGCATGCATACATAATGCATTTTCAAAGTGTACTTGCCTGGAGGTCTCCTGAAGCTGCATGCCGGGAAATTACTGGCCTGCCTGGATTTATCAGCTATTGTTCAGCTATTTTGGCCGTGCCCATGTGCGTGCTTGTCCGGGGGCCTCGCAAGCATGTGGAGACAAGCGGTTTGGGATGGTCAATTTCTTGATATCAAATTATATTTAGTAGACCTCGGGCCCGGACTATAAACTACAGTAACAAGTTCCATGAATGGGCTCCCTTCCTTCCTTCCCAAGGCCTTGCTGATGGCTGTGGCCCCAGCCAGGGAGGAACTCCCCCCCGCACAGGTTTCGCTTGCAACACGCAGCTGGGCTCACTGGCGGGAGCTACGCAGAGTTCTTGACTCTGAGGCAAGAGGAGGCATCTCCCTGCTCCCTGCAGCTTCCATTGCATGCTCGGCCAGCATCCCTCTGAGGAGGAGACCCCCAGGAAAGCCGACTGAGGTCTAAAACCTACAGTGTCCCCTTAGACTTAGGACCAAGCCCACCACACCACACCTCAAAAAATAGCACCCTCCTGTTGAACCTCAGGCTGGGAAGGTTGAATTTAGGGAGAGATTTGGGGGTCAGGAAGGAGGGAGGGAGGGAGGGAGAAAAGACCCCAGCAGTCCATCTTTCTTTGGAATGGACCCCCACCCCATACTCACCATCTGCCCTGATCCAGCAGGGACACTTCCAGTTATTCCTTGTTCTTGTTGTTGTTGTTGTATACCTTGAAGTCATGTCCACCTTATGGCAACCCTAAGGTCAAACTATCATGGGATTTTCTTGGCAGAAATTGTTCAACCTTCCTCTGAGAGTGTGTGACTGGACCAAGGTCATGGCCGAGGGGGGATCCGAGCTCTGGTCTCCAGAGTCATCACGGTCCGACGCTGAAACCACTACACCCTGCTGCCTCTCCAAATAATTCTCTCCCGGCCCCCTTTCCGAACTGCTCCCGGAATGTCCCGTTTCTCTCTCTCTCCTCCTGCTCTTCCTTCAACTTCCCCCCTTTGGTCCTGAGCTGACTTCTGCTGCTGCAAACTGAATTCTGAGGGCAAAGTAGTTTCCGGTCAGTAAACTTGGCCAAGGGGAGGGGAGAGGAGGGGGCTCGGCCCCTGTGACCTTCCCGGGGCACCTGCCCGGTCACTCCGGGACCTTCGTGGTCGGAAAGGTGGGCTTTCTGGGCCCTGGCTCTGATCCGGCTTCCAGGCCCTCTTCCTCTTCTCCTGCGGGGGGGGGGGGCGGGGGGCTTCGCCTGCTTTAGACCGGAGCACTTCAGCCTGAAAGCGGGGGCCCACGAAGGTAAATGGATCCCCCCAGCAACATAGAGGAAAATTTCTGAGTCCCAGTTTTGAGTTTCAATGAAAGCTAACAACAACAACGTGCCAGTTGTCTGTCCGTGCGTGGGCGTGTTCAAGAGGTTTTGATTACGATGAACAAGTTGGAGGAGCCCAAACCAGCTTGCTAACTGAAGGAAGGAAGCGTGCGCGTGTGTGCGCGTTGTGAATTTCCCTTGGAGCGGGAACCCCGGAACAAGGGCGGCCCCCTCTGTCCGAAATCCCACGCTGCCTCTGAGACTGACGCCTCGCCAGGGGCAGCCGAGAACGGAGCAGGACAGACGTGAAGACTCGGGCAGCCCCCTCCAGGTCACCCTCCTAGGCCCCCTTAGGAGCCTCGGGTGGGGGTGGGCGCTGACCACCCCCCCCCCCCCAGCAGCCAGACTGGCGGCAGCCCAGGGAAAGAAGGAAACGCACGAAGACCCTTCAGAGAGACGCCCTCCCACTGCGGCAATGCCGCCTCTGCTCACTAGAGGGCAGCCTTTGCCACAGCACCTTGCAGATTTGCTAGAGAGATGGCCGGTAGGTAGGTAGGTAGGTAGATTGATCGAGACAGATGATAGATAGATAGATAGATAGATAGATAGATAGATAGATAGATAGATAGATAGATAGATAGATAGGGAGATAGATAGATAGGGAGATTGATCGAGACAGATGATAGATATAGATAGATAGATAGATAGATAGATAGATAAGGAGATTGATCGAGACAGATGATAGATAGATAGATAGATAGATGATAGATAGATAGATAGATAAGGAGATTGATCGAGACAGATGATAGATAGATAGATAGATAGATAGATAGATAGATAGATAGATAGATAGGGAGAGTGATCAAGACAGATGATAGATAGATAGATAGATAGATAGAGAGAGAGAGAGAGAGAGAGAGAGAGTGATCAAGACAGATGATTGATAGATAGATAGATAGATAGATGACAGACAGACAGACAGACAGATAGATAGATAGATAGATAGATAGGGAGAGTGATCAAGACAGATGATAGATAGATAGATGATTGATAGATAGATAGATAGATAGATAGATAGATAGATAGGGAGAGTGATCAAGACAGATGATAGATAGATAGATAGATAGATAGATAGATAGATAGATAAGGAGATTGATCGAGACAGATGATAGATAGATAGATAGATAGATAGATAGATAGATAGATAGATAAGGAGATTGATCGAGACAGATGATAGATAGATAGATAGATAGATAGATAGATAGATAGATGGATAGATAGATAGGGAGAGTGATCAAGACAGATGATAGATAGATAGATGATAGATAGATAGATAGATAGATAGATAGATAGATAGATAGATAGGGAGAGTGATCGAGACAGATGATAGATAGATAGATAGATAGATAGATAGATAGATAGATAGACGATAGATAGATAAAGACAGATGATAGATAGATAGATATGGAGATTGATCGTGACAGATGAGAGAGAGAGAGAGAGAGAGAGAGAGAGAGAGAGAGAGAGGATTTGAAATCAAACAGACAACACTTCTCCTGACAACTGGACTTTAAAAATATATCAGCCAAACTTTTCGGTCCCTGCCTTCTTCTGCTGCTGCAAGTAAAGGGACCCGGGCAAAGGGTCTGCGCTCCCAGCCTGGGTGGCCAATTGCACAAGAGCAAAGGGCTCCTGTGCCCTTAATAGAGACAGAAAGACAGAGAGAGGCCATTTCCGCACTAATCTGTTATAGCGCGATGATTCCACTTTCAACATTCTCTGGAATCCTGGGGTTTGCAGTTTCAGAAGGGGCCGGCCGGCCCCTCCCGGAACTGCAAACCTCAGGATTCCATAGGAGGTTGAAAGTGGAATTATCGCGCTATAAGAGTGTCGTGTGGAAATGTTGATACTTAGATACCATTTAATTATATTCTGCATAAAGCGATACTATTTAAAAGGCAGAAAATGGCAAAAAAAGCGTGTGAGGGGATCTGCTCAGGACATCCCAGAGGGAGAAGGAGCTCCCTCTAACCTCCCATTTTCTCTCACACAAATAAATTGATGGATCTGAGTGGAAATTTTTAACTAAAATTTGTGAGGGAAGGGAAGCCAGCTATATTCAGTAAGGAATGGACCGACAATTTCTCTCCCATTTCCAAAGGCTTCCCTGCTCAAAATCCTTCCCTGGCCCTCCTATATTAAGCCCACCTCAGGGCTGCTCATTTTTTAAAAAAAATTATTGGCAGGAAAAAAATGAATAAATTTTTACACGAATAAATAAAAATGTCAAAACAGCCGATAGACGTCCCGCGTCCCCTTCCCCTCTCGAATGTGAAAATTATAACATGTAATGTAATACAACAGGCCAGTTATTGAGTGGTTTATTCTTCCTTCTGAGGTGTCTCTCTGACGAAAAGACTGGCCTGAATCAGGCAGAGCTTGAAGGACTGTAAAGCCCAGCATGCTCAGCAGCAAACTGTAAAACCCAGCAGGCTTAGCGGGCTCCTTCCCATCCCTGGGATGGCACGTGATCAATTTTGAGGAACGAAAACCCGACATCTCTGCCCACCTGAGGGGACGGAGGTCAGGAAAACAACCAGGGGATTCTGGGAGTTGTCGTCCAAAAGGAGTAATTTTTCCAAGCCCTGGCCCATAGTTTGAGTCTTCTCTGCTTCTCCTCCTTGGCTAAGCCACATGTTAACTATGAATATTTGAAGGGATGCCATGTAGAGGAGGGAGAGGGCTTGTTTTCTGCCGCTCCAGAGACCAGGACAAGGAGCAATGGATTCAAGCTGCAGGAAAGGAGATTCCACCTGAACCTCAGGAAGAACTTCCTGACGGTCAGGGCTGTCCGGCAGTGGAATCGGCTGCCTCGGGGTGTGGTGGAGTCTCCTTCTCTGGAGGTTTTTAAGCAGAGGCTGGATGGTCCTCTGTCGGGAGTGCTTTGAGGGCATTGGACTGGGTGGCCCCTGGGGTCTCTTCCAACTCTACATTTCTGTGGTTCTATGATTCTATGATTTCTATAAAGGCTACTTTATGGGACTTTCTGTGCCTCAGAAATGAGTAAAACTCAAAAACTACATAATTCAGCCTCATTGTTCCCCCAATCCTGAAGGGAGAGAGGCTGGCGGTGTGATGAACGAATGGGTTCCGGCTGAAAGTACAGTCCTGAGCCAAAGAAAATGGCTGCGCGCATTGCATTACTGTAGGATGGACTTTGAGCTGTGGAGCGAGGGTTCCTTGAGCTGTGACGGGAGAATTCCAGGAATGCCGATTTGGCCGGAGAAGTAAGTTTGCAAAACAATGAGGACTTGGCACAAGCAGAGCGCACTTCTGAGCTGCACGGACCCAGGAGTGTAGCTTGAAGCCTTCAGACGGGCAAGCGCTGGTGTTTTTCTGACCCTACCCTGCATGGTCGAGAATCACTGAGGCATTTGACGAATAGTACATTTCCTGACAACATGATATATGACCACTTCTCCTGCAAGCAACCTTTTATTAGTAAGGTACAAAATGATATGAACTATTCTTTTAATTGCTTGATTGCATTTACACAATGAAAGTCCTGGAACCCTGGCAACCGTCAGAACATGTTTTTTTCCTCAAGAAGTGAGAAACATGGGTATAAAGAGTGGAGGATTTTCAGCTCCTTATTATGGCTCTGATACGGGCTAGGAGTCATCCATCCTTTCGAGAACGCCTGATCAACGTTGGGCGAAAGGACTGTTTGTGAGTATGTCGTGTGAATGTGTGTGTGCAAGAGCTCTTGATACCAATGTGATTTTGTGGTTTATGTCTTAATAAATGTTACATGAATAGTGTTTGAAATCCAGATCTGGTTTCCTGTGTGTCTTTTGTTGGGATCCTATAGTCTGGGGTGGCTGAATTTCTCTCCGGATATAAAACGGACCAAAAATCTCGGTCCATGACAGCGGGGGTGTGCGTGTGTCAGATTTTGCCTCAGGCAGAGGAGAGAGACGGGGTGGCCAGGCAAATGTGGTCAGAGGACTTGCTGATAATAATGATAACAACAACAACAACAATAATAATAAGAGTAATAATGGCTGGGTTTGAGGAGAAATCGGCATCTCAGGGGAGCTACTGTTGCTGCAGCTTCTAGGCCGCCTTGGAGATAGTATAAAGATATCCTTTTGATATCAATAATTTGGCCTTATTCTACCACCCTTCTCCACGTGTTTGTGAGGCCCCCGGACAAGCACGAAACCAGGCTCGGTGACCGATTGCTGTAATATTCCTAAACAATACAGGCAAGCCAGAAATAGCCAGATCACCGCTTTAGGAGACCTCCCAGACAAACACCCTCCTTACGTACGCGCGCCGCTTACGAAGAACTTGACTAGCTGAGCTACCGACCGTCCAGCATCGCGCATTTGCATGCTGGCTGCTCCTTTGTCAGTTCGGACCTACCTCAATCGTGCTAAATTCTGACCTGTCCGAGGCTGTCTCGCCCCCGAAATCGATTGTTCTTACCAAGTACGGCATAGCCTGCAGTCACACCCCTCCCTGTAAAAACCCCTGATTCCGAGACCCTCCTCGGATCGCTCCCGAGTTCCAGACCGCCTTGCTGCCGCTTTGCTTGGCGAGCCTCCCCTCAGCTCCAGGGGCTGAGCCACGTCGAACCCCAGCACCGCTCCCTATTCTTCCGGGCTTCGGGACGGGTGTAGCATCACCCAAACCAGCAACCTCCTCTTAAAAATCCCTCTGTCCCGCTCCAACCTTTATGTCTCTAGGAATCTGCGTGAGTGTGTTGCATACACTGTTTGCTTGTATTTTTAATAAAACAATTATTATTATTTCACATTTGGTGTGCTTCTTGGCTGGGCCTGATCCCGTAGACACAGGGTTCAAGATCCTGCTAAGTTACCCTGCCTCTCGTAACGCTAAAGCAGTGCTCTGAGCGGATTTTCCCCACCTATAGTTGAGCACATTTTGGTGTCCCTCCCGGGACCCCCAGTAAACAGGGTAAGACTACTGATAAACACACAAGAGGAAACCCTGGGAGGCCGGGGTCCCTTCCACACTGCACAGCCACACCGCTCTGATCCCACTTTAACTGCGTGCCCTCAGGGATCCAGGTCCTTGGGAATCCTGGGATTTGTAGTCCTGATTCCCTGCCAGAGAATGGCTCCAGGGCCTCCCTGAACTACAATTCCCAGGATTCCGTGGGACAAGGAGTCTTGACAGCCCTTAAAGCTGTTGATGGAAGTGATCTGAAAGAGGCTTACCAACCAGAGCCAGGGATTGCGAAGCCCCTCTGGACTGCAGCTCCCAGTAGCCCCTGCCAGTGTGGCCAATGGACAAGAATGCTGGGAGCTGTAGTTTGGAGGCCCCCTGATGCCTACCCCTGCTCTAAGCAACCAATGGGTCTCCTAAACTGTGTTTCCTCAATTCATTATTTGTTACAGCTGCAGGGAGAGGGGAGATTGGGAATTGCAGTCCAAATAGGTAACTTTTCAAGGCTGTGGTTTCAGGTGTTTGCCACCTATGAACAATGGGTGCTGAGAGAAAGAGAGAAGCCATGAAGAAGCAGAGATATTATACACACACACACACACACACACACACACATGTATAAAAGAAGCAAATGCTTCAGCTTCAGCCTAAAGAGTTGCACAATTATATAAATTCTGCTTATGTATTTATAAGCAATTGTGTTTAAAATCACTTTTTAAATAAATGATTATTTTTTTAAAAAAATGTTAATAGTCAATTAAATGAACAAAGCTATTTTAAAAAACCCTAAAACAAAGAAGCACTATTTAATAGTTAATCTGCCTCTGAGTTACCTGTATCCTTGCAATTCATTAGTTAGGCTAAAATATTCTCCTTATTATCGATGTAATTAACCATCCTGGCCTCTTTTCTTTTTTTAAGACAATAAACTGACAATTTCTCTCACATTTTAAAAGGCTTCCCCGTAAATCCTTCCCTGGGGGTCTTGGCGCCACGTGGGACTCGAACCCACAGTTGGCAGCAGACACCCCTGAGGTGGGACTTGGACCCCCTCCAAAATTGTTAGGGTTACTGCTGACGCAGGTGGGACTTGAGCCCCCCACTCCCAACGGTTGGTGCCAAATGGGGCTTGAACCCACACCTGGCAGTTGCCCCTAAACTCTAGAAAAACATGTGGGGCCGGACCTAAAATATTAGGTCTGCACCCCAAGTTGTCTACGCAATTGTGGGTGAATCAGCCCGGAAAGACCCCCAACTTTGGCCAAAGGGACCCCCCACCCCCACCTCGGGGAAGAATGCGGTCAAATCCACTTCTTACATGAGCAAAGAAATGGAGCCCTTTACTGTTAAAAGGAGGGGTTTATATAGATTTGGGATGGCAGTGATCTCATAAAGCATACAGTGCATGTGCAAGAATATTTGCTTCCCCAGGAGTAAAATTCTGATACGTGGTTGACAATATAGTAACTTCTGGTTAACCACCAACAATGAATCCTGTATCATACGTGCATTCGCTCAGCAATGAAGAACAAGCAATTTTGTCACAGAGAGTGCTGGGAACCCTGGCATTGAGCTCTGCCAATTAATGTCAGCATAATCTTAAGCAGGACAGGGGGCTGACAACCTTTAAAGGCAACTAGAATTCAAAATGGAGGACTTTAGTTAAGCAAATACAAAGAGAGAGTTTCTTTATAGTTCACACATTTAAGCAGGCAAGACCCTCTATGAATTGCACTGTCCAGGGGGCTGAGTCTCCTATCAGCCCTGCAGAGTAGACCAGGTGAAAAAATGGGAAGCACTATCTAATTTGCCTGTACTCTTTTACTGCTTACAGTCTTGCAAAGGGCGTTCAGAACTTTTTATTATACAGTAGCCCCCTCCACATTCACCAGAGTTTGGGGCGCAGACCCTTGCTAAAATGAAAAAAACTGTGAATAAGTCCCCCCGCCCCCTAGTTACTTCCAGCAGCCATCTTGAGAAAGGAGGGGTGGGAGGGAGCAGAGAGAGCACCTGACCGGTGGCAGCCCTTGCAGAGCCGGAGGCGCAGCCCCAGGGCAGGGAGGGCGTACCTCTCCAGCAGGGGTAGGGGGGCTTTGCCGGCCCAAGAGGGAAGGGCCTCCGTTTTGAACCTTGGTGAGGAATGCAGGGGAATTGGGTGGAGGGGAGGAAAATGGAGGGGAGGCAAGCGCTTGCCTTGCAAATAATTAAATTCGCAAAGGTCAAACCTGCAAATGTGGAAGGAGGAGTACATATCCACCTTTTCCCCCAAAATTGGGAATGAAAGCGTCCCCCAATTCCAAAGAACCATCCAATTAAAAACATACAAAAAGTGAATATTAAAATAGGATGAAACTATATTAAAACAATTTGTTGTTGGTAGTTTGTGCCTTTGAGTCCTTTCTGACTTATGGCAACGCTATCATGGGTTTTCTGGGGCTGAGAGTGTGTGACTTGCCCCAAGGTCACCCAGTGGTTTTCCATGGCTGAGCAAAGAGGCATCGAACCTGGGCCTTTAACACTGACGAGAATTCAAAATGGAGGAACTTTAGTTAAGCAAATATAACAAGACAAGGAGAGAGTTTCTTTAGCTTAGACTTTAAGCAGGCAAGACCCTCCGTGAATTAAACTGCCCAGGCGCTGATTCTCCCGACAGCCCTGCAGAGCAGAGCAGGGAAAATGATGGGAAACATGATCTGATTTGTCTGTGCTCTTTTCCTGCTAACAGAGACTGCCTTTGGTCCTGGACTGGGGAGAAGGCGGATATAGAATCATAGAATCATAGAAATGTAGGTTGGAAGAGACCACACGGGCCATCCAGTCCAACCCCCTACCATGCGGGAACGCCCTCAAAGCACTCCCGACAGATGGCCATTCAGCCTCGGCTTAAAAACCTCCAAGGAAGGAGACTCCACCACCCTCCATGGAGGCAGCATATTCCACTGCCGGACAGCCCTGACCGTCAGGAAGTTCTTCCTGAGGTTCAGGTGGAATCTCCTTTCCTGCAGCTTGAATCCAGTGCTCCTTGTCCTGGTCTCTGCAGCGGCAGAAAACAAGCCCTCTCCCTCCTCTACGTGGCATCCCTTCAAATATTTAAACATGGCTATCATGTACCCTCTTAACCTTCTCTTCTGCAGACTAAACATACCCAGCTCTCTAAGTCTATCCTCATAGGGCATGGCTTCCAGACCCCTCACCATTTTGGTCACCTCCTCTCGACTTGCTCTAACCTGACCATGTCCTTCTTGAATTGGGGTGCCCAGAACTGGACACAGTATTCAAGATGAGGTCTAACCAAAGCAGAGTAGAGCGGTACCGGTACCTCCCTCGATCTAGACACCATACTCCTATTGATGCAGCCGAGAATTGCATTGGCCTTCTTGGCTGCCGCATCACACTGCTGACTCCTGTTCAGCTTGTGGTCTATTAAGACTCCTAGATCCCTTTCACACGTACTGCTATCCAGCCACGGGTCCCCCATCCTCTATTTCTGTATTCCATTTTTTCTACCTAAGTGTAGGACCTTACCTTTCTCTCTGTTACAGATAAATTTGTATAAAGGTATTAATGTATAATGCGTACAAATGTTTGAATTGTTTTAAACTATTTAAGTGGGTTTTATTGTGCGCTACTGCTGGCAATAAACTGGCGAAAATGTTAGAGCACCAGCCCTTAACACTGTCAGGGCACCAAGGCTGCGGACTGGGCGACAACCCAGAAAATGACCAGGGCACCAACCCAGAGAACTGTCGGGCAACAACCCAGAAAAACGGCCGGGGCACCAACCCTGCCAACCGTGAGAAACTCTTAGAAAGAAAGAAAAAAAAACACATAGCGCCAGACCTAAAATATTAGATCTGCACAGACCACCTCGGGCAGTCTACACGATCGCGGGCGAGCTCTGAATCGGCCCGGAAAGGTTCCCAACTTTGGCCGAAGGGACTCCTCTCCCTCGGCAAGAAAGCAGTCCAAGCTACCTCTCACATGAGCGAAGGGAAGAACAGTTCATTCCTTAAGAAGGGAGGGGCTAAACAATATTGTCTGAGAAAGCGTGCTGGGAACCGGTGCTGAGAACCTAGGAATTTGCCAAGTACTGTCGGCATCATTTTAGGCAGGACACGGGGCTGACAACTGGAACTTTAAAGCTGACCAGAATTCACAATGGAGGACTTTAGTTAAACAAATATAAAAGACAAAGGGACAGTGTCTTAGCTTAGACCCTTAAGCAGGCAATACCCTCTGTGAATTAAACTGTCCGGGGCACTGGATCCCCCCGCAGCCCCGCAGAGCAGACCAGGGGAAAGGGGTGAGGAACACCGTCCGTTTGGCCTGCCCTCTTTCGCTGCTGACGCGGCCGGTCTTGTGCGGAAATGGCCAGTGAGATCCTTAAATACGGAGTGGAACGTAGTCACAATAGTAAGTGTAATAATGATAGCATCTTTAGTATTTGGATTGACGTCTATGGGATACAGCATGGATACGGCCATCCCAACCACCTTGGTGGGAAGGGAAAAAGAATATATTCTTTTCTTTCAAGGGAAGTAAACAGCGGTTGAGAAGCACCAAAAATGGACATGGGAAAGTGGGGTGCCCTCTCAAGGCATCCCAGGCAGAGAAGAGAAGAACTTTCTCCAACCGCCCATTTTCTCTCACCCAAATAAATTCATGGACCGGAGAGGAAATTTGGATGGAAATTTGTGAGGGAAGGGACAATGGCGGTGTCCATTTTGTCTTCTGGGAAGAAAAGGAAGGAGCGGGAAGAGGTGGAAGCCTTCAGAAGGGAGGGCGGGCGGCCTTCTCACCCTTCCTTTCTGATCCGAAAATATAATACAGCGTAAGGCAATATTACTTGCTAGTAATTTAGAGGTTTATTCTTCTTTCTGTGGAAAAAAAACAACCTGCTTCAATCAGCAGAGCAGGTTGTTTCAAAGCCTTTCTCTGCCTGGCAACCAATGACCATACAGGCCCGGAGCTTCTGATTGGCTGCCGCCTCCAAGGATAGTCAGGGCAGCATCTGGTTGTTTCAAAAGCCTTCTTCTGCCCAGCAACTGATGATCATGACAGGCTCGGAGTCTCTGATTGGCTGCAGCCTCCAAGGATAGCCAGGGAAGCCCCAGGTGGGAGACCAAGAGGTGGTGGTCCCAACAGCCTTCCTTTCTCCGCCTGGCAACCGGTGATTACGACGGGCCCGGAGTTTCAACTCTCAGAAAGGACACAGATGAAAGGACCCCCTGGAGGGACAGCCACTCGGTCTGGAATGTCTCTGGGGCAGAGACAGAAATGAGAGGAAAGAGCAGGATTGCCAGGAGAAGGGAGAAGGCAAGGCTAGCCAACAGAGTTCTGCCGGATCCGTTTATTATTGCCTGAACTGACTTTCCTGGACTCTACAAAAGTTCGTTCCCTAATAAATGTTTTCGCCCCCATGTTCTCAGAGGATCCCTTGCCAGTTAGGCCCCAAGGGATTTAAGGTGGCTGCTGTTCCTTTAGGAATTGAGGCACAACCGTGTGCTCTGCTCCCCCTCTGAGCACCCTCGCAGCCGCAGGATCGAGACCTGGGCTCAGGTCTCCGTATATCTCTTGGGTTTGGGTCATTGGAGCCGTTTCCATTCCCAAAGCGCCCAATTCTGAACCTTCTGTTCCTGAAGGACGTGGCTGACGGAGGCGAGGAAGAAATTGTACTCTGTCCATGCTCAGAAGCACATTTCCCCTCCCTTCCGGTGTTCCCTTTCTGCCCCCACTTAACACCCACGCAAACAGTCCAGAGCCCATTTCCAGGCAGACCCAGACTCATCTGAGAAAAGCTCGCCCTGCTTCTTTGTGCCCTTTCAAGGAAAAAAGCGGGACACAAATAAAGATGATAATAATTCAGCTCTTGCCCCACCCCATCATCATCCTAGCCAATCTGCTGAGAGAGGGCAGGCGATGTCACCAGTTGCCGGCATACTCTGGCTGAACAGACTTCGGGAGCTCAGGAGGACTTAGACCTGATTCTGCTGAGAACTCAGAAAGTGAGGTCCACTGTGGACTCTGCACAAGCTCAGGAGAACTCTCCCCCTTCCAGTCCAACACACTTCTGGCCATGGATTCCAGCTCATGAAGCTGGCTGAAAGTTCTGACAAATCTGCCTCATCCTCTGCAATGGCCCGGCTGAAATGGGACCCCCAGGACATCCCTGGGGGCAGAGTCCTCTCATGGGACCAGGCCTGGTGTCAGAAGGGCTTTCCTCCTGCTGTGCTTTGAACCGGTCCATCATGTTTGCAGTCCATAAGATCGCAGTGTGAACGGCTTCCTGGGGCAAAGAATCAACAGGCATTCACTTCTAACTGGCAATCGCAACCATGCCTCCGCTTGGAACACTTGTGGGATCTATCGATGGGCGGAAGGTGTGATCTGCTCCGGGCTCAGGGTCCCCTTGCAGCAGCCATTTGGAGGGGAGACCGAAAGAGAGGGGAAAGAACCGAAGGAGACATTCAGATTTCAAAGGGAAGGGCAGGAAACTTGTGCTCAGTTCTAATGCAACATTTTGGCACTGTTGCTGTCCTGCCTGCCTCTCTGAAATAAAGGCCTCTGTTTTGGAAACTTTGCTTGGACCCATTCAGTGCAAGTTAAACAGGCCAACACACACACACACACACACACACACACACACACACACACCGGCAAAGGCAGACAGAGAGAGAGAGAGAGCAGAGAGGAGGAGATCTTCTCAGGAAAAGTTATTCCAAGCAAGCAAGCCTTACAAATTAGCAAAGGGTGCCTTGTACCCAAAGTCACTTCCATTCAGGAGGAGGTCGACAGAATTGTCAGACACCCTGAGATTCTTGTCTGGGTCTCTGGACGCCCCTGGGAAGCTGAGGCCCTGGTCCTCTTCACGCTCCCTCCAGCCACACTTTCCCCGGTCTCTCCCGGCTTCAATCACCCTGCAGTCCAAAAGACAAGGAAGACCTCCGGCTCGAGACGTGAGGAGGAGGGGAGGAGGAGGAGAACTCATTTTCAGCACAGTTGGGGATCACCGTTCAGCTGCCAAAAGGCTCACAGCCCCCCCCCGCCACAAAGGGGGGCCCTCCCCCTCCCGCATCTTCCTGTCCTTGAAGAAGAAGATTGGGCCACAACGAGGCCGCCGAGGCCAAGGGCCAGGGCCAGGCAGCAGACCACGTTCTCCGTTGCCTCCAGAATGGGGACCGGCTTCCTGGGGTCTGTCGCGTGGAGGGGGAGACGAGAGGGAGAGGGTCATTCCTTGGACTTGGCTGAGGAGGAAACTCAGGTGTCTGCAACCCCCACCCAGCCCCGACATCCCTCACTTTGCCCCCAAACCCAAAGCCCCAGTTCTTCTTCGCTGCCAAAGAAGGACCCCCCCCCAAGTCCCTTAAGCCCACCCCTAGGCTACAAGCTGCTCATACCAAGCATCAGACTGTGCGAATATACAACACACAGGGGGAGTGGTGGGCACAGAATTCCACCTTAATCTAACCAAATGAAAAAATCCACTGCAGGTTAAGATAAACTTTTAAACAAACGAGCAATTAGTAGACCTTAAGAGACAAATTAGCCAACAGACCTTAAGATACAAATGAGTTGCTAGTCAAGATACACATTTTAAATGAATGAGCATTTAAAAGACCTTAGGTAAGTTACTGAACCTTAAGACAAACTTTTTTTAAAATGAGGAAAAATACCTCATGAAACCCAAACGGAGGGGCTGAGCAGGCATTTACATCCCCCTTCCCTTCCCACACACCTACCCACCACAAAACAAACTATTTTGCCCAAATATGGTTCATTTGCACGACTAAAGGCCCCAAAGCCTGGCAACCACAGAGAGGATGTTGAGCAACTCCCAGATTTATTTTTGGCTAGTATCACCCTATAGTTGTTCCCTTCGAGGAATTTGAACTCTGGGGAGGTGGCTGGAAGCCTCCAACCAAGCAAGCAGCCATGTCTTAAAGCCACTCTGGAGCACTCTGGGGGTGTTTGGGCGTAATAGCCCACCCCTCATTCTTCTAAAAGATAGTCCTGATTGCTTGGCGGGCTACAAGAAAGGAGTTGAGACCAACCCCGCTCCAAAGGTGGCGTTTTCTGCAATTGTGTCTTATGGTTTTGTTCTTCCGAGCCCAGAATCTGGATTTCTGGTGCCTAAAAAGGCCAAATCTTGGTGACTAACACCATATCTAGAGCCATTTCCGCACGAGCCTGTTATAGCGCTACGATTCCACTTTCAACCTCCTACGGAATCCTGGGGTTTGCAGTTTCGGGAGGGGCTGGCTAGCCCCTCCCGAAACTGCAAACCCCAGGATTCCGTAGGAGGTTGAAAGTGGAATCGTTGCGCTATAACAGGCTCGTGCGGAAATGGTCGCAGTCATGCAGATAAAGAAGCAAGCTTGTTTTCTGCTCCTCCAGAGACCAGAATGTGAAACAAATGGGTTCAAATGCTCAAATCTTGGAGTGTTTTGGTCTCTCACCCGATCTTTAAAGTTTGGAGGAACAAGCCTTACCCCCCTGGGGCTGACTTACACCAGATCTTGGTCAGGGGCTCTGGGAGATCCCTGTGGTCCACGTGGCAGGCGTGAAAGTCCCCCTCCTCAGGGATGAAGGGCAGGTAGTAGAACTTCTAGAAAGTGAAACCCACACTGCGGTAGACGTCCGTCTCCTACAGCCCCCGGGAGACCTCCTCCGCATTCTTCAGTCAGGTGATGTTCAGCACAGGGGAAGAAAACTTGAAACAGATCAGCACATTGGGGTCCCCCAGCTCCAATGGAGCCACTGAGAAAGGGGAAGAAGAAGTTAAAGATCCCCTGTCCCACAGCAATCAATCCTCTGTCCTCCTGTTCCTCCCCCCCCCCATGGTCAGAATGGGCAGGCTGCCCCACCAAGGCCTTGGCACACCCCATTGCTTCATGTCCCCCCAGGTCTGCTGCCTCTGACACTTTTCCCAGCTGCTATTCGACATCTTCATCAGTGACTCCAATGAAGGAGTAGAGGGCATGCTGATCAAATCTGCAGGTGACACCAAATTGGGAGGGGTTGCTAATACGCCAGAGGACAGGATCAAAATTCAAAATGACCTCGACAGACTGGAGAGCCGGGCCAAAGCTAACAAAATGAAATTCAACAGAGAGAGAAATGTAAGGTCCTACACTTAGGCAGAAAAAATAGAATGCACAAATATAGGTTGGGGGACACATGGCTGGATAGCAGTACATGTGAAAGGGATCTAGGAGTTTTAGAATCATAGAATCATAGAAATGTAGAGTTGGAAGAGACCACACGGGCCATCCAGTCCAACCCCCTGCCATGCAGGAACACTCTCAAAGCACTCCCGACAGATGGCCATCCAGCCTCTGCTTAAAAACCTCCAAAGAAGGAGACTCCACCACACTCCGAGGCAGCATATTCCACTGCCGGACAGCCCTGACCGTCAGGAAGTTCTTCCTGAGGTTCAGGTGGAATCTCCTTTCCTGCAGCTTGAATCCATTGCTCCTTCTCCTGGTCTCTGGAGCGGCAGAAAACAAGCCCTCTCCCTCCTCTACATGGCATCCCTTCAAATATTTAAACATAGCTATCATGTCGCCTCTTGACCTTCTCTTCTGCAAACTAAACATACCCAGCTCTCTAAGTCTGTCCTCATAGGGCTTGGCTTCCAGGCCCCTCACCATTTTGGTCGCCCTCCTCTGGACTGCTCCAGCTTGACCATGTCCTTCTTGAATTGGGGTGCCCAGAACTGGACACAGGATTCAAGATGAGGTCTAACCAAAGCAGAGTAGAGCAGTACCGGTACCTCCCTCGATCTAGACACCATACTCCTATTGATGCGGCCGAGAATTGCATTGGCTTTCTTGGCTGCCGCATCACACTGCTGACTCATGTTCAGCTTGTGGTCTATTAAGACTCCTAGATCCCTTTCACACGTACTGCTATCCAGCCACGGGTCCCCCATCCTCTATTTCTGTATTCCATTTTTTCTACCTAAGTGTAGGACCTTACCTTTCTCTCTGTTAAAGATAAATTTGTATAAAGGTATTAATGTATAATGCGTACAAATGTTTGAATTGTTTTAAACTATTTAAGTGGGTTTTATTGTGCGCTACTGCTGGCAATAAACTGGCGAAAATGTTAGAGCACCAACCCTTAACACTGTCAGGGCACCAAGGCTGCGGACTGGGCGACAACCCAGAAAATGACCAGGGCACCAACCCAGAGAACTGTCGGGCAACAACCCAGAAAAACGGCCGGGGCACCAACCCTGCCAACCGTGAGAAACTCTTAGAAAGAAAGAAAAAAAACACATAGCGCCAGACCTAAAATATTAGATCTGCACAGACCACCTCGGGCAGTCTACACGATCGCGGGCGAGCTCTGAATCAGCCCGGAAAGGTTCCCAACTTTGGCCGAAGGGACTCCTCTCCCTCGGCAAGAAAGCAGTCCAAGCTACCTCTCACATGAGCGAAGGGAAGAACAGTTCATTCCTTAAGAAGGGAAGGGCTAAACAATATTGTCTGAGAAAGCGTGCTGGGAACCGGTGCTGAGAACCTAGGAATTTGCCAAGTACTGTCGGCATCATTTTAGGCAGGACACGGGGCTGACAACTGGAACTTTAAAGCTGACCAGAATTCACAATGGAGGACTTTAGTTAAACAAATATGAAAGACAAAGGGACAGTGTCTTAGCTTAGACCCTTAAGCAGGCAATACCCTCTGTGAATTAAACTGTCCGGGGCACTGGATCCCCCCGCAGCCCCGCAGAGCAGACCAGGGGAAAGGGGTGAGGAACACCGTCCGTTTGGCCTGCCCTCTTTCGCTGCTGACGCGGCCGGTCTTGTGCGGAAATGGCCAGTGAGATCCTTAAATACGGAGTGGAACGTAGTCACAATAGTAAGTGTAATAATGATAGCATCTTTAGCATTTGGATTGACGTCTATGGGATACAGCATGGATACGGCCATCCCAACCACCTTGGTGGGAAGGGAAAAAGAGTATATTCTTTTCTTTCAAGGGAAGTAAACAGCGGTTGAGAAGCACCAAAAATGGACATGGGAAAGTGGGGTGCCCTCTCAAGGCATCCCAGGCAGAGAAGAGAAGAACTTTCTCCAACCGTCCATTTTCTCTCACCCAAATAAACTCACGGACCGGAGAGGAAATTTGGATGGAAATTTGTGAGGGAAGGGACAATGGCGGTGTCCATTTTGTCTTCTGGGAAGAAAAGGAAGGAGCAGGAAGAGGTGGAAGCCTTCAGAAGGGAGGGCGGGCGGCCTTCTCACCCTTCCTTTCTGATCCGAAAATATAATACAGCGTAAGGCAATATTACGTGCTAGTAATTTAGAGGTTTATTCTTCTTTCTGCGGAAAAAAAACAACCTGCTTCAATCAGCGGAGCAGGTTGTTTCAAAGCCTTTCTCTGCCTGGCAACCAATGACCATGCAGGCCCGGAGCTTCTGATTGGCTGCCGCCTCCAAGGATAGTCAGGGCAGTATCTGGTTGTTTCAAAAGCCTTCTTCTGCCCAGCAACTGATGATCATGACAGGCTCGGAGTCCCTGATTGGCTGCAGCCTCCAAGGATAGCCAGGGAAGCCCCAGGTGGGAGACCAAGAGGTGGTGGTCACAACAGCCTTCCTTTCTCCGCCTGGCAACCGGTGATTACGACGGGCCCGGAGGCTCTAATTGGCTAAGCCCAAGTTTCAACTCTCAGAAAGGACACAGATGAAAGGACCCCCTGGAGGGACAGCCACTAGGTTTGGAATGTCTCTGGGGCAGAGACAGAAATGAGAGGAAAGAGCAGGATTGCCAGGAGAAGGGAGAAGGCAAGGCTAACCAACAGAGCTCTGCCGGATCCGTTTATTATTGCCTGAACTGACTTTCCTGGACTCTACAAAAGTTCGTTCCCTAATAAATGTTTTCGCCCCCATGTTCTCAGAGGATCCCTTGCCAGTTAGGCCCCAAGGGATTTAAGGTGGCTGCTGTTCCTTTAGGAATTGAGGCACAGCCGTGTGCTCTGCTCCCCCTCTGAGCACCCTCGCAGCCGCAGGATCGAGACCTGGGCTCAGGTCTCCGTATATCTCTTGGGTTTGGGTCATTGGAGCCGTTTCCATTCCCAAAGCGCCCAATTCTGAACCTTCTGTTCCTGAAGGACGTGGCTGACGGAGGCGAGGAAGAAATTGTACTCTGTCCATGCTCAGAAGCACACTTCCCCTCCCTTCCGGTGTTCCCTTTCTGCCCCCACTTAACACCCACGCAAACAGTCCAGAGCCCATTTCCAGGCAGACCCAGACTCATCTGAGAAAAGCTCGCCCTGCTTCTTTGTACCCTTTCAAGGAAAAAAGCGGGACACAAATAAAGATGATAATAATTCAGCTCTTGCCCCACCCCATCATCATCCTAGCCAATCTGCTGAGAGAGGGCAGGTGATGTCACCAGTTGCCGGCATACTCTGGCTGAACAGACTTCGGGAGCTCAGGAGGATTTAGACCTGATTCTGCTGAGAACTCAGAAAGTGAGGCCCACTGTGGACTCTGCACATGCTCAGGAGAACTCTCTCCCTTCCAGTCCAACACACTTCTGGCCATGGATTCCAGCTCACGAAACTGGCTGGAAGTTCTGACAAATCTGCCTCATCCTCTGCAATGACCCGGCTGAAATGGGACCCCCAGGACATCCCTGGGGGCAGAGTCCTCTCATGGGACCAGGCCTGGTGTCAGAAGGGCTTTCCTCCTGCTGTGCTTTGAACCGGTCCATCATGTTTGCAGTCCATAAGATGGCAGTGTGAACGGCTTCCTGGGGCAAAGAATCAACAGGCATTCACTTCTAACTGGCAATCGCAACCATACCTCTGCTTGGAACACTTGTGGGATCTATCGATGGGCAGAAGGTGTGATCTGCTCCGGGCTCAGGGTCCCCTTGCAGCAGCCATTTGGAGGGGAGACCGAAAGAGAGGGGAAAGAACCGAAGGAGACATTCAGATTTCAAAGGGAAGGGCAGGAAACTTGTGCTCAGTTCTAATGCAACATTTTGGGACTGTTCCTGTCCTGCCTGCCTCTCTGAAATAAAGGCCTCTGTTTTGGAAACTTTGCTTAGACCCATTCAGTGCAAGTTAAACAGGCCACCACACACACACACACACACACACACACACACACACACCGGCAAAGGCAGACAGAGAGAGAGAGAGCAGAGAGGAGGAGATCTTCTCAGGAAAAGTTATTCCAAGCAAGCAAGCCTTACAAATTAGCAAAGGATGCCTTGTACCCAAAGTCACTTCCATTCAGGAGGAGGTCGACAGAATTGTCAGACACCCTGAGATTCTTGTCTGGGTCTCTGGACGCCCCTGGGAAGCTGAGGCCCTGGTCCTCTTCACGCTCCCTCCAGCCACACTTTCCCCGGTCTCTCCCGGCTTCAATCACCCTACAGCCCAAAAGACAAGGAAGACCTCCCTCTCGAGACGTGAGGAGGAGGGGAGGAGGAGGAGAGCTCATTTTCAGCACGGTTGGGGATCACCGTTCAGCTGCCAAAAGGCTCACAGCCCCCCCGCCACAATGGAGGGCCCTCCCCCTCCCGCATCTTCCTGTCCTTGAAGAAGAAGATTGGGCCACAACGAGGCCACCGAGGCCAAGGGCCAGGGCCAGGCCGCAGACCACGTTCTCCGTTGCCTCCAGAATGGGGACCGGCTTCCTGGGGTCTGTCGCGTGGAGGGGGAGACGAGAGGGAGAGGGTCATTCCTTGGACTTGGCTGAGGAGGAAACTCAGGTGTCTGCAACCCCCACCCAGCCCCGACCTCCCTCACTTTGCCCCCAAACCCAAAGCCCCAGTTCTTCTTCGCTGCCAAAGAAGGACCCCCCCAAGTCCCTTAAGCCCACCCCCAGGCTACAAGCTGCTCATACCAAGCATCAGACTGTGCGAATATACAACACACAGGGGGTGTGGTGGGCACAGAATTCCACCTTAATCTAACCAAATGAAAAAATCCACTGCAGGTTAAGATAAACTTTTAAACAAACGAGCAATTAGTAGACCTTAAGAGACAAATTAGCCAACAGACCTTAAGATACAAATGAGTTACTAGTCAAGATACACATTTTAAATGAATGAGCATTTAAAAGACCTTAGATAAGTTACTGAACCTTAAGACAAACTTTTTTTAAAATGAGGAAAAATACCTCATGAAACCCAAACGGAGGGGCTGAGCAGGCATTTACATCCCCCTTCCCTTCCCACACACCTACCCACCACAAAACAAACTATTTTGCCCAAATATGGTTCATTTGCACGACTAAAGGCCCCAAAGCCTGGCAACCACAGAAAGGATGTTGAGCTACTCCCAGATTTATTTTTGGCTAGTATCACCCTATAGTTGCTCCCTTTGAGGAATTTGAACTCTGGGGAGGTGACTGGAAACCTCCAACCAAGCAAGCAGCCATGTCTTAAAGCCACTCTGGAGCACTCTGGGGGTGTTTGGGCGTAATAGCCCACCCCTCATTCTTCTAAAAGATAGTCCTGATTGCTTGACGGGCTACAAGAAAGGAGTTGAGACCAACCCCGCTCCAAAGGTGGCGTTTTCTGCAATTGTGTCTTAGAGTTTTGTTCTTCCGAGCCCAGAATCTGGATTTCTGGTGCCTAAAAAGGCCAAATCTTGGTGACTAACACCATATCTAGAGCCATTTCCGCACGAGCCTGTTATAGCGCTACGATTCCACTTTCAACCTCCTACGGAATCCTGGGGTTTGCAGTTTCGGGAGGGGCTGGCTAGCCCCTCCCGAAACTGCAAACCCCAGGATTCCGTAGGAGGTTGAAAGTGGAATCGTTGCGCTATAACAGGCTCGTGCGGAAATGGTCGCAGTCATGCAGATAAAGAAGCAAGCTTGTTTTCTGCTCCTCCAGAGACCAGAATGTGAAACAAATGGGTTCAAATGCTCAAATCTTGGAGTGTTTTGGTCTCTCACCCGATCTTTAAAGTTTGGAGGAACAAGCCTTACCCCCCTGGGGCTGACTTACACCAGATCTTGGTCAAGGGCTCTGGGAGATCCCTGTGGTCCACGTGGCAGGCGTGAAAGTCCCCCTCCTCAGGGATGAAGGGCAGGTAGTAGAACTTCTAGAAAGTGAAGTCCACACTGCGGTAGACGTCCGTCTCCTACAGCCCCCGGGAGACCTCCTCCGCATTCTTCAGTCAGGTGATGTTCAGCACAGGGGAAGAAAACTTGAAACAGATCAGCACATTGGGGTCCCCCAGCTCCAATGGAGCCACTGAGAAAGGGGAAGAAGAAGTTAAAGATCCCCTGTCCCACAGCAATCAATCCTCTGTCCTCCTGTTCCTCCCCCCCGCATGGTCAGAATGGGCAGGCTGCCCCACCAAGGCCTTGGCACACCCCATTGCTTCATGTCCCCCCAGGTCTGCTGCCTCTGACACTTTTCCCAGCTGCTATTCGACATCTTCATCAGTGACTCCAATGAAGGAGTAGAGGGCATGCTGATCACAAGCTGAACATGAGTCAGCAGTGTGACGCGGCAGCCAAGAAAACCAACACAATTCTTGGTTGCATCCATAAGAACATGGTGTCTAGATTGAGGGAGGTAATGGCACCACTCTATTCTGCATTGGTTAGGCCTCATCTGGAATAATCCTGTGCCCAGTTCTGGACACCTCAATTCAAGAAGGATGTCCACAAGCTGGAGCATGTCCAGAGGTGGGCGACCAAAATGGTGAGAGGTCTGGAGGCCATCCCCTATGAGGAATGGCTTAGGGAGCTGGGTATGTTTAGTCTGCCGAAGAGAAGGTTAAGAGGGGATGTGATAGCCATGTTTAAATATTTGAAGGGATGTTATGTTGGGGAGGGAGCGGGCTTGTTTTCTGCTGCTCCAGAGACTAGGACAAGGAGCAATGGATTCAAGCTGCAGGAAAGGAGATTCCACCTGAACCTCAGGAAGAACTTCCTGACAGTCAGGGCTGTCCAGCAGTGGAATATACTGCCTGGGAGTGTGGTGGCATCTCCTGTGGTAGTGGCAGAGCTTTTGTCCCTACCAGTCCCAATGTCTGCCTTCACCGTGAATCTTCCCCACCTGTCAGGCACCAGCCGGGCCACGACACCTTGGGGAACACTCTCGGACTGAGGGCGCCCCTATGTAAAAGCTTCTAGGCTAGGATAGTGTCCAGCTGGCGGAGGGCCACTGGTCACAGTTTCCACGAGCTGTGCAGTCCCAGCTTGGGCCAATTTTACAAGGGCGTCAACAAGCTCAGAGGTTGGGCGCTGATCAAACTGGTCCGTGTCAAGCCCCAATTTGCTCAGTCCCATCCAGACCTTTGCCCTCTCTTCTGAATACACAGTCCTAGACGGCGCCGGGTGTTACCCTAATTTTCTGGGGGGGGCTGAGGGTCCCGATCGCCAAATTAAAGTTATGGGAGGTCCTGGTCACCAAATCAACGGTTTTAAGTTTAGGGGGTCCCGGTCACCAGACATGTTGGTAAGTTCATGGAGGTCCCTGTCACCGAATTAGTTGAGTTCAGGGAGGTCCCTGTCACCCAATTAGTTATGAGTTTAGGGAGGTCCCAGTCACCAAATAGGTTGCCGGAGTTTCCAGGATCCCGGTCACTGTCCGAGTTCCGCGGGACTCCAAAAAGGACACCTAGTCTGACCCCGATTTTAAGAGGGTTTCCAAGTTACACCAGCCACGCATCCAGCACACCAGAGAGGTAGGGTAACCTAGTGAGACCTTGTACCCAGTTTTTATGGGGTCAGGCCAAGTCAAGACCCAGACAAAATAAATTTATAATTATTTTCTTTGTTTAAAACCTCAGTCACTGCACACTTACGCACCCACTCACACAGACCTAAGAAAAATAAAGGGAGGAAAATTAATAAGGGATTTAAAGAAGGATATCGGGAGAATACTATACCTGATCCTGTAGTCCAGGAAGCCGAAATAGAGCCAGGGAGTCGGGAGCGGTCAATCTCAGCAAGTGGAGGCCGAGGGGAAGGCTTCGGCCAGCAGAGCGGCAGCAGGACGGGGAGGAAGCCGAGAGCGATCCGAGGTAGCGCTCAAAGTCAGGGTTTTCATAGGGGAAAATGTGCCTGGAGGGTAGTCTGGTCCCGGGGAGAACAACGGGTTTCGGAGTTGAAACAAAGCCTCCGAAAGGTCAGTGCTTGGCTTGATGGGTTTTCGTCTGAGTTGTCAATAGTCCAGACAGTATGTAAATGGGGAACGCTTGACAGTTGTGTAGTAAGATGCACTAATCCTGTCAAGCTCACGGTTTGGGGCTGAGAATCCTTTTGTGTGCTTGATGACTAAGTGTGTCTGGAGGGTTCCTAGGGCTACATGACAGATTAACTTACTGGCCAGACCTGGATTTTGCTATTTGCGGCCATTCGGCGGTACCTGTCTACACGCTCTTCCAGCAACCCTGTCAGACACGTGGAATGATTTTTAATATTAACCACATGGAGATGTCAGTATATTGTTATAGCTGATATTATTATATTAAATTGTAGAGCTCGGGCTCGGGCTAGCCTGTGTAGTAACTTCGGGGAGCATCACCCTCTGGGGTGGATTGGTTCCTTTGGTGGGTGACATTCCCTTGTTTGTTGGGAGGACCTCGGAAATCCCTGCCTCTCCAGGAGTCCTGCTTTTGAATGGGACAGGAGGAGTTCCAATTTCCTTTGGGGGCTGCTGGAGCTGAAGTTGTTTTTCTGTCTTGGCAATGGGGTCCCTAATTGGAGTATGTAACCTCCTGTATGGGGTCCTGTTACCGCTGTTTCTAGCCTGAGCTTGTAGGATATAAAGATATCATTTGATATCAATAATTCGGCCTTCTGTACCCATTCCTCTCCACGTGCTTGTGAGGCCCCCGGACAAGCACGCGCACAGGCGCGGCCGACAACAGCCAAACCATTCAAACCCCGATCTAGGCAGGCCAGTCATTGCCGAATGCAGCTTCAGGAGACCTCAAGGCAAGTACCACATTATGTATGCACGCAACTTACAAAAAGATCCCCTGCCCTGCGCAGGCAGCTTGATGAGCGGACTATACAACGCTCAAGCACTCCGCGTTTGCATACTGGCTACTCTGTTGACAACTCTGTCATAACTCAGTCATCTAAAATACTGACCTTTCTGAGGCTTTGTCTCCAGCCCCAAACTCATTGTTTTCCCCAAGTACGGACTAGCCTGCGGCCACAATTTCCCCTATAAGAATTAGATATCTTAATATGCCACAAGCTCGGGCTAGAAACAGCGGTAACAGTGGCAATGGGAAGAGAGGGGAGAAACTCTGGGCAAACTGCAGAAATGACTGCCTGCCAGGTCTGGAGCTCCCTCTCTAGCTCTTCTATCCTTTTCTGACATGCTGTACGCTTAACTGTCTCTTGTTCTTTGAACTGCTTTGCCATGAATTTGGCAGCAGTTTTGGATTGGGCCAGCTCTTCCTCTAACAGTTCAGCCCTTTCTCTCCATGTATGAGATTGGATGGCATCTCTTCCAGTTTCCGACAGTTAGAATATGCCACAGAAGCAAAAGTTACTTTGTCCGCTCTAACTGTCTCATTTTCGGCTTGAAGCCCGGCAACTTCTTTAGTTAACTCTTCAATCTGGGCTTTTGCAGCCACAAGAGCACTGGGGGCATCTCAAGCAGCTAGCCAAAGTCCCCACGCTGCAAGGGCGTCTTTTGAAGACTTGGAAGTCTTCCCACTTCTGGCTTGCAAATATGCCTCCCCCAGGGTGGTAGAGGGCTCTGACATTTGAAAGCTGGAGTCTCAGCATGCACATTTACCTTTTCTGAGAACCCAGCGCTCTAATTTTCCTATTGCTTTCTCCTCCTGCAACATTTAATTACAAGTCACAAGTTAAGGCATTTCCGCATGAGGCTGTTATAGCGCTATGATTCCACTTTCAACATCCTATGGAATCCTGGGGTTTGCAGTTTTGGGAGGGGCCTGCTGGCCCCTCCCAAAACTGCAAACTCCAGGATTCCATAGGATGTTGAAAGTGGAATCATAGCGCTATAACAGCCTCATGTGGAAATGGCCTTAGTTACAAGTTACAAGTGGGACCGGATTTTTCAGAGATTGGGGGAGACCAACCTGGGTCTCCGTGGGGATTCTTGGGACAAAGGACTCAGCAAACCTATCTGGGGGAGAGGATTAAGGGACCAAACTGCAAACCGCCCAAGTGCCCCTTTTGGAGACTCAAACCAAACTTTCTCCCCAGCAGTTTGAGGCAAAAGGGTAGGGATAAGATTCAGGGACTGGGAGAACCACTCCGATCCTTTTGGGGGATCTTCATTTAGACACCCTGCCTAGAGGTGAAGGCAGAAAATGAACCCAGAGGGACTTACAGCGTTGTCTGGCCAAACAATGGGGAGAGAGGGAAAAGGAACCAAACTGAATTGTCCCTGTGGTTTTTCTGGGTGAGGGGTGCCTTCCTCTACCCTCCAAAACCCTAATTCTGTTTTTATGCTGACTTCCTGTCACACTGTCAAAATCTACAAGAAGAAGGGGGGTCGTGGGCTACCTTGGGCTATCCACTAGCGTTCAGGATCCCTCCTGCAATAGACCAAGAAAGAGAGAGAGAGAACAGTTTCCCAAAAATCGCAGAAGCAGATTCCCCAATTCAATAGAAGCCCTCTGGCTCTTTCACTCCAAACAACACACACACACACACACACACACACACTTCCTAACAGCCTAGGTTCGCGATGGTCATTCTCTACGTCAGCACCAGTCAGATTTAATCTATGTGGGTCGACTTCCACCCAAATCAAATCAGGGGTGCAGGAGTTGCCCGCGTTGCTCCACCATTCTGTTACCCTGGAGGGACACCTTAATTTTATAAAACTGAGGAAATCAGCAGAGCACACCTTAGCAAAAATGGAGGTGGCGTAACTTTAGCTAAATCTTTTTACCCAATGTCTACAGAGTCAGACCACGAAAGAACCAGACTAAATGTTCAATTTAGATGTTTTATTAGCAAATACTTACACACACACACACACACACACACACACAGAGGCAGTCACTCACGCAAGCACACAAGGACTATCGAGTTTGAAGCTCTTAAGAGAAGAAGGAGCTAAAGGGACAAAATCCAATATACTACACCTGATTTGCTGCTTCAGGAAAAACACACGAAGAAATTCACAGACAAAGATAGAGAATGTATGAGCTAGCCAGTGCTAGCACGTGAGAAACACAAAAAGAAAGCTAGATAAAAACTAGAAAGAGAGAAAGAGAAGAAAAAAAGGCCCAGAGCCCGCAAGGAACTCCATTACATTGCAAAAACGTTCCTGGTGGCGGGACGACTGGGAAAGGACAAACAGCCAAATCAGGCAGATGGGATAAAAAAAATTTATGGTGGTTTAATCAGAGATCAAGAAAAAGATAGGTGTGAGGATGGTGCAGTTAGGAATTTGTTTGAAGTCTTCCTGTTTTCCTGATCCGGAGTTATCAATCACAAACTCTTTCTTTGAAGTTTCAAACAACTCACTCAAACTAAGCGGGAAGGCAGTCTTTCTGGCTTGGTTTCCCAGAGGATATGCAAACCATAGGGGGGATTTGGTCCTCTCGGAGATGCCTTCTGTTAAACTCAGCCAATGTCAGGAATCGCTCCCTGCCAAGCTGCAGCCACCAAGGGAGGAGAGAGGCCACGAACATTTGGGGAGTCCGAATATACCAAACACCAGGAAAACACAAGCCAAGCCAGGTCAAAGGTTCAGGAGGCAGAGATCCGTCCAGAGGGTTTCAGGGAACAGGAGACACAAAGGTCGTGTGGGCTTGCTAATAATTTGCTGCAAGCAAAGAGCAGCCACGCCGGCAGACTGAAATAGTCCCCGTAAGCAGGTGCTGCTCCTTAGTGCTTTTTCTACCTAGTCCAAACAGCCTCCCTCTGAGCAGCCCGTTTCAGCCTTCTGCGTGACTGGGGCTGATAGGCACAGCTGGCTGCAACTCCTCTGCGTCACTGCTGGTTCCCTCTCCGTCCTGAGCTGGCTGGGACAAGTCAGTCTCTGTTTGACCTTCCAGTGCAGAGAGTGTTTGCAGGTTGACTTGCTCACCCACTGGCTCAGCCCCAAGTGCAATCAGTTGCTCCTCCATCACAGCATCATCATCTATCACAGCCATGCTTAAAGATCACCTCTGACCTGTTTTTCCAGTCCTCTTTTCACATGGCCTTATTTGGTCATTGTATGTGATTTCTATTTTGTGTAGGGATGGGCCAGCCGAATCCTCGAATCCTTGGCAGAGATTCGAGATTCAGGAATCTGAATCATTATGCCAAAATAGGCAAACCGAATCTTTCGAATCTGCCCCCCAAACAGTTTGTTGGAAACCGGGACGCCTGAAAACCTGGGACACCAGGACACCCAAAAATCTGGGAGACCAGGACGCCTTAAAACTTGGGAGACCGAGACGCCTGAAAATATGGGAGACCAGGACGCCTGAAACTTTGGGAGACGAAGACACCTGAAAACTTGGGCAATTGGACACAAGAGGGGAGATGGCAAGGTGAATCTTTCCCTTGGACTAATAATGGTCTTTGCTAACACTTTCACAAATTACATCTAGGGTTGTATTCTAAGATAATGAAATTGAACATTTCATATTGCAGTTCAGCACTTGACTGGAAGCTACTGTCTTCTTGAGATTTCAAGGACAGGACAGCTGAAACATTCCTTTGCAAACCTCCTTTAGACACAATTCTGGGGTTTCTAGTTTTACAAGGGGTCACAGCCTTCTCTGACAAAGTGTGCTGGTGCATCAGCAAACTACAAACCCCACGATGCCAGAAGGAGCTATGCAAAGAAAAGCCAGTTTTGACTTGGATTAGCTCTGGTCTGGAGTTGTCCTGTTTACACAGGCAGGAAAAGGCGGGATTAATCCACATTTTCCTTCCTGCATACAAAGGGCCTTCATGACATTTTCAGTCTGGGGAGATCCTGAGGCAAAACTAGGACAATTGCCCTGGCCAGATTTCTTCAGAGCAAGGTTTGCCTTTGCCTAGGCTTTTGCTAAGGCTGAGAGAGCATGTCTTGCCGAAGATTATCCTTCTTTCCCTTGCTTTTTAAACCCTGTTTTTTAAAAAAAAGAATTCAAAAGATTCGAGATTCATGAGATTCGTGGATTCCCAGAACCTTCCAGGGATTTGGATCCGGATTCAGAAAATTCTAGATTCATCCCATCCCTGATTTTGTGTCAGTTAAACGTATCTGCCAGTATATATATATTAGACTATCAGAAGTGAGGTTACACTAGCCTCAGGTAGAGTTTGCTAATATGAACATTTGGGTGGTGAGAGGGGAAGACAGTGAAGCAATTAAGAAACGGAAGTGAAACATATAAAATAGGCAAAAGCTTCAGCTTCAGCCTTTTTCAGTTGCTAAGAATGAAATGATATTGCAATAGTATTATAATATTTACTGGGCATATGTATATGTATGTGTGCATATATGTATATGTGTGCATATATATGTTTGTGTGTGTGTGTGTGTGTATATATTTGACTAAACTCTCTTTTTTCTCTGAAGACTCCCCTAACCAACATCTGCCCTCAAAAGTGATCAGAAAGACCTTTAAAGACACGAAGAACAAGTATATAAATTATGGTTATGTATTTATAAATTCATCTTGTTTTAAATCAATAATTATTTATAAATACTATCTAAAAAAATTGTGTGTATGTGCAAATTCACACATAAATATAATTGTAAAGAAAGACATTGCTGTACTTTAAGGTTCTCCTTTGAGCACTAAGGAAACTTTTTGTATGTTTGTTGTTTATTTGGACTGTAACCATAGTCCAAGATAGCAATTTTCATAACAGTCTGAGTAACGACACCCCTTCAGGGAAGGCTGGTCTACAAACTCTTCCTCTGTATCTTTTCCCCACACCTACATTTTATTCCTATCCCCCCCCTGGAAAGATTGAAGCGTAATTTCAAAAGCAAGGGAGGACTGTACAGATTCCAGCTGGGAAACCATCAGAAGAAAGGGGATCATCAGAGAATGATAGAATGCCAGAGATGGAAGAGACCTCAAAGGTCAACAAGTCTGACCCCGTTCTGCCACGCAGGAAAACGCCGTCAAAGCCCTCCCTTTGACAGACGGCCATCCAGCCTCCCTTTAAAACCTCTCAAGAAGGAAACTCCACCACACTCCATGGAGGCAGCAGCAGATCCCACTCTCAAACCGCTCTTATTGTCAGGAAGTTCTTCCTAATCTTTAGAGGGAATCCCCTTTCCTGATGTTTGAAGCCATTGCTCCATGTCTTAGTCTTTGGAGTACCAAAAAACAAACTTGTTCCATGCTGACCAAAGCAGAATAGAGTGGTACCACCACTTCCCTTGACCTGGACACTATACTTCTGTCCATGAGACCTAGAATCGCATTGGATTTTTCTGGCTGCTGCATCACACCCTTCGCTCACTTTCAGCTTGTAGTCTCCTAAGTGTCCCAGATCCCTTTCACATGGACAGTGCTCATCCCAAGTGTCGGGTAGCTCTCCATATTTCAGTACAGGACACGTAGTAGTAAATTAGCTGCTTGCTTGTAACCAAGGAAACGAACCAGAGACCATTAGGAAAACAAAGCCAGGAATGCAGCTCTGACAAGAACTCCTGGCCAGAGCTGAGCTGTCTCAAGGTTTCTTGATATCTATTACTGTGGGAAAGCATCTTTTGCTTCTTATGTTTGGGTTCTGCTAAATCGCCTCAGATCGCTCACTGAAGTCCTGTACAACGTATCGCGCTCTAAATAAAATGTGTACTTGCACTGTTACATTTGTGTCCGTGATTTTGGTTCCTAACACCAAGTGTCACCCGTCTTATATCTGTGCATTTAATTTTTTTCAGCACAAGTGTTACCCCAAAACTAACCAATTAGCTCTGTAGCCTGTCTTTGGGGCGCCAGCAAGGTGGAGGTACAAGCCATCCCTGAACCAGCATACGAAGCCTTGTTGCTGTGCTTCCTCAAATGACTCTCCCCTCATTCCAGTCCTTCTTGTAGTCAGCCCCTTCATTTACTAAAGCAAGAGTCCACTTCGTGGTCCACGCCTCTTGCCCAAAAGCACGTACTAGAGAGGAGCATGCGCGGTCTGGAGGATGACTCGCCCACCCTCCACTACACTCTCTGCCTCCTTTCCCACCCTAACCCCAACCCAAACACCCATTCCAACACTCCATTCCTTCTCCTTCTGCTTTTCTACCATCTCAGGGATGTGGAATCACCTTTTTGGACCAAAACAGGAGGTTGGGAAGCAGAAATAAAGGATCAGAAAGGTTCCATTGGGGCAGATCCAGGGCTCACCATCTCTGCTTTCTCCCTTTCCTCTCTTTTCTTTGGGCTGTTAAAATCCTCCAGATCCCAGAGTTACCTGCCCAGCATCGCCTATGCATGAGAAGGGAGGAAGCAAGAGACCAAACAAGTCAGGAAATTAATAGCAAAGGTGATTTATTTATTAGGAAACAATCAAAGCGACATGAACCGAAAGGTCTAAAAGGCAGGCTGGAAACTGCATCCGATCTCACCACTGCAGGAGTTAAAGCAGATTTCAGCAGAACCTCAGCCAACGGTCTTCTGAGCTGAAGGAAAGCCTCCCTCTTTGGAAGAGGCAGCGGAGCGCCCAAGGAGAGGATCTTTCTCCGGGGCCTTTCCAAGCTATCAACCTTGCCAGTCAGACGTCGCATTCCCTGCACTGTCCTTGAGATCTCTGTGACACCTCTGAAGTTGGCAGTCTTGGAAACCCCAGATCTTTCAAACAAACCGACCTCTGAGTCCTGGTTTTGGAATCCTCCGGCTAGCATACACTAGGTGTTCTTTGGGGAGTGGTGGGGAGGGGGTGAGAACCAAGAACTGGGAAGCCACAAGATGGAGGCCACCCCAAATCCCAAGGGCAGGGACCAGTCCACAAACCTCCTCTTGTCCCCAAGAAAAGGCAAGCAAAGGATGAGATTGTCCAGATGAGGAGCAGGAGGAGGCAGTTGGATCTGCAGGGGTCTTGGCTTCCTTCTCTCTCCCCTCACCCAAAGTTTGCCTCCTCTCAGCAAGGAAAAGACCCAGTGGCTGATGGTGGGAAGGAAAGAAGTTTTTCTCCACATCCGAAGGAAGCAGTGAAGACTAATCCATGAGGCCAACTGGAAGCAGTAAAAGAAGAGAGGAGGAAAGAGACTTAGAAAGAGGGAGACTCATGAGTAACAATTAAATTTTCTTTTATGATGTGTTCTTTTATGATGTGGTGAAAACACCCACCTCTGGGTGAGAAAGCGTCAGGTTGGATTTGCTCTCTCGGCCATGTTTTTAGGTAGCTGTTTTGGTTGGATGCTTTGTGGGCTTGACTGTGCTAGGAGGGGATGATGGGATCGGTTGGGGATTGATGTGTTGGGAACAGGGGAATGTTATTATAATGAACTGTGAGAAGAGGACAGATGCAGGCGAATGGACTGGGCCACAAGGTTCAACTGTTGGCAAAGTGAATGAGGAGATGAAAGGGGGATAAAGACACAGGGGGCCTTTCCGCATTCGAGCGTTATAGTGCTCTGATTCCACTTTCAACATCCTAGGGAATCCTGGAGTTTGCAATTTTGGACGGGGCCAGCTGTCCCTTCCCGAAACTGCAAACCCCAGGATTCCATAGGATGTTGAAAGTGGAATCAGAGCACTATAACGCTCGAGTGTGGAAAGGGCCAGGGAAAGGAATTATTATGGGGATCCATCAAATGGGAGGTTACTGCATGCTAATTTGAAATGTTACGGTTTATAAGATACTGCAAAGCCAGTGCTTCTTTACTCTTGGCAGTGTCAAGGTGTGCTGTTGTTTCTTTGATGTTTCTGAATAAAGCTTTTGAAGCCTCTAAGCTCAATTCCTTGAACTTGGACCTATTCTGTACATCACAGAAAGCTCCTTTGCAAGGGACTCCTCCCGTGCAGACCTAGAAGGCAGCCAGAGTCTTTGTGGGTGTCAGACAAGGGTTTTCTCTCCCAAAATGCCCTCCCTCCCCTTCTGGGCAGTGAAACTGAGAGGCAAAGGCATGAATTTTGTTGGGAGGGATCCCAATCAACCTCTTCAAGACCTGGATGGATTGGAGGGGGAGAACGTGGTGGGTAGTTCTGCCATGGAAGAGGAGAGAGACCACTTACCTGTGGTTGGAGGCACAGCATGGCCTATGGAGAGAAAAGGAAAGGCAGGGTCACTCAGGATCCAAGGGTCCCTCAAAATTCACCCACCCTCACCCCCTCACCCTCACCCTCCACATCAAAACAGCACCCTTTGGGGTTGTTTTTTTATACAGCAGGTCTCTTCCATTGTCTTCTATGGAGGCTGAGCTTCAGAAGGAAGGAAGATGAATTGTGACACAGTGCCGAAGACACAAATGCTTCGCACAAGTGAGCTTTTTCCATGGGACCCCACCAGTGTCAGGCATCCTCTCACACTCTCTGTCTCTCTCACACACTCCTGTCTATCTGTGCATGTCTATGGGATAGTTAGAAGGGCGGCACCCATTTAAACTCTACTGGTGTCCGGGCCCCTGCTGGGAGGGCCGTTCATGACTGCAGATCTGCTAGCTGGTCCCAGTTCCTCACAATGTCACACGGAAAGAGGTTGGAGGAGGCCCTCTCCTTACCTTTCTTCTTCCTCAGGTAGAGAGAGAGCCCAGCGGCCACAAAGACCACCCCCAGCACGATGCCAATGACCCCCGTCCACATCTTGCTCCTGGCGGAGTCCGACTGGGGCCCTGCGGGAGGAAAGAAGGAAACTCAGGGGGGAGGAAAGGCAGCTGGGCTGGTGGGTATCAGCCCCTGGAGGCAGTTAGGGGGCAGCCATAGCCCCCCGCCCACAGTCCTTCACCCACAGTTCCCCAATCTCCACTCCAGAAGAATAGGAAGCAGGAGGAGGGTGGACGTTCCCTGGATGAAAGAGAGACCTCAAGGTCTGGAAACCCAAGGCCCCGAGAGGAATGAGTTAGGGAGCTGAGTGTGTTTAGCTTGGAGAAAAGAAGGTGGAGAGAGAACGTGATGGAGCCATCTTACAATATCTGAAGGGAAGGGGAAGATGGAGCCAGCTTGTTTCCTGCTGCTCCGGGTACTAGGACAGGAGCCAAGTGATTCAAATGGGAAGAAAACAGATTCCATCTAAACATTAGGAAGAACTTCCGGACTGTTAAGAGCTGTCTGAGAAAACAAAACTGGCTGCGTCGGGGGTTCTCCTTTTTTGGGAGGTCTTTAAGGAGAGATTGGGTGGGCCTCTCTCTGGAGTGCTTCAGCTGGGCACTCCTATAAGGCAGGAGGGGCTTGGACTGGAGGGCCCTTGGGGTCCCTTCCAACCCTTAACATTCTCTGTTTCTTACTCCACTCGACGGAGGCAGGGCTGGCGAAGCTGGCGTGCTCCACCCGGCAGGTGTAGACGTCTCCCTGCTCCGGCTTCGTCTCCAGCATCACCTGGATCTGGAAGGTCCAGTCCCCATTCTGGATGAGGCCCGTGGTCATCACGGTGGGCCCCTTCTCCTCCTTCCCGTTCCTCAACCAGGTGACTTCGATCTTGGGAGGGAAGAAGCTGCCCACGGAGCAAATGAGCAGAGCGTTGTGGGAAGAGGCGTCGTAGTCGGTGGGGATGATCCTCAGCTGGGGTTCAACTGGGGAGGAAGGCAGAGAAAATGGGGGAGTGGGTCAGAGCAGGTGTTGGCCCCCCAAAAAACCAAAATGGTAGACTCTTCTCCAAGACTTCCTTTGTTGCCAAGATGGAGGAGATGTCCCTCAGGAGAGGAGGTAGGAGGGTGAGGGAGAGAAGAAACAGGGAGAGAGAGGTAGAAACATCAAAAAGGAATCTGAAGGGAAGAGGAGGCTCTGGCTTGGGGGGATCTGGATGGGGTGCCAATGAACTCCACATTTTATCTGGGATTGTTGGGATATATTAATATAAACTGTCATGTACAAATCCAGTCCTCAGTCCTCTCAATGAGGGGCCGCATACCCTGCCCCATACCCAACTCTCTCCCAGAAGTCCCCCCAATTTTACCTTGGTGGCCTCATGAAGAGCCAGAGGACAATTGATGCTCACTCGGGGGTTGCTGGTTTTTCCTCCCTGAAGCTCACAGATCTACAGTCGGCCCTCCACATTTGAGGGAGTTTATCCGACCCCTGCCCCCCCACCTCAGGTGCTTATTTCCAGGGGACCTTTCTCTCTGGGAGGCTCCGATCAGGCCACGCAGCCTTTAAAAACCCACCTCTGGTCCTCCTCCCCCAGCAGCTGCGGCCAGCCCAATTTCTCAGCACCACAAACCCTCTCCCAGTGCCCCCCTACACACACACCCAAGGAAGGAGATGGGAGAGGGAGGAAGTGTAGGACCACCACGCCAACCCACTCCCTTTCCCTCTCCTTTCCCTGACCTGGTTTGGACCCCAGGTGCCCGTTCCCCCAACCGTACCTTGGCCACCTTCCCACAGACACACAAATAGATTGATATTTGCAGTTTTTCCACTTTCACGAGGGTCCTGGGACCGTATCCCTAGCAAATGTGAAGGGACAACCGTGTACCTCCAGAATTCATCTCTGAGTCTCCATCTTGGGGGGGTGGGATGGGAACAGAGACCTCTTCTCTCTCTCTTTTTGGACCCTTTGTGCCGGACTGCTGGGGTTCCCACTTTGGTATAATCTTTAGTAAGGTGAGACTGATGAAACCTCAGAACCAGGAGTAAGTTTTCCAACTGCTCCCCAGCTCTCCTTGAACTCGGGTGTGACAATTTAAGCAATGGCCAGAGGAGTTGTCAAGATTTGTTTGGAGTAGGGGAGGTAAATAACTGAGAGTGCGATTCAAAGTTCTACAAGATTCCAAAGAACAAGAAGGCTTAGGATGGCCAAACTTGAAAATTTACTTTCTGGTCACTTCTATGACATGGATTCAAAAGTGGATTGTGTGGAAAGATGATAAAGTGGTTCTGAATTGAGAAGGTCATGATTTGAAATTTGGATGGCATGTCTTTTGATGGTGTGAAAAAGTTAAAGTTAATGTTCCTTTTAATAATCTTTGTAATAGCTGCATCTTATCGAAAATTTGGAATACATATGAACTGACATTATGTCTAAAAACTCCTTTGTGTATTTCTTCACAATAGCTGAAATGGACAATCTTACATATAGGCTGAAAAGAAGAACAAAAAGTGAATTTATGTCTGAATGGAGGTGTACGACTGATTATTTTAAAAAGAATGAAGCTGAATTGGTGACAATAGGTTTTTAAACTTTACACCTTAATTCTGAATTTATTTTGCTACATGGAAAGTGTAAAATTTGAACTAAAATTTTAATTTTTTTGTTGTAGTTAAAGATTATTACCTGTGTAGAAGACTATTAATAATTCTTGAAAGTTATTATTACTATTATATATAATTAGATGATGTGATTATAATTGATTATAACTGATTTTATTAATAAGAATGATCTATGCCACTTTAAACTAACATAGTATATAGAAGACAGAACTATTTGATAAGTGATTCTAATTTTCTTTAGGACTGGGGATCATTAATTGATTGGTGTTGTAGCTACATATCTACGATGATAAGAGAGAGTCGCAACAAGTATAAATTTTTGGTGTAGATGTAGGACTAATTGTTTGCAACAAGGGTGGGAATCAACTTTTAGTTATTTGTATTTTTCATTATTTGTTATAGTTTTATTAGATGTTTGTAGTTGTGTTGTGTATTCTTTCGTTGTATTATTATGTATTTGTACTTTTATGTATTATTATGTGGTATTGTTTGTTCTTTCGGTCTTTTTTCTGTTTAATAAAAATGAGTTTAAAAAAGAAAAAAGAAGAAGGAGCTCGGTTTGAAAGGGGAAGGAAAGAGCTGTGGGGAGAGGGGGCAGCGGGCCTTCCCGGGGCAAAGGGGACCCCGGGCTCTCCCCCCCACAAGGAGCCGAGGAGCCCCCCTCCCGACCTTCCGGGGCTCCCTCTCCCCAATCCCCGGACCCACCTCGGCGGGAGTGGGCGAAGGGCTCGGAGATCCCGTAGTTGTACCGGCAGATGCGGTCCACCTCGGTGCGCTGCCGCTGCAGGAGGGCCGGGTCGCCGTTCCAGCGGTGGGCGTCGGGCTCCCCGAAGGGCGTGAGGGCCACGTACCGGCCCAGGTCGCTGTCGTAGCGGAGCAACTCCTGCCGACCGTAGACGTACCGCTCAAGGTAGCGCAAGCGCGGAGGCGGGGGCGCTCCCGCGGGGGTCCCGTTGGCCGGGGCGGGGGCGGCCTCGGGGACGCTGTAGTGGCACTCGCACCTCACCTGGAAGAGGAAGTGCTCGGGGGGGGGAGAGAAGTCAGAAGGCGGAAGGGGGAGGGGCCTTGGAAACAGTGCCCCCCCCCCCGCCCAGAACTCCTCTTGGAAACGGAGACCAGCCCCGACCCCCGGGGCGGAACCCCCCTCCCCCGGGCAGGGCCCGCCACCTCTTCCCTGGAGCAGGAGGAGGCCCCCCCCGGACAAGTGGAGGGTCCCCGGAGGGGGCAGCAGAGGAGGAGGGAGGGGGTCGACGGGGGTTTCCTTCGCTGGCGGAGGCGGCCTCGGGGGCGCTGAAGTGGCACTCGGTGCTCCCCTGGAAGAGGAAGTGCTCTGGGGGGACAGGAGGGGGAGGGGGTCAAAAGGGGAGGGGAGGGACAAGGGGGACCCCTCTCCCCTCTCTCCTCTGTGTGGAGGCCTCGGAAAGAGAGCCGGCCCGCTCCCGCGCCCTCCCCAGCTCAAAAGTCTCTTTAGAAGGGGACCAGAAAGGCGGGCGAACCCCTCCCCCGGCAGGACCCCTAGCCTCTCCCCTGCTGGACGAGGCTCCCCACCGGAGGCCTGGGGGCCCCAGCGGATGGCCTGGCGGGGGGGAGGAGACCCAGCGGCGCCCTGAAGACAAGATTTGTAAGACAGGGGTGTCTTAGTCCCCGGGGGGGCAGAAAAGGGAGGAAAAGAGGCAGGGGGAAGGGACGTGGGGGGCCCTTGGAGAGAGGCTGGGGTCTATGGCTGCGGATATCGGGACCCCCTACGTGGGAGGCGGGAGGAGGGGCGGCCTGAAGGCCTCCGGGGCATGAGAAATACGCTTTGGGACCCGAAGCTTTCCCGTCCCTCCGCAGTGCGCCCGAAAAAGCGGGTTTGGAGCCCCGGAGCTCCCGCGGAGAGAGAATCCGGTCCGTCTTCAAGGAGCCGCCCCCCGCCTCCTTTTGGGGCTCCCGGAAAAGGAGGAGGAAGTCCCAGAGAAGGGTTTCTGGCTCCCTTTGTCGGTTCTGCGCCTTCTCCCCCGGGAGCACACATGGGTTTAGCTGACCCATTGAAAAGGGACCCCCAGCCCCCACTCCCACGGCCCTCGCCCGTAAGGTCCGCTGTTTCGGGGGCTCGGGCCGCTCTTCCTCCCTCCTGAGCCCTCGCGGGAAAGAAGGGGGGCCGCAGCCCCTCCGGGAGGGCTCCTCGATCCTTAACCCCCCCGTCGTCCTCCCCTCCCTCTTTCCCTGGGGAGCCAGAGAGAGAGCCCAGCAAACCCACGCGGGACCCCCTTTTCCTCTCCCTCCTGCTGAAGAAGGGACCCTGCCTGCGCGCGAGGGAAGCCCTCTCAGGCTGGAGCGATCCTAAGGGAGAAGGCCCCCGTCCGGTCTCTGCCCCCCCCTCCGGCGCCCCTTCCTTCGCCGGCCCGGAGGGAGCCTGAAGGACTTCTGGCAGAGCCGCCTCCGCAGAGACCGCGGGTGGGAAAAGGCGCCCCAAGCCCCGCCCCCTGGCCGCGGGGAGCCAATCAGCGCCAGAGCCCCGGCGGCGGCGTCACCAGTCGCCAGGCAGGGAAGCCCAGCGACCTTCCCGGGGACAGAGAGCGAAAGGGGGGGCCTCCCCAGAGGAAGGAGGGGACAACGGATAGAGGGGTCTCTCCGCGTCGGCCCAGAGCTAAAGCGGGTGCAAAGTTACAAGGAACGAGTTTTACACTCCGAGAGACCGCGGCGGGACCCACCGCCGGCTGGGGAAACATCACAGAAAGCCCCGCGCCCGCCCTCCAAACTAAGGCCGGTCCCTTACACCCCCCATCAGGAACCGCCTCCCTTTTCTGGGGAGGGGTCTCTGGGGAGCAGGAGGGGGGTGTAGGGAGCCCCTCCCTAGCTGATCGGGCTCGGGAATGGCCGAGCAGAAGGGGGGGCGTGGAACTGGGGAGGCGCGAGGGGAGCGAGGAGACCCCCCCTCGCCTCCCCAGCCACACACCCCGACCCTCTGAGGCCCCCGGGGTTGGGTTCTGGAGGAGGGCGAACCGGGAGGGGGAAGGCAGGTGGGGAGAGGGAGGGCGAAAGACACAGATGGGGGGGAAGGGGGGAGGGAGAGGCATAACAAATTTTGGGGAGGGGTCCCGCCACCTTGAATGAGGGATGGGGAAAGGGGTTTCTTGGGCCGCCTCAGGTGGCACGAGTTTTCCTGAGGGGTGGAGGTCCCACGCCCCCAATACTCTCCTCCGTACCCCCCAAAGCTTAGCCGATCTTCCACCTTTTCTCTCCTGCTAGCCCCAGAAAAAGCCCCCTTCGCTGCCCTGTGGGAGGGGGGAAGAAACCCTTTTCCTCCTCTGCCCCCCCCGGCGGGATATTTGCTCACCGGGGGGCTCCACCGCGCCCCCCACCTCCGCAGGGAGGAAGAGGAGCCCCAGGACGGCCGCCGCTGCCAGCACCCTCGTTCTCGCCGCAGCCAGAGACCCCCGAAAGCCCCTCCTCGGGAGGGGGGGAGACCCCCGGTTTCCCATGGATTTCTTCGAGGGGGTCCGGAGAGCGGGGGTCGCCGGCGAGTCTTCCTTCCTCCCCCGACTCCGGACGCGGACTTTCTGGGCTCAGCCCCGGAGCGGAGAAAAAGCCATTCTGCCACTCAGCCAATCAGCGCCAGAGGCCCGGAGGCGCGTCATCAGTCGCCGGGCAGGGACTTCCAGCGACCCTCCCGATCGGAGAGAGAGCGATGGGGAGGGGGTCCCTCTGGGCAGTCCCAGCCATGAGGAGGAAGGGAGGGGGTTCCTCTTCCCCCTACCCCAGGGGAGACCCCCTCTCTCCTTCCCTCCCTCTCTCCCAGGCCAGCTGCCCACCTAAGACTCGACTAGGACGGGGGGGGGCGCTCTTCCTGCCAACTGATGGCACCTCTACCTCCCCCGGCCAGGGTTTCCTCCTCCCTCCCCTTGCCAAAAAGGACAATGCTGGGGAAGGGGCTCATGTTAGGTCCCTTGATTCAGTGTCTACGTGAGCCAAGGGAGTGGCTTTTGTAAAGTCAACGGGACTTGGTTACTCATTCAGGGCAAACCCACCGGGAAATTATTTTTGTGCGGCGGACTGTGGAGCCCGGCCTGTCCTGGGGGAGGGGGACCCGGGGAGGAGAAGTCAGGATCCCTCACCCTCTCCTCCTCCCCACTCCCGCTGCCCCCCCCTTTTTTTCCGGCCGCTCTTCTCTCCCGAAGCCGCTCCGACTCGGAGAAGTTTCGCCCGGCAACAACCTCGTCATGCCTGACCATTTTTCTCATTGGCTGAGTTCCTTCTCAGAGAGGGAGGGGGACGCTTCCACTCGGTTTCGCCCCCTTCTTCGCCCACTCCCCGCGATTTGCGCCACGGACCGTAATGGCCGAAGCCAAGAGAGCCCATCACCCCCGGCGCCTCTGGGCCTCTCGTCCGCTTCGCCTCCTCTTGGCCCCGCCAGACGCCCCCCGAGCCATGAAAGGTGAGGAAGGGGGCTGGGCCGGGGGGACAGACTGAGAAGGGGTCCCTCTCCGAAAGGAGGGAGGAGCCTAGGGACCTCGAGGATCCTGAAGTTGGGGGGGGGTATCGCGAAGGTCATCCAGTCCGACTCCATGGATGGCAGGGTAGAGCATTGGTGTGTGTGGGGAGAGATGCCCAGCTCCCGAGTTTGGGGTCTCCCTCCAGGGAAGGAAAGGAGTTTCTCCAAGCAGAGTTTCCACCTCGGATGCCCTCGATTGCCCAAGGACTCTGACGCCTGTGGAACTCTCTGCCCCGTAAAGGAAAACACTCCACTCCTCCCCTTCCCCACTTGAGACCCTCTCCCCTTTTGTCCACGTGAGTTTCCTCAACAACTGGAAGCTTTGGCTCAGTTGGGGTCCCACGCCTGGCGTTTGGGGGGTTGGAAGTAAGGCCTTGCGGCCAGAGCCTGGCCCTGAGCAACAAGCCCAGGCAACTTTGGCCCCTGATTTTTGGTTTCTGGCTAATGGAGGATCTTCCAAGGGAACAAGACCATTTCCCCTCGGTCCCCAGGGGCGTATTTTTAATGGGGTCCTCCCAATGTGCTTTTTTTGGGGGGTGCGATTCTTCACCTGCTTTCTCGTCTGAGTCGCAAGTGGTCTCAGCTCTTCCCAAGACTTCCTTGGATTCCGAAAATGACCCCCCGCCACCCTGAGATGAGCTTCCTTGGTGGTCCATCGAGGCAGCTGGTGGTCTCCCCCCACAAAGGGAAGGATGGCAGCCCCTGACTGACGGGCCCAGCATCCCCTCACAACCAGGGGGCTGGAATCGGGGCACTAGGGAAGAGGTTCCACCGAGAGCATCCCAAGGTCAAGACTCTAGATCCCCTCTGCATGGGCGGCTAATAGGTTCCCTGAGCTGGGGGGATCTAGGGGTACCCCAAGAAGATGCACTCCCAAGAGGCCGTGTGAACAAAGGAAAACCAAGGACACCGAGCTCCACAGGCACAACTCCCCCTCCTGCCCTCCCAGCTGGGGGAACAGCGCCACAGGATGCGGGGAGGGGCACCCCATGGATCCATTCCCTGTCCCACAGTGGGCGTCCTAGGTCTGTTTCAGCCGTGGCCTCTTAGAACTGACCGAGAGAGGAAAGACGGGGGACACCCCCCCTCCATCCCCCAGAGACGGTCTTTTCTCCCCAACCTCCTCCTGGCAGCGAGCAGAAGGAGGCTGCTCCAAAGCCCCCCCTCATCCAGGAGACAGACTTCTACCCCGGGGCGGGGTTCACCTTCCCCAAGTTCTCCTACCCGACTTTCATCCCGCAGGAAGGGGACGTCTACACCTGCCGGGTGGAGCACTGGGGGCTCCCTGGGGTCTCACCGGCATCTGGCGTAAGTCCGCGGGGTTTGGGCCCCCGCTTCCTCTAGGTTTTGGAAGGTTCTGGGCTGAGAACGAGCAAAGGCCCCAGTGCAGAGCAAGGCAGGAAAAGGAGGCATTTCTGCATTCCTGCCGGGCACGTTCCATTGTCGAGAGCCGAGGGAAGGAGCGAGGGGCTGTCCAGCCCCCTTACGAGCACCTTCGAGGCGTTTCCCAATTCTGGCGCCTCGTCTCTCCCCCTCCGCAGCTCCCAGGTTCCAAGGAGCCCACCCCCCTCCCCGAGACCCCGGAGAACGTGTTCTGAGACCTGGGCTTGGCCCTTGGCATCGTCCCGGGCACCGTCCCAGGCACCGTCTTCTTCCTCAAGGCCATGAGGACGGGCGACCGCGGCCGTCGCAGCCGGGGCGGCCTGTGAGTCCCACTCTGGTCCCTCCCTCCCTCCCTCCCTCCCTCCCTCCCTCCCTCCCTCCCTCCCTCCCTCCTTCCTTCCTTCCTTCCTTCCTTCCTTCCTTCCTTCCTTCCTTCCTTCCTTCCTTCCCACGGCCGGGGAAGGCTGCGCCTCGCCTGGATGGAAGGTGAGGCGAAGGGAGGCCGTCCACCTGCGTGGGCATCCCTTTCTCCAAGCCGCCCGTGGCAGGGAGAGGAGTGCAGAGGGCGTCGGAGAAGGCGCGGGGGGCAGCCTGGAGGAAGGGGGGCGGGGGCGCGGAGGAAGTCCCAAAGGGGGGCCGGAGGGAGAGGGAAGTCAAGGGGGAGCAGCGCTTGAGGGGACAGTGCGGGGGGAAGGGGCGCAGAACCGGGGAGGCTGGGGCGGGAAAGAAGGTCTGGGACTCTCTGGCGAGACCAGAATGGCCCTCTCCCCCCCGACGAAGCAGCCAGAGTTTCCGGATCTTCGGGGGGGGGGGTTCTCTCCATCCCACCACCCTCAGAGCCTCGCTGGGTGAAGACACGGGGGGCGAGGCCTTCTCAGTGGCCGCTCCTGCCCTCCGGAACTCCCCGCCACTGGAGGCGAGGCAAGCCTGGCCCTGCTCTCCTTTCGCCGGCCAGCGAAGTCCTTCGGGTCTGCGTGGGCTTTTAATAGGTATATAATGACTCGCGGGGGGGGGGGTGCAAGAGCCTTCCGTTCTCCGCCTGGCAACTGATGACCAAATCAGCCCTGAGCCTCTGATTGGCTGAAATCTGCGGGATGGTCGGGGCAGCCCCGGCGGACAGCCTTCCTCTCTCCGCCCGGCGACTGATGATGCACAAAGCCCTGGATGCTCTGATTGGCTCGGCTCAAGCCTCCGCCCCGGCCGAGCCCCGGAAAGCGCCGGCCGGCCCCTCCCCGCTCCCCTCTCGCCGGCCGGCGGAGACCCCCTCGGTTCTCGCGGGATCCTGAGATGAAACCGCGCGCGGGGAGGCTTCCTACGGGGGGTGGGCCGGGCCTCATTTTTCAAACCTTCGGCGTGCTTTGTACACGGTCTCAAGCCGCGTTAACGTGAGGTTCGACTCGTTTCCCAAAATTTTTATTGTCGGGTTTGAACGGATTCGTTTTGCGGGCTGCCGTGGCTCCCCCTGCGGGAGGAAAGCGGCGTAGGAGCGAGATCGTCTGTGAGGGAGAAGTCGCAGGCCCCGGCGGGGAGCAGCGGGTCGGGGAGCCGCGGCGGCCCCGCTGGCGGGAGGGAGGGCGGTTCTCCCGGGAGGCGGAGCGGCCCTCCCGCCCGCGGTTCCCCGGCGCCGCCGCCGCCGCCGCTTTCCCGCCCCCTCGGGTGGGCAGGGGGAGCTCTCCCGCGCCGTCCCGGAGGGGGGTCCGCCCCGGCGTTTCCTCCGGGCTCCCCTCCCCGCTCGCCCTTTCCTGCCCTTCCGCGCGCGCGGAGACCCTCCCCGGCTTCGAAATCCCCACCCTTCGGCTCTCCTCTGGAGCAACAGGGAACAAACCGGCGCCCTCTCCCGCTCCGAGAGGCTTAATTCGGAGATTTCGGGACCCCCCCCGCCCCCCCACAGCCCCTCCCCCGCCCTTCCCGCACAGGACTGCTTCCCTGCTCGGGGTGCCTCTCCTCCCCTCCTCCAAACCCGCCCCGGTTTGGTTGCGGCCTCTTTCCTGAGCCCCCAAGCGCAGTATTCAGGGCCAGGCGCGGCGCTTAACGGAGGTTTCTTGTGATCCGGGCACTGTGCTTCTCCTTCCGTACCGTCGGCACAATGTGGACGGGCAGGGGGTCGGACTAGATGGCCTTCTGGGACCCTTCCCGCTCTCAGGTTCTGTGATTCTCTGATTCAGCATTGCATGGATGGTTTTTCCGTTGCGTGGCTCCTTCAGTGCCGTTTCTGGGGTTCCTGGAAAGACTTGCACGCGGTCTCTTGCAAGCAGCCCCAGAGGGCTGTTTGGATGGGAGGACCACTCCCCGTGGTATCCCACCATGACCGTTGTGAGTCCCTTGGCGGAATGGTTAACTGTCAAGGCGCTCTGATGGAGGGAGTGCGATACCTCCTGTATTCTTTTTGCTAGGCGGGTGAGATTCCGTAGCCATGTAAACATGGGGATCTCATCCTCGATGTGGAATCCGACTAGTTCGGACTCCGCGGCGCATGTCCAGTCTCTAGGACATAGTCTTTTATCTTCCGCCTGAGATAAAAGTTCTGCCCAAAACAATCCTGAACGTGCTGTGCACAAAAGCAAGGGTTGCCGGCGGTGCGGTTAATTACCAGTGTCGCACTACTAGGCAATACTCTAACATGTGGACAAGGAGTCCTTAAACAAGAGCACTCATTATTAATCTGAGCCATTACTGTATTATTGACCGGAATTACAATATATTCAGAAGTGTTTTCATAATGGAGACTGTCTATATTTCAAAAGCACTGTACCCAATGCTAATGGAAAAAACAACCGGATAAATCAAATGAATGGGAGCCATTGGACCGGTGGGGCATTTGTCAGGGTAGTAAGGTGGCATTAGCGGCTATCAGGGGTAGTCTCAGATGGGACAATGGATGTAAAATTACTGGGTCCAGAATCCTTTCATGTATGACTTCCACCTTGAGAGTTAAGTTTTCCCAAGTGGCATGCTGTATTTGTGCCAAAGTGGCGGGGTGTTCTAGCGATTCCGGATATGGTTCTCCCAGCAGGCTTAGGATCTCCAGCTGCATTAAACCCATGAGGCTAGCCTGGATCACTTGAGTGGCAAATGTGATTATATTGCTTTGCAGTTGCATGCACTGGATGGCAACTGACATATTGTGAGTCGTGGTTTTCAAAGAGTGACCAAGGTCAGACACTATATCTCTCTCTGCACCAACCCACTGCAGTAACAATTGACTGATCAAATCCATGCCTCTTGCCAGGTTGGTTAAACCCATGACAGAGGATACTCCAATTTCTTTGGTCTTAGAACCAATCATTCCTAATTTATTTGCCAAAACTTCGTTGTCCATTGCATTAATTATTGCGCTGCCAGTTCCTGTTCCTCCCAAGACAGTCCCTAGGATGCTTCGCTTAGGGTGAACATGTGGGTGGGAAAACAATAACCATCTCTTTTCCCAGTGCTCCCACTGTGTCCATGCTAGTATCAAATAAGGTTGGCGGGCAGGGATGACCTTGGCAATATTCACAACTGTAAAATTTAGAACCATGGTGGTTACAATGGTTTGAGAGTTCGAATAAGTGACTACCTTTATATCCTTACGAACTACGGTGCTCCCCACATACATGGCCGGGGAGCTATTGGAAGGAGGGGTATAAACAGGGGAATCTGGGCACCACATCTTGCCACATGAGAATTTGCAACCTGTCGGGGTACGGGTGAGGTTACGGCACGTGAACAGAAAGGTTTTCCACTCCCATGCTGGGTAAGAATTGTCGTAAGTAAACCTAATCACAAACAAGGAAGCATTGCAGTGCTGACTCTGGACCATCTTGACGGTCAAAGGATAACGCTTTTGAAACCATGGTAACAGATGCGTATTGCGTAGCAGGGCTTCTGCCTCCCGGTAGGGATTCCAGTGGCAGATCGCCTGCACGTTGAATTGCCAATTGGTGGTGAATTGGGTGGTGTATTCGGGAGAGGCTCCGAGGACATATTCAAACAATTCAAACAACACTAAAATCCACGCGAACGGTCCCGTTCTGTCTCCCTGTAGGGAACACAGACACAGGAGTCCGTCACTACCTTATACTAACACACACACACACACACACACACACACACACACACAGGGGCTATCTGCAGAAGCGGGGGAGTCAGAGGGGTCACCACTCCTCTCTGTCCCATTCCGACAACGATCGTTTACCCGTTGTCGAATGCTTCATAAATTGAGACAAACGTCTCTGACAAATTAACGGTTGGCACTTCCTTGCGGCTCAAGGAAATCTGAGTAATTATTGGGCATGCAGAAGGCTTTTGGACGCCCGGATCCTCCGAGTCTGGGATTACCACAGAGGTGGGATCGACAGACTGACCTTTCCACTCCTTCAGTTGGGAAACGTGGAAGAACTTAAGCCAGTCTCCCTTTTTCTTAGGAATGTGGACTTGATAGACCGCAGGGGAAATCCTTTTCACAACGGGGACGGGACCCACCCATTTGGCCGCAAGGGAATGCTTGTCTTTATAGAAGTTCCTATACAAGACCAGCTGTCCCTCTTCCCACTGGCAAGGGTGATGTACCCATCCTAGTCTTTTGTCCGTTCTTTGCAAGTTCGTGCCTAGTGGCGTCGCTACCTGCTGGTGTAGCTGGCCTATGTGCTGTATCAGACTTTTCACCCACTTGTTGTTCAAAACAATGGGTTCCAAGTCTGAAGGGATGCTGGTATCGATCCAGAAGGCTTCTGGCAACATCATTTTACGCCCGGTCATGACCATGTGTGGCGTAAAACCATGTGATACGACTGTGCCTCTAAAGGCCATCAAGATGATAGGTAGTTTGGTGTCCCAATCCTTCACGGAGGAGCGCACAACCTTTCGGAGTGCCTCCTTCAAAGAACGGTTGATACGTTCTATCTGTCCTGAGCTCTGCGGGTGATGCGCTATATGGAATCGTTGGCATGTGCCCAGTGCCTTGCACAATTCTTGGGTCACCTCTCCAAAGAAGTGAACTCCAAGATCCGAGTCAAGGTCACGTGACACACCCCAGTGAGCCCACACATTATTAAATAGGAGCCATGCAGCTGTGCTGGCTGTATTGTCTCTGCAGGGAAAAGCCTCGACCCATTTGCTAAAGGGATCAATCACTGTCAAACAGTACTTGTTCCCTCTAGGTGTGGTGGGCAAAGGACCTATGAAATCAATTTGGATTTGGGTCCAGGGACCCTCAATCCGTTGGTGCTGAATGGGAACCTTGGGTCCGGAGGGGTCAGCGTTGACCATGGCGCAAGACAAGCAATTGTCAACCCACTGGTTCACATCTTGCTTCATCTGGGGCCACCAACCGGTTTCCCTGACTCTATCCAATGTGGCTTCTCGTCCATGATGTCCCTGTTTGTGAACGAACTGAATCACGTTGCCTCTAAGGTCTTTGGGCATTATCCAATGGCGCTGGCCACTGGCATCTACTGCCCAGAATACACCGTCCATCTGTTCTATTTTAAAGTGGCCAGACTCGTCAGTACCATTTCTGGCCAGCTCAGAAATCTCTGGGTCCCCCTTCTGAAGGGTTCCCAAGTCGAACATAGGGGGAAGCATCAGCTGTTTAGGGTTGACATTAATGGCAGCAAAGGGAGCCCCATCGTCTTGCATGGCAGCGTCCTTGGCAAGGGCATTTGCCCGGTTGTTCCAAATACAAGAAGCCGTGCCTTTCCTTTGATGCCCTCGGACATGAGCAACCCATGTAGGGGCAGTCCTCTCTTCAATTGGGGCAGCGATATTGACCCATTTATCCATATGGGCTATGGGTTTCCCATCTGCGGTTTTCAAATCATTTTCGAGCCAAATTGGGAGCCATACACTGGCTGCTTTAGCAGTCCAATCTGAGTCAGTGTAAAAGGCTAGGGGACAGTCAAGCGGTTCGTGCTCTAAGATAGCCTTTAGAGCTTCTACTTCGGCCGCCTGGCTAGAGTGGGGCCTGGCTTTCCCCTGGAGGGTGAAGGAATCGGTGACTCGGATCGCTCCAAAGCCTGTCCTGGGGCTTCCGTCCACGTGCTTGGAGGAACCATCACAGAACCAACAAGCAAAGCCCTGCAATTGAGCCTCTTCAAGAGAAGCTCCCCACTCCACTGGCCAATTAGTTTTAAACGTAGGCGACAAAAGGCACTCATGCGTGGCTCCGATCACAACTAGACCATAGGGAGCTGGAGGATCTTGCAGCTGCTTTTGGAACTCCACCCCACGTGACACCAGGGAAACAGTCCATTTGGCTATCCTTGCATTGGATACCTGGCCGTTCTGGACTTTTCCAGACAAGATATACTTAAGCGGTGTGTGTGGGGTCTGGACAACCACACGGGCGCCTCCTATCATAAATTCCCAGTGTGTTAAGGCCCAGACTAGCGCGAGGCATGTTTTCTCGCAAGGGGTGAATTTGGTCTCATGGGAGTTCAAATTGCGGGAGGCATAGGCTATAACCCGCTGAGTGCCATTCAATTGCTGCGATAGAACTGCTCCTATACTCCTATCTGAGGTGGCTAGTTGTATGAGGAACGGTTTGTACATGTTCGGATGGGCAAGCGCTGGCGCTTTCATGAGGTCCTCTTTCAGTTGGGCAAATGCCTACTGCTGTGCAGGTCTCCATTCCCACTGGGCGTTCTTTTTCAACAGGGCATATAGAGGCTTTGCCTTGGCGGCGAAAGACTCAATAAAATCCCTGAAGAAATGGAAAGTACCCAGAACCGAGCGGAGAGAATGCACATCTGTGAGGGCAGGTAATTTCGCAATTAGCTCGACCCTTTGCGCATCAAGAGTGCGTCCTTCAGCTCCTAAACAGAGTCCTAAGTATTCGACCTCCGTGGTCACCAACTGTGCTTTTTCCCTACTGGCTTTAAATCCGGTGTCTCTAAGGATGGCCAGTACTTCGTGGGTAATGTCCCTAGTTTTGTCTTCCGAATCTGAATGGATGAGAATGTCATCCACGTAGGACAAGACGTGGGCTCGTGAGGCTGGCTGCAGCCTAGTCCACATCTTGACCACATGGGCATGGCAGATGCTAGGGCCTGAGTGGAAACTTTGAGGCGTTCTTTTGAAGACGCACTGTTGCTCTCGGAACGTGAAGGTGAATTTGTACCAGCACGCTTTGTGCAGCGGTATTGAATGGAAGGCATTAGCCAGATCCAATACACTGTAATACTTGGCTCCCGCAGCAATAGCAGACAAGATCTCATTATATTTGGCCACGACAGGCGCCACGGGGGGAGTGACGGAGTTCAAAGCTCGGAAATCCACCGTCATTCACCACGTTTTACCGTCGGCCTTGAGCGCAGGCCACAAGGGCGCGTTACAGATGGACTGCATAGGAGTGACTGCGTCCCAGTGGACAAGTCCTTCCATCGTCTTTCCTATGCCTTCCTCTGCCTCTGTAGGATACTTGTACTGCTTCTGTGGCGGGGGATCCTTGCCCTCGATTAGCACGCAAGTACCCTTCACCTTGCCACCCTCGATTTTGTCTCTAATCCAAAATTCAGGGAACGCTTGTACCCATGGATCACTAGCAACACACTGCATGGGGGCAGGGGCTTTAATAGCAGCACGGCGGTGTACCGTGGAGATCTCCAGGGGCCCTTTCTCTAACTGCCACAAAAACCCATTCACATAGTCCACTGTAAGCTTATTTCCCTGGACGAATCCGATGCCCAAAAGGCCTTCGTCCTCCCCACGGTTCTCACAACCCCACAGTTTAAAATGGAACTTGTTTATGGACATAGAGATGTTTGTGCACACTTTAGCTTGGTGTCCCCCCCGTTGCCGTATCCAGTCAATTGGACAGTCTCGGGGGTGGGCTCACCGTGTCTCACCAATTTGGGGTGCAGCACGTTCAGCGCTGCACCAGAATCCACAAGAAGGGTGGCAGGAGTTTTGTCCCTCTCGGTCCCAATGCCTGCCTTCGCCCAGAATCTTCTCCACTTGTCTGGCTTCAGCCGAGCCATGACATCGCGAGGAAGCTTCCTGGACCGGGGGAGCCCTATTCCTGCAAGTCCAGGTTGGGATAGTATCCAGCCGGAGGAGGGCTGTCGGTCACAGCATTGACCAGCTGTTTACTTCCCGCCTGAAGTTGCTTGTCTAAAGCCTCCAAAAGCTCTGAGATGGGCCTCCTGTCGAACTGGCACATGTCCAGTCCGAGCCTTCTTAATATGCCCCAGATCCTTGCTTGGTCTGCCGAGTAGGTCTGGGCAGTTGGATCATAGCCGCCGGACATCTCCCTGGGAGCGCTACTGTCCGGGGTTTGTTTTGGAGCTGGAGGCTGGGGAGCGGAATTCCCTGCCTTGCTGGGCTGACTGTGCTCCTGTCTCTGTCTGTTGTCCTGTCCGAGGGGGGACGCGAATTCCAGTTCCCCTTTGGGACCGAATTCGGCGCTGTCTTCCTATGTTGGGAACGGGGTCCATAGTTGGAGTACGTCACCTCCTGTATGGGGTCCCAGTTCCCTGCGTCTCATCTGTACTGCTTAGGAGGGGCTTTCAGGGATCCAGCCTCGCGGAGCAGGTCAGCGACCCGCCAGAAGTTGTTCCCAAATTCCTCCCAACCTGTAGTTGAGGGGTCCACCAAGCCCAGGGCCATCTTTGTCTCGTGGTTCAGACCTCCGTAAAGAAGAGTCTTGAATTCCACATGATTGAAGTTGTACCCTCCTGGAGCCAAGGGGAACTTCTCCGCTAGAACGGCCAGAAGCTGCTTCCGGGCCACGTATGCCTCTGGGTTTTCCTTGGGACCCTGCTGTTCGGGGATGTACAGAGCGCTAGCGCTCTGCCCTGGCCACAGAATACTAATAACCTCCCTCGTCCAGTCGTGGGCCTCGAGTCTCCCTGAGCCTCGAGCCGCCATGACAGGTTCCAAAGGGGGAAGTTCTGCTGGGGACGTACACAACCGGCCAGCTGTGTTAAATCCTGGCCGTTGGCTGTAGGGTGGGAGTGGATCACGGCATTAAGCCACACGATCCCAGTGGACTTATTCAGAGGACCAAGCTGGTCCGCGATGGCTTTGGCCTCGGTGGCTCTCCAGGGGACCCGGGTCTCTATTTCTTGGGTCTCCCACACCTCTGCCCTGTCCAAACCTCCTTCTCCCGAAGGAGCAATCCTCTTGGTCATTGACCTTGTTTCTACTGGTTGGACCGAGACCCTGTGGTCGCTCCAGTCCGGATTGTCGGGGAGGGTGGCCGGAGCGTCTACTGGCAGTGGCTCCCCGGGGGCATCAAGGGGAAACGAGGGGAGAAGCTCTGGGCAGACGGCTGAAATTAAAACCCTGCGCGTGCGGAGCTGGTTCTCCAGAGCCTCTATCTGCTTATGGCAAGCCGCGTGGCTGACAGCCTCCTGCTGCTCCTTGACTTGCCCAGCCATGAATCTGGGTGCAGTCCTGGCGTGGGCTAGCTCAGCTTCTAAAGCACGAGCCCTTTCCTCCGAAGTCTGGGCCTGAAGAGTGGCATCACTAAGTTTTTGTGAGGTGGCCTGCGCGACGGATGCGAACGTTACTTTGTCCGCCCGCAGGACCTCCATCTCAGTATGAAGCTGGGCAGTTTCCTTATCGGATTCGGCAAGTTTGTCTCTGGTATCTACCAGGGTGCGAGACGCATCTCTGGCTGTAAGCCAAAGTCCCCATGCGGCCAACACATCCTTGGATGGCCCGAATGAGTTCTTAGACTTGCGCACCTTAGCATACACCTCACGTAGGGTGGCAAAGAGGTCTGCCGTCTGGAAGCTCCTGTCCTTCCAGGGGCATTGTCCTTTACTCAACACCCATTTTTCTAACTTCCCTTTGGACTCCTTCTCTAACATGAAGTCCTTCACTTCCATTTTCTCAATCTAAGCTTCAAATGGGACCAGGACGTGGAGGGATGGGAAGGATCACCGAGATCCCTTTGGACGGTATCAGGGAGACGAACTCAGCAGAACTTAATTAGGGAAGAGGTTTGGGAACCTAACTCCAGCCTGCCCAGAAAATGTCACTTTTGCCTGTCTAAGCCCGGCCTTCCACCTCGACAGCTTAGGGGCAAAAGGACAAGGACACGGTTCAGGGACAGGGGGAATTGCCTAGATTCTGGGGGAAACCTTCACTGGGACTCCGCCAAACAATGAAAGGGGGAAACAAACATGTAGGAACTTACTATGTTGCCTGGCCAAGCAACAGGGGCAAAGGGAAAGGAACCAAACTGAACCGTCCCTAACAGTTCTTTGGGTGAGGGATGCCTTCCTCTACCTTGGGCAAACCTTCTAAAACCCTTATCTAGGTCGGGACTCACCACCCGCACCTAATTTACTGCAAGTTGGGATGTCATGGACCGAGATTTTTGGTCCTTTTTATATCGAGAGAGAAATTCAGCCACCCTAGACTATAGGATTCCCAACAAAAGACACACAGGAAACCAGATCTGGATTTTAAACACTATTCATGTAACATTTATTAAGACATAAACCACAAAATCACATTGGTATCAAGAGCTCTTGCACACACACATTCACACGACATACTCACAAACAGTCCTTTCGCCCAACGTTGATCAGGTGTACTCGAAAGGATGGATGACTCTTAGCCGGTATCGGAGCCATAAAAAGGAGCTGAAAATCTTCCACTCTTTATACCCATGTTTCTCACTTCTTGGGGGAAAAAACACGTTCTGACGGTTGCCAGGGTTCCAGGACTTTCATTGTGTAAATGCAATCAAGCAATTAAAAGAACAGTTCATATCATTTTGTACTTTACTAATAAAAGGTTGCTGGCAGAAGAAGTGGTCATATATCATGTTGTCAGGAAATGTACTATACATCAAATGCCTCAGTGGTTTTCGGCCATGCAGGGTAGGGTCAGAAAAACACCAGCACTTGCCCGTCTGAAGGCTTCAAGCTACACTCCTGGGTCCGTGCAGCTCAAAAGTACGCTCTGTTTGTGCCAAGTCCTCGTTGTTTTGCAAACTTACTTCTCCGGCCAAATCAGCATTCCTGGTACTCTCCTGTCACAGCTCAAGGAACCCTCGCTCCACAGCTCCAAGTCCATCCTACAGTAATGCAATGCGCGCAGCCATTTTCTTTGACTCAGGACTGTACTTTCAACCGGAACCCATTCGTTCATCACAGGGATGCACCCGAGTTCTAATTCTGATGGGATGCACCCCTATTTTCACTCTAAATGGGACGCACCCGTGTTACCTCTGGGGGGGAATTCTTTCCTAAGTGCTGTTTCGCCTTGCTGTGTGTGTATTGTGTGTATGGACTGTTCCTAACGCCCTAGCGCTTTGGATCCCAGCCCGCAATAGTCCCCAAGTTAAGGATGTGATTCCCAGGACAGTTTGTGCATAACCCTTGCTATCGGACTGTGATTCACTGCCCAAGGGCCAGCAGTGACCAAGCCGGGGCGGCTGCCACACACAAACCAAGCGAGAAAGGAGTACAGATTTCCCACCCAGGAGCTCAAACACACAGAGTTCACTCACACATGTTCCTATCACTTTAAGACTTGACTACGGCCGTTGCCTATGTCTGTACCAGCCTGATTTGAGCAGGTTCATGACTCCCACTCAAATTAGGGGTACAGGGGTTGCCTGCATTCTCCACTACTCTGTTACCCTGATTTCTAGGGGTCCTGTGAGGGACGCCTCAATGTGCTCAAAATAATGGGAAATGGGAATTAGCTAGAGCACCATTTAGCAATGCGAGAGGCAGGGCAACGTAGGGAGATCTTTTACCCAGTGTCTACGGGGTCAGGCCGAGTCAATAATCAAACAGAAGTAAGTAATAATTGTTTTCCTTTTTTTATGAAGTCACCGCAAACGTACGCACTCACTCACTTAGAAATTAAGAAATACTGCACAATGATGCAGTCACACACACAGTCCTAAGAAAATAAAGAGAGGAAAATAGATAGGAGATTTTCAGGAGGATTTTTGGGGAAATAGTGCACCTGATCCTGTAGCCCGGTAAAAGGAAAGAAGCTTGGGAGCGTAGATTCTCAGCACATGGAGGCTGAGGGGAGGCTCGTCAAATGAAGCGGCAGCAAGTTGGGAGGCAAGTCACGAGCGATCCGATGAGATGCTCAAAGTCAGGGGTTTTTATAGGGGAAAATGTGCCTGTAGGCTAGTCCGTTCCCAGGGAAAACAATGGGTTTCGGGCTGGAGACAAAGCCTCCAAAAGGTCAGTACTTTAGATGATTGAATTATGACAGCATTGTCAATAGCGTAGACAGTATGCAGATGTGGAGTGCTTGAGAGTTGGATAGTCCGCTCATCAAGCTGCCTGCTCGGGGCAGGGGATCTTTTGTAAACAGCGTGCATACATAATGTGATCTTAAAAGGTACTTGCCTCGAGGTCTCCTAAAGCTGCAGTCTGGCAATTACTGGCCTGCCTGGATTTGTTTTTGAATATTCAGCTATTTTTGGCCTTTCCCGTGTGTGTGCTTGTCCGGGGGCCTCGCAAGCACATGGAGAGGAATGGGTAGTGAAGGCCAAATTCTTGATATCAAATGATATCTAATATCCCACAAGTTCAGACTAGAAACTACAGTAACAGAGTGGAGAGGACTTTGGTGCCCAGCCCAAGAGCCCCACTGCCTTTGCAGTCTGTGGGTGGTCTTCAGGGACAAACCGCTCTTGAAAACCTGGCCAAGAACAGCCCCAGGAGAGGGTCCCCTGAATTGGAACCAGCTTGAAAGCCTTGGTGAGCCAGGGTGGGGTCATGGTTTAAATATTGAACAGGGACTCAGGGAGAGCAGGGTTCAAATCCCTTTTGCTCGGCCTTGGAAACCGCCTGGGTGGCCCTGGGCAAGTCACACTCTCTCAGCCTCACGGGAGGGCCACAGTGGCAGGCCCCCCTTGGAAGAAATCTGGCCCAGAAAACCCTTGGGGAAGGGGGCTGAAAGCCTGAGTGGGCTTGAAGGCACATGGGAACGCCACAACACATGCGGAAGGGCCCCGATGGGACGGAAGGAGAAGAGCCGGGACTGTGGGTGAGATGAGGCGTCCCCTGAATAAAGGCTGGGCCAGAAAATGCCCCCAAGAAGCAAGCATGCTTCCAACTGATCCACATGTCATAAGGGGGGACAAAAATAACAAAGTGTCTTGTGGAACTTGAAGGAATACGGCATTTTAATTGGCACAAGCTTCTGCAGACTGTGGCCCGCTTCATCACATGCATGAAAATGTTACTGCCCTGGCTAGCAGAGCTTTGGGGGATATAAAAGATATCTTTTGATATCACTAATTTGGCTTCACATATCCCTTCCACGTGCTTGCGAGGCCCCCGGACAAGCACGCACACAGGCTCGGCCGATAATCGCCGTAATATTCCAAAACAATACAGGCAGGCCAGAAACAGCTGACATGCCACTTTAGGAGACCTCAGGGCAAGTACCTCTATCAGGTATGCACGCAGCTTTCAAAAGATCCTCTGCCTAGCGCCAGCAGCTTGATGATCGGACTATACAACGCTCAAGTACTCCGCGTTTGCATACCGGCTATCCTATTGACAATTTGGCTCTAACTCAATCATTCAAATTCTGACCTTTCGGAGGCTTTGTCTCCAGCTCCAAATCTATTGTTTTCCCAAAGTCCGACCTAGCCTGCGGTCACAATTCTCCTTATAAAAACCCCTGACTTTGAGCGCTTCTTTGGATTGCTCCCGAGTTCCAGACCGCTTGCTGCCGCATCGCTTGGGGAGCTTCTCCTCAGCTCCACGTGCTGAGATCCATCGAACCCCAGCTTCGCTCTCCATTTTCTTCCGGACTTCAGGAGCAGGTTTCGTATCACCCAAATTAACTATCCCTCTGAAAATCCCTCTATCTTACTCACACCTTTATTTTCCTTAGCTATCTGTGTGCGTGTGTTGCTTACATTGTGTGCCTGTATTTAATAAAGATCATTCATTATTTTCCAACCGGTCTGCTTCTTGACTTGGCCTGACCCCGTAAACACTGGGTTACAAGATTCCGCGGATTTACCCTGCCTCTCGTTCTGCTAACTAGTGCTCTAAACTAATTTCCCCAATTGTGTAATAGAAAGGTTATGTAGGTGTCCCTCCCGGGACCCCCAGAATACAGGGTAACAAAAAGCCTCCCAAATCCCCACAGAGCGCCTTGACAGTTAACCATTCCGCCAAGGGACTCACAACGGTCATGGTGGGATACCACGGGGAGTGGTCCTCCCATCCAAACAGCCCTCTGGGGCTGCTTGCAAGAGACCGCATGCAAGTCTTTCCAGGAACCCCAGAAACGGCACTGAAGGAGCCACGCGACCGAAAAACCATCCATGCAATGCTGAATCAGAGAATCACAGAACCTGAGAGCGGGAAGGGTCCCAGAAGGCCATCTAGTCCGACCCCCTGTCCGTCCACATTGTGCCGACGGTACGGAAGGAGCAGCACAGTGCCCGGATCACAAGAAACCTCCGTTAAGCGCCGCGCCTGGCTCTGAATACTGCGCTTGGGGGCTCAGGAAAGAGGCCGCAACCAAACCGGGGCGGGTTTGGAGGAGGGGAGGAGAGGCACCCCGAGCAGGGAAGCAGTCCTGTGCGGGAAGGGCGGGGGAGGGGCTGTGGGGGGGCGGGGGGGGTCCCGAAATCTCCGAATTAAGCCTCTCGGAGCGGGAGAGGGCGCCGGTTTGTTCCCTGTTGCTCCAGAGGAGAGCCGAAGGGTGGGGATTTCGAAGCCGGGGAGGGTCTCCGCGCGCGCGGAAGGGCAGGAAAGGGCGAGCGGGGAGGGGAGCCCGGAGGAAACGCCGGGGCGGACCCCCCTCCGGGACGGCGCGGGAGAGCTCCCCCTGCCCACCCGAGGGGGCGGGAAAGCGGCGGCGGCGGCGGCGCCGGGGAACCGCGGGCGGGAGGGCCGCTCCGCCTCCCGGGAGAACCGCCCTCCCTCCCGCCAGCGGGGCCGCCGCGGCTCCCCGACCCGCTGCTCCCCGCCGGGGCCTGCGACTTCTCCCTCACAGACGATCTCGCTCCTACGCCGCTTTCCTCCCGCAGGGGGAGCCACGGCAGCCCGCAAAACGAATCCGTTCAAACCCGACAATAAAAATTTTGGGAAACGAGTCGAACCTCACGTTAACGCGGCTTGAGACCGTGTACAAAGCACACCGAAGGTTTGAAAAATGAGGCCCGGCCCACCCGCCCTAGGAAGCCCCCCCGCGCGCCGATTCATCTCAGGATCCCGCGAGAACCGAGGGGGTCTCCGCCGGCCGGCGAGAGGGGAGCGGGGAGGGGCCGGCCGGCGCTTTCCGGGGCTCGGCCGGGGCGGAGGCTTGAGCCGAGCCAATCAGAGCATCCAGGGCTTTGTGCGTCATCAGTCGCCGGGCGGAGAGAGGAAGGCTGTCCGCCGGGGCTGCCCCGACCATCCCGCAGATTTCAGCCAATCAGAGGCTCAGGGCTGATTTGGTCATCAGTTGCCAGGCGGAGAACGGAAGGCTCTTGCCGCCCCCCCCCCCCCGCGAGTCATTATATACCTATTAAAAGCCCACGCAGACCCGAAGGACTTCGCTGGCCGGCGAAAGGAGAGCAGGGCCAGGCTTGCCTCGCCTCCAGTGGCGGGGAGTTCCGGAGGGCAGGAGCGGCCACTGAGAAGGCCTCGCCCCCCGTGTCTTCACCCAGCGAGGCTCTGAGGGTGGTGGGATGGAGAGAACCCCCCCCCCGAAGATCCGGAAACTCTGGCTGCTTCGTCGGGGGGGAGAGGGCCCTTCTGGTCTCGCCAGAGAGTCCCAGGCCTTCTTTCCCGCCCCAGCCTCCCCGGTTCTGCGCCCCTTCCCCCCGCACTGTCCCCTCAAGCGCTGCTCCCCCTTGACTTCCCTCTCCCTCCGGCCCCCCTTTGGGACTTCCTCCGCGCCCCCGCCCCCCTTCCTCCAGGCTGCCCCCCGCGCCTTCTCCGACGCCCTCTGCACTCCTCTCCCTGCCACGGGCGGCTTGGAGAAAGGGATGCCCACGCAGGTGGACGGCCTCCCTTCGCCTCACCTTCCATCCAGGCGAGGCGCAGCCTTCCCCGGCCGTGGGAAGGAAGGAAGGAAGGAAGGAAGGAAGGAAGGAAGGAAGGAAGGAAGGAAGGAGGGAGGGAGGGAGGGAGGGAGGGAGGGAGGGAGGGAGGGAGGGAGGGAGGGAGGGAGGGAGGGAGGGAGGGACCAGAGTGGGACTCACAGGCCGCCCCGGCTGCGACGGCCGCGGTCGCCCGTCCTCATGGCCTTGAGGAAGAAGACGGTGCCTGGGACGGTGCCCGGGACGATGCCAAGGGCCAAGCCCAGGCCGCAGAACACGTTCTCCGGGGTCTCGGGGAGGGGGGTGGGCTCCTTGGAACCTGGGAGCTGCGGAGGGGGAGAGACGAGGCGCCAGAATTGGGAAACGCCTCGAAGGTGCTCGTAAGGGGGCTGGACAGCCCCCCGCTCCTTCCCTCGGCTCTCGACAACGGAACGTGCCCTGCAGGAATGCAGAAATGCCTCCTTTTCCTGCCTTGCTCTGCACTGGGGCCTTTGCTCGTTCTCAGCCCAGAACCTTCCAAAGCCTAGAGGAAGCGGGGGCCCAAACCCTGCAGACTTACGTCAGATGCCGGTGAGACCCCCAGGGAGCCCCCGGTGCTCCACCCGGCAGGTGTAGACGTCCCCTTCCTGCAGGATGAAAGTCAGGTAGGAGAACTTGGGGAAGGTGAACCCCGCCCCGGGGTAGAAGTCTGTCTCCTGGATGAGGGGGGGCTTTGGAGCAGCCTCCCTCTGCCCGCTGCCAGGAGGAGGCTGGGGGGAAAAGACAGTCTCTGGGGGATGGAGGGGGGGTGTCCCCCGTCTTTCCTCTCTCGGTCAGTTCTAAGAGGCCACGGCTGAAACAGACCCAGGACGCCCACTGTGGGGCAGGGAATGGATCCATGGGGTGCCCCTCCCCACATCCTGTGGCGCTGTTCCCCCAGCTGGGAGGGCAGGAGGGGGAGTGGAGCTCGGTGTCCTTGGTTTTCCTTTGGTCACACGGCCTCTTGGGAGTCCATCTTCTTGGGGTACCCCTAGATCCCCCCGGCTCAGGGACCCCTAACAGGATGGGATTCCACTTGGCAGATTGCTCGCCGAGGTCCTCCCCACCTTCGCTCAGACCCAGAGCTGGGCTCCGAGCCTGATGATGTATACCGAGGGCTTGGCGCCCTGCAAGTACGGTGCTGGTGGTTAGATGTAGGCTCTGAGTGCACAACTTCCCTACCTCAAGAAAGCTGGACTCCGGAGCAGGCCCGAAGGATGGTCGCCTGGATCGGCTTTTGCAAATGGACAAAACGTCATTATAATTAAAACTATTTAAACTAACAATAAACTATGTACAAGTTACAAGCCTCGGATCTCTTAATTCTCAGTAAAACCGGCCAGCTTGTAGCTGGAAAATTTGTTTCTTGACCCACAGTGCGAGGCCAATTAAGCATAGGGCTAGTATGACCTGGAAGACTACCGTAGTATGAAAGGGTGCAAGGTGAAGTGGGCTATCGCTTGCCCGGTGGAGGACCAACTGAAGGTATCCCACATTGAGGTGTCCCTCACGGGACCCCTAGAAATCATGGTAACACCTTGAAGGGTCTCCACACCATGCTTCGAAAAGAAGCCACATTGGCCAAGGTTACCTTCCGGGGCCAAGGTTACCTTCCGGTCGCATGGCGGGCGCGAGTGGCAGCTCGGAATGAAGCTGCGCAATGGCGCGGCTCCGAGCAGCCACTTGCTGGATTCCAGCCGTTTCTTTTGCCGTCCTAGAGGCAGCTAAACACCCCTCCAGTACAAGGGGTGCGGAATGGGTCCGAAGGGGACCCCACAACCGGCGTTTGGCTCTGCCCGGCTGGGGGAGCGGAAAACGCCAGGGGGGTCGAAGGACCGTGACGGAGCCAGCGGGATCGCCGCTTGAGCGTCACAAGCGCCGCCGTCGACTTTTAACAAAGAAATCAAGAAACAAGTAAGAATTTAATAAGAAATCATGTAACCTGTTCTGGTCTCGATTCTGGTAACATCGCAGCAGTTTTGGCAGGCAACGGAGCGCAGGAGCGAAGGAATGGAGGGAACCCAGAGGCAAAGTGAGTTCGTTATGACCGAGAGTTCTTCTTCAAGGGGTGGTTTGAATTTAAAGAAAGGGCGAGTTGGATTTTCTGCTTTCTCACGAGGATTGAAGTTAACACTTTTTAAAGAAAAAAGAAAGACTTTTGATTTATAATTGGGACTTACACTATAAGATGTCAAATAATTGAACATTTGGACTGATGGACTATGTAAGAGTTATAGTCTCCATTTGGACATTGAACTCTCTGTACTATATTACTTTAATATTTTGGTGGAACTGACATTATCGGGTATTTGGCTTATTGACTACGGATTTTGGATTTTGGAGGAATACTTCGGGAGCAAAAAGTTATGGAGTTGTACGTTTCCTTTCTTTTTTACTCTTGTGGTGTGATTCTTGTTTCCGGATTTTTTTGGATTGTTGAGACTGCTGAGACTGTGCTGGAAGGTCATTTGAGCTAAACATCCTCATTCCCACGGATGGAGCAGCTTGGAATTTAAGCGACTATGAGAATGCAGTGAATCTTCAGAAATGAACTCCGGGAGCTCTAAGAGGGGAGGGGGGAATAGAGATAAAGGCACAGGGCTCTAAATTTGATAAGGGGTAATGTACTTCAGCAATGTCAGTTAAGCTTACTATTTGATTGATATATTGTCATTAATATAAACAATGTGATGTCAAGGGTTGAAGGGGGTTTTGAGACTGGGAAGCCTGTGATGGAAGTGATTCGACTGGAAGACCCCCACCCGCCATGGACTGAGTGGCTTGGAACTTAAGCAACGATGAGAATACAGACAATTTTCAGAAATAGATTCTGGGCAGTAAAGTCCAAGATGGGAGGGGGGAACGGAAGGTTTTTGTTGGGAATAAGCACAAGCAAATACCCGCACTCTTTTGGACGGAGCAGCTCGGAATTTAAGCGACTATGAGAATACAGAAAACTTTCAGAAACAGATTCTGGGCGGCAAAGTCCAAGAAGGGAGGGGGGAATAGGAGGTGGATATAGTCACAGGACTCTGATTTGACAAGTGGTAACATCTCAGCAACTTTAAATAAGTAAATGTACTAAAATAAATATTGGGATATTGTTTAAGGGGGGTGAGCCTGTGAGGGAGATTATTCAGGTAAAATACCCTCACTGTCAGGGACGGAGCAGCTTGGAATATAAGCGACTAAAAGGATACAGAGAATTTTCAAATGAATTTCCAGGCAGCAAAGCCCCAAATGAGAGAGGGGAATGGGATGTGGATGAAAGCACAGGGCTCTGAAATGCATAAATTGATCTTTACCTTGGCATTGTCAATTAAGCTTGCAATTGATGATATATCGATATATTTTTGTGAATATGAACATTGAGATATTGTTAAAGGGATGAAGGGGATTGAATAGGACCTAAATAGAAGGGGGAAACAAGACATTTTAGCAAAATGGAATTTAGGGTAAGAAGATGAGGGATCGTTGCAGTAATACTAGCTCAGATTCCCAGATATATGATGACAGATATATAAAACTATAAGATTTTGGGGTATAAGTAATGGAGAGTTAAAAAATAAATGAAGAGATAGCAGAACTTTAAAGAGATAAGAGAAACGAGAATATCTGGGAACAGGACGATTTGAGTAAAGCAGAAGGGAGTGATGGCTGGGAACTGACTAGCTAGAACGACTATATTATGATTGTGTAGGAGAGGGAAATGTCTGTTCGAACAGTTGAGAAAATCATTATATTGTGATGCATTAATGTAATAAGTGGAGTAAACTGCGGGAAATGTTGACCAGAACAGTGTGGAAGATCAGAAATAATTCATGTAATAAGTACAAGTTAAACAATCTTTTTTTTTATTTGTGAAATTTAATAAAATTATATATAAAAAGAAAGAAAAGAAGCCACGAGACTCCGCTGTTTTTCCTTCCCTTTCTCTTTGTTTTCCCTCTTCCCCATCGTCCCTCCCTCCTCACAGCAAATTCTTTCCCCTCTCGCAGAGGCCGAAGTTCAATTTTGAGCTAAACAACCTGCTGTAGGACAATTCTGAGTTTTTTGCAGAATGTGTTTAACCACCAAGAACACAAAGTCTCCTGGGTTTTAGGCGCGCTTTGCTTCAAAGCTTCACACAGATGAAGAACCGGGAACTAGCAACTGAGGTCCAGTCTCATGGAAGACGAGCAACAGGGTAAGGTATCAATATGACAGGAGCATCGCAAAGGCAAAGTCCCTCCGGGAGCTGCCCTGAATTTTCAGAACCTTGGGGAGGGCTTCCTCTCAATCGCACCACCACCGCAGACCGCTCGGGTGGGATGTGCGAGCGAGCCTGCGCGGTGGCTGCTCCGGGGCCGTGAACTCTCTCCCGGGGAGGCTGCCTTCTCTCCCCCAGCCCTGTCCCTCTTCTGCCAGCAGGCAAAGAACTTTTCACGGACAGGACTGCTTGTTTGCGTACGGGGACGCTGCCTTCCTCTGCATCTCTGGGGGGCTGGGAGGGAGGACAAAGACGGCCCCACAGAAGAGAAACCGGGACTTTTTGAAGGCAGCTGAAAAAGTGGGACGGCAGGGGACTAACCGGGACTGTCCCAGCCAGATTGGGAGAGTTGGAGGGGAGGTATTTGTAAGGGGTTTCGGCTCCATCCGCCATCAGGTGGGTGTCTTGCCTGAGAGTGTGAAGGAGGATAATTTGGGGCAGGCAAAGGGATGCAAAGGCCTGGGGTGAGGGGAGAGGGAAGGTAATCCCCCCTCCCGCTGACTTCCACTGGATCTGGGCCAGGGCTCCTCAGCCTTTGGCCCCCCAGGTGATTTGGGCTTCACCTCCCATCTCCATCATCTCTGTGGCTCCCTGGGCATTGCTCCCCCTCCATGCACACAGACCCACGACTTGCTCCTCCTCCCACCTCTGGCAGGAAAGAGGAAGCTGTGGAGAGGTTCAGGTTTTGCTTCCCCACGCGCCCAGCTGTGCTCAGCAAGCGTTCAAGGGAAATGAGAAAGACAAGCGGGGGGCAATCCAAGCGCCTGCCCCCAGCCAAGAGCAAAGCAAGGCCTCCCCACAAGGCCACTCCAGCCTCCAACTGCCACCCCAGCCCCAGAGAGCTCCCACACCCCCTCTTCCCAGACACCCCCAAGGCCGTAAGAGCCCTCGAGGACAGCAGAGCTGAGCATCAGTGCATAGGCAGAGGGGGGAGCCCCCCCCCCCGCTTTCAGACCTCCTGTGGGGATAGAAGCAGGGCCCGGCCCCAAAAGTGAAAGGAGGGCAGTTCCATGGGTGGGCTCCCTCCCTCCCTCCCTTCCTTCTCAAGGCCTTGCAGGTGGCTGTGGCCTGAGCCAGGGAGCAATTTCCCCCCTTCAGCTGGGTTCACTTGCAAGAGCTATGCAGAGTTCCTGACTCTGAGGCTACGGGAGGCGTTGCCCTGCTCCCTGCCTCGGGCCGAGGGTGGCTTCCATTGCACGCCTGGTCATCAACGAAAGATGCCACCCCTCTAAGGAGGAGACCTCCAGGAAGGCCAACTGAAGTATAAGACCTACAGCGACCCCTTAGGACAGTCTTCCACACACACCCCACCAAAAAAAACCCACTAGTGCCTTTCAGATCTGTTGGTCCCCAGCCTGGGAAGTTTGCTTTAGGCAGATATTTGGGGGTTAGGAGGGAGGGAGAGAAGACTCCAGCATTTCCTCATTCTTTGGAATAAACCACCATTTCAAACCCATGCCCTCCTTCTGCCCTGATCTGGCAGGGACAGTCTCGGCTCATTCTTGTCGTTCTTATTCTTGTGTGCCTTCAAGATGTATCACACCTATGGCGACCCTAAGATGAACCTATCATGGGATTTTCTTGACAGAATTTGTTCAGAAGAGGGTTTGCCTTTGCTTTCCTCTGAGGCTGAGATAGTGTGGCTTGCCTGAGGTCACCCGGGGGGTTCAAACTCTTCTTTGCAGAGTCATAGGCCATTTCTGCATTAAACTGTTATAGCACGATTATTCCACTTTCAACATCCTATGGAATCCTGGGGTTTGCAGTTTTGGGAGGGGCCGGCCAGCCCCTCCCTAAACTGCAAACCCCAGGACTCCGTAGGATGTTGAAAGTGGAATAATCACGCTATAAGAGTGTAGTGCAGAAACGGCCGTAGTACAATGCTCAAACCTCCTCCTCTCCCTCCTCCTAATTGCTTCCTTTGTCCTGAGCTGACTTGTGTTGCTGCAGACTGAATTCTAAGTGAAAAACTAGTTTCCAGCCGGTTAACTAAGCCAAGAGGAGAGGAAAGGAGAGGACCCTGTAACCTTCCCAGGGAACTTTGTGGTCGGAAAGGTGGGTTTACTGGGCCGTCGGTCTGATCCGGCTTTCGTCTCCCCTTCTGTTCTCCTGCGGGTGGGGGGGGGTCACCTGCTTTAGGACTGGAAGACCTGAGCCTGAAAGCAGGGGCTCATGGGGTAAATGCCCCCCTACCACCACGGAGGAAAAAAAGAAAGCACCCACACTTAGGCCATTTCCGCACTACACTCTTATAGCGTGATTATTCCACTTTCAACATCCTGTGGAATCCTGGGGTTTGCAGTTTAGGGAGGGGCTGTCTGGTTCCTCCCTAAATTGCAAACCCCAGGATTCCATAGGATGTTGAAAGTAGAATAATCGCGCTATAAGAGTGTAGTGCGGAAATGGCCTTAAGAGAGACGCGGTCCCAGCATGGCAACCCCTCGTCTGCTCACTAGAGGGCAGCCTTTGCCATAACATGTTGCAGATTAGGTAGGTTAGGAAGAAAGAAAGAAAGAAAGAAAGAAAGAAAGAAAGAAAGAAAGAAAGAAAGAAAGAAAGAAAGAAAGAAAGAAAGAAAGAAATGGTGTCTGATTTTAAATCATCTGTCTGTCTGTCTGTCTATCTATTTACATATCTATCTGTCTGATATCTAAAGGATAGGTGATTCCAGCTGGGAAATCAGCAGAAGAGAGGAGCTCATCAGAGAATGATAGAATCCCAGAGATGGAAGAGACCCCAAAGGTCAACCTGTCCAGGAAGACATCGTCGAAGCCCTCCCTTTGACAGAAGGCCATCCAACCTCCCTTTGAAGCCTCCCAGGAAGGAAGAGTCTCCACCAGAGTCCATGGAAACATCCCCGCATTCCACTGTTGAAATGCTATTACCGTCAGGAAGTTCTTCCTAATGTTTAGGTGAAATCTCTTCCTGAAGTTTGAAGCCACTGCTCCATCTCCCAGTCTCTGAAGCAGCAGAAAACAAGCTTGCTCCATCTTCAATATGACATCCCTTCAAATATTCAAGCATGGCTACCATGTTGGTCAGACCCCACCAAAAAGACTCCTGTGTCCAGTTCAGGAAGGTTATGGGTAAGCTGGAAGTTGTCCAGAGGAGAGCAACCAATGTCAGGGATTCCAGGCAGGGAATACAGATTGCTCTGTGTGCAAAAAGGTTAAGGTAAAGGCTTACCCCATTACCAAGAAAAGCAAGTGTGTCACCCAACGTCCTTTTGAGGTTGTACATGCAGATTTGGCTGGGCCATTCAAGCCAACTGAAGGGCAAAATAGGTATGTCCTGGTAATTGTAGACAGACACACCAGGTACTCCTATGTCTATCTGCTGAAAGAGAAGAGTCAAGCAGCTGAAAAGTTCCAAGAGTGGGTGAATTCTGTTGAGAGGGAATTTCCTTATACAGTGGCCAGTCTTGTGTCAGACAGAGGGGGAGAATTCCTGTCCAATAGCCTGCAAGCCCGGATGCGTAAGAAAGGCATAAGGCATAAAACCACCAACCCCGCATCTCCCGGGGAGGATGGTCTTGCAGAAAGAAGAATTGGGCTTTTAAAACAAATGAAGGACCGTATGATGGAGGATGCCCAAGCCCCAGCAGGACTCTGGGGAGAAGCAATAGTGACAGCAAACTACCACATAAACAGGATGTGGAGCTCAAGTGTGAAGCAAACTCCATATTACCTATTGTACGGTAGAGCGCCAAACCTGCAGCATCTACGCGTTTGGGGTCAGTTTGCTAGTGTGTGTGTTCCCCCAAGTTTCAGAAAGCCTGGAGAGGAGAAATCTAGACGGTTACGCTTTGTGGGATATGACGGTAACAAATATAGATTTCTGCACCATGCTGGCAAAATAGTGTATTCCAGGAGTGCAAACCTCGAAATCCATTCAGGATGGGATAGACTGCACTGTAACCAAGAGGTTTTGATTCCCCTGGGTAAAAGTGTGAAAGATGTTCCCGAAATTCCTGAAAATGGAGGGGCAGCGATGTCTGATGAGAAAAAGGACAGCGTCCCGGATACACGTGAAAGCTCTGAAGATGGAGGGGCGGTGATGGCTGATGACGAAGAAGAAAGTACTGAGGAAAGTACTGAGGAGGAGAAGCCAGAAGTCTCACTCCCCAGGTCACACCAAAGAGCTCAACGCCGCCACCTAGTGCTGAACCTGCGTTTAGGGTCAAGCAAGAGCCTCGCACTGAGGCCAGCACCAGTTCCAGAAGTGGTTCCAGTGAAAGTGGGTCAGGAAGTACCCAACTTGCTAAGTCAGGAAATAAAGTTATGCTCATCCCTAAAAGGTCAGGAGGAGGGTATTTTGGTGTCCCGTGTGACTGAAGCAGAAAACCTACAGTGTAGGACCACATTGGGGTATAGTATCAATAAGTGAGGCAAATGGTCCAAGATGGGATTTTGTGCGTGCAGTATTGCCCATCTGTGGGTCTGCTCACAAAGGCGTTTCCAGCAGTAGGCCATGCGAAGCTGGCAAGTAAACTGGGCCTTGCCACCAAGGTGTAAGGTGGGAGATGAATTGTACCCTTGAATGTATGTAAGGTATGTATTATGTAGCATGTATTATATGTATTGTATGACATGTATGGATAGTGAAAATGTCCTACACAGTGGCCTGACCATTTTGGAGGGGATTGTCAGGGATTCCAGGCAGGGAACCCTGGGAAAATGATCAGCCCACTGCAAAGAGGCTGCATCATGCCCCAGCTGTGGGCGATTGCAAGGTTGCATCAGAAACTGGGGTCGCGTGCAGATGGTAGAGGGAGGTGTGCAAACCTCTACCTGATTGGTTGTAAATATGTATATAAGAAAGCAATCCCCAGTATGTATTTGTCTGTTGACCCGGTGTCTGGCGCAAGCGTTTGTCCGTCTGTTCCGTGTTGTGTACATATCGGAACATTGCTACAAGATAAAGTGCCTCCTGTTTGGAAGAAACTCCTCCGTGTGTGAGTATCCTTACTGGGGAACAAGGCTGCTGCTGCTGGCTCGCTGCCTTCTGGTTTTTCCGCTGCATCTCTGTGGGGCTGAAACTCCTATCATCCCCCAACAACCAAAATGGTCAAAGGCCTGGAAACCATGAAGCCCTCTGTGAAGCTGCCAAGGGAAAGTTTAGCCTGAAGAAGAGAAGGTTAAGAGGGGACATGATGGCGATGTTTAAATATTTGAAAAGAGGTCATGTTGAAGGCGGAGCAAGCCTATTTCCTGCTGCTCCGGAGAACAGGACACGGAACAGTGGCTTCAAACCTCAGGAAAAGAGATTCCACCTAAACATCAGAAACAACTTCCTAAGGGTGCAAGCAGTTCAGCAGTGGAATGCACTGCTGCCTCAGTAGAATGTGGCGAAGTCTCCTAGAATCACATTGGCTTTTCTAGCTGCTGAATCACACTCTTGGCTCATGTTCAGCTTGTGGTCTAGTAAGACTCCTAAAGCCCTTTCACACATTCTGTTGTCAAGCCAGGTGTCATTTGTGCATTTCATTTTTTTTTTCTCCCCAAGCGTAGCACCCTACCTTTCTCCCTGTTAAAATTCATTATGTTAGTTTTGGCCCAGCTCTCCAATCTCTCAAGGTCATTTTGAATTCTGATCCTGACCTCTGGGGTGTTGGCTGCCTCTCCTAATTTGGAGTGATCTCCACATTTGATGAGCACGCCCTCTACGCGCTCATCCAAATCATTGATTAAAAATGCTGAATAGCGTTAAAATCAAAGAGGAGGGTCCTCCCCATTCCTAGAGAGGCAGGGGCGGAAGGGGGGGTCCTAATGGGGAGGGGGCGGCGGGGGAAGCCACTTCCTCCTCCCCCTCCTCCTCCTCCGCCCCCGCCCTCCAGGCAAAGCCTCGTGCGCCCCCGGGAAGGTCTCTGTCCCGGTGCTGCTGCTGCTGCTGCTGCTGCTGCTGGGGGTCCGGGTGGGGGGGCTTTTCCTGGAGGAGGGAGCAGGTAAGGTGGGGGGATCATGCAAAAATCGCCCCTCCAGAAACGTAGAGGTGGGGGATAAGAGCTGGGGACGGGGGTGGGCGGGGAGGCGGCTGCTTTGGGGGCGAGGGGGAAAGCTCGGCTCTTTGCCTTCCTGCCCCCGAGTTGCTCGAGCAGGGTGCTTCGAAGCTGAGCCCACCCACCCACCTCTTCTGAGCTTAGCAGGGGCTGAACATACCGTGGCGGGGGGATTCTTAATTGCACAAGGGTCCCCCCCCCCGGGTGCGTGTGGCATCTCTTTGCCTTTTGCGGCGGGGGGGAGGCGTTGCCGCGCCAACCGCCCCTGCAGGGAAGGGGGCGCGGAAGGGAGCGAGCGGCGGGGGACCCCCTGGCTGAAGAAATGCTGGCAAGGGGCTTTGGGCCTGATGAAGACGTTCGCATAACCCGCTGGACCGCGGAAGGACCCGGAGCCCGGAGGGACCTCCGGGGGCCATTTAGACCGACCCCCTCCCGCCAGGCCCCCCGGACCCCAACCCTAAACGCCTTTCTCTTCTAGGTGGACGGGGGACCCTCCTCCCCGAGTGCGTGTCCTCCTTTGGGCGGAGAAGGGGAAGAGGAGCCGCCCCCATGGAGGCCCTGCAGGTGAGGGACGGACCCCCCCCCCAACCTCCTTTGCTCCTGGGCTTTTTGGGGGGAGCAGCCCTCCTTTGCACAGAGGACGCGTGGCGGGCGGCATCCCGGTGGGAAGGGGAAATTTGGAAGCAGAAGTGCTCTAAAGTCCAGTAACTTTTCAGGATGCTATTAAAAATCCTGACAGCCGGGCCTCCAGGGATTCCTCCGTTCTCACCTGGAAAAACTGGGCTTGCTCCTCTGGGTGTTTTGGGGGGTCTCCCACCCCAGCTTGTGATGCGGGGGGCTGGACCTGAAGGGAGAGCTCGTCTCGAAAGCCGAAGTCAGATCCGGCCAGGCTAAGGGCAACGGTCTTCTTGATCAGGGAAGAATTTAGAAGCTGCAAAATGATCAGGTCAGGTCTTACGAATCTCTTCATTTTGTACCACTTTAACGGATTAAAATCTACCTAAAATAAAAAGTTGAATAACATATATAACAAAGAGCAAACTACAAAACGAAACTTAACACATACGACCTACGCGTATGACAAAAGCTACAACTAACAGAATAAAAAAAAGGAAGAAGATGGTTTACAACTACCTTTTCTGCAGATATATTTTAACTCTTAAAATCTATCCCTCATTTATTTTTCAAAGAGGCAATCATCATCAAATCACACTTGGGTTTTTTTCCCTCAGGAAATCAATTAGGGGTTTATTTATTTATTTATTTTATTTAGGGATTTCCAATCTTTCAAAAACTTTATCAATATTTCTGAAATATCAGTAGTTGGCTCCTCTGTACTAAAATATATTTTATATATATATATATATATGTATGTATGTATGTATGTATGTATGTCTCATTGTATATGTAATGAAAAAAATAGATTTATGATAGAATTAGACAAGAAATATTCTTTAAGTTATATTAGGAAGAAATATGTTAATTTATATTAGACAAGAAATACGAAAATGTTCAAGGATCTTTAATTATATAACTTAAGGAATAACCAGTGATACTGAGGAAGAAGTTTTACTTTATTCCTTTTGATATGCTTACTGACTTTGATTCCTTTTTTTTTCCTTTTCTTCTTCTTTCTTATTTCTTTAAACTAAGTTTTATCACTGTTAATTCTTACAAAAATATATTTTAAAAATTTTTAAAAATTAAAAAAAAAAATTACCAATATTTTTTCCTTAATCAAAATAAAACATTTATTTGTGTCTCAGGAACCTCAAGGAGGAGCAGAGTCAAGCATTACTGGAGAATTTTCCGATCCTATCATCGACTAACTGGGGCTTTCTGCTAATAACAATAAAATCCAAAATATGACTAGATTGCCTTGCAGGGTATTTAAACAGAGTCAACAGTAAGGTTCTGTAACTGTATAAGGAGAGGGTTCAAGTTAAATAGTTTTTATTTGGTGCTGGATGGGTAATTTTCCACGATGGCTTAATGACCAGCTAATCTGTCTCCGCTGTTTGATTGGCTTTGTGTTCCTACATGCTGTTGCTAGAGTGTTTTCCCAAAGTAAGAAATGGTCGTGTCCGTGTTTGGTTCCGTGCCGGACTGCTCAGTCGGCTTGCTGGTCTCTGGACCGACGTTGTGTCGTTAAATGAACGGCCGTCTTCTGAGCACATTTTTTCCTCCAGACCCCGTGTCTCCTCCTCCTCCTGCCGGAGGCCTCCTTTGAGGAGGCGCCTGTCCCTTTCAGCGTGGAGGAGCGGCGCCTCCTGGATCCGACCCAGAGGGCCCTCTACCGGGAAGTCACGCCGGAGAGATACGGGATCGTGGCCTCTCTGGGTAAGCAACCCACTCCTCCGCTCTTGCCCTGGCTTGACAGAGGGAATTTCTGCTTAATTTTGGGGTGCTGTTGGGGGGAGGTATTTCTGAACAGGGTTCCCCCCAGTCCGGTTGGGGAGAGGGTCCCTTCCCTTGGAGGAAAGAGGGCTGGGAGTGGGGTGGGGGAGAGGAAGCAGGTTTCCCATCCTCCACTCCACTCATCTCTTTCCTGATGTTTCCTAAGAATAAGGTAGGGATGGATGATCTTGCTAGACCCCAAGTCTTCCCCTCCAGCTACCCCTCTTAAAGCCCCCCCCCAGGTCATGTGCTGGGAGGGAGGTGGGACGGGAGTTAAATCTCACAAGGTGAGGCTCCTCAAATTGTCATAATTATCCTTGTTTTTCCTTGTTGTTCATAAATCTGGGAGTCATGGGGGGCAGGTGGACGGGGGGCTGGAAGAGAAAAGGAGAAGGAGAGGCAGGCACGTGTTTTTGGGTGGGAAGATAACGAGGACCCCTCCGCCCCACCGCCAGCCTCCAGTTCCTGCCCATCCTCCTCCTCTTGTGTGGCGCACGGGAAGGGGCCGTGAGTTTGGTTTTTCATTTAAGCTTCGAACATGTTATGGGAACCAAAAGGATTGCCTCTTTCACTGGGGGGCAACCACCCCCCCCCCCGCAACCGGGGTCTTTAAACATTACCTCTAAGAGTGTTAGCAGAGTCACAGATAAATCCTCTCTTTTGGGAGAGGCATGGTTTATCCATGACATAATTTACGACAGGTTGAGCCTCCCTTATGTGAAATGCTTGGGACCAGAAGTGGTCTGTATTTTGGATATTTTTTGTGTTTTGGAATATAGTATCTTTTTGGAACAGCCTTGCATCTCATTCATTCCCTTGTTTTGAGGGTCTGTGAAATGGTGGGAATCCATTTCGCAGGTTCTCTTTTTACCACCAGTTCGGATTTCTGGTTAAGAGAGCCTCAACCTGTACTTCATCCTCAATTACTCAGTCTCACCCATTGCCACTTCTTTGCAGGAGAAGTGTTCATAAATATGGATTCTGAGTCATGCATGGTAGTCTTCCTTGCTTGCAGATCCCTCCCCCTTTGACTTTTTAGGTAGAAGGATAGGTCATTTTGATTTCACCAGATACATTTGCAGCCTCTCCGAAGCTGGAAATCTCTCTCTTGCTTCCACGATTTTCTTCCTTCTGTTTCTCCTGTGAAAAAGGATGGCAGGCACCCAAACCTCCCCTCATCTCCCAGCTGGAAGACTTAGAACAGGAAAAGCAGAGTGACCCGGAGGCTCCAGCAGGTAAGAAGCTGGTCTTGGAGAGGGGAGGAAACACCTAAATCCAGATATTGTGAGACTGCATGCTTCTGTTTGCAAATCTGGCCACTGTTGAACAAGCTTTGTTTAGGCTTGGCTACTGCAACAGACTCAGTGTGGGGCTGTCCTTGAAGACTGCCTGTTGGGGCAGAGCACAGATTCCAAACATGGGGGACTCCTATGACCAGCTCCCCTTTTCTTCATAAGCCTCCTCCTGAGCACTTTTCATGTTTAAAAGAAAAAGTAAGTTTCTGCCTACATCAAAAGAATGTATATTTAAAAAGGAAGAAAGAGATTAAAATAAAAAGAAATAGAAAAAAGACCAAAAAAACCTTAACGATAAAGAGAAAAATTAAAATTATTTCCAGCTTTCTTGACCTCTTCCTGTAATTCAAACCTACTCTTTATCAAAATCTAGAGTTATCATATTATTATTCTCTTTTTCTTTGTGAGAAAGCAATTGTGGGTTCCCAGACTTTCAAAAATGTCATTTTTTTTCGCTGATCAAAGCCATTAATTTGTCCATTTCAGCTAAAACATTAGCTAGTCCTCTTTTGTGGGTATTAATTCACTCTTCAATTTCTGTCCATATGTTGATCTTACTGCCATGACCATATATCGTAGTCATCTTCCACACTTCCTTTGTCCGCCCATCAGTTCCACTAAAAACAGTTCTGGCCTAAATTGAAGACAGGTGTCCCCCTGCTTTTCCAAAACTCGCTTTTTGATGATCTGACCATTGTTAATTATAGATGTGTCCCATTATTTCAATGCCGGGTCTGATCTTTCCTCAGTTCTTCTGCTTTTGCCTTCTTCTTGGAGGGAACACGAGGGAATGAATTTCTGGTATTTCCTCTTTGTCGAGTCTAAATTTGCAAGGAAGCCCACCTGCTGCCTTGCTCACATTTACTTAACATTTATTTATTTAATTAAAACATTTCTGTATTGTCTTCCAGCCCACAAGGGCTCTGGAGACAACAAATAAAAACAATCAAAACAGCTCAGCACACCTTGCAAGCTATGAAGTCAACTAGCTCCATTTTTTACCTCTTCCAACTTAAAAAAACAGCTTTTCTCTTTCAGGAAATGGTCTAGAGGGGAAGACAAAGGAGCGAAGGATCTGTCTGTTGATGGAGGAAAGTGACCAGTGCCTTGTCCCTGAGGAGGATGTTGAGAATGAAGATGGAACAGGGGAAGACCAAAGAAATGGGGAGAGGAAGGAAGCCCTCCCATGCCTGGAAGGGGGCACCTGTGAAGGTCCAACCTGTGAGCAAACACACCAGAAAGGGAAGAGGAAGGAGTGTCCTGCCTGCGGGAAGAGGTTTGCTTGTAAGATGGCCCTCGACAACCACCGGAAAACCCACAGAGGAGAGCGAAAGTTCAGATGCCGGGAGTGTGGCAGGACCTTCAATCGGCCTTGGAGACTCTCTTTACATCAGAGAATCCACACCGGGGAGGAGATGTTGTTTAAATGCCTGGAGTGCGGAAAGAGCTTCCAACAGAGGGGAAGTCTAACCATTCATCAGAGAACCCACAAAGCAGAACGGCCCTTGAAATGCCTAGAGTGTGGCAAAATCTTCCAACGGAGGGGAAGCCTAACCATTCATCAGAGAACCCACACAGCAGAACAGCCCTTGAAATGCCTGGAGTGTGGCAAAAGTTTCTCTGCGAGAGGAGACCTTGCCTCCCACCATGCCAGTCACCTCGGGAAGGAGCTGTTCCTCTGTCTAGATTGTGGAGAGACCTTCAGCCAGAGTGGAGACTTTACAAAACATCAGAGAACCCACAGAAGCGAGAAACTCTTCAAATGCAAGACATGTGGAAAGAGCTTCCGCTGGAGGCCAGCCCTGGTTTTCCATCACCGATTCCATGCCGAGGAGAAGGTCATGTTTGCCAGGAATGTGCAGAGTGCACCAAGTCCAGAGCAGACCTTGGTTCTCATCAAAGAATCCATGCAAGGGAGTGACCTCTTGTACACCTGGAATGTGGAAACCCTTTCTGTCGGAACAATGCCCTGATTTCAGATGAATTGAAACACCCACGGCAAAGTCTTCAAATCCAAGGAACGTAGAAAGATGGCCTGGGACAGAATGTGTCTCCCTGAAGTTCAGAGGAGGCCAAGGGGATGAAGGATTTAAAAGGCTTCTGTATGTGGAAGGAGCTTCTCTGGAAGCAGAGCGATGTGAATAGAAATCTTGCTTCACGTCGGACACTGCATGGAAGGGAAATTGTTTAAAAATGTGGTCTACTGATATTTTTTTTAAAAAAATAAAGGCAATCTTAATAATTTCATTTATATTGATTTATGAGTCTTACATCTCACTTTTGCAGCGAACAGTGGTGCTCAGCGTTGCTAGCAATGGCAAAACCCACATTAATAACAGAAATGCAATTTAAAAAAAGTGGAAACACAGATCAAAACTCAGCCGTGAAAACAATAACAGACAACCATTTTTTTTTCAAAGAACTCTCTTCAACTGGTGGTGTCTGGTGGCTCTAATGTCATCAGAGTAGTGAGTTCGCTCTGGGTTTTAGTCTGAACTTTGAAAAAAACGATCTGTGTCAGGAACTGAATTCACACACACAAATATAACAGTGCATAAACACTATTTATTAGGAGCGTGATACATAGTGTGGTACTTCAGTGAGTGAACTGGAGGCAATTAGCAAAATTCAAAACATAAAAGGCAAAGAGTTTTTCATCCCGCCCGCAAGAGACCTTGGAGTTCTGGTTTAGCCTGGCAGCGCTTATCACTACATTCCTAGCTTTGTTTATCTAACGGTCTCTGGTTCTCATACCTTGTTACAAGCAAGCTGCTACTTAACCCCTACTACATGTCCCATAACTAAAATATGGAGTGCTACCCGACATCCTACCTGTCCCGAAAAAAAATGATCCAACACATAGCATAGCAGTGAGGAACAGGGAAAATGGGAAGGTCATGGGGAGTGGGAAAGAAGGGAAAAGGGGAGACAACAGTTGAAAAGCAAACATGAACTGTGGTAGTTAAACATGGCGTGTTGAAACTGTCAATTCAGGATGCAGGAACAGTTGGCTGAGTAGTTGGGTTAATCTCCGAAGAAGAATTCGAAGGAGCTGGCTTCAGTAAGCTGGAATGAGAAACAGGGTGAATAAGTTTGTGTCAGGCAGAGAAAATTCAAAGGTGACATCATTAATGGCCTGTTTGACTGGGAAGGGACCAAGGTATTTGGAGGAGAGTCTTTTGGAGGGGCCATTGGAGGAAATGTTCTCGGAGGAGAGGTAGACAAGATTCCCAGGTTGGTACGTAGGATTGGGCTGCCGTTTTCGGTCAGCAAATCATTTGTAGGAGGCATCAAGAGCGGAACGCACAGAGTCCCAAGTAGAAGAAATTTTTGTAATCCAAGAGGTGAGTGAGGTAGGTTGTGTTGTAGGGAGGGTGGTGGGGAGCGCAGGAAAGGGTTTTGGGTTGATGCCGAGGACAACTTCAAGTTTTGCCAGTGGAGTTTTGCCAGTGGAGGAGTGTAGAGCAGAGTTGTAAACAAATTCGGCAAAAGGGAGGAGGAGTGCCCAGTTGTTTTGGTTGGAATTGATGAAGCAGCGTAAGTATTGTTCTAGGGTTTGATTTGTGTGTTCGCTTTGTCCATCAATTTGGGGAAGATAGAAGCTGCTGAGTTTTTGGGAAATGCCAAGAGATTTAAGGAGTGACATCCAGAATTTGGAAGTGAAGATAGGTTCTCTGTCAGAAATGATTGTGGAAGGTAGTCCATGGAGTTTCCAGATGGCGAAGTCAGAGGCATCAGTTTGAATTATGAATTCTTTGGTAGTATCAGGGAATAAGAGAAGCAGTTCAGATGTAAATTTCTGTTTGAGGGTCTCGAATGCTGTCTGGCATTTTTCAGTCCAGAGGATGCGGTTGCATCGGTTAGTTCTGTCATCAGTTGCTTTTTTCAAGAGGTCGGTAAGAGGGAGAGCAATTGTGGCAAACCACTCTGTGAAGTTACAATAGAAGTTTGCAAAGCCAAGGAAATGTTGGAGTTGCTTTCTAGTTTTGGGGGTAGGCCAGTTCAAAATAGTGTCAATTTTGGCAGGGTCCATGTTTAGGGTAACAAACACGGTGCCCTAAGTAGTCAAACGTCTGAGCGTGAAATTCGCATTTTGAGAGTTTAATAACAAGTTCATTGTCTATGAGTCTTTGTAACACAGTACGTACGAGTTTGGTGTGTTGTTCAAGGGTTTCTGAGTAGATCAAAATGTCATCTAGGTAAACAACAACACCTTCGTAGAGGAGGTCTTGTAATATAGAATTGAGAAACATTTGGAAGGCTGCGGGACCAGCTTGTAATCCAAAAGGAAGAACAGTCCATTGGTAGTTTCCCGGGGGGTTGAGAAAGTAGTCAACCACTCACTTTCAGGGTCCATACATATTCTGTGGAAAGCTTCTTTGAGATCTAATTTGGTGAAGAATTTGCTTTTAACCAATTGATTTTGGATATCCTTGGTTAAAGGAATCGGGTACGCATTAGGCAATACTGCTTGATTAATTAAGTTATAGTTCACAATGAGCCTCAGTTCTCCTCCATCCTTTTAATTGCGGAAAAATTTTGGACTGGCTGTAGGTGCAGATGAGGGTTTAATAAATCCACGTTGTAAGTTTTTGTTCAGGAATCTTTTTAGAGCCTCTAGTTCTTGGTTGTTCATAGGGTATATCTTGGGTTTCGGAACTTTAGCTCCATCTATGAATCTGAGTTTGCAATCAAAGTCTCTGTGTGGGGGCAGTTTGTCTGCTTCGTGGTCTTCAAAAGCTTTCTGCAGGTCTCAGTATTCTAACGGGATTTTCTGCAGTTCTGTTCAGTTCAAAGTAAGTGCCAAGTCAGAGGAATTTGGTATGGCCACTAGATTTACATCATGGTTATGCTTGAGTAAGCCTTGGGTTCAGTCAATTTGGGGATTGTGTTTTTTCAGCCAGTCATACCCAATAACTACTTGAAACCCGATTTTGGTGGGCACTAGGAAACGTAATTGCCCCTGTAAGTTTCCCACTTGAACAGGGATGGATTTGGTCCTTTCCCGTACAGGGCCCCCTGCCATGGGTGAGCCGTCCATTTGAGATAACTTGACGGCCTTTTTTAGGGGTTCAAACTTTACTGCAAGTTCTTTGGCCACTGTGGGGTTCAATAAGCTAGTGGTGCAGCCTGTGTCAACTAAGGTCCTGTACATTCGTAATTTCCCATCATTTCCTTGTAAGGTTACTGTAACATATACATGACAAGTTTTGGTGGTACTTACATTAGCGGACTCTTTGGGGTCCCAATCATCGCTGTCCGAGTCGGATATGGTCAGTGGGCTGTCATCACCATCGCAAGTTCCAGCAGCGGTTCTACCGGCGTAGCGTTTGGTTGTCGGTTTCAGGGTGTCGGCTTTACAGGATAAAGGTTGCGTGGTGGGGGTGCCCGACTTTTATTCAGCGGGTTTCTTCGGTCCCTGGCATTCGCTGGTGATGTGGCCTTTTTTCCCACATTGGAAACAGATGCCTTCTTTGAGTTGTTGTTTCTTTTCCTCGCTGCTCAGGAAAGTGGTTTTTCGGGGTGCCGGGGTTCGGCGACCGCTTTCTTGTGCTTGTCTTTGCAGAGCAAACTGGACACTCTCCATGATGCTTTCCACTTCTCCGGCTAGTTTTATCCATCCCAGGAGACTGGCAGGATCTCCTTGGGTCAGGCAGCGGTCTAGGATGGTGGGGTTCAATCCGTCTCAGAAAAATTGCTTGAGGATGTCATCTTTCCATTCTGGAACCTTAGTGGCTAACTTTCTGAATTCTCGGGCGTATTCACCGACGGTTCCTTTTCCTCGGCGCAGTTTTCTCAGTTGGTATCTGGCTTGTTCTTGAAAGAAAGGATCCTCAAACCTTTCTCTAAGTCGATGCATGAACAGCTGCAGGTCAGCTGTTTCTTCAGCTCATGAATTGAACAGGCTGGCGACCCACTCCACTGCTTCTCCTTTGAAGTGCTGGTTCAGGTATCTGACTCTGGCGGCATCATCTGGGAAACCGTTCCCATAGTTGATCATATAATTAGAGGCCATGCTGAGAAAGTATGTCAGGGTGGCTCCATCGCCATCATATGTGGTTTTCAACTCTCAAAAAGGCTGGGGCCCCACTTGCAGTGCCGGTATCCCGGGAGGTGCAGGTGCCGCAGCCGCCGAAGCAGCTGCTGCTGCTGGAACCTGGGGTGGTGCGTGCCCAACCTGAGGCACCAGGAGTCTCCAGTCATGCAGCTGAGCTCTCAGTTTAGAAATTTCTTCTCGCTGCTTTTTCACTTCTTCTTCTCTGGCTAAAAGTTGTTCCATCAAGCTGGTCTCAACAGTTGATGTGTCCCATCTTGTAGCCCAGCGACGTTGGCGCTGAGCAGTTTCTGGACTCTCTCCCCAGGCCCAGGTTTGGCCTCCGGTCGGGTGGATGGAGGAATCGAAGACCGTGTCTTGGGTCTCGCATCAGGAGGCTGGCTGGGGACCGCCTCATCTCTTTTGGCAATTCCCTCGCCTGGAGCTTCGATGACTCCACTGGATGCTCCCTTTTCTTCAGGCTCGTCTTCAGTTTTTTGATACATATTGTTAATATTTTTCACAGCAGTTCACTCACTCTGTCAGGAACTGAATTCACACACACAAATATAACAGTGCATAAACACTATTTATTAGGAGCGTGATACATAGTACGGCACTTCAGTGAGTGAACTGGAGGCAATTAGCAAAATTCAAAACATAAAAGGGAAAGAGTTTCTCATCCTGCCCGCAAGAGACCTTGAAGTTCTGGTTTAGCCTGGCAGCACTTATCACTACATTCCTAGCTTTGTTTATCTAACGGTCTCTGGTTCTCATACCTTGTTACAAGCAAGCTGCTAATTAACTCCTACTACATGTCCGATAACTGAAATATGGAGGGCTACCTGACAGTCTTGGGTGCTGAACAGTATCACAAAATCTAGTTCAGCCCTTTGGATAGGTTCCTTAAAGTTTAGATGAAAACCTGGAGTGGAGGAGCTGCACAGCTGACACAGACATCACTCCTCTTGGACCAAATGCCAAAGTGCCACCTCAACAAAACTCTTTTTGCCTCCCAGTAGAAGAGACAGTAGAGAAGAAGTTGTCACAGATGCAGCTCTCCAGGAAGTCTTCATGGTCCTGAACCTGGTTCAGAAATGGCCCAAGGGAGCTGTCCAAAGTGCCAAACTTGCCTAGAAAATAAGTTTCAGCCCTTTGAAGAGTTCTTGTGATTTCCTATAAAACTTGGATTAGCTCCTGTAAAACCCACTGGAGTATTACCACCCCAAAGAAATGCAGCCATGGTCCACCTCTGGGGGCTAACACTCTAGTGTCCCATCAATAGTGGCCTCCCACAAGAAGCTCAAAAAACCAGGTGGAGTCATACAGGAGAAGGAGGTCCTCCACCCAGGCTGATGTCAAGTCATCTGTGGATGCTCTAGGCCCAAGATGTTCCACCACAGAGATGCCGCAGGATAGAATTGTGATCCAAAATAGACTTGCAACCAGTGGAGCTTTGTAAGCCAGGAGTTATGGATTCGTTGTACCTGATGCAACAACAGTCCAGCTGGGCTGGACTGCAAGGGGAAGGGAAATGAAGGTGGCCTTGTTTCCCTTCCCTTCACGGCCTAGAAAACTGCAGTGTTCCCTCCTTCGTGCCTGTGACTTCTTGCATTAAAAAACATGACTTTTATTGAGTGTGTGCAAATGGCCTATGGTCTAAGCATTAATAAATTATTGGTACATGAACAACGTGTGGATGCAGTCACTCTGGCCCAGGTCACCCACCTCGGTGGCCCCTTATGGGTTGCTGCGGCCCCTGGCCCTAGCCCCCTCCCTTGGCAGGACCCCACCCTGGCTCTCCCCGGCGGGCTCAGCTCAGCTCCCCCGTCCCGGTCAGCTTCAGGTGGAAAGCAAAGCTGGGAGGGTGCCGTGGGGGACCTGTTAGAGACCCCTGAAATTCTTCCTCATGTCTGGGTGGAACCTCATTTCTCACAATTTGAGTCTTCTAGTTTGTGTCCCTGGAAGCCCCACGGCACCTTTGGGTGGGGATTGGGGCCCACGGAGTGAGCTGGCTGCCCTTGGGAGGTTGATACAGAAAGGGGGAGAAATCTCTTTCCTTGTGCCTTAAAATGGGCAAAGATCTTGGTTTCTTGTGGTTGTGTGCCTTCAGGTTGTTTCTGAATTATGGTGACTCTAAGGTGAACGTATCACAGGGTTTTCTGGGGCTGAGAGTATGTGACATGCCCAAGGCCACCCAGTGGGTTTCCAGGGCCAAGTGGTGAATCAAACCCAGGTCCCCAGGGTCATAGGGCAATGTTCAAACCATGGCACCATGGTGGCTCTTGGTTTCTAGGGGAATATCGTCATTCCAGGACCGAGGCTGAATGTTTTGGAGAGAGCAAATAAGTTTGCAGTCGAGAGAGAGAGACCCTTATTTTCCTGGCACAACGTCTCTTTTGCCAACCACTTTCTTTTGAAATTTTTCTGCCAACAGTCATGTCCCAAGGAAACTCCCACTCCCTTTGCTTTTGTTGCTTTATTGCAAAAGGCTTTCAGAAACTGACTGGACTGGTTTTTAACAGTTCTACTGGTTTTTATCTTTTGACTTCTTAATGGGTTTGTTTTAAATTCTAATTGCATTTTAACGCATTGAAACCCAGACAGAGCTTGGGGGCTTTTATCCTTTTCAGAACCATAGCTCTCAGATTCCCGCATAGGTGGGGATGCTGGAGTTTGTAGTACAACCAAGTAGCTTTCCTGTGCTCATCCTCGCCCCATCCATCCCTGCCCGATGGCTTCATTTAACCACCGAAGAAATTCTGCCCCGCCGCACTGGAAGATGGGGCATTTCAGGTAGGGCTCCGCTGAACTCTGAGAAATCGCTGTGGGGCATGATTAAGGCCATTTCCGCACTAGCCTGTTACAGCGCTATGATCCCACTTTCAACATCCCATGGAATCCTGGGGTTTGCAGTTTCGGGAGGGGCCGGCTGGCCCCTCCGGAAACTGCAAACCCCAGGATTCCATAGGATGTTGAAAGTGGGATCGCAGCGCTGTAACAGGCTAGTGCGGAAATGGCCTAAGAGAGTGCTACCCCTGCCGAGTTGTAAGCCCAGCCACCCACCCCACACACATTGCAATGTGTTCTGTCCAACTGCTCTTACCATCAGAAAGTTCTTCCTAAGGTTTAGGTGGAATCTCTTTTCCGGGCATTTGAAACCATTGCTCCGTGTCCTAGTCTCTGGAGCAGCAGGAAACAGGCTTGCTGCATCCTCCATATGACGTCCCTTCTAATATGTAAACATTTAACGTTTTGTATCACACCCCATCCCGTGCAAAATGAAAAGCCAAACAGCCATGCCCTCCTTCCTCCCAATGCCCAAAACATCTCAAGAGATCCTTACAAATATAAAAGTGTATCAAAATGGGCATGAAAGATTACAGGGAGAGAATCAAGACCTTTGAAATGTGGTGATTATGTTTAGCCTGGAGAAGAGAAGGTTAAGAGGCAATGTGATAGCTCTGTTGAAATATTTGAAGGGATGTCTTATGGAGGATGGAGCAAGCCTGTTTTCTGCTGCTCTGGAGACCAGGACACGGAACAATCGATTCAACCTACAGGAAAAGAGATTCCACCCAAACATGAGGAAGAACTTCCTGGTGGTAAGAGCAGTTGCATGGTGGAATCTGCTGCTGCCTCCATGGAGTGTGTTGGAGTCTCCTCCTTCTTTGGAGGTTGTTAAAGAGAGGCTGGGTGGTCCTCTGCCACAGGGAGGGCTTGCACGGTGTCTTCCTGCAGGGCAGAAGGGGGCTTCCTACTCTTCCAACTCTACAATTCTATGGAGCTATTTACGTTATAGTGCGTATGTGGTCCAGTTCTGAAGCAATAATTGTGTGTCTGCATGTGTGTGCGTGTGTGTCCCCAACTGGGTGTGGCAGCCCAGTTTCCACCCCGTCCTTTGCGAGAGCCGCGGCCCCTTCCTCTGCCTTGGGGAATGCGCCGACTTGCATTTTCGTGCAGGGAGCTCAGGCGTTCTTTGGCCTCGTTTTGCAAGGGCCGTTCCCAGAAAGGGCACTTCAGACACACCTCCTAGCAAACATATTCCAGAGGAGAGGAGCCAGAAGACACACACAGGCACCGGGAGGGTTTTGGGTTTTGGGGGCCTCTCCTTGGGCCCTGGGGATCCATTCTGTTCTTGGCGAAAACAAGGCGAGAGGGAAGGCTGCCGGCAAGGGAAGGAGGGGGAGCGCCCCGCCTGGGTGGCGGCCAGATGTTGGCGTCTCGTTCCCGATTTGGATCCTCTGTTGACGGAACGATTAGGAGGAGCCTGGGGAATAATTAGGAGGGGGCTGGGGGCAGCAGCGCAAACTTCGCAAACCGGTCACGGAGTTTTCGCGGAACCATAGTTTGTAGGGGACCCCCAGGGGCCAGCCACCGTCTTGTTACCCATTTAGTCATTTTATGAAACTTCATCTTTAATCTCGTCGAAGGAATTTGTCCCTGTGATGTATCTCCAAGTCAACTCTGGATGATGGCAATTTTCCCCACGGTATTCTCAGCCAGATTTCTTCAGAGGAGGTTACGCCCATTGCCTTCCTCTGAGGCCGAGAGAGTGTGACTTGCCTAATGTGCCCCCATGGGTCTCCATGGCTGAGACAGTATTGGAACCCTGGAGTCCTCACTGAGCACTGTGACCGCTACACTGCGCTGTCTCCGGTGTGGTGTCATTATCCCAGGGTTCTCATAGAATCCTAGAGTTGGAGGACACCCCAGGGGCCATCCAGTCCAACCCCCTTCTGCCATGCAGGAACCCACGTCAGAGCACTCCCTTGGACAGATGGCCATCCAGCCTCTGCTTAAAAACCTCCAGAGAAGGAAGAGAGGCCATCACACTCCATGGAGGCAGCAGATTCCACTGCCGGATAGCTCTGACCATCAGGAAGTTCTTCCTGAGGTTCAAGTGGAATCTCCTTTCCTGCAGCTTGAATCCATTGCTCCTTGTCCTGGTCTCTGGAGCAGCAGAAAACAAGCCCACTCCCTCCTCAACATGACATCTCCTCAAATATTTAAACATGGCTATCATGTCCTCTGTTAACCTTCTCTTCTGCAGACTAAACATATCCAGCTCCCTAAGCTGCTTTTCATAGGCCATGGCTTCCAGACCCTTCACCATTTTGGTCGCCCTCTTCTGGACACGTTCCAGCTTGTCCATATCCTTCTTGAATTGGGGTGTCCAGAACTGGACACTGGATTATTCCAGATGAGGTCTAACCGAAGCAGAATAGAGTGGTACCATTACCTCCCTCGATCTGGACACCATACTCCTATTGATGCAACCAAGAATTGCTTTGGCTTTCTTGGCTGCCGCATCACACTGCTGGCTCACATTCAGCTTGTGATCTACCAAGACTCCTAGATCCCTCTCACACATACTGCTATCCAGCCATGTGTCCCCTATCCTATATTTGTGCCTTCCATTTTTTCTGCCTAAGAGCAGGACCTTACATCTCTCTCTGTTGAATTTCATTTTGTTAGCTTTGGCCCAGCTCCCCGATCTGTCAAGGTCGTTTTGAATTTTGATAAAAGTGAGCTTAATGTTACACTCTGGAGGCTCAAAAATTTAGATTTGAATATGGCCACTGGGTACAGCTAATGACTCTTAAGATGTGTGAAGGGATGCAAACGACAGATTTCACACCCGTCGGACAAAGCCAGTCCGACGGAGCCCTGTTTGCTCTCCTTCAGATCCGAACGGGACTTCTAACATCTCTTGGCAACATGCATTACCGCGTAATGGGAGTTATACCAGCCTGAACCAGTTTTGGAAGTGACTGAGTCATCTAAGTACTGGTTTTTCTTCCAAACACGTCAGGGCGCCGCTTCCTCGTGACCGGACCGCTTCCAGCTTGTGCCCTTTTGCAGCCGCTGTGGAATGAACTCCCTGTTGCTCCCCGCACAAGGCCTCTCCCCGCAACCCCTCAAGCTGGACGGCTACCCAGAGCCGGCACACGCCCCTTTGGCCCCTTAGTGGCCGGGAAGGGCACGGGGCACCCAGGACCCACCCGGTTTTGCCTGCGCCTTTTCTTGGGTGCAGTGGGTTGTTCCCACGCTCCCCGGGCCCTGGCCTTGCCACCTGACGGCCAAGGGCGGACACCCCGACCTTGGAGGGCCCGATTGCAGGGCCAGGTGGAACGGCTTGGCCCCGAGGTACCCCCTCTTAATTTTCCTCCCAGGAGGTTTTGAAGCCCAGCGTTCTCCTCCCTCCAGAATGTTTTCTTGCTTAATTCTTCCTTGTCGGGGTTTGCTGTGAGCCTGAATTCCGTGTGCTTGCACACCCATATAAATAAACTCCGCGTTTGGCTGGAATCCACACAGGTGTCCACAAACAAATTTACCTTTGTGGCAATGAGAAGCAGGCAGCCCGATGGTATTCCAATCGAGGGAGAGGCTGGGCTGACATCGGTACTACCGTTAGGCCTGATGCTCAGACAGCTATGCCACGCTGCTGCCCTGGCTTTAATCTAGTGGATTAAATACAGAGAGACAGTGTTGGATAGTGGTTTGGTTATACATCTCAGGGCTTCTTAGCACCTCTGCTACACAGCTGTTTATCTGTGTGTTCTGTTCCTTCATTTCCAACTTACGGTGACCCTATCTCGGGCTGAGAGTGTGTGACGTGCCCGAGGTCACCGAGTGCCAAGCAAAGGGGAATCGAACCCAGGACGCCGGGGTCATAGTGGTCCAGTGCTCAAACCACGCTGGCTCTCGTAAACGAATTTTGTGCTTAGACTTGGGTCCCATCTCCAAGATAACTGCATTATGCCGTTGTCGTTGCTGTCATTGTCTGTGGCTGAGAGTGTGTGACTCACCCGGGTCTCCAGGGTCTGTAATGCAACGCTCAAACCATTCTAACACACTGTCTCTATAGCTGCATATCTAACTATATGTAAAGTTATAGAAACTAAAAGGTGATATATGGTTCTGGCAATAATTTACAACACAGTTGAAATTTGTGTTTTTAATTACCATACCAAATCATGCTCTTTAGATTCATTTAGAAAACCTTACTGGTCTAAAATGCTTCCTGTTCATGAGCTAAGTCAATTGTCACAACCTTATAATATCTTATTTATTTATTATTCATTTAAGCCACCTTGGGTCCCACTCTAAAAGGCGTCATACAAATATAAGAAATAAATAAGACAAATAAAAACATTTATCTTATGCATCACGCAGCTATAGAACCTTTTTTTCTGTTCATTAATTCCATTACTTATTTTCCTTTTTTAATATGTATTTATTTATTGGTTTTAATATAGGATACCTGTAGGATAACATTTTGAACAAAAATTAAAATGAAAACACATAATATTAAACACAATACTTAAAAGTAATTCACTAAACACTAAATTACTAAAACACAAAAATGGATCTGACCCCAACCAAACTATAATCAATAAGAAAAAAAGGAGGGAAATGTTATTCCACAAACATTGAAATAGAATTTTTTAAATTAAATTAAAATTAGGAGCAGCATCTTTACAATGCACTTAAAAACTGTCTCCACTGAGAGAAGGAAAAAAATTGGAACCCAGGCCACAAATTTTCTCCATCAAGGAAAAAATAACAAACGGTTAATTGAAACCAGGAACTGTCTACATTCACACCCTGCCTTTTACTCAGAAATTGAAATCAAAGTGGTTTCCAAAAATTAAGAGAGAGAGAGAGATGCATTTTTAATAAATAAATAAATAAATAAATAAAAGCAGATACGAAAAGCTGTTCTCAGTGTAACGGTGGAATTGTGAAGAATCTTTGCTGAGAGTTTAAAAATAACTCTGATGTGAATCCGAGAGAGCTGGAAGGGACCCCAAGGGCCATGTAGCCATGCCGCTGGTGTGATGCTGCAGCAAAAAAGGCAAATGCAATCTTAGCCTGCAATTATGGAAGCATAGCTGGAAGCTGGAAGTTATAGCTCCCCTGCCACATTCTGTGCTGGTCTGGCCTCAACTGAAGTCTCGCGTGCAGTTCTGGTCCCCTCATTTTAAAGATACGGACAAGCTGGAGCTGGTTCAGAGCAGGGCAATGAACATGATAAGAGGGATGGATTCTTTGATAATGCAAATCCTAAATATAATTTTTTTTCCCCTTTAAAGCCCGAATTCTTTCTTTTAAACACAATATGAGGCTCTGAAGAGGTACGCGTGAGAAAATATTGGAGGTTATTCTTATAGATGACCTCGGCTGCCAGGTTGTTGGTTGCTAGATTTCGGAAGGACAGTAAGGTCGAGGAACGGTTGCTTAAATCATGAGAAGCGAAACGTCTTGTGACATGAAAGACAAGTCAGGTAGGGCCGAAGAAAAATGGGATCCCGACCCACCATTCCTCCGACAGCAGCGGCGCCATCCAACAGTGGATTAACGTCGTCCGTCCTACTGCTATTGTAATTATATTAGCACCGTAGTAAAATTCCACCATGTTTACCTTTCTCAATTATCACTTAAACAAACAAGCAACTGCAGTCAGGGCAAAAACTGATCTCAAGTCATTCCTTTTCCTTTTCCTTTTCCTTTTCCTTCCTGGAATGTAATGGTTTGGATCTAAAGGAAGCAATCTAAGGCCATTTCCGCACTAGACTGTTATAGCGCGATTATCCCACTTTCAACCTCCTATGGAATCCTGGGGTTTGCAGTTTCGGGAGGGGCCGGCCGGCAGAGGGAGCGGCAGCCCAGCCCACCCCCCGGACCGCCGTCTCTCTCCCCGCAAACGGACCGCCCCCCCCTCGAGGTGAGGAGGGGGTCTCCCTTCCGCCGGAGCCAAATCCGTGGTGAGTCCGGTTCGACTCCGCTTCCCCATCTCTCCCTTTCTTTCTCGGGGGCGGGGGGCAGGTCGCCCACCCAAATTCTGAGTCCGATGGGAGGTCCCCATTCGTGGGGCACCAAAGCACCATGACCCCCTCCCCAAAACGGGGGTGAAAAAGGAGCCACCCCCCTTGAGCCCTAAAATAATAGAGGGTCGCCCCCAAAGTCTACATCGGTGGGGGGTGAGGCAACTGCAGAATCCATCCTCCCCGCCAACTGCAAAGGGTCACCCCACTTTTTGCAGCTTCTCTATGGGACCCGACCAGGCCTCTGCCCCCCCTCCATAAAAGGCCGGGAGGGGGGAGGAGTCAGGGGTCCCCCCACTCGTGGGAATCCAAAGACCCTGGCAATCCCAGGGGCTGAATTTCGGGACCCCCGACTCTTTAGGAAGGAAAGGGGAGGCAGCCTGGATGACCGGTGGGAGCGGCAGCCCTGGGGAGGGAAGACCCCCACCCCACCCCCACCCCTTTGGCCTCCCTGCCTCCCTTTTCAAGAAGCCCCCGGCTGCCCCCCCCCAAAGCGAGTGGCGGGGAGTTCCCCCGGCCAGCCCACTCCCAAGCATCCCCATCCCCAGCGCCGCGCCACGCCGCCCCCCCTCCCTTTTCCCCGCCCCTGGCCGTGAACAATAGCCCCCCCAAATTGTGGACCCCTCCCCGCCGCCAGGAGGGCGCTCCCGCCCCTGGAGGAGATTTTGCCGGCTCTTGTTGAGACCCCTGAAGTCTCTTTTCTGTGGGTCGCCCTCCCCTCCCCTCGTCCCCGGCGGGGCCCACCTGCCTGGGGGTCCCCCACCTGCCCAGGGGAGGCCACTTGGCGCTGTCATTTTTCTCTGGCCTCGGCCAGGCTGCTCTGCCCTCCCGGGGACCCTCGGAGACCCCCGCCCGCGGGCCAGAAGGCCCACGGAACCTGGTCAAACCGCAAATCCCACGCTCCTCCGGCCAGAGGCCTCGGCCGTCCGTGGGTACCGCGGCTGCCGGGGAGGAAGGAAACCGCCTCCCACCCAGCCGGATTGTTACGGGTTTGTGAAGTGAAATGACTTAATGACTTTTGCTGTTTATTATAAAATAATTCTTTTTATAAAAAGCGATGCTTTTTGGACAGGGGTGAGGGGGCTTCTTGGAATCGTAGTCCAAAGGAGTAACTTCTCCATGCTCCGTTCATAACCCTAACTACAAATGTTCAAAATGGATCTCGCTCTCGCTCTCTGTCTCTCTCTCTATTTTTATAATATATATAAAACATTTTAATATAATATTTAATGTTTAATATAAATAATTAATATTTAATTAATATTTAATTCATTATGTTTATTATATTTATTAAATAATTATATAGAAATACTATATTTTCTTATATTACAATTATTTAACAATTACATACAATATATTTACATTATACATTACATTTTTATAACATATAAGATATTTTATAATAATATTAACATAGTATAGTATAATAATAAAGTGTCTTGCAAAGATGGTGCCTAAATACCCTGAAGGCACCAACAGACCGAGTCCAAAAAGCAACCAAAAGACCATTAAAAGACAAAAGCATACCCTGCTCCTCAGGCCGGAAGCTTTAGGACCGAGGCCCGCTTAACGCCCGGAGGCAGGAGGACAGCTGCGGGGAGGGGGAGGCTCTGGCCTCCTCTGCCCCCCAGAAAGCACCATGCAAGGCCTCACCTGAACCTGGGGCGACGTTTCCCTGGGGGGGGACCCTTAAATCACCCCCCTACCCGGCCCACCTCGCAGATGCACCTTTTTCCTCGCGCGTGCAGGGGAGGGAAGGGGAAGGCTGCTTTTTTCCCCCTCTCCGTCTCCCCCCTTTATTTTCCCCGCGCATTCTGAATCAGTAAAGCTCCCTTCATTTTCCGCAAAACAAAGGGGCAGCCGAATCTTTCGTCCCGAAAAAAATGGCATGTTTAAATATACGGAGACCTGTCTGTCTACGTATCCGCGCGAAGGGGAAGCTCCTCCCGGGGATGCTGCGGCTGATGCGGCGGAGGCGAGGAACAGGAGGCGGGGGGGGGCATTGCGCGGGGAGGGGAGGGGAGGGGCTAAGACAACCCCCGGGCGGGGGGGTTGCAAGGGGGAGGGGGCTCCTCTCGCAGCCCCCACCCACCCACGCACCCACAGACCGGAAGGAGACCCAAAAGACTGCGGTTGGGAGGGGGGAGAGAGGAGGCGGGAGAAAGAGGGAGGGAGGGCCGAGCGTCCGCCGCAGAGCGCGGAGGGAGGGAGGGAGGGAGGGAGGGCGGAGGCTGGGCTGACCTTCCTCCTCCTCCTCCTCCTCCGCAGCAGCAGCGGCAGCGGCAGCGGCAGCGGCAGCAGCAGCAGGAGGGATGGAGGGCGGCGGCGGCGACAGCAAGAGGTAAGCAAGACCCCCCACTCGCAGCCCCGTCCCCCCTCCCCCCTCCCCCCCCATCAGGCCCAGCATCCACCCTTTGGCCGCCTTCTTCCCTCCCTCCCTGCCTTTCCGGCATCTCGGCCTCGGGCGGCAGGGGCGGTGGCGAGGGAGACGCAGCGTCATGACGGCGGGGTGGGGGGGAGAGGTGGGGAAAATCTCCCCAGGGGAGGGGGAGTTAGTGGGTGGGGGGTTTGGACGGGAAGGGCGCGGACTCGGGCCGTCCTCGAGGAAGGAGGCTCCCTGCGTTGTTCGCGCGGTGGAACTCCCTGCGACGGGGAGAAGCAAAGACTGCGGGAAGCTTTGAAAAGAGGAGCGGGGGTTGGGAGCACAGCGCCCGCGCCAAGCTGCCCCGCGGGTCCGTCTTTTCCCGCAAAAGCCTGGCGCTTGTAGTCTCTGTGTCGAGGGACGGACGCCTGTCGGCCGGTGTAACGATCGCTCCCAAGGCGCCTGGCAAAGAAGGAGGGGGAAGGAAACCGGGGGCTGCCTGTTTTGCGCGGTTACTCGTGCTTTCCCGCCGCCTCGAAACTGGCCCAGCTGTGGGGTTTGTCGCGTGGCCGTTCTCCGCTGCCAGACAGCCCCGCCGCAGAACCGTTTCCTCCAAAATAAATGCGCACCACCTAAACTACAGATCCCGGGACTCCGCAGTTGTGCTGCGCGGCTTGTTTCGAACAGACGCGCCACCGGTCGGGATGGCTCAGCGTGTGCTGCGTGCGCTGTATTTCAAACCGCTTTTAATTCTGTGGATTGCCTTCGGTTGCATTTTAACTTCCCGCGCGCTGCGAACTTTGTTTCCCTCGCCGGCTCGGCTCATATGCGCAAGCGGCCCCGGGAGACCGGGGTTCGACCCCCCTTCGCTCGGCCGTGGAGGCCCCCCGGGGGGCCCCGGGCAGGCCCCGCGCGCTCAGCCCCGGAAAGGCCGGGGGGCGGTTCGGCCCGGCGCCCCGGGAACACGAAACCGCTGCCGCCAGTGAGCACCGTTCCCCCCGGCCTGCGGTTTCGCTCGCTTCGCTTTCGGTTGATCGCAGTCGACCGCGGTCTGAAACTGTTAAACGGAAACTCGCAGACGATTAAGAAGTCCCTAAAACGCGGGCCGTTCCGAGCAGCGCGATCAGATCTCCCCGAGGGCGACTGTTCCTCCGGCCGCGCTCCCGCGTGCGCCACGGCGCCGCCGTCAGCGCCTCCACGTCAGGTCAGGGTGCACTGGAAGTAACCCTTATTTTTACTTAGTAACAGGCCCAAAGCACAAAAACTTTGCCGCAAGAAAACAGTGTATCCAGGGCTTGATACTATCTGCAGCTTCAGGCGTCCATTGGGGGTCTCGGAACGCATCCCCCGAGGATAAGCGGGGACGACTGCAACGGTTTCTTTAAGAATATTGATGCCGCCTCCTGTTACGGGAGCACCTCCTTTTTCTGTCGGTTCCCGGCAGTTGCAAAAGAGAGGGTGCAGGCTTCCCGTTTTGGGGGTGGGCCAACTGGTCAGCCACGGCGGGGTGAGAATTCTGTGCCGGCCCGAGACTTCGGCTGCCTTTGCACGCTCGGTCAAATCGGTGAATGTTTTGGGCAGCCTCAGCAAACACGTGCAAAATATGGATCGCATAAGAGCATCTCGCTCTCCAAACTCTGTTCCAAGAGTTTCTTCTCGGGATTTGGAAAAAAGCACCCGGCAATTGCATAGGTAGCAGGAAATGCCATCTCATTCTCCCACACCTGAAATGTGGAACCTGAAATTTCCTGGATCGTTTCTACATCCGCCAGCCAAACCTGCCGTCGGCACAGACCAGAAACGTGTTCGTAGTTCTCCAAGGGGCAAAAGTAAGCGTGTGTAAATACTGAGTTCTCTGATGAGACTGGATTGCAGCAGATGACACCAATGGTGGAAAGAAGAGATTTAATTTGGGAGAAAGGCAGGATATACATTTAATAGATAGATAGATAGGTTAGAGTGGGGGGGCGGGAGAGATGCTCAGTCCTAACCATTATCCCAACTTGCGATTCAGTCCTGCAGCTTGTTCTAAACTAGGGAAGACAACAGTGTCTGTTGAAAGAGACAGTCTTCACATGCTCAGGAGTCCTCTCACTGCCTTCCTCTCTCTCCTACAGGTTGCCTCCATCCACGGCCAGTTCCTGACCCCCACCTGGAGCCCCCCGCCGCCACAATGGTGCTGCTGGCCCGGCTCAAACGCTGCTCCCGCCAGCGGCTGCTGTGGATTGTTCTCTCCATCCTGGCGGCCTTCTCGGCCTTCAGCTTCCTGCTCAGTGGTGGCCATGAGGAGCTCCTCTCGCACTCGCTGCCTTACATCCTGTTCAGAGGCAGGAGCCACCCCATCAGCGCCCCGCTCCTGCCCTCTTCAGGCTCCTTCCTCCTCCTGCCGACGCCTGAGGACTGTGCGCCCAGGGCCCCCTCCCTCCTAGTCCTGGTGGCCAGCGCCCCCGGCCGTGCCACGCAACGCCAGACCATTCGGGCCACTTGGGGAGGGGCCCGCTGGGCGGGGGAGCTTACCGTCCGGACGTTCTTCGCCCTCGGGGTGCCCCCGGACCCCAGGCTTCAGGCGGCGCTGGAGCGGGAGGCGGCTGAGCACAGGGACCTGATCCAGGGCCGCTTTCTGGACACCTACCGCAACCTGACGCTCAAGACGCTGGCCCTGATGGGGTGGGCCGTCACCCACTGCCCCGGCGCCCTCTTTCTGGTCAAGGCCGACGACGACGTCTACCTCAACTTGCCCTCCCTGGCAGAGGAGCTTGGGCGGCGTGCCACCCTCGCGCCCGCCTACCTGGGCCGGATCCACTGGCGCGCCTGGCCCAACCGGGACCCCGTCCACCGCCACCACGTCCCCACCGACCTCTACCCGGACAGCACCTTCCCGCCGTACTGCAGCGGCTCAGCCTACGTGCTTTCGGGGGCCGCCGTGCCCGCCCTCCTGGCTGCCGCTCGCCACGTGCCGCTGGTGCCGCTGGAGGATGTATTTGTGGGGCTCTGTGCCCGCCAGGCGGGCATCGTCCCCCAGCACCTGACGCGAATGTCCGGGGCGGCCCACTTCCCGCCCGACCCCTGCTGCTACCGGCAGGTCCTTTTCAGCGTCCACAGAGTGGCCCCGGCCGAGATGGTTGCCATCTGGGATGCAGCCGCCCCGCACGAGGAGACCTGCAGCCTCTGGCAGAAGGCGCTGGGGCTCGTCCGGTGCAAGGCCCTGGCCTGGGCGGCCGTCGCGTGGGCGGCCGTCGCGTGAGCGTCGGGGCTCTCTGGACAGATGGACATCCGTTTACAATGGCAAACGGCTGGAGGTCAAGAAATGGCCAAGGCTCTCTAGACAGGCGGGTCAACATCTCTCCATCCGTCTGCCCGTCCGTCCGTCCACTGAATGCAAGCCTCTCTGCTGCTTATTTGGACTAGAACCAGGAGCGGTTAAAGGAGCTCAGCTAGTTTATTGCTGCTGGGAGAGGCAAGAGGCCCTCCCTGCGGCCATGCACCCACTTCTACCTCAAATGCTCTTGGCTCAGAGAGAGAGGGGGACCCCTGCCTTTTGCAGAATGGCACCCCCCAACTCCACACCCGCAGCATGGGCGTTCTGTTTGCAGTTGCAAGCCTGCAGATTCCTCACATAATTTAAGAAACAGTATTGAAAATCTATCACTTTGAATTCTCCCGCTTTGGGGGTGAAGAAACGGGACATCCATAAAGTGATTGATTGATTGATTGATTGATTGATTGACTGATTGATTGATTGATTGATTGATTGGGTGTACCCCTGTGGGGTCCTTGCATGATTCAGAAGTGTCAGGACCCAAAAGGAGAGGTGGAGCAGGGCTTGGCAGTGCTGCCTGGTGGGGAGAGAACAAGGAGGGGGGCTCCCCCCAAATGATCTTTGCACTTAAAAGAAGAGAAATTAAAATGATATGCAAAATATTGGTTGCTTTGTTCCCCTTTCCCTGGATTTTGGAGGAATCGCAGCTAGAACTTTGCTCACCAGCTGGGAAAGCAATCAAGGGTAGGGAAAACTATTATGGGTTATTAAGGAAGGAAGCAGCTGCCTTGCTCCAGGGTCATAGATAGGGTGGAAGAGAAGGGCTGTCCCCCCTCCCTCCTTGATTCTCCTCCGCTTGGGCACTTAAGCAACCCTGGAATTTGAACCCAGAGCCTTCGCCCTGCAAGCCACAACGTGGGTGCAGCTGAGGTGCGGCTCAACCGTTAAGGCATGAGGGCTCAGCCCCACCCCGCTTCTATCAGCAAGAGATCAACAAAGAGAACAAACTCAGTTATTAACACTTTGCTTTTGTTGCGGGTCTATTGTGAAAGGAAGCGGAGCAGAGCCGAAACTCCACCGTGTGTGTGTGGGGGGGGGTCAAGAGTTGGAACAGAGCACAAGGGTCACAGAGTCCAACCCGGTTTTGCAAAGAACTGGAAAACGGTCCCAGGAGAGGGAACGCACCACAGCGAGACTCAGACACGGTGGGGGGAAATCAGTCCATTGGGGGGAGGATGGAAGGGTACAGCTCAGGAATACCCCCCCCCCACACACACACACACTTCCTCACTCCCCCAGCCCCTATTTCTGGCACTCCCTGGGAGGAGTGCCGCAGGAATGCCAAGATCCCCCCCCCCAATTGCCAACCTTGCAAGACTGATTTTCTGAGCATGCCAGCGATGCCCCCGCTGCTACTTTAAAGCCAGGGCTCTCTGCTGGGGAATGAATGCACAGGGCTCCCCCGAGGTTCCTGGGGACTACAAACCTCATCTACCCCAGCCAACAGGGGCGAAGGTTGGGGATTCTGGGAGCTGCGGTCCAAGAGCATCTGGAGAACTGCCACCTCCAACCCCCTGTCCAAAAGGACCTTCGTCCACAAGTGGAGGAGGAGGGAGACCCCTTCAGTGGGAAATGCTGAGAAATGAGGGGGTCTGTGGGCCATGGACCCCCTATGTTTCCATTCTTCCCACTCCCCAGGGCCTTTTCCTGGCTGGATGACTCCCCTTTTAGGGCTCTGGATTTGAACGCTGCATTTCTGGGGCCTGGCTGGATGGCCACTGGGGTCCCCTCTGACCTTACGATTCCACCTGCTGAGCCAAAGCTGAAGAAATGGGGAGCCTGCAGATTCCTGACATGGGGGGGATTATACCTCCCAGAGCCCAGCAGGGCCGCTAGCGATGCCTGGAGGGGGGTGCATGTGGGGAGTCTTCCAGTCCCCCCCAAATGCCTCAAACAATCACCCCAAGATCACCTCCTTTAAGAATGCCAGCCTGCCCCCCAGCCCCTTCCCCCAATTTTCCCCAGGCCCCTTTTTTCTCTGAGACTGCACCACTGTGGTCTCGGGCAACCAGAAGTTTAAAAAGAGAATAACCGGTTTTTATTTTAATTCCACCTGCTGAAGACACAAAATGTTTTGAGGGGGGCAGGTTAGGGAGAAGAGGGTCTGGGGCCGTTTAGGGGGTGCCAGGGAACGCCCAGGCCCACCTCCTATCCTCCCCCTTCCCAGGGAAAACATCCCATGCGGGGAGACAAAGGGGGTCTCTTTTTCACCCCCATGTGGGGCAGCAGTTGCCCCCTCCTCCTTTTCCACATTTCTACCCCACGCACATGGGGAGGGGGCTACTTCTGGAACCGATCCAGCGCTGACCGCAGGCCCGCTAAGGCGTTGGCCCCCTGAAGCGCCTTCCTTCCCTTCTCCGGCCGTGGCGCTCGCGCCTCTCCTGCTGTCGCTTCTTTCTTGACCAGACTCCTCCGGATCACAGCCTGCAAGCGGCGGTGGTGGGGATTTGGGGAGGGGGATTGAAGGGGAAACATTAGGCGGTGGGGCAAGCTGCACCCCCCACCCCAAGAGGAGGAAGAGCCCACTGCAAAGAGGTCAGGTGGGCAGGGGTCGGAGCAGGTGTGGGCCCCCGCAGCGGGTCGGGGGCCCCGGTTCAGCCCTTGGGGCCTCCGGGAGGGTCACACACAGGCCACCAAAAAACACTCAAAAGGAAGCCCCCAAATACAGGAGGAGACGAAATGCTCTCCTGGTTTTGGAAAAAAAAGTCCCATACCAGGAGAAAGGCAGGATGTAAATCGAAATGAAATAAATAACAACATTATTTTATTCTATTTTATTTTTAAAAAATCTTAAAAAAAATCAGTCTTTCAAAAGACATTCTGATTTTTAAAATTAAACTATGTTTAAATATTCTAAAATCTTTAAAATGTAAATTAAAATTTTATTTCTTTCAAAAATTTTATTTATTTATACGTGCAGAAAAAATATTTCTGTCTAGGGAGTAATGATGCGGTCGAAGCTGTTCTCAGCCCAATTTCCAGCCCAAAATCTCAGAAGGACACCAGAGGCACCATCCAGACCAACCTCCCTCTCTTCTCCAGAGCTTTTCAGGGAAATTTTCTCTGGGTATTTTGTTCCATTTTTTTTTTATTGTTCTGTTTTGTGATCTGTTATGTTGTGGGGGTTTTTTTTTTCACCATCCTATCCTTTAATAAATTTTTAAAAGGTTTTGATTGTAAAGGTGTTTTAATTGCTTCTTAAAAGAATTTTTAAAAACGTTTTTACTAATATTTTAGTATGATTTCAATCTTGTTTCAGTACTTGGACTCCAGTCACAGTAGAGGGAAAACAGCAGGACTGATTCCAACAACAACAATTATATTTGTATTATATCTGTACATTATATTTGTAGTGTATAATTATTACAGTTCTTATAATTACCATTATAAGAATAATTATACAAGACAAACATAACAATACAATAATAATTATTCTAATATTATTACTACTATTATTATTAACAGCAATAATTATATTTGCATTATATTTGTCTATCATATTTATATTGTATTATTATTACTGGAATAATTATACAATACAAATATATTTATACAATAATAATTGTTGTAATAATGAACTATCTTGTTCTTGTTGTTGTCGACCTTATTCTTGGAGAGGAGGCAAAACATTTTAAGTTTTAAAAAGTTTCAAGTTCTCTCCTGGATGCCTCCAGAACCAATCATGAACTTGGGGGGAGGGCACCTGTTTTGCCCTGGAAAATTTGGGGTGCACGGAGGGACCGGGGGGAACGTTTAAGGGGGACTGCAGCAGGAAGCCACGATCCAGCATTTGCCCCCCTTTTCCAGTGTTCGCCCACCTCTGCAAGGGAGACCCCCGGCCAAAGGGGAGAAAAGGAGGTCTTGGGGAGGGGGTCCCTGGGCCAGGAGAGGAAGAGGGGAGATTTTGGGGGGACTGCTTACCCGCTGCTCCTCTGCCGCCACCTTCTTTTTTCGTCTGAGGCGGCCGCCGGCTGAGTTGCGCCCCTTCATCCGCCGACGGGGCAAGAACTTCTCTTTGGCGTCAGGATCGTAGCCCTGGATTTGGGGGGGAGAGGTTGAGAACATGCATATTTCCCCACCCAAAAAAAAAAACCCAAAAAACAAGGCCACTGCATTGCAGGATTGCCTCTCCCATCATCCCCAGCCCCATGCAGAGTCGGAGCTGAAAGGGGGGACCCCTGAAGGTCACCCAATCCAATCCCCTACGGCCAATCTGTAGCTCCGGCTGTAACCCCCCTGCGGCTAAGGGAGGGGTCTCCCTGCTCCCAAACGGCCCCCCCATAAAGCTAAGGCACGGGCCATTTCCGCATGAGACTGTTATAGCGCTATGATTCCACCTGCAACATCCTATGGAATCCTGGGGTTTGCCGTTTCGGGAGGGGCCGGATGATGCAAGTGGAATAATAGCACTGTAACAGTCTCGTGTAGAAATCGGAGAACCTTAAGAGCTGGGAGGGATGCCGAGGAATTCATAGCTATGACACTCCTGAGAGGTGGGCCACAGGACACTCCGTTCCACTGCCGAACGGCACGTTCCATCAGGAAAGAGGTTAGCAAAAAAATCGTAAAATCACAGAGCTGGAAGAAACCCCAAAGGGCCCTTTATTCTGACCCCTAACCTCTGACTAAGGTGCATTACTAAAGTATCCCTGAGGGGTGGCAACTCAACCTTAACTTAAAGAGCTCCGAAGATGGAGACCTGATCACGTGCCACTGAGGCAGCAGCGGATTCCACTCTCCTCCTAATGCTTAGATGGAATCTCTTTTCCTGAAGTTTGAAGCCATTGCTCCGGGTCCTAGCCCCGGAGCAGCAGAAAAGAGGCTTGCTCCACCTACTATATGACACCCTTTCAAACATTTAAACGTGGCTATCATGTCTCCTCTTAACCTTTTCTTCTCCAGGCTAAACATCACAATCTCCCTAAGCTGCTCCTCAGAGGACTTCATGGTTTCCAGACCTTAAACCATTTTGGTCGCCCTCCCCCAGACACCCTCCAGCTTGTCCATATCCTTCTTGAAATGAGGTGCCCAGAACTGGACACTGGATCCCTCCAGGTGGGCTTTGACCAAAGCAGAATAGAGTGGTACCATCACCTCCCTTGACCTAGACACTATACTCCTCTTATAGAGCCTAGAATCGCAATGGCCTTTGTAGCTGCCGCATCACACTGCTGGCTCATAGTCCACTAAGACCCTGGGATCCTTTTCACACAGATTGCTTTCAAGCCAGGTGTTACCCATCCTACATTTCCATACTTCATGTTTCCTGCCTAAAAGTGAACTGAAAATGGAGCGAAGTTTTTGTGGTCTTCAGCTTTGGGCCGCTCGGTGGGGCACGTCCTGGTTTGTTGCAGTGTCCCGCAGCCCCCCATCCCCTTCCCTCGAGCTAGGACAGATCCTTCTCGCGCCAAACGCCGCTCACCAGCCTCTCCACGCGCTCTTTGTGCCGCTGCTCCATTGAGATGGTGTCCACCGCGCCCAGCTGCCCGGGGTCCAGGGAGATCAGCTCAAAGGGGACCTGTGGGGAGAAAGGGGGGACAGTGAGGAAGAGGAGGCAGTGGGGCCGACTGGGTGGAACTCATCCTTCCCCTCACTCCTGCAAAAGCAACCAGAGTGGGAAAGTTTGCACCGCCTCCAAGATGGCAGAGTGGACACGGGTTCAAAAAGTGACTACGGATCCCCTGTGCACGATCAGGGGCAAGTTAACCATGATCCAGGGCTTGGGAAAAGTTATACCACTGCCAGAATGCATGCACACACAGAGCCAAAAAAGTAACTTTTTTCCCTGCTGTGACACTCCCACCTCTCCAGTCCTGACCACGAGTTTTATACTGGAGGTGCAACTTCAGAAAAGTTTCTCCCTGGGACCACGACTTCCAGAATACACACATACGGAGCCAAAAAAGTAACTTCCTCCCCCAGCTCTGGTTCTCCTCTTGTCTGCCTGTCCTACTTTGTTGGTTTATAGCTGGGAGAACAGCACAGAAGGGCAGGACGCTGGGCTACAGAGTCCTTCCTTTGGGACCTGATCTTGCACCATTAGCCATTTTACACTTTGGAGTTGGCCCAATAAAGGTATCGCTGCTTGTGCGTTCTGGGAGTTATTTTGAGGGCTGGGCACGACTCTGCCCCACCCAAGAACAATGAAACATGTGTTCAGAATTCGCTCTGAAATGTTTTTATCCAGCCCCAATCCAGCGGCTGGAAAAAAAGGTAAGGCCCAGAAGCACCACCTCGAACCCAGTGCAAGGACAGGACGAGCCCCCTCCAACCAAAAAACACCCCCCTACCCTGAGGCCTCTTCCAAGAGGAGAGACAGGGACCCTGAAACCTATCCACATGCAAAAGAAGCACAGGAAAAGTTACTTTTACAGCTCTACATCGCCAACTTCTCATCCCGAGTATAATGGTCAGATGAGATCCCCACTGCTAGGAGACAGGCAGGATAAAAATAATTCAATAAATAATAAAAATAATATCATCCTCCCTCCTGCACGCAGAGGAGGGATCAGATTTTGTCCTTAAGCCAAAGATCATCCAAGATCTGGGACCTCTTTCAGCCTTTAATTGAATATACAAGATCTAGTCCCGAGATGGCAGCAGGCAAGAGCGTAACGTCCCTAACGATTCGATGATAACAAAGACCAAAAGTGGTCCAACTTGGTTTGGTAAAGAGAAATCCATTCATCAGTTGGTAAGAAAACTGAAAATAAATTTTACCCTGTAAAGCCTAGAAGCATTTATGCAAGCTAAAAGGGGAATGCAAAATTACTCCAGAAGGGGAAAAAACTGCTTTTCAAAATCTAATTTGGTCAGATTTAGCCCAGGCAAGAGAGATTAAAGATTGAGGGAAATTCTGGCATGCCGTCTGTTTTGGCCACAAAGCCCAGCCGAATAGATCTGGCCCCGAACGTACTACGATGTATGTGGTTGAGCCATTATTGCTCCGTCGTTAATATTCTTAATTCCAATAGGCCTCTGCCGTGAGTTAAAACCGCCCACTTAGATCCTTGGCCACCAACTGCGGAAGCCAAAATAACAAGCATATCACCCTCATTCTTGTTGTTGTTGCATGCTTTCAAGTCGCTTCTGATTTATGGAAGCTCTATTATGAGGTTTTCTGCGGCCGAGAGAGTGTGACTTGCCCAAGGTGGGTTTCCATGGCCAAGCAGGGAAATCAAATCCTGGTCTCTCTGCAAGCCTTTTGAGAATGAGAGACCATGAAGGCAAGGTGAAGCTTGCAAATCTCTATTAAAAATGGCGTACGGAATTAGCGGAAGTGGCGGGAAGCCCCCCCCCCCAGCCGCCCTCTTTTACCCTGCAAAGGAACCCACTGCCTCAAAAGCAGAACAGGGTGGCTAGCGTTACGGGTTTGAAAATATCACATACGGCACATTTGAATCCGTGGTGGGTTGAATGCATAGATTGTACTTTTTTTCTGTGTGTTAAATATGGTTTGGAGGGGCTGAGAGATACTCACATTTTTTTCCCGCTTTTGCGGGGGTCCTGTGCTCCCACAAATGTGGAGGGACAACCATATTGACCGTGAGCTTTTGTGGGTCAAGCTATCTAATACCAACAATGCTCATCGTCTTTTGTTCCCTGTCAGGTCACTTTATTCCAACACCCCTTTGCAGGTGACATTGTCTTCATTTGGGATCTCTTACAGAATCTATTCCAACAGGCAGAGGGGTAAAACAAGGTTTCTTCCACTTTAACTTTTTGATTAACAGTATTGTACACCACCTAAACGAGGAAAAAATTTTCCCTGCATCCATCTGTGGGGGGAAAGCCCCCCTCCCACCTCTACAACTTGATTCTCTCGTATCCAAAATGCTTAGGACCAAAAGGGTTCTGTATTTAGACTTTTTTTCCCCAGCTTTTGGAATATAATACCTTTTTGGAACAGCTTTATATCTCGCTTGTTTGCTTCTTGAGTTGTGTGCGAGACACAAGGCTGGAGGGAGAGCGAGGAATGTGAAATGGGGGGGGGATCCCACTGCAATATTCGATGCGAATCCATGCCGCTCACCATTTCGCAAACCTCAACTCTCTCTCACATCTGAGGGAGCACCACAACCGTTGTCTCAAAGGCAAAAGCAGGTGCCTCGCGACAAATGTTTTGGTGTTTGGAGGTTTGCGGATTTCTAGATCAGGGAGACTCTTATTGTGTGTGTGTGTGTTTTCAAGCCACCGGTCGACTTATGGTAACCCCATGAATTTCATAGGATCTTCCCATGCAAAAAAATCCTCGAGGGTGGATCACTATATGCAGATGACACAGTACTCCTCTCTTACACCCAAATTGGACTTGGAAGACTCCCGGCTAATCTGGGGGCATATCATTCAGCCATCAAATTGTCAATCAATCAAACTCCAAGTCTTCAGAGGTGGAATTAAGATGCACAATGAGCGTATTGGGCAAACTGAGATAGAACAGGTGACCTCATATCATTACTCAGGTATATTATTTGCTACTTCTGGCTCACAGCGACTACACATCACAGCCACAAAACTAAGCAGCTCACAACTGCATTTCTTAACTTTTGGTACAATGCTGGAGGCAGGCAGGTGTCCCCAGTTTTGCATTAATTAAATGCATTAAATTTTATTAAGCAGAGACTCCTGCTCTCGTAGGGATCTGAGTTTTCAAGTTGTTGCCGATTTGGATGGCATCCAGAAGAGAATTTTAAGAACTGCTTTGGGAACCGCAAGATACACCCCTGTACAATACTTGTGGCTGGAAATAGGATCACAGCCCTGGCTCGTGACTGAAAGGACGGCAGAAAAAAAAACTGTCCAGCAAAACTACGTTTTCAGGAACAACTACCTCTTCGAAAGGAGAATCTTGGCTTCAAAATACCACATCTGTTCTGCATAACTCTGGCTTCTCAGAAACTTATTTTTTCCCCAGAAGGATAATTTACCAGCACAAAAAGCATTCATATCCAATGACGTTTTTTTTACAAGAGGGCCTTGCACCTCTCAGTTCAATTAAAATCTCCTCATTGTCAAATTGACTTAAACACCCAGAGGGCTACCCGTTTAAAATGGAAAGGTTTTGTCTAAGAAGGGAGCTAACACTGGCCAGGTTTCAATGAATGCCTTCTGCAATTCTGGGAGGCTGATTTAGCAAAGGTCCCTCATCATTCAGCATCACTCTCACTGTGGTCTGGGTGAAGCTGATGACTTCCCCAACTATTTCTTTAGTTTCTCTCCGTCAAAGGGAATTGGAGAAAAATACCTTTTGGGGTTGTTGTCTGTTAAACAAAAAAATCTGCCAAAAAAAAAAAAATAGGATTTTTGTTTTCTAATAAAGATTCTGCTATCACTGGAAGAGTGGAAACTTACATCAAGCCCATGCTACTACTTATAAGGCACTCCCAAAAGTTTAGACTCCTACTTCGTCTATAGCTTCCTTTTGTATATTTTAATTCTTACTGGTAAGCTTAACAGAATTAGAAACAGTGTTGAAACTGTCAGGGATTCCCGGCAGGGAACCCTGGGAGAATGATCAGCCCACTGCAAAGATGCTGCATCGTGCCCCAGCTGTGGGCAATTGCAAGGTTGCATAAGAAACTGGGGTCGTGTGCGGATGGGAGAGGGAGGTGTGCAAACCTCTACCTGATGGGTTGTAGATCTGTATATAACAAAGCAACGTCAGTATGTATTTGTCTGTTGACCAAACTCGGTGCCTGGCGCAAGCTTTTGTCCGTCTGTCCTATGTTATGCATATAACAGAACTTTGCTGCAAGATAAAGTGCCTCCTGTTTTGGAAGAAACTCCTCCTTACTGGGGAGCAAGGCTGCTGCTGTCGGCTCGCTGAACTCTGGCTTTTCCGCCGCGTTTCCGTGGGGCTGAAACTCCTATCATCCCCAACAGTAACATTTCTATTTTATATTTTAGTTTCATTATTTGGTTATCAGCAATTAAGATATGAACTGAACTGAACCTCTGAACCATCCCAAGAAGGAACCGAATCAACTGATAATTAATGTTTCAGCAAATCCCTGGGAACTTCAGAAGAAAGCCCCTCTCCGAGAAAAAGAAAAACCTATGCTGGATTTAAGCAGAAGTTGGGAAAGTTACTTTTACCACGTGACAGTTCCCAAAATCCTTCTGCCCGCCCCAACTCCACCATCGTGATCTTTGGGGCTCACTCTCTCCTGGGGATGATGGGATGCCTCGTAGTTGCACCCCATTATAATCCCCGCCCCCATGAGAAAGCCAACCAGACGGCCTTGCCATTTTGACCAGATCTTTCCCAGCAAGGGAGGGGGCATCCTGGAGACCCTCCCCTCCAGCCCCACCCCAGGTGCGTTACCTTCTCCAGCAGCGCTTTGACTTCCCACTCCTGCCGCTGTTTCTTGCTCCGGAAGGGGTTGTTCTCCAGGGCGTCAAAATTGGGCTCCCCGGCCCCTGAAACACGGAGGGGAAAAGGAGGGACGGAGAGGCTTAGCGGGGGGATCTCATGTCCGCCCCACCCTGCCCAAAAGCGGCCACACAAGGCTATCTTCCCCATATCTTTGAAGCAGCCCCTTCCGGCCCCGGGAGCAAATGAATCCTGCAACAGAAAGGGGGTGTACGGGGCGACCCCTCGGTTCCCCGTACCGCTCGATGACCGCACGAACTATCACGCCCGCTCTGGCTTCGTGCCAGACCAGAATGGGCATCCCAAGCCTTCCAGGCCTCCGAGGCACCGGGGCGATTTTGTGGGCGCACCCTGCCTATAGACATGCGCGCGCACGGCTGCGTGTGCGTTTCTCCAGCTGAGGAGAGGGCAGACAGGAAGCTTCCAGGCACAACAACGCTCCTTTAAAGATGACGTATGCCCCCCACGCCTTCACGTGGCATCGTGGCGCCTTGGACCAGTCTCACTGGTCGCCATGCTGTCTGTGAAGCGTGGGAGTTTCACAAACTGTTTTAATTGTTTTTTCACGAATACCTACAGACCCACCAAACCATACGGAACACACACACAAAAATACAATACGTTTGAACCCACAGTGGGCAGCGTGCCAGCTGGCCGACCGGTGGGCTTCCGGCTACCTCCCTTGCTGCCGTACGGCATTTTTAATAGGGACTTACAAGCCCTGCCTGGGTTCCGCAGTCTCTCTCATAGGGCGGCAGTGGAGGCGGTAGCAAATAATCAGCGAATAATCAAAACTGAGAATGCTAAACCCACGAACGTGGACGGCTGATTATTTCCTATATTTCCCATTTTGGGGCTCCTCGCACCCCTCAACCTTCATGTTCCGTCCCCCACTTCCTAGGAACAATCTCTCCCCCCCCGACTCACCATCTCCCCCTCCCCGCCCAAAGCCCCCTTACCTGGCACGAGGAGACTGACAAACCCCTCTTCGTGCCCGACTCCCAGGACGTCCTCGAAGGGGCAGAAGCGGAGGCCGTGGCCGGGGCGGGGCAGAGCGTGGCACAGGTAGGGCTTGGAAGGGGGGCCGACCAAGACGTCCTTGTACACCTGGGGGGGGTGGAAAAAGAGGGGGGAGATGAAGAGGAGGGGCCGCCGCCTGGGGAGCAGCCGGGCCCCATCAAAGGAGACGGGGTGCCACACTCACCTGGACCACCTCCTGGCAGGCAGCCCCCAGGAGCCCCCGCTGGCTGAAGTCCAGGTGCCCGGCCCCCGTGGGCAGCAGGAGGGAGTGGAGGCGCCGATAGGCCCGCAGGTCGTAGACGTGCAGCTTCCGGTCCACGCCCGACGTCGCCATGTAGCTGAGCCAGAGGGAGGACGCGGAAGGCCACGCGGGTCAGGCCAAACCCCCCTTTCCCTTCCCGCCCGGCCCGCGCCCGCTCCGTTCCGGCCCTTTACTCACGTCCCGGAGGCGTCGACCGCCAAGGCCCTGACGGCCGCCCGGTGGCACAGCATCCGGACCAGCGGCTCCTTGACGTTCGGGCTCCAGAGAGTCACCGTGCCTGCAAAACGGGGGGGAGAAGGGGAGGAGAGGAAGGAAGGGAGGAGAGGAGGGAAGGAGAAGTCCACTTGCCAGGAGAGGAAGCTGCGCAGGAGCTGGTTTAATCTTCCCGAGCCCCCTCGAGTCACGGGTTTTGGGGAAAGGCGAGACATAAAACCAACCACGACAACGAGAGCAGGCAGATCCTTCACAGGGGGACTGGAGCCCTGCCTCACCACTCAAATTCTTGCCTGATTTGGGAAACTCAGCAGGGCCCCGGGGCCCTGGTTTTAGTCTCGGGAAGGAAGATTTCCACGCCCACCGAAGGACTCCTCCTTGAGAGCAGCATGGCAGCTGCTGCCAGCCAGAACTGGTAATATTGGGGTGGATGGACCCCCTGCGTGACCCCACATAAGGGCAGCATCGCAGGCAGAAGGACCCAGGTTCAAGCCCAGCCACATTTCCAGCTCAGGCAGGGAAAGTATCTTGCTAGGAGTTTCGTGGCTGGCAGCCAGAGCTGGGACTATCAGGCCTGTATTGGAGCCCCCGCAGGGCCTAGCTCTGCTTTCTGTGTTCCTGTGCAGTTGGTACCGGGTTCAACACCTGCAGCGGCATCTCAATCCAGCAAAAAGCAGTGGCTGCTGCCCGTCAGAGCTGGGAATATCAGACTGGAGGGAGCCCCCTCCCCTTCTTCCCCTTCCCCTTCCTAAGGGGCCCAATTCTACCAGCACCCTTTCCAATCCACAGACACCCCGCCACCACCACTTCCTGTTGCTCACCATTGCTGTGGCCCAGGTGGACGATGGCGTTGGAGGGGTTCTGGGTCATCACCCCCAGTCGCCCCCCTTTGGTGCAGATCGTGGCCACCTCCTTCCCCACTGAGACGTCCAGGTATTGCAGGAAACCCGTCTCGCTCTGTGGCCGGGGGGAAAAAATGGGAAAACTGAGTGTGGGAAAAGCAACCTTTTTCTGGACTGTATCTCCCAGAATCCCCCAGCCAGCACAGATGGGAGTCGTAGTCCAAAAAAGCCCATTTTCTGCCACTTTGCCTCTTTCCCCAACAATACACTAAAAGTGGCAAAACTGACGATTTAGCCAACGATGCCACAGACCGCAGTTTGTCAAAGTTTTCGAGGCCGAGGCAAGCACGCGTCCTCCCCACCCGTCAGCCCCTGAGGACATGGAGAAGAAGTCGGCCATCTTGTCCTCAGGTGGCCTGACCCTCTGGGAAGGCAACCCCGCCGGCCTCTGGGGCGAACGGAGAAGAGCGACTCCTACGGGGGCTGGCAGGGGGTCAGTTCCGGCTGCCCCCCGTGCCCGCCCGGGGCTCACCGCGGTGGCCAGGAGGAAGTGGTAGGGCAGGAACTCCATCCGCCGGACACCGTGGAGGCGCTTGAGGCTGTGCAGCTCCACCCCCTGGTTGTCGTAAACGTAGACCCACTTGCGCTGCGCCACCGCGAACATCGTCTCCGAGTGGAGCCACCTGCGGTGGGGGGAGAGGGAAGTGGGGAGCGGGGAGGAGGGTTGCCAGTGTTTTTCTACGTATTTAGTCTGTCCCGCTTTAAGTATTCTGTAAGACCAGGGTTCAAATCCCGGCTTGGGCATGGAAACCCACTGGGTGACCTTGGGTATGCTACATACTCTCAGCCTCAGAGAAAAACCCATGACAGGATCACCAAAAGTCAGAAACAACTTGAAGGGACACAACAGCAAGCTGCCTTGCAGGCCAACATTTGGAAAACATATTTGTATCCGTGAATATGATGCTGCACGTACATCTAAACTGTGGAACTGATTGCCACATGATGCCAACTCAGGTGGGATTTAACAGGAAATTGGATGAATCTGTGGGCGACGAACAGCCGCCCCCCGGGTAGCAGTCACCAAAAAAAGCAAGAGAATTGGGGTCTGCGCTTTCCCCATCTCAGGTGGGCTCAATCCCATCACAGGGCCTGGGAATCTGGGGCCACAAAGGCAGCAGCTCCTCCTGGGGGACCCGACCCACTGCCGCCCCCTCACGTTCTGCGAGGAAGAGGAGGGAAAGGGGAAACCCCGCACCCCGCCTGGCGGGGGCAGTTATGGAAGGACGGGATCCATTTCATGACCCCGTTTTCTCCTCTCTTTAACGGCCCCCGGAGCAGCCTGGAAGGGCACGGGGGCCTTATTTGCTTCGACACGCGCAGAGGGTAAGAAGCCAACCACTTCCAGAAGGAGGAAAACGTGGAAAACACAAAACTTCTGACTGCAAGAACCAGGCTGCTGGGTACACAGTTGGTGGCGCGGGGAAGCAGTGCCCCCTCTGGGTTTTTAGGCGGCCCCTTGGATTCCCAGATCCCAAACTGAACCCCCCACACGCATAAATTTGGAATGTCAGAAAAATTGCCCAGTTTTAGCCAAAATGCCAAACCAGCAACAATATTTACACACAGAAAATAACTGGAAATCCAAAGTAATGTCCACTTTTTCCCCCGGCTTATCTGGGGAGGGGGCAGTCAACCGGTGGGAAATGCCCCCCGTACAAAGTCTACAAGGAAGGGACAAGGAAAGGGAGAGAGAAATGTTGGGCTGCCTTGCAGGGTTGTTGTTGCAGAAGTGTACCGCAAATTGCCCCCTTCTGCATGGAAGATCCCACTCACGGCAGGAGGCGGAAAATGCCGTTCACGGCCCCCTTCTGCCCCATGGCTGGGTGAGGCCCACGTGGAAATTTTGGGAGGGGGTAAGGGAACAAGGAGGGACAGAAAAAGGTGCATCTAAATCACACCCACTGGAAGACTGCACCTAAAACATCTCTAATGTGTTAACTTTGCAATTTGTTTTTTCCAGAGATGTACTATTGTGGGGGGGAGGGGCACAGATAATTATCAAAATTAGACATTAATGGGATTTTGCACCATTAGGAGGTTGGTCCCAAAAGGCAACCAGGACGCGTGGGAAGAGGAACGTGAAACGCACGCTAACGCGTGTCTTTTTCACACTCACGTGAGGTCGGCGATAGACTCCATCACGTTGATCTCGCACATCAAGGACTTTGTGTGCCAGTCGAGGGCCGCCACGTGGCCCCGGCGCCCGCCCAGCAGGAGATGCCTGTGGAACAGCAGGAGACTTGAAACGTGGAGGGGAAAAGAGAGCCGCCCGCCCCCCAGATTCCTCCAAACTCACTCCCACCAGCGTCCCCCCGCGGTCCCGGATCGCCCTGAGGCTTTTTTCTCCGTGCCGTCCCCTTCACAGGCGCCCCGGTGGGGATTTGGGAGGCAGGGCCTTCTCCGTGGCTGCCCCTAAACCTGAGAAATCCCTCCCCAGGGGGGACAGAATGGCCCCTCTCTCTTGCTGTCCTTCTCTTGGCAGGTGAAGACTTTTTCTTTTCACTCCAAGACTTTTGAGAATGAAGAGTTTTTAAATGGAAACTGCCGTTTTTAAATGGAAACTGCCTTTACTCGCAATCTTGGAGAAAAGACGGGGTATACATTTATTTATTTAACAGTCCCTCCTTATCCGCCATTTCAGTTTCTGCAATCACCCATGGTTCCAAAATATTAGATGGAAAATTCCAGAAACAAATAATTCATAAGTTTTAAATTGCATGCCGTTCTGAGCAGTGTGTTGAAATCTCGCGCTCTGTCCCATCTGGACGGCTATTATCCGTCCATCCAAAACATCCACACTGTATAGGCCATCTGCCCATTAGTGACTTAGTAGTACATTAATTAATAATAAATAAATAAATAATACATTAATACAACCTGCACTTTCAGTCATCCATTCGGGGTCTTGTAACATATCCCTCACAGATAACAAGGGACTAATGTACTTATTCATCTATTTTAATTGATTTTTTAAAAAAATTTATACCCCTGGCAAGGAACTGAAGTGGCTTACCCCTCCGACCCAAAGAAGCAAAGTCCCACTACAGTCATATTAACAGAAATTAAAAAACAATGTAAGTGTTCCATTTAAAAATGACATAGTTAAAACAGTTGCAACTTCCACTAATGAATAGTTTACTTCTGCCTATTTCTGACAAACTGCATATTTCCACTGCCTTGGTGTATTTTCACAAGCTAGATAGTTGATGGGCTATTTATAATATTTCTAAACACAAGCCAGGGGCAATACCTGTTCTTTCTCTCCGTCTCACTATGTTATGGCAACACTGGGCCATGTAGAGAATATCTTAATTAAGGACAGTCTATTATGTTGACACACACTGTGTACAGTCTTAGCAGCCAAGCTGCTAATATACTGCCAATGTCACATGAATAGAACGATATGAAGTCACATTTTTTGCTGGGTCCCACTGTGGGAGAAAGGCAGCATACAAATATAACAAATAAATAAAAATAAATAAATAGATTTCTTTGTTCATTGTGCATGCAAATTGTCTGTAAGATTGTGACTTATTGCAGTTTGTCTCGTAATATTCCTTGTTCAATACCTCATTTATATTTCTGCTCTGGTTGACAGGAAGCACCACCTTAATCACTAGCAACACATACTCACTGTAATATCGTTGATACAGTGGCACTGCTGTACAAAGTAGATAAGCAAAAGGAAAGATAAGCAAAAGGAAAGATAAGCAAAAATCTATAATAAGTATTCAGACATTTTGCTAGCTATGTGTTCAATTATTCCATTAGTCTACCTGATTGCTAATTACAATTTTTAGTGTACAAGTTTGGGGATATTTCTGTTACTTCTTGCAACAGGGAAGGTCCTGTCTGATGGGAACACGCCTGTGATGGTAACGGGACCGAGAAAAAGCCCGAGAGAATAAAGTTAACAATAAGGAAAATTAATTTTGGAGGGCCCCCAGATTCCGGGAGCTGTCGCCCCTAAAGTGGCACCTTTTCCCGTGCCCTGCCTCGCATTACACTCCCGCGAGGGGCCAGGTCCACGAGCCCGCCGCGGCTCACCTGCCGTTCCGCGTGTAGCTGACCCGGTAAGGCCCGAACCGGTCCAGCCTCAGTTCGAAATGCTGTTTTTCGGAGAGAAGCAGAAGAGGGGAAAGCAAAGCTCAGACGAGGCACGGAGTTTGCAACGGGAAGCCCCCCGCCCCCGCCGCCACGAATAATCCCACCCTCCTACCTTGGCGCCGGCGGCCAAGTCGACGGCCTGGGCGATGTCCGCCTGGGCGATGGTGCAGGTGTCTTCGCCCTCGTCGCCTTCCAAAAATCTGGGGGAAGGAAATCGGGAAACAGAAAAAGGGATGAAGTTCCATTCACACAACCCAGTGCATTTACTACGGATCTGTGGCTTCCTTTTGGACTACAAGTCTCACCATCCTCTTTTAGCCACCTTAATGTTTTTGAAAATACTATTTCTCCATAAGGTTTGGTTTTTGGGGGGACAGGACTACAATTCCCACAATTCCCCTCTAGCCATACAGGAAGGCTGGCTAGAGGAGGATTTGGGGAACTGCAGTCCTGCCCCCAAAAAGGAAGAAATAGGCCAATTAGAGGGAGATTGTGGGAGCTGCAGTCCCGAAACAGCAACCTTTGCTTTAAAATTCTCCAACCTTATGCTTCTAAACATGGTTAACAGTTTACTTCTATTTTAATGTCAGCTTCTCGTATGCTTTTAACTATGTTTTAATCATTTTGATTTCAGTCTGAAACAAGTGAGGCATAAATACTATAAACAATAGTAGTATTTAAATATAATAATATATAATTAATAATACATACATTTTATTTATATATAAAATAGTGATAATCATTCTGTCATAATTAATATTTTAAGAAATAAATGTTAGCATTTATTATGATATGACACAACATATTATAATTAAATCAGCATTTTATATCTTTCCCTATATTCAAAGATGTTTTTATATCATTTTAAATTAGTGGTGGTTTAATAGGATAGTTTAAAAAAAAAAGCTATCACTGTTTACGTCCAAAATTTCCTCCAATCCGGGGCTCAAGCCAGCTAATTGGAACATTTAAAAAAAAAACTTTTTCACATTCTTTAAAAAATGTATTTCACTCTAATCTACACCATGAGCCACCTCAAGTCTCAAGTTGAGAGAAAGGCTGGATAGAAATTAAATCAACCTTAAAAATCAATTTAAAAAACAAACAACAGCTGCACATTTCAAGGCAGCTTCTATACAATCAAGTCCAAGAACAAGTTGAACTCCACCTATTTCGAGGAAACAAAAGTTAAACACTGACATGTCTGTTTTCAAATGGTCACGCTTTTAACCACTTCTAATTTTACTGTTAGCTTAAGCATGTTTCCAATTTTTTGCACGGCATGAATTTTAAAGCTGTACAGGTTTGCAGCTTTCTTGCCCCCAGGGCAGGAAAAAGGTGAACTCAACAAATAGATAAATAAATTCTAACTTTCGTAAGTCTCCTTGAGTGCCCAACTGGGAAACATGTGGGATAAAAATTGATGTTTATAAATAAATAATACATATTTTCACTGCAAAACACTTTTTCCAAGGATAGGCCAACAAGCCCAATTCCCCCATCCACTGCTCTCGGCTACAAATAAATGAAGCATATCTGTTTATAATTAATATAAACAACAAAAACAAGAACGGTGGTCCCAGTGGCTGAAAGAGACAACAAAAGATTGGAATGAAATTGCTGCAGACGAGGGTCAAAGGGCCCAGCTGCAAAAAGTGAAACTCCTTGGAAGGAGAGAGGATATTGTGGGCCTCCGTGAGCTCTTCTCCAACCAGCATCTGATTTATAGAAGCGCCAGCTCTCCAGTCCGTGACCCCTGGGAGACTGGGAAACCAAAGATAATAATGCTAATAACTACTATAACTAGACCAGGCCCAAGCATCTCACAATCACTTCCTAATTCCTTCTGGGAAAGAACCCAAATTGCCAAAGTTCCAGCCAGTAATAGCCGGCTAGACTCTTAAACTGTGATATGCAAAATTCTACATTTAGGCCACAAAAACCAAATACACAGGTGTAGGCTGGGGGATACTTGGTTCAGCAGTACTACACGCAAAAAGGACCTTGGGGTGATTGTTGATCCTAAGTGGAATGTGAGCCAGCAGGGTGATGCTGCAGCAAAGAAGGCAAATGCTATTCTGTGGTTGATGCTGTGTGCCTTCAAGCTGTTTCTGACTCATGGCAAAAATATCATGGGATTTTCTGGGGCTGAGAGTGTGTAACGTGCCCAAGATCACCCAGGGGGCATCCACAGCTAAGCAGGAAACTGAACCCCGGTCTCCAACTTTGTAGTCCGATGCTCAAACCACTACACTGGCTCTTCAATGCTATTTTAGACTGCACTAATGGAAGCGTAGTTCCCAAGTCAAGGGAAGTACTAGTTCCCCCTGTATTCTGTGCCGGTTCGGCATTGTCTGGAGTCCTGTGTTCAGTTCCGGCCCCTTATTTTAAGCAGGATAGGGACAAATTGGAGCCGGTCCAGAGAAGGGCAACAAGGACGATAAGGGGGACGGAGAACAAAAGAGAGGAGGAAAGGTTAAGGGATGTGGGCATGTTCAGGTTCCCTTTTCCTGGTTCCTTATCTGCACAAAATGTCAAAACACACAGCCAAGAGATCCAGGAGCCTCTTCCACACTGCACAGCTAAACCGCTTTGATGCCACTCTAGCTGCCTGGGCTGCACTTTTTGGAACCCTGGGATTTGTAGTTTTCTGAGGTGTTCTTTATTCTCTTTTGGGGAGCACTAATGAAGCTAAAAGGGGCTTGGGATTATTGTTGATTAGTAAGTTGAACATGAGCCGGCACTGTAATGCTGCATCAAAGAAGCCCAATGCTATTTTAGCCTGCATTAATAGCAGCACAGTTTCCAAGTGAAAAGGGAAGTCATAGTCTCCCTATATAGGGCAGGGTCTCACCTGGAGTCCTGTGTTTAGTTCTCAGTGACTCATTTTAAGAAGGATGCAGACAAGTTGGAGCAGGTCCAGACAAGGGCAACAAGGATGACAAGAGGAATGGAGAACAAAACCTATGAGGGGAGGCTGAAGGAGCTCAGAAGAGTGAGGGGGGCAAGACGGCCCTCTTTAAATACCCCCAGGGGCTGCCCCGGGGGGGGCAGGCCAGTTCTCCGCTGCCCAAGGGGAGAGAGGTGCAGGCCTCACGGCTTGACATCACAGGAAGGCAGATTTCGGCTGAACATTAGGAGGAACTTCTTGCTAGCGAGAGTAGGTGGGCAAACGGAACCAACGGCCTGGAGGGGGTCTCCGCCTTTGCATGTCTTCAAAAAAGGGTGGGCAACCGCTTGCTCCGGGACGCTCTGCTGGGAGATCCGGCACTGAGCCGGGGGGGCTGGACTCTACGATCCCTGGGGGGCCCTTCCGGCTTCACAGTTCTTGCATTCTCTAAATAATATACCCACGCCATGTTATGCAACCCGCCCTCACGGAGGCCTAGACCCTTGGACATAACCCAAAGGACGCGTGGACCGAAAGTGCCGCTGATTAACACCCAAACGATGACGCCAACCGGTCCCGCGCGCTTCCTTTGTTCCCAGTCCTCGTGGTTGCCCTGAGCTGCCCCCACCGCAGCAAGAACGGAGAGCCTGCCGGACGGCACACGACGCCGCTGGCAGCTCCCGAAAGGGCCCTGCCGGAAAAGAGCACCTTGGGAGCACGCAGAGGGCACTCGGCCGGCGCTGTCTCGGGGCGGAGCGGAGCACCAGCCAGCTTATCTGATCGGCCCAGGGCCTCACAAGGCACCTTTGTCTCCAGACGCCGCTCGGCAGCGCCCGCTGCTTGCCAACCCGCCCCGCTGCCAAGGCAGCCCGGGAGAGGCCAGAGCGCCTCCCTTCCTCACGAGGGGGACGGCCTGCCGCACAGGCCTTTGCAAAGACAAAGAATTCTGCACAAAAGAAATTTATCTGGCTTTTGTTTCTGGGGGAGGGACGGAGCGCGGCTGAGAGGTCAAAGGAAGTAATTTAGCTGTTTAACCTGGAAAAGAAAATCCCACGAGGGGTAATGACAAGCCATTTCCAAAATACGGAAGGGCTGATGTCAACGGGAAGGTGAAGCGAGCTTGGTTTTTGCTGCTCTAGAAAGTATACCTGGGAATCAGGGTGCTTTCAGTGCTGGACTTTGGGAGACCAGCGCCAAAACTAATAAACTTTGAGCTGGGCCAAAGCGAACTATGTGAATTTCAAGAGGGAGAAGTATAAGCTACTATACTTTGGCAGAAGAAAAGCGAAAGGGTGACACCTGGCTTGACGGTAGTCTCTATGAAAGGGATACGGGAGGTTTGGTTGACCACTGCCTGAACGTGAGCCAAGAGTGTGATCCAGCAGCTAAAAAGGCCAATGCGATTCTAGCCTGCATCAACAGAGATGTCTCCCAACTCCAGGAGTCTATAAGTGCTGTACTAGGACTCTGGGAGACCAGCCATGAAAACCCACTGGAGGAGCCTTGCGCAAGTCACACTTTCTCAGCCTCAGGAGAAAGCAAACCTCCTTTGAATAAATCTTGCTGAGAAAATCCTGCCCAAAGTAGGAGCCCGCCCAACCTCAACAACAAAGGAAGCGAGACCGAAACCCATAGATAGTAAAGGAAAAATTTTCTAAGACTAACAGATGCTGCTTTTCATTGTTTTAACGTATATTTTAAATTGGTGTGGGACAGTTTAATTCCACCCCAGTGCTGATCTTGGGAAAAGTTTTTAACAACATTATAGGAGGTTTTTTTGTTTTGTTTTGGAATTCCAACTTCTGGGGAGAAAAGCAGGATATAAATAGAGTTCATATTAACACAGCGTCCTAATCTGGAAATCCAAAACCTGCAAACCTCCAGAAACCGAAGGCTTTTGCCGCCAGCCAGGCGCTTCCGCCTTTCAGGGGGCGGTTGCGCCCTCCCGCTCATCCACCCCTCAGGCGCGCGCGTCTCTCTGCCGCCTCGCGCAACGCAAGCAGCGCACGGACGAGGTGCGGGGACGGAGAGAGAAACCCGGGGGTCCGTGAAACGGAGGGGTAGTGCTCGGCACGAATCCACGCCCCCCGCCGTCTCAGAAACCCCCTCCTCCCTCTCTCTCGTTCCTTTGTCTCGTGGACGGGACACGAGGCTGGAGAGAGACCCGAGGACCCGAGAGAGCGAGGACGCAAGGGACGCGGCGCCTGCACTCGGGAAAGAAAGGAAATACGGTGCCGCAGAGGAGACCTCCGTGGGGCTCCCCGGCCTCCCGTTTCTGCCTCCAAGCTCCCCGGAGATCTCCCGTGCAGGACTACGTTTTACGTACGTGGAAATACAGGCATTCCAAAACTCGAAATACGGAACGCTTCCGGTCCCAAACGTTTCGGATAAGGGATACGCGACCTGCACTTAGAGACCTTAACCACGATCCCTTACCCCGGCTCCTCGAGGAGAAGGAGCTCCATCCGGGCCGCCTGCTTGGCCGCCGACTCGGCCTTTTCCTCCTGGGAGGCCAGCCGGTGCTTCAGCTGCCGGTTCAAGACCGGCCCCTGCGGGAGACAAGAAGAGGGGCAGGAAGCAGAATCCTGCAGTTGGAAGAGACCCCCAAGGGACGCCCAGTCCGGCCCCCTTCTGCCAGGCAGGAAGGCACGCCGTCCAAGCGCCCCCCTGGCCGGGCGGGCGGCCAGCCGGCCGGCCCCTGCTTAAAAAACCAGCCCCCTGGGGCAGCCGAGGGGGCAGCCCCGGGGCCGGGGAGGGGGCTTCCCGGGGGGGGGCCGAGGAATCTCACCAGCTTCTGATTCTTCCCCCGCTGGAACTTTTCCACCCGTTCACGAGGGATGGCGGCTGATCCGGCGAAGGGATCCACCTTCTGCCACGGAAAAGGAAGGAATATTTAATCTCTCAAATACTTCCACCATCGCTGACAGGACACAAGTTTCAAAATAATTTTTGTTAAGGAGTTTTTCAAGACAGAATAAAAACCACAGATATTTTAAATAATTTTTTAAAAAAAAATTAAAGAGAAAGAAAGGGAGAAAGAAAGAAAAAGAAGAAGCAAGAAATATAAGATACAAAAAGAAATACAGCGAGCCCTGCATTTTCATGAGAGTTAGGGGGTTACAAAAACGGAAAAAAACATGAACAAAAAGTAAAAATCACAAACGCTATTTCTTTTTTTAATCAGAGAACGCCACTCTTGGAATCCCTGCGTCCTCCAGGGAGACTCTATGGTCTACTTTCACTGGAAATGGATCGGAGAATTGCCCTGGAGGAGCTGGAGATTCCCAGAGAAAACATATTTTTCCGTGGTGGGGCAAATACAGTAAGATTTAAAATAAATAAGTAAAATAAAATAACCCGGCAATAATCAACTCCATGAGTGCTGAACTCACAAAAGCGGAGGGCCCACTGCATAGACAAAAGGAAAAGTGGTTCCCAAACTTTCTTTTCAGCAGCCACACGGACATATAACATCTTCAGATAACTAAATCATACCAATTATCAAACCCGAAAGACGGCTGTGCTATGATCCCTCTTGAACGAGCCACGGCTACGTCCTGCAGAATTCTGGGGTACGTGGCCTGGGGAGGCACTAGAGCTCTCCAACAGAGAATTCTAAGTACCCATCTTCCTGAAATCCCAGTATTCTATAGGATAATGGAGCCACGCAAGTCAATGGAGAACCTTGTACTATGAAGATAGGAAGAGCGTGGCGTCGTGAACCATGACCTTGGAGGCCAGGGTTCGATTCCCTGCTCGGCCATGGAAACCCACTGGGTGGCCTTGGGTGTGTCACACACTCTCAGCCTCAGAAAACCCCGTAACAGGTTCACCTTGGTGTTGTCATGAAACCAAAACGACTCAAAGGGGTCCGACAACAAGCACGACGGGGCTACACGCTGCAGAAATGGCTGGAGTGCTCCACTAGACCTCTAGGAGACCTGGGTTCGAATCTCTGCTCCGCCATGGACGCTCACACTCTCTCAGCCTTAGAGGGAGTCCATGCTGGCAAACTTCCTCGGAATAATAAATCTTGCTGGAAAACCCCATGACAGGTTTGCCTTGAGACTTGTAAGTCAGAAATGAGTTAAAGGCACATGAGAATAACAATAAGATCGCTGGACAGTACCCAAGGAAATCAATTTTTTAAAAAATGTTAGACAAATATCCAAAGACAACAAAAGGCCCGCCATGCCCCTTGCTTACCCCAGAGATCCTGGTCTTGCTCCGGAGGTTCCCCTTCGGCTTCCTCCTCCGGGGGCTCCCATCCCGCCGGGGCTTCTTGGTCTCCAGAGTGCCGGCCGGCTTTGCCTCCCCCGGGCCCGGCTCTGCCTCCCAGTACCGGCGGAGGGGCTTCTTCGAGGGAAGGGAGGAAAACGGTCAGGAGAAGCAGGGAAAACAGCCTCACCCCAAAAACCCTTGAACCCACCCTCTCCTGGCTGCTGTTAAGGAGAGATGCTGAGGCACAGTGGGCCTGAGACACCAGGCACATGGGTTCTAGAGTCCTTGCCAGCATCATGGCCAGACATTAGTGTCCGCCTAGTGCTACACAAGAAGTTCGTTTGTTGCTTCATGGGCTCTGCTAGACAGCTGGTGCTTTGGCCTGTCAATTTAAGGATGGGGAACGACTCGGGAGTAAAGGGACTGGAAACCACAAAGCTCGCTGAGGGAGCTGGAGAGGTTTAGCCCGGAGAAGAGAAGGCTGAGAGGGGACACGATAGCCACGTTTAAATATTTGAAGGCACGGAGGACGGAGCAAGCCTGTTTTCTGCGGCTCCAGAGACTAGGACACGGCACAATGGCTTGTCAGGTGGGTCAGCTTCTAAAACCAAGCCTTTGCTGCTGACTTTTAAATTCTTTCTCTCCCTCAGGGCTGCATTTGGTGAGGACACACACAGCGGGGGGTGGAGGGAACAGGGCCTTCCGAGGGGCTGTGATCCCCCCCCACCGGAGACCCCCCTCTCTCTGCTCTCTTTCTTTTATTCAGGCAGGCCTTTGGCTTCTGGGCTACACCGGCAGAAAGGTCTTTTAAGAGGGCATACAAATGCTTCCATCTTTTATTCCCATTTGTTTTCCATATTTTGAAGCAGTTCTAATTTTGTCTTTTTTTTAAGAGAATTGTTCATTTAGCGGTCTTCCAAAAAGACTCCTGCATCAAATTGCCTTTACCTGCTGTAACTTGCTTTTGCTCCAGAGAAAGCTGGGATATCAGTTAAATATAGAAAATAAATACACACACACGCACGCACGCACGCACGCACTGTATAGAGTTAAATATAGAAATAATTTCTAAAGCAGTAATTGCAATTACCTTTGTTTACTAAATTAAAATTTACTGAATTAAAATGCCTTCTTCTGCTGTGACCAAACTCCCCTCCCTCCCTTTCCACAGCTTGAAAAAGTTACTTTTTTGACCATCCTTTCCAAAAATCCCCCAGCCAGCATAAATGTCCCCCCCCCCCGCATCAAACAGGAACGGTAACTTTTTAGCCAGTAACTTCCAGAATCCACACACACACGTTAGACTGGAACAATTACTTTTTTGGACTACAATTCCCAGAATCCCCCAGCCAGTATTACCCCAAATAGCTATTTGGAAACGTTACTTTTGGAGGACAACTGCACGGAGGGTGTGGGGGTGCTGGGATCTGTAGTCCGTGCAGGATCTCTCCTCCAGAAAAGTAGCTTTTCTCTGCTCTGAGAGCCAGCATCTCACCTTCTTCTTCTTCTGCGCAGGGGCTGGTGGGGGTGACGCTGCCCTGGGGGCGACCTCCTCGGCCCCCAGGGCGACCTTCATGGCTGCCTTCCTCGCCCAGTCGCCCCCAAACCCAAGGAGACCCCAGCCCCCTCGTCCTCTCCCTCCCACCCACGTGGAGCCACGCTCAAATGCAAGGCTTCCGGGTGCCTCTTCCTCCCTGCCCAATCGCAGCGCAGGGCCCGCCTCCCTCTCCGCCAATCGGAAGTGGAGGCGGCAGAGGGCAAAGTGGCTGCGGGGCCGCCATGTTGGCTGAGGGCAGCCGCCATTTTCCCCTCCCGGCCCCGTCCGTTTCCCAAGCGGGCGGAGAAAGGGTGGCGGCCATTTTGAGTGAGGGCAGTGGCTGGCGTTCTTCGTTAGCGCGGTGGGACGGGAGGAAATTAAGCTCGAATTCATGTGATTTTCCTTTTTACTCCCATCCTGTTTTCCCCCCACGGAGCTTAACAACGCAGCCCTCCGTGGCCTTTCCGTGTCCCCTTTGCCACCAAAACAACAACCCTGCGAGGTGGGCCAGCTGAGCAATCGCGAGGTTCACGGTTTCCCAGTTGGATTTGAAACCAGGTCTCCTTTGTCCTGGCCTGGAAAACTGACCAGCTACATTTTTAATATTTAAATTTAAGTTTAAAAATTTAAAATTAAAAATGAGTTAATGACTGCACAGTACAGTGGTTAGAGCATTAGACCACCGGGACGAGGGAGGCGGGGTTTTAAATCCCCGTCCTGCCATGAAAGCTCTTTGGGGGGGCCATTTTTCGGGCACCCTGGCCTACCTCGCAGGGCTCTTGGTGCGGAGATAAAATGGGAGCAGAGGAACCAGACTCGGTGCCCGTGAAGAAAGGTAGCACTGGGGTAGTATTCCACCACTGCCAGAGGGGCATTGCTTGGAAAAGTTACTTTTTTGGCCAGCAACTCCCAGCCCTGCAACAAAAAAAGTTACTCCCCAGTCCTAATCCTAGCCCTGGCTTGTCCTGGCTTCAGGCCCCGCTGCCCTTTCTCAGAATGGCCCTGAAACTTTCACCCAGCCCTCCGAGCAGTTTTGATCTACTGGTTCAATTTACTCTCAAGTAAAAGTCTAGGTTGTACCTGTTGAATACCTGCCTGCCAGACTGTCGCTGACTGTGCTCTTTATAATAATTTTGAGAATGCCTAAGGCAGTGATTTCTAATTTATTTTTATTTTTTTTGCAATATTTGTGCAATATTTCTACTTATTATTATTTCTAATTTTGCAATATTTCTAATTTATTCATTTTGCAGTATTGCCTAGTCATCATATATCTAATCCAGTCCGTGGGCTGCTGACCAAGGACTCTGCCCCAAGCAGTATCCAATCTCTCTGTCTGTCCATGAATATATCCTCCTTATACCGCTATGAGAACATTTTGAACCGCCACAGTTCCATCCTAGAGAGTCTTCGGATTTGCAGTTTAGCGAGGATATATTTAGAATCCTCAGCCAGAGAGCTCTAGTATCTCAGCAAACTACAAATCCCAGGATTCCATAAGATGCAGCCATGGCGGTTAAAATGGAATAATAGTGCTGTAATCGTGTAGTGTGGAAGGGCTCTAAGTCACTGCATAGGCTCGAACGTTTCGCAGGTCAAATCCGGGACATGGATGTAGTTTTTACCTTAAGTGCCACCGGGGGCCCCCAGTTGCAATCTGTTTATCCAACCTTGCAGAGCTAAGGAAGTTACTTTTGGAAATTATTACAGTTACAGTTACGATGACAGTCAATGTAATTTGTATCAGCTACACATTTTACAAAATAAACTCTTCACTTTCCCATTTCCCCCAAAAGAAGTAAAAACTGTTACTTTATAAATAACTTCTTTAAAGAGACAGAACTGCAAAGTGGGCACCACAGACTCTCTTCCTTTTAATTCTCTCTCTTTTGGGACAGTTTTAAGAGTAACTGTTTACTTCCCAATTTCCTCTCAATTAGTTACTTTCACAAACACACATACACACTTTAATGCCGCCAGCCAGAGGCCTCTGGCTGGTACAAAACTCAATTCCCACCCCATTTTTTGTCTCAGTATCCAAAAGCCAGCACCAGAACTGTGTGATCTTCCTCCTCCGCCACATGAGAAGGCCAAGGTCCCATAATTTTAAAAGTGTATTACAGTGTAAATGCCAGGGGAGTTGTAACTAGCTATTCCAAGGCCCCATAGGCCAATTTCCTTTTTAATTTTCTGCCTTTTGGGACATTTTAAAAAGTCACTCTTTACTTCCCAGTTTCCTCCCAATTAGTCAGGGTCAGACTTGAACACACAGAACATTTTAGCAAAGGTAAGAAAACCCTGTATACGTGGACATCACCTGATGGCCAATTCAGAAATCAAATAGACAAGATAATTAGAGGCAGAAGGTGGATAATGTGGCACAAACCATCAACTGCTAATAATTTTTAGAATACATCTGGAAAACAAACCCAACAAAAAAATGGGCCACAGGAAAAGCTAAATATACATTCCAATTCCCGAGAAAGGAGACACCAGGGTTTGCCCTTGCATTAATTTCCCATGCAAGCAAATTCATGTTTGAAATTCTACAACAAAGACGTCTATCCTATATGGAGTGAGAAATGCCCAGCATCCAAGCTGGGTTCAGGAAAGGAAGAGGCACTAGGGATCATATTGCAAACATACTTTCGATAATGGAGCACAACAAAGAATTTTAGCAGAAAGCCAGCCTATGCTTTATATATACATATATACAGAGAGAGAGGGAGAGAGGGAGAGAGGGAGAGGGAGTATAATTTTTATTGAAAGTTGGTCTGGAAAATAAACCCCCTATACATTTCAGCCTGTGCTTTATAGCTTACAGCAAACCCTTCAATTGTGCAGATCATGAAAAACTATGGATCGCTCTTAGAAATTACACACCACAAGTTATTGTCCTGATACGTAAAAATAATGTAACAATTAAGCCCAGTGTAACCAGATTTTTCTTTGGAAGGGGGAATTTACAAGCAAAACCAAACCTTTCCCCGCATGATTTATTCCACGTAGAGGCAGCCCTGACTTTTTCTCTCTTGCAGTTGGAAGACAGCTTTGGGGTTTGAGCTCAGGTAAAACCCTCCAGTAGCCCCCACCCAAATTTAGGGCACCCCCAGGAACGTGGATTTTCAAACTGGACAGTCCTTTCCTTGCACTTAGGTGTAGCACAGCCCCATCCAGGATTATCTTCCTCAATGAGGTCTAGCAGCCTTTTTTGGTGAGGATTTTCCCCAAATCTTGTGTGACTCCCTGGGAGGAGGAGGTACAACTGGGCTGGTTGTAAGCGCCTTGCGGGCAGAGCCCTGAGGGTTGGTGGTGTTCTGCGCAGCCCCCCGATATGCCAGGTAATAAAAGAAACTTTAAAGAGAAAAAATACTTTTTTATCCCTGTGGGTTGAGGGGGCAGCTGGGGGGACTTTTTTGATTGAAGAGAAACCGAATGTCGAAATATTTTGTCCTGGTCTCCCCTATTGCTCTGCATGTGGATCAAACACTGGAGCCATTTCTGCACAAGACGGTTATGGCGCTATGATTCCACTTTCAACATCCTATGGAATCCTGGGGTTTGCAGTTTCGGGAGGGGCCGTCCGGCCCCTCCCGAAACTGCAAACCCCAGGATTCCATAGGATGTTGAAAGTGGAATCATAGCGCTATAGCCGTCTAGTGTGGAAATGGCCTATGTAACAGCAGAAACCCACTGGACAAGGCACGCTCTCTCAGCCTCGGAGGAAGGCAAAGGCAAACCCACCTCTGAACAAACCTCGGTGAGAAAGCCCTGTGACAGGTCACAGGTTGCCATAAAGTCAGAAATGACTTAAAGGCACACAAGCACAACAGGTTAGATTACCGGCAAAAATTGGGAAAACGGGAGAGCTTTTATTAGAGCGCGTGGGAGACGGCGTTTACGGAAAAACTTACGGACAGCATCAGAGAGTCAAAAGGACACACGAGGCGAGCTCAGCATCGTTTACTGAGAAACGGTTTCTCTTTATTGAAGGTGTTAACGGCAACCCACAACAAATTAGACCCCCCGGCACATCACTCGGGGCCGCGGAGAGATTTACTGCAAAATCGTCCGTCCGTGGATTGACTAATGAGGCCTCGGCCACCTGCCTGTTTGACACCTTTTTTTTAAAATCACATCCGTGCATTTTTGATCCGTTAATTAGCTGATGAATTTTAATGTTGGTTGTTGGTGATAGCTGATCAATGAGGAATTTAAAAATTGGTAATTTGTACTTCTGATCAACCTTTCAAAAAACAAACCAGGTGGAAAAACAGTAGCGTGGCGGCTGCCCATCCAGGATGTGCTTCTGGATCTTAATCTTCATTCCAGGACACAAAAAAGAAAACACTTCGGAGGTTTTCTCTTTCCTGGGAAACATTACAAATGGCTGCAGGTAGTTTTTTTTTTTTTAAATTAAAAACGATTTCTTTCATTTGGTGACTCTTTAAACCAATACAAAATGTATTTCAAAACAAATATATTTTGCACAACTTTTTGGTTAAATTATATTTTCTGCAAACCCACCCTCCCTATGCACATTTTAATTTTTTTATTTACATGCCTCGGCTGAAACAATAAAGGCAAGGAGAAGTGAATGCAGGGCTTTGCAAAACTGAAAAAAAAACTGAAATACTTCACATATTTCCCCTCGTGGGACTATCAGCAGAGACATTGTTGTCTTCTCACATATGAGAAGATTTGCAAATCCGCTTTAAATACAAACACACACATATTGCGTGGCATCACCAGGGTGGGGCTAGATGTCCTTCATGGATCCCCCCGCCCTCAATTCTACAACCCTGAGCAACCCTTTTCAAAGCAAGAGCAAAGCAACTTCGCCAAGGAACAAGGAAAAGTTTTCACACAATAAAGGAAACGAGGAGGTGGGAAGAAAACTAATATCTACATCTCAACTCAGACCCACAGACGCAAACGCATGAGGATTTTCCTCACTGTAGTCACAGAAAATGAAATCAAGCCCCCTCCCGAAACCCACCCACCCACGCAGCAAGGGATCAGGGCCTTTCGCCATCCAGAGGTCACTGGGGGGGGAGCAGAGGTTGCCCCCCAATGGGAATCTTCCGCTGGCCGTCCAACCGTTGCCCCCTTTCTGCCCAATGAGGGGGTCCCCGTCTGCCCGGTTCACTCCACTTTCTGCAGAAGGAAAGGAAAGGGAGGTGGGGAGGTTGAGTAAATGCTCAAGTCTTGTTGCAAAGCCTCTCAGAGGGGCTTGCAAAGCTTAAGGTTGCTGCAACTCACAAAGCCCTGACGTTTGCTGAGCCGGCGCAGCTTCCTCCCTTCCCCCTTTTCCGTGACATCATCAGGGCCCACCTTTCATGACATCATCACTGGGGGCCATCCCTAGACCCCAGAATGCAAACAGAAGCGAGGCACAACTGGATTGATGTGCCTCGGTTCCAACCCGCATCGGTGAGCCTGCCGGATCCCCTGCGTAATAACGTAAGGGCATCCCTCTACTGGGTGCGGATGCTATGGAACCGCCCGATTTAATTCCTGGAAACCTGAGTCCCTCTACGAGGACACAAATCTGCAACAGCATCTGGGCCATCATCCTCATCCTCACTATTCCTTATTTTTTATTTGTTTGTCTAATTTGTATGCCGCCTTTCTGGCAGAGTAGGACCCAATGCAGCTTAGAAACAATTAAAATCCCCATATTAAAAAATTTAAAAGACATACAAAATTTTAAAAACATAAATAAAGTGCCCCAATAAAATCTTTCCTGACTATGCATCAAAAGCTTTTGCATTGATCTTCTTTTTGCATGCCTTCTTTCGGAGGGGGTGTTCCTTTGCCGCCCCCCCCCCACAGGAGAACACTATCTGTATCCCACCCATAAAAGGTGAGGAAGGACCTCTCCCACCAGTTGACATTGGAGGGGTGCTTGGCATTTGGGGGGCAGAGGGGGCGAGTGGGGAGGGGGTCCTAAGACTTTACCTTAGACTTCTTTTTCTCTCCAGATGCTGTGAAAGAAAAGGAGAGAGAGAGAAGGTCAGAAGGAGGAATCCAAACAGCAAAAGGGGGGTAGACATGAGGGTACAAATCCTCTGGCTTTTGTGTTGCCAACTCAAGGTGGGAGGTCTAGCTCTGTTCCCCCCCCCCCTTCTCTCTCTCATTATCCATGCAGTTGATTCTGCTTGTAGAACCTGAGGTTCTTGCAACTCACAAAGCCTCTGAGACTGGCTTGCAAAGGTTGCCACAATTTGCAAAGCCTCTGAAAGAGGTTGCAAAGCTTACGGTCATTGCAAACCACAAAGCCTCTAAGAGGGGCTTGTAAAGCTTAAGGCTGTTGCAACTCTCAAAGCCTCTAAGAAGGGTTTCCAAAACTTAAGGTTGTTGCAACTCGCAAAGCCTCTAAGAGAGGCTTGAAAAACTTAAGGATGTTGCAACTTGCAAAGCCTTTATGTTTGCTGAGCTGGCACAGCTTTGTCCCTTCCCCCTCGTCTGTGACATCATCAGGGCCCACAACCCATGACATCATCACTGGGGGCCACCCCTAGACCCCCAGAAACCCCAGGGCCCCAGCTGCCCTTACCTGGCTGCTCTCCATCGGGCTTCATGGCCCACCGGAAGAAGGCTTGCAGAAATCCAAAGAGGGCGAATGCGATGAGGAAGCAGCCGATGACATCCTCCATGGAGGGGCCCGAGAAACCTTCGGAGGGGGAAGAAACAGAGATATTTTGAGAGGAGGCAGAGGCCATTTCCGCACCATCTAGTCCCTCAAAAGAGGGAACTTTGAGGTCCCTCCCTAAACCGCAAACCCCAGGATTCCACAGGAGGTTGAAAGTGGAATAATAGCACTACAACGGGCTAGCGCGGAAATGGCCAAAGCTGCCCGCATTCCCAAACCAAACCATCTCCTTCCAGTTTCTTGACTGCCATTTCCATTCTGTTTTTCCAGGGTGCGGGAAATTCTGCAATGTCTCCATCCTCTGCTTTGAGGTGAAGTAAATTATCTGTGGTCATTTTTTGTTTGTTTGTTTCTTTCCTTACTGTTCAAACGCCTTGCTTTTAAAAAAAAACAACAACACCTGGGTTCTGCATTTTGATGGTTTCTGCTTTTCGAGAGCACGCTGGTGCCCAGCCTGTTGAATTACTGGGGAGGGGGCGCCCGGATGACTGGAAAGTCTGGCTGGGAGGGCAGATGAGATAAATACATTTATGCAATCAAAAGGGGAAAGGAAGAAGACCATCCACTGCCTCTTTTTTTTTTTCTGGTTTGCAAAAGTTAGTTTGTTTTTCTGGAAGTGGCTAACACAGTTCTCTCTTTGCCAACACTAATATTATGGCATGCGTGAGACTGAGATATGCATGAATTTTCCAAAATGTGCACTCTATGAAATCTATCTGTCAGGAGGATAAAACACAGATATATACACATCCAAAGTCCTGCAAACGTGCCCCCAACTAAAATGGCTGCCACAGACATCACCAAGAGGCATCCTTCCATTTCCCCCTCTACCCGATAAAAACCCAGCCACACTGGAAGTGCAGGGGGGACACACAACGGACACACAACTCCTGAACACAACTGTACTGGTTGTGTAGAAACAGGAGTTGTGTAGAGTGCTTGCCTGTGCAGCAAGCGGCCCCTGCAGAAATTCCTTCTTCTTCCCAATTCAAGCCCAAGTTCTGAGTTCAAGCTTATTCTTTGTTAACCAACCAGGCCTCTGCATGCAGCCATCAAAACAAACCAATCTTGTATTCAAACATAATTAAGATAAAATACTTGAGACAGTCCTAAAAACATACAAAGTAAGTCGGAGATCGTATCTTGTCAACACACAAGTGAGAGGTTTCTCTCTTTTATCAGGGTTAACTTGAGAAGTTTTATAGGACACGTAATAGTTCCTGCTAGCAAATTTGTCATTTTTTTTTTAAAGAAAGCATCTCTAGCCTGAACAGGAAAGAGGTCACAGTATTGAGTTCTTAAATCTCAATACAAAAAATCTTCCTGAGGTGAAAAAAATGACATAAATCTTCTATCTTTCTGCAGCCATATAGGCACTGTTTATCTGAACTGGGTATGCCAAGATGTCACCCTCTAACTTTCTTTAGATGCAAAATATTAGCTAAAAGGGACTTACGATCATACAGGCAAATAGCGGCTAAATAAGGGGGCAGTTTTCCAGAATAAACAGTAAAGTTCTTACATAACAGAGCAGCAGTTAAATGCTGCTGTTGTTCTGTCCCTTCCATTTCTGACTTATGGTGAACATATCACGTGGTCTTTGGGGGCTGAGAGTGTGTGATATGCCCAAGGTCACCCAGCTGGTTTCCGTGGCCGAACAGGGATTCAAACTCAGGTCTCCCAGGTCATAATCCAATGCTCAAACCACTCAGTGTTTTCCTGGTGATCACCATCAGCTGAACACCTTACATCTTCCGCTTGGGCACCATTATAACCTTGTGCAACGAAATAACCCACTGAGGATCCCAAGTTAGATAAAAGGTGACCCATTTTCCACACAACGTGTAAAGGCACAAGAGCCGCCTCCAGTTTTAAAGCCGGCAACTCCGCTCCACAAACAGTTTCAACCTTCCCTGTAAGGAAAACCAGCATCCGTCTCCCATTACGGGGGGCACAGTGATTACGTGCCCGTGCTGCAGCCACAAGGTTGTGAGTTCAATCCTGCCGGGATTCAGGTTGACTCAGCCCTCCTCCCATCCTTCCACAGCCCAGTAAAATGAGTACCCAGCTTGTTGGGGGCAATTAGCTAAAAACACATCGTAAGCCGCTTAGAGAGTGCTTAGCCGATAAGCGGCACAGAAATACACGTGCTATTGCTATTACTGGGCTTTGCAAAAGTTAGTCAGTGACAAACCTCCAGCTTTAAGCAGTAGTTTGCAAACAGCGATGCTAAATCTACAGCTTTATGGAAACCCAAGTCCTTCTCCCCGCCAGCAATGCCCACCCACACATTTGCTGTCTTCCCCCTATTGCAGCACCCACCTGCCACCTGGAGCGTCACGGACTTCCGCAAGCCGGCCTCCCCGAGGGCCGGGTGGGAGACGTGGCAGCTGAAGGAAGCGTTGTGGTCTTCAGGCCGGACAGACGGCAGCGAAGCATAGCTGGTGAACCGGTAGGTGCCGTCCGGGGACTGGTGGTGGCCGGACTCCCAGGTCCCCACCAGGTCCTCGCGGATCTCCCCGGGGCCCCGGCGCCTCCAGACCACAGAGGCACTCTGGGGGAAGTAGCCGGAGACCTCGCAGGACAGCTCGACGCGGGCGTTGGGGGCCGCCGAGAGCGGGATGGGGCGGAGGGTGACCTTAGGAGGCTCTGAGGGGAGGAGAGATGGGAAAAGAAGTGGGTCAGGATACAAGGAAAGAGATCTGCCCAGACAAAACAGGGGTGTTGAGTATTTGAATATTGGGTGTTGGGTATTGAATATTTCTCAATAGCCAGTCAACTGCTTTTAGTAGCCTGGAGGTTGCAGCTTGGGGCCCCATTACTGGGGGCAGTGACTCCACCCTCGGTTCCCAGGAGCACCTCCATCGAATGTGGGGGAGCTTTCAAGCTGCTGAGCCTGGCTCAGCCACCAGAACACCTAGGGCAGCTGCCAGAGGAGGGGTCTGCCGGCCCTTAGAGCTGAGGATGAGCCATTGTCCCATGGGAACAGGGCCATGGCCCGTACCAGGAGGCCTGGGGGGACTAGTTGGGGTTTCCTCTAGTTGGAGCTACTAGTCACAAGGAGAATCTACTGGAAGCCAGGGATCTCCCCCCCCACATGAGCCAGCATTGTGATGCAGCAGCTAAAAAAGCCAACACAATTCTGCATTATTAGGAGCATAGTGCCTAGGTTGAGGAGAGTAACAGTTCCTCTCTATTCTGCTTTGGTCACCTGGAACCCTGTGTCCATTTCTGGGTCTCATAATTCAAGAAGGGTACGGACAAGCTGGGATATGTCCAGAGGAGGGTGACCAAAATGGTAGAACCACAAAGCTCTAGGAGGACCAGCTTAGGGAGCTGGGGATGTTTAGCCTGTACAACTCTTTACCCTTAACAGCTCATAATTCTGGAATTTTTTTTTTTGCAATTTTTTGAAAAAAAATTAAAAAATAGAAATGCATGCACCCTTAACAGGAGCAAAGATTCCAACAGCAAAGAAGTATTGCAAAATTGTAAGTGAGGTTTGCAGCAGTCATCAGTGTAAGGTGAACATTGCTCCGTAGAGATGACCATTTGAACATCTTCCATAAAATTTGCAATTTAAGATTTGTAACTCTGGTTCAATTATTGTATAACTATGGCCAATTCCGGACTACACTGTTATAGTGCTATTATTCCAGTTCCAACCCCTTGTGCAATTCTAGGGTTTGTAGTTTACTGAGGCCAAAGAGCTCTCCGGCTGAAAATTTCCCAAACTTAAGTACCCGAAATTCCCCACGGCTGTTCCTCTCCCGCAGAGGGAAATGTGGACGTGAGGACCCTCGGGAAGGGAGGGAGCGCTGCCCAGCCCGTGTGTGGGGAGACAGGGCGGGGGGCCGGGGGCCGGCGGAACCCCCCCAACAGACTCACCCAGGACCTTCAGCTCCATGGCCTGCTGGGCGTGCAAGTGGGGCAGATAGACGGTGCAGATGTAGGTCCCCTCGTGCCGCACGCCCACCTCCTGCAGCCGCAGGGAGACGTTGCCGCTCTCGGGGTCCAGGAAGAGCCGCGCCCCGTCCTCGGACACCGAGATCTTCCCGGCCGCCCCGTCGTAGGCCAGGATCACCCGGCCCGCCCCGCCGTGCTGGTGCCGCCACTCCACCGAGAAGGGCGAGGCCGGCCCGGAGAAGCCGCAGTCGATCACGACGTCCTCGCCCAGGCGGGACCGGAGGAGGGGGGTCCGCGTGAAGATGGAGAGCACCGCTGGGGGATGGAAACGCACACACGCAGAACGGACAAATTGTCAGGTTTGACTGAAGTTATCAAGTGACATTAAGCAAAGACCAAAAACACTGGAGGGGAAAGAGGGGCACACGTGAAATGGATAAACTGTAGGTTTTGGCTACTGAAAAAGGCCCATTTCTTAAAGACCGGAGAATTCAGACTTTCTGCAAAATACAAGAAAATGACGCAGCAAGTTTTAGTTTTGAAGATTAGAAAGACCAGCCTCCTGAAAGAAGGGGGTTTGTTGTGATTTTGGAGAGAATGATTATAGGCACGTACAGTCAGCCCTCCGCATCCACGGATTCTGCATCCACAGATTCAACCGACCACGGCTCAAAAATGCTTGGGGAAAAAATTCTGAAAACCTTGATTTTGCCCCACATCCATTCCTATTTCACGAATCTTCAGGCTCTCTCTGGGACTCACTCGAGCTGTTTGCCGTTTTATGTAAGGGACGCCATTTCATCGTGCCGTAATTGTCTGTAACAGGACTTGAGCATCCACGGATTTTGGTATTATCTATTTATATCCCACCTTTCTCCCAACAGTGGGATTCAAGGCGGATGACGACATCAAAAGGGAACAAATTAAAACATCCGTAGTTTCCACCGGGGATCCTGGAATACCAAATACTCCAGCAAATACCAAGGCCCGACTGTATAACCAACAAAAAGGAAGACCAAAAGTTACTTTTCTCTCTTTTTCTTTACTTACCTTCTAAGTTCTTCAATCTCTATTAGATTGTATTTCAGTGTTTTAAAAATCTTATTCTCTAATCTCTGTAACTCTGTAATTCTTTGTTATTTAAGAATTTTTTTAAAAATTCTTACTAATTTTTTTAAAAAGAGAGACAAAGAGAGGAGGACAAAATGCAATTTAAAAAAAGGTAAAAAGCTCTTTAAAAGAACAATTAAAAGAACACAGCACCCCCGGAAAGTTCTTTAAAAACTTTCTGTTTCTTCAAGTTGTTTCTTTAAAAAAGTTTTATATTTATGTTTTTTTTCCCACGGATGTTTTTGTATTTCAACTTCTTAACCTGTGCCGATTTTAATAATTTGTTACCTGCTTTGAGTCCAATTTGGGAGAAAGATGGGATAGAAATTCTATAAACAAATGTATTGAGGGGAAAAGGGAAATGAATTAAAGTAAATTCAAAGCCATGAGCCTCTTTTCAGGAAAATCAGCCCCTGGGATATTAAAGTTCACACTAAAATCCAGAAACGTTTCAGACTGAACTTTTTTCACCACCCGCCCTCCTTCACATCCGCTGACCAGCCCCACTCCTTCTGCCCACCCTCAACTTTAGTCCGCCCGAGTCCCTGAGTGATGGGATGCCGCCGCCCCTCCCCTGGGGTACCTACCTGTCGCCGTGGTGACCACGGCACTCCTCACGGCCGCCGCCTCGTGGCGTTTTCCGGGCGGCGAAAAGAGCGAGGGGTCGTCCTCGTGGAGGATGGTGCTGACCCCGAAGCCGGCCGCCGGGCTCTGGACGGTGGCAATGAACCACCTGCCCCCCTCCAGGGAGCGGGGGCAGCCCTCCCGCCCCACCAGGCCGGCCGCCCAGGCCACGTGCGCCTCCTGAGGGGTGTAGGGGTTGACCTCGCAGGAGACGGCGCCCTCCGCCGCCTCCTCGGAATCGGGGCCGCTCTCCAGCCAGAGGGGTCGCGAGCTGCCGCCGCTGCCGCCCCACATCATCCCCGAGGGGTCTGCAGGGAGAGAAGGAGAAAGTCAGGTCGGGAGGGCCCCGATCCTCACCCCCAGCCCCATTCTGGGGGATCTTCCCGGGGAAAAGGCAAGGACGTGGCCCCCCGGAGACTGCAAGGCACAGCATCGCTAGGGGCCCCGGGCATCCCTTATCGTAAGGCAGGCTGGCGTGCGGCTTCAAGTCGTTTCCGACTTAGGGCGCTCTATCACAGGGGTTTTCTGGGGCTGAGAGAGTGTGACATGCTCCAGGTCCCCCAGGGGGCCAATCCAAGGAGACTCGAACCCTGGTCTCTGGCTTCCCTTTAAAAGCCTCCCTCTTCCTGCAAAAGAGACCTTTAAAAACAGGCTGGAGCTCAGCGAGGCCAGCAGTTTTTTTCCTGGACTACAGCTCCCATCCTCCACCCAGCCATCACTTGATGATGGCCTTGGGGCTAATGGGGCTTGCAGTGCAACCACAAGAGTGGCAGATTCACCCCCACCCTGGCCTCAACTGATGGGGGGGGGTAGTGAATTTTACAATTTCATTACTACAAATTAGGTCTGAGTCCAGCTACCAAAAGCACTGAATGGGCAAGCTTACACTTTCGTAAGTCCCCTATACTGAATGGGTCTCCTCTAATGAGGACGAGCAACCGGACTTTGGCCAGGAGGGTTAGAAGAACAACATCTGGAGGCCAAAGTGCAGCCAAGTGGTAATTGTAGCGTTCACCACCAACTGGGTCTGATGGGACCTGCAGTCCAGCTAGATCTGGAGGGAGGCACACCAGGAGTTCTCCGTATGATGTTTTTTCTCCATTGCAAGAAGCGTTTAAACTGAAATATAAAACTGCCTCGAAATATGCCTCCTGCACCAATTCAAAGCCGGAATGCTGGCTGGGGGATTTTGGGAGCTGCAGTCCAAAACAAGAAGGAACCTATTTCTCAGGGTCCAAATCTGCCTGCATCTGCTCCATCACACCTACCCAGAATCTGGAAAGCCAGCCCGGCCTCCACCTCCGGGGGCAGTTCGGACTCCAGGTCGGCCTCGCTGACTCTCCTCCCCGGCGGGGGCAAGATGAGGAGGGCCGGGCGCTGCTTGAGGTCGCTGGGCATCACGGACCCTCCCCGGGCCGCCTCCTCCACGAACCAGCAGGGCAGCTTGGCCGGAGGAGGAGACAAGGACGAGGAGGGGGCAGCGGCGGTGAACACCATCACGGCCCCTGGGAACAGAGAGGGTGGGGGTTCAGAGCAAGCAAAAGAGAGAGGAGGGGGTCTCAGCAGCACCCCCCATGATCAGCACCAGGCCCGGGACAGCGCTCACAAAGCCATCCATTAATCAATAATGGTTAAGCTATCATTACTACCAGATTAGTAATTAATCATGCATGAAAAAGAATTCGTTCACTTCAAAGAATTATAATTGATAATAACAATAACCACCTATCCAATCATTTTAATAATAGTAAGTAGCATTTGAGCACTTCCAATCGAAAAATCCAAAATGCTCCAAAATCCAAAACTTTTGGAGACGGTCCACGTGGACGGTTGAGACAGTGGTACCTTTGATTTCTGACAGTTCAGTGTAAACAAACTTTGTTTTCTGGGGCTGAGAGTGTGTGACGCATCCCTGGTCACCCAATGGGTTTCTACAGTTGAGCTGGAAATCGAACCCGGGTCGCTAGGGCCGGAGTCTAAAGCTCAAAACACTAGGCCACGACTACAATGTATACAGTACATAACACACAGTACGGCATACAGTATATATAATGTAAATGACCACGGCAACAAGATTGAAATGGGAGAATTAATAATTCCAACAAAAAGAAGACCGGCTGCTAAAACTGAACGATTTTGCCAAAGTGGACAAATTATCCGCTTTGCTCAGAGAAAATAAAAATTATTGGTGACATTTTTTGAAAGACCAGGGACCCCCAATTAATTAATATGATATCCACGGAACTTGAAAATGAATAGGTTTGAATTGCTGGAAGAAGTATATAAAATATCAACTCATCTGCAGAAAAAATAAAATATCCTTTGGTTCCAGGACTCTTCATGGATACCAAAATTCGTGGATGCTCAAGTCCCATTGTGTACAACGGGGTAGTAAAATGGCATCCTTTGTATAAAATGGCAAAATCTGCTTTATTGGAATGTTTTTAGTATTTTTTTATTTTTATGTATTTTTATATTTTATTATTTTTTAATTTAATAAATTACTATTAATTATATATATATATGTATATGTATATGTATATGTATATGTATGTACGTGTGTGTGTGTGTATATATATACATATAAAACTATATATATATAGTTATGGTTGGTTGAATCCATGAATATGGAGGGCTGACTGTATTAAGACTTATAACCACTGTAAAGAAAGTTGGAAGTCATTGTAATACTTCTTGTTTTCATCTTTAACTCTGCCTTTGTAATGCAGGTGGAAAGTTTTAATAAAAACATTGAAAAGATTAAGTAATTTAAAATAATAGAATAATGCTAAACAGTGATTACTACTTATAATTGTTTTCTCATTAAGTAGGTAAATTTCCTTTTGGGTACATAGATAAGGCTGTAATTATTGTGAAGAGTTAACTTTTTTTAAATAAACTTTAATAGTGCAGTTTACAAAAACAAAATAGTGTAGTTTACAAAAACAAAAAACCCAAAAAACACATTAAACACATATACGGACTCCTCAAACAATGAAGTATTACTCTTAATAAAGGTTAGAAAATGCTAATAAATAAGAAACACGGATAGCAAAGTAGAAAAAGAAAATCCCCAATATACACAAAATCCCCACACAAAGTATACAGAACAACATATACAAAGGATACAATTAACAAGAAAACAAAAATTAACTTTGGTTTTAATTAAGGATTTAATTATTAAGCGTAGCTGTTTAGTAGGAGCTACTTACAGCAAGGAACGAACTTTTTAATTATTTCTAGCGTTTTATAGTTGGTTGAGATATTTGCAGCTTTGCTATGCAGCAGCTGGTCTTTTTTTATGTATTGTTTGATTTTGCATTTTTTTCTACGTTTCGTATTTTTTATGCATGTTATATATTTTGCATTTTTTTTGCATTTTTTATATGTATTATATTACTTTGATTCAGTGTCCTGTACTGTTGTTATGTGTGTTTAATACAAACTAAAAACTATATATACACATACACACTTTCTTTTTTTTTTTTAAACAACGAGAAGGACCTTTCCGGGCGGTCTGGGCGCTCCGGGAGGGAGAGCCCGGCCTTCGCGCAGCCCGGGGCCGCGCCGCACCCGGGGCCAACGCCGGCGCTGCCCGTTCCCCGCGGGCTCGAGCATTACTGCGGTTTTTGTGGCTGCGTGCCTTCTTTGAACTGTTTTGGACTTACGGCAGCTCCTACGGTGACCCTGGTTCGGGGGGGAGGGTTTCTGGGCCAGGCCTTGCGCAGAGGAGGAGTTTGTTTGGTCTTTGCCCCCCTCCGAGGCTGAGAGAGTGTGACCTGTCCGGGGTCACCACGAGGGTGACTTTAAAGGTGTCGAAGCCCGTCGGGGAGAAAAGAAAGGGAAAAAAAGAACACGACCTGGTGATGAGTGGACTTTGAGGAATAATAAAGAGGATGTTGGAAGAAGAGAGTATCAGGTTCGAAAAGAAGAGGGGAAATCCTTTTCTTTTCCTGCTTTCAAAGTTCTTATTTCCTGCATATTTTATTATCTCTTGTATTCCCTTTTTTTCCTGCTTTCTCTTCTTTCCCTTTTTTTTTTTTTCGTAAGTCCGTAAAGTTGTAACGTATCTTTGCAACTTAAAAGGAATCGTGCCTGGAAACGGGTCCGGGCCCTCGCCCTCGGCGGGAAAGGCAAGCGAAAGCGAAAGCGGGCTTTTTTTTTTTGCAAATTCCATTTCCCCCGGGGGGGATTGCCACCCTGCTACTCGCGAGGAGACCCCGGAGTCTCCCTTCCCTCCCTCCCTCCCTCCCACAGCCACGCGCTGTCCCGCGGAGGGGGCGCGAGAGGGGCAGGGAGCTGCACCTGCCGGACGTCTGCCTGCCTCCCTCCCTCTCCTCCTCCCGCTCCCCCCAAGGGCCCCTCCGTCCCCTCCCCTCCCTCGCCGCCGCCCCCTTGGAGCCCCTCGGCTCCCGGTCCCACGCGCGGGTCCCCACGAGGCCTCGATTCCCGCCCCCCGCGCCCGCTCACCCAGCAGGAGGGCGAGGTCGGGTCCCCGGGGGGCGGCGGCGGCGGCGGCGGCGGCGGCGGCACCCATGGCGTCGGTGGGTCGGGGTCCCGCGGCGGTGAGTCGGTGGTCTTCGGGAAACCTGTCTCCTTCCCCTTTTCTTCCGCTCGCCTTCCTCCGTCCGCACCGCCTCTCCTACTTTCGCTTTCGCCTTCTTAGAAGCGGGCGGGGCGGGAGGGTGGAGGGCAGCCCGGGCGCGGGGGGGGGAGGAGGAGGAGGAGGGGGCCGGGCCTCTGGGCACGTGCAGAGCGCGGCCCGCCTTCCTCTCTCCCACCACCCCGCGCCCCCCGCGCTTGGGTAGGGTTGCCCGCGCGTAAAGGAGCAAGGGAGGGAATTTTGGGAGCTGTGCTCTAAAAAAGGAACTTTTCCACCGCCGCACACACACCGCGGAGACAGCTGGGGGGCGCTGCTGTGACCAGAGCAGCCAAAAACCCAGAACGGCCGAGGGGGAGGTCTCGGTCACGCCGCCGCCCCCCGGCAGCAGAAGGCGCCAAAAGAGAGCAGGCTTCCGGAGCTCGCAGGGCTCCTCTTCCAAGTTTAGCAGCGGCATTGGCGCGCCGTTCTTGAGGTGTTAAACCAGAGTGTCGAGCAACCAGAAACTGGCCACCGCGGGCGCGAGTGGAGCTTCTTCTTAAGGGGTCGCCCCTCCCTGCGCCCTCCCTGCGAGGGGGTCTCGCCCCGGCCGAAGCACGGCTGGATCTCCACGGAACTGCCCTCCTTTGTAAGAATCATAGAAAAGTAGAGTTGGAAGCGACCCCAGGGGCCATCCAGTCCAACCCCCTGCCATGCAGCAACACCCTCAAAGCACTCCGGACAGAGGACCATCCAGCCTCTGCTTAAAAACCTCCAAGGAAGGAGACTCCACCGCTCTCCGAGGCAGCAGATTCCACTGCCGGACAGCCCTGACCGTCAGGAAGTTCTTCCTGAGGTTCAGGTGGAATCTCCTTTCCTGCAGCTTGAATCCATTGCTCCTTGTCCTGGTCTCTGGAGCAGCAGGAAACAAGCCCTCTCCCTCCTCTACATGGCATCCCTTCGAATATTTAAACATAGCTATCATGTCCCCTCTTAACCTTCTCTTCTGCAGACTGAACATACCCAGCTCTCTCAGTCTATCCTCATAGGGCTTGGCTTCCAGGCCCTTCACCATTTTGGTCGCCCTCCTCTGGACCTGCTCCAGCTTGACCATGTCCTTCTTGAACTGGGGTGCCCAGAACTGGACACAGGATTCAAGATGAGGTTTAACCAAAGCAGAGTAGAGTGGTACCGGTACCTCCCTCGATCTAGACACCGGACTCCTATTGATGCAGCCGAGAATTGCATTGGCTTTCTTGGCTGCCGCATCACATTTCTGACTCATGTTCAGCTTGTGGTCTATTAGGACTCCTAGATCCCTTTCACACGTACTGCCATCCAGCCACGTGTCCCCCATCCTCTATTTCTGCATTCCATTTTTTCGACCTAAGTGTAGGACCTTACACTTCTCTCTGTTGAATTTCATTTTGTTAGCCTTGGCCCAGCTCTCCAATCTGTCCAGGTCATTCTGAATTTTGAGCCTGTCCTCTGGCGTATTAGCAACCCCTCCCAATTTGGTGTCATCTGCAAATTTGATGAGCGTGCCCTCTATTCCTTCATGCAAGTCGTTGACGAAAATATTGAAGAGCACTGGGCCCAGGACAGAACCCTGTGGCACCCCGCTAGTCTCTTCTCTCCAGGATGAAAAGCAGCCCTTCGTGATCACCCTTTGGGTTCCGTCGGTCAACCAGTTACAAATCCAACTGACAGTAGCCCTGCCCAGCCCACATTTTACTAGCTTCTTTGCAAGAATGTCACGGGGAACTTTGTCAAAGGCCTTACTGAAATCAAGAAATGCTACATCCACAGCATTCCCTTCATCTATCAAGCTAGTAACTCTGTCATAGAAAGAGATGAGATTGGTCTGGCATGACTTATTTTTGAGAAATCCATGTTGACTTCTCGTGATTACCGCATTGCTTTCTAAGTGATTAGAAACTGACTGCTTAATGATCTGCTCCAGGATCTTTCCGGGTACCGACGTCAGACTGACCGGGCGATAATTATTTGGGTCCTCTTTTTTTCCCTTCTTGAAGATGGGCACAACATTTGCCCTCTTCCAGTCTGCTGGAACTTCTCCTGTCCTCCAAGATTTCTCAAAGATCATAGCAAGTGGTTCCGAAATGACCTCTGCCAGTCCTTTTAATATCCTAGGATGCAATTCATCTGGCCCTGGAGACTTGAATTCACCCAGTGTGGCCAGGTACTCCTGTACCACCTCTCTACCTATTATGTGCCGCATTTCCCCTGCTTCCTCCCCTGCTCCCCAACCGCCAGGGGAACTGGAAAGGAAAAAGCAAAGGACTTTCTTTCCTCGCCCCCAACTTCCCTCCTTCAGCCATCTGCAACTCAGCTTGAAGACCTCCAGAAAGAGGCAGTTTTGGGAGTTTCAGTGGTCACCTTTTTCCTATTAAAACGACTTTTAACTTCTATGCTTGAATGAGAAGAAGAATCACAGAATTATAGAATCACAGAGTTGGAAGAGACCCCGGGGGCCACCGAGTCCAACCTCCTGCTATGAAAACGAAGCCTTTTGACCTGCCAAAGCTTCCATAAGGTAGTTTGCACATTTAGGCTGAATTATTACCACAGTGTGATTTCTTCTTAATTTTGCTATATTTTGCTGCCTGGAAGCCCTGAAGCCCTGTGAGGAGTGGCTGAGGGAGTTAGGGATGTTCGGCCTGGAGGGAGGAAGGTTAAGAAGGGACATGACAGCCATGGTTAAATAGAGGAAGGGATTTCGTGTAGACGATGGAGCAAGCTTGTTTTCTGCTGCTCCAGAGACTAGGACATGAAACAATGGCTTCAAACTACAGGGAGAGAGATTCCACCTAAACCTTAGGAAGAACTTCCCGGCGGTAAGAGCTGGAAATGACTTGAAGACTCAGAATAACACCGGCACTGTGTATTAGAGCATGGGAGCCACTGTGGTTTGAATCTTGGACTATGACTCTGGAGACCAGGATTCAAACCTCTGCTCCTCCATGGAAAGCCACTGGGTGGCCTTAAGCAAGCCACACTTTCTCAGCCGCAGATGGAGGCAAAGGTAAACCCACCTCTGAACAAATCCTGCCAAGATAACCTTGTGCTTGATCCCCCTTTGGGGTTGGCATAAATCAGAAACAACTCAAAGATGCAGAACGACAACTATGAAAACAACAAATATTTGGCTGCGTGGCTGAGACAGCGAGGCCTGGATTCTCCCTGCCTGGCGCTTGGAGCGGACTTGCCCCTTGCTTTTCCGGGCCAAAGAGCAAGGGCCGGTGATATTTCCGTGGGGCTGGTACCCAGTCGAGAAACCCGATCCGTGGGAAGGAATGAGTGGAAAAGTTCCCTCCAGAGCTCTTAGTCCAAAATTGGAATCCTGAATTCTTTGTGTCTGAGGAGCGGCCGGTTGTCAGAGCCGAGAGCCAAGACCTACAAATTCATAATTTTTCAACAACAGATACTTCAGGACAAAACCAGAAAGGGAAATATTTTTTAAAGTTGTCTTTGCAGCCTGAGATCAGAGGCGGCAAACACACACTGAGGATGCGTTCCCCTTCCTCCCTCCTTTAAGACTCAGCAGTGTTGTGGGTTTTCCTGCCAAACAAAAATTAAGCAGCCATTTTTTTTAAAAAAAAATTATCCATGTGCTTCTTTATTCAGTGCCAGCCCTGTGCATGGAACTAAAAGAGTTACGGAAGTCTCTGTCCGCAAGGAGCTTCCACTCTACAAGGGGAGGAAATAAAGAGCAAGATGCAGATCCAGACGGAGAGGAGAGACTTCTTACAACATGACTGTGGTGGGGAAAATGGGGTTCAGGGGGAGATGAGCCACACACACACACACACACACACATGCACACACGCACCAAAAAACCTGTAACCCCTTTTGCACCTGCTGAGACTTTGTGCCAAGGCAGGCAGAAATTCAGCCAGTAAAGCAGCCAGGTGCCTGCATTTGCAGATTCTGTGTCAGGCTGGCTCACTCTCCCTGCAAAGTTGAGAGCCCTAAATTAGTCCTTAGATGCTTTGCTGGGCAGGGACGAAAGATGGATGAGAAACTGGAAACCTGGGATTTTCTGGGCAACGGCGCAGCTGCAAGGTCACCCCGTTGGCAGGTGGAGTGAGAACGTGGGACGGTGAGCTCGGGGAAAAGGGTTGCTTTAAGGTACCAGCAAAGGGGATATCAGCGCATGCTAAGTTTGAAAAGCAGTGGTTTGTGTAATACTGCGAATCCCATGGTTCTTTCCTCTTGGAAATGGCCAAGGTGTGCAGTTCTTTCACAATATCATTTCTTGATATTGGAACATGGAACATGCAAATGGGATGCAAGACTGATCTGTCATCCTAGATATGTTCATCTTTGGGAGAAGAAAGTTCATTTTTCTGTTTTGGTTTTTGGAAAACATGAAATGGTGGAGGGGAAGAGGAGAATCGCTGGGTATTATTATCTTGAGAGTCTGGAAACAATTTGAGTGTCATACGCTGAGCCAGCATGGTTAGCAGTTTGAGCAATGGACTACGGCCTGGATTCGATTCCCCACTTGGCCATGGAAACCCACCTTGGGCCCATCACATACTCTCAGCCCCAGAAAACTCTCCATAAGTCAGAAACGACTCAAAACACACACAGCATTGCCAAGAATGGAAGTCACCCCTTTTCTTTTCTTCCTCTTTATGCTTTAATTTCTAACTCAGGCTTTACATTCCCCCCCCCCCTTATTTTCATGTATTTGTAGATTGTTAGTGTTTTTGAAAATCGTCAAGAAAGATATTACCAAAAATAAATATATATATAAAATGGATCATTCTCCAAGGATGGGGCCGCACCCGAATTCTCCCTCCGCAAGTCGCCACACCTCGTTACGCCGGTCAAATAATTCAAAAGGGCTGCCGTTGGGGGGAGAGGAAATGGGGAGGGGGAGGCAGAGAGAGAAAAAGGGGGAGTTAGCAGGACACAAAACGCAGAGAGCCAGCGTGGCATGACCCTGGAGACCCAACTTCCATTCTTCACTCTGCCATGGAAACCCACTGGGTGACCTTGGGCATGTCACATTCTCTCAGCCCCAGAAAACCCCAGGATGGCTTCGCCATAGGTTAGAGCTGACTTGAAGGCACAAAATAACAACGCACGTGGACCCAACAAACACACACTCTTAATTATGGCAACCCTATCATGGGGTCTTCTGGGGCTGAGAGCGTGTGACGTACCCAAGGTCGCTCAGTGGGTTTCCGTGACTAAGCGTGGAATCGAAGCCTGGTCTCTGAGGTCATAGTTCACCACTCAAGCCACTGGGCCCCATTGCCCTACAACCACCCAAAAGCAAAGTACCAAAATAGATATTTGTTGGATGGCATCGGGCAGACAAACGTCCACGGTGGGTTTTCTTCTGATTTTATCTTTGGGGAGCTTGGGGGGGTAGCTTTTGGGAAGAGTTGTGGGGAGCTGTTGGAAGAGTCCCTCCCTCACCTTCCAAACTCTCCCCCCTCCCCAAATCCTCAACTCTGTCTCCCCCACCCCACCACCGTCCTGGGAACATCCAGGGCCAACAAAATGGGTTTATCCACGCAGCGTTTGGAGAGGTGTCGGCCGAGCTCCGAAGACCCCTGGGGGGCACAAGAAACACTTGGAGGGCCAGGCGTCCCCCGTCCCAAGAGGAGACCCCCCCTCCTCTCACCTGTTGAAGCCAGCTGTGTAATGGATGCCCGGGCGGGTGGCCCGTCCGTCCAAACCCAGGCTCTCGTCCAACTTCTGCAGCTTCAGCCGGCGCTTCTCATCGTTCATCCAGCCCCCAAAGAAGAGGACGTAGGCACGGAGCTCAGGGAAGGTTTCCAAGAAGACCTGGGCGGGGGGAGAGAAAAGGGGGTCTTGTGTGCTGTGTTGTCCTCCGGGAGAGAGGCTAGGAACCGGGGGTGGTTTTGGTAGAAGGAATGGCAAGGGGATTCAGGAATATGACCCCCCCTTTGGAGAGGTGGGATGGGAAATCCCACCACCACAAGCAAGAAGGTTCCTTGCGGGGAGGGTTTCTCCAGAGCGAGAGAGACAACAAGGGCCAGTCCGTCTTAGCCCAGAAAGGAGAAATCTAGCCACAGCCGCAGCTCTGAGTCAGTTTGCTGCAACCGCAATGAGCGCAGAACAAAGCAGGCAAAGGAGGAGGAAGATGGAGGAATTGGGACATTTTAAAAGCAGCTGGAGGAGCAGGAAGGCATGGGGTTAATCAAAACCATCCCTGCCAAATTGAGACAGTTGGAGGAGATGTTACTGTGAATCTGGCAATTCCTATGAGAAGGATTTCAACAGAATTCAGTGAATAACTGGACTGTTTGAGATGTTTTAATATTTAGATATCGTGTTGCATATTATAGAGAGTGTCATGGTTTGAGTGTTGGACTACAACCCGGAAGACCAGGATTCAGGTCCTTGCTCAGCCCTGGAAACCCCACTGGGTGACCTTGGGCAAGTCACACTCTCTCAGCCCCAGAGGAAGATGAAAAGCAAAAACCTCTCTGAACAAATCTTGCCAGGAAACCCTGTGACAGGTTTCCATTTTAGTGGTTGTTGTGTCCCTTCTCCAAGTCATTTCACATTTATGGTGAGCTGAAAACAACCTTATCATGGGGTTTTCTGAGGTTGAGAATGTGTGACACACACAAGGTCACCCAGTGGGCTTCCACAGCTGAGCAAAGAGGAATTGCGTCTCCAGGGTTATAGCGCTCCAGTGTTCAAACCACAACATGAAATGAGCCCCCCAGGAAGTTCCACCCAGAGAACAAGGTTTTAAACCCCCCCAGAATTTAACGGATCAGTTCCTCTATATTTGGGGGACACTGGCTTGCTTGAAAAGAGGGCCCCCTTTCTGGGTGAGGGTCCCCTGTGGGAGAGAGGGGTTCTGGATCGGAGAGCAGGGAGAGTCCCCCAACCCTATTAAGGAAAGCAACTTTTCCAAAGTCTGGGGAGTGGGGAATCAACAGCAGTGCCCCCAAATTTGGGGAAAGTTGCCTCTTTGCACTGCAGTTTCCATAATCCCCCAATTTCAGGCTGGGCATTGCTGACTGTTGTGATGTTAAAAAAAGTAACTTCTGCAAGTTACACACTCACCGTCTTGTCGGTGGGCTGGGGGGGCTCCTCCCGGAAGGCCTCGGGCACCATAAAGAAGACCTCAAACTCCTCCTTGCCGCCATCTTGGTTCTCCGTGACCCGGGTCAAGACGGGGGCGGTCATGGGAATTTTGGCCTCTTGTGGTGGGGGGGAGAGAGGCAGAAAGAGTCAGGGGGCCCAGCACATGCCTGGAGGAAGCAGCCCCATCATCCTCCACCCACTGTGTGACCTGGTTGCTGGCTGGGGGATGATGGGAGGTGCAATCCACACCTCACCTTTGCTCTTGTGGTGGTGGTGGGGTAGGTTATGCAATTTTCCCTCGCTGGGCAGCTTAGTGGGGGGACAAAGAATCCCACAGAGAGGGGAAGGGGTGCAAGAGGTCACCCACCCCGCCCCCAAACTGAGTTTCAGGAGGATGATGGGTTTGGCAACTCTGGCACTGTTGAAACAGCAGGGATGCCTCCTTCTCCCCCACCACTGAAATCCAGGAGGCTTTTGAACAACAGAGCCCATGTGCCACAGCTGTGGGTGGGGCAGGGGCAGAAGAGCGGTCTTCTGGGACTACACCTCCCACAGTCAGCATAACCACCGGCATTTATTCTCCACCCTGTCCCATAAAAGGGATTTGAGGGAAACGCTGTAGAGCCTCTGAGTCCAGCGGCAGTCTATCGGGAATTGGGCACTCTGTCCATGCCCTGGGGTCCCCTTGCTCCCCCCCTTCTCCTTACTCTGCTCGTTTTGGCCTTGGATGTAACGGAAGAGCCGCCAGAAGCCCGTGAAGAGGGCGGGGAAGTACTCCTTGTTCACACGCGTCCCCACCCAGGAAGATGCGGGATAGAGCCGGGCCTGCGGAGGGAGGGGAGGAAGGAAGGAAGAAGAGCGATGGGTGGGCTGCTCCCCATTCACTCTCAGCAGGAGGGGAGGGGCTTCAAAGTGACCCCCCCCAAAATGAATGAGAGGCTCACCTCGTACCCCGACCCATGGCAGACGACGGTGTAGTTGAGACACTCTAAGCCTTCCTTGCAGGGGGGTGGTTCCTCCCTGGAAGTGGGGGGGGAGAAGGGGGAATGACAATATTGCGGGGGGGTAATTAAGCCAGGAAAAGTAACTTTTGTAACCACAACTCCCATAATTCCCCAGCCAGCTGTGCTGGCTGGGGGATTATGGATGTTGTAGTTACAAAAGATGGCTTTCCCACCTCAAATGGTCTCAAAATGACAGCTGAGCTTGTGGGGGGGGGGTCTCTTCCTCCCCTCACACCCTTTTGGGGGACCCCTCTCCTGCCTCCATTTTGTAATCCAGTTCCCCAGCCATCCCGTCTCACCTCGCAGGGCTGTTGTGTACCACCGAGGAAGGGGCTTTGAAACAGCATCCCTGTGCCCCCAATGTAAAGGAAGGGGGTCTCTCTTACTGTCCCCCCAAGAAAGGACCCCCCCCAGTCTAGACGTTGTGCCAAGTGTTGCCACTCAAAGGCAAGTCCCGCCCCAGGATAACCAGACCCCCCCACCATTAGAGGTGGGCCGGGCTCCTTTCTGCCTCCCCCTCCCTGGGCGGATGGTCATATTGGCGCCTCCTCGGGGCAGAGACCCAGCAGATTGCCAAAAAGTCCCCAAGGCTGCAGTGATGGGAGGGAAGGATGAAGAAGACCCTCAGAAGACCCCTCCCAGATAGCACAGGTAAGGGGAGGGGGCTGGGACTCAGAACCAGCAATTTGGGGAGGGGGGAGGGAGACCCCCAACGAGGCCAATAATCACCAAATATCCACCACCCTCCCTAGTTGAACCTCCATATTCACCAACAGTCTACCTCAAGACAGCTAGTTCTTTTGGGGGGGGGATGAAGGTCATTAAATACAGCTAGTGTGTGGGGGGGGTGCCTGAGCATCCAGAGGGAGACCCCTTCCCTTCATTTCAGAGAATATGGAGGAGTAGGGAAGTTCCTCTTGAAGCAGGGCCTGCAACTCCTCCTGGCCTTGGTGGGAATTCTGGAAGCCACGGTCCAAAAAACAGTAACTGTTCCAAGGCATCAGCCCCCTTATGGCCTGGGGGGGGTTGCTTTTAAGAACCCCGACCGTCCAATTGGGGGTAGATGAGGCAATTTCTTGCCCCAAGGGGAAATTCACAGCTGGACGGATGTGTGGGTAAATTTTGGGGTACCAACAATTTCCCCCACCCCCCAGAAAATCCACAAGGCACCCCTCCCTGTTACTCACCTCTTGGTGGACTCTCCCGGCCCCCCCAAGGCCAGCAGCAGAAGAAGCACCAGTGGGACGGAGGAAGAAGAAAAGGGGTCCAGCTTTAGCATTTTCGGGGTGTGGGGTGGCCTTTTTGTGCAAAGGAGGCCGAGAAGAAGCTGTGAAAGGGGGAGAGAGTCCTTTGGGTTAGGAGGAAAGACCACCCCCCAATATGTAACCCCACTGGAAGAACCCACACACACCCCTTCCACATACCTTCCAAAAAGAGAATCGGGGTGCAAGGGTGATTTGGGGGTGCTGCTCTCTCTCTCTGCCGCTGCCACTGCCGCTGCTGTTCCTCCTGTTTGTCCTCCTCCCCCTTTTAAAGGCATTTCCACGCCCCCCTCCCACAAATAGACACACCTGGGCAGGGGGCCAGGAACACCCGGTTGTGTAAGCAGCCATTTTATAACTCCCCAAAACACACCCCTTCCCTCCCTCCCTCCCTCCCTCCCTGCCGGGGACATTTCCTCAGGGGTGGGGGGGCGTTGGATCGGGGGGCAGGAGACCCTGAGAAAGGGAAACGCAGCTCCAGAAACAGATCAATAAATATTTATGGAGAGTTCTTTGCTGTTTCATATCTCCTTCTGCAAAAAAACCAAAAAGGCCCCAAACCAAAAAAATTATGTAAAGTTTACCAAAAAGAAAAAAATTAAAAAGGGGGGGGGGTATTTTCTAAACTACACAAAGAGGTCCAGACAGAGGGAGGTGGTGCTGAATTGGGGGGGGTGGGCTTTACAGATTAGCTCTAATTATTTTTTTCAGGAGGGGGAGGAGGGATCCCCCCAGGGCCACGAACAGCCCCCCTCCCCACAATCCAGGGGCTTGAATCCAAGTCTTTCCCCAGATGCGCTGAAATGGGGAGGGGGCTGCTATTCTTGCCCCCACTTTGGGGATGCAGAAAAAAGAGCACCAGTTTGGAATGGGGGGAGGAGAAGGTTTTTGAAGGGTTCCCTGCGCCCCATTTGCTTGCCACGGAAACTGAGTCACATACTCTCAGCCCCAGAAAACCCCATAAATAGAAATAGTGGAAATGGGGTGGGGGGGGCAAAAGGGAAGCAGTCATCCTGGGGGGCGCAATTTTCTCTCTTTTATGACTGTCCAAAGATGCCACCCCCACTGGGTGAAATTTAAAAATGACTAATAAAAGTGAATTGTTTTAATAAATAATTAAAAGTGAATACCAGTTAAATACTAGAGGGGAAGAGAAGAATCGCTGCATATTATTATCTCTGAAAGTCTTGAAACAATTTGAGTTCGGTACACTGAGCCAGCGTGGCAGAAAGTGGTTTGAGGGTTGGATTACAGAGCCTGGAGACCCGGGTTCGATTCTCTGCTTGGCCACGGAAACCCACTCTGTGACCTTGGGTGGGTCACACACTCTCAGCCCCAGAAAATGCCATGATAGAGTCACCACGAATCAGAAACAACTTGAAGACACCCAACATTGAAAACGCGCCGTTTAAATGAAGAATGGAAGTCGCCCCTTTTCTTCCTCTTTATCCTTTAATTTCTAACTCAGGCTTCACGCATTTCCCCCTTAATTTCATGTATTTGTAGAATGTTAGTGTTTTGGAAAAATTGTCAAGAAAGATGTAACCAAAAATAAAGATATAGATAATTAATCATTAATCATTCCGCAAGGATGGGGCCACACCCGAGTTCCCCCTCCGCAAGTCGCCACACCTCGTTGTGCCGGTTGAATAAGTCAAAGGGGCTGGAGGTTTGAGGGGGGTCAAAGTGGGGGGGGGAGAAAAGAGAGGGGAGTCAGCCGGGGTTGCAAGAAAAGGACCTGTAATTCACACGCGCGTGCGCGCACACACACACACACACACAGAGGTAGTGGCTTGAATATCAGGCTACAAACCTAGAGACTCAGGTTCAGTTCCTGGCTCGGCCATGGAAACCCACCGGGCAATCTTGGGTGTGTCACACTCTCTCAGCCCCAGAAAACCCCGGGACAGCTTTACCACAGGTCAGGGCTGACTCGAAGGCGCAAAAGAACAACACACACGTACACCCCAAGTGAAGAGGAAGTCCTAGGATCTGTCCCATGGTTCTACAGTTCTCGCCTCCACTGGCCGGCCTTCATCGGGCACCCAAATGCTGCCGTGCCCCCCAACCCAGGGACTGCCCGCCCACCCCCCGCCGTGCATGCTTGGCCAGCTTGGGGACATTTCTGGGCCCGTGTCTCCCACCGCACGCTGTTGCTGTGTGCCATCGCGTTGCTTCCCACTTATGGCGACCCTATCGCAGGGTTTTCTTGGGCTGAGAGTGTGTGCCATACCCAAGGCCACCCGCTGGGTTTCTGTGGTCAAGCAGGGAATCGTACCATCGTCTCCAGGGTGGCGGTGCAGTGCTCAAGCCACTGGACTATGTCGCACTAGGACCCCCCTCAGAAAAAGTGAAGTCCACCAAAACGGTTATTTCCAAGACGGCGTTGGGGAGACAAACATCCATGATGGGTTTTCTTCTGATTTTAGCTTCGGGGAGCTTTGGGAGGGTTTAGTTTTTGGGGAGATTTGTGGGCAGGCCGTTGGGAGAGCCCCTCCTTCATCTTCCAACTTCTCTCCCCTCCCCAAATCCCACCCCTCAGTCCTAGGAACATCCGGGGCCAACAAAATGGGTTTATTCGTGCTCCCTTTCGAGGGGCGTCGGCTGCGCGCCAGAGACTCCCGGGGGCCGCAAGAAAAACTTGGAGGGCCAGGCGGCCCCCCTGGTCCCCAGAAGAGACCCCCCCTCCACCTTTCTCACCTGTTGAAGCCAGAGGTGTAATGGATCCCCGGGCGGGTGGCCCGTCCGTCCAAACGCAGCCTCTTGTCCAATTTGTGCAGCTCTGCCCAGCGGTTCTCATCATTCATCCAGCCCCCAAAGATGTGGACGTAGGCATGGAGCTCAGGGAAGGTCTCCAAAAAGACCTGGGCGGGGGGAGAGGAAGAGGAAGGGGGACAAGGGGGGGGCAGAATGTCAGGATGCTTTGGTCCTGCTCCGAACGGGTGATTTGTACTCAATGTCACCTTGCAGTGGGCATTTGGAAGGCAGGATCAAAAGGAAGGATAACAACAGAAGGAAAAGGAGGTGTTACGGGAACTTCTAAGATAAGGGACGGAGACACATGTTCACTCCCGTGATGAAAAGTAAGTAAATAATTGAATGCCAGGGAAACTGCTGGAGTTGGTGGGGTGAGGTTTTAACTTTTAACCAGCCTTTGATATTTGCACCAAATTTCGAATAGAAAGCTCCACCCTACTGCTCCAGTTTCAGAGACGTTTCGGAAATGCTGCTGTGTTGCTTGCTTTCCTGAAACAGGTACTTCCGTTTTGAAACTCTGAGCAAAATTATTCAGCACAAGTTAGCCAAAGACGTGAGAGCGTGTCTGCTGAAAAATTGCAGAGTTGTCCTCCGGGAGGGAGGCTGGGAACTGGGGGAGCGAAATGGCAAGGAGATTTGGGGATACAGGGCCCCCTTTGGAAAGGTGGGTTTGGAAATCCCACCACCACAAACAAAAGGGGATCATTTCCCCAGAGCGAGAGAGACAACAAGGGCCAGTCCGTCTTAGCCCAGAAAGGAGAAATCTACCTGCAGTCGCAACTCTGAGTCAGTTTGCTGCAACCACAATGAGTGCAGAACAAAGCGGGCAAAGGAGGAGGAAGGAGGAGGAATTGGGACATTTTAAAAGCAGCTGGAGGAGCAGGAAGGCATGGGGTTAATCAAAAGCGTCCCTGCCAAATTGGGATAGTTGGAGGAGACGTTACTGTGAATCTGGCAACTCCTGTGAGAAGGATTTCAACAGAATTCAATGAATAACTGGACTGTTTGAGATGTTTTAATATTTAGATGTTGTGTATTGAGGAGAGCCAGACCAGGATTCAAATCCCTGCTTAGCCATGGAAACCCACGGGGTGCATGTCACACACTCTCAGCCCCAGAAGAACACAAAGGCAAAACCCTACCTAAATATGTCTTGTCAAGAAAATCCCATGACAGGCTTCCGCTGTTGTTGTGGTCTTTTTCAAGTTGTTTCAGACTTACAGCAACCCAAAGGAAACCCTATCACGGGGTTTTCTGGGGCTGAGAGTGTGTGCCTTGCCCAAGGTTACCCAGTGGGTTTCCATGGCTGAGTTGAGAATCAAACCCAGATCTCCTGGGTTGTATTAAGGAAAGTAACTTTTCTAAAGTCTGGGGAGTGGGAGATCAACAGCAGCCCCCCAAAAGGTGAGGATGGTTGCCTCTTTGCACTGTCCATAACCTCCCAGATTTCATCCTGGGCATTAAAGTGTAAAAAAAGTAACTTCTGCAAGCCCTGCAGATGGGTCTTGGATTCCTGAGATGGTTGTGGATGTGGGAAGGGGAGATCTTTTTGTTTTTTAAAAAAACTTATTTTTTTAAAAAGTGCATTGTTTAACTGATGTGATATCGTTTTAATATTGCAACTGCTTTAATTGTATTTTAATTATTTGCTATTTGTATTTTTTAAATGTATCATTTTTAAAAAAACTGAACCGCTTTGAGTCCCAAATTTGGGAGAAAAGTGGGATATAAATAAATGGATAAATAAATAGATAGATAAATAATGTTCCAGGTTGGGGGAAGCGTAAGGGGGGAGGAAATAGTTTTGGGGGTGGCAGGGGCAATGGGGGGTCTCTAAGCTGCTGAGTGGGGGGCTGTCTTCGGGGTGAACCCCCTCCCTCTCTCTCCCCTCCCACAAGCACTCACCTCTTGGTCAGTGGGCTGGGGGGTCTCCTCTTGGAAGATCTCGGGCACCATAAAGAAGACCTCAAACTCCTCCTTGCCGACATCTTGGTTCTCCGTGACCCGGGTCAAGACGGGGCTGGTCCTGGGAATTTGGGCCTCTTGCAGTTGGGGAGGGGGAGACAGAGGCAGAAAGAGTCAGGGGGCCCAGCACATGCCTGGAGGAAGCAGCCCCATCATCCTCCACCACCATGTGAACCCAGTTGCTGGCTGAGGGGATGATGGGAGGTGCAATTTTGCGGTGGTGCGGAGGAGGATTATGCAACTCCCTCTCCCCCCAGGGACTGCTTTGGGGGACAAAGAATCCCACAGAGAGGGGGAGGAGGGCAAGAGGTCATCCATCCCACCCCCAAACTGAGTTTCAGGAGGATGATGGGTTTGGCTGTGCTGATGGAGACAGCAGGGGTGCCTCCTTTCTCCCTCCTCTTCCAGCCAAATCCAGGAGGCTGTTGGACAACAGAGCCCACGTGCCACAGCTGTGGGTAGGGCAGGGGCAGAATAGCGGTCTTCTGGGACTACACCTCCCACAATCCACAGTCAGCATAACCACCGGCATTTATTCTCCACCCTGTCCCATAAAAGGGATTTGAGGGAAACGCTGTAGAGCCTCTGAGTCCAGGGGCAGTCTGTCGGTAATTGGGCACTCTGTCCATGCCCTGGGGTCCCCTTGCTCCCCCCCTTCTCCTTACTCTGCTCGTTCCGGCCTTGGATGTAACGGAAGAGCCGCCAGAAGCCCGTGAGGAGGGCGGAGGTGTAGGTTGCGCTGTCCACACGCGTCCCCACCCAGGAAGATGCGGGATAGAGCCGGGCCTGCGGAGGGAGGGGAGGAAGGAAGGGAGAAGGAAAGAGGGGTGGGCGGGGGGTGGAAGGGCTGCTCCATCTCAGTAGGAAGGGGCTTCACCCATCGGGGGAGGGGACCCCCCAAAATGCACAAGAGTCTCACCTCGTAACCCAGTCCGTGGCAGACGACAGTGTAGTTGAGACACTGGAAGGCTACCTTGCAGGGGGGTGGTTCCTCCCTGGAAGTGAGGGGGAAGAAAAGGGGGAAATAATGATGTTGCAGAGAGGAGAGGTAATTGAGCTAGGAAAAGTAACTTTTGTAACCAGAACTCCCATAATCCCTCAGCCAGCTGTGCTGGCTGGGGGATTATGGGAGTTTTAGTTACAAAAGATGGCTTTCCCACCTCAAATGGTCTCAAAATGGCGGCTGAGCTTGGGCTGAGGGGGTCTCTTCCTCTCCTTGCACCCTTTTGGGGGACCCCCTCCTCCATTTTGTTATCCAGCTCCCCAGCCATCCTGTCCCACCTCACAAGGCACGACCGAGGGAGGGGCTTTGGAATAACGCCTCCCTCCCCCGGCTGGATTCTCAGATTGGCGCCTCCTTGGGGCAGAGACCCAGCAGGTTGCCAAAAAGCTCCCAAGGCTGTGCTGAATGGTGGGGGGAGGAGAGATGAAAAGACCCTCCCAGATAGCAAAGGGAAAGGAAGGGTGGGGGGGGGTAGAACTCAGAGCTAGCAATTTGGGGAAGGGGCAATTGAGGCTTTGGGCAAGGGTGAGTCAAAGGTTTGGGGGGGGGGGAAGGAGACCCTCAACAAGCCCAATAACAACCAAACGGCCACTGCCGTCCCTAATCGAACCTCCGTGGAAGTGTTCCTTTTTAAGCAGGGCCTGCAACTCCCCTTGGCCAGGGTGGGAATTCTGGAAGCCACAGTCCGGAAAAAGTAACTTTTCCAAGGCACCAGCCCTGTTCTGGCCCGGGTGGTTGTTTTTAAGAAACCTTGACTGTGCGACTGGGGGCGGATGATGCAATTTCTTGGCCCAGAGGGGAAATTCACAGCGGTGCAGATGTGTGGGTAAATTTTGGGGTACAGGGGATATCTAAGCCCCCCAGGCAATCCAAGAAGCTCCCCCCCATCACTCACCTCTCGGTGGACTCTCCCGGCCCCCCCAAGGCCAGCAGCAGCAGCAGCAGCAGCATCAAAGGGATGGAGGAGGAAGAAAAGGCACCCAGGTTCAGCATTTTTGGGGCGCGTGTGTACAAGGGTGTCGTTTTTGTGCGAGGGGGGTTGAGAAGAAGCTGTGAACGGGGGAGAGACGCCTTTGGTTAAGAAGAAAGACCACCGCCCAATATGCAGCCCCACTGGGAGACCTCCACCCCTCCACACACCTTCCAAAGAGAGAATTGGGGTGCAGGGGTGATTTGGGGGTGCCAAGCTCTCGCTTTCTCTCTGCTGCCGCCGCCGTTCCTCCTCCTGGTCGTCCTCCTCCTCCCTTTCAAGGTGGATTTTGGCATCTGCCCCCCACCCCACCCCACAGACAGACAGACAGGCAGGGGGCCAGGAATGTCAGGTTGCGTAACCGGATGTTTTGTAACTCCCCCAAACACACAAACCGACACACGCCCCTCCCTCCCTCCCTCTCTCCCCGCCACGGACATTATCCCAGGGGTGGGGTGGGGTGGGATGAGGGTTTGTTGGACTGGGGGGCAGGAGACCCTGAGAAAGAGGAAGCCAACTCCACAAACAGTTCAATAAATATTTATAGAGAATCCTTTGCTGTTTCGTATCTTGTTCTGCAAAAAAAAAAAAAAAAGGGCCCCGAACCAAAAATTTGTACAGTTTACAAAAAAAGAAATGGGGGCGCTGTATTTTCTAAACTACACAGAGAGATCCAGACTGGGGGGGGCGGCTGAATTGGGGGGGTGGGCTTTACAGATTAACTCTGTAATTTTTTTTCAGGGTGGGGGGAGGGATACCCCCGGGCCACAAACAGCCCCCCATACACACCAAAATGGGGAGGGGGCTGCTATTCTGCCCCCCCTTTGAGGATACAGAAAAAAGAACACCAGTTTAGAATGGGAGGAGATGGTTTTGGGGGGGCACCCTGTGCCCCATTTCCTTACCATGGAAATAGAGGAACGAGAGGGTGGAAGGGAAGCGGCCATCTTGCGCCTTCAAGGGGGGAGCACCTCAGGACGCGGGGGGAGTTTTCTGTCTTTTAGGACCATGTGAAGATGCCACCCCCCAGGTGAAAATTAAACGCACTTCAAATTTACTTGCCAGGACTCAAACCCAAGACCTTCTGCGTGCAAAGCCAGGGGACATTCTTGTGGCTGAGCTACAGGACCCCCCACGCATGGCATTGTGGGGGCAGGGAGGAAAGGAATACACCCCACCCAAGGACCACCCCTCCCGGCAAGACTACACTGTGCAGCAAAATTGGGGGGCATCCCTTAGTGTTCAGTTCACTTCCTGTGCATACACAGACATCAACAAGGAACGAGGGAAATTAGTGGGCGATTACAAGCCCTCCCCGGTCCAGAAGACCCCCTCCCCTTACAGGGACGGGGGGACAGGAAGAGGGGTGTGTTTATTGGGGGGTGTCCAGTTCTGCCCCCAGAATTTCCACATCAGGTCCAGTCAATGATGGAAGGAGTCCCGAGTGCAGGGAGGCATGAGTTCGTTGGCACTGTCCGGCCTGCCCCCCACCCAAATCCAGCCCACGCTGCCCTCCAGGTGGGGCGGGGAATATCCGCAGGGAGGGCCGACGGGGCTGAGAAGGGAGCGGCAGCCCTCCCCCGGCGGGGCTCACATCTTGCTGCTCCCGGCAAAGCTGAGTTCGCTGCGGGGGGACCTGCCGGAGGAACCCGCACTGGCGACGCTGGCGTTCGCGGCGCTCCACTCGGCTTCGGCTCCGATCGGGGACGGCGAGCCCTCCTTCTTGGTGATCCCGGCGGCGGCGGCCCCTCCTCCCGCCGTGGCCCCGGGCCCCAGGCGGTGCCGGCGTTCGCAGTGGCCCTTGTGGCGCATGAAGCTGTCCCGCCACATGAACTTCTTGGCGCAGACCTCGCACTCGTAGGGCTTGAGGCCCGTGTGGGTCTTCATGTGCTCCGTCAGGTGGTGCTTCATCTTGAACTTCTTGTTGCAGACGGGGCAGTCAAAGGGCCGCAGGTTCAGGTGCATGTTGACGTGCCGGTCCCGCATGCTCTTGTGCGAGAAGGCCTTCCCGCAGTGGCACATGAAGATCTTGTTCCCGTCCCCAGAGCCGGCCGCCAGCTGCACCGCTCCGTGTTCCACCACCGGCGGAGCGGCCGAGGAGGCCGAGCCCGCCGAGCCCGCCGGGAAGACCACCACGTGGTTCCCCTGCATGTCCATGGGCAGGAGGGACCCCCGTGGTTGGAAGGAGGAGGACGAGCCCCCCACCCCCAGGCCCCCCTCCTCCAGCCCCTCGTAGGGTGACGGAAAATCCTCGGAGGACTCGCAGAAGTTCACCTGTTCCTCCAGCTTGCCACCTCCGCTGGGGTCAGTGAGGGTGCGGACGTCAGTGATGCTGAGCCCGGCGGACTCGGCGCCCCCGGGCCCCACCTCCACCTCCTCCACGGGGTCCTCGTCCTCCTCACACGTGAGCACCAGATCCTCCTGCGAGCGCTCCTTCTTGATGAAGACCCACTGCCGCTGCGGCATGATGCTCGGACGGACGTAGGCCGGGCGGTGGCGGCCCCCAGGGCCCCCCTCGTTGTTGTTGCTGCTGCAGCCGGGCTCCCCGCTGTCGCTAGCCTCGTCGTCCGTCTCCGGCACAAATTTGCTGCGCCCTCCGGTGAAGGGGTCCGGGCAACGGGACAAGGGGCCCTTCTCCCCGCTGGGGAAGACCACCATGGCCACCGCATCCTCCTCGTGGTCCTCCGAGGCCTCCCGTTCCCCCCCCAGGAGGGGCCCCCGGGGGTGGTACTTGCCCGGTTCGGCAGGGCCGCCCTCGCCCGAGTCGCGGGGGCTGAAGTAGTTGCTGCTGCTGGGCGACTGGTTCTCACTGGTGCGGCTGGAGTGGTGGGCCCGGAAGGACGACGACGAGGGGACCAGGGAGGAGGAGGAGGGGGCCGCGGAAGAGGAGGAAGAGGAGGAGGGGGCCGCGGCCGCCCCCAGGAGCATGGCCCCCCGCCGCTCCTTGAGCAGCTCGGTGCACTTGTCCACGATGTGCCACATCTGGAGGACGCTACCCACCGTCAGGAAGTTAACAATCTCGTCGGTGGCCATGCTGAGCTGGCCTGTGTAGGCCGAGCCGAGGACGGCCTCGAAGGCCACGGGGTCCATGACGCTGGGCAAGACCACAGAGGTCATGTTCTTCAAGAGGACCTGGTCGTGGAAGTAGGGGGAGGAGGCCGCCAGCACTGCCCGGTGCGCCCGGAAGACCCTCCCCTGGACGTGGATGGCGATGTCGCAGAGCTTCCCCTCCAGCCGCTGCTGGTTCAGGTTCTCCAACAGGGCGCTGGTCACCTCAGGGAAGGCCACGTGGACCACAGCCACGCCGCTGAGGGAGGGCGAGGAGGCGGAGTCCATGTCGAGGGTGGTCAGGAGCGCCCTGCCCTTAGTCCTACAGGAAGGCAGAAAATGAGAACAGGAGTAAGCAAGAGAAGCAAGGTGGAGTTCTTTCTGATCTGGAACCATCCAGGCACAGCACCCCGTATCCAGAATTCCAAAACCCGAAACTGTCCGCAAGGGTGAGTCTTCCACCCTCTCTACGCTCAAGAAGTTCTTCCTAATGATTAGGTGGATCCTCTCCCCTCGTGGAAACTGGCTGGCTTCGCGTCTCCCTTCCCTCCCTCCCGGCGCTGCCGTGGCTCTGTTCCTCTTTCTCTTTTGGTGACCTGAGACACGACTGTTATGTCACAACCACCCCAACGGCCTCGGCCGGCAGTTTCAGCCTGGCACCTCCAAAGCCAAAAACATCCCAGTGTAGCAGGGAAGAGGGAGTATTATTTTTGCCAGGAGATGGTGAGAGGATGGGGCCTCGTGTGGATTGGAAACGGGCAGCTAAACCGCCGGGAAAGGAAAGAGGGTGAATCCGTAACGCTAGCCCTAGTGCGTGAGTGAAATGCAGCCCAACCCTACCTCACCTCCCTCTGCTGACTCTTATTCAGGCCCTGACCGGGCCTCTCACCCGACCCTGCTGGGTGACTTCGGGCAAGTCACAATCTCTCAGCCTCAGAGGAAGCCCATGGCAAACTTTCTCTGAAGAAATCTTGTCAAGAAAAGCCCGTGACAGCTTTGCCATAAATCAGAAACGACCTGAAGGCCCACAAGAGCATGAGGCAGGAAACGGTCTTGCCAGATTTCACTCAGGGGAAAAAAAATGTCCCGTTGTCAGCTGAATCCATTTGGAAAGCCCCAGACCATGCCTGGAAGAGGAGTATTTTTATTTTTCTTTCCGGTTGTTTCCAACGCATGGCAACCCTAAGGTTAACCTATCACAGAGTCTTCTGGGGCTGAGAGTGTGTGACATACATACCCGAGGTCACCCAGTGGGTTCCCGTGCCCGAGCAAAGGGGAATCGAAGCAGAGTCTCCAGGGTCATAGCAGTCCCACGCTCAAACCACTCACAAATTTAAAAAAGACAGCGCAATTTCTCCTCCTTTGGGGGGCTCCTTCCTTGGAGGTTTTTAAAGGGAGGCCGGGTGGCCGGAATCTGTCACAGGGAGGGCTCGGATGGCGCCTTCCTCCATGGCGGAAGGGGGCTGGACCGGGCAGCCCTTGGGGTCTCTTTCGGCACTAGGATTCTGTGATTTAAAACACACAGGAAGCCAATATTAAAAGTGAATTGAACCATTTACAGTATTAATAATGTCTCAGTAACAGATAAAAACACAGCTAAACATATATTAAAATCTCTTCAAATCCACAATTAAAACAATTCAGTACCCCTAGCCCATTCTGTTTTAAAAGCTTGTTGGAATAAAATGGTTTTAGCCAGCTGCCAGAAGGACAATTATGAATTAAGTAAAACGCGGCCTACGTAAACACAGATGGGACGGAAGCCGGCAGGAATAACACGAAAATGTCACCCTGGTGCTAAAACACCGGGAAAATCCTGTGCTGGGATAAAAGGATAATTTTTAAAAGAAATCTGGCAATATTTTTGTTGTTTTGAATTGCTCTTTATCTTCTCAAGGGTCTCTTTGAACTGTTTTGAATAGTTTTCATATCATGAATACATTTGTATGTTTTTAATTGTTTTCTTCAAAATTGTGATCCTTTTTGAATTCCCATTTTAGAAGGAAAGTGGGAAAATAACAACAACAACAACAATAATAGTAATAACAACAACAACAATTTGATCCCATTTGAGTGTTCACTTTTTGTTAGGGTTTTAGCTGTGCAGTTCTTGCTGTCAATCCTAAGCTGTCTCGCTTTTGGAGAAAGGTGGGAAATAAAGGTAATATATATAAATGTATGTGCATATAAACAAACATTTATATAAATATAATAATAATCCTGCCCCCCAACGAGGAGCCAAGGAAGATGAAGGGGGCTGGTCTTCCTTCCACAGAGCAGTCGACCATCCCATAGATATAATTAATAACAACAACAACAAAAACAATAGCTTTATACCCCGTAGTGTTCCCCCAAACTGGGACTCCCTGCAGCTTACAATGGACCAAAAGTCCTCCTTCTGGAAATTTGGGAAGGGGGTGAAATGGATGGGTCGACCGGGGGGGGGACCAGACCCACCGAAGCCCCAGATCTGTTATTTCTTCCGGGGAAGGGCTGTGTGTGGGACTCCATCGCCCATCATCCACAGCCCAATTGGGAGAGCGGTAAGTCCCACGGTCCCAGGGAGGGAGGGAGGGAGGAAAAGCGGGGGCGGAACCGGGGGGGTCTCCGTGCCGCCCCCTCCCCCACGGGTGGGGAGGAGGCACTCTGCACGCGCTCAGAGGCGCGCCGGGGAAGAGGCCGCGGGGGAGGCGGGGAGGCGGAGGGAGGCCTGCCCCTTCCGGCCGGCCGGCGGGTGCGGCGCTCGGCGCTCTCTGCACGCGCTCAGAGGCCGCCTTGGCCGCGGGAGGGAGGGAGGGAGGCCCCCCTTCCCCGCGGGCGCTATTTGAGGAGCGGGAGGGCCCGGCCCGACCTCCCTCCCGTGATGCCTTGCGCGCCCCCGCCCGGCCGAGGCCGCGGCCTACCCGCCTGGCTCAGCCTCCCGCGGTGTTGGCGGTGGCGGCGGCCCCTCCGCCGTCTCCCTTCTCCTCCCTCCTCCTCCCGCTCCTCCTCCTCCGCCGCCGCCGCCGCCGCCGCTCTCCCGGCCGGCCGGCCGCCCGCCTTCCTCCTCCTCTTCCTTCTCCTGCTGCGGCTGCCTGGCCTCAGCGCCGGATTAAAGGCGCAGGCCCCGCCGCCCTTCGGCCGAGAGGCGGTGGAAGGACCGACGGGCCCGCCTCCCCTTTAAGGCGCGCCGCGCTTTTCGGTCCTCCGACACTCTCCACCTCCGGCCTCGCCTCCCGCTCGCCCTTGGGCTCACTACGCATGCGCGAGAGTCGCCCGCCCTCCGTAACTCAGCGGAGCTCGGGGGCGAGGACCGAGCGCCTTATTTGCATACGTCATAACATTTAACGTGTGACGCCTACGCGTACATTTGCATAAAGCTGCGCCTGGTCGGACACGCCCCCCCGCCAAGTCCCAGGCTGGGAGGAAAGAGGGGCGGAGGTGCTGCTGATAATTTTATTTTTATAAGACAAGGGGCACAGTGCAGGCAAAATTTGGCCCATGATAGGCCTAAATACAGCAATACTGTATATAGAGAGAGTTTTATATATAATATTATGTAATATATGTCAATATGTAAACAATATATAAGAATATTTTTATATAGATACGGATATAGATATAGATATATATGTATATAAAATTATATATAATATATAATATTTTGTGTGTGTACGTTCAAGTCATTTGAGTTACGGTGACCCCTGTCATGGGCTTTTCTGAGGCTGAGAGTGTGTGACATGCCCAAAGTCACCCAGTGGGTTTCCATGGCTGAGTGGAGTGGAACCTGTGTCTCCAGGGTCTGGGTCCAAGAGTCAAACCAGATATATAAAAAACATACATAGCACAAGGCCAAAATACCCCAAAGGCACCATCAGATCCCATCCGATCATGGATGCTAAGCAGGGTCAGCCCTGGTTAGGACTTGGATGGGAAACCGCCAAGGCAAACCAGGTGCTGCGGGCTCTATTTCAGGGAAAGGAACCGGCAAAACCCCCTCTGGGTGGGTACGCCTTCCCTAAGAAAGTAATTTATTTCTATTGAAGGCACACACAGACACAACAACGTAACGACGACTTCCTTAAGGCAGGGTTTTCACTCTTACCAAACTGCTCGCCGCCGCCGCTTCGTTCCACTCGGCTGGAGGGTTCCCAACCTCTCTTAATAAGCCCGGCTGCATTAACCTCTGTGAGCGACTTCGGTGAAAATAAGTTCCCAATTATTATTCACAGGCCTGGCGGTGTCCGTCTGTGCCTTCAAGTTGCGTGCTGACTTACGGCTACGCTGCGAATTTCCTGGCGTTTTCTTTGGCCAAGAATCCTCAGAGGAAGTTTGGCCAATTCTTGCCTCCGAAACAGAGGAGCCTCCAGCCCTGGTATTTCTTGGTGGTCTCCCATCCAAGGACTAACCAGGGCCCACCCTGCTTGGCTTCTAATACCTTTATGGTATTTTGGCTGCACGACCAACATATTTAATGAAAGGTATTTCTTATTGAGAACAGTAACTTTAAAAAAAAAAAGGAGATACCTCAAGCCGAAATGAAGGGCAGCCCCATGCCAGCTCCAGCAGTGGTCTGCCTGTTTCTGTGTCTAGAGCGTGGAAAAGTTACTTATTTCATACTGTAGTTCCCAGCATCCCCTGGCCAGCAAGGTCCCACACATCCACACGCATGCCCTCTGAGCATCGCTTCCCCTTCCCGAGCTATTATTATTTAAATCAATCCTTTTTCCCACTTTGGTAGTCAAGGCAGCTGGCAACAGAAAAGTGTGTTGGCTGGGGGATACTGGGAGTTGTAATCCACACAAGTAACTTTTGCAAGGTTGGCTTATAGGAGCCTCTCGGGATGCAGAAAATACTCATTTCTAGCACCCACCTGAACAGAAAAGGTGGGGAAGAGCCAACAACCCCTTCACACAACCACACGTACCCCACTCGCCCCCAATTTTCAAGCAGACAACCTCTCCCCCACCCCCCAAAAAAACCCCTCCTGGAATTCCATCGCCGCTCTCAGGGGTAACACACACTGAAGGGATCAATACAGAAAAATATTCTTTATTTCTTCCCTTTTTTTTTGGAAAAAGAAAACAATTTTCAAAAGTTCAAAGCATAAATATACAAAAAACAACAACCCACGGTCACGAGGAAGGAGGAGAGGGGGTATAAAAGGTCCCCAACTGTGCCCTGTAGCTCCAATATTAGCCTCTCCCCTATCCCAGTTCCATGCAGTAACAAGAATTCCCAGCCAAACCATCCACAAATGCAAAACAGAAACGTAAAACCAACAAGGAGGGGCCACGGAGACCCCCAACCTCCAATTACACAAACATGGCACTCCATTCTGGCCCCCCAAAAACCTCCAACAGGCCGAACAGGGGACGGAGGCTGATGAATCACAACAGCCCTGCAGTGTTGCACACTCCAAATACTGCAGATTCTGGTGGGGGGGCAGATGGGGCCCTAATCAGAGTCCGACAGGATGATGATCTCCTCCGGGTCACACTGGGTGGCCACGCTGGTCTGCGGGTGGGCAAGCGGGAGGGGGGGACAGAAAGGAAAAAAAAAAAGAAGGCATCAGAACATGCGCAGAGTAGAAATCAACGCCACCACTCCTCGCAGATATAAACAGGATGCTCTATTTATAATTTTCTAGTATAATATACAGGTTGATCTTCTGTTATCTGGAATGCCCCTTAGGACCAAAAGTGTCACTGATTTTGGATTTTTTCCCCCCAGATTTTGGAATATATATCTTTCTGGAATAGCCTTGTGTCTCATTCACTCGCTACTTGTCTTGTGTAGGAGACGTGAGGCTGGAGACAGACTAAGGGTCTGTGAAATCGCAAGAATTCAAACGTCCTGCTCAGCACAAATCCACAACTCTCACATTTCTCAGATCCTGAGTTTCTCTCCTTTTGCCTCCAGCCGCCCCCTTCTGCCTGTGGTGGTGTATTGCACTGCCCAATGGTTCTTACCCTCAGCAAGTTCTTCCTGGTGTTGAGGTGAAATCTCTTTTCCTGTAGTTTGAATCCATTGCTCCATGTCCTCATCTCTGGAGCAGCAGAAAACAAGCTTGCTCCATCTTCCACATGACATCCTTTCAAATATTTAAACACGGCTCTCACGTCACCTCTTAACCTTCTCTTCTCGAGGCTAAACATCCCCGCCTTCCAAGATGGAGCAATCTTGTTTTCCGTGCTCTGGAGATGAGAACACGGTGGACTCAATTTGATAAGACACTAAATTCCCCTTCAGCATTAGGAAGACTTTTTGACTGTCAGAGCAGTTCGAGAGTGGAATATGGGCCTCCCAGAGGGAAGATGGACTCTGCTTGTTTGGAGGTCCTTAAGAAGAGTTTGGGTGGGCACATCTTTGGTTGTACGTTTTCGCACGGCAGGATTAGATGTCCTTTGGGGTCTCTTCCAACTCAAAAGATTTTATGAAGTCATATTTTACGAGTAAATACAGCAGTAAGAGCGAAGGCACTGCACAGGGGCAACAAGTGCAGTTTTTTCTTATGCTGTCCAGAGATCACTTTTTAAGAATCCTTTTTTATGCCACTGAGGTTTGTGACACATTCTCCTCAGTCTCAAAGGTTTTATTTCCCTCTTTCCTACAATAAAAAATTATAGGAAGTAGCAGCAAGCAGTGTGAAGCAGTTACTTTCCTAAAAGTAGTAAGTAGAGATTTAAATAAGGTACTGCTGTGTGTATGAAGTGGTGTGGGCTGTGTTTCCTATTAGTAATTAAGTTTTTAAGTAATTAAGTACTTAAGTAATTAAGTTTAAATGTGTTTCTAACTATATTCTTAAAAATAGTCATTTCATCTTTTTTTTAAGCTCTAGTACAATAGGATTTTAACTCAGTCTTCCCCTAAATCACTATAAGCCATTTTGCTTCCTTCAAAAAAGAAAGGTGTTGTGTAATTTCAAGACAGCGGTCCCGTCGTATCCGTACATTCGCAACCTGCAAATTCACCCCAAGGCAGAAACAGGCGGCTGGCTGCTGCTGGTACCCCGTGCCATTTCCGTCAGGGGCTTATAAGCCTCGCCTCGTGTTTTCAGTCTCTCTGGAAGCCTCTCAGGGCTGTCCGGGCATCCACGTGCCAAGGGGCAAGGGAAACCTCCGACCTCGGAAAGCGCGAGGGCCAAGGGATGGGAACAAACGGCTTTTCAAAAAGCCACTTCCAAAACTTTGCCTGCCGAGGAGGGGCCTCCGGGGCTGCTCCTCCCAGGCAGATTCTGCCCCCCCCCCCCACAACTCACCTTGCAAACCCGGGGGAGGTGGGGCTGCTCCGGCTGGTGCAGGGGGCTCCCCAGGGAACTGGAGACCAGTCCGAGGCTGGGGGAGTCGGCACAGGTGGAGTCGGCCACGGGAGCCGGGCTGCGGACGGGGGGCAGCGAGCTGAAGAGGACCACCTCCTCCTCGTCCTCCTCCCCCTCAGAGGACCCCGTGCTGGGCACCTCAATGCAGCTGCTGCCGTGGGGGAGGGGAGGGAAGAGAGCAAACGGTGAGTGGGGGCCGAATGCAGAAGACGAACACACAGAACACACCTTGCGGTGAGGAAACGCTGTCCCCCCCCCTTGCCCCAATTGGGGTGATGTAGCAGCCGACGGGGGGCGGAGAAGCATTGCTCCCCGCGGCGGATGGGGGCACATTCTTTGTACGCGCTCCTCTCCCTCTCCCCTCACCTGCCGGACAACCCCCCCCCGCCCTCCAGTTCCATGCACTTCGGGACCACGCAAAGAGAGAACTCAGCCCCTGCTTCCCACCCCGCCCGAAACTCACCTGTTGGACACCCGGTGCTCCTGCCTTGCCCACTTTCCGAGCGGCTGCCCGTTGAGGCCGTAGAGAGTGGGGGTGATGCCCGGCTGGGGGGAGCCCCCATTCTCCAGGCCCCGCCTGCGCTTGGAGGGGGCACGGGGCTTCCGCCTGGGTGTCGCTGGGTCCAAGGGGGGGGATGGGGGAGGGGTCTCGCTCTTGCCCAGGAGAAGCACCTCCGTGGCCCCCCTCTCCTGTTCTCCCCTGGCCCCCCGGCCGCTGCGGTCCTTGTTCTCTTCCTCCTCCTCCTCCTCCTCCTCTTCCTCCTCCTCTTCCTCCTCCTCCTCTTCCTCGTCGTCCGCAGAGGAATAGAGGATGACCTCCATCACCTCGAGGTCCATGCGCTGATCCGCCTCCACCTCCGGGGCCAGGGCCTCCTCGTCTGCAGGGGGGAAAGGCCGTGTGATTGGGCCCGCAGCATCGCTGACCTCGTTCTCGTGATTCCCCGTTTTACCGACATCCAACTTTCTTCCCTTTGGAAAACGTCACACCCGAGAAGCAGGCGCGACGCTGGTTAAAGACACCTCGGCCTCGTTCCCCTCCCTCCGGAAGCCCACCGCTTTGCCCTGCCAGGAAGCAGCCCTCCCCCACTGTTGGAGAGGTGCTCCCCCCGCAGCTCCCAGTGGGGGCCTCGTCCTGCCGCCATCCCCCCTCCCCAGACAAGCAGCCATGACCGACCCGGTGGTGGTCCCTCCTCGTCTTCTCCGCCCTCCAGGCACTCTGCCAGGTCCGCCTCTACATCTGACTCAAGAGAGGACTCCTCTTCCTCCTCTTCCTCTTCCTCTTCTTCCTCCTCCTCCTCCTCCTCTCCCTCCTGAGGACTCACCCTGGGGGTCTCTTTGCTGCCCCCCTTTGGACTCTGGCTGCCCTAGGGAGCGAGACAGGGAGAGCAAGATTTAGGCAACTGCAACCCAAACAGCCAGTACTCGAAAGAAGCATCAAGCCTCGACCCCCTCGAAGCTTCAGGGCAGCGAAGGGCACATTTTAAGCTCTCCCGCCCGCGACAGGTGGGCTCCGCTTTCCCTTACAGGCCACCCTACAATACAACTCTCTGTACGATGCCCTACAATTCACCAGGCATTTTCACATTGCGTGACTGGCCCTGCGGCACTTTGCCATTCGATGCCATCCAATACTTGGGACCAAGAGAGCTGGAAGGGATGGTGGGACAGGAATGAGAAAGCAGTGTTTGGGGAACGGAGGGATGTTATTCTAACGAACCTAGGTAACAGGGAGCACAAAGGCAGACGCAAGGGCAGGATGCTGGCGGGCGGGAAGTGGGCCTGGGAGAGAAGCAGTTTTAATTAGCTGCCAAATTGGGGCTCTGCGTGTGCAAATCCGTAATGTTCCTGCATATAAGATGCCGTAAACCCAACAGGGCTTTTAGTCTTGGCAAGGGCCAGAAATGTGCTGCTGTTCCTGAATGACGCTTTCGCAAGCTTCTAAGCTGGATCTCTGGGATCGGAGTTATCCTGGACATGACAAGAGAAGGAAGCAGGCCACCCCTTGTGCCACCCCATCCCGTCAAAAGCTGAAGCCCCTTTTAAGCCAGAAGGTCCCATAACTCTCCCTCGCTGCACCAGCTCCACCCAGGGCAGAGCGCTGGAATCTGGAGGAACTACAGAGAGCGGGAGCGGCCACTGAGGAGGCCCCGTCTGGCCCCCAGACCCCGTCCTCACCAAGCAGGCTGCGAAGGTGGGGGCACTGAGAGGAAGCCCTCCCTCGGGCACTGCCAGCCAGCCTGCGCCTGAGCCGTGCGGGGCCTTAGAGCTCCCCGCCAGCACTCTGAACTCTGCCTGGAAACAGAGCGGCAGCCGGCAGGAGGGCTGCAACAAGGGGGTTTTATGATGCCTATATTTGATTGCAGGGGGGGGAGCTGACATCCCACTCTCCCCAGCCTCAAAACCCGACCCCACCCCCACTCTTCCCCAGACCACGCCAACTCCTCCCCCCTTGCCTTCCCAGGGCCACCAGCTTCCTCCTCCAGAGAGATGCCATGGCTATGTGGGGCGGGGGGCTGCTACGGCTTTGGTCTCCCCCCCCCCGTCTGCCTCTGCACCCCCTTCCCCCTTGCTCCAGTCCGCGTCACCTACTTTGTGGGCAGGTCGTGCCTGGGCTCTCACACTGTCACGAGGAGCAAGACTGAGAAGGAAACCCTCTTTCTACAAGCCCCCCAAAAGCCCTGTGGGTCTCCCCCTTAAAGAAACGAGGCAGAACCAGCCCAAGGGGCCGTAAGGGACCTGCAGCCGAAGGAACGTCCTGGGTTTCACCGCAAGAGAGGGCAAAGGGGGAGAATCCTGCCTGGAAGGAGCAGCGCTAGGGAGCTGTGGATGCTGCCGGCCAGAGCGGGTGGTCCTGATGGGCTACACTGGCCCCTCGCTGGCTGGGGGGCAAAGGCCTGGGAGGGGAACCCCAGCAGCAAAAAGCCGTGTGGCTGCCGGCCGGAGACAAGGCCTTTGGGCTAGAAGGGGGCCCTGGCAGCTGCCCGCCAGAGCTGGGAACATCTTAATCATAGTGACATTTAATTCTTTTTTTTTTTAACTTTAGTCAATTAATGTGTTAGTAGCATCTTATCAACTTGTTTTAAATTAAATTTTGCCTACAGTCTTTTAATTATTTATATGCTTTTAAGATTTTTTTTATTTTTTAATTTATTGTTGGAAGCTGCCTTGGGTCCCAGTCCAAGAGAAAGGCAGCACACAAAATAAATAAATAAATAAAATCTTTTTAAAATTGGTGTAAGTAGCCCCATTTGGGAAAAAGGCAGGATAAAAATTCCACAAACGAATAAATAAAAACACCGGGCCGGATGGGGAACCCACGGGCCATGCATCAGGCAGGCGAAGTTGGAAACACTGGGCAAGAGCGACCCCCTTTGGGGGGAGTAACATGGACTCCCGATCCCCCCACCCCAGTACCTTTCGGGTGACGGTTGCTGCCGCCGTAGCCCCCGGATTGGTCCCTCTGGTGGTGGGGGAGCTCCGTTGGCCCCCTTTTCTGCGCTGGCGCCACTCCTCTTCCTCGCTCCGGTCCTGCAGCTGCGCAAACTGCGAGGTCACCTCCTCCAACCGCTGCACCGCCAGCTTTCGGTTGTGCCTCAGGCGGCGGGCCAGATCCGCATCCATCAGGGCCGGGTCAGCACCTGCCCAGGGAGAGCCGCGGGGATGCAGGGGACGCTGGGACTCCTGGTACCCCCCCCATCTGATACCCCCAGACCTCCCTCATCCTCCTTCCCTCTTGCTCTGCTTTCAGCACCATTAAACTGCTTCACTTCAGTGGTCGACTTCGATACAGGCGCCCCCCGATCTCCAGCACTTGCAAACTACAGGCAAATTCTATTAATTTGACGAGGGGCCTGCTCTTTCGTCCATTCTCCTGGGGGACAGCGGACCCCCTGTCGGATTAACAGAGTTTGTCCGCAATTTGCAAGTGCTGAAACAGCGGTCTCCCATCAATTCTTCTTGCCTACAGAGACTGACCGAACACAGATTCCGCTTTTTAACCAATTCCACTTTCTGACCCCAACTCTATTCTGTCAGATAAGTGAAGGATGCCTGTAATTGACAACTGATTTGTTTTTCTTCCTTGCTCTTTTTATCACATACTGGTTTTTAAGCCAGCGGCACCTGTTAGAGGTTTTATTTAACTGTGAGTTTTCATGGGTTCTTCCTTCAACTGCACTGGGGAAATTAGCAGCTAATATTAATTCTTTAAATGCGCAAATACGGGGAAAGAAAACACACAAGTATAGGATAGGTGACAGTTGGCTTGAAAGCAATACAAGTGGAAAGGATATGGGGGGGGGGTTTCTGAGGAGACACGAAGATAAACATGAGCCCACAGTGTGATGCAGCGGCCAAAAAAGCCAATGCCATTCTGAGTCTGGCATCTGTATGGAGGGAAGCATTTGTGCCACTGTGTTCTGCTTTGGTCAGACCTCACCTAGGAGAATCCTGTGCCCAATTCTGGCTGGCACACAGTTTAAGAAGGATGTTGAAAAGCCAAACCATGTCCAAACATGGGCAATCAAGCCTTCCCCAAGCCTTCTGCAGGGTGACTTATAAGTACTGGGAATGTTTAGCCTCACACAATAGAGCCAGCATTAAATATCTGAAGAGATGCCATGTAGAAGGTCATGGGTCAGAAACATGATGCAGCAGCCAAAAAGGCCAATACAATTCATAGAATCACACAATCAAAGAAATGTAGAGTTGGAAGAGACCACACGGGCCATCCAGTCCAACCCCCTGCCGTGCAGGAACACCCTCAAAGCACTCCCGACAGATGGCCATCCAGCCTCTGCTTAAAAACCTCCAAAGAAGGAGACTCCACCACACTCCGAGGCAGCCTATTCCACTGCCGGACAGCCCTGACCGTCAGGAAGTTCTTCCTGAGGTTCAGGTGGAATCTCCTTTCCTGCAGCTTGAATCCATTGCTCCTTGTCCTGGTCTCTGGAGCGGCAGAAAACAAGCCCTCTCCCTCCTCTACATGGCACCCCTTCAAATATTTAAACATAGCTATCATGTCCCCTCTTAACCTTCTCTTCTGCAGTTCTGCAGACTTCTCTTCTGCAGTTCTGCAGACTGAACATACCCAGCTCTCTAAGTCTATGCTCATAGGGCTTGGCTTCCAGGCCCTTCACCATTTTGGTCGCCCTCCTCTGGACCCGCTCCAGCCTGACCATGTCCTTCTTGAATTGGGGTGCCCAGAACTGGACACAGGATTCAAGATGAGGTCTAACCAAAGCAGAGTAGAGTGGTACCAGTATCTCCCTCGATCTAGACACCATACTCCTATTGATACAGCCGAGAATTGCATTGGCTTTCTTGGCTGCCGCATCACACTGCTGACTCATGTTCAGCTTGTGGTCTATTAAGACTCCTAGATCCCTTTCACACGTACTGCTATCCAGCCATGTGTCCCCCATCCTATATTTCTGTATTCCATTTTTTCTACCTAAGTGTAGGACCTTACACTTCTCTCTGTTGAATTTCATTTTGTTAGCTTTGGCCCAGCTCTCCAATCTGTCCAGGTCATTTTGAATTTTGATCCTGTCCTCTGGCGTATTCTTGGGCTGCATCGACAGGAGTCTAGCGTGCAGGTCAAAGGAAGTAATAATCCCGCTCTATTCTTCTTTGGTCAGACCCCAACTGGAGGAATCCTGTGTCCAGTTCTGGGCACCACAACCCAAAAAGATATAGACAAGCTGGAAGGAGTCCAGGGGAGGGCAACCAACATTGTCACAGGACTGGAAGGCATAAAGCCCTCTGAGGAGCAGGTTAGGGAGCTGGGGATGTTTAGCCTGATAAAAAGAAGCCTCGGCCCTCCCAAAACTGCAAACCCCAGGATTCCATAGGATGTCGAAAGTGGAACCATAGCGCTCTAACAGCCTAGTGTGGGAATGGCCCAAGACACTATTTCAGGAAAAGAGATTCCATTTGAACGTTAGGAAGAACTTCCTAACAGTAAGAGCAGTTGGCCAGTGGAATCTGGGGCTGCCTGAATAGAGCGGGGAATCTCCTTGTTTGGAGGCTTTTAAAGAGAGGCTGGATGGCCATCTGTCCAAGGGAGGGCCCGGATTGTGTCTTCCTGCTGCATGGCAGAAGGGGGTTGGACCAGATGCCCCTTGGGGTCTTTTCCAGCTCTAGGATTCTAGGGTCTTTCAGGAGTGATTTAGTTTTCTATCGCTGCACGATAGGGGTTGGACTGGATGGCCCTCGCGGTCTCTTCTGGCTCTAGGACTCTTATGCTTCTAAGGGACCGGTTTCACCTACTTCTCAGAGCAGGGCTCATTCTCCCGGTCCTCTCAGGGTCAACAGTCTTGGCTGGGTAAGGCTGCTTTCAAGTCCACAATCCTACATTTAACTTTAGCATTTAACTTTTCCTGCCCAGCTGTTGCACCTTACTTTTACCCCACTTAAAGTTCAATCTGTTAGTTAAAGTGACAGTGATGCTTTCCTCTGCTCAGGGCCACCGGCTGTATTTACTGACCACCGAGAAAACTCATCCTCCTCAAGAACATGTGAGGAGGGGAGTCAGTTTTTGTCTCCAATCAAGGAAAGCCCAATGCCTCCTCCCATGCAAGCCTGCCAGAAATTTGAGATCTTCAGAAAGTGGGCAGGAGCACCTTTGCCCAACTTTACCTGGTGTGCCAGCTGCCCCCGTCTCTTGGGAAAGGCAGATCTATCCGCAGGCGTTTACAACTTAGTTACCTCCCAATTAGACTACTGTAAACGTGCTCTGCATGGGGCTGCCCTTGAAATATGTTTGGAAGGTGCAGCCCATGCAAAATGCAGCAGCCGGAATGGGGTCATTTGTATTTTGGAGACCCCATAACCCCAGTCATGCATGAACGGCACTGGCTTCAAATTTGCTTCCCAGCTCAAACCAAGGTGCTGGTGTTGACCTACAGAACTTCAAACAACTTGAGGGCAGATAGCTGAAAAACCAATGCCTCCTCCCATGGGATCCTGCCAAAAATTTGAGATCTCCAGAGGAGGCCCCGTTGCGTTCACCAACCGCTTGCGGAGTTAGGTTGGGGGATCCACATAGCAGGGCCTTCTCTGTAGCAGCCCCTCGAATGGAGGATCCCCCGACCAAGGAAGTTGGGCTGGTCTCTTTTCTTTTCAGCTTCCGACAGGCAGCCCAAACACTGCCGCTCCACTTGGTAGTCAGCGCTCGAAACTGCTGTTTGAACTGTTTCCAGGACTGTTTTTAGACTGCTGCTTTTAGGATTGCTTAAAGAGTATTCTAATGAATTGTAAAAACATTTTTATCTTTGCGTTATTTTAACTTGCTTTGTATTCACTCATCGCCCCAGGAGCCCCCACGGGCTGGGAAGCAATACAGGAATACAAGTTGAGCCTCCCTTATCTAGAAATCCAAAACCCTGCAAAACCCAAAACTTTTGAAAAGCAGAATCCAGTTTTCTTCCTGTAGGGGAGTACGGAGGCTCACTTGGGACTGTGAGCGTGTGCTGGCCCAAGTGAGCTGAGACGGAAAAAAAGGTGCCAAGCCCGCTCAGAGACTTGGCAAGCAGCACACGGGGTCCCAAGTGAGCCCCCATAATCTCCTTGTGTTCCCCACAGGAAGAAGGCGAGAAGAGAAGAACTGATCAAAGAGCAGACACTGTGTCAAAAAGAACAGCATGTGATTTACAACAAATACACAAAAGTATATACACATGGTCCTGGAGACCAGGATTCGAATTCCACACTTGTGTGCCCTCAAGTTGGAAACAACTCGAGGGCACACAACAACACAAGCAAAAACAATATACATCGGTATAGGATTTACAACAATTTAAATTCACAATTTAAGGTGCCTACGAAACATAAACTAATTTTGTGTTTAGATATTTTCATTCAAAGTATTTCATCAAGTATATGCAATTATTCCCAAATCCAAAAAAGTATGGAAAATGGAAAACTTCTCCTCCTGAGTGTTTTGGCTCGGGGAGGCTCAACCTATACTTTCCATAAATAAACGAATACATAATTAAAGTCTTGGGGAAGCCTGTGCCGAATGTGCCCCTCCGCTGCTGACCCCACCGCCTGTCCCCCTGCGTCCACCCTCCTCCCCCTCCCCGTTGACTCACTGGGCCGGTACTGGTCGGTGAGGTGGCTGCCGAAGTTGTAGATGAGGTCGAGGTGCCGGCGCTCCTGCAGCCGGTTGCCCACCTCCCGGAAGGCGTCAGCGGCCATGCTCTCCATCTGGCGCTTGGGGAGGCCCAGGCTGTGGCGGGCGCTGGCCTTCTGGACCACCTTCAAGATGTCAGCATAGTCCGGGAAGGCCTCCGTGTCCTGGTTGATGAGCCGCTCGATCCGGCGGTTGACCTCCGGGTAGCGGGTTCCCCGGTAGGGGATGCGCTGCTCGATGACCCGCCCCGTCAGGCTGTTGCAGTCCTTCAGCTCGCAGAGGCGCTGGAAGATGCGCATCATTCGCCGCTTGAGCCGGCTCTCCTGCAGGTAGGCCGAGTCCTCCTGGTCCAGCTCCGTCAAGTCTATTTCCCGCTCCTCCAGGCGTCGGATCTCCTCTGCGTAGACCCGCAGGAGGTTCTCTAGGTACCGGATGTGCCGCCGGGAATCCGACCGAGCCTTGGCCACCTCCAGGAGCTCCGAGGGGGCAGGGGCGGGAGCGGCTTCGTTTGTGGGGGCAACGGTGGCTGAGGCAGCCTCAGCAGTCCCAGCACCCCCGTCCTGCCCAGCAGGGGCAGCGCTGGTGACTGGGAGCTTCTTCCGCTGGGTGTGGGCCTTGAAGACGGTGCACAGCTCGTTGATGTAGACGTAGATCTTGCTCCGGCGGGCCTGGACTCGGGTCAGGCAGCGGCCGAGGACGTTGCGAAACTCCACCGAGGCCAGGAAGTCCGGGTTGGTTTTCTGGTGCCGGCTAGCCAGGAAAGGCATCACCTCTGGGTGGTCCGCTGTGTGCTGGGTGCAAAAGGCCACAAACTGCAGGGCGGACAGAAAGGCAGGTGTGGGTCGATGACAGTTGGGAGAAGCCCCCACCCACACTTAATCCTCCACACCCTCAGGAGGTAGCGGGGAAAGAGAGAGGTGGGGAGAGAGAGCACCGTCCCTGACTCAGGAAAAATTAAACCTGCAAATGTGGAGGGCCAATTGTAAAGTGGGTACAAGACCAAATCCAGCATGAACTGTTCCTGGAAGCCCAGAAGACTGAACTGAGGCTGCCATATCATGAAAAGACAGGACTCACGAGAAAAGAGCACAACACTTGGGAAGCGGGAAGGCAGTGGGAAAAAAAGGATGACGGCATTACAGGTGGATGGGCCATCTTCCTCAGTCTCTGATCTTCCGTCCCTCTCTTGTCACCAGCTCAATCGAGGAAGACATGCCCCTGAACCTGCAAGACCTGAGGGGGGCTGTGGACTTGGCAGGGGGTCTCCCATTCATGTTCAGAGATGGGCAAGAAGGATGAGAAGAGGGATGGAGAACAAAGCCTATGAGGACAGCCTGAAGGCGCTACTGGGCCTGTTCAGCCTGGTGAAGGGAAAGCTGAGGGGAGGCATGATTGCCCTCTTTAAATACTGCAATGGCTGCCCCAGAGAGGAGGGGGCAGGTCTGTTCTCTGCTGCCCCAGAGAGGAGGACCAAGTCTCATGGTTTGAAGTTACAGGAGAATAGACTTCCACTGAACCTTAAAAACATATATACAAGTCCTCCCCAGACCAATTCTTCCTCCTCTCGGTGTTGTAAATTAAGTGTTTTATGTTTTAGAAGCAATATAGGCAGAGCAACCCTTGTCGAAGATGCTTGGGACCTGAAGTGTTCTGTATTTCGGATTTTTTTTTAAATTTTATTTTGGAATACAGTACCTTTTAGGAATAGCCTTGTGTCTTGTCAGTTTGCTACTTGTGTTGTGTATGAGACACAAGGCTGGAGATTTTATTTTCTTGTATTTTCATTCCGATTCTTCGCTGGAAGACTTCCAATGCCAGCCTCTGCCACCCACCCATCCAAATTCAGAATTGCTCAAGATTTTCACCTTTTCAGAAAGAAGGTGCTTGTGCGTCTCTGTGAACAGTGGACACATACAGCTTTTCCGCACTAGACCGTTATAGCGCTATTATTCCACTTTCAATATCCTATGGAATCCTGGGGTTTGCAGTTTAACGAGGGGCCAGCCGGCCCCTCCTGTAACTGCAAACTGCAGGATTCCATAGGATGTTAAAAGTAGAATAATAGTGCAAATAACAGTCTAGTGTGGAAAGGTTCACAAACCGTCTAGTGTAGAAAGGTTCATAAACCCCTCTTACTTGCCAGAGCACAAACTCACCTCGGCAAAGAGCCGCTCGTTCTCAGCCCGGAGACTGGCAGGGTCTTTTCCCCCCACAGCATGGGGCTTTGGGCCCGATCCGCCATTGGCCTGGGGTGGCTCAAGAGGCGGGGCGGAGGGCTTCGCTTCTCGTGCGGGGGCAGCCGGAAGGGGCGAGGTGGAAGCATCATCGTCCAAAATGAGGCAGCTGCTGTCGGAGGAAGAGGAAGCCATGGCTGTTCCCCTTGGGGCTCGCGATCAGCAGGACGGCGGCGAAGGGGGCATCTCTGCCGGGGGGGCCCGAAGGGGGGTGGAGACGAGCCCCTCCTGGAAGAGGGTGGGTAGGACTGGAGACGCACCTGCTGGGGGAGGAAAGAGGAACACAAGTAACAGCAGACAAGGAAGGAGCTTCTGGGGAGAGAAGGGTGTGGGGATGAGATTCGGGAAAAGCCACTGGGTATCAAGAAGGGGACTGGGGCCTCCGGGCGGGACCCAAGCCACGGGGAGTTTTAGGGATTTCGCCAGATACAAATTGGGAGGGTGGGGATCAGATTTGCGGGGGAGCCCCTCAAAACAAAACTGGAGTTGGGTATAAAGTGACTCTGGCGGCCGGATGGGAAGCAAGCCATGAGTTCTGGGAGGGGAAGGGAAGAATAAGGAAGGCCAGGCGGAAACTGGGAGGCTGAGGGTGACAGCTGGGGGACCCCACCCCAAAAAACAGACTTTTGACATCAAGGAGGAGACTCTGCACCCCAAGTGGGTGCGGGGGCCCCCACTTATTTGTTCCCCTCCCCTCCAAAAAGTCCCACAGCAGGAGTTGCGGTCCACTCCCTCTGGAGAGGCGGGGCCCCCAATGCTCCCCTCCCCTCCCCAGTAAAGCAGACCAGGGGAGAGGGAGCCCCCTCCTTCCCCCTCCAATATTACCCGCCCCCTCCCAAAATAGGGAACCCCCCCAGGGACCCCCCAAATCCTCCCTCACCGGCGGCGCTCCTCGGCTTCCCCTTCCCTTCCCAGCAGAATCGGTTCCTCCTATCTCCCTCCCTGCGCACTGCGCAGGACCGGAAGTCCCGGCCGCGCCCTCCTCGTGGACGCCGCCGCCATCTTCCCGTACGGAAGGAATGGGCGGGGCCAGAATGGAGCAAAAAGGGAAAAAAAGACGTGGGGGAAAGATCAGCTGCCTCGCCCCTATCCCGCCCCGTCCTGCTCCTCCTCCTTCCACGGCCGGCCTCTTGCCCACACGGCACCCCTCTCCGGCTGGGCCGGCCTACTTCCGTCCCCCCTCATGGGCGCCGCCATCTTGACGTACGTACTTTTAAATACAGCCCGCGCTAACACGCTTCCGCGTGACCTAACGCGCCCTTCCCCCCGGCGGACTACCCCAGCCCTACTGAGGTGGAGGAGGAGATGAAAGCGCTTTTCTGCCCACCCCCCCCCCGAGATTTGCGTCAAAAAGGCCCCTCGGCCTCCTCAAGGGAGGCTGGGAGACCCCGCCTATTTCCCCCCCCGGTTACCAAGGTGATGAGCACCTCTGCGCGTGCGCCCTTCTCTCCCACCCTCCAGACCTGCGTGGGACGTTCCCTTGAGCTCCAGAGCCGAGACAAGCAGCCGCCTGTTTCTTCTGCGCATGCTCACTTGTTTGTGTTCCCCGCGTCCTGGCCATGTTCCGTACAACAAAATGGCGTCCCCCATAGGAGAGAACGAGGAGAAAGAAGACCGATGGGCCACGACAACCCTGCAGTGTTGTACACCTCTGGGGACCGGCTCCGGCTGAGTTATTTCGTGAATCCAATTTTTACAATTTTTTTGTAACGCGCAAGGAAAATCTCTTGATTCCTGAGTTCATTCTTGAGCCGCCGCCACAGATGCCGTTTACTTTCTGCGCGTGCTCAAATCGGTTCTGGCCGGGAAACGGCCTCCCATCGAAGGGGCCGCTACGGCGGCCGGGGGGAGACATTCCTCGTCGCCGACGTTGCGCTCTCGCTTGGACCCCACCGGCCGTGGGCGGAGCCCGACACGTGGAGGGCAGCGATGGCCGCGCCCACCAGCCAATGGGAGGGGCGCGTCTTCCTCCCGCCGGACCGGGAGGGAGGGCGCCCTGGCGCAGGCAGAAACCCAACCGGTGCGGAGGCTGGCCTCGCTCTGGGGACGCAGAGCTCCCTTCTCGGGCTTCGCCGAATTTGGGGAGCGGCGGAAGAGCCCCCGCTCCCCTCCCCAGTTTTGAAGGCAGGCTCCTTAGCAGGCGGAAGTCCAACAGGCAAAGGGCCGCGTCCCGATGCAGCTGCTCGGCTCTCCCCTTCTAAAATTGTTTCTGTATTCCAAATCAAACCAGTAAAGGAAGGTCTTTGGGCAGCGGCCAATTTGTTCAAAATATGTAATTTCGTTATTCTCGGAAGGAAAAAAGGAAGGCCCACCGTGGGGCCAAAACGTAGCCAAACGGGCCCCCCGAAGTGGGCGGGTGGCTTGGGCTTAGAGCCCCCCCGTGCCACCCGGGGGGCCGGGCAGAGAAGAAACCTTGGAGCTCTCATTCTTTATTTATAAACGTCACCCTAACGCCTTTTGTAGCTGTTTCAGGCCCTGCTTCGGCTGGGTTCTGTGGCTTCCAAATTTTGCTTCCCCGGCCTCCCTCTCGAGGAGTCTCTGGCCGGAACCCGAACTGAGCAGAGGGAGGAACGAAGGAGCGGGGCCGGGCCGGCCCTCCAAGTCGCGCGAGCCGGGGGTCCCCAGAGACGCCCTCGGCCCTTCCTCGTGCAACCAGTTATGCAAACAAAGTTCTGTGACGAGCCGCGCGACTGTTTGTGCACCCGGTTGGGCAGCGGGGCTGTGCCGCCACCGACACGACTGGGATCGCCAAAGGATCCCCCCGTGACCCCCCGGCACACCCTGTCCCGGGGACTATAAATTTGGTATCAGATACGCCCGCCAGGCCGGAGGGGTTGCCCAAACGGGTACGCGGGCAAGGAGGTCCAGGGAGTGACCACGAAACCCCCCCGGCCGTGTTCCCCCAGGGGAGCTCGGGCTGAACACGTCCGCACGGACGGAGGGTCTTCAGCCACGAGTAGCCAGCTTGAAGGGGGCATTGGGTTTTCCCCAGGCTGAGCAACTCCAGCGTTAGCAAACCCTCCACTGCAAGGTCCATCTGCGTAAACCAATCACGCAAACTGCCAAGTTGCCACTGTGCGGCATTTCTCCCTTTATTTTGGCCATTGCTCTTCCCAGGAAAGGGCCTGCCCTCGGGGTACGTTTCGCCCTATAAGTAGTCCCGGTTGTTTAGGGTCTCTTCGGAGAACTCCCCGCCGCGCAAGCGGCCCGGCACTCCGTTAGTCGAGTGCTCCCCTCGGCCACTTCTCTTCGCGGATCTCCGTTCTTCTCACCGCTTCCCAGACCGATCGCCGCCTTCGCACCCTCTCCGCTGAATCCCCTGTCAATTTTCGCCTCTTTCCTTTCTCAATAGGCCTCGTGTGCGTGAGCGAGCGCGTTGGTGCATGAGAACACATTTATTAGTAAAGTCCAGTTATTGGTACATTTGTCTGGCTTTCCGCTTGGTTTGACCCCGTAAAAACTGAGTAAAAGATTCTGCTGGGTTACCCTTTGGCTACAGCCAGCGCTCCGCTAATTTCCCCAATCCTTGCATTTTTGGAGCGAATCGTGATGTCCCCCGAGGGACCCCCAGAAGTCAAGGTAACACCCCCTCCATTTTCACGCTGTCTCAAGGGCGCGTTCCCGCTCACATTCTGGGCACGGCCCTTTTGCCCCGAGAGGGGGCACTCAGGTTGTCCTTTTCATCAAATAAACCAGCCTATTATGGCCAAAGGTCCTCTGGACCGCAAGCGTCCCCTGCTTTTATTGAACGGGATAGGGGCCGGACACCATTGAAAACCAGAAATTCTCAAAATGCAGAACCTGGGTTTTTTTATAGCTTGCAAATGCATTTCAGCCGACAAAAAAAAAGCATAAATACCACATCATATATCAGTCGTGAATGTGCGCAAAAGCTAAAGAACACAGGCCATTGAGAGGAAAAGCAACACGTGGCCACAGAAGCACGGTTCGTAGAATCGTAGAGTTCGAAGAGGCCCCGAGGGTCATCCAGTCCAACCCCCTTCTGCCATGGTTGTTTGCTGCAGGTCCATGGATTCAAATAGTGAGGAAAGGGACTCCTCCTAAACACAAGAAAGACACTGCTGGCTGCAAGAGGCTGGATGGGCAATTTCAGGAGTGCCTTTGCTTGGGTAGATGCCCCTTGGGACCCCCTTCCACCTCGTGACCGGACTCCCCAGCACAGCCCTGTCCCTCCCTGGCTGCTGAGAACAGAAAAACCTGAAGGATGGACTCCAAATGATAATTGAGGCTGGTTAAGGCCCTATGAAGTCGTCACGCAGGACAGCCACAAAGCAGGCGAACGGAAGATGCCGTCAGCGGTCGGCCCCTCTCGCCAGCTTTGAGTTTGCATATAACTAGTACAAGCTGCAGTTGTTTTGCTCTCTACCCCTCTGAATCAATCTCTTTTCCTGAAGTTTTAACCTACGGCTCCATGTCCTAGTCTCTGGAGCAGCAGAAAACAAGTTTACTCCATCCTCCATATGACATCCCTTCAAATATTTAAACCTGGTTCTCGTGTTCCCTCTTTACCTTGTCTTCACCAGGCTAAACATACCCTGGAGCTCCCTATGGTTCTCCTCAGAGGCCTTCATGGTTTCCAAACCCTTCACCATTTTGTTCACCCTCCTCTGGACACCTGGTAGGGAGCCCAGGATTGCACTGGCTTTTTTAGCTGCTGCATCACACTGCTGGCTCATCTTAAGCTTGTGGTCTATTAAGATTCCTAGATCCTTTTTACATGGACTATGCTCATGTGAATAGACACCCCTCCACACACACTCTGCTCACTGAGGGGGCGACAGAGCCCCCTTCTGCAGCCCCACAGGCCGGAAGCTGAAGGTGGAGAGACCGATCCTGCCTTGAAAGCCACCCGCTGCCCGACAGGGAAGACCCTGAGGGAGACACCGGCAGCAAGGGCAGACCATCCTCTGGCCTCATCCTGTTTAGCGGGCAGAAATCCAACAGGCAAAGGCTGCATCATGATGCAGCTGCTCAGCTCTCCCCTTCTAAAATTATTTTTGTATTCTATCACCTTTCCAAATCAAACCAGTAAAGGAAGGTCTTTGAGCAGCAGCCAATTTGTTTAAAATATGTAATTTCATAACTCTTGGAGGGAAAAAGGAAGACCCAATGTGGGACCAAAATGTAAGCAAACGGGCCCTCCGAAGTGGGCGGGTGGCTTGGATTTAGAGCCCCCCCGTGCCACTCAGGGGGTCGGGCAGAGAAGAAACCTTGGAGCTCTCATTCTTTATTTATAAACGTCACCCTAATGCCTTTTGTAGCTGTTTCAGGCCCTGCTTCGGTTGGGTTTTGTTGCTTCCAAATTTTGCTTCCCCAGCCTCCCTCTTGAGGAGTCTCTGGCCGGAACCCGAACTGAGCAGAGGGAGGAACGAGGGAGCGGGGCCAGGTCGGCCCTCCAAGTTACACAAGCCGGGGGTCCCCAGAGACACCCTCGGCCCTTCCTTGTGCAACCAGTTATGCAAAAAAAGTTTTGTAACGAGCTACATAACTGTTTGTGCAACCGGTTAGGCAATGGGGGTGTGCCGCCACCTACACGACTGGAATCTCCAAAGGATCCCGCCTCCATTTTCACGCTGTCCCAAGGGTGTGTTCACGCTCACATTCTGGGCACGGCCCTTTTGCCCTGAGAGGGGGCACTCAGGTCCCCCTTTTCATCCAATAAACGAGCCTATTATGGCCAAAGTTCCCCTGGACTGCAGGCGCCCCTGCTTTTATTCAACAGGATGGGGACCGGACCACCACTGAAAACCAGAAATTCTCAAAATGCAGAAACGGGGTTTTTTTTAGCTTGCAAATGCAATTCAGCAGACCAAAAAAAGCGTAAATACCTCATTATATATCACTTGTGAATGTGTGCAAAAGCTAAATAACACAGACAATTCAGAGAAAAAGTGACACACGGGCCACAGAAGCACATGGAAGGTTGTAGAAACACAACAAAAGAGGCTGAAAGAGCAGAGCCTGCGTTGAACATTTGGGTTTTGGTTATAACTGAAAAGGGCTGGAAGAAAGCAGCTCTCTTTAAATTCTGTGCCTGGACTCCCCAGCACACTCCTGTCCCTGCCTGGCTGCCGCGGAGAAGGGTGGGACTGAGAAAGAAAAAACAGAAGGACGGACTCCAAACGATAAGTGAGGAGTTCGTCATGCCGAGTGGCTGCAGAGCAGCCGAATGGAGGACGCGGTCAGTGGCCAGCCCCCCTCGTCAGCTCCCTTTTAAGTTTGCACCTAATATAAGCTGTGTCTCTTTGCTCTGTGATCCCCTGGTGCCCAACTGCAGCCATGTGGCCTCCCTGAGCATGTGGCAAACTGTCTGTGTAGGTGATGGACGGCTGAACACACAAACCTACAGCTGGAGGAGGCCCCAAGGGCTATCCAGTCCAGCCCCCTCCTGCCATGTGAAAGATAGAATGTGAGCCCTCCCTTTGATAGACAGCCGTCCAGCCTCTCTTTAAAAACCTCGAAAGGAGGAGGAGATCCACCACACTCCATGGAAGCAGCAGAGGATTCCACTGTCCACCTGCTCTTTCCATCAGGAAGTTTTTGCTAACATTTAGGGAGAATCTCTTTTCCTGGAATTTGAAGCCACCGCTCCACAGTGTCCTCGTCTCTAGAGCAGCAGAAAACAGGCTTGCTCCATCCTCCATATGACATCCCTTCAAGTATTTAAACATGGCTGTCATGTCCCCTCTGAACCATCTTTTCTCCAGCTAAATATTCCCAGCTCCCAAAGCCGTTCCTCAAAGGGCTTAATGGTTTCCAGGCCTTCTGCCATTTTGGTGGCCCTCCTCTGGACACCTTCCACCCAGCCCATAGCCCTCCTGAACTGTGGGGTGTCCAGAACTGGACACAGGATTCCCCCAGGTGGGGTCTGACCAGAGCAGAAGAGAGTGGGACTATGACTTAGAATCATAGAGTTGGAAGAGCCCCCAGGGGCCATCGAGTCCAACCCCCTGCTATGCAGGAACACCCATCAAAACACTCCCTTTGACAGACGGCCATCCAGCATCTGCTTAAAAACCTCCAAAGGAGGAGACTCCACCACGCTCCATGGAGGCAGCAGCAGAGTCCACTGCCGGACAGCCCTGACCGTCAGGAAGTTCTTCCTGAGGTTCAGGTGGAATCTCCTTTCCTGCAGCTTGAATCCATTGCTCCTTGTCCTGGTCTCCGGAGCGGCAGAGAACAAGCCCACTCCCTCCTCAACAGGACATCCCTTCAGATATTTAAACATGGCTATCATGTCCCCTCTTAACCTTCTTTTCTGCAGACTAAACATCCCCAGCTCCCTAAGCCATTCTTCATAGGGCTTCATGGCTTCCAGACCCTCCACCATTTTGATCACCCTCCTCTGGACACGTTCCAGCTTGTCAATATCCTTCTTGAACTGAGGTGCCCAGAACTGGACACAGGATTATTCCAGATGAGGTCTGACCAAAGCAGAATAGAGTGGTACCATTACCTCCCTCGATCTAGACACCACACTCCTATTGACGCAACCGAGAATTGCACTGGCTTTCTTGGCTGCCGCATCACACTGCTGACTCATATTCAGCTTGTGATCTACCAAGACTCCTAGATCCCTTTCACACGTACTGTTATCCAGCCACGTGTCTTGTGCCTTCCGTTTTTTCTGCCTAAGCACAGGACCTTGCATTTGTCTCCGTTGAAATTCATTTTGTTAGCTTTGGCCCAGCTCTCTGATCTGTCAAGGTCATTTTGAATTTTGATCCCATCCTCTGGTGTATTAGCAACCCCTCCCAGTTTGGTATCATCTGCAAATTTGATCAGCATGCCCTCCACTCCCTCATCCAAGTCATTGATGAAGATGTTGAATAGCACCTCCCTTGACCAAGACACCACATTCCTACCGATGCAGCCCAGAATGCCACTGGCCTCGTTAGCTGCGAACTCGCGTTCAGCTTGTGGTCTACGAAGACCCCTGGATCCCTTCCGCATGGACTGCGGTCTTGTGAATGGACACCACTCCCCTCCGTGCACACACCCTGCTCGCTGAGGGGGCAACAGGGCTCTGATCTGAATAGTTCCAGAAGCCGGAAGCTGAAAGCGCGGAGAACAACTGTCCCCTGAAAGCCCACCCCCTGCCCGACAGGGGAGACCCTGAGAGAAGCACCAGCAGCAAGGACGGACCCTCCACTGCTCATATTTATTCAAAATTTTTAATGCCTACATTGGTTTTTAAAACAAAACTTGAAAAAGCTTTTAAAAAGCTATGAGACAGAAAGAGAGAGAGAGAGAGAGAGAGAGGGAAGAATTGGGGGCGTCGTGTCCCCCCTGTTTTGGTCAGTGATCATGAGGCGCCTCGGTTCCATCACGCGTCCGGGAAAGATCCCAGCCCACAAGGCGCAGCTTGGTCGCTCATTTCCGGTTAGCCGACGCCGTCCCGATGACGCACTCGTTCACCTGCGGAGCAAAGGGAGACAGAGGCGGCAGGCAAGTACATCGGCATCTATATCCAAAAATCACAGAGGGCCCCTCTAAAGATGGAAAGGCCTTCGCCTGCTCCCCCAGGACAAAAACCCTTTGGGGCCTGTCCCAGCCAGGACACCTCCTTCCCCTCTGTCCACCGGGGCAGCTCCTTGCCACGGACCCTGGCTTGGAAGAGGGAAAGGAAGGGTCCTGCCAGCTGCCGGAAGGTCTCCCTCTGGCCAACACGGGGCGTCTCCCCTTCCCCTCTCACCCCCCCCCGGTGGTGTGTCACTCACTTTTCTGGCAAAGCGGAGGGAGCTGAGGGACTCCCCAAAGTTCTCCTCCAAGGGGGAGATGTTCACAAACATGAGCCTGCCAGAAAAAGAGAGAGAGGGAAGGTGGAGTTTATGGGAGTTCCTGATGCCAAGGGGTCCCACCTCCTGCTGAGCCCCCCTCCTGGCAGCCCCCCGCCCCCGGCCCACTCACATCTTGGAGCTGCCGCCCAGGGAGTTCTGCAGCAGGTAGGTGAGCTTGCTGTTGCGATAGGGGACGTGGGCCTCCTGCAAGGGAAAGGTTGGGAGAGAACGTGAGGGGCACCGGACAGACCGGGGCACAGGAAACCGGGACAAGGAGAGCCTGCCTGGGGGCAGCCGGGGGCTCCTTCTTCTCCCCTCTCTCACAACAACACGAGGGGGTCACGCACGCCGCATCAGGCCCAAAGCAGAGAGACTCAGAGACTGAAGGAAGGCTGCCAAGGGTGGAATTCCCCGGCAGGAGGCGCTGCAAGATGGCTTCAGGAGGGGACCAGGGTGTCTTCCTGCGCGACAGACGGGCGCAGGGCTGGACCGGGTGGCCCTCGGGGTCTCTTCCAACTCTAGGATTCAAGGCGGGTCTCCCTCTTACAAGGGAGAGGAGACGGGAAGCCAGAAGGGGCCGGGTGGAGGGAAGAACCCACCCTGGTTTTGCAGAGCAATGAGGGACTGAGAGGTTAACAGGTTATTTTCCGTGAGGAAGCTCGGCTGCCCGTCGCCTTCTCCCCGCCTCCAGGCCTCGCTTACCTTGTTGCTGAGGGCGGTGATGACCAGCCCCAGGTTGGAGAGGCTGCTGTTGATGGCCTGCGTCTCCTTCAGCCGCTCCCCCTTCGAGAGGGACTTGTCCAGCCGCTCGCTGCCCGCCAGGTCCACCAGGCTCAGCACGGCTACGGGGCGTGGGGGGAGAGGGATAAGAACGAGGCAGGCGCCCCCTGCCTCCCTCCTTCCTTCCCCGCCCCCTTGGGGTCCTCTGTGGGACGGGACCAGGTAACGAGGGGGGGCCACTCACAGGAGGTGTGGAGCTCCCGGGGGGCGTTGTGGCCCTCAATGCGGAGCTGGAAGAGGCTGTGGCTGCGGGAGGAGCGCTCATTGAGGCCGGTCCGGGCCACCGAGCGGTGGGCTTTGGCTTGCTGGAGCAGCTTCAGCACCTGCCGGGTACGGGGGAAGACCGTAAGTGGGACGCGGCGGGGAGACCGAGCCAGACCACCCTCCGGAGTCAGGTCAGGAGGAAGACAAGCAGCCAAGCGGAAAGGGGCCAAGGAACGGACGCCAGGCTCCCAGCGGTTTCATGGCTCACTGTAGACTCAAACAATTTGGAGGTTTTTCAACAGAGGCTGGAGGTCTATTAGGAGTGCCGTGATTGTGTCTCCCTGCCTGGTATGAGGGGGTCGGCCTGGGTGGCCACTGGGGTCTCTTCCGGCTCATTGAGTCTAGGAATTTCAAAGGGGGCTGCTAGAAGCAGGGGGGCGGAGGTTAACCAAAGAAGGAGCCTCCAGTTCTTAAACCTGGGTGGCTTTTGAGACTGGAGGGCACGCTCTCTACCTCCCCCCCACCACAAAGCCAGCACCAGGGAAAGGAAGGGATGCCCCCCTGCCCCAGATTCTGCCTCCAGGCCAACAGACTGGCGCCCTCTCCTGCCGACGGGGTACCTCCTGCTCCGAGGCAACGGGGACGTAGCTGAGGTTGGGGACGTGGAGCTCCTCTGTGTACTGGCTGACCCGCCGGATCTCTAGGTCGGGGTTGTGCTCCGGCCGCAGCACCAGCAGGTCCCGGAGAGACTCGTTGTAGATCTCCAAGAAGTTGGCCGTGAACTGGTACTGTTTTAGGGGGCAGGAGAGGGTGACAGAAATGGGGAACAGATCACAAGAGGGAAGGTGGCATCGGCGAAAGGACAGAGTCAAAGGCCACTCCACCTGCCTTCGGGGTACTGGTGCCGTCCGGGCGTCCCAGTCCCCTGAAGGTGGACCAGGCCCCAGGAAGTCCCTAGCTTGCCCACCCCTGTGGCTGATGCAGACAAAAGCCCCCCTCTCCTCCTCCTCCTCTTCAGGAGACCTTCCTGCGCTTAGAGAGGCCTAAGACTGGCTGGGAGGCAAAGCCAGGAAGCCCCCCCGAAACAACCTTTCTCTCTCTCTCTGTCAGCCTCCCTGGACATTTGGTGGCTGCTCCTTCCCTCCTTATTTTAAAATCTCAAGTAAAATGCCTTGTTTTCAAAAGCAAATTTTCAAAGGCAAACCTTGAGGCGGGGGGGGGGGACAGCACAGAGGCTGGAGAAATTCCCAAATAATCAGATTCATGAAAGTTAAACCTGCCAAGGTCAAGGGCTGACCATACACATATTTTAGATTGTCTGCCTTTGTCAGGACCTTCTGTTCCCGGTGTTTTCCTTTCAAAGTGCCATGTACATAGATGGTGCTGTATTAATAATAATAATGATAACAATGCCCGTGTGAACGAGAAAGAAGAGGGTCCCCCGGCTGCAAAGGCATGCAGGTAATTCTGATGGGGGGGATTCACGGGATTGGAAGGAGAAAAACCTCTCTCTGCATGGAGAAAATGTGCGGGGCAGAGAAGCTTCAATTAACCTTTCCCCCAAAATCTCACAGGTACATGTCTGTTTTTGTCTCAAAATGGGCACCTTTCCACTCCATCTGCTTTCTGAGAGACAGAGGGACCAAGAGCGCATGCACCCGTCTCTGCTCGAGCAGCCCGTTGGGTTGCTCGGTGGGCCTCCTCCTTCCTTCCAACTGCTGCGGGAAGCTCATTCCTCCTTCCCTCCCGCCGTGCTAGCCATCTGCCACCAAGGGAAGACTCTGCCCACAGCCTGTCAAGACGACCAGACCGGCAGAGAGAGAGACAGACCCTCTTCCCTCCCTGTGGCTCCCTGGCAGAGACTCCAGCTGCCTTTGAGGAGAAGCTGACAGATGTGAAGGCCGGGCCAGGAGCCAGACCTAAATTTCTATGGCCCAGGTGAAGGCTGAGGATTGGAGTCTGCCTGGATGCAGTGAGAACTGTGCCTCCCACGGCTCCCTGCCCACCGTGAACTGGAGGCTGGGAGGGGGCCGCCCGGGTCTTGCTGCATCCGGAAAGAGTTATGCGCCCTCCCACCCGTGGCTCACCTTCCAGCCCTTGGCCTCCATCTCGCGGGCCGCCTGGAAGATCTGCCGCACGGCCCGCGGGATCATGCCCGCCGTCTCTGGCTCCATCTCGTCCGGCCCCTCCATGGTGTATGTCTTGCCACTCCCTGTCTGCCCGTAGGCGAAGATGCAGACGTGGTACCCGTCCAGGGCAGACTGTGGTGAGGAAGGGGAAGGAGGCCTCCGTTAGGCAAGTGGCTCACCCCGTCCCTTGCCGCCCCACCGCCGGCCCTGAGACGGAGTCCCAGGCCCTACCTGCACTAACAGGGAGATCTCTTCAAAGACATCCGCCTGGGAGCTGGAGGGCGGGAAGACCCGGTCAAAGTTGAACTCGTAGGTGATGTCCTCCTTGCGCTCGCGGCCAGTGTGGGACTGTGGGCAGAGGCAGCTGTGGAACGGCCACTGGGTGGAGAGGGGGAGACCCCGCCATACCGGCCCACTCCCCTGCTTCCATGCCCAAATGAGGAACCCCCTGCCCCAAATTCCCACGCTGGCAGGCTCATTCTGTCCCCATCCTGATGAAGCAACCCAGATCCCAGAGGGAACTTAAAGCAAACGACTGGTTCTTTTTAATACTTTGGGTGTGTTGTCGGTACCGGTGGCTCCCGCCACTCTCCCGGCATTACTTGGTTTTCACCGGAAAGGCTGTGTCTATTGCAGCATGAGCTTCTGTGAAGTGGTCCAAAAACCCAGGATTGCAAAAAGACAAATACAGGCATACCCCAGTTCTCTTTCTGAGATAGATGCCTATTTATACATAGCTTTTTTTTTTCATTCACCCAGACCTTCCTTTCCCTCCTTGTTCTCCGTCTATCTGTAGGTTTTTCAGTAACATCAGCAGTAGGAGGATATTAAAGAAGGACTGGATAAATGTAGATTTGCAGTGCTGGGCCGTCCGCAGTAAACAATGCAATGAAGATTAAAGTGGGAAAAACAGGAGTTTCCTCTGCCGTAGCCATGCGTGACTGCCCACAACAAGGAAGGTAAACACCAGCTGCCTTGGACTGCCCTTACTGAATTTGTATGAACTCCAAAACAGAGGCTTTCAAGCAGAGGCTGGATGGCCATCTGCTGGGAATGCTCTGATGGGTGTTCCTGCATAGCAGGGGGTTGGACTCGATGGCCCCTGGGGGCTCTTCCAACTCTAGGATTCTAAAAAGGAGGAGAGCAGGCCAGTCGGCCGCACCAGCCATTTCCAGCTGGTTAAAGAAGCATTGATTTCTGAGTCTGGCCACCAGAATGGAAATAACCAAAAAAGTACAGACTGATGAAAGAAAACTATTATCCCCGGATGCATTTTGGAAGAAGCTTTCAAGTGGTCTCTTGTCCAGGGCTGATCCAGCCTGTTTGTTTCATTCCAACATGAGCATATTGTAAAGTCTGGACCAAAAAGTTTGCAGGAACACAGCAGCCTGCTCTTCCTCTTTGCAGTGTAGGAACCTCTCCCTGCTCCTTTCAGTGTTCTCGCTCTGCCTCTGGGACCAAATTTTCAGTTCAAGAAGCCATGCCCAGGAAAACAGATACTCTGTCAACCTGCAAACCTTCCTTCCTCTGCAGCCCTTGTGCTCAGAGGCAGTGGGGTGGAGGGCCTTCCCAAAGACCTCCTGCCTGCTTTGGGGCAGCCTCTTTGCTTTACCTCCGGTTGCAACTGGGTTCTCCTTTGCACATTCCCCTCCATCCACCAAGAAAGAGGGAAGGGGGCAGCTGAGGGGAGCGGAGCATGCTGGGACCACCCCTCATATTGTCCCCCATCTGGGGCACGCACCTACCTCCTCCACCTTGGAGAGGACGAGGCTCTTCTTGTCTTCGGGGGGGAAATGGAGGTGGCCCATCCCCTTCCGGGCTTCCTTCTCGCAGGGAAGCAGCGGACGGACTCGGCAGAAGACCCGGATGTTGCCCTGGGTGAGGGGAGGACGACAGAAAGGAGCTCAGACAGGAGAAACACTCGCATCCACCCACCCCCCTGCTCCAGAGGCACCCCTCCCCTGCCCTCCGCCTGGACATTCACCTTCAGTTCCTGGACAGCGTTGTGGAGGTACCGGCGCTCCATCTCCGACTCGTGCAGCTTCTGCTCTAACTCTGCCACCCGGGCCTGCAGGGCCACCTCCTGCTCTTTGTGCTCAGCTAGGGCCTTTTCTGTCCGGGACAGCTCCGCCTGCAAAGAAAGAGAGAGTGGGGAGACGGTTAGGGGCCCTCTAAGAGCCCCACCAGCCCAGCGGGGATGGAGGATGGCAGCTAGACTGGGCAGGAAAGAGGAGAGGAGGCGAGGCAGCCCTCCACCAAGGGAGGGAGAGCGGCAAAGGGGGCTGCTCTGCTCACAGGAAGTTCTGGGGGCTGGTGCAATGCCCTTTCTTCTTCCTTAGACCCCCCACCCCTTCCTCCTTTCCCACAGAGGGTGCCCACCCTGACCAGGAGGAGACACACACACACACACACAGCCTGCGTCCCCACCCCACCTCCTCACCTCTCTGGCTGCCAGCCGGGCCGCCAGCTCCTCCCTGGCCTCCTGGGCCTGCCAGCTGACCGCTTCCAGCTGGGCGATGGCCAGGGCCTGGCTCCGGAGAGTCTCCTCCAGCTCCTGTTCCTTGGCCAGCAGCTCTGAGACCCTCCGGCTGCTCCCTCTGGCCTCCTCCTGGCTGGCCTGCAGCTGCGAGGCCAAAGTACTGCGGGCAGAGAGAGAGAAGCCACGTCAGGCTCCATGGACTGGCAAGCCATCCTTGACCCCCATCCTCTGCCTGCCAATTACCTGGCCCGTCCGCTCAGCTCCTCTGCCCGGGCTGTCTCCTGGCCCAATGCCGCCTGGAGCCCTATCACCTGGTGCCGGAGGGCCTCGTTCTCCCCCGACAGGCCCTCGAGCTTCTCCTTGTACGTCCCCACCTTGGTGCGGAGGTCGCTCACCTGCCCCTTCAGGTCCCAGGGGGCCCGCTTCTTCCCCCCCACTCCACCGGCTGCAGCGGCAGAAGCAGAGGCTGCTGGGAAGGAAGGAGAGGCATGAGCGGGGCGGCCTCCTGATGGCCACTTTGGGCAGGTGGGAAGGGAGAGACGAAGACAGGCAGGCCTACCTGGTTTGGGAGGCGCTGCAGGGACCGCCCGACCAAGTGCCACTGAGGAGAAGAGGAGAAAGGAGGTCAGCAAGAGACCCTGAAGGACCCTCCCTCCTCGCTTCCAACCAGCCCGCCTGGCTAACGTCCTACCTTTGTGACCTCTCTTTGGCCCTCTGCCCCTTCCAGCATTCAGCACAAGATTCTTGTTTTAACTTCCAGTGCCCAACATAACCTACAGAGTTCCTCCCATATCTTTCTGTCTTTATTTATTTTTAGCAGCCCACTCAAAATCTGCATTCTGGGAATTCTCAGCTTCTCACCCAACCAAGGGTTTCCTCTTCTTTCGACTCGGCCTCATTGAGTATCCGCGGACTGCTCCTTCCCTCGTTACTTCAAAATCTCAACCGAAAACCTTTTTGTTTTCCAAAGCTTATGGAATTTTAGGACCCGCTGTTTCTGGGCCCTATCTATCCATGCAGATAGACGGAGCCACATAAATAAAGGATAACAATAAGAATAATACCTGCAGCGGAAGCCACGCCACCTCCTCCTGTGGCTGCCCGGGAGGACGACCGGCGTCGGCCTGTGGAGAAACCCCGTCAACCCAGACAGGAAACAGCTCCCCCGGCGCATTCCGGGGGAGCCCGCAAAGGACAAGGGGTCCTCTGGGCAGCCCTGCCCACTTTCCTCACTTACCGGGCCCCCCACGGAGGTTCCGGTGCACTGGGGCCGCCGGCGGGGCCCTTGGCCGGGATGTGGCGACCGTCATGGCTCCTCTCTTAGCGGTGGGGGCGGGAGGGCCCCCCCGAGCCCGTTTCTGGAAAGAAAGCAGAGGTGTCGGGTTAGGAAGCTACTGCCAAACCTCGTTCTTATTAGAGGAGGGCTTGGCTCTCCAATTTCCGCTCTCCCTTCCGAAAGGGCAACCCACCTCTCCCCGCTCCCGATGCATCAACCCTTGCAGGATAAAGAGACCTCCGCCCCCCCCGACAATGAGGAGGGCTGCAGACGACAGGCCCCGCGCTTAGCCTGGCAAGGCTCCTCAGGCCTGGCCTCACCTGGAGCTGCTGGGGGGGCTCGTTCTCACCAGTAGCCAGCCGCTTGGGGCGCAAGCCGGGCACGGGGAGTCGAGAGAGGCCCTTCAGCGGGAGAGACCTCTCCTTCTCTGTGTTGGTCTTCTGCTCTGCAAGGGGGAGCTGGAGGGGACGGGGTGAGAAACAGAGGATCCATAAGAGGGAGCAAGGCCACACAACCCCTGCAGCCCCCCCACCTCAGAGACTGACCCCCGGGGCCCCCTCACTCTCCCCTGGACATCCCAGTCCTACCATATATTCTTGAGTACAAAGTGATCTCGCAGGCCAGTCAAGGGCAGATGTTGGCCCCAAATTAGGGAATTTGCTATGACCCATAGATTGGTCAAAGCCCACCCCAAGCAAGACTGGCTCCCCTGAAGCCCCTGAAAACCATCCAGGAGTTAATTAAGGAAGAACCTTTGGTTAAATTTAAGAATGACTGGGATAACTGATTGTATGCTGAAGAGGTCATTGGGAGAAAAGGCCAATTATTGTTTTGAAGGCTAACAAACAGGCAGCAGCGGGACCACGATACATACAGCAAAAGAAGCATATGTTGCAAGTTACCTTCCAAACAACGGTTGGTGAGTTGAAAATCATTTATGCATATATTTACAGCCTTCTTTTACTATAGTCTAGTTGGGTGAAGTTTAGTTTAGGCAGATTATGAGCTAGTTAGTTATTTGAGTATGTTTACTAGGTGTCTTTGAAAACATTTGTATGTTGCATTATACACTCAGTATATGTTTCAATAAACATATTTTTAAAAAACCATCCAGACATTTGGGGAGTCCGTGCTGTTTAAGGGCAGGGAGTGGATCGACGCAAATATATACGGGAACCCACGGGGGCCAGAGGGAACACAGAAGGGGGACTCCCAATTCCAAAACATCCTCCTCCCCCAAAAGTGGTGTGCCCACAAAGGTGGGTTTCCTTCCCCACTGTCCCTCCCACGGTTCAGTCACTCACCGCTGGAGTCGGGGCGTCCATGGCTGGCGGTGGAGCAAGGTGGTCCGAGTGTGGGGCGGACCCTCCGGGGGACTCCCCCAGTTCAAGTGGGAAGGCAAGTCTGGCAGTCCTTCAGGTGCCCGCGGGATGCCGCGACTGCCTGCGGGAAAAGACGGGTCAGTGACGCCAGATGGGGCTCGAGCACCACGAATTCACGTGCCTGAATGCAGATGCCCGGGCCAAGCAAAGGGAAGGCCTGGATCCCACCCCACAACCACCCCGGGGACCCCTCCCCAAACCAAATCACTTCAGGTGGAACACACTTAGAGATCCCAAACATTTTTAGGCAAGTTTGGGTCCCATTTGCAAACTGCCATTTTTTGGCAAGGTGGGAGGAAATACTGGTTTGGCCTCAAATCTTCGAGGAACTTGGCGCAAAACAGATTTCAAGGGCTACAGATGCAAAATCCACACTTTTCTTCCACAAGCTAAATTATTATCAACAAAACGGAGTCAAAACGGGGGATCTGTATATACCTTTACACCCCCATAGATTGATGGGATGTATACGAATACAATATGCACATAAGCAGATAAACACAGACTGCCCTCCCCGCCCCCAAAATAGAGGCACCCTTTCATTGCAGCTCTGGTGAGAGCCACTGTGGTGTTGTGGTCCAGATGTTGGACTACAGTCACGGAGACCCGGGTTGGATTCCCCACTCAGCCATGGAAACCCACTGAGTGACCCTGAGTGTGTCACACGCTCTCAGCCCCAAAAAATCCCATGATGGCTTCGTTGTAAGTCAGAGCCGACTAGAAAGCACACAACAAGTAATGGTGGTGATTATTTGAAGGCAATATAAATACGCTTATACTGAAGCATGAATGTAATGATAATGATATTATCAAAGTTACAAATTCCATCTGAAATCACAATTTTAGGTCAGATGTTCAAATTGTCATCCTTGTGCAGTGATACAAAATAAACAAATAAATAAATAAATCCCAAAATTGTAACCGGTGAAGGATGTATACATTTCTTGAAAAAAAAATTATAAGGTGCTAAAGGCATATATTTTTTGGAAAAAAAATGCAAAATTACGTACATATATATTCCAGAATTAGAAGCGTATACATTTTTGGGGACACTTTGTAGCTGCATGTAATGCTAATGGAGAAGAGCACAGTTTCTAGAAACTATCTAGATCCCAGCTGGATACACCAGTGTTAAAATAAAGTTTAAAAAATAAATTTTAGAATCATTTGTGCATATATGTTTGTGTGTGCATGTGTACGTATGTGTGTGGGCACATACAAGCATACACACGTATGCACATCTCCATATATCTATGGATTTTAAAAAGGCACTTATTTATACATCCATGTTCGGTCCCTGCACGCACACCCACAGAAAGAAAAGCATTAACAAAACACGTACAGGCATGTTTAAGGCTCGTTGTAGTGGAGAAGTTCCAATGCTAGACTCAGACTCCCAAGAGATGAGGGTTTGAACGTCCTCAGCTTGGCCATGGAGGCACCCTGGGTGACCTCACACAAGTCACACACTCTCAGCCTCAGAGGAGGGCAAAGGCAAACACCCCCCCCCCCCAGCAAATTTTGCTAAGAAAGCCCTGTGACAAGGTCGCCTGGTCAGAAATGACTTGAAGGCACACAACAACACAGACCTACCTCAACCTTTTGCTAAATGTTGATAAATACATTACTCTTACAAACAAAGACTTAACGTTAGACACTTTGTCTGTCTACTAATACAGAATCCTGGAGTTAGAAGAGATCTCCCCCCCAAGCGGCAGTCCAGTCCAACCCTTTTCTGTCACGCAGGAATGAAGGCCCTCCTAGGAATGAAAGCCATCCAACCTCTGCTTTAAAAACCCCAAGACAGATGAACACGGGCCCTTGGTATTCGCGAGGGCCTGGTCCCAGGACACCCCCCCACACCCGTGCGTACCAAAACCAGTCCCACGACGTACAATGCTGTAGTAAAACAGTGTCCCTTATATACAATGGCAAAATCCAAGGTTGCTTTTGGGAATTTTATTTATTTATTTGAACTATTTCCAAGCCATGATTGGTTAAGAATCCACAGATATGGAGGGCTGGCTTATATACTGTTTATGCATAAACAGACACACAAAACACAGACCCGCATATAAATGCTTATGTATGTATATATTCGTGGGTGTGTGCATATACGTACATGCACAGAGATGGATATGTACATATACATAGATATACACACACACACATATATTCATGCACATATATATGTGTGTGCGTGTATATACACATACATAGATATGTACATACACGTACACATATGTACATACACATATATGTACATATATGCATATAAACACACAACCACACAGATATCCACACATGAGTATATATACCTGTATATTTTACAGTCACACACACATGTACATATATATATATATTCATACACATACATACATCCACATACATATATGTGTGTGTGCGTACATGTACACACACAGATTAATAGATGTGTACGTTTACACAGATATATGTATACATGCACACAGAAACACACACATATAAACATACACACACACATACATATATACAGAGAACGATAGTAAGGTACATATACGTATATATATACAGGCATACACATATAAATAGACACACATATATAAAAACACACACACACACACGTATCTATGGGGCTGTAACCCCAAATATGCACCTATCTTTCTTTCTTCCCTCCTTCCTTCCCAAGCCTCTGGTAGAGCTCTAGATGGGAGGAACAGGGCTGCAACGCCCATCATCCCCTCCTTCGGCTACACTTCCAAATACCAGTGAGCTTGTTTATACATGCACGCAAAGACACGAGCACGCGCGTTTTTAAACAGACGCATTCACACGTGCGTGCAGCTACATCTTGCCCAGCCCGGCTGGTGGGAGTCCTGGAAGCCAGTCCTTCCAAAAGCTGAGCGGCGGCTGGGGGGGAGCATTTCTTCCTCTTCTTCCTCTTCTCTCCCCCATCCTCGCCCTGGGCCAGAGGGAGGGGACTGTAGCCCCCATCACCCGCCGCTCCCTCAGCGCCGTCCTGCCCGGGGATGATGGGAGCTGGAGTCCGGCAACACGGGGCTCCCCCTCCCCCTCCGAAGCCGCCCCCACAAGTCGTCGTTTCGACCGCCCCAGCCTCTAGCAATGGAAGCCCGGCGGGGAGTCACTCCTCCCTGCCCCGCCGCCTTCCCCGGGAGAGAACTCTGCACATGCCCAGGGGAGGCGCCTCGCTCACCTGCGTCTCCGGCCTCTCGCTCTCCCTCCTACCCCGCCAACGACCGCCCGATTCAAACGGGGCTCCCGTCAGCCCTCGCGGCCGGCGACGGGCAGGCAGGCCGCGTCGGCCAATGGGGAGCCCCCGCTGGCGCCGGCGACGGGGACGCCGACCAATCCTTTCTCCTCTTTGCGAGCCGCGGCTCCAAACCGACCAATCCGCTCTCTGCTGCCCCGCCCCTTCAAGCCCTCACCGACGGAGGCCGTGCGCGCTCCCCGCGGGCACGCAAGACGTGCGCGCGCGCGCGCCCCCTTGACAGGCTCCTCGGCTTCTCCCTCCGGCGGCGGCTGCGCAGAAGGAACTGGGCAGGCCCCGGAGGGGCGGGGCCGTGGGTGGGGCCTCGAGGAGAAGGGGGCGTGGCCAGGCCTGTTTGTCCTTGCCTCCCCCTCCCTGGGGAAAAAGAAAACCGGCGGGAGGGGGCTCCTCCCACACCCCCCCCGGCTGGGCGGAGGGGCCACGCAAGCAGCCCCCACTGGGGTAGCCCCCTCCCCGCCTCAGCTTCACCTGTTGAACACCCAGCTCTTTTCCCTGCAAATTGCAGAAGGAAGGAAGGGGGTCTTTAGGGGGCCGCTGGGTGTGTATCCCGAGCGGGGCGGAGGCCCTGTTTGTTTCCAAAAAGTCCTTTGGGGGGGGAATCTAAAGCCCACTTTGGTTTGGAGGGGGGGACAGTGGGCTTTGCAGCGGGGTTGGGGAGGGGCCACCTGTCAATCATCCCTTTCTTTTTGGGGGGTGGGGGGCGATGCAGAAGCGGCTGAAGGTCGCTTAAGGGCACGGGGGGGGGCGGAGGGACCCCCGACCCCTGCCCAGAGGCTGCAGATTGGGGCGGGGGGAGGGGGAGGGAGGAAAGCAGGAAGGAAGCCCCCTCCCCAAAGTCCCAGGAAGGGTCAGTCAGAGACCGGAGAGGGGGAGCCAGGGGCTGGGGGGGGAGCGGCGGGCTGGGGGGGCTCCAAGGGGTTTCCCGCCCCGTCGCCCCTCCGCGTCCCCCCTCGGCGCCCCCCGCCCACCCCGGCTGCTGCTTCTGCCGCTGCCGCCGCCGCTGCTGCGTCACTCGGGCCGAGGAGGAGGAGGAGGAGGAGGAGGAGGGGGCGCCGCCGCCGCCGCCGCCGCGAGGGTCCCGCTCCCTCCCCGCTGACCCCCGCCCCCGCCCCACGGAGCGAGCCAGGCAGGAGCGACGCCCCCCGTTGCCGCGGCCCCCGGCCCCGTTTCCAGCCAGCGCCGCCGGGAGAAGAAGAGTAAGGGGGGCGGAGGGCCGCGGCTGCCCCCCAGTTCCCTCCCCGCCCCCCAGATCCCCCCTTTGCCCCCCTCCCCGGGAGAGACACCCGCCCGCTTCTTCCCCGGGGGGTGGGGGGAAGGGGAAGAGGTCGCGGTCTGGGTTAGGGGTCCGGGACCCCCAAGATCGGGGAGGGGGCAGAGGGGAGGGGGCCTCGGAGGGCGGGGGCCTCCTTCCCTGGCTGGGCCTGACCCCCTCCCCCGACGTGTTTTTCTGCCCCCCCGCAGGCAGGAGGAGGGGCGCAATGTGATGGCGAGTGAGCCCCCCGCCCCCCAGGCCGCCGCCCCCCGAGCGACCCGGACGAGCGCCCGCCTGACCTCCGGCCCCTGGAAGCGCCCGGCCGGGGGGGCGCCCACCCCCGCCCCCGCCGCCCCCTCCCCGCCCGCCCCCGCCCCCGCCTGGCCCCGGTTCTGGGAGGGCCAGGATGTCCTGGCGCGCTGGACCGACGGCCTCCTCTACTTGGGCACCATCAAGAAGGTCAGTGGCCGGCCCCCCGGGGCCCCCCGCCCCACGACCCCGGCCCCGCGGCTCCCCTTCTAACCCCCCGCTTCCTCCCCCCGGCAGGTGGACCCGATCCGCCAGGTCTGCCTGGTGCAGTTTGAGGACGACTCGCAGTTCCTGGTGCTCTGGAAGGACATCAGCCCAGGTGGGCGGGCTTTGGGGGGGCGGGAGAACCCCGCACTCACATGCGCCCCACACTTGACCCTCTGCTCCCCGCCTAAATGGTGACCCCTGTCTTTCCCGCGGACCGAATCTAGTCCCCCTTTCCATCTCCAAGAAGACCCCCACCTGTTGCCTCCCCCCATAAAAACCCCTGTCCACCTCTGGGGGCACCCAAAGGGAAGACTGGGGGACCCTACCCTGCAAATAGCCCTCCCGGACCCCCCCCCTACACAGTCCCAATCTCTAACTTATCTTAATTGGTTTCGAACTGGATAGTCGGGTTCTAAAATAAGGGGTCCTTAAGAGGAGGAACGGGGGGGGGGGCTGTTGGGAACTCATTGACCCACCAATTAGCAACTCAGAAAGGCTTGTGGGGGGCCTATGGGGGGCAACCATTGATGGGTCCCCTTTCTCCCCCCGTCCGTTTGCCCGTCTGTCCATCTGCCGTCCGTAGCGGCCATTCCCGGAGAGGAGGAGTCCTGCTGCGTCTGCCACTTGGAGACCGTGAGCCCCGAAAACCGGCTGGTGAGGTGCGGGAAATGCAGCCATGGTGAGTCTGGGGGCCGCAGGGGGGCGGGGGGGTCCCAATTGCTCACCCTCAAGCAGGGGTGGAGTGCGGCCTGGGGAACTCCCTGCCACTGGATGAAATAAATCGGCAATGATTTCCGTCTGGCTTTTCCCCCAGGCGCTTTCCAAACATTGAAATGCTGCTGAGGGGGCTTTTCTTTTTGGGGCGAGGGGCTCCTGGTCAGCTATTGTGGGGCCTGAGATGTAGGAGAGGGGTCTCCCTGCCCTCTCTGGACCCCCTTTTTGGTCTCTCTCACTCTCTCTTCCCCCCCAACTTCAGCCTACCACCAGGAGTGCCACCTTCCCCGGGTGCTCAGCGATGGCGCTTGGATGTGCCGGCAGTGCGTCTTCGCCGTGGCCACCAAGGTGAGGGAGGGCGGGGGTCCGACCGGGGAGGGTGGCTGGGGTGGGGAGCGTTGGCCACGGCTGCTGGATCCATCCCCCCGCCCCAAAATACTCCCCCTTGGGCGCCATCTCCTGCTTGGGTCCCGTCCTGTCGGGGGGGGGGTCCTTGGACTCCTCCACCTTCCCCCTCATGCAGGAGCGGCAATTCCGTGCCCCCAGATATTCCCAGATCGCAACTCCCATCATCCCCTTCCCTCAGCTATACGTTTATGTCCCTTGGTTAATCTGTAACCAGAGCAGCTTTCATTGGGATACTTTGTTTATTTATCTTTTTGCAAACGTTTGTATAGCTTTTAAAATGATTTTACTGTTCTGGTTTGAAACTGACTCCTTTTTAGAAACCGCCTTGGGAGGAAGGCGGCATGCAATTTAAATAAATAAAAATAATCACAGGGTGCAAATAAATAAATAAATAGATAGATAGATAATAATTATAATAGCCATGTGGATGGGTGGCAGTTGTAGTCAGAAGTATCTGGGAGAAGACCCCCTGATCCCCCCATCCCTGGAGAAAGCCCCCGCCTCCCTTAGAACTGCAGAATCTTCTTCCCTGTCGTCCCGGGGAGAGCCCGCGTGGGCTTCCTGCATTGCACTGTGAGGTTGCAGATTGCGCCACGAGATTCTGACCCGGGGAGTCTCTCTTTCTCTCTCGTTCTGCTGCAGCGGGGGGGCGCCCTCAAGAAGGGTCCGTACGCCAAAGCCATGCTGGGCATGAAACTGGTCCTGCCCTACCAGCTGAAGGCCCTGGACTGGGACGCGGAGCACCTCACCAACCGGCAGCAATGCTACTGCTACTGCGGGGGGCCCGGGGAGTGAGTTTCGGCCAGCGGGGTTGGGGGGGGCGAGAATGGCCGCCTTCTGCTTCCCACCCACCCCACGGGGAACAAAGGGGGTCTGGCCGTGTCTCCCGTCCGTCCACAGATGCAGGGGTGGGGAGTTCCACGGGGCAGCAGAGCTCTCTTTGTCGGAGGGGGGTCCTTGGCTCTGGATCCAGACTGTTCTCCCGGCTCCCCAGCTCTGGGGATTTGGGGTGCCAGCCCTCCCCGTTTTATCCCCCCTCTCGCCCCCCCCCAGGTGGAACCTGAAGATGCTGCAGTGCTGCCGGTGCTCCCAGTGGTTCCACGAAGCCTGCACCCAGTGCCTGACCAAGCCCCTCCTCTACGGGGACAGGTGAGGGGGAGAGGGACCCCCCAACGCTGACCGGGGGGTGGGGGCACAGAGGGGAACGAGGAGGGGCCGGTTTCCCCGCTTTGTGCGTGGAAGTTCTGCCACTCGGGGTCTGTAGAACTGGTCTCAGAGGGGCCCCGAGGGTGGGACTTGGGGTCCCAGGTTCTGCCTTCAGGGGAGGCACTAAAGACCCCTCTGCCCGTGACACGCTCCCCAAATTGGATTCAGAGAAACTTTACTCCCGAAGCCTTGGCGGGAACCCTGGCTTCTGCCGGCCGGAGCGGGCGGTACCGGCCTCGTGGGGGGCTCCCAAGGGCTCGGCTCCCAGCGCCGCCTCCCCTTGCTCCTGCCTCCCGCCGGCGGAAGGAGGGTCCCGGCCTCTGTCCCCAAGGGGGAATCCCACCTGGAAGGAGCAGCGTTGGAGAGCCGCGGGTGCTGCCGGCCAGACCGGGCAGCCCCGATGGCCTAGACTGGCCCCTTGCCGTGCTGTGGGGCAGCTGCCCCTCTTCCTGGGGCAGAGGGCCCTGGGAGTCCCTGCAGCCCAAAGCCCAGCAGCTGCCGGCCAGAGGCACCCCGAAGGGCCCCACCCCAGGGGTCGAGGCCAGGATGGGAGGGTCCTTCCACTGCATTGGGCCCAGGTGTGGCCCCCCGAAGGGGCCGGCTGCTTCTCTGCAAAATAATACCCTTTTCAGGGGGAGGGAGAGTTGCAGCTGCTGGCCAGAGCTGGGAATAGTGGCTCTCCAGCCGCCCACGGTGCCCAGGGGCCTTGCACTTACTCTCAGTTTCCTGGGAGTTCCTGCATGGGGAATGGGGGATGATGGAGGGCGTAATTCTTGCTGCGAACTAACTCACTGCCCTCTTTGCTCCCCACTTCTTCCTCCTTCTCTGGGGGGACTGGCAGGTTCTATGTCTTTGAGTGCTGTGTCTGCCGGGGGGGCCCCGAAAGTGTCCGCCGCCTCCCCCTGCGATGGTGAGTGGGGCCACACCTGGGGGTGCGGTGGGGGGCCAGTCTGAGGCTGTCGCTGTTATCTTGTGTCAGGGAGTTCCACAGTTCCCTCTTTGCTAATAGTGGTAAAGCAGAGCTGAGGGGGAGATAAAGAAGGTGGTCCATTTGCCCCCACCAGTCGCTTGACAACCCACTCCCCTGCCCAAGGGGCCTGCAGTTCCCTCCAGGCAAGTGTGGACTCCATTTCCTAGCATCCCCAGCCAGCATGGCCAGGAGCAATGGGAACTGTAGCGGGAGTTCCTTGCGTGTCGTGTGTAAGGAAAACCTGGAGTCGGTTGAAAGATGTGAACTGGGAAACTTTTTAATAGGCAAAAAGGCACCACAGCACCTGAGGAAGTTGTCTTAAAAACATTCAACATTAAAATATATTTAAAATGATGTTATTGCTGTTGAATTGGTCAAATGACTTGGGACAGAAAACAGAATGAAAAAGTAGCCCGATTTTTAAATAATAGCTGTTGTTATTACAATTGGCAGCAGCATCATTAAAAATCTGTCAATAATAATAAATAATTATATACATATATAATTATTATTGACAGATTTTTAATGATGCTGCTGCCAATCATAATAATAGCTATTATTTAAAAAAATACATACACGCACACATACACAAACATATCTATATCGTCTATATCTATATCGATATCTATATCTATCTTATTTGCTGGCATATAAGACTCACTTTTTTTCCCTGAAAAATACTGTTTGAAAATGAGGCACGTCTTATACATTGGCAAATACAAATAAATAATATTAGATTTAATATATATGCAGCATCATCATTATTGTTGTTGTTGTTGTTGTTGTTGTTATTATTATTAAAAAATCTGGCTACTTTTTCATTCCATTTCCCAACTCAAACCATTCGACTGATTCAGTAGCAATAACAGTAATTGTACTAACTACTATTGCATTGTACTACAATATTATTGTATTGTTTTATTTCGCCAATATTTTTTGTTATTGCTATTATTATTACTGCTACTGTTATTTTCTAATGGAGGAGTTGCTTGTTGCTGCATGAGAAAATCTGGTTTTGCTCACCTGCAAATTTAAACAGTGAGAGAAGCCGAGAGAGTGTGACTCGCCCAAGGTCACCCCCTTGGTTTCCAGGGCCAAGTGAGGCTTCGCACCCAGAGCCCTGATCTCACACTCAGACCCCGCGGCTGCCTTAGAAAGAGGCCAGCAAAAACCATCCCCAGAGCCCCTCTGAGTGGGCTTTGGGCCACGGAGCGGTGCTCCCCCCCCCGACTGGCTCCCGTAGCTGAGTGTCCCGCCTTGCAGGGTGGACGTGGCGCACTTGATCCTCTACCACCTGAGCATCTGCTGTAAGAAGAAGTACTTTGACTTTGAGCGGGAGATCCTGCCCTTCGCCAGCGAGAACTGGGACAGCCTCCTCCTGGGAGAGGTGAAGGGGGCCCTCGCGCGTATCTGGGGGGATGTGTGGGGTGGGGGCCGTGCACGCACGCACGCTCGCACATGGGCGCCCTGCCTGCAGGAGGAGGGGGCGCGTGCAGGGTCCCGGGGCCCTTCCGCACCCCAAAACCAAAGCACCGTGGCTCTGTTTTAGGCCATTTCCGCACTAGCGTTGTAGCGCTACGATTTTACTTTCAGCATCTTATGGAATCCCAGGATTCCGTAGGATTTTCAAAGTGGGATCGTAGCGCTATAACACTCTAGTGCAGAAATGGCCTCAATTGTCAAAGCTGCAGTCCTGGGATTTGTAGTTTAGTTTATTATTACTATTGTATTCATATCCTTTTGGGGTTTTTTTTTCCTACCAAAATAGGGACTCAAAGCAGCTCACAATTTGAAAATTTAATAATTTTTTTTGAAACTTCTGCATGTTCTTAAAATGACTTTATACTGCTTTTATTTGGTTGGTTGAACTTTATTTTATTTTTTAGTAAATGTTTTTAATTGACTGTTCTGAAGGTGGCATACAAAGGGAATAAATAAATAAAAGAAGCAATACAGTTAAAAATATATGGAAAGATCTCCACAGGTAGTTGGACTGGAATCATACTGCTATAATGTTGGGGTGCGGAAGGGATCCTGGTGGATCTGATCTCTCAGGAGGGAGCAGTCAAGTTTAGGAAGGACGTGTGGGGTGGATTTGGGGGTGGTTTCTCCTCCCCTCCCTTGCTGATCGTCTCCCCCCTTTTCTGCCCTTCCAGCTCTCAGACACCCCCAAAGGGGAGCGGTACAGTCAGCTCCTGAACGCCCTGACCGGCCACAAGGACAGGTAGGCCCCTGCACTGCTTATGGGGGGAGCAGCATGTACACACACCCTCTCTCACACACAAGCACCCAAAGACACGTGCACCACAGCTCATCCTTGATCACAGACTCATAGCCTGAGGACTTCAGAAAGGGGTCCCAGAGGCTGGATCAGGCCCCAAAATCCCCAGAAGGAGGACATGAGCCCATCAGCCCCCCCTCCCCTCCATCCCTCCTCCACCCCCCCCTTGCTTTGGTGTGACCTACACTTTAAACGCCTGTTAGCCTGCCTGCCCGGTGGTTCCTTCCCAGGGGGTGGGGAGAGGGCCTCTGCCTGGACCAGAGTCTCCGTCCCCTGTTCTGGGGGTGGAGTTGTCTTGTACCGGGAACAACTGCCTACCTCTGAGACCCCCCCCTTTTTTTTTCTCCCAAAATTGTCAGATTCATCTCTGGGAAGGAAATCAAGAAGCGCAAGGGCCTCTTTGGGCTGCATCTCCGGATCCCACCCCCTGCGCCGCAGATCGGAGACGGTGCCGGGGACGGACGGATCCCGCTCATCTCGGAAGGCAGGTGAGGAGGAGGAAGAGAAGCGCCCCCTTCCCTCCACCTGGACCCCCTCCTCCTTCTCTGACGCCTCCCGTGCGTCTCCAGTCCCAAGGGGTCAGGTGTCACTTGGGCGGACCGTGGAGGGAGGGGTGCAAAGGCAACAGCAAAGCATTCTGGGAAGGGAAGTGGTCTTGCTGCCCCCACCCAGCCAATCATGGGGGTCCGGCTCCCGTCCAAAGGCCCCTCCCTGCTCTCCCACCCTCATTCAGCAGCCCCCCCTCCATGCTGTGCAGATAAGGAGGGTCTCTTACAGGTTCCTTTCAGGGCAGGGCAGGCGTGGGAAGGGGTCCTCGGACCGCCGGAGGGCCCGGCGGCGGCGGTGGCAGCAGCGGCAGCAGCGGCAGCAGCGCCCGGGCGGGGGGGATCGGGCCCCGAGCGTGGAGCGGCGCAGCATCAGGGAGAAGGAGCGGCCGCGAGAAGCCCCGGCCCAGGTAAGAGAGGGAGGCCGCGCGCTAAGGTCTGACCCTGTGGGATGGGCCGTGGGGCCCACCCAGCAGGGGGGGCGCTGTGGAGTTTGCGGTCAGTTCTCAGTCTGGCTTTATTTTTCTGAAGGATGCTTAGGGGCTTATTATGAGAAGACTTTACATGTCTGTTTAATCTTTTGCATGTTTTCAAAAATGATTTTAGGATGCTTTATCTGGTGATTTTTAATTGTTTTTAAACCTTGTTGTAAAAGTTTAATTGACTGTTCCTGGAAGCCACCTTGGGTCCCGCCTGGGGAGAAAGGCGGCCTACGAATGAAATGAAATAAAATGAAATAATAAATAAATAAATAAATTGGAGAAACTGAGGCTGGAAAGCGTGTGGGTGCACATACGTATGCACACTGGGCAAAGAAGTATTTCCTGCCTCCGTCTCCCCCCGGCCCCCGCCCCGCTCCCCTGCCGTACGGTCAAAAATCAGACCGGTTTCCAGCTCTTGAGTTGGAAGGGATCACCAGAGGACATCTAGTCCAACCTCCTGATGCTGGAAGGAAAAGGGAACTGTCCTGTTCAAAAATATCTGTGCTCACCTTTTACCACGGGACTTCAGGAATCTCACGTGGTTTAAAAGTGGCTCCTTTTGATTGCTCGGAGCCAAATGAGGAGAAATGGAACAGTTTCAGCGTCTTTTGACATTTCAGGCCCACGTATCAACCCTCTTGCTCTGACTTTAGTTCTCTGAATACCTCGACGAGACTCATGAAACTGTGTGCATGTCCAGTCTGTCTTTGGGACGTCATAATCGTTGCCTTTCCCATGAAATGGATACCAGTCCTTCATGGGCAAAAACAACTTTGCCACCGGAGCAAAGTTTCTCGGCTATTTTGGCCGTCCCTCCTCTGCGCCAGCTTGAACCCCCTGCAGTTGGCGACCTTGCTTTGTGGCCTCTTGTCTTGCACACGCTCCATCTGGACACGCAGCTAATGTTCTCCCTTCATATACGACTCTCCCATCTTCATCCAGAGAACCTGTTTAGGTTACTCCAGTGGATGGTGCTTTGGAGGTCCTTAAATCAAAGACGGAGGGGGGATCCCTCAAGGACACTTCACCCGTGGATCAGTGCCATGGCAGAAGGGGGTTGGCCTTTGAGATCCTTTCTACTTTGATGATCCTGTTGTTGTTGTTGTTGTTGTTGTTATTATTATTTTATATTCACCTTTTCTCCAATATTGGGACTCAAGGTGTTCTACTAGGAGAAAAATACAGTTGGCCCTCTGCCTTTGCTAGGGTTTGGAGGGGCAGGACCACCACTAAACTGGAAAAAAACACAAATATCGAAATGTGTGTGTGTGTGTTTCTGTGGAAAGGGGGGTGAGGTATGGTGGGGAGGGTGGGCACCCAGGGTCCTTATTTCTTCCTTGGGTGGGGGGGCACCAGGGGAGGGTTTGTGGTGCTGAGACACTGGGCTGTGATCCGTCCTTAGCTGGCCAGGCGGACGCTGGTGGAGGAGGAAGAGGAGGACTAGAGGTGGGTTTTTAAAGAGCTGCATGGCCTGGAGGGAAAATTCCCCCCGAAATTTTGAGGTGTGGCGGGGCGCAGGGTGGAGAATCTCGCAAATAATATGAAAGTTAGACCAGCAAACGTGGAGGGATGGCTGTACAGTCCTCCCACGCACACAGACCAAAGGGAGCGCCACCCCTCTTCGCTGCGGCACGGCAAGGAAGTGGGGTGAAGTCAAAGTGTCCCCCACCTTCCAGCAGAGTAACAAGGAAAAGGCGCACGCACACACACGCCTCCTTCTCCCCTCTCCGCACAGGAGGTGGTGCAGACCCCGGCCAGCGCTAGCCCGGGCTACGGCGGCTACGGCGGCCCCTCCAGCACCTACAACTTCCGCCGCACAGATGCCCGCTGCCAGGACAGGTGAGGGGGCGGCGGCCACCGGGGAAGGGTCTGACTCTCGCTGGCGGGGGCAGCTCCATAAAGGGTCCTCTGCGTTGACCGCCCGCCCCCCTTTTTCCATCCCTGCAGCGCCTCGATCCGGATGTTCGCCTCCTTCCATCCCTCGGCCAACACCGCAGGGACCTTGAGGTGAGTACGAGGGAGGGCACGGGAGTGTGTTTGTGTCCCAGGAACCTTTACTTTCCAGGAGGCTTCCCTTTTTAGCAGCAATTTACCCTGTACTTTTGCTAAATAACCTAATAAGCAATAACAGCCCACTGCTTTTTTTGAAGCACAGTGATGAGCTGGCAGAGCCAGAGTTCCTTAAAAAGATGTCCCGATTGCTGCCCTGGTTCACGGAAGGCAGGGGGACGAAGGAGGGAGTTCCCAGGCGCTGCCGCTACGACAGTCCAGATTTGGGAGGCCAGGACTGGACCGGGGGGGTGGCGGAATCTCTGGGAAATGGGCTGATGGTCTCGTCTCCCCATCTTCTTGCAGCACAAACAGCAACAGCAGCAGCAGCGGAGCCTCCCTGGATCCTTCCGACACAGCGGGACTCGCACCCAGCTCCTCTTCTTCGACAGACCACGAGAGCCCCGAGCGGCCCCCGGCCTCCGCCTTCCCGCCTTCTCGCCCGGCTCCCAAGCGCCACGCGCAACCGCCGCCGCCCTCTGCCCCCTCCTCGGCCCTTTGCGCCCCCTCTGCGGCCTCCGCCGCCACCAGCTCCACCACCAGCAGCTATTTTGGGGCCATGGGGCGCCTGGCGCGGGGGGAGGCGGTGCGGATCCTGGCCCGACGTGTCACCACCGACGGCACCGTTCAGTACCTGGTGGAATGGGACGGGGGAGGAATGTTCTAGCCCCTCGTTTAGGGAGAAGGGGGGTCATCGCCCGCAGTTCCCACTCTGTTCCAGAACAAAGAAGAGGAAGATGAGGAGATGCCAACACCAGTGCTGCCCCCTAGAGACAAAACGGACTCCCAGCCTCGCTTCACATAGCAGAGGGGGGAGAGGCATGGTCGCCTGGGAAGGAAAGACTGCGGCATGGAGTTCCACAGGACAGGACCGTGGGGGGTGACACCACTGAGAAGGCCACAAACTGCATGCAGCTTCTTTCCAGACTGGAGGACGCCCCACCCGCTCACCAGCCGCCACTTTCTTCTGCCCCCTCCCTCCTCAGTCTGCTGGGGGGAATCTTTGCACAAGAGTTTAATTTGGGCTTGTTTTTTAAGAGGTATTTGTTGGCCAAGGATTTTACTTCAGGCAGCCCCGAGGACGGGGGGGGGGAGGCCAGGAGGGGGGGTCCTGTCCCCTCTCTCCCCCTACACACACCCGCGCCTGCGTCACCGCTGCTTCTCCGTGTCTCGTGGCCTCTGCCTTTTGCCGCCGTTGCTGCTGAACTGACTGTATGAATTGTGCACCGCGCCGAATAAAAAGAGCTTACGGTAGAGAAAGAGAGAGATACTCTGGTACCTGGATTGGGGCCCCGCTCCCCGAAAAACACCCACATGCACAGAGCTTCCGGCCTCTGCCTCTTGGAGAACTTCACCGCAACTCCCAGCGTCCCCCAGCCATGCCTCTCAGCTCCTTAAGGGAGCTGAGAGGCATGGCTGGGGGACGCTGGGAGTTGTACTCCAACAAAAGTAACTTTTCCTAGCTCTGTTCCCTGCCTCTGGACACAGCACCACATTGCCGCAGCCTTCCCTCTTAATTTTTTATTTCAATTGTAGTTTTCACAGCGCAGTAAGGTAACATCTCCCAGGCATTCATGGGTTGGATTTGGGGGGGGGGGGTCAAAGGGCACAATCCAGCATCACTCCTGCTCCTTCTCGGGCACCGTCTCTTCGACCCACTGCAAGTAGGGGGGGTTGCCCTGCTGGATCGGGACCGCTATCACCTCGGCGACTTCGTACGGGTGCACCGACCTGCAAACCAAAGGGGGTGGATGGTGGCATTCCTTGCAATGAGTTCCTTTTCTTCTTTGCCCCATAACTACCCAATTTGGAGGGGAGGTTAAAATCCTCAAACAGCCCCCCCTCCCGCACCTCAATTCCAATAGGACTCACCGGACAAATTCGGCCAAGGCAGCGACACGGGAGGTGCGGGTCTTGATCATCTGCGGAGGAGGAGAAAGAAGGGGCAGCCTGGAGTTCCGAGTCACGAGAGAGCAAGCCCCCCCCCACTGGGCGGAAGAGCCACCCGTCCCCAAGACCCCCTCCCCAAAAGCTCTCAGCAAGTGTTTCTCTGTCTCCAAATTATGGGGCAAAGTTTTTTAAGATTCACGTTCTAGGACACATGGGGCAGTGGGTAATATTTGTATCTCGGGGGCTGTTTCCTTTGGTGGGGAGAGGGGAGGGTCCCCTCCACTCAGCTTCCGAAATCAGAGGGAAATGATGGGGGGGGGGCATAACCACAATGGGTCAGCCTCAAGACATTGGCCGTTTCTCCCACAGCCGTCCGTCCGTCCGTCACGCCTTCTCTTCCGCACCGATTGTCCCAGTCGCTGCCAAACTCCCACCCCCCCCTTTGGCAGAGGAGTGGCCCCTCCTCCCTCCCCCAGCCCCAAACTGCACATCCCAGCATGCACCACTCCACGCCCCCTCTTCCTGTCCGGGGCTGGGGGTTCGGGAAGTGGCTGTCTCTCTCCAGGGCTCTTGCCAGTCATGGGGGCCCCCCTCCCTCCCTCCCGGGGGCGGCCCCCTCTCATCACCCTCCCCCCAAACACAGTGGGGTAGGATGGGGGGCAGGCGGTAAAAAAAATTGTGCTGTGTCTCTGACCCAGGATGCCGGGAAAAGTGACTTTTGACGGGGGGCGGACAGGAATGCTAGCGCGGCCAGCAGCCGTGCCAGGTGGGGGAATATGGAAGGTGTAGTCCAACGAGGGGACCCAGCGAACGAGACGGCTGGAACTGCCCCAGATCCGTTCTTTCTTTTCCGCGGGGAGGGAAGAGGAGGGCAGGGGTCTCCCCGCGGAGCCCCTCCGCCCAGCAGCCCCTCCCAGGCACCCACGCGCGCACTCACCAGCAGCACCTCCGCGTCCTCCTCGATCTTCCCCTTCCACTCGTAGCTGAAAGAGAGAGGAGGGGGCTGAGGGAGGGGGCCGCCTCGCAGCCCCCCGCCCCGCCCCGGGCCGCCCCGGGCCGCCTCGCCCACCCCCGCCTGCGGGGAGGGGAGGGCGCTTACATGGAGGTGATCTGGGGGACGAGGTTGACGCAGGCCGCCAGGCGCTTCTCGACGACCGCCCTGCGGGAGGGAGAAGGCGGGGCGCGCGGAGGGTGAGGGGGCCGCGCCGGGCACGGCGGGCTGCCCCCCCCACCAAGGGGGGCGCGGGGAGGAACGGCCCCCCCCCCCGCTGAGGCGCCTCCTGCGCACGAGGGGACCGGCAGCCACCCTGGCGAGGCCCGTTTTCTGCCCCTTTGCCCAATTCCTTGTGGCAGCGAGTTCCGCGGCCACTCGGCTGACCCCGCCGGGGAGCCCCCGCGTCCCCTCCGGCGGTGGCGCCCCCCCTCCAAACGGCCCCCCCAAGAGCCCCTCCCCGGACCTGGCGATGTCCTTGGCAACCGTCTGGTTGGGGCAAGTGACGAAGGCGGCCGAGACGGCCCCGGGGGCGTAGGAGGGGGCGGCGGGCCCGGATCCGGAGGCCATGGAGGCGGCGGCGGAGGCGGCGGCGAGGGCGGCGAGGAGGCGGCGGGGGGCCGTCCAGAGGAGGGGGACCATCAGCAGCAGGGAGAGGAGGAGGACCTGCAGCGGAGGGGCGGAGCCAGGGCTGGGGGCGTGGTTCCTTCACACCGGGGAGCCACCACCCCGCAGGCCCCGCGGCCGACGCAGGGGCCCCCCAACCGCTGCCCATCGCAGCGGGGGGGGGCAGGCAGGGAAAGCAGGGGCGAGCGGGGGGCGGGCAGGGGTCCCCCTCCCCTCCTACTTACACAAGCGGCCCCCTTGGCCATCTGCGTGCGGCTGGGGGGCAGTCCCGCGCCCGGCATGGGATGGGAGGGGCGCCTACCCTGCAGGGGGGGGACAACCACAGCGGCACCTTCAGCCAAGCGGACCCCCAGGGGAGGAGAGGGCTCCGCCTCCGCGCAGCATTCAGACGAACCGACGGCGACGCGTGTCGGCCGCGCGTGAATACTCCGCGACCCTCCCGCCTCTGAGAGGGAGGGGGCGCGGCGCGGGGCCGGCAGCAGGCAGGAACCCAAGGGGGCGGAAGGGCCGGCGCCCCTTCCTTTTTGGGGGGGGTGATTTTTTTGCAGGACGGCCTTTGCAGAGGCTGCTTTCGGGGTCCCCCTCCCCTATTTTGTTCAGATTCCCCCCTCCCCTCGTTTTCTCTACCTGCTCCCTCTCGGGTCCGCACCACGTGAACGGAAGCCCCTCCCCCTCGTGTTGCGTCACCGTTCCCCTCCCCAAGCCCCGCCCAGGAAGGTCGCTGCGGGGCGGTTGGGGCGGGGGAAGAGGGGGACACGCGTGTATTTCCGCTACCGTGTTCACACGTGCATCGTAGCGACCCCCCCCAACGCTTTATGCAATGCGATTCTAGGGCGCGGCTGCTGCCGCTGCTGTTCCTGCTTTTACGAGGCGGACGGAGAAGAAAACTACGCGCGTGTTCCGCGACCCCTATTTGGCGATTGCAAAAAAAAAAGGGGGGGACTCCCACTCGGCATGGATGGAGGGTAGATTTGCGTAAGACCCTCAAAGGAGCCTGGGAAAAGGGGCGTACTTTGCGTACTACAACTCCCAGCATCCTCCAGTCAGCGCGGGCTCTGGGAGTTGTAGTCCAAAAGTGTATATTCGTTTTCTTCCTCTTCTGCCAGGAACAGCGGGGGGGGGGAGGACAGGTGCGATAAGACCCGACCCTTCCCCCTCCGCCCCCGGCTCCCCCCTTTTTTTCTGACGTACCCCCCCCGTTCCCCCCTTCTCCGAATTGCTCGTGATTCCTACGCTGCAACAGTAGGCAGATGCGGACGCCCCGGGCCGAAACCGGTTCGGACTTAGTTTCCAGCACCCTGCTCAATGGGGGGAGAAGAAGGGGGGCTCTGCAACCTCCCCATGCTTTGGGGGAGCAAAGTGGGGGCCTTGCTCCCGAGCAGACCCTCCTGGCAAGCTTTTGCGGGGGGGGTGTGCAAACGATGTATTGACGCTTTAAGGAGAAATCTCAAAATTATCGCTGGAGGTGCAAAGTCAGGTAACCAGGGGAACGTTTTCTAAGAATATCCAAAGGGAGAACGAACAGCCACCACCCTGAGGATGGAGAGGCAGCGGGAAGCTACATTTTTGGACTACAGCTCCCAGCGTGGCGTTTTGGGAATTGTAGTCCCCAAAGCCATTTCTGCACCTCCACCTGCTCCCCGAATGCGTCCTCTCTGTCGGGGAGACTCGGGTGCTGTGGGCCTCTTACGCGCGTGCGAATTCCCCTGCGGGTCTCGGTTCGGGCCATTTCTGCACGAGGCTGTTACGGCGCGACGGCTCCACTCTCAACATCCTCTGGAACCCTGGGGGTTGCGGTTTCGGGAGGGGCCGGCCGGAAATGGAGTCGGTTGCGCAGTGTTGGCGCAAAGCACCCTTGACGCGCAACGCCACAGGGGAAGAGCCGCCGTGAAGGAATTGGGCGGGACCCTCAAGCGTCGGGTCTCAAAACCAGAATTGTCCAAATTCCAGTTTCTGTCGGGGGCTGTGGACGCTGCACGGTGGAGGCAGCGAAATGGCGGAAGAGCTTCTGCACCTTGATCAGGATGGAGACGGCACGAGAAGACTTCTGGTGACCGGGAGCCTGGCGTCCAGGTCGAGGGAAGTGGCGGTCCCGCTCTGTTCCACTTTGGGCGGACCCCACTGGGAGGGATGCTGGCTCCAGTTCCGGGCACCCCACGGTTCAGGAGGGATGCGGGCAAGCTGGAACATGTCCAGAGGAGGGCCACCAAAACGGTAGAAGGCCTGGAAACCAGGAAGCCCCCTGAGGAGCAGATGAGAGAGCTCGAGGGTGTGTTTCGCCTGGAGAAGAAAAGGTCAAGAGGGGACGTGATGACCGTGGTTAAATATCTGAAGGGAGGCCGTATGGAGGATGGAGCAAGACCGGAACACCGCGGAGCAACGGCTTCAACCTTTAGGAAAAAAGGTTCCGCCTAAAATTTAGGAAGAACCTCCGGAGGGTGAGAGCAGTCCAACAGCGGGATACGCCGCTGCCTCCGCGGAGCGTGGCGGAGTCTCCTCCTTCTCTGGAGGTGTTTAAAGGGAGGCCGGGTGGCCGTCTGTCCGAGGGATTGTGCCGTCCCGCGTGGCAGAAGGGGGCTGGACTGGATGCCCCTGGGGTCTTTTCCAGCTCTGGGATTCTGTGGGACGCCCGAGTCGCCCGATCATGGTCAGCCCTGCTCAGGCCTCGCAGATTCAGGGACGTGGCTTCCTTGACTGAGTCTGTCCGTCCATAACGCGGTCTCCCTCTTTTCCTCCTGCCTTCCCGCCTTCCCAAGCATCCTAGTCTTTCTCGAACGAGTCTGGTCTTCTTGTGATTTGGCCAAAGTCCAACAGCCTCAGTTGAGTCATCCTGGCTTGGTTTGCCCCCGAATCCCCTTCTTTTGTCTTTTAAGCGGTCAAGGGTATCCACAGAACACTCCTCCAGAAAGACGTCCCAAACGAGTTGGTTTTCTTCCTATCTCTTTTCCGCACCGGCCAGCTCTCACAACCATGCGTAGAAACTGAAAAGATGAAGGCACGGGCAATCCAAACCTTAGGATTCCATGAGATATCTGAATGCTTCGGTATCTTGTCTAGCTCTGTTACAGAAGTCAGAGATGGAGACCCACGGATTAAGGAAAATCGTTTATTGTAGCCGGCACAATGTCTTAGTGGGATCGTTCCCAAAAGTCTGAGCCCCGCCTCTTCGTGTTCACAGTATTTTGTACATTTTCCATCGCATGTTCAAGAAAGGAAACAGATGCATACGAAGGTTCCCACCGTCTCTAGCATAATCTTACAAATGTTGCAAAGTAAAGGAAGCACGAGCGTAGTGTGCCACATTCCATCCTCCCTAGCATTTTATCTTACAGAGTTCTATTGTATTCCTTTCAAACACAGAGGGACTTCAACTGCAGAGAAAATTAACTGCTTTTCCCTCATACCCAGAGGTCATCTAGACTGACCCCACCACCGTTCCTTCATGGATCCCCTCCCAAATCCTTGCCTTCTTCTGATTTCTTGACTGCAACCTCCATCCTTGTCAGCAGCTGAGCCAAGGCATGGAGAATCTTGAACTATTTCGATGCCTTCATCGTCTGTTTTAAAGTTATGTAAAGTTATGTTGAGAGCCAATGTGGCCTAGTGGTTTGAGCATTGGAACTACGATTCGCTCAACCCCAGAAAACCCTGTTATAGGTTTGCCATAACTTGGAAACAACAAAGTTGTGTATTGTCCAGCTTTCACAACCATACGCAGAAACCTAAAATACAACTCACAACCATTGCAAAGAATGCGTTTGCAAACAGCCTTGCAGATCTGGTTTGGGGAGGGGGAGCTAAGCTGAGTTACATGGGGAGGGAGGACAGGGTGGGGAACAAAGGGGGTTTAAAGGGGAAAAAATTTGATGGTTTGGGTCTCATTTTGTTTTCAGGAAACTTAGGGAAATTTCAGGTAACTTAGCTAAATGGTGTGTTCCTGCACGCATACTGGGTGTGGTCATGTATACCAAAAGAGAAAGGGGTTTATGATGGATGGGAGTTTCTTAAAAGTGAGATATTGAAGGCACAGTTTCTAACGATTCCATTGAGGAAGGAAAATGGGAGGCATCTAAAGAAACCTAAAGGTCTAAAGACCTTTCAACAGAGCTAAGATTTAAAAAGGCCATGTACATGAAATGGAAAAAGGGGGAAATCACCAAACGGAAATTCAGACAAATAGGGGGGAAAGTCAGAAAAGCTAAAGCACCAGAACAAGCCCAGGCTTGCTTGCTAGAGAGGTTAAAAACAATAAGAAGGGGCGGGGGTTGGTTATGTCCGTAACAAAAGGAAGAACAAGGAAAGAACAAGGAACAAGGAAATGGTAAGGCCTCTGCATGGGTAAGACAGTAAAGTGATAACAGGGACAGAGAAAAGGCAGAACTACTCGATGCCTTCTTTGCCTCGATCTTCTCCCAAAAGGAAAACAATGCTTTATCTGGGGAAATTCAGCACCGCATAGGTAGAGAGATAGCACAGGAATGCCTGGCTACTCTAAGTGAATTCAAGTCCTATGGAAGATGGAGCAAGCCTGTTTTTTGCTGCTCCAGAGACTAGGACGTGGAGCAATGGATTCCAACTTCAGGAAAGGAGATTCCACCTAAACATTAGGAAGAACTTTCTGATGGTCAGAGCAGTCGGACAGTGGAATCTGCTGTTGCTTCAGTGTAGTGTGGTAGGATCTCCTCCTTCTTTGGAGGTTTTTCAGCAGAGGCTGGATGGCCACCTGTTGGGAATGCTTTGAGGGTGACTTTCTGCGTGGTAGAACTGGATAGCTCCTGTGGTCTCTTCCAGCTCTACAACTCTGGGGAGTCTAGGATTTTGAGGGGAGTACATTTTGGCCGTCCCCCCCAGCTCAGGAACCTGATCTGTTGTGGGGGCATCTAGTTCATCATGGGGACCCCAGTGAACCACAGCCGTGATGGAGGAGTCCTTCCATCAGCTGAGAGATGCGAGCTACCTTTCCGTTCACCTTGCATGATGTCTCCATGTGATCAATAAGCCACCTTCAAGGTTCTTCAAGAAAATATACATGAGGACCAGAATGGCTTCTTACCAAAGAGAATGATGCGAGACAATATTAGGACAGTGCTAAATATAATTGAGTATTATGAGAAACATAATGAAAGAAAATTGGCAGTGATATTTGTGGATGCAGAGAAGGCCTTTGATATGATTAATTGGTCATTCTTGAAGACGGTCATTAAACAGGCACAAGCCGGAGACAAATTTATCTCTTGGATTGAAGCAATATACAGTCAACAACAGGCACGACTGATTATTAATGGAGAGAGAACAAAACAGATTGAATTGCATAGGGGAACAAGACAAGGTTGTCCCCTAGCTCCGCTGTTATTTATTATGACATTGGAAATACTTAATAATGCCATAAGGGAAGATAAAGCAATAAGAGGACTTCAGATAAAGAAATATCAGTGCAAACTTAAAGCGTTTGCAGATGATTTGGTTTTGTTTCTGGATGATCCTCTTAGCAGTATTCAAAGGTTGATGGATATTGTTCAAGAATATGGAGAATTTTCTGGATTCAAGATAAACGAGGAAAAAACAGTGCTTATAACAAAAAATATGAGGGAGAAAGAAGAGAAGGAACTTGAGCATTTAACAGGTTTTAATAAAGGTCAAAAAGCAAAATATCTGGGTGTCTGGATTACAAAAAGAAAGAATGAACTATTTCAGAATAATTATGAAAAAAAATGGAAAGAGATAATCAAGGATTTGGAGAAATGGACTAGAATGCGACTATCTTTGATGGGAAGAGTGGCAGTCATAAAAATGAACATACTTCCACGGATGAATTACCTTTTCCAAAATCTTCCTATTATTACAAATACTAAGCCTTTTATACAATGGAAGAGAGATTTAACTAAATTTATATGGCAAGGGAAAAAACCAAGAATAAAATGGAATATCATGACAGACTCAATGAGAAGAGGAGGGTTGGGCCTACCGGATTTACAGATATATTTCAAGGCAGCGGCATTTACATGGATAAAAGACCGGATGAATCTTCAAAATACGAGAATGCTCACGTTAGAGGGAGCTGATTTAAGGATGGGTTGGCATGCCTATATGTTCTGTGGGAAAGCTGCGGTCGACAAAGACTTTGTTCATCATTTTGTAAGAAAATCACTACTTAAAATATGGACTGACTACAAAAATAAGAACATTAGGCAACTACCTACGTGGGTCTCCCCTCAAGAAGCCTTCTTTGGAAGATGGTCTGATTCAGATAAGTGGCTGTGTTACGATGACGTATTAGAAATGACAAATCTGAATCTTTTTAAGATGAAATCAAGAGAAAAATTGGAATCAGAAGGAATAAAGTTAAACTGGTTCCCTTACGGACAGTTAACTGAGAGATTCCAGATGGATGCAAAAACTTATGGAATAGAACAAAAAGAGCAAGGAAGAATGTTGAAGTTACTGCGGGAAAACCCGCCTCATTTACTATCACATGCATACCGGGAGATTTTAAATCAAGAAAGAGAAGACAAGACAGTCAAATCAGCAATGATATTGTGGGCTCAAAATCTCGGACGTCCAATTCAATCAGAGCACCGGGAACAGAGCTGGCAACGGACACAAAAATTTACTGCAGCTCAGAACCTAAAAGAGAACTATTATAAGCTTTTTCATAGATGGTACATGACACCAGAAAAATTAAAGAAGATATATAATACGGGAACAGGTCAATGTTGGAAGTGTCAGGAGAATGTTGGAACACTATTTCATATGTGGTGGTCATGTCCTAAGGCTAACAAATACTGGAATGATATACATAATATGATATGTAAAATATTGAGGGTTCAAATTGATAAGAAACCTGAACTGTACTTATTAAATATGACACGTGTGTTAGATGGAACTGTTGCAAAGAAATATTGGCGAATAATGCTGTGTATGATTACGACAGCCCGTATTGAATACGCAAGGCTATGGAAAACTGAGCAGATACCTGCAATAGAGCAACGGTGGGCAACTTTTATTGAAAATCGGAATGCAGATATAGTCTCTCAGAGATTAAAAGGAATTGTTCTGGAAATGAGTAGGGTGTTGACAGGTAATAATTCTTAATTCATGATAGCATGAGTAGTTAGAAGTAAAAATCAGTGGAATATCATGGAACACGTAAAGTAGGGTCGAAGAGCAGGATCTATCTTGTATGTTAACAGATGCAATGTGGTGCATAATGTTGATATGTCAATGAAATAACACTATTGAAATCCAGAGAGGAGTGGAAGATAGCGGTAATAGTTCGGTAAAAGGTACAATGAGAAATGTTGTTTTATACGATGTAATCACAATAAAATTAATTAAAAACATGATCAATAAGCCACCGATTTGGTGCCTTCTGGCGACTTCTTGTTCCATTTTGGCAGATCGCTGAGGCGGAGCTGGCCGGGAACTGAGTGGATCAGGGCCTTCAAGCTGTTTTTGACTTATGGCAACCTGTTGTGGGGTTTTCTTGGCAAGATTTCCCGGTTTGATGTGGCCTTCCTCTGAGGCTGAGAGGGTGTGACCTGCTCAAGGTAACCCACTGGGTTTTCATGGCTGAGCAAAGGGGAATTGAACCTGGGTCTCTTAGGCTGGTAGTTCAAAGGTCAAGCCACTAAGCCATGCTGGCTCCAATTAAACTCCATCAAAAATGAAGAAGGAAAAGTAAGAGAGAAATAGTTTTTCTTCTGAGAAATAGTTTGGGCAGCGGTGAAGCGGAAGAAGGCCACCAAGATAGTTCTTTCTAATATTATACTTTTATGAATATTTTGTATTCTTTTTCATGTGAATTGTTTTAAATATGTTGAGTCCTGTTAGTGGAAGAAAGGGGCGGGGTATAAATTAATAACAATTCAGAGAATGAAACCGTTGGTCTTTCTGCCTGGAGGGCGACTAAGCAAAAGGCACCCAGGCCATCTGCTTGAGGGGGGGGTCTCTCAGAGGTAATGGAGTCCAGCCCCCCACACACACTTAATGTAGGTAATCTGGCTACAGCATCCCCCCAGGGAGCACCCCAGCCTCTTTCTGAGGAGGTCCAGAGAAGGGGACCCCCCACCAGCTCTCTGGGCAGCTGGTCCCACTGCCAAAATGTCCCTTCTCATGTTCAACAGGGGTTTGTTTTAGGGCTTGTAAGCCACCTTGGGGGCGCATACCGGGAAGAAGCAGGATATAGAATGCTAGAGTTGGAAGAGACCCCAGGGGCCATCCAGTCCAACCCCCTGCTATGCAGGAACACCCATCAAAGCATTCCCGACAGAGGGCCATCCAGCCTCTGCTTAAAAACCTCCAGAGAAGGAGGAGACCCCACCACATTCCAAGGAGGCAGCAGCAGATTTGAACTGCTCTTAGCATCATGAAATTCTTCCCAATGTTTAGGTTGAATCTTGTTTCCTGCAGCCCAAATCTGTTTCTCCATGTCCTGGTCTCTGGAGCAGCAGAAAACAGGCTTGCTCCATCATGCTTATGACATCCCTTCAAATATTTCAACATGGCTACCATGTCCCTCTTAACCATCTCTTACCTCCAGGCTAAATCCACCCAACTCCCCAAGCCTCTCCTCGCAGGGCTTTATGGTTTCCAGGCCTTCCACCATTTTTGTCTCTCTCCTCTAGACACCTTCCAGCTTTTCAGTCTCCTTCCTAAATTGTGGTGCCCAGAAGTGGGCACAGGATTCCTCCAGGTATTATTTATATTAAATAAACTAAAAATGAAATATATTTTAAATTAAATATTAAATAAATTTACTAATTAATTACCCATTAAAAATTAAATTAATATATTGCACTCTATTACAATTTCATATTATTTTAATATTGCATGGTGCTATAAGAGCAGGGGAACATTACGAGCAGCGTTGTGGCTAACGATGCAGCTGGGCTCGAGCCGATAGGACGCTCAGCTGTTGACTTGCTCGAAATGGAAAGAAAAGTCCAAGGCTGCACAACGCGTGTTACAGGATGTGAGAAGCATGAATTGGGGGAAGCTAGACATAGTAAAGCAAGAAACGGGACAGGTAAACATTGCAGTATTTGGGGTGAGCAAGCTAAAGTGGACAGGAATGGGACATTTTGAGTCAGGTAACTGCAGTGTTTTACTCAGGAATTGACAATCTATCTTGTTAATCATAAACAATTGCAATGCAAAAGCAGGAAAGAGAGCAAAAACATTTCAAACGCATTTTTCAAGCAATGAAAGAGAGGACTGTATACACGGACGTCACCGGATGGCTGATACAGAAATCAAACAGACTATGCAATCGGAAGCCGAAGATGGAGAAACTCCATTCTCTGTGCAAAAAGAAGACCTGGAGCAGGTTGTAGCAAGACCATGAACTGCTAATATAAAAAATCAGAGTAAAGCTAAAGAAAAACAGTAAAGCAGACTTCATACCAAAATGAAGAACAATGCTGTAGAATTTACAGATAATGTAAAAAAATTTTTTTTTTTTTTACTATTAAACCCAATTGACTGGGATGGAACACCCACCAGAGCACTCCCTTGGACAGATGGCCATCCAAGCCTCTGCTTAAAAACCTCCAAAGAAGGAGACTCCACCACAACTCCATGGAGACAGCAGCGGATTCCACTGCCGGACAGTTCTGACCGTCTGGAAATTCTTCCTGAGGTTCAGGTGGAATCTCCTTTCCTGCAGCTTGAATCCATTGCTCCTTGTCCTGGTCTCTGGAGCAGCAGAAAACAAGCCCACTCCCTCCTTAACATGACATCCCTTCAAATATTTAAACATGGCCATCGTGTCCCCCCTTAACCTTCTCTTCTGCAGACTAAACATCCCCAGCTCCCTCAGCTGCTCCTCATAGGGCTTCATGGCTTCCAGACTCTCCACCATTTTGATGGCCCTCCTCTGGACACGCTCCAGCTTGTCAATATCCTTCTTAAAATGAGGCGCCCAGAATTGGACACAGGATTCCAAATGAGGTCTGACTAAAGCAGAATAGAGGGGTGCCATTACATCCCTCGATCTAGACACCATACTCCTATTGATGCAACCAAGAATCGCGTTGGCTTTCTTGGCTGCCGCATCACACTGCTGGCTCATGTTCAGCTTGAAAGAAAAATTTAAAAGGTGACGGAAACAGGGTAAGAGTCCTGAATGCAACAGTTTAATGACTTGTGTGTTGGTGTAAGAATCAATGTAAAGAAATATATATATAAAAAGATCATAACAAAGGTGAAAGAGGAGACCTCTTGCACAAGAGCCAAGAAATTAAAGGGGAATTTAAACCAAGAATAGAGATGCTATATTATGAATAAGGAAACACATTATGTGATTGGGGGAAAATAAAAAGATGGTGGAAGCAACACACTGAGGAATATGTGAAAGAGGTGAAACAACGACAGATTCCATCAAGGAAGAATATTTTGGAGATGAAACCACAAAAGCAAACTAGAAAAGGCTCTCAAAGCACTTGTGAAAAATGAATCACCAAGAATGGGTGGCATAGCTGTTTCAAGGTATAGAAACAGCATTAATTCAAATTCTAACAGAAAATCCAGCAACAAACATAGAAGACAAAACAATGGCCCAGAAACTGGAAATGCTCAGTACAGATTCCAACCTCCAAGAAAGGAGACCCCAAGGAATGCAGCAACGGCCAGTCCGTTGCATTAATTTCTGCACGTACCGAACAAGAAATGCAGGGTTCGGAAAAGGAAGAGGCACTAAGGATCGATTTGCAATTGTACATTGGATAATGGAATACACCAAAGAACTTGTATAGATTATAACCAAGCCTTTCATCGTGTAGGTCATGAAAAACTACGGGTCACTCTTAAAGAAATGGGTGTGTCACAACATTTGATTGTCCTTATGGGGAAATCTCTGCTCTGGACAAGAACTGGGACAGAATCTGGCCGGCCCCTCCCTACACTGCAAACCCTGGGATTCCATAGGATGTTGAAAGTGGGATCATAGTGTTATAACAGTCTCCTGGGGAAATGCCCGCAGAAAAAAGGTTTCCAGTTGGGTTTCCAGTTTCCAGTTCTTTTTTTCCCCCTCTTCTGGTAACCCTACAAAGAGAGACCCGCTCCTCAAAGGGCTTCGTGGTTTCCAGGTCTTCCACCATTTTGGTTGCCCTCCTCTGGATGCGTTCCAGCTTGTCTGCATCCTTCTTGATTTGCAGATTTGCAGTCCCAGAACTGGACACAGGATTATTCCTGGTGGACTCTGACGAAAGAAGAACAGAGTGGGACCCTCACTTCCTTTGACCTAGACACCAGACTCCTGTTGATGCAGCCCAGAATCACATTGGCCTTTTTAGCTGCTGCATCAGACTGTTGGCTCATGTTCAGATTGTGGTCTACTAGGACTTCCAGATCCCTCTCACATGTACTGTGGCCAAGCCAGGCGTCTCCCGTCCTATATTTGTGCATTTCATTTTTTCTGCCTAGCTGTAGGAGCTTTGGCCCAGCGTTCCAATCTGTCCAGGTCACCTTGAATTCTGATCCCGTCCTCTGGGGTGTTGGCTGCCCCTCCTAATTTGGTGTCATCTGCAAATTGGGTAAGAATGCCCTCCCTTCCCTCATCCAAGTCAATGATAAAGATGTGGAACGGCACTGGTCCCCAGGACAGTACCTTGGGGCACCCCACTGGGCCCAGGATACCCCACTAGAGAGTGGGACTGTCCCTCTACATGCCTGTCCAAGGGCAGGGGGCTGGCGGGGGGGCCATCTTGGGTCCCACTGCTGGGGGGCAATACACCATGAAAAGAATTTGGAAGGGGCCCTGGTTGCAGAGTGCCCTCCCCAAGACACCCCCCCCAGTGGCCTCTGTTTCGTTGCCCTTCAGATGCCAAGGCAAAGTGTGGATGTTTATTAAGCCCTTTGGGGACCGACTGATCCTATCCAATTTGCCCATGCATTATGGTTTATGTTGTTTTGCATTCTTCTAACTGGTTATAAATTGTCTTAAGTGTTAAAACGGTTTAATATGCCCTTAATCTTTTAAAAATTATTATTTTGAACCTGCCTAAACTCATTTCATGGCGCAGTGCCCCAAGATCCTCAGATGACAAAGATGCTGGAAGACCTGGGTTCAAATCCCGACTTAGCCTTAGAACTCCTTGGTGCCCTTGGGCAAGTCACACTCTCTCAGCCTCAGAGGAAGGCATCTGGCCAACGAAGCCCTGTAGAAAAGGATGGCCACGAATCAGAGTCCGTTGCAATGCAGGTGGAAACCACAACAAGTACTTTGACAAGAGAATAAATCTTCCTTTGACCTGAACACTCTGGTTCTGCAGAGGAAGCCTCGAATTTCTGTTGCCTTTTGGGGGATCCTGTCAGTGGGGGAGGCAGTGGGTCTGCTCTGGGTTTTGGTCTGAACTGTGAAGCAGCTGTCCAAGGCGGTGGCCCTTACCTTCCCAAAACATTTGAGTCTGTTGAAGTTCTGAAAAAAGTCAGAGCCCAAGCAACAGGGGAGACACCACCCACCACCGCCCAGTGCTGCGGTCTGATGGGAGTTATAGTCCAAGAGCATCCTCCTTCCCCATTCCAAAGGGAAGGGGGCCCTCCTTGCTCACCGCAACCCCTTCTCCCCCCTTCAATAATTAGCACAGGGGGGTCATGAAGGCAGCGGGGAGGGGGCCACGAGGCCAAGGCGGGGAGGGGGCAAGGGGCTTCCAAGCCGACGAGGAGGGGGAAATGGGTCGGGCGGGGAGGTTGAGACTCTGTTCCCCGCCCCGCATTCAGGAAAGGCAGCTGCGGAGGCGGGATGAGGCCGCACCCGGGGGGGCAGGAGAAACACACACCGAATGGAGCCGTGTGGAGGGGCAGGGAGTAGACCCCCCCCCGCCGCAGCCACATATGCGGAGGGGGCTTCTGGTATTCGCGAGACCCTCCTCCCTTCACCTTCCATTCCTTCAAGGAGTGGGGGGCAGCTCGGACCCCCCCTCTTATCCCCGCCTCCGCAACAGCTGCCCGGCGGGCGCCTTTTCTTGCCCCCCAAGGCCCCCCGCCGTAGGGTCCGCCGTCCGGGGAGGGGGCTTCGGGGCGGGCGGGAGAGAGCATCCTCCCGGCCGCCCGCCCCCCCCGGCCCCCTCTCCGGGAACCTTCCGCGGCTTCTCCTCCTCTTTCTCGCACCAGGGAGGGTGTGATGCCGCCGCCGCTGGAAGAGGAGGCGGAGGACGGAGGAGGAGGAGCGGCGGAGGCAGGACCGGCAGGGAGGGAGGGAGAGAGGGAGGCTGCCAGCAGTAGCAGCGGCGGCAGCGGCGGCGGCATCGGCATCGGCAGCCTCCGGAGCAGCCTCGCCCCGGCGCAGCCTCCGCGCGCGCAGCCGCCGCCGCCGCCGCCTCCTCCTCCTCCCGTCCTCCGCCGCCACAGGAGCCGCATCCGCATCGCCAGCAGCGCCAGCAGCGCCAGCAGCCTCAGCCTCAGCCGCGTCCGCGCCGCCCGGGCGGAGGAGAAGGCGGCGGCGGCGGCGGGGGGAGCAGCCCCGGAGACCGGCCTCCCGTCCGCCCCGGTCCATGAGCCCCGCGCGCGGAGGCGGCGGCGGCGGCGGCGGAAGAGGCGGCGGCGGCGGGGGAGGCAGGCGAGGGGGCGGCCGCCGCGGAGGCTGAAGAGGCACCATGTCCTATGCGCCCTTCCGAGGGACCCGCCGCCCCAGCGCCGCCGCCGCCCCCCCGGCCCCAGGTGCGTGCGGGCGCGTGTCTTCGGGGAGGGGGCGGCCTGGTCCGGGACCCCCTCCCTCCCCTTCTCCATCCCGGCGCCCCCACCGTCGAGGCTCTGCGGGGGCGGACGGGGGTCCCCCGAGGTGCCCACCTGGCCGCCGGGAGGGGGTGGGATCGAGAGGACCCCCCTCCGCCGAGTGGCCTGGCTCGCGCGCCCCCTCCCCGAGCTTCGGACCAAAGGCCGGACGGAGGCCTCCTCCGCTCGCCTCGCTGGTGCCGCCGCCGCCCCCCCGCCCCGAGAAGAGCCCCCCTCCTCTGAGGCCGAGAGGGAGGGGGGAGGGAGGGAGACCCCTTCCCCCACCGCCCACCCGGCCTTTGGCCGGGGCCTCGGGACCCGGTGCGCCTGGCGAGGGGGGGGGAGGGAGCCGGGATGCGGGGGGGGCGGTCACGGCCGGACCCCTTCTTCGCGGGCGCTCCGCGAAGACCCCCAAAGACCCCCGCCCTCTCTTGCACGTGTTCTCCCCCCCTCTCCAGGTGTCCGGGGAGGGGGGGTCGAAGGCCGCCTTCACTTCTCCCCCGCTTGCCGGAGCGCCCCCAGCCAGGCCGTCCGCACGCACCCGTGTCGGACACGTGTCGGCCGCGTCCGGGCTCTGGGCAAACAACGGGGGGGTGGGGGGTCGGAGGCCTTGCGGGGGCCCGGCCTGGCTTGGGGTCCCCCCAGCGCTAGGCCCGGAAACTGAGGGGGGGCAGAGCTATTGAGGGGGTGTCCTCGGGCGGGCGGGGGGAGCTCTGTGTCCTCCCCCTCCCCCTCCCCCCCTCAGCGAAGGGGTCTTCACTCGGCCGCCATTGTGGCGAGGGGAGCTCCGGGACCCCCCCTCAATTTGCCCGCCCGCCCCCCGAGGCCTGGAGGCTCCTTCGGCGGAGAGGGAGGGGGCGTGAGGTTGCTAGGCGACGGCCGTCTTCTCCTCCGAAGGATGCTGCTGCTGCTGCGGGGGGGGGGGGGCGATGCAAACCCAAGGAGGGGGGAGGGGGAGAAGATGCGCCTTGCCGGGGGGGGGGCTTTGCGGCACTGCGGGAGGGCGCAGCACCCCCACCCCCCACCAGAGACGCTGTGGGGGGTGGAGCAGGAGGGGGGTCGTGCCGGGTCCAACTTGCCCCCCCTTCCTGGCCTTGATGTGTGGGGGGAAGGGGGATCAAGCAGCCCCCCATCCCAGCCAGGCAGTGAGGCGACCTGCTCCCCCCACTTTGTGGGACTGAGACCCTCCATCCCCCCCTGTCGTCCTCCTCCCGTTCAAGTGGGGTGCTGGGCCCCGGCTCCACTTCCCTCTTCATGAGGGGCTTTCTTCCGGGGGGCCCGTGGGAAAGAGACTGGGCCGGGGAGTGGGAGGGGGCAAACCGGGAGACCCTCTTCCTTGGGCAGGGCCTTCTTCGGGGTGGTCCCTTCCCACCCTCCCCCTCTTCACCGGGGTCACCCGAGCGCCCGGAGTCGTCGGGGGAAAGGAACGGAGCGTCCCCTTTGGGCTCCTCGGTCTCCCCACGGAGACACACACCTATGGGGCAATGTGTGTGTGGGGGTATTTACGGGGCATTCCTTTGCCAAAAGGAAGGGAGAAATTTATAAAACTGGAAGGACCCCTTGTCCTCCTTCACCCTACCAGCCCCAGCAGGGTTATGGGGGCGGGGAATTCGGTCTCCTGTGTGTTTTGGGGGTCTTTCTTGTATTTTTTCCGTTCTCTGAGGGCCGCCAGCATCGTATTGAGGGTCTCTCTGCCTGGGATGGGGATTGGGGGGGCAGCAGCCACCCCCTTGTCCACCACCGGCCACACTGGGGGCACCAGTGACCCTTCACGTCCCCCCTCAAACTGTGCTTGTCTCCCCCGTACTGTTTCTCTGCCCCTGGAAGTGCCTGTCTGGGGACGATGGTTTATGGGAAGGCTGGGGAGGAGCGCATGGCAGTGGCTGGCAGGCAGTGGCTCTTGCGAGGATGGTGGGGAGGTGACTCTGCTCCGGAACCGAGTATGAACTTTATTTAATCTTTGAAACTCTTTAATCTACTTCAGTCTCTTTTAATCTATTTGAGAACATCTTGGAGAGTCCTCTAAGAGTTTGGACTGAAACCCAGAGCAGAACAAACGTCCCCCCGACTTCTGGAGGGAGGGGACTGTGGGTGGGGGCTTGGAAAGGAGAGGGAAAGAAGACCCCCATGTGTAGGGACAGTCCTGCCACTCCCCCCGTGCTTGGTATGTTGTTCCTTTGTTTGCTTAATGAATTAATTTCTGTGCCACCGTCACTCCTGGATAGGGTCCCACGTTTGCCAGAAAGGAAGGGGCCCAACCAGCTCAGTCTGGCCTTGCCCGCCCCCAGTGGCAGCTCCGGTTCTGGGGGGCGGATATCTGTGGCACCCCCTTCTTGAACAGGGAGAGGGGGACAGGGCCTTAATGGTGGTGGGGCCACAGGGCTGCCTCTGGGGTGGGAAGAGCAGGAGGGGCTTCACTTAAGACTGAGAGAGGGGAGTCTACAAAATCAGGCCCCGCAGGGCCAGAGGGACTCCCCGCTCAAGTTCTTTAACCCCAGAGATGCCCAGCGGCCTGGCTTGCTCAGAGCCGGATGGATGGACGGAGAGTGGCTGAAGTCATGAGGGGGAGCCAGCCCCCACCCACCCCTGAGCCAAAATGAAAACTACGAGGTCTGAATGAGGGACTCCCGGTTAGAGTACACCCATTGAACCCAGGGATCTGGGAGTCCTTTGGGACCACAAGCTGTCATGAGCCAAGAGTGTGATGCGCCAGCGAAAAAGACCAATGCGATTCTAGGCTGCATCAGGTATAGTGTCTAAATGAAGGGAAGTGATGGTCCCGCTCTATTCTGCTTTGGTCAGATCCTGCCTGGAGGGATCCTGTGTCCAGTTCTGGGCACCACTAGGCAAGAGGTTCAAATCTTAGCCATGGAAACCCAAGTGGGGAGGGGGCAGCTTTGGACAAGTCACAGTCTCTCAGCCTCAGAGGAAGGGGAATGGCGGCAACCCGCAGTCTGAAGAAATCTGGCCAGGAAACCTCCCAGGATGGGATCAGAATTTATAGCGTGAGGAGACAGGATGGCCTGGTGGTCGGACTAGGGCTCTGGGAGGCTAGAGTTCAAATCCCCTCTGCTCAGCCCGTTAGGTGATCTTGGTCGGGTTGTACTCTCTCAGCCGCCTCTGAGGACACACACACACCATTTGTGCAGATGAAATTGGCAAAGAAAACCCTGGGGTAGGATTGGCATAAGTCAGGGCAGAGAATAACCAGTCCCAGTTGTTAACTGGTGGGACTCCTCGCCACAAGAAACAGGGGGAAATGGATGGGAGCTGGGGTGTGGCTACTGCGGCGCCTTGTGTGTGGGTGGAGAGTCTTTTTGGGGTTTTCAGGAGGCCAGAGAAGAGGGCCATGATCCAGGGAACTACTGCTGCGGGGGGCTGCGTGAGAGGAGGCCACTGATTCCCTTGCAGCTGTAGGGTGCTGATCCTGCGAGGCTGCTGGAAAACAGTGCTTCGGTTGGCAGAAGGGCAGGGGAGAGATCTGAACCTGTGTCTCTTTGCTGAGAATCCAGACACAGGATTGAAGGTCCAGCTTATGGGGCCCCTGTGTGTGGTGTGTGTGTGTGTGTGTGTAGTATCCTTGCTTGGGGGAATGCCACTGGAGTTATTGTGGAGAATGAAGACATACTTTCTGTGCCTGCTCAGAAGCTCTTTTTTTTGCACCGCCTCACTTGCTTTTAAGCAGAGGATGGGCCCGGAAAAAGAGTCGAGGCCACATGGTTCAGGCCCTGATCCATGTTTAAACCAAAAAAAGGCAGAGATTTGAAGAAGAAGGACATTTTTTTAAGGAGAGGGGGATTTATGCCTCTGCCCCGTGTAGAAACATAGAATCCTAGAGCTGGATGAGACCCCAAAGGTCCCCCACCCAGTCCAAACCCATTCTGCCATGCACAAAGACATAATCCAAGCCCTCCCTTGGACAGATGGCTGTCCAGACTCTGTTTTAAAACCTCCAAAGAAGAAGGAGACTCCACCACACTTCATGGAGGCAGCAGCAGATTCCACTGTTGGACTGTTCTTACCGTCAGGAAGTTCTTCCTAAGGTTTAGGTCTTTTCCTGAAATTTGAAACTATTGCTCTGTGTCCTGGTCTCCGGAGCAGCAGAAAACAGGCTTGCTCCATCCTCCACAGGACATTCCTTCAGATATTTAAAGATGGCTCTAATGTCCCCTCTTCACCTTCTCTTCTCCAGGCTAAACAAACCCTGGAGCTCCCTCAGCCGCTCCTCAGAGGGCTTCATGGCTTCCAGGCCTTCTACCATTTTGGTTGCCCTCCTCTGGACACCTTCCAGCTTATCAATATCCTTCTTGAATTGTGGGGTGCCCGGAACTGGACACACTATTTTTCCAACTATGGTCTTACCAATGCAGAACGGAGTGGGAAGTCAACTTCCCTTGACGTAGACACTAGACTGCTATTGATGCAGAATGGCATTGGCCTTTTTAGCTGCCGCATCACACTCTTGGCTTATATTCTGCTTGTGGCTTACTAAGACCCCTAGACCCCTTTCATAGGTACTATAATTTTCCTGGGATCTGTAGAGAGTCCCCTATGTAAATGCCGGGGGTTTCAGGGAAAGGCAGGTGTGTGCATTGGCTGGGTGGGGATCATGACCTGAGTGTGTCTTGCATGTGTGTAAGTTCTCTTGTGGAGGCGATGGGGGTTTATCTGGTGCAGAACAAAAATACTCTTAGTTCATGGTGTGGACAGAGAGTTGTGTGTGCTGGATGTCCCTTGCGCTCACTTGCGTGTTGAATGTTGCAATTCAGTTGTGCAATGTTTTCCTTTGTGTAGCGCAGTCACAGTGTAACGGGGCTTGTGGACAAAGATGCTAATCCTGACCTGGTGCCCTCCTGGATGATGGTGCCTGGAATCCCAGTTCTGAGAGAGAGTGGACTGCAGGGGTGGGACTCGAACTCGCCTCTTTGGTCAGTCGGCTTGTTGGGCTTTCAGCTGCTCCACCCAGTGAGGGCAGAGTATTCCCAAAGCTGGTGCCTTCCATGTGCCCTGGACTGTGGCACCCTCCAACATCCCTGCTTGCTAAGAATGATGGGAATTGAAGTCCAGAACACTTGGAGGCACCAGTGTGGGGAAATCCTTCCCCTTTCTCTCTCCCCCAGGTGGCTGGAGGTGAACACAGAGAGACAGAGTTGGCTTGTGAGTTCTTCCGGGGACATTTTCCCCAAGAAAAACCAAGATTGGACCTGTGCCCGGAGCGGGGGGCGGGTAAGGGCAAACTCAGCTTTGACTTCTGGTGGCCCCAGGGATGAGAAACCTCCACATTCCCCTATCCTCAGTTGCCCTGCTCAGGTCTTGCAGAGTCAGGGACGTGTCTTCCGTGGTTGCAGAGAAATTTTGCACGTGGCTTTTTCTGGACACGTAGAAAACGTGGATTTTGCACAAAACGCAGAAATAGTAGCTGCCGATGTGACAAGGGTTTGGCCGAAGAGAGAGATTGTTCTGTGGCAAAAAAGGCCACGTGTGTGTTTGTACACAAGGGGAAGGTTCGCCCGAAGTGTGAAGCGTGGCCCCGGCGTGGCCAGGATCCCTCGCGTTCTCGTGCGTGGCCGAAACGATTCTCTCTTGCATGTGTGGATGGAATCACTGCAGATTTCCACTCCTTGATTCCAGGCAATGAAGTCACATCTCAAAATATGGAAAGGAAGCGACAGCACGGTTATATAACAACTTAACACTTTCTAGTTACTTAAAAAAAAACCTTTTAATGGCATTTGGAGAGGCGCTTGAGTAGCGTGGCAAAGTTACCCTCCACGTTGCCACGAGGAATAAAGGCAAGGAACTCCTCCCGTAACACAGTCAGAAGTTACATGAACTGCTTTACCATTTTTATTTTTTTTAAAAAGTAGCTTTTCCAAATGCTTGGGTGGGTTGGGGGGCCCTGCCCCACTGCAGAGTTCTGTGCAAATGGGGGGGGGGTCAGGACTAGGTCCTCTGGAACTGGGACCCCCTCTTGGGTTGGGGGGAGAGAAATCCCCCCCATCTAAGGAGTAATTTTTAATGCTCTCCCAGGGAAGTTTTTGCAGGATAACAGGCCATCTACTAAAAATTCAGCAGCGGCACGGGAACTCTCGCTCACCTTTTGGAGTCGTTCAAAGGCTAAATCATCTCTAGTTTAAGAGTGTGTGTGTGTGTGTGTGTGTGTGTGTGTGTGTGTGTGTGTGAAGGCCCTACAGCTGTCTTTGATCAGGCTGTGCAAAAAAAATTAGCTGGTTTGGTGGCAGAGCAAATCTGATATCAGAATTTGGGCAAAATTTGCCAGTCCGCATGGCTCCATACAGAATATTAGGGGCGCCACAGGGTGAACCTCCTCCCCAGAAGAGAAATGTGGGGCCAGGTTGCCAGGAGTGGGGGTGAGGGAGGGGCCTTTGGAGTTCAGTTGGGGAGGGGGGCCTGGTGCTCCGTCTCTCTAGCTGGTGGGAGCACCGGCACGTGCTCGCTCGCTTACCTCTTCTCACAAACCCTTGCCGTGCAAAGTCCTACGGGATGGGGGGCAGATATTTGCACCTCGGGCCTGTGGGTGGTGGTCTCCCCCCCCAATCCTTCCTCCGTGGACTGTCCACGTCTTCTTCCTCATCTGTTGTGAGTTCTCTCTCTCAGTCTTGCAGGTGAAGAGGCCTCCGTCTAGCGCCTCGCTCCTCTTTTCCGTCCGGGACGATGAAATGTTGTGATGCATCTCTAAGAGAGAGAGAGAGAAATGAGCCCCCAATTAGCCCCCTCCATCCCCGGGCTCTGAGGCCACCTTGGGTGGGCGTGTGTGGGCGTGTGGGTGTGTGCGCACGCACGCACGTACCTGGGAGGGAGCGCTCCCTGAAGCCAGATGAGTACATCGCACCTGTGTGAGGTTGCGGCCGCAGCTGGAGAGTTCAGGGGCGGGGCGGGGCGGCTGCCCTTTGATTTTCCTCTGGGGTCAGTGCTGGGGATAATGGTGGGGGTAATGCCGACTGCGCCTCCCCCTCCTCTCGAGTGCCTGGACGACACAGAACAGGGGTGGGACTTGTGAGCATTTGCACTAAATGTTCTGTTCTGTTCTGCTTCTGTTCCTGTTCTGGTCCTGTTTCGCGTATCGCCCTCGCCGTAGGGGCCCGCGAGGTCACGGTGACGGCCCTCTGATTAACTTGGGGGCCGGTCCTCTCCCCTGTGTTTTTCCCCCTTTCGGAGGCTAAAAATGCTTTTGCATTCTGGGAGTTTTCCTGGTTTTGGAAAAGGTGGGATTTGTTTTCTAGAAAGGAACTTCCGTCCAAGGACTGAATGTGTGGCGTCCCCCCCCGAGGGGTCTTCCCTTTCCCCTTGGCCTTTGCCAGTCAGGTGCATAACAATTGGTTCTTTAAAAGCATCCTTCCAAACGGGGTCGGTGCCGTTTCGGTGCCGCGAAGCCCCTAGACGGGAGCTCTCTCTGGGTCCGTCCGACAGAGGAATGGGGTCAGTGTGTGGGCCTGTTTTGGGAGAAACTGGGGGTTCCGGTCCGGCCAATCATCCCTCCATTTCGTTTCCCCCCGGCTGCACACGGTCCTCCCAGTAACAAAACTGGGAGGCGGCAGGGACTGTCAATTTTGGGTGGGAGAAAGAGAAGGAAGCATGCGACGTGTGTGCGCGGGGAAGGGAGGGGAGCTAAATTTAGCCGTTGATTTGACAAGATGAAATTCCTCCTCAAAGGTTCTCTGCGCATGCCCCCGTGGCACTGTGGGAGGGAGGCCAGGCAGGCAGCAACGAGTGTGAGCGTGTGAGATCGGGATCCGGCCAGCGGCCTACCTGGGCTGGGACTTGGTTCCTCCAGTGGCTTTTGGGGGGTGGGAAGTCACCCCCTCCCTTTGTTCCCATGCTTGGGGGGGCAACATGCCGGCATCATTGAGGGAGGGGGACGGTACCTCCCCTCCCCAGCGGAGGAAGGGCTCTCAGATCATTATTATCAATGTATATCCTCTTGTTTTCCAAACTTAGGACTCAAAGCGGCCCCCTCCTCAGGGTGCCCCCTCCCCAGTGTGCGCCATTGACAGAACCGGGGGGTCTCTTTCCCCTGCCTGACGCTTTAGGATAGCTGGCCACTCGGCACCAGGTGTCCCCATACGCACGGAGCGTGGCCAGAGGAGACCTCCGGCCGGGTCGTGACCTTTGGTGGCTCGTCGTGGCCACTGGAGGGCAGCAAGGAGCCGAGCAGGAGCCCTTCCCTACACGAGCCCCCCACGGCCCCCAGGACTGGGAGGGGGTTGGCAGTGGGGGAGCGGGCTGATTTGGAGGCAGGGGGGCTCATGCACCCCCTTCTTGGGCCCCTCCAGCCCCCCAAAGCTGACAAGCTGCTCTCCCAGACCTCTGAGCTGGTGTGGTGGAGGCAACTTTGGGGGTTTCTGCACCTTCCCCCCTGCCGGCACCCTCCTGCCATTCCTGAGGCTGATGGCCGTTGCTGCCCCACATGGTCCCTGCAGAGTGCTAGTGGCTGTCAGCCTGAGGAATGGCGAGAGGGTGCCGGACCAAGCCCCGTGGGTTCAGGGTCCCGGGCAGCCCCCAAGGCAGAGTGGCAGCCTGCGAACCCCGGCCCCTGGCGCCTGCCTGTGGGCACAGAGGGGGCGGAGCCGGCCGTCTGTCTCTCCCTTTCTCCTCCTCTCTCCATCCCTCCGTCTCCGGGCCCTGGATTATATTCCCCTTCCCATTATTATCATCATCATTAGTAGTATTGCGACTTTTCCGTCAGAATTTAGACAGCAGGGAAGGGGTGGGAATCGTCTTGAACTATGTTGTCTGCACCCATTCGGAGCCAGAATGCTGGCTGGGGGATTCTGGGAACTGCAGTCCAAAAAGGAGCCCATTTCTCAAGGCCAAAATCTGTATCCATTGTTGCTCTTGTTCTTATATTTTTTTATATTCAGCCCCCCCCCCCGCAAATTTAGGACTCAAAGGGGCTCATAAGTTTTTAAAATCCCTCACAGATAGAAACATAAAAACCTGCTTAAGATAGTAAAGCAACCAAAAACAGAGGGTCCAGCCAGTCCAAAGCATGCAATATAAAATGTGTGTGTGTGTGTGTGTGTGTACACACAAACCAAAGGGAAGGAAGGAATCATAAAACCATACCAATGCAAATATAAAACAAATTATCCAGATAAAATGCAACATAATAGAAAGCAAACTGACAAGGACATAGAATCATAGAATCAGGTAATCAAACTATATGAAATGACAAAACAAGCAGGGGTGTAGCTATTGGGGAGGGGCAGATGAATGCATTCCTTTCCCTCCCGCATGAAATTTCCCTCCAGCCCCCAAATTTCTAACATGAGAGATTTAAACATCATTTGAGCCTTTGGAAACATTGAGTTCCGGCCTGCAAAAGAAGGCAGGGACGAGAAGGAGAAAAATATTTCTTGGTGCAAAGGGTTTTCCAGATTTCTTTACTCACTGCAAGGCTCGATATTGGGAGATGGAAGGGAAAGTTCCTTGCAGGGCTAGGATTCTCCTTGCGGGGTGGGAACGCCTCCATTTTGCCCCCACTGCTGGAAGGAAGAGGTGAGCGGGGGGATAGAGGAGGTTCCCCCCATTTTTGGGAAAGAAGGAAAGTCGGGTGAGGGCTGTGCTTGTGGGGAACCTGCGTCCTGACCCTGCCCCCTTTTTTCTCTGCCCCTCCCCCACTGCAGATGTGCGAGGACCCCCCCTGCACCGCGCCCAGTACATGCACGCCCCCTACGACCGGCCCTGGAACCCCCGATTCTGCATCATCTCCGGCAACCAGCTGCTGATGCTTGATGAGGAGGAGGTGAGGAGGGGGCTGCGAATGAGGTGGGCTGGGCGGGAGGAGGGCAGTTGCTGCAGGGGAGGGAAAGAGGGGCAATGGGGACTTTCCTGGAGTGAGGGGACTTCCAGATCAGCATTCGAACTCGGGGCTGAGCGCAGGCTGGGCCAACTGTCTTTGCATTAGCCCAGAAAGAGAAGAAGGTGCTGCAGAGATCCTCGGCACAGGGTGGAGGGGAAGGGGACCCCTGCCCCTTTCCAGTGCTAACCAGTTTGTGCCAGTGGCTTTGTTGCCCGCCCACCTGGCCCCGACGTGAGGGAGGGGTGTCTGGAGGCATTTCCAAGACCCGCTGGGGTGGGAGGGAGAGCAGAATGTGTAACCCTCTGTCCACATGATTGCAACTCCCATCATCCTGAACCATGTAACCAGTGGTAGGGGTGGGTAGATCCAGGGAAAAATGGGGGAGGGGAATCTTAGAGCTCCACCAAAAGGTGCTGCTGGTAGGGGAGGTTGTTTGCCTTCATGTTGACTTCGACTTTTGGCGACCCCTGAAGTGGAGACGCCCCCACAGGCCTTGCAAACTCAGGGTAGCATTGATGGGGGTCTCTCCACCTGCAATGGGGGTCTTTCTCTTTTCCAGCTGCCTTACCAAGCATTAGGGTCTTTTCGGGTGAGTCCGGTCTTGTCATGATTTGGCCAAAGTATGACAGTCTCAGTTCAGTCATCTTGGCTTCTAGGGAGAGTTCGGGCTTGATTCGCTCCGGGACCCATTCGTTTGTCTTTTTGGCAGTCTGGGGTATCTGTAGAACTTTCCTCCATCACCACATTTTTTAAAATATATTTTTAGTAAGTAAGAAAAAGAAAAGAATAAAACAACACAACCCAAACATAACAAAACAACAACAAATAATATAACCTACAAACATCAATAGACATTTCAATCTGGACATAAAACTAAGACAAATATTAACAAAACCTAGCTAAAATTGGTTGTTGCTGCCCTTGTTGCAAACAAGTTCATATTACTTAAACATTAACACCTATGAAGTCAACCATTTTATTCTATAATTATTGATTGTCGCTTATCACTTATCATTTTAAGGATTTATTTACTTAATTTCTCAAGTTCGTAATTCACTGTTACCTTACTCTAAATTTCTTTATAGTAATGATCAATCATTGAAAAATAATATCTATGTTATTTATTTATTTATTTAATTATATTTGTATATTGCCTTTGTCCCGGCATGGGACTCAAGGTAGCTTCCATCAACAAATTAAAACAACGAAACATTTAAAAACAAAAAACATAAAAAGCATGTAAAAAAATAAAAATCTAGAACAATATCTATCTATATATAAACATTTTAAAACAGCAAACAGGACACAATTTCTAAATCTACTTTTATTCTTCTCATATAATTGTCTTAATTTTAACTACCAGAATCTATTATCATCCGATTGCCTACATTCTTTTTTATGAAACCAGGCATCACATTTCAAAGAAATTGATTTTCTTCCTATCAGCTTTCTTTGCTGTCCAGCTTTCACAGCTATACATAGAAACGGGAAATACAATCTCAATTTTAATATTCAATAATAAATCTTAGGGCTTTTAGGATCTTGCCTGGTTACTTCATGGCTGCCATCCCAATTTCTCGCCTTCTGATTTCTTGACTGCGGCCTCCGTTCTGCTTAATGACTGAGCCATGGAGTGGGAAGTCTTTGAGTATGTCAATGTCTTCCCCCTCTGTTTCCTCCTCCTCCAAGTTATTTCTGACTTATGGTGACCTACAGGTGAACTATCATGGGGTTTTCTGAGGCTGAGAGTGTGTGACATGTCCAAGGTCACCCAGTGGGTTTCCATGCCTGACCCATGGGTCCATACTCCAGTGCTCAAAGCACTCCATGACCACACTGTCTCTCCCATCTAAAATTATGTAAATTATGTGTGGTCATTAATTCCTGAGGTTTTTTTTCATATTTAGCTGCGTCCTTGCTTTCCCACTTTCCTCCTTAACTTTTCTCAGCATTTGTTAGGGATTGTTACTATTTTCTGCTTTTTAAAATCCTGAATAGATTAAAAAAAATCTTGCTGCTTGCACTCTCTTGGTCTCTCTCTCTCTCTTTCCACCTCAGTTACCTTTTTGCTCTGAGTTCAATCCTTAAGGATTTGTTCTTCTTTGATTCTTCTCTTCTGCAAAGAGCCTGGGCTTTGTGACTGTTCCCTCTTCTAAAATTCATAGAATGATAGACTCATAGAATCCTGGAGTTGGAAGAGACCCCAGGGGCCATCAAGTCCAACCTCCTGCTATGCAGGAACACCCATCAAAGCATTCCCAACAGATGGCCATCCAGCCTCTGCTTAAAAACCTCCAAAGAAGGAGACTCCACCACACTCCGAGGCAGCAGATTCCACTGTCGGACAGTCTGACTGTCAGGAATTTCTTCCTGAGGTTCAAGTGGAATCTCCTTTCCTGCAGCTTGAATCCATTGCTCCTTGTCCTAGTCTCTGGAGCAGCAGAAAACAAGCCCACTCCCTCCTTGACATGATATCTCTTCAGATATTTGAATGTGGCCATCATGTCCCCTCTTAACTTTCTCTTCTGCAGACTAAACGTACCCAGCTCCCTAAGCTGCTCCTCATAGGGCTTCATGGCTTCCAGGCCCTTCACCATTTTGGTCGCCCCCCTCTGGATGTGCTCTAGCTTGTTGATATTCTTCTTGAATTATCACGAAAACCCTTGAATCTCAGAATTGCAGGGTCAGAAGGGACCACAAAGGCCATCTAGTTGGACCCCTCATCCATCTTGCTGGAATCTACCACTGGAGCACTTTTCTACAGCTCATTCGTTTCTTTCTTTAAAATATCCACTAAGACGAAAGTGAAGACACTTCTGAGGCTCAGGGGCTGGGACTGGGAAACTTTCTATTGAGGAGACCACAGCAAAAGTGGGAGGGTCAGGTCTTTTTTTCTTTAGCCTCAGACTACCCTTTGGAGCTGAGTGCAAAAGGTGCGCAGTTGGTTCCAACCTCATTTCAAGCTCAGGTGTTGTGACCTTCCTGTGCCAGCAGAAAGCCGTATCCTTCCTCCCCAAATGCTCACACATTTTCTCAGAGGATCTTAGAGTCATAGAGACCCCAGGGGCCATCCAGTCCAGCCCCCTTCTGCCATCCCGCCTCTCTTTGAAAACCTCCAAGGAAGAAAGAGACCCCACCACACTCCACTGAGGAAGCAGTGGTCTCCACTGTATTTGAACTGCTTGTACCATCAAGAAGTTTTTCCTAATTCTGAGGTGGAATCTTTTTCCTGTAGTTTGAAGCCATTGCTCTGTGTCCTAGCCTCCGCAGCAGCAGAAAACATCCTCACTCCATCTTCAACATGACATCACTTCAAATATTTCAACATGGCTGTCATGTCCCCTCCTAACCTTCTCTTCTCCAGGCGAAACAGACCCTGGAGCTCCCTCAGCCGCTCCTCAGAGGGCTTCATGGTTTCCAGGTCTTCCACCATTTTGGTTGCCCTCCTCTGGACATGTTCCAGGTTGTCCATCTCCTCCTTGATTTGGGATGCCCGGAACTGGACCCAGTTTTCCAGGTTACACAGGTTATTGGAGATATTGGTATTCCAGGTTATGCTGGACGCAGCATTTCACTATTCCAGGGTGTAGACACCCCCTACCTTGGATGGATTCCTTCAATGCCACCCACTTACGCCCCTGAGCTCCCCCTGCCCATCTAGGGTATGAAGGACAGCTGCTGTGTTGGTGCACCCATGATCCACCATCTGCCTTAGCCATCAAGGCCAGTGATGGGGAGGATGGGAGCTGGAGTACAAGGATGGGGGACTGAGCCTGAGACTATGGGGGGAAGGAGGGTCTCAGTTCCTTAGCACTAACTTGTGACCCACCTGCTTTCTGCTTCCCCCCAGATCCACCCGCTGCTCCTCCGCGAACGCCAGAGGGACCCCACCCGGAGCAAACTCCTGCGCCGTACCGTCAGTGTCCCCGTGGAGGGGCGCCCCCACCCTGAGCACGGTAGGGACTCCCCTGTGGGGCAGCTCCTGAGGAGGGGGCTTTGAGGTGGGGGGCTGGGGGGAAAGGGGAGGCGGAGAGGGAGCGGGGCTTTTGTTTCACGTGATTTTTGGATACCGGTCTCTTTATGTCTGTGGGAGTCCAACGGACGGTTCCAAGGATGACTTTGCTTTTGTCTCGGATAGAGGGGTGAGCCTGAGGGACTGTGTGCATTCTTTTCCCTACACTTTTGGAATAATGTTTTATGGTTAACAATAATGCCCGCCAGGGTGAGGAAGAGGAGGCTGAGGCAGTGGGGGTGATTTCTGAGATCAAGGAGAGACCCCCATCTGCTCTTATGCTGCCCCCTCAAATGGGAGGGGAGCCTTGCCAGTGTGTGTGTGGGGGGGACTTCCCTTTGCCGCTCTGTAATTCTGCCTCTGGGCAGTGACTCCCTCGGAGACCAGGAGAGGGGTGAGGGTGAGTTGTGGGGTGGGTTTCTTGGAGTTGGCAAGACTTGAATCCAGAACCTTCTGTGTGCAAAGCGGAGGATCCACCAAGAACCCTCCCCCGATCAGTGTGGAAAGGCCCAGGTGCCTGTTTTGAATTGGGGGGGGGGGGAGGGCTGCAGTAGCAACAAGAACCTGCTGTTTTGGGAGGCTTTAGTTTCCCCCCATTTCTTCTGAGATTCCCCCACTGAGCAGGAGATACCTCCAACTTGGCGGTGCTTGTCCCCCATCCGCAGGGACCCCCAAAGTGGGTGGGCAGCAGGAGGGAAGGTGAGGGAAAGGCTCCCTTGCGTGGGCCAAAAGGCCCCTCCTTTTGGGTAAATGCATCAATGAGGGGCTAGGTTGGGGCGGGCAAACACCATCCACGCTCCCCTCCCTTGTCCTTTCCCCAAAAGGGTCCTATGCAAGAGCGGAAGGGAAGAGGTTCTTGGAGGACGGATTGTTGCCGCAGGATAAAACCGCACAGAAGGACAGGATCGGGCCCTGTGTAACCAGCTGTGCGAGGGGGGGCGCCGCTGTGGCTGCCCCCGCCTGCCGTTAATGAACCTTCCAAGAGGCACTCTGAGGGCCGTCTTGCAGGGCTGGCGTGGCCCTGATCCAGTTCATTCTTTCAAATTGGGATCTGCTCTGAGTCCCAAAGGGGGACTCCTAAAGCCATCAATGTGTGAAAAGGGGTGAGTCTGGTCCCAAAGCGTGTTGGTGGAGGAGACTGGGGGGTCTTTTTCAGGGGGGGTGATGCCCTAATGCGCGCGCACGCGCGCGCGCGCGCACACACACACACACAATGACCCCCTGTGCCCAAGAGGAAGGCTGGATCCCTTTGGAGATATTAAAGCTCATTTAATTCCAGGTGCAGCTGGTGCATATGGGGCGGGGGGAGAGGTGCCTGCATGTGCGTGCATTTGCGTGCATAAACAGAGGCGCTGGGTGGGGGAACCTGCAGCACAAAACTTAAGAGTCTTCCTGAGCACGTGCCAATTGCCGGTCACAAGCAGGGCCTGGCAGCCATGGAGACCCCCAGCCTACAGGCGGATTGGAGCCCCCTCTGTGTTGGCGTGAGGCCTCCTTATCGGTCCTTCCCACCCAAGAGCGGCGTGTGGGCCTCACAACAGCCCTGCGAGGTGGCTCGGTTAGGAAACGGCGGTCGGCTCAGGGCCACCCGGTGAGCTCCAGGGCCAAGCGGGGTACAAAAGCATGCCTGGGCAGGGGCAAGGGGTGTGGGGTGTGTGGGTGCGTGTGTGTGTGTGCGTGCGTGCATGCGTGGCTCTATGGCTGGCCCTTCTTCCTCAGCCCACCTGGGGGTCCGGGGGCTCACACCCCCAAGGCATCCCCTCAGATAGACTCCCACTGTCCCGTGAGGTCTGGAAACTTGCCTTTTCCCTTTCGGGCTGGGGACCCCCAAAAGGCAGAGGGTGCTGTGGCAGGGAGGGGGGGCTCTGCAAAAAGCAGCCAGTATGAAAGTGGGGAGGGGGAAGAAGGGGGCACCCCCCAAACAAAGCGGGGACCGGGAAAGGTCATCTCCCCCCCCTTGCAAAAAAAAAAAAAAAAGCACACACAAATGTAAAATTTCCTGGTGCCATCCCATAATAAGAGAGCGAGCGGCCGCTCCATTGAAAGGAAGGGACTCTGGGGCGCCTGACAACCGTTGCTATGGGAACCCTCTCACGCGCTCCATCTCTCTCCCCCCCCCCATTATTTCCCTCTTTTTTTCCCTGCTGCGGAGGGTTTAAAAAAATCCTCCGTCTCCCGGAGAAGTTGGCTTAAAAGGTTGCCATGGAGACCCCGAAAGAGAGGGGAGGGGCCCGAGGAGGAGACCGCCGCTGCATCCGGGGATCCGGGCGGCCCCGCTCCCCCCCCGCGTCCCCTGCCGGCGCCCCCCGGAACTCCTCCCTCCCGCCCCCGCCCCCTTTTCCCCGGGCTCCCCCCTCCCAAGTGACCCCACGACCCCGACTGACCGCGCGCGGGAGTTGTCGCGACCCCCTCCCCACGGCCGCGTCTCTCCCGCTTCCCGGGGACGGGTCCCCCATCAGTCCCGGCCCCCCAGCCGGGCCAGGAGGTCCCTCTCCCTCCAGGGCGGGGGTGCCGGGAGCAGCCCCCTGCCCCACCCCGCGACCCCGCTCCACGCCCTGCGAGGACCCTCCCCGCCCCCCCCCCGGAGCCTGCGGGTGCTTCTCACGATGCTGGGTTTTGCTGAAACGGGGCCTCCGCGCGGGGGTCGGGCCGGAGCAAGTTTCTGGCCCTCGTGAAGGAAAGGGGGAAAGGAAAGCAGCCCCCCCCCAAAACCCTGGTGTTTAGGATCGGACCTCCCCCCTCTGCGCCCTTCCCTCTCCCCTCTTGCTCCCTCTCTCGCCCGGGCAAAAATGCGTGCAAGGGGCGAGAGCCGCGCGTGGGGTGCGCGGGAGTGGGGTTCCCGTGCGTGCGTGGGAAGGGGGGCGAGGGGTCTCCCTCGCTCTCTTGGTGGGGGGAGAGAGAGAAGGACGGAGCCCCGCGACCCCCCCCCGCGCCCATCCCGGCGGCCCCGGGGCTGGAGGAACCCGCGGGCGCGCGCCCACCCGTGCGTGGGGAGCGGGGACACGTGCCCGCGTGCGCTGGGGCGGGGGGGGCGAGAGAGGGGAGGGGAGGCGCGGCCCCCGTCGCCCCCCCCCGGCCCGCGCCGGCCCCTCTGCCGGGCCCCTCTGGCCGGGCGGGGTCCCCGGTCTCCCCGCCCGCGCGCCCGCCCGCCCGCCCGCCCGCCGGCCCGCGGGGCGAGCGGAGCCGAGGGGGCGCGGAGGATGACAGGCGAGCCGGTCTCCTAGCAACAGCTGGGCATGCATGCGGCGGGGGGGGAGCCAGCCAGCCAGCGAGCGGGCGAGGCGGCGGCGGCGGCGGCGGCGGCGGGCACCGAGCGCGCGGGGCGGGCGGGCGAGCCACGCGGGGAGGAGGAGGAGGAGGAGGGAGGGAGGAAGGAAGGAAGGGACCGGCCCGGCCGAGACGCCGCCGCCGCCGCCGCTGCCGCCGGTCGGGCCTTGCGGGAGCCGCCCGCTCGCCCGCCCGGCCGCCCGGGGAGGCATGGAGCCCCGTTAGGATCGGGGCCCCCTCCGCCGCCCACGCGCGATGCGGGACGACGAGGCGGCGGCGGCGGCGGCGGAGAGGGCGCCGTAGCCTCGGAGGCGGCGGCGGGGGGTCGGCCCGGCGGGGCCCCTCCCGGCAGGTAAGGGCCCCTGCGGCCCCCGTGCAAGCAGAGGGCGGGTGGGGTGGGGGCGGCCTGGGTCCGCAGCGCCCCGGAGGTGGTGATGCTCGGGGCCGGTGCTGGGGGGTCCCGGTCGTCCCTCCCGCTTCCCCGGGGGGGGGGCGACTCCGCATGGGGCGTGGGAAGGAGGGCTTCCTTCTTTATTTCGGGGAGGCGGGGGCGCGCAGCAGGCGAGATCAGGCGAGGTTGCGCCAGGCCGGGGTCAGGATGGGGGCGCCTGCTGGTCCTCCGGAGGAGGGGGCGGGATGGCGGGGTGGGGTGGGGGTCGCGGCGCGGATCCACCCCCGCCCTCCTCCTTCTCCCCCCCCCGCAATGGCTCCCGTTCTTCCTCCCCTCCCCCCCATTTTTTCCGGGCTGCGTAAAAGCGCGTTTCTGTGCAGCGCGGCTGCGTCTCCATCACGCCCGCCGTGTGGACGCCCCGAGCTCCCCCCTCCGTCACCCCCTCCCTCCCTCCGCACGCGCCTGCGCAGCTTCTTCCTCGCCCCCCTTCCTCCTCGTCCTCATGCGAGTTTTGCGAGGGGGGGTTAATTGGAGGAACGAGGAGGGTCCCCCTCTTCATGACCGCAAAGGGAGAGGAATGGAGAGGAGAGAAATTGGGGGGGGCAGGGAGAAGAAACGGCCTTCCCAAAAACTCCCCCCACCCCTGCCGCGTCCTGAGTTGACCTGCAGGGAAGGAAGGTGAGGGGGGCCTCTTGTGTCTCTTGATGGAGGGGTGGGGGAGTCCTTGGGCCCCCCAACCCATCCCCTCTGGTTGTGCCTGCAGCGTCCTGGGGTGGCTCACCCGAGGAGCGTGGATGGGGCCCTTGGAGGGGGAGGGGAGGAGGGGCCGTTGGGGGGGAAAGGCTGTGGAACGGGGAGGGTCCCTCGGGGCCATCTAGTCCAGCCCCCAGCGGTGGTTTAGAATCCGCCCGGGAAGCGGGAAGGGTCCGCCTGCTCTTCTGGGCTCCAGAGGGCCAAACGAGGCCTCCTCCGTCCTGTCCCGGCAACCCCAGCCGGGAGACGTGACTCAGGTGGCGGCAGTGGTGGTGACGGCGGCGGCAGAAGCATCGCCCGGGGCTGGATCCCAGCCTGGCCCTTGGGGTCTCCGTCACCCACGTGGCGCTTCTAACGTGGCCCTCACAGGGAGGAAAAGTCAGAACGCTCCTTGTGAGAGAGAAGGGGGCACAGAGAGAGCATCTGGCCGTGCCCCACAGAGCCTGGCTTGCCAGTCCGCTTGTGGCCGAAGCCCTCCCCGGGGGTCTCTGCAGCCTCAGCCATTATTACTAACGGTACCGCTGGCATTTATTACGAGGTTGCCTGCTAAATAACGTTGTCCCGGCGCGGCAGTCAGCGGAGAGGTCTCTGCGGGGGCGAGGGCGGGAGTCCGCAGTCTCAGCCCAGGTCCTGGGGAGGGGGGAGATGGGTGATGGGGAGGGGGTGGCCTTGGGAGGCCCTGATGGGGAATCGCAAACCAAACGCTGCCCCCTTCGGGTGTCTCAACGGCCCAGAGAGCGGCTGCGACCTCTGCTGACGAGGCAGGGTTGGGGGGGGAGCTCGTATACTTTGTCCAGTCGCCGAACTCAGCACCGGCTCTGACCATAGTCCTCCCCACCGCTGCTTCCATCCGTCCCAGGTCAGGAGGGTCCCCCCCGCTCCCCTTGGGCGCCCCTCCCTCCCTGCTCCCAGTTCCTCCCACAGGCCTGCATTCTCTGCAGGGCTGTTGTGCAGGGCAGTGGGGCTGCTGGTGATGAGGCGGAGCAGGGGATGTCATGAGGGTGTCCCTGTGCACACGCAGAGTTCCGTTGGGGACAGTAAGGGATGGCAACCCCCTTGCCCGCCTGACATGCTCTCTTTTCCTGCATGTGTGTGTCTGGTGGGGGGCAGAAGGAGATCTGTCCTGGGGGACAAACGGGTCTCCCTCTCTCTGTGCCCAGCCTGGGGGGGCGGCTGTTGGCACGGATGGAGCCCAGGCGGGGCAGGCTGGCCGGCCGGGGGTGGCAGAAACAGATGGCAGCTGCAGGAATGGAGCCCTGCTCGGCGCGTGCGTGTGCGCGGGGGGGGCAGTTCTTCCCTGGCGGATCTTGGCAGCCACGTTCCGCTCGGTGGGGGGAGGAAGAAGAGGGCATCGCTCAGCGTGGCACACGTACGTCTCTGAGTGTGCACGCGTGTGTGCGCGTTTTCCAGAACAGGGAGTGGACCGGAGCTTTCTGGGAAGCAAGGGTTCCCTGGGGCGGGCCCAATTCACCCCCACCGCCCCCCCCACCAAGTAACTGTGCAAGCCCTTTGGCCCCATGTGTGTGTGTGTGTGTGTGTGTGTGTGTTCTTGGCCTTTTGTCTAGCGTGTTTGCTGTTGTGTACCTTCAAGTTGTTTCTGACTTATGCCAACTCTAAGGTGACCCTACCACAGGGTTTTCTGGGGCTGAGAGTGTGTGACTTGGCCCAAGGTCACCCAGCGGGTTTTAGTGGCTGAGCGGGGTTCGAACCCTGGTCTTCAGGGTTGTAGTCCAGCACTCAAAGCAGTAGGGCACACTGGCTCTGTCTTGTCTAGCGTTTCCCCCCTAAAATGTTTTGTTAAACATTTGTGCGTTTCTCTTGACTTTGGCCGTCTGACTTTCAAGGGAGCTGATTTGCACCATTAGCTCCAACTCCCCTCCCCACTTGGCTGGTTCCAGGCCTCCTTCCCTCAAATCACAGACTTCGGGGTTTTAATGAATAAACTTGCCGGGCAAATCCCCTCTCCTGAAGAGGAAGATGGCGATGCCAAACTCCTCTGAACGAAAACCCTGCCTTAGCGTAGTCGTAACTGAGAGCCGTTGCATGCAACAATGAAACGGCCATTCTAACAGCAGGTTAGCGAATATCCCTTGGTGTTGTGTGCCTTCACTTTGTATCCGACTTACGGCAACCCTAAGTGAACCCATCCTGCCTTTTTTTGTGGCTGAGAGCATGTGACTCCGAGGCTGAGCAGGAATCAAACCCTGTTCTCTGTCATCCGCCACCCAAACCACTAAACACGCCGGCTCTGGTAAACAATCTCTGTTAAAAGCTAGTAGAGGTAGGAAGGGGGCACTCCCAAGATTTGGGGGCAGCTGAACCCCTTGCAAAAGCCTGCTGTGAGAGGGGGCAAGAGGCTGCCCCCCAGTGTCTGAGTTGGTTGGCTAAAGTGCCCCCAGTTCCCCCAGTCAGTCAGTGAAACTGGTGCAAGTTGAAGCCACCTTGCTTATTTTACTCATTCCTTTAAAAGCACTGATGAATTGCTTCCTTCTCGCTCGGGGCTGAGAAGCAAAGCAAAACAGGAGAGGCAGCGAGAGATACTTGTTCAGGAGGAAGGCTGGCTGGGCGTCCTTTGTCCGAAAGCCTCCAGAATCCGAAATGGACCACGTGCGTGCCTGAGATAGTGAGAACTTTGCTTTCTGATGGCTCAGTGCACGCAGACTTTGTTTCATACACAGAATTATTAAAAATGCGGTATAAATTGCCTTGCTATTATCTGTATAAATCACAATGCGACTGTTAGGTGGATTTGTAACTGGTTGACCAACCGAACCCAAAGGTTCTATCCTGGGCCCGGGGCTGTTCAACATCTTTATCAAGGACTTGGATGAAGGAGGGGAGGGCATGCAGATCAAATTTGCAGAGGACACCAAATTGGGAGGGGTTGCTAATGCCCCACAGGGCAGGATCAAAATTCAAAATGACCTTATTTGGGCATCTTAGTAGACCACAGGCTGAACATGAGCCAGCAGTGTGATGTGGCAGCCAAAAAAGCCAGCGCGATTCTTGGTTGCATCAGTAGGAGTATGGTGTCCAGCTCAAGGGAGGTAATAGTACCACTCTGTTCTGCTTTGCTCATCTGAAATCTTGTGTCCAGTTCTGGGCACCTCAATTCAAGAGGGATATCGACAAGCTGGAGTGTGTCCAGAGGAGGGCAACCAAAATGGTGGAGGGTTTGGAAGCCATGAAGCCCTATCACTGTAGGGAGCTGGGTATGTTTAGTCTGCAGAAAAAAGAGAAAGTTAAGGGGGGACATGGTAGCCATATTTAAATATTTGAAGGGATGTTGAAGATGGAGTAAGCTTCTTTTCGTTGCTCCAGAGACTAGGACACGGAGCAATGTCTTCAAACTACAGGAAAAGAGATTCCACTTGAAGCTCAGGAAGAACTTTCTGATAGTCAGAGCTGTTCGGCAGTCGAATCTGCTACCTCCATGGAGTGTGGTGGAGTCTCCTTCTTTGGAGCTTTTTAAGCAGAGGCTGGGTGCCCATCTGTCACAGGGAGTCCTTTGATGTGTGTTCCTGCATGGCAGAAGGGGGGTTGGACTGGATGGCCCCTGGGGTCTCCTCCAACTGTATCATTTTATGATTCTGTGATCTTATATAAGAAAGATACATGAATTTTCTGTTTAGATTTGGATCCGGTCTCCAAGATAATCTCATTATGTCATTGTTCTTGTGTGTTTTTAAAGTCATTTCCAACTTAAGGTAACCCTAAGGTGATGGTATCACGGGGTTTTCTGGGTGCTGAGAGTGTGTGACTTTGTCCAAGGTCACCCAGGGGTTTCCGTGGCCACGCAGGGAATTGCCTTGTGGTCTCCCAGGATATTGTCCAATGCGCAGACCACTAAGCTGCACTGGCTCTCAGCATCATCATATCAGCTCTGTTACAAGTTGGGTATCACTTGCACAGAAGTGCTTTGAAACTTTGGTGTTTTCTCCCCAGATTTTGTAATACCTGTGTTTGCATATGTGTACAGTCTCATTGTGTACGTACTGGCAAATACAGATATTTTACAATCTGAAGAAAAACTTGTAGTAGAAATCAGTGTTAAAACCAATTTGAAACACCAGAGGATTCATGGAAGAACGGAGTTTTGGCCGCTTGCTGGGAGCTCCGCGGGGAGGGCGTCTGTCTCTCACGGGAGGGGAAACTTCTTGGCCCCAATCCGTTTGGAGCTCGTGGGCCAAAGCCAGCCCCTGGGTTAGGGTTGGCGTTAGGGTTAAATGCCCCGGAGGGGGTGAGTAGGAAGTTTCGGACACCTATGTCCCAAGGTCCAAAACGTCCCTTGCCGGCACGCACACGCACACGCAACGGCAGTGGGGAGGGGCTGTCGGAGACCCCTGGCTGGGAGCAACGGCGTTGGGGGAGGCGCCCTGGGGGAGAGGGGCTGCGCCCGTTCAAAACCAGATAGGCAGGTGGGCACAAAGGGCGTAGCTTCAAGGAGGGGGGGCAAATTCAGGGCATCCCCCGGCCCCTTAGCCAACCTCTCAGAGCTCCCCTCACCAACTGGGGGCTCAGCCCCAGAACCGCTTGGGTGGCCCTGCTGTGGGGGGCAGAGGAAGGGGGACTTGACAGGCATGAACCGAGGAGGGGAGTTAGAGTTACGGTGAAGATTGGGGGCAGACCATCCTTTGGGGTCCTCAGTGGAGCCCCCCAATTTGAGCCAGAGAGTGGTGGAAGTGCAACCTGCATGCCGCTTGTCCCCCAGTTCCCTGACACGCACCCCCAAAGCCCCCCAGTTTGCTGGAGAGCCAGGGCAGCGTTGCGGTTGGAATGTCGGGCTACGGCTCTGCTGGCCGGGGTTCGAATTCCCTCAGCTCGGCCGTGGAAACCCGCTGGGTGACTTTAGCTGCGTTACACTCTCTCAGCCTTGGAGGAGGGTAACAACAAACCCCCTCTGCCCAAATCTGCCCAAGAAAACCTCGCGTCAGGGCGCATCCGTGAGCCAGAAATGACTTGAACACACACAACAAAGCAACAATTTTTGTCAGATTTCTAAGGTATAATAAATGCTTTGATTCTAATTTGGTAGTTTAGTGCCCCCCATCCCACCCCACAGCAGCCTGGGCAACTATGGCCTTTGAATGCCCCTGCCTTGGATAAACAGGGGGCCAGCTCAAAAAGGCGTGTGTGATTTTGGGGTGTTCAGCCCCTCTACTGCTGCGTTGCTGCCTCTCCCCGTGGATATGGGTGAGAGGGGAGGGCTCTGCTTGGGGGGGGAGAGGGGGCCCTTTCCCAACCCCTCTGCCAGCTGCTTTGAGCTTTCTTGGGGCCCGGGGACGTTGGGGGAACCGAGGCAGGGCCTGAGGAATGAGGTGGGGGCAGAGGCCCTCTGTTGGGCTTTGGGCCCCCCCAGGGCCTTGGCAGAGAAGCAGCGGGGGGGGGGGTGTTAAGAAAGCTTTCCCCAGAGCTAAGGAAGGCCTTCAGTGGGTCTCAGGGTGCCTCTGTGGGGGTCCATCCCTCCTGGCCTCCCCTCCTCTCTGCAGGAAGCCACTGGGAGAGGGGTTGGCACTTTGCACGTGCTCCGTGGTTCCTTCTACAGTTGAAGAAGGGCAGAGTTGGGGGCATTTTAGGATATCAGATAGCTGGGCTTTCCAGTCCGGGCAGGGATCCATCTGGTGCAGCATCTTCTGGATAAATGCATGTTGGCGTCCTCCTCCCCGAAGGGACAAGGGGGGGTCCCTCGTGCCCCTTTTTTAAGTCAAGACGGCTGTTCCCTTTTCACTCAAGGAAAGCAGCCGCTTTGGCCTGAGTGGAGCGTTGTCCTTCCATCCTCCTGTGTGTGCGAGAGAGTGTGCTGGGTTTTTAGAAGCACGATGGGGGGCTGCCAGGGAGAGCCAGGCCTCCCTCCTCCCCGCCCAGTGCTGCTATTTCTGTGCCCCCGTCCCCCCTACCGCTGGGCTGTTTGCGGCCTCCGGGCTCCCTTCCTGGGAAACGGGAGCGGCCTCTCTCCCTTCCTCTTGCTTTCATTCACAAGCCGAGCGCCACAACCAACGGCTACGCGGTGCCTACGTGTGTGCCGCTCTCTCTCCCCGAGTGTGTGTGTGTGTTTTAGGAAGGGAGTGCGTGCGCACACCTGCCTGATGGAGAGGAACGCGGCACCTGCCGCCAATGTGTGCGCGTGCACGCCCTCTCCCCGCGCCCACTGCTCCTCTACCCGCTGCCTTTCCATCATCCTTCCCCGCCCCCCATTCAGCCGAGTGGACCTTGGAGGGGAAGCAGACCCCCCTCGCTTTCCTGGCTGCCTCCCAGCTCTGTTGCTGGCCAGGGTCCTTCGAGGATGAGACCACCTCCTCTGCCCCCCAGTACCGATGCTGGGCCCGATCCGGCTCCTGCTTCTCCCTGTGGAGGGGCGTGGCGTGCCTCTCTCCTACGGAGGAAAGGGGCGGCTCCCTGGAGGGGGAGTGGACGGTGGGTTTGGGGGGAGAGAGAGCCCCCCCGCCCTGCATCCAGTGGGCCCCTCAGCCCCTCCAAGCTCCCCTGGGTGGCCCCACTTTGCCTCCCTCCTCCTCGCCCGGCGGCCCTGCGGCTTCTTCCTCCACTCTCCCAGCGCCCTCCCTGCAGGGTAGGCTGCTCAGGGCCAGGGAGGGGAGGGACTGGGGGCAGACCCCTGAGTGTAGCAGACACAAGATCCAGCCCCCACCTCTCTCTCTCTTTCTTTTCTGCCGCTTTCCAGAGTACCACGCCAGCCGTTCCCGGCGGAAGAGCGTCCCTGGCGGGAAGCAGTACAGCATCAACATGGATGCCCCTCCTGCCCCGCCCTTCCGGGCCTCGGTGAGCAAGCGCAGACGTGTGGGGGGCCCCGTTCCCCCCTCCCAAACACACACCTGGGCAGGTGGGCAGGAAGGGCCTCTTCAGTCCCGGGGGGATGAGGGGACCCATCATCCACAGAGGAACAGGGCAGAGGCTGGGTGCCCATCTGTCAAAGGGAGGGCTGGGATTGTGTCTTCCTGCACGGCAGAAGGGGGTTGGACTGGATGACCTTTGGGGTCCCCTCCAACTCTAGGATTCTGCAAGTTGTACAGACAACATTTTCTGCACAGGAAACAACATTTTGCTGCCCAGGAAATAATATTTATGAACAGAGGGATTAATTTCCGCACAGAGAGGGCTGTTTTCTGTATGAAACAACCCTGTGCGAATTTTGCGGAGCGTTGAGTCCTGAACTGTGAACTGGCCACAAAAATTGTGTGGTTTTTTGAAGACTTTCTTGCCGTGGGAAGAACGTTGTTAAAATTATGCAGAAGGGCCAGCTGAAAAACTGGAATTGTCTCACTCTGTTGGGCGCTGGAGCAGATTGGGAGGGAGTGGCACGAAGCGGAGGCCGAGGAGGCGGCCGGGGGCACCCGAGTGGCGGGTGAATGGGCTCCCGGGGGCCCCTGCTGGGACGCGGGTGAGTCACAGCCACAAAGCGGTGCCAGACAAAAGGCCGAGGCCCGCTAGGAGCCCCGCGGAAGCCGCCGGGGGGGCTGTGCCTGCTCCGGCCCTGGCGGGTGAGGCTGGCATCAGAGCTCAGGGTGGGCGCCGGCGGGGTGGGTGGGATGTCAGCACCCTCCCTCCCCCGGTTAAGGGCAAAAGAGGAAGGAAGATGTGGGCGGAAGGAAGAGAGGAGAGGCGATAGGGAGAGAAGGAAAAGAAGGAAGGAAGGATGGAAAGAAGATAGGGAGGGAGGAAAGAAGGGAGAAAGGAGATGGGGAAGAAGGAAGGAGAGAGGGAGGGAGGGAGGGAGAGAGGGAAGGAAGGAAGGAAGGAAAGAAAGATAGATAGATGGATGGAAGGAAGGAAGGAAGGAACGAAGGAAGGAAAGAAGGAAAGATGGATGGATGGAAGGAAGGAAAGATGGATGGATGGAAGGAAGGAAGGATGGATGGGTGGAAGCAAGGAAGGAAAGATGGATGGATGGATGGATGGATGGATGGATGGATGGATGGAAGGAAGGAAGGAAGGAAGCAAGGAAGGAAGAAAGGAAGGAAGGAAGGAAGGAGATAGGGAGGGAGGGAGAAAGGAAGGAAGGAAAGAAAGATAGGGAGGAAGGAAGGAACGAAGGAACGAAGGAAGGATGGATGAAAGGAAGGAAGGAAGGAAAGAAAGATAGGGAGGAAAGAAGGAAGGAAGGAAAGATGGAAGGAAGGAAGGAAGGAAGGAAGGAAGGAAGGAAGGAAGGAAGGAAGGAAGGAAAGATAGGAAAGAAGGAAGGAAGGAAGGAAAAATGGATGGATGGAAGGAAGGAAGGAAGGAAGCAAGGAAGGAAGAAAGGAAAGAAGGAAGGAAGGAAGGAGATAGGGAGGGAGGGAGAAAGGAAGGAAGGAAGCAAGGAAGGAAGAAAGGAAAGAAGGAAGGAAGGAAGGAGATAGGGAGGGAGGGAGGGAGAAAGGAAGGAAGGAAAGAAAGATAGGGAGGAAGGAAGGAAGGAACGAAGGAACGAAGGAAGGATGGATGAAAGGAAGGAAGGAAGGAAAGAAAGATAGGGAGGAAGGAAGGAAGGAAGGAAAGATGGATGGAAGGAAGGAAGGAAGGAAGGAAGGAAGGAAGGAAGGAAGGAAAGATAGGAAAGAAGGAAGGAAGGAAGGAAGGAAGAAAGGAAGGAAGGAAAGATGGATGGATGGATGGAAGGAAGGAAGGAAGGAAGGAAGGAAGGAAGGAAGGAAGGAAGGAAGGAAGGAAGGAGATAGGGAGGGAGGGAGAAAGGAAGGAAGGAAGGAAGGAAAGATAGGGAGGAAAGGAAGGAGGAAGGAAAATAGGAAGGAAAGATAGGAAAGAAAGAAGGAGGGAGGGAGGGAGGGAGGGAGGGAAGGAAGGAAGGAAGGAGGGAGGGAAGGAAAACAGGAGTGGTGCCAAGGGACACGATCCCCTGCGCTCCCCCCCTCCGTGCTGCTCTCCCCGTGGCCTTCTGTGGGGGAGCTGAGGCTGCCACCCCGCGCAGGGCTCACTCTCTCTTTCCCTGCTCCCCATCCGTCCGTCCGTCCGTCCGTCCTCCTCTTCCTCTTCCTCTTCCTCTCCCCACCCGCAGCAACAGGGATTCCTCAGCCGCCGCCTGAAGAGCTCCATCAAGCGCACGAAGAGCCAGCCCAAACTGGACCGCACCAGCAGCTTCCGCCAGATGTTGCCCCGCTTCCGGAGCGCCGACCATGACAGGTGAGGGGGCCGGGGCCCTCCCTTGGGGGCCACTAGGAGGGAGGGGGTGGGAGGGGCCGGGGGTGTCCCTGCTGGGCGTGGTTGTGATTGTATTGATTGGCCTTGACATGCCGGGGGGGGTACCTTCTCCCTCCCTCCCTCCCTCCCTCCCTCCCTCCTCCTCTTTCCTCCGCTTCCCCCCCCCCGGGGGAGCACAGCTGCCCAGCTGCCTCTCCCCACTGGCCCCCCTTTCCTGCCCGAAGGAGGGGAGAGTGCTCCCCCTGGTGTTCCCGCTTGGCCCTTGCTTGCCCTCAGGGCTCCTGCCGCCCCCAAGACTCCTGCCGCCTGGGTGCCTTGTGTATTTTTAGCCTCCCCTCTCCCTCCTCCCTCCCTCCTCCCCCCTTCGGCTGACGGCAGCCCCGACACGCACGGGCTCTCTCTCGCTCTCTCTCCACTTACGCCGCTCGGCTAAAAATATCCTCCTGGGGGCGGCAGCTCCAAGCAGAAATGCCACATGCGCGGGAGGGGGGGCGCCGGGGGGGCAAGAGAACGGGAGCGCTTCCACACCAGCGGCAGCGGTGACGGTGCGATCTTGGCACCTCCGCTCCCTCTGCTGCTCGCCGGCCCGTTTGCCCACCGGCCCCCACTGCCCCCACCGCCGGGATCCGTGGGGCTGGGGGCTGCTTCCGTCCCAGGACTGCCGGAGCTGCAGACCGGCGGGATGCGATGGTGGGGTGCCAGCGGGGAGGAAGAGGGGGGGTGGAGTGCGGGCCCCCCGCATTGGCACTGACCGGCTGGGTTGGGCGGAGGCAGGATTTGTGTCTGCCCCCCCAGTTGAGATCAGGAGGTCCAGGAGAGAGAGAGAATGGGGGGCGGTCGCCCACGTCTCATCCTTGCCCAGCCTGAGCGGGGTGGGCTTGGCTCTCCCCTCCTCTGACACTGCTCTCTCTCTCTCTCTCTCTTTCTCTCTCTCTCTCTCTCTCTCTCTCGATCCCGTTTTCCAGGCCGGGATGGGCCCCCTGGCAGCAGCAGACGCCAGGTACCCGCCTGAGGGTGGCCTTTTTGCCAAAGCCACCGCCCCTCCCCCGCACACACGAACCCCCCCTTTCCTCGGAGCAGCCCTCTCCCTCCCCACGCACCGTGCGCCCCCTTGCTGTCACCCCACTTCTTTTTGGCACCCCTCCTCCATCACACCCCCTGCTGCCCCCCACCCTCCGTGTGCTCGCTCCCGTTACCTCCGGTTGGGACCGCCTCCGCCCCCCTCTGGATGCAGCAGCTGCACCCCCTCCCCCCCGCCCCGGCTCCCTCGGCCTTCCTCCTCCTCCTCCTCCTCCTCCTCCTCACCTCTCCCTTTCCCTCCGCCTCATGCAGGGCCCGCCTCATGCAGAGCTTCAAGGAGTCACACTCTCACGAGTCCCTGCTCAGCCCCAGCAGTGCCGCCGAGGCCCTGGAGCTCAACCTGGACGAGGACTCCATCATCAAGCCGGTCCACAGCAGCATCCTTGGGCAGGAGTTCTGCTTCGAGGTGAGATGGGTCACGGGGGAAGGGGAGAGGGTGCCTGTGGGCCTTTGGGCATGCGCAAAGTGTGGCTGACATCCTCTCTCTCGCTCTCTCTCAACCTCAGGTTACCACGTCCTCCGGCACCAAGTGCTTTGCTTGCCGCTCCGCCGCTGAGCGAGACAAATGGATCGAAAACTTGCAGCGTGCAGTCAAGCCCAACAAGGTATGCCCCCAAGAGCCACCCTAGGGCTCCTCCGTAACCCCCAGTAAGCTCTTCTCACAAAGCACTACTGTCTGGGACAGTGGGAGGGCGGCTGGGGGTCCGAGGCCCGTGTGCTTTGCCTTGGGGGGCAGGAACATGAGCCTGCCTCGGGGGGACGGCACCCAGCCGGAGAGATCCTGCCAGGATTGCTGGCCAGAGAACGTGGTGCGTTCAGCTCCTGCGGCCTTTGGTGTTGGAGGCAGAAGTGGCGCCACGGTGGGGCAGGTGGGGTGTGTGCCCTGGGCTGCTGTGCCGGGGTTGCTAAAATGCAGTTCCAAAAGCCGCAGAGGAGGAGGGGGAAGTGGCCCCGGAGGTAGGGGCGCAGCTTCCACGCTTGCCCTGGGCACTGTTTATTCTAGATACGCCTCTCGGAGGCCTCAGCAGCTGGACCCCATCTGGGTCCCATCAGGTTCTTCTTGATTCTTCGGTGTGATGGTTGTTGCACAGTTCCTCCCGTTCTTCTTGTCGGTGCACAAGAGCAAGCAATGGGGCTTGGCTTTTCCTGCCAGGTGGCCACCCCCCTGGCCCTTTGGGAAATGTTGAGCTACTGTTCTGGGCTCGTTCTGACCGCTTCGCCTTCTGCTCTGGGCCTGGGTGTCACTCCAGGGATCCCCAAGAGTTCTTTCAGTGTTCCTGGTAGTCAGTGGACACAGGTGGTGGTCCGCAGCAGAGGAAAGCATCCCCCCACCCGTTGGCTGGTGAGGTTCCAGACCACTAAGGGTGTAGGAGGACCCCTAAACAACTAATCTTGCCCAGCCTGTCCCTGGCTGGCCGTGACGCCTTTGCTTTCCTGCGTTAGGAGTTCAGGTTCATCTTGTTCGTTTCTCGTGCTCTGGGCACTAGCGTAGAGACATCTCAGACCACGAATCACTCCTCTAGCTGCTTATTTATGGTCTTTTTCTCCCTGCCACTGTTGGGTTCTTGTACTGTTTGCTCATTTCTCCTTACAACATTTGGGCTGCTAATATCTCCAGCACTTGAGGAATTCCTGCCCTGAATAATACTGTCTCCTTCCCTGCCCCATAACTCAGTTTAAAGTCCTCCTGATCAGGTTCTTAGGAAAAACGTTCTTGCTAACTGTTGGTTCGTACAAATGAACCCATTTCTGCACCTCTGGGCAGCTGCTGGCTCCAAAGCCCACCTGCCTGGTGGCAGAGGCGCAGCCCACTGGACCTTCCCCTCCAAGAGACAGAGAAGGACCGTGTGCATGGGAGGGAGAGGGGTCTTTGGCGGGGGGGGCATTTTGCCTTCCTCTCCGTCACCAATCCCCTTAACTCAGGAAGGCAGCCCACCCCTCCCCTGAGACTTGGGGGCCCTTTGAGAGCAAAGCTAGCCTTCCAGAGGGACCCCCTTTTCAAGGGGAGGGAGACGGCAGCCACAGGCTCACCCCTTCCTCCCCCCTTTTGGGGTTAAAGTCAGCCACGTCCTCGGTGGCTTTTCTTGCTTCCGTCCACCGGCCTTTCCAAGCAACGTATTGCAATTAATATGTTGCAGTCAATGCAATACCGTAAATAAATGTCCAAGGTACACCCCTGCCAACGAACATGACAGGAACAGGAGAGATTTCCCTGCAGCTGGGAGCAGTCTACCACTTTGAGCAACAGCTGCAATGAGGAGGGGGGAGGATGTTGCTGCTTCCCCTCCCCAGGTGGGCAGATGCAGGAGGCTGCTAACCGAAGGCCACCTCCGGAGCCTCAGTCTAATTATTTTCCCCCTCAGTGCCCAATTAACTCTCCATCGGAGTCTTCCCCAACTGAGTTCCCTTTCGTTTTTTGTTTGGGTTATTTTCCATCAAGTCCGCTTCGACTTATGGTGACCCTCGGAATGAGAGATACCCCCCGGAGAAGATATTCCCCCTCTCACCTCCCCCCCGTTCTCCACAGCCCACTGCAGGTCTTGCAGACTCAGGACATGCCCCCCTGCAGTGTAGTCTCTTCCAGAGGGTCACATCGACTCACGATACGTCCAAAGTAGGACAGCCTCAGTTTCGGCCCCCTTGGGGTTCAGTTCAGGCCTGATTCGCTCTCAGATTCATTTACTGTTCTTTCTAGCCCAGCTCCTTCAACCTCTCCTCATAGGTTTTGTTCTCCGTTCCTCTTGTCATCCTCATTGCCCTTCTCTGAACTGGCTCCAACTCATCTCCATTCTCCTTAAATTGAGGCAACCAAAAGTGAAGACAGGATTCCAGATGAAGATTGACGAGCAAAGAAAACAGCGGGACTATTGCTCTATTGACTTGGAAACTGTGCTTCTATGAATGGAAGCTAAAATAGCATTCGCCTGCTTTGCTGCAGGATAACACTGCAGGGTCGTGTTCAGCAGCACTTATCATCAATAATAATCCCAAGGTCCTTTTTGCAGATAGTACTGCTCAGCCAAGTATCCCCCAACCCATACCTGTGCATTTGGTTTTTGTGTCCTAAATGGAGAGTTTTGCAGTTGTCTTTACTGAATTTCATTTTATTAATTTCTGTCCAGTACTCTAGTTTATCTAGGTCCTTTTGAATTCTGTTCCTGTCTTCCAATGTATTAGCCATCCCTTCCGGTTTTGTGTTGCCTGCAAACTTGATAAGGGTTCCCTCCACCCCACCATCTAAGTAATTGATAAAAATGTTGAAGGGTAAAGGCCTTGAGACAGAACTCTGAGGACCTCCTTCCAGTCTGAAGCCCAGCCATGGATGGCAACTCTTTGAGCACAGTTTTCCAATCAGTTTGGGGTCCATCTTGCCATGTTCTCATCTATTGCACATCTAATCAGTTTGCTAATCAAAATATCGTAGGGGACCTTATTAAATGCTTTGCTGAAATCAAGATAAATGACATCCACAGCATTCCCACCATCTACTAAACTAATGACCGGACTGAAAAAAGACATAAAATTATTTTGGCAAGATTTGTTCTTGACAGACCCATGGCTGGCTCCTATTGGTCACTGCGTTGTCATCAAGATACTTTCAGGCAGATTCCTGTACAATGTGTTCTAATTTTTTTTCCTGGTATCGAGGTCTGGCCTGTAGGTTCTGCCTTGAGTGTATCTGAAAACCCATTCTTAGCGGCTCCTTGCTTGCGTAGCCCATCTCAACTCGTTCCGAGCTTCCGCTGTCCTTCTACTCTTCATGCAAACTTGGGCTACGCATCGGTGTTCTTCCTTGGTGATTTGTCCTTCTTTCCATACTTTAAAGAGGTGTGTCCAAGGTGGGGCAAGTAGGCCACGTGCCCTGGGTGCCAATGCCAGGGGGGTGCAAAAAACAGAAGATTTAGCGGAGGAGGGGGTGGCCCCGGAGGTAGGGGCGCAACTTCCGTGCTTGCCCTAGATGCTGTTCGTGCTAGATATGCCTTTGTTTATATGTACTCCTTTTTCTTTTCTCTTCCTCTGTGAATTTTCTGGACAGTCACACTGCCCCCCCCCCCGCCTTTGATTGTGCCTTTTTCTTCAAAAACTTCCTAGCTGGGGATCTTTCTGCTTTAGCATCTTTACCCGTGGGACTGCACCAGCATTTCCCAAGCCAGATAAGGTCAGCTTTCGTGAAATCCCAAGGTCTGTGTTTAACTTCAGCCCTCCCCTTTTGCAGGTTTGACTTTCATGGGTTTCACGATTCGTGATTTTCTCCAAGCCCCACCATGCCTGCCCCACCTCAGCCGCCTCTTTTCCAGGGTTGCCTTTCCTCTTGGCGGCTCCGATCAGGCCCTTTAGAAACCCTCCTCTGATCCTCCTCCTCCTCGAGCTGCTGTCTCGCCAGCCAAGGACGGATCGCAGCCCCATTTCTTAGCACCTCAACCGCTCTCTTGATGGCCCCCCACACCCGAGAAAGGAGATGGGCAAAAGGCGGGAAGTATAGGGCCACAACGCCACACCACCCGCTTTCTCTCTCCTTTCTCGGACCCCCCGTGCCTCGGCCCCCTTCCCACAGACACACACGTTTTGATATTTGAAATATTTCCAGTTTTGGCAGGTCTTGCGCCACTAAGCCTAGCAAACATGGAGGCCCGATTGCACCCTTCTTTGCCCTGTCCCCCAGTTGCGAATTCCAGCCCTCCATGGACTTCCCTCTGAAGCAGCAACCGCTTTGATTCCGGGGACCGGCTCCTCCCCGTTGGTTAGGATCACGCCCAGGATATTTGGCCGCCTTGCTCCTTCCTCCACCTTTTGAAAGAGAAATCCATCTTCCAGGCTCATCAGGAGTTTCTTGGGCGGCCTTTGATGAGCAATTTCAAAGAAGTAGCCGTGTTAGTTTCTTGCAGCGTAAAATGGAGGAAGGGAGAGGGAGGAAAAAATATGTGACAGAACCTTGAAGACTAAATGGCTTCCATTTTAGGATAAAATAAAATGCTAGAATAGAAAGTGGTTGGTCGTAAACTAACTGCCACATTTCTTTTTTTGTTCCTCCCAACCTGTTTTATTTTTTTTAACGGTTAGCGGAGTGGGTCTCCCAGCAGATATCAGGGTAATTGGAGTCCCCCATAACTACTTAATTCTTGCTGTGTCCTTATCGTTTTTCAAACTATTTTTAATTTGTCCAGAAAGCCTGAGCTCATTCTGAGCTTTAACATTTTATGACTTTGTCCATAAAATGCTTTTCATCTGCATGGCTCTTTGGTGGTGTCCCTGCTTCTTCCATTTCTTATTTATGTCCTTTTCAAATCTCAGCTTCTTGGAAGGTTTTTTTTTTCTTTTTAATGATATTCACCCTGCTTTCTTTCGACCTCTCCTGCTTTTCTTCCTCAGTGGAATTGTTTGCAAAGCTCCTTGGATATCTCACCCTTAAGAAACTCCCATGCGTGATGAATTCCCATCCCTCGGAGTGTTTCTGATATTGGGATCTCGGCCAGCCTTTCCCTGCACTTTCTGAATCCAGCTTTTCTGAAGCTCCAGGGGGCGGGTTTGGCTCCGCCTGGCTTCCCTTTCCTTTGTATGGGGCTCCGTAATGCCGGCTTTCATCCTCTGGGTTGTGGATCCCTTTCACAGTTGTACTCATCCTTGACATATAATGTGCTCCTCCTCCTCATTTCCTGCTCGCTCTGTTTCTCGGGAAGAGGTTAAATGTCTCCGTTTTGTTGCCAAGTCGACTTCCGCGTACAGCAGCCCTGAGGAAGAGAGCCGTGGTCGCTAGCTGCCCTGCCCAGGTCTTGGAATATCGGATCCCTTGATGGAATCCATGCGCCTGTGACGCGGTCTCCCCCTTTTCTGCTTTGGCCGAGCGTTGTCGTCCTTTCCAGTGAGTCACATCAAATCTCATGGTGCATTCAAGGCACGACAGCTTCACTTGAGTCATCTCGGGCCGTTTCCGCATTACATTGTTATAGTGCTGTTATTCCACTTTCAACCTCCTGTGGAATCCTGGGCTTTGTAGTTTACTGGGGCCAAAGAGCTCTCTGGCTGAGAATTCAAAAGGCCCCTCCCTAAACTGCAAATCTCAGGATTCCACGGGAGGTTGAAAGTGGGATAATAGGACTACAACAGTATAGTGCAGAAATGGCCTCGACGTCTGGGCAGAGTTCAGGATCGATTTGATCTCAGACCAGTTCATTTGTTGTTTTAGCAGCCCATGGTATTTGCAAAGCTCTCCTCCAGCACCACATTATTGTTCTTTTAAATGGTGAGGGACTTGGAGTACAAATTTTGGGAAAAAGCACATGTAAATATGATTATGATGATCATAGTAGTTAATATTAATTATTATTACTTCAGATATTGATACCGTTCAGTCAACTACCATTCCAGTCAATGTTCTACCACATTTCAGTGACACCCATTAAATCGCATGCGTCTTCCTATGTTACAAGTTTGAGTTCATCTTGTTTGTTTTCTGTGTTCAGTGTGTTAGCATAGAGACATCTAAGACCGTGGCCCATACTTCCTGGATCCCAGAGGCAGCCAACGCGGAGGGGAGCGCTCTTGTCGCGCTCCCCTTCTGGCAGGGCCGGCATGGAGATGCACACCGGATGAAGTACTAACTTCAAACCGTTAGACCTGGTCCTACCCTCTGGGGCGGCAGAGAACCGGCCTACCCCCTTCTCTCTCGGGTGGCCTTTGCGGGATTTAATGAGTCACCCCTCGGTTTTCTTTCTGCCTCGTTGAACATGCTCAGCTCCTTCAACCTCTTCTTGGCTAAGTCGTTTTTGCTCTGCCTGGCACAGTGCTGTTCCGCCCCTGCCGGCCCCCCAAAAACTGGCTAAAAGTCACATGTCAAAAATCCTAATAAAGTATGGGGATTCTTAAAATCAGAGAAAGGGAGGTTAACTGAAAAAGTGCAATGCATTGGGTTCATTGTTTATAACCTTTAAAGTCAAGTTCAGTTAGATTTGCATTAGAAGAGGAGAAAAAAAAATCAACTGTCGAGTTTTGTATTACATTGCCATTTAAATTTTAAATGTCCAAAACCTGTAATAGAAGCTGGAGTAGAATTAAGCTGAAAAATGCCCAGTACTCAGCACGCTCCTCTTGGCACCCTTGCTGTTCAGTCTTTGCTTCAAACAGATCTCAAGACTTTCTGCCTCTAAAGTTGTCCAGATATTAGAGAAATAGTGTTTAGTTTTGGTAACGTGAATCCTTAATTATATTTAGTGAAAGAGGGAAGGTAAGGATGGGGAGAAGGACAAGTTATTGATCGGGAGCCCTTAACATCCTTCTTTCCCAGTGCAGGTAGCCATTGGTAAGTGGTCTGAATCCTGCAACCTAAACATTGTGATTCTCTGTTGCCAAATAGTGAACAGAGAACTGCGTTTGTAACAGTCCAGGGTTTCTCAGCTTTAATAGTAATAAATGATAATACATTTTTATTTGTTACCCACCTCTCCCCAAGGCTCAAGGGAGGGTACAACACAGATGCAATTAAAAATAAATTGTAACCAAAATACATTAAAATACAAAACCATTTAAAATACAAATATCTCATAATTAAAATAGATCATAATTTAAAATACAATTAAAAGTACAAATACAATTAGAAGTACTATTGGTATAATTAAAAATAGGCTGAGTAGAGAACCCAAATGTAAAGTTTGTTGGCACTTCAGTGCAGCCTCTCATTTCATTAATTAATAACTTGATTAATAATTCTGGAATTACATGAATGCTGGCACCCCAACTTATGTCAGCCAATAATGTTTGAAAATAAATTTAGTTTCCTCATTTCATTAAAAGAAATGTTGTAACTTAATTGATGGTGGTTTCTGTCACGGGTTAAATTAAACACGAACTTTTAAATGAGACATAATTCACCGTGGACGAGGGGGGAACTTATAGCTCAGCCTGACCTTGATGGAAAAGGCCGGCCCTTCCTCCGAGGAGACCGCCACGGAGAAGAGCGGGTGCCATTTTTGGAAGCTGGGGGCATCCTGCTGTTCCCAGGATGGCAATTTCTAAATGGCCCCAATCCAGTGAGTCGGGAGCCGTTTTGAAACCTTGCATCCAGGGATTTTGATATCTGTGGGGTGTCCTGGAACCAAACCCCAGCAGATATCAAGTGACCCCTGTATGTACCCACAAATAACCCCACCTGCTCCCATTAAATGAAAGTGCCATTGTGTTCTGCCCAGCTCTGTGGCTTTGGGTAACCACAGCAACAATCCCAATAGCAGCAAGGGCTGGGACGGCTGACCGACTGACCGATCAGCTAGCCTTCTGCTTCTGCCCCAAGGCTTGGGGTGGCCATTTTGTCCTCCGGCTGCTTCTGGCCCCATGGAATCTTCTTTGCCCCTCTGTTGCCACTGTCTCCTGTGCGATTGCTGTAGGACAAAGAGTCTCATTTCAATTTCAATTATTGTGATATTTGTTGGCAGTCAAACTCTGTCAAGACCGCAAGGTCCAACAGGTTCCTTGCTTGCCTTGGAGACAATTTCATGGTCCAGGAGGTGGAAGAGGCGACAAGGGGATCGGCTATTTCGGATCTGATCCTGACCAGCGGGGATGACCTAGTTAATGAGGTGGAAGGGGTGGGATCCTTAGGGAGGAGTGGCCATGCTCTTTTGGAATTTGTCATCCAGTGGAAAGGAGAAGCCAAGTGTAGCTAGACACGCATCCTAAACTTTAAGAAAGCTGATTTCTGTAAACTTAGGGAATTACTTGCCAAAATCCCGTGATCAAGAATACTAAAGAATACCAAAAGAAAAAGGAGTTCATGAAGGATGGGCGTTTCTCAAAAGGGAGATACTGAAGGCACAATTGAAAACTGTGCCAATAAGGAGGAACAATGGCAGGTGTCTAAAGAAACCAGAATGGGTGATGAAAGAATTCTCAGCTGAGCTAAGTGTCAAAAGAAACATGTACAGGAAATGGAAGAATGGTGAAACCACCAAAGAGGAATTAAAGCAAATAGCCAGGAGATGTAGGGAGAAGGTCAGAAAAGCTAAAGCACAGAATGAACTCAGGCTTGCCAGAGACATCAAAAACAATAGAAAGGGCTCTTTTAGATATGTCTGCAGCAAAGGGAAAAACAATAGGGTCGCTTCGTGGAGAAGATGACCAATTAATAATGAAGGGAAGAGAGAAGGAAGAACTACTCAACACCTTCTTTGCCTCAGTTTTCTCCCAAAAGGATAGAAGTACCCAACCTGGGGCATGGGGAGCAGGTGAGGAAGAGGGGGAAATGCTGCACAGAATAAGTAGAGAAGTGGTACAGGAATATTTGGCTAAACTAGATGAATTCAAGTCTCCAGGGCCAGATGAATTATATCCGAGGGTATTAAAAGAACTGGCAGAAGTCATTTCTGAACCACTTGCAATAATCTTTCAGAACTCTTGGAGAACAGGAGAAGTCCCAGAAGACTGGGGGAGGGCAAATGTCATCCCCATCTTGAAGAAGGGAAAAAAGAGGACTCAAATAATTATCATCCGGTCAGCCTGACATCAATACCAGGAAAGATCCTAGAGCAGATCATTAAACAATCAGTTTGTAATTACTTAGAAAGCAATGCCGTAATCACTAAAAGAACATGGATTAGCGAGGCTAATCTTATCTCTTTTTGCGATAGAGTTATGAGCTTGATAGACAAAGGGAATGCTGTAGACTTAGCATATCTTGACTTCAGTAAAGCCTTTGACAAAGTTCCCCATGACATTCTTTCAAAGAAGCTTATAAAATGCGGGCTGGACAGGTGGATTTGTAATGGGTTGACGCAAAGGGTTCCAAACCCAAAAAGCTGTCCAGCAGTGGATTCTGCTGCCTGAGAGTGTGGTAGAGTCTCCTTCCTTGGAGGTTTTTAAGCAGAGGCTGGATGGCCATCTGTCGGGAGTGCTTTGAGGGTGTTCCTGCATGGCAGGGGGTTGGACTGGATGGCCCCTGGGGTCTCTTCCAACCCTAGGATTCTATCGTCTTAGGAAGGAAGGAAGGAGGAGGAGGAGCAGGGGCTGAGGGGAAGAGAAACATGGGGTCCAGATGGATGTTTTCCCTCAAAATAGTGGCTGGAGGTGTATCTTGGGCCACTTCCACACTAGACTGTTACAGCGCTATTATTCCGCTTGCAACATCCTATGGAATCCTGGGGTTTGCAGTTTCGGGAAGGGCCAGCCAGCCCCTCCCTAAACTGCAAACCCCAGGATTCCATAGGATGTTGAAAGCGGAATAATAGCGCTATAGCAGTGCAGTGCGGAAATGGCCTTGGTCTCTCTCTGTCCCAAAATCATGAGAAAGTTTGCTCCGGGCATGGGAAAAATAAGACAGACAGCAAATCTCGAGAGCAAGGGAGTAACAGCTGTTGGGTGAACTAACAAAAAAGAGAAAAAAGATGGCGAACCCTAAGTAATAAACAAAGAAAGCTTTTATACTTTTAGGAAACTTATCTTTTCTGCAGTTGATTGGCTTAAAAATGCTGCATGGGCCAGGAAGGGAAATCGGTGGAGCGACTGCCTCCTTTTCTCAGCCCTCCCTGGCTGGCGTTCTGCTTAGTAAGTTTCTGCAAAGCTTTTTCAGCGAGTTTCAGCTTCTTATCTCTGTGCTGCCTCCCAAAGAACTCCAAGGCAGACTTCCCAAAAGAGGCGAGAGAGGATTCATTATAGCTTCAAGGACTGTAAGGCCCATCAGGCTGAATCAGCATTGCTACAAGGACTGTACAGCACAGCGGGCTGAACACGTTACTTATCAAACCACCATCACAAGTGGCCCCAGAGGGAGACGCCCCACCTTGGGGAGTCTTCCTTCTCCGCACGGCCAGAGGTGCGGGTCTGGGAGGGGAGTTGATTAAAATTTTTATTAAGTGGGGTTTCTTAAATGCAGCACTTTGCTCTTTTAGCACCCAAGGGGCTCAAGTTCATTTTCTGAACAAAAAATTTCTCTTCCTTGAACCATAAACAACACAAAGCATATTCCCTAACCCCAGCCCTAATTGGCCATTTATAATAATAATGAATTATAATTGTAATCCTAATAAAAAAATAATTTGCCATTACAGCATGGAATACAAATTATAGCAGTTATTTCAACAGGAGGAAACTCCCTCCAAGTTTTCAATGTACTGATGTCCCTGTTGGGTTCGGGCTCCATGAACGGAGGGGCCCAGGTCTCCCCCTCTGTGGGGGCCCTTGGGCCAGCCCCTCTAAGGGCGACGCCCCATGGAGTCCTGGGATTGGTAGTTTGGCCTCTGGGCGGGTGGTTGGGTATTCCACCTCCCCGGACTACCAGTCCCAGGATTCCACGGGGCATGGGGCCCCAATGGCAGCAGTGGGCGGGGGGCACCAAGGGCCTGTCATGGTGTCCTGGGAAAGGGCCCCACGGCGAATTCTGGCAAGAGGTTTCCCTCAGCGCCGGCCTTTTCGGAGTGCTCCCGGTCCCCCCCACACACTGCCGATGCCGTCGGTCCACCAAAGTGTGGAGAAACGTGTTGGATCTGGGCCAAACCAAGAGCTTGGGAGAGGAGGGGCATGCGTGTATGCATGCTCTTTAATTAATTAATTAACTAATAGCCCTACAAGGGAGGGCAGCGATGCAAAGACAGTGACCCTCCTGTATCTCACTCCCTGTGAGCAAGTTTTTTTTTAAAATTGTAGGTTATAAAAGTCCGATTAAAAAATAAAGGAAGTAAAGGAAGAAATGAAAGAAAGAATAAAGAAAAACAGAGAAAAAGTGACTTTCGATCTTCTCAGCGGTTACATAAACCAACATGCTATTTGTAGCCCTCTCAATAAGCTCTAAATCATTTCCCTTCTTCCCATAATCAAACTTTGCTAGTCATCCAAACCCAAAATTAACATCCCACTGTGTGTGTATGTGTGTGTGTTTTGCAAAGAGTCAAGAGGGTCTCCTTCTCTAAGAAAAGTCACTGGGGACCTTTCTCTGGTATAACAAGTAGAGTCCTAGAGCTGGAAGAGACCCCACAGGCCATCCAGTCCAACCCCCCTCTGCCAGTCCAAGTCCTCGCTTTGGCAGGCAGCCATCCAGCCTCCCTTTGAAAACCTCCCAAGAAGGAGGAGACGCCACCAGAGTCCATGGAAGCATCCACAGATTCCACTGTCAAATTGCTCTTATCGGGAAGTTCTTCCTAAGGTTTAGGTGGAGTCTTTTTTTCCCTGAAGTTTGAAGCCATTGCTCCATGTCCTAGTCCATGGAGCAGCAGAAAAGAGGCTTGCTCCATCCTCCCTATTACATCCCTTCAAATATTTAAACATGGCTCTCATGTCCGCTTCTTTTCTCCAGGGTAAAAATCCCCCGGAGCTCCCTCCGCCGCTCCTCCTTACAGGGCTTCATGGTTTCCAGGCCTTCCAAGTTTTTGGTTACCCTCCAAGTAAATTTATCCATTTCTGCCAAATTTCTCAGTGGTCTCTCTGCTGTGACCGTATATAAAAATAATCCTTCCCTGGGTCTGCTCCAGTCGGGCATCCAACACTCCCGCCCCACGGATTCTGCGGGAGAGCCGAACCCCCTCCGTTGCTGCTCCTGCGTGCGAACGTGAGGTGAGGGAACCCTCCTGTCTTTTTCTGACTCAGCCCCGGGCCGGATGGGAGAGCCAGCCAGAGGGAGCTTCTTCCCTTGGGGGATTTTCCTGTCACCCGCAGCCCCCCAGAGTGCCTTCCCCCTGGAAATCCGCAGCAGCAGGAGAAGAGCTTAATGAAACAAAGCGGGGGACACTGATGCCTCCCTTTCTGGGGAGGGATGGCGTTTCCCCGGGGAGGCTCCGAGTGGCTGCCTGGCGGGCGTGGGAGAGGGCCGTCTCTGCTGGGCTCCCTCCACTCAGGCAGGGAGGTTTTTAGCTGTTTTCTCCTGCCTTTTTTCGGGAAGGAATTCCTTCTTTTCTCTGCTAACCAGTGAATTCCACTGTCGAACTGCTCCGACCGCCAGGACATTCTTCCTCAAGTTCAGGCGGAATCTCTTTTCCTGTAGTTTTAATCCATTGTTCCACAGTGTCCTAGTCCCTGGAGCAGCAGCAAACAAGATTGCTCCCCCGCTTCTGCGTGGCATTCTCTTCCGATGTTTAAAGACAGCGATCAATGTCACTCCTCAGTTTTCTCTTGTCCAAGCTAAACCTACCTAGCTCCCAAAGCTGTCCCTCAGAGAGCTTGGAGGTTTGGAGACCTTTGAGCATCTACACTGCCTGCCTCCAGATGTCTTCCAGATTCTAGAATGATAAAACCCTAGAAGAGTTGGAAGAGACCCCAAGGGCCATCTAGTCCAACCCCCTTCTGCCCTGCAGCAGGAAGGCACCATCCAAGCCCTCCCTTTGACAGATGGCCATCCGGGCCCTCTTTAAAAATCTCCAAAGAAGGAGGAGACTCCACCACGCTCCGTTCAGGCAGCAGCTGATTCCACTCCCAAACTGCTCTTACCCGCAGGAAGTTCTTCCTAAGGTTTAAGTGGAATCTCTTTCCCTGAAGTTTGAAGCCATTGCTCTGTGTCCCAGTACCCGGAGCAGTGGAATATAAGTTTGCCCCATTCTCCGTATGACATCCCTTCGAATATTCCACAGAATAAGAGGGAAAGATGAAACATCTGGGAAGAATCCAGCAGTGAGACAAACAGATACATTTAGCTTCTGTGGATTCCAGTCCACTTCCCCAGTGGTATTGATATAGAGCAAAATTACGGAGAGCCACAGGTACCAAAGCACTGGGCGATGGTTGTGAGGGTGGCATACGGGTGCAATGGGATATATATATATATATGCAGAGAGCGAGAGAGAGAGAAATGCATATTCTGAGCCTGGCCCCAAACCACTCAAGGCTGGATTCAGACGCAACAGGTCTGTCGTACTGGTGGTGTGGAGACTGTCCCCCTTCTCTGATGCAGCATGGGGTGGGAATTGTTGGCAGAGGCTGATGTGTGACATGCAAAGGACTCTGCCTGGACAAGCAAAGGCCCCCCACTGGGAGCCTGAGAGGGGGCAGACTCCTTTCCCCATAACTGGTTGCATTGCTTGATGAGGCGTTGGACTGGCCTCAGCCAGGAGCGCGGCTGTTCTGTCGTTTACTGTTCTTTCTGGCCTGCCTTGTGCTAGGTGATTCTCGGGTATCAGACTTGCCTTCTTAATTGCGGCTTGAGAAATGCCATCGCCACATCCCTGAGCGCTCAGGGTGGGAGCTGACAAGTGTGTGCGTGGCAGTCAGTGGGTTTTTGATGCCGCCTGGGGCTTCAAAATCTTTCCTGCAGTTGTGCGGAGGTGCCAAGAGAATGGATGTGTTGTGTGGATTGTTCCAGGCTCCAGTTGGTGGTGGGGTGGAAGTTGCTGGAATTCTGGAGGAATTTCTCCCACCGTTCCTTCCCAGGTGTCCAAACAGTAGTAATACCGTCTGTGCAGTTGGGGCCATGGAGAGGTTTCCAGCCACATGAGTTGAGGGAGTGTTGCTCAAGTTCAACCATGCAATATTTGCAAGTCCCTGTGGAAGTGTTGCTTAAGAGGGTGTTACGGAGTGACAGAGTTTGGTGGCCACGTGTGTCGTGGTCTCGTTCAGAACGGTCATAGGCAAGAGTAATAGAGTCAAAGGACCACAAATGCCTCTCCCTAAACTGCGAACCCAGGATTCCATAGGATGTTGAAAGTGGAATAATGGCACTATAACAGTGGCCATTTCTGCACTACACTGCTATAGTGCGATTATTCCACTATCAACATCCTGTGGAATCCTGGGGTTTGCAGTTTGGGGAGGGGCCAGCCGGCCCCTCCCCAAACTGCAAACCCCTGGATTCCACAGGATGTTGATAGTGAAATAATCGCGCTTTAACGGCATAGTGCGGAAATGGCAAAAGAATCCTACACCTGGAAGAGACGTCAAGGGCCCGTTCTGCTATTCAGAAATACACCCACAGAGCACTCCCTTTTGACAAAGCACTCCAGACTTTGTTTAAACACTTCCAAAGGAGGAGGAAATCCCACCACATCCATGGAGTCAGCAGCAGATTGCACTAATGAACTATTCGTGCCATCAGGAAGTTCTTCCTAATATTTAGGTGGAATGTCTGTTCCTGGAATTTGAAGCCACTGCTCCATTTCCTAGTCTGTGGAGCAGCAGCAAACAGATTTGCCCCATCCTCCATAGGACGTCCCTTCCAACATTTAAATGTGGCTCTCATGTCGCCTTTTATTAACCTTCTGTTCTCCAGGATGAACAACTCCAGGTCCCAAAACTGCTCCTCGCAGGGCTTCGTGGTTTCCAGGCCGTTGACCATTTTGGTCTCTGGAACTTCCAGCTTGTCAGTCCTCTTCTTCAATTTTGGTGCCCAGAACTGCACACAGGATTGCTCCAGGGGTGAGGGTGGGGGGTCTGACCAAGACAGAATAAAGTGGTCTCGGTACTGAGCGGCCCCACCATGCCCCGCCTCGGGTGGAGGTGTTCTCTTGGGCTCGGGGGGCTCCCCGGCCCCAGAGAACCCTCTCACCCCATGACAGTCTGGCCCCAGTTACAAACAGGCTTATGCTCCCCTTTTGCTTTTTAGCCCCACGCTTGCTCTGTCAAATTTCAAAAGAAACCCGTGCCTTTTCAAACAAGGTCCCAGCCCTTTGCTCAAGCCACGTTCGCTCAGTCCGTCCCTCCCCGTTTCCCTGAGCCTCTTAAGTGCCCCCCAACACCGTCCGCCGTGCTCCCCCTCTGCTCCCTCCCCTTTGTGGCTGGAATCCCGTTGGAGACGTTGGTGCTTCCGTGAGCAGGGGGCTGTGTGGGCGTCTCTCTGCTCTTTGGATGCTGCGGAAGCAGCTACTCGTTATGGTGATCACCCCTTCTCCGCGGTATTGCTTCCCGTGGTTTCAGTTACCCACGGTGCAAAAATATTAAATGGAAAAAAAATGCCAGTGTTTGAGTGATCACAGCCTTGCAGCCTGCCACATGAAACGGTTCTGGCGTCACCAGAAGTAGCCCCCTGGCTTTGCAGGAACCATAGAGTGGCTTCATACTAGGATAACGCGAACCCTCTCTATGGTCCATGGGAAGCTAGAAGGTTCGGTACCGTCCAAAGTTTCAGATATCCCCAGAGAGTCTTCGGGGGATTACTGTCCTTCCGTGCAATGCGTCCCCTCCCCAGGTGCCGGACGGTGCTGCTGCCGAGGGAATTTTATGGCTGGAGGAGGATGGGAGGCACGCAGGCAGCGGCTCCCAGTCTCGCTTCTGCTGCCAGGGGAGAGGGTCTTGAAGTGGCTGTCCTGGAAGATGTCTGATGCCGGACTAGAGCTGTGGGGGACACACAGCTGTCCCCTCTTTCCCTCACCCGCTGCCTACCATTCCTCTGTTCTTCCCACATGAATCTCTGCTCTCTCGCTCCCCACAGGACAACAGCCGGCGCGTGGACAACGTGCTGAAGCTGTGGATCATTGAGGCGCGAGACCTGCCCCCCAAGAAGCGCTACTACTGCGAGCTGTGCCTGGACGACATGCTCTACGCCCGCACCACCAGCAAGGTGCGGACAGACAACGTCTTCTGGGGGGAGCACTTTGAGTTCAACAACCTACCGGCGGTGCGGACCATCCGGATCCACCTCTACAAGGACACGGACAAGAAGCGCAAGAAGGACCGGAGCAACTACGTGGGCATGGTCAGCATCCCCATCGCCAGCGTGACCGGGCGCCACTTTGCCGAGCAGTGGTACCCGCTCAGCCAGCCCAGCGCCAGCAAGAGCAAGTCCGGCTGCCCGGCCATCCGGGTCAAGAGCCGTTTCCAGACCATGAGCATCCTCCCCATGGAGCTCTACAAGGAGTTTGCCGAGTACGTCACCAACAACTACCGCATGCTCTGTGCCGTCCTGGAGCCGGTCCTCAGCGTCAAGAGCAAGGAGGAGGTGGCCTGCGCCCTGGTCCACATCCTCCAGAGCACTGGCAAGGCCAAGGTACCCCCTCCCGCGGGGCGGTGGGAGCAGGGAGCGATGCTGGGGCGGGGCCGTCGGGGGGCCGTCTCTCCTGGCCTCCGGCTGCAGCGGCACACGCGACTCTCTCTTGCCTCGGCAGGACTTCCTCTCGGACATGGCCATGACGGAAGTGGACCGCTTCATGGACCGGGAGCACCTGATCTTCCGGGAGAACACGCTGGCCACCAAAGCCATAGAGGAGTATCTCAAACTGATCGGACAAAAATACCTCAAGGACGCCATTGGTGAGAGCCCGGCCGGGGGTGAGAGGCAGGAAAGGGGCAAGGGAAGAGGAGGCTCTATGTGTTAGGGTAGTCCTGGGGCATCTGGGCCAAGGGAGCCCAAGTGGCCTGAGGGGGGAGCCAAGCAAGGCCAGCCCTCCATGTACTCCCCCCCCAGTTCTTCTTCCCCCATCCGCCCCCCTTTGCCTCTCTGCCCCTCACTCCCTACAGGTGAGTTCATCCGTGCTTTGTACGAGTCGGAGGAGAACTGCGAGGTGGACCCCATGAAGTGCTCGGCATCCACCCTGGCCGACCACCAGGCCAACCTCCGGATGTGCTGCGAACTGGCCCTTTGCAAGGTTGTCAACTCGCACTGGTCAGTATTGGTTTAAGAGGGAGGGGGAGAGACGGGGGCAATGGATGTAAGGAAGGAAGGCGAGAGAGAAGGAAGGGAGGACGGAGAGGAGGGAAGGGTGGACAGACGGAGGGGGAGAGAGAAAGGAAGGAAGGAAGGAGGAAAGAGTGGAAGGACACGGGGACGGAGGGAGAGAGAGCAGGAGAGAAAGGGAGGAAGGAAGGAAGGAGGGCGGGGGTTCTCCACTTCCTTTTCTGTGGGTGCTTCAGGGGAAGGGAAAGAGGACTCCCCTTCTGAAGTCTGGGTAGACAGCTCTGATTCTGTGATGTGCGGGTAGAGGGGCCACAGTCAGGGCTGGGGGCTCCTGGGCTTTGCGGGGGGGGGGCTTTGCAGAGCTGCTGCCCATTCACTCCCCTCCCCTCCCCTCCCCTCGGCAGCGTCTTTCCACGGGAGCTGAAGGAGGTCTTTGCCTCGTGGCGGCTGCGCTGTGCCGAGCGGGGCCGGGAGGACATTGCCGACCGCCTGATCAGCGCCTCCCTCTTCTTGCGCTTCTTGTGTCCGGCCATCATGTCCCCCAGCCTCTTCGGCCTCATGCAGGAGTACCCCGACGAGCAGACCTCGCGCACCCTCACCCTCATCGCCAAGGTCATCCAGAACTTGGCCAACTTCACCAAGTGAGTCTTGCGATGAGGCGGCGGCGGCAGGGAGGGGGGTTCCTGGCTGCGCCCAAGTGTGTCGTTTTATCAGAGACCCTTCTGCTCTTGGGAGGATGAGCAGGTGGCCAAGACCCCAGGAGAGCGTGACGCGTTGTTTGACAAAAGGAACTAGTTCCTTTACTAATTCCTCTGATCACCCAATGGTTTATTGCTTGTTTCTACCAAGCAGTCTTGAGAGGTAACTCACCGAGTTACTTGTTACCGAGAGGTTAATGTTGCTGTTGCAGGTTGCTTGTCTGAAATGCTTCTGACCAGAAGTCTGTATTTCAGTTTTTTTTCCAGATTTTGGAAAACAGTACCTTTTTGGAATAGCTTCACGTCTAGTTAGTTTGCTGCTTGTATTGTGTATGAGACGTGAGGTTTGGGAGGGACTGAGGATAGCATACCGGTCAGCATGAATCCACTCCTCCTTGAAGGCAGGAGTGAGCAGCTGGTGGCAAAAGGTTTCAGTTGTACTAGTGAACCATTGGAAAATGCGGGGAATGGTCCTTGGTTCCCCCTAGTGGCCAAGTCAGATACTGCGCCCTGAGAATTGTGAGAGAGTTGTGGAAGGGGGAAAGCTGGCCGGCTCCATGCTGTCCTCTGCTTCTGTTCTCCCTCTCCCCAAAAAGTCAGAGGATTCCCCCCCCCGACCCCCGCTGCAAGCTCACAGCATTCCTGAGGAGGCTGGCTGTGAGCAGAGCTGGTTGGGGGCACAGGAGCACCTGTTTACCCGCATTCCCTGGCTGTGCCTGAGGGGGTCTTTCCCTGTGGGGTGCCCCAGGGCAGACTGGGAGGAAGGAAGAGGGTGGGACTCCCTCCTGATTGATGCAGTATGAGAAACTGAACTCAGGAATGTTGCTTTTTGGGCAGCAGTTCCCAGAATATCCCCAGCAGCATAGGGATGCTGGGAATTGCAGTTCAAAATATGGCAAGACTGCAGCAGATGCCAGGGAACCTTGCCCCCCAGTTCCACCTAAGAGGACGGTGCAAAGCCTCTGTGTGTGTGCGCACGTGCATCTGGCCTCTGTCGTCATCCTGTTAGAACTATATTCTCTTGTGGCTCAAGGGTGCCCTCTGGGCTGCAGTCCCAGCCTAAAGAGGCTGTGCTGACCTGCCAACTCTGGTGGTTATTGCAGCCAATCAGGATGCTCCCCCAACTGGCCCTATAAAACCCTCTTCACCCCCACTGCCCTGTTGCCCCTTTGCAGGTCTAGCAGGAGGCTATTAACAGTCAAACAGAGCCACTTAGCAGTCAGTAAAGGTTGCCTGTTCAGGGTGGAGCAGATTCATAGTCCAATGTCGGTCTAAAAGTTCGGGAATCCAGCAGGCAACAATGTCAGACAGTCTGGGGTCAGAGAAGCCAGGCAGACAGCGAACAGGGAGTCCGTAGCACACAAGGCAAGGACCGGCACATACACAAGTTGTTTTTGGTGTCAAGCCACCACCCTCTGCCTTCCTTAAAAGGGCTGGAGCCAACTGGCTCTCATCCCAGCCTGATTAGCTGCTGGTGTGCTTGCGTTTGCTTGTCCTCCTTTGAGGCTGCCTTTCACGGGAGAAGCTGGCTCCTGGCCCATGACAGCAGCTGGGCAGCAGCATTCAGTTGGACGTCTGCAGCCAGAGAGAAAGAGAGTTGATGTTGAAGTGGCCACTCTGGCCCTTGGAAGATGCATGATGCCAGAGTAGTGTTTTCGTTTGCGGGGGGGGAGACACAGAACTGCACTTGAGGAGGGGTATGATGTGTCCAAAGAACCGTGGCTGGTGCCAGACCCAGCGTGGCCCCGCTGGGTGTGAGGGAACGAGGGCCAGGAATGTACCCCCCTTCCCTCTCCAGGACCAGCAGGGTCAAGAGGTGGGGGTGGGATGCAGTGGGTCCCAGCACGGCTGCCCTGGGCTCTGTGCAAGCCAAACACTAACTGGGAAACAGCCAGAGAGGGAGGGAAATTCAGACAATCGAACAAGAAAGCAGATAGGATAATAAATGATACTGTGAAAATTATACAGAAAACGGAATAATCAAAGGCAGTGAAATATGACTGAGAGACAACTATGGGTTGTAAGACGGAGTACATAACCATACTGTGGCTACACACTACAAATGTTTATAGGCAAAGAACAACTTAACAACACAGACCAACTCAAGCTGAGAGGCACACAAACTATAGCTTACCTCGTACACCCTAGCAAGGGCAGCGGTGTAGGAAAGCCTATTTAGAACCTGGCCGCCCTGGGCTCTGGTCATAGGAGGGGGAGGACCTGGTGGGACACTTTGTCTGGAGTGGCCTTCCCCGCAGGGCTGGTGGTGGGAGGGGAGGGGAGGAAGCAGTGGAGAGGTGTGGGCAGTGTGAGTGGGGAATCTGCTTTTCAACCAGGAGGCCCCGGGTCTGTTTTTTGCTCTGTGTCGGTTTCACCAGCCTCTCTCCTGTCCAGCTTCTGCATAAATTTGCAATTTTAAAGAAAAGAAATCTGCAGAGTTGTATTCTGGAGGGTTTTTTCTTCCCATACAAACCCTGCATGCCATATTTTATCTAAAATACACATTTTATTCGTATGTTGCGGGTGTTACTTTTTGAGCTCAGAATTGCACTGTAAAATTCAGAGCAGGGTAAAGGCTGCTGGGGGACTAAATTCGGCTCCGTGCCTCAGTCTGGAGAGGTCTGGAGCTGGTCAGCTGGGTCAGGGGATTGGCAAAGCGGGGGGGGGGGTTCCTCTGGAAACTGTGGCCTGCCACCCTCCCAGAAGAAAATGCCAGCCTTGTTCCGCACGGGCTGTTTACGCTGTGCATGCGCGTGTCAGTGTGGCCTCCAGTGTTCTCGCTCTGACTCTCAGCAGCCCCTGGCAACCCTCAGGGGGCGTGAGTAGCGGTCAGGATGCCCACTGACCTTTCTTGAGCGGCATCTGAGGGGGACCGCATGGGAAGGGTGGGGGTCCCGGATGCCTCCGTTGCCAGAGGAGCCCCTGCTGGCTGCCTGGGATTGGCTGGCCACTGGACAGGTCTGGGAAGAGCCCCTCCTGCCAACCCACCCCACCGGCTGCCAGCTACGTTTGGCTCAAGGAAGGGCAGTGGCTGAGACCCTCTGTTGCCCGGGACGAGGCCAGATGTTTTGCCCATCCTGTTATGCCAGGCCATCAGGCTCTCAGGCAGGCAGGGCAGCAACCTTGTGGCTGTCATTGTTAATATCCCACTTTCTCCCCCAAAATTGGGAGTCAAAGCGGCTCACAATTTTTTAAAAAATGCAATTTTAAACATACAAGAAGTGAAAATAGGGTTAAACTGCTTACAAAAGTTTTTATCCTGCTGACGGAAGGGATGAGAGGGAGGGCTGCAGCCAGATCGTTCCAGGGCGCCCCACGGCTCCCCAGCCCGTGCCTGCCTTGGCCAGCTGGCTTTCTGGGCCTTCCGCAAAGCGGGGCTGGACAGCTCCTTCCCAGATGACCGCAAGAGACCAAGGCCATTTCCGCACGAGACTGTTATAGCGCTATTATTCCACTTGCAACATCCTATGGAATTCTGGGGTTTGCGGTTTCGGGAGGGGCCAGGCGGCCCCTCCCGAAACCGCAAACCCCAGGATTCCATAGGATGTTGCAAGTGGAATAATAGTACTATAACAGTCTCGTGCGGAAACGGCCCAAGATGGTCAAGATGGTTCCCGTCTAATTGTAGGGAAATGGAGGGCAGAAAAGTAAGGAAAGAATGTGTGCTTCTGAGTCGCTCACCCTCTGTCGGGACCCCAGAAGACCCCAGAGGGAGGGAGCCCTGGAGCCCCGGCCTTCCTGCGGAGGGCGGGTGAGAACTCCAGGCTTTCAGAGATCAGGGAGAGCGGAATGGGTGCCATGGTGTGAATCAGGACACATGTAACTTTTGCTCCATTCCTGGCGTGTGTGTAAAAGGGGACCTTTTTTCCTGTTGAGGCTTCCTTAGAAGCAGGATTTGGTTACACAGCCAGCCCTCCATAGCCAGGGATTCTGTACGCAAAGACTCAGTCAACCGTGACTTAAAAATATTTCCAAAAAGAGCAAACTTCAGTTCCACCATTTTATATAAAGGGTGCGATTTCGCTCCCCATTGTACGTAATGGGACTTGGGCATCCACGAATTGTGGTATCCGTGGGGGTCCTGGAGCCAAATGGCAGCAGACACTGAGGGCCCACCGTATGTAGCAGCTGAGCTGATCGGAAGTTGGATTCTCGTGAGTTTTGTGACTTCCAAGCCGCTGCCAAGGTTCTTGGCTAGTGTGGATGGATGCTACACTTCATTCAACCTGAGAGGCTCACTCACATCGAGCTGACCTTGACCCTCTGAAGGAGACCTCCAGAGTCGCCCTGCGCAGGACTTGCAGCCTCGGGGGTCTTGCCTGGCTGCCCAGAGACCCTGGCCTGGCTGGAAGCTTCTGCCCCTCTTTTTCCCAAGCAAGAAAGCGGGGAGGGTCTCCTCAGCTGGGGGGATCAGGAGGAGGAAGAGGAGGAGGAGGAAGTAGTTCTGCTGAGGGCGGCGTTATGGAAATGGGGCTGACAGTTGGGTCTGGGAGGTTTTGTGCTGAAGCTGCACGCTTGGCTGACAGAGGAGGGAAGTGCGTGTAGTTCCTGTCGGGTGTCTGACGGGATGTGACGGACGCTCATTAGCCAGAGGAGAGATGGCTCTCAGGAAGGTGGACTTGGTGGGAAGGTGAAAGCTCACGTCTTCCTGGGGAGTGGGGGGGCATGTCTCCCCCAACAGCCTCCTTCTCCCCGCTCCCAAAAGGGCAGCGGCGTCAAGGAGAGCAGCGAGTGGTTAATTCAGTAGATGGTGGGGACGCTGCGGGTGTCATTTATCTGAGTTTCAGCAAAGCACATGATAAGGTCTCCCGTAATATTTTGATTAGCAAACTGAACAAATGTGGAAGAGATGGCAGCACAGTCAGATGGATCCCTAATTAGTTGGAAAACTGTGCTCAAAGAGGTGTCATCAAACTTCAAACGTGGAAGGAAATCTTGAGCAGAGTGCCTCCGCGCTCATCCTGGGGCCGTGACTATTCAACGTTTTTACCAGTCACTTAGATGACGGGGAGGCTACCCTCTCCATATCTGGGCAGCCTGATTTGCATAAAAAGTTAATCCTGATGCAGCCTTTCCAGGGATCACGTTTCACTGAGAAGAGCGAGACTTTCTTCTGAGTAGCCGGTGTGCCTGGAACCGTGCTCTCGGTGGCCAAGGGCCTTTGCTCCGCACCAGCCTTCCCCAGACCGGCTCAGAACCTCTCAGAGGTGGGGAGGACAGGGGGCGAGCGGTGGGGAGGTACCTTTTGCTTCGGGGTGAATGCGTTCCCGTCCGATTGCAGCGTTGGGCACCCGTGGGTTTTAACGTCGTGGCAGCCCCTCAGTGAAAACAGACCCGGCAAAACTCTTTTCCTGTGCGCGCGAGTCCACTTACAAAGATGCAAGCCCCAAGCAGAATGTAGCTCTTGGTTTTTTTAAAAAAAGGAAAGAAAGGGAGGAGGGAATGAGTGCTTGCATTGCCAACAGGCAGGGGATGGGAGCCAGGCCACCCAACCTGGGAAGGGGGTTGCCCCTGAGACGCAAACAGCAATGACCTAGGCCACTTCCGCACGAGGCTGTTAATAGCGCTATGATTCCACTTTCAACATCCTATGGAATCCTGGGGTTTGCAGTTTCGGGAGGGGCCGGCTGGCCCCTCCCGAAACTGCAAACCCCAGGATTCCATAGGATGTTGAAAGTGGAATCATAGCGCTATTAACAGCCTCGTGCGGAAATGGCTCCAGTCAGGGATCCGACTGGGGAGCGGGTGGGCTGGAGTAAGAGGGTCCCACGTTCCCACCCACCCTAGTCCACCTTTGCTGCAGGTTTGGGAGCAAGGAGGAGTACATGGCCTTCATGAACGAGTTCCTGGAAATGGAGTGGGCCAGCATGCAACAGTTCCTCTACGAGATCTCCAACCTGGACACCCTCACTAACAGCAGCAGCTTCGAGGGCTACATCGACCTCGGCCGGGAGCTCTCTACCCTCCACGCCCTCCTCTGGGAGGTCATGCCCCAGCTCAGCAAGGTATTCCCCTGCCCGCCTGCCGTCGTGGTGGGGGAGTGGGGCAAGGTGGGAAGGACAGAGGAGGAAGCGGAGGACGGGAAGGAGGGGGGACTCCCAGTGGAGGGGTGGCGGTGGCGGTGGAAGTGGCTGCTGCCTCCCCCGGGGCACTGGGAGCAGCACCGAACCAAGCAGCTCAAAGCAGGGGGTCCCCAGGAAACTGCAGCAGCGATGACCTCTATCGATAGACGCCTCGAATGTGGTTCCGGTCGCCCCAGTGCCCGGGAGAGGGGAACGCCTGCAGTTCTGCCGCCTGCCCGAGACCACCGGAGCTTTCATTCTGAGGCGTCTCCCCTCTCCATCCGCCCCCCCCGGCTCCCCCCCACTCATTCTCCTCCTCCCGGCTGCCCCCCCCCAGGAAGCCCTGATGAAGCTGGGCCCGCTCCCCCGCCTCCTCAACGACATCAGCCTCGCTCTCAGGAACCCCCACATCCAGCGCCAGCCCAGCCACCAGGGCGACCGGCTCCAGCCCAAGCCCCTCATCCTCCGCGGACCCTCCGCCGAAGTCCAGTCCTCCTACATGATGCGTGACCTCAACAGGTCTGGCCTGGCGGGGTGGGGGGGAGGCGGGCAGCTGGCCTTCAGGGTGGGGCCGCGGGGGGGGCTGCGGACCCTCAGGGCCACGGAGGAGCCTTCCTCAGCTGACGGGGGCGTGTGCTAAGGGTGGGCAGGGGGCCCTGGGGTGCTCTGCGGGCGCCCAGCCTGACCTTGGCTCTCTCTCCGTCTCTCTCCCCGGCCGACACGCAGCTCTGTTGACATGCAGCCCTACATGATGCGGGGGATCAACAGGTGAGTCCTGACTGCACCCCTACCCTCTTTGTTCCCGGCACCCCCACCCCTGTGTGGTGGGCCTGGGGCTGCATTCCCTCAGTTGCTGTATTACCCCCATCCCACCTGGAGGTCTGTTGGTGGCTGTTTGCTAGCCGCTCCTGGAAACCCGTTGCCCGGGAGTGTGGGGGGAAGCACCTCCGAGGTGCCCCTTCGTGGCCTTCCTGCCATGTCATCTGTGTTGGGAATTAGAGTTTCCCTGGGTGTTTGCCCTCTTGGGGAAATTTACAAAAGCTAAAACTGTTCGGGATCAACCTTCTTTTAGCAGAGCAGCAGATAAAAGCATGCCCCAGTCTCGTGTTGCTTCCTTGAACAGAAGCTGGCACGAAAACTTAGAAAAAGTTTACTAATGGCTTTGACATTTAGATATGCCTGGAGAATCTACATCCTAACAAGCGAATGAAAAGACTAATTAAAGATGACGGCTTCATTTTTAACACACCACCTTAGAATCCTAGAGTTGGAAGCGACCCCAGGGGCCCTCCAGTCCAACCCCCTTCTGCCAGGCAGGAACAGACACTCAAAGCCCTCCCTTGGACAGAAGGCTGTCCAGCCTCTGTTTAACAACCTCCAGAGAAGGAGGAGACCCCAGCTCCGACCGTCAGGAAGTTCCTCTTGAGGTTCAGGTGGAATCTCCTTTCCTGCACCTTGAATCCATTGCTCCTTGTCCTGGTCTCTGGAGCTGCAGAAAACAAGCCCCTTCCCCCTTTGATATGACATCCTCTCGATATCGGGTCCCCTCTCAACCTTCTCTTCTGCAGACTAAACATACCCAGCTCCCTAAGCCACTTCTCATGGGGCTTCATGGCTTCCAGACCCCCACCATTTTGGTCGCCCTCCTCTGGACACGTTCCAGCTTGTCCATATCCTTCTTGAATTGAGGTGCCCAGAACTGCCCAGATGAGATCTAACCAAAGCAGAATAGAGTGGTACCATTACCTCCCTCGATCTAGACACCATACTCCTATTGATGCAACCAAGGATTGCGTTGGCTTTATTGGCTGCCGCATCACACTGCTGACTCATGTTCAGCTTGTGATCTACCAAGATTCCTAGATCCCTTTCACATGTACTGTTGTCTAGCCAGATGTCTCCCACCTTATATTTGTCTGTTTTTCTGCCCAAGTGTAGGACCTTACATTTCTCTCTGTTGAAACTCATTTTGTTGCTTTGGCTCAGCTCTGTTGTTGATGTAGAAGCAAAGCTTGGCTGAAGGAGAGAAAGAACTGGGAATCATAATTGGAAAGAACGTTAGAGACTGCAGAGGGAGGAGTTTTTAAATCACCAGTGACCCTGGGAACTTTCCCAGGTCACGCAGCCTAGAAACTTGGATGCACAAAAGGTTTTTATGACCGTGCATTTCAGTGGACAGGAAGAGCAAAGGGGTAGATGCCAGATGAGGAAAAAGAGAAGGGTCTCACATGCGGGAAATTCTGTCCTACCTAAAGGCTCTGACAGAAGGAGTGGGGGAGAGAGAATGCTGGTGTTTTCCAACAGCCCGGTCCCCTCTGAGGTGGAGGGCGGGCGGGCGGGCGTCTCCTCTTGGATCAGGCCTGGCCGCCACCTCCTCCTCCTCCTCTGCTGAGGTGGACACGCTTTGCTTCCCTGCCTCCCTCCAGCTCTGTGGACATGACGCGGCTGCCGTCGCCCACCAAGGAGAAGGGCTCCAAGGACATGTTCTTCGTCGCCCGGCCCCCGCTGGCCCGCTCCTCCCCGGCCTACTGCACCAGCAGCTCGGACATCACGGAGCCGGACCAGAAGGTGCTGAGTGTCAACAAGAGCGTCTCCATGCTGGACCTGCAGGACAGCCGCATGAACAGCATCTCCAACCTCCACAGCGTGGGTGACCTCCTCAACAGCAGCCAGGCCTCCATCACTGCTGGCCTGGGGCTCCGGCCCAGCCGGCTCTCCCAGGGCAGCGGCTCCAGCATCGCTGCCGGCCTCCGCCTCAGCCAGATGGGCGTCACCACCGATGGCCTGGGTGGGGGCGGCGGGGGCTCCTCCTCCGCCCAGCAGCTGCGGATCCCCCTCTCCTTCCAGAACCCCCTCTTCCACATGGCCTCTGACGGGCCGGCTGCCGGGGGCCTAGGCGGGCCCCTCCACCCACACCCGCACCCACACCGGTCAGCAGAGGGCAACCCGGACGCCACCGCGGCCGCCTTCGCCCCCTTCCACGGCTACAGCAAGAGCGAGGACCTCTCCTCGGCTTCCGCCGCCAGCAAACACATCATCCACAGCCACAGCTACAGCGACGAGTTCACCCGGCAGGGCTCGGAGTTCACCAAGCGGCAGCTCTCCCTCCAGGAGAACCTCCAGAACATGCTCTCGCCCCCACAGATCACCATCGGGCCCCAGCCCCAGCGGGCCCCCTCCGTGGCTGCCGCCGGGCCCCCGTCGCAGCCGCCCCCGCCCCTGCAGCCCCCCCTCCAGCGCGGGAAGTCCCAGCAGCTGACCGTCTCAGCCGCCCAGAAGCCTCGCCCGTCCAGCGGGAACCTCCTCCAGCCGGACGCCCCCTACGGCCCGGCCCGCGGGCGCCAGCAGTCCCTGGCCAAGGAGACACCCTCCGCCCTCAAGCCATCCCTCACCAAGCAGGTGGGTGCGGGGGGGGGGTCCACTTCCCCTCCTCCAGGGTCTCCCTCCCTCCCAAATGCTCTCTCTGTGGGTGGGTCTCCACTCTGGTGGGCACCGAGTCTCCCTTGTGGGTGTTTCTTGGGAAATGGGGCTTCCGGCTCCTGGGGGAGATCAGGACAAGCAGTGCCAGGGGCAGATCTCTATCGGCCACGGGGAAGACGGGTTGCCCCTCAGACGATGATGCCATAGGTTCCCACAGCCCCCAGGTACAGCTGGGAGGGCTGTGACCCTGGGGAGGGTGGGCAACAGTACTGGGGTATGCCTCTGTGTATGTCTTCATATGTGTGTGACAGAGGTGGGAGCCCATAGAACCTGCCCCCCCCCTTTAATGGTCACAGTGCAGGAGCGAAGCAGCTGCAAACTCCGTTCAGCTTGGTGTTTGTGTCTTTTCTTTGTGGAGAGTTTTGATGCCTTTTAAAGAGGAAGATTCTTTTGCCCAAAAAATGAGACACTGTGCATAGCAGGGTCCCCGTTGCCCCCTGTGGCCGGATGATGGCAGGCTGCCTGGCCGTCTTCCTCGCTGCCATTGGTGCCAAGCCATGGAGCCGGCGGGGGGAGCGCTCCTTGACCGGCTACAGCTGCTTCACTCCCCAGTGGGCACTCGGATGTGGGGGTGTCAGGGCTCCACCCGTGCCTGGAAGCTCCTTCTACCCCCTTACGCAGATCTGTGGGACGCCCATGGAGAAACTGCTCCTGTCTCCATACAGGGATCGGGACCTCTGGGTTGTACTGTTGCCCGCCCGCCCACCTGATCCGAGGGCTCCCCAAACAGGAGCGCCACATGCGCAACATGTTCACAGGGTGGAAAATGCCAGAGTGGTGCTCCAGGCTTCGTTACGGCTGAGAACCACTGTTCTCAGCTCTCCTGCTGTCAAGGTGGGAGGTTGCCCATCCCTTAAGGGGATCCAGCTCTCCTCTGTGCCTCCCTCCCTGAGAAAAACAGGCCTTCCTTCAGAGGGGCAGGACCAGCCCTGAGCCCAGCGTTCCTCTCCCCACCTGGCACAGCTGACCGACTGGGGGGGAGAGAGCGGGATGACACCGGAGAGCGAGAGCATTGTGCCCCCTCTGTGCCACAGGCCTCCCACCCCCTTTGGGTCCCACACAAGGAAAGGCATGCGCTGGGCACAAGGACCACCACATCCAAGGGACGGCTCCGTCTTGCTCTTGCCCATTTCTTTGCTGCCCAAGGATCAGAGTCCATGGCAGACTGGCAACATGGCAGAGGTCCACGAGTTCCTCACCGCTGCGCTGTTGGGAGGAATTGCATCTCTGGGTGCTGAGGTGGGGAGGCATTCCCCACCGTGTGCCGTGGGCTTACCTCCGGGGCTTTGGATCTCTTGGCCAATGCCCTGAGGAGGGTCTTCCCACAACACCCCTCCCTAGAAAAATGACCCGCAAGCAGAAGTCAGAAACCAAGGAGCTGGAAATGTTGCCACCATCTGTCCTTACCGTAGGCATAACTGGCCTAAACAGTGCCAGGGCAAGTGTGGAAGTTGCACTCCTTTCTCCAGGAGCGCTTCCTCCTCCTCCTCCTTTGACACTGCTTTTTGGCACCCCCCCCAGCATTGGCATCCAGGGCGTGCGCCCTACTTGCCCCACGCTAGATATGCCTCCAGTCCTTGTGGAAAGTTTTGGTCTGGGCTGGGAGCTGTTGGCGTGTCGGCTGCCTCCTCAGCTTCCTTCCCTGAAGGGGCTTCTTCTCACGTCCACATCCCAGGCACTCGCCCTCCGGAAAAAAGTAGCCACGCCCCTTGGACCTCCACGCGGAGGGTTAGGACGTGCATGTCATGAGGCTTACTGGGGAAGCAAGGCCCATCCCGGCAAAGGGAGGAGGGAAGACCTTTCTTTCCAGAATGGCTGCTTACGGAGAGGACGAAGGACGTCTTCCAGAGGAGGGAGTACATGCGGGTGAGGTTCGGAGCAGTACCAGCTGCGGCTGCCCACAGCGCTCTGAGGCGTACACTGTCACGTTGCCACAGCAGGAGCATGTTCTGCCTCACGCGCAGCGGAAGGATTGGACCGGCCCTCGGGATATCCTCAGAGAATGATAAAAACGACCACGACAGCCGCCCAGTCCAATCCCCTTCGGCCACGCGGGAGCACACGCTCCGAGCACCCCAGCAGGTGGCGGTCCGGCTTCTGCTTAAGAACTTCCATCGAGGCAGCAGCCGATTCCACTGCCGGACGGCTCTGACCGTCAGGAAGTTCTTGCTGAGGTTCAGCCGGAATCTCTTTTCCCTCTTAACCTTCTCTTCTCCGGTATAAGCACCCCCGGCTCCCTGAGCTGCTCCTCGTGTCCTTGGAGCCTAGCGGTTTGCCTGGAAGGGAAAAGAAGCAAGAGGACAAGAGGAGGGGCTCCTCTCAGGGACGGAAAGGTAAGGGGGTTAAGGGCCCCCGGGAAGCAGGAGCAGGAAGGAGAGAGTGACACGCAGCCGACTGCTTTTTAGCCCGTCCGAATGAAGAGGTGGAGGAAGTAGTTTTTACAAGCTCCCTTTCCAGCCTCTCTTTGGAGACACCCCAGAGGTGTTCATGCAGATGCATCTGCGTGGCTTGGAAGTGTCTGTTGTTCCTCACAGTAATTGTGACCAGAAACAGGTACTGGGTGAGAAGAGACCCAGCCTTCCTCTCCTCTGATACCCTTGGCTAAAACTCACCCCCTGCTGCCCCCCTCCAGGCTGTCCGGGACTTGGAGGGAACAGACCGAGCATCTTTGGAAAGAGCCTCTGAGGAAGGCAGGGGGGTCCTGAGGGCAACAAGATGCAGCACTTTGGGGCACTGCTGCCCCCACTTCTGATGCTGCCTGATGTTACCTGGCTTGACCACAGTCCATGTGAAAGGGAGCTAGGAATCTTTGTAGGCCACAAGCTGAATGTGAGCCAGCAGTGTGCTGCAGCAGCTAAGAAAGCCAATGCGATTCCAGGCTGCATGGATAGGAATCTGTTGTCTAGGTGAAGGGAAGTGATGGTACTGCTCTATTCTGCTTTTGTCAGACTCCACCTGAAATACTGTGTCCAGTTCTGGGCACCATAATTCAGGAACAATATGGACAAGCTGGAACACATCCAGAGGAAGGCAACCAAAATGGTGGAAGGCCTGGAAACCATGAAACCCTGTGAGGAACGGCCTAGGGAGCTGTGTATATTTAGCCTAGAGAAGAGAAAGTGAAAGGGGACATGAAAGCCATGTTTAAATATTTGAAAGGATGTCATATGGGAAGATGGAGCAAACCTGTTTTCTGCTGCTCCAGAGACTAGGGCATGGAGCATACTTCAGGATTCCAAGTAAACTTAGGAGGAACTTCCTGGCAGTAGGAGCAGTTCGAAAGTGGAATCTGCTGCTGCCTCCATGGGGTGTGGTGGGGTCTCCTCCTTCGTTGGAGGTTTTTAAACAGAAGCTGGATGGCCATCTGTTGGGGGTGCTTTGGTGATGTCATCCTGCATGGCAGAAGGGGGTGAGACTGGGTGGCCCCTGGGGTCTCTGCCAGCTCAAGCACCTGAGCCAGGTGACAGGGCTCGGGTACTCCTGCCGGAACCCTGGTCCAGCCCAGACGCCTTCTGTCCCTCCCGCCTGGGAGACCTTGGAGGCGGTGGCGGTGGCGGCCACGTGAGTGAGGGGGAGCAGGAAGGGAGCCCCTCTGCACCAGAGAGAGATGCAGCTGGTGGGAAGGGACCCTGCTGGAACTGGAGCTTGGGCGATTCCCCGGCCCTCTCAGGTCTGCCACACTGGGCACAAAGGGGCCCTTTTGTGTGTGCGTGGGACATATCAAGGGGCCCTGCGCCCTCCTGAAAGACCCCTGTGGACCTCCGTGCAGCTGGAACCCACTGAGGGCCTCAGTGGAGAGATTCCGCACCAAGCTGTTCTGTCCCCGATGCCAACCTCAGGAATGGCAAGCAGGCTCACTCCGGGTGAGAGACAGTTTGGCTGATTCCCGCTTGCCATCCTCCCTCCCTCCGTCTCTCCTTCCTTGCCCGCATAATTGCTGCGTGGGCTGGCAAAGATGCTCGGTGCTGCCCAGGGAGCACTGCGGTTTTGTTTCAGCCACCCTTTGCCCTCCGTGTTACTGCCACAGCAGAAGTGCCGCAGGCCGGCTGGAGAGCCCTCGTGCGGGGTGGCCGGGCGGGGCAGTAAGAGTGGTGGGTGTGTCACGCTGGAGTGAGGGCGGCGACAGCAAAGGTCAGGGCTGGATCTGCACCAGCATCCCAGATCCCAGAGCAGGAGGGTCCCAAAGGCCAGGAGGACAAAGCCCCCCCTTTGGGAGGAACCTGGAGGAACACTGTGTCCAGTTCTGGGCACCCCTTTCAACATCCTATGGAATCCTGGGGTTTGCAGTTTCGGGAGAGGCCAGCCAGACCCTCCTGAAACTGCAAACCCCAGGATTCCACAGGATGTTGAAAGTGGAATCATAGCGCTATAACAGCCTAGTGCAGAAATGGCCTCGGACACAGTGGAGCAAAATGGAAGAACATCCTGACAGTAAGAGCAGTTTGACAATGGAATGCATTGCTGGATTCTCCTTCTTTGGAGGTTTTTAACCAGAGGCTGGATGGCCGTGATGTTAAGGCGAGGGCTTTGATTGTGGCTTGCAGCGTGGCAGAATGTGGACGTAGTAGATGGCTCTCCTCCGGCTCTAGGATGGCTGACCAAAGCTGAAAGGGGTTCTGGGAACAGAGATGCCCCTTTTGCTCCTGCCCTCTTCCCAGTCGGTGGAGGGAGTTGGCTCTTTCCGACCCGGGATGGACGATAAGGAGGTTTCCCTGGTCTCTCGGTGTGCTCGTCCATCTGGCCAGGTGAAGGACCCGGTGGCTGCGTGCTTTAGGAGGCTTCGCTAAACGTCACTTAACCGTGTTTGAGATGTCATTCCTGGTAGCCATTTCCTCAGCATGGCGATTGTCAAAAATTGCGTCGGTATCTGTAAATCTTAACCTACGGGATTTCCGGTTTCCAGACGGGTTAGGGTGGGCACAACAACGACGCTCACACACTGAGACCTCAACAAGTGTGGGCACATTTGACTAGCCCAAGGGCGACTGTGGCAGCATTCAGGGTAGCACCATCCTTGAAAGACGGAGTGTCCTGGTGCCCCCCCCATGGTCAGTTGCGGGAATCTGACTGGGTTGATTCTGGAAAAATGCGGCCTGACTGCCCCTGGCAGGCGTCTCTCCAAATGCTCCCCTTGCAGTGTAGGCCTCACACAGAAGGGAAAGGGCACAGGGAGAGATTTGGGCAAAATAGGCAGTCAGGCGGGGTCACGGGGGGGGGGGAACAGATCCCGCCACCTTTCAGCGACCTGTTTTTGATCACTGTCTTCCCCCTTGTTTGGGCTCCAGCGGGGCCTGGTAAGTCTCTGTGAGGGTTTTACTATCTGTAGCACACTTTCAGGACTCGGTGCCAACGTTGTTGTTATCATCGTCCCCATGTTGTGTGCGTGTGTGTGCGTGTGTTGGGGGGAGTATCATTGGTTGGAAGGGTGGGCCTAGGGCTGTGGGGCTGCTGATCAGAAGGCCAGGGAGGGGCGGCCTGGCTGATCCCGCTCTCTTCCCTTCTCCCCTCTCAGCCATCGCACACGCCTTCGACGCTGAACCCGGCCATGCCGGCCTCGGAGCGGACGGTCGCCTGGGTCTCCAACATGCCCCACCTCTCGGCCGACATCGAGAGCGCCCACATCGAGCGGGAGGAGTACAAGCTGAAGGAGTACTCCAAGTCCATGGACGAGAGTCGGCTGGACCGGGTGAGGGGCCCCCAGGCGTCCCCGGCCCCCTTCCTCCTTGCGGCTGAAGTCTGCCATTGGAGTGGGGCCCTCAGTGCTCCCCCGAAGTGGGTGGTGGGTGGGCGAGAGGGGGACGTTGCCAGACGCTGTGACCGGACCCGCTTCGTTCTCTCTCAGGTGGGTCGGGCAGCTGCACCAGTCTGATAAAGCCCTGTCGCTTCTGCCTTCCTTTCTAAACGCTCCTTCTGTGTAAGGAGCGGGGTGTTTCAGTCGTTATTTAGAACCCCTTTAGAGTTCTACGGTAGCGTGTTTTCTCTTTTGTATATTACTCAGCTGAACCAAAATTATGAACTATAATCTTTATTAAACAAACAGAACAAAGAATTGGAGCTCATATGCAGATTGACCCTAATACAGTTCCTTTAGATCAGAGCTTTCCAAACTTTTCATGTTGGTGACACATTCTTTAGACATGCATCATTTCACGACACAGTAATTCAGTTTTACTAGCAAACCGGAGGTTAAACTAACCCCTTATAGTGGGTTAGTATACATAAATTATAATAGCAAAATGTATGGGGACACAACATATCTCATGAAACCCTTTTGTATATTTTTAAAAATATATGGTTTATAAATAATAACATACGTTTCCAAGATTGTAGGAGATACACCTACACGCTTCAGGCGACCCACTAATGTGTTGCGGCACACCATTTGGAAAGCCCTGCTTTACATAGTTTCTTTATGTCTTGAAACCCTCATGTGAGCACTAGTATCACAAAGAACCCTTTGGCTACACTCTCACCAAAGGCTCAGTCCCCAAATCTTGGTCCACTTTCTGACCAGATTCTATAATGGTTTGATTTCTCTTCTGCCTCCCTCTAGGCTTTCCCTGAGAAACAAACCCTCCCACTCAGACAACCCACGGGTTGACTGAGGAACTTTATTCCAGAGCGCTCTCTAGCTGAAGGACTGCAAAGGTCAATCAGTGCTTCCCTTTTATATACTCTCCTTTCAAGCCCCCAGCCCCTCCCTCACACTAATGGGCTGGGTTTCTCTCTTGAACAGCTATTCTGGTTGCCTGGCAACCTGTTTCTGGGTTACTCTGGCACTCAGGATAGCTGCACCACTAGAACTCTGTCACAAACACTAGTGCAGGATGGTCCCACCAGGAGGAGGTTCCCCTACAAAGCCTTCTCGGTTTCAGCCGGGCAGAGTCTCATACGCACGCAGGGAAGGGCATGCAGTGTTACTTTTGTGTGCACGGAAGGGGTGGGATGGGACTTCCCTCAGGCTGCAGTCTTCCTAGGGGTGGCTGGCTCTGTCTCCCTCCCTCCCTCCCTAATTTGGCCGAGGGTTGGGAGGCTGGGTCAGACGGACAGCTGGCTGACCGACCGGCTCTTTCCTCCACCCACCCGCAGGTGAAAGAGTACGAGGAGGAGATCCATTCGCTGAAGGAGCGGCTGCACATGTCCAACCGAAAGCTGGAGGAGTACGAGCGGCGCCTCCTCACCCAGGAGGAGCAGACCAGCAAGATCCTCCAGCAGTACCAGCAGCGCCTCGAGCAGAGCGAGAAGCGCCTCCGGCAGCAGCAGGTGGAAAAGGACTCCCAGATCAAGAGCATCATCGGCAGGTGAGCTCCGGGGCGGGATGGGGGGCGGGAGTGGGGATGGGGGCAAGACCAGAGGCCGGGCTTTGGTAAGCCGGGGGGGTGTGGGGGGCATCATCTTCCCCTGTCCCGTTCCCTGCCGGGGCGGGCTGGGTTCCCCCGGGGAGGCCGCCAGCACGGACACGCTCCCCGCAGGGCTCCGCTGCTGCCGCCGCCGCCGCCTCGGGGAGCCCCCCGTTCCCGCAGCTGCTGGCGGCCCCGGCTCCCGCCGCCTGCCCGCTGGGTGGGGGGGCCCGGATTGACTCCAGTGAAGCTTGTCCCTGCAGGTTGATGCTGGTGGAGGAGGAACTGCGCAGGGATCACTCGGCCGGCCTCGACGCCTCCGAAACGCGGAAGCGGCTGCTCGACGCTCAGGTGGAAATTACAATGTCATTGTTCTATTCCGTGTCCTCATGGCCATTCCCCCGACCTCGTCTGCGTCTTCTGCCCCCCCAGACCCTCTCCTCCCCCCCCTGTCTCAGCCTGCGCAGCTTCCGACCCTGCGTGCTCGTCTCTGTCCGCCGGTCCGCCTCCTGTGCCTCCCCTTACCCTTGCTTCTGCCAGGCCTCCACACCTGCAGAGGGGCGGGGAGCAGCACCCAGAGAATTCCGTCCAGGGCTTTTTGAGAAGCTGGGGCCCACACCCCTACCTCCCGACATCTGTTCACCCCCATGCGCCCCCTGAGGAGTGAAGGGGCTCCGGATACCACCCCAGAGGGAAGGGTGCCAAGGGTCTCGCAGAGAGGAGAGGTCCCAAGGAGGAAGAGGGAGGGGGCCCAGAGGCACCCGAGAAGAGGCAGGGGCTCACCTTCCTCCCCCCGCCTCCCCCAAAGGAGGGCCTTTCGTAGAGGACAAGCAGGCAGACGGGTGGACCCCTTTTCTGGGCCGATCGCTCCGGGAGACCCCCGCCACACACAGTGCCGCCTCCGCGGTGCCCCCGATGGTCAGCACACTCCCCCCGCCCCTCTTGTGTGGAGCTGTGCACGTGCCCCCTCCTCTTCCCTCCTTCGCCTGTGTGGAAGGAAGCACCACCACCCCCCGCCCTGCCCCCCGCCGGGCCCTGATCCGTCTGTTTTCTCCGTTTCGTCCTAGCTGTTCACCAGGTAACTCTGTATGACTCTACTTTTGTCACATGGAGGGATCGGGGGCACCCTCGCCGTTCGGTAGCAGACCAGGTGGGTCCTGCAAATGCCCCTCCCCACCCCACCCACCCCTCCCCCCTCAAGAGTATCAGCTCTCCAGACCCCCCACCGCTACGCACCTTTTTGTAAATGTTCCCCAACCCCACCTACTCTCCAGGTGGGTCGGCCAGCCTGCCTGCTGAAAGGGGGGACGCACTGGCTCCCTTCCCCAAAACCACCCCTCCCCTCCCTGTCTCTTTCCTCTTTGTCCTCGCTTCCTTCCAAGCCCACCTCCCGCCTCCGCAGGAGGGCCGTGGGCGGCTTCCCACGGGGTCTCCAGGAGAAGCGCTAAGGAGTCTGTTTCCAGAACTGCCCCAGAGTCTCTTGGGGGGTCACCCCCTCAGGTCAGCCAGAGGGTTGGGGTGGCTTTCCGGACGCACACCTGCTGTTGCGTCTGGCATGAAGATTGGATTCTGGCTTCAGAGATGGGGAGCTGGAGAAAACGGATGGACGTTGGGTGGGAAGGAAGGAAGGAAGGAAGGAAGGAAGGAAGGAAGGAAGGAAGGAAATGTGCCAGGAGTGGGGCTGAGGGGAATGCCCCTCCCTGCAGTGAGAGACTCCTGTCCTTGCGATGGAGCGGGCACACCTTCTACTGCCCTGTTTGGTGCCCTGTGGGCCCCGTTCCCTCCCGTGGTGGTGGCAGAGCGGGGCAGGGTGCGATTGGGGCCATTCTCCCTCCTCTGGACCTCCCAGCCCCCTCCGTGGCTTTTTCCTGGGATCTCAGGGCCACGTGGTGGGTGCATGGGGCCGCCACAGGTAAGACCAGGCTGTTCCCAGTACCCCTCGCATCCCCCCGCCCGCCCGCCCGCCCGCCCGCCTGCCTGCCTGCTGTCTGTCTGTCCCTCTGTCCCCCCCCAGCCCGGACTCCCCCCTGTCTTGTGTCCGTCCACACCACATTCCACCCGAGCGCCGGTCCTGTCCGTCTCCTTTCCGGGGGGTTGTGTGTGGTGGGGGGCAGGGGGGCGCAGCCGCTCCGCAGAGCAGGGGAGCCTGAGTGCTTTTGGTCGAGGGGGGTTGGCTACGTGGCGGACGGCCGGCCGGCACCCAGAGGTCAGTGCCAGCGGATGGGAAGCGAGCGGGACCGTGCGGAGGGACTCGTGGGGGAGTCTGCCTCCTTAGGAACCGCGTGGCTCTCCCGAGGCCCATCCCCTCCCCGGGGGCCTTTGCTGGAGGAGACACCGAGGGGCCATCACACCCCCCGGGGAGAAGGCGGGGGTCTGGCCCAGGGGAATTCTTCCCTTCCCTAGAGGGGGGCAGTCCCCCCCCGCCTACCCGACTTCTAAAAAGCCTTCTGTAGAGCAAGGGCAGGGGTCCCGTGGTGGGGCAGCTTGAGCAGCTCAGAGGGGGCTCGTCCTCTAAGGGGGTCTGGTTGGCACGGGGGGGTGGATGTTGCCCGTCTGTTGAGCTGTCGATGCGACCTGCTGAAGGCCGTCGCCTTCACGGGACTCGAGGGAAGGTACTCAGTGGCCCTCATCAGAAAGCGGGCCCAGAGGTGGGGGAGGGGGTCACCGGTGCTTCTTGCGGCCCCCTTGTTAGGGGGAGGCGGGAGGGACCCCGGGTTCGGCAGCCCCTTCCCCGTCCTGCTTCGGCTGAGGAGGCTCCCAGAGGGCAGAGAGCAGCTGTCGGAAGGGAGGAAATTGGGAGGGGATCGAGCGGGGCCCCAGGGGGTGGGGGAGGAAGGGGCAGCAGGCTCTGGGGAGGGGGTGGCCCGTCCCTCTCGCGGGAGGTTTGGGGGTGCCTGCTGAGAGGAGGAGGAGGAGGAGGAGGAGGAGACACCCCGCACCGTCGACGTTAATAAATAAGCGCCCCTCTCTCCCCGTCTCTGTTGCAGGAGAGGCAGCTTCCCGCCGTGGGTGCAGCAAACCCGCGTCTGAGCGCCGCCTTGGGGGCCCCCCCTTGGAACGGGATCCTCCCCGGGCCACCGCCTCCGCCCCCGCGACTCCAGATCACGGAAAATGGAGAGTTTCGCAACACCGGCTCTGAGCACTAGCAACCGCCCCCGCCCCCCCGACGGCCCCCTGCCCCGCCTGACGGCCCACCATAGTGGCGGCGGCGGCGGCAGCGGTGGGGGGGCGGGGGGGCGGGGTGGGGGCCGGTCCAGACCCACCGCCGCCGCCACGCACAGGGCCCTCCCCGCCGGGGGACCCGGACACAACTTCAGGGTGTTTTACTATATCGCAGGACACAGATGACAATCTTTTACCCCCCTCGCCTCCATCCGCCGCCCGGAGTTCTCCTCCTGCCCCCCACCCAAGAGGGGAGGGGGGCGGTCCCTCTCTTCCCCTCCTTCCCCCCAGGCCCCCAAGGCGGGGCCGCTCTCCCCACCTGCTGTCCCCTTGCTAAAGTGGGGTGGGGGCTGCCCGTCCCTCCCCCGCCCAGATCTCTGCGCTCTCCATCTTCTGACAAAGGGCTTCGCCTGCTCTGTACAGTGCGCCCCCAGACCCCCCACCCAAGGGCCCCCCTTCCCTCTGGATTCTTCATCCTGTCTATAGATAGACCCATTTTTCCCCAGTGGGGGGGGGGGCAAGGCAGGGGGTGGCGCTTTTGTTCTTCCCCTTCCAAACTGCTCCTCCCCTCAGCCTCGGGCCCCCCACCCCACCTTTCTGGGGAGAAACAGCAGGTGGGCGGGGGGGCTTGTCCAACTCCCCCCTCCCTCCCCCCGTCCCCCCCCTCCAAAAGAAGAAGCCATTTTGAACTGCCCAGCTGTGCAGGTGCTCAGGGTGCTGCCGCCGCCGCCGCCCCCCCGGTGCCCACCCCCCGTGGAGGGAAGCGGAGGGAGAGGGGAGTGGGGCCCCGCCCGCGTGGTGCTTGCTCGCTTGCTTGCTCGCTCGCTCGCTCGCCGTCCGTCTGTCCGCCCCCCGCCCGCCCCCCGCCCGCCCGTTGGTCAGTCGGCCGGCCGGCCGGTCAGTTGGTCAGTCGCGCTCTCCGCGTCCTGCCGCCGCCGCCGCCGCCGCCGGGGGGGGGGTCGCGGTCACGCTCCGTGCGTGGGTGTCGTGGGTGTTTCTCTTTCCGGCTATCCCGGTGCAGCCCCCCCCAGCCCCCTCCCCACTTTTAGCCCCGCTCCCTCCCATCTCTTTGGTTAGGCGTCCCTCCTCCCCCCCATCGCTCGCTCGGTCTCGTTCTTTTCCCCCCGCCCCCGCAGCCCCCCCGCCCGCCCCCCACCCACCCACCCACCCCGAAGAGGACGGTGGCTCAGGTGGCACCGTAGATATTTATACGTATTATTATGATGACAATGAATTATTATTATTATTATTATTATTATTATTAATTATTATTATTATTATTATAACATAAAAGTTTGTATATATGTGAAACCCCAGGACACCCCCCTTGCCCGCCCCCCCGGCTGCCTGCTCCCCGAAACGGCCTGCCCCCCAACCCTCTGGTGTAATTACCGCGGGATTTGTACTGTACATAAGAAAGAGAGCACAATCTCTCTCTGCCCCCCGTCCAACCCCCCCCCCCGGGGAAAAGGGGATTTGGGGCCGGGGGGGGTGAGCCGGTCAGCCGGGCCCCCAGACCCACGGCGGGCTGTTCAAAGTCTCTCTCTTTCAAGCTCTCGAGTTTATTTTATGTCAAATTTATTATTTTTTTCTCATTTTTTTTTTCTGGAGTGTGTGGTGAAAAGAGAAGAAAATGTTTAATAAAAAGCAATTGGTCTTTTATGCCACGTCAGCTGTCAGGGACATGGGGAAGCGGTGGGGGGGGGTCTTCCTTGTTGTTTGGGTGGGAGGGAAGGAGGGAGGCAGGAGAGCTGCGACTTGCGTTGGCCCCACCTGGCACGCCCCCCCCCCCCCCAGTACACACAGGCCATTTCCACACTGCCCCGTTATAGTGGTCTTATTCCACTTTCAGCATCCTGTGGAATCCCGGGATCTGTAGTTTCCTAAGGCCCAAGACCTCTCTGGCTGAGAACTCTCAGTGCCCCTCCCTAACCTGCAAACCCCAGGGTTCCACAGGACGCGGAAAGTGGAGCGAGGCCACCCTAACAGGGCAGTGTGGAAATGGCCCGCCGCCTGAGGAGCTAATTCCTCTTGGGGGTTGCTACCCGCAAGGCGCTCTCTTCCCAGCACACGGGACGGGAGATCCAGATTTTCATAATTTCTTTGCACCAAAGGGGCACCTTGGAATAATTTCCACAAAGCAGGCACCACAGAACAAAAGAACTCACCACTGCTTAGACATTTCTACATGTTTATGAGCCAGCGTGTAAAATTACGTCACTCCTACATAAAATCTGGTGGGCCTCAAGTGTTATGGGGGGGGGGGAATACCCATTGATCTTGTCACATATGCTGCATCCCATAATATCTGGGGCAATTAGCACCTCTCTGTCACGTTCTTTCAGGTAGATGACACCTGGCTTGACCAGAGTACATGGGAAAGGAGCCTTCGTGGATCACAAGTTGATCATGAGCCAGCAGTGTGATACCACAGCTAAAAAAGCCAATGTGATTCTGGGCTGCATCAACAGGAATATAATGTCCAGGTTGAGGGCCCCACTCTGTTCTGCTTTAGTCAGACCCTACCTGGAATAACACGGTGTCCAGTTCCACCAAAATTCAAGAAGGATGTTGACAAACTGGCAGGCGTCCAACAGCGGGTGACCAAAATGGTAGAAGCCCTCTGAGGACCGACCGGGGGTGCCGGGGATGTTTAGCCTGGAGCAGAGAAGGTTAAGCGAGAGAGGACATAGATGGCCGCCTTTGAATATTTGAAGGGATGCCGCATGGAGAGGATGGAGCCAGTGCATCTTCTGCTGCTCCAGAGACTAGGACGTGGAGCAATGGCTCCAAACTCCAGGAAAGGAGATTCCACCTAAACATGAGGAAGAACTTCCTGCCAGCAGGAAGAGTGGGGCAGTGGAACCCGCTGCTGCCCCCACGCCGTGGGGTGTGTTGGAGTCTCCTCCTCCTCTGGAGGTTTTTTAAACAGAGGCACTAGCCTATTACAGCGCGATTATTCCACTTTCAACATCCTATGGAATCCTGGGGTTTGCAGTTTCGGGAGGGGCCGGCCGGCCCCTCCCGAAACTGCAAACCCCAGGATTCCATAGGATGTTGAAAGTGGAATAATCGCGCTATAAGAGTGTCGTGCGGAAATGGGCTTAGTCTGCTGCAGGCCATAATTCCCAGGTCTCTCCAAACGGGGGGGAGGGGGTGGTGGCAGGGAGAGAAAGGGCGCGTGCGCCTGTGGGGGTGAGAGATTTGAAGCCCGCCCCTCTTCTGCCCTGGCAGGTGGGCCCCTGGCTTTTGGGGGGCCCTCCAGGCTCCTCCCTCTGGCCCCCCAATCCTCGCTGAGGACTAGGAGGCCGCGACGGCGCCCCCGCCTGTCGCTCAAACACCGCCGCGGCCAATCAGCGACGCCGTCTTCCACAGAAGACCGCCCAATCGCGATGCTGCACCCGCCCCTGCCTCCTTTCGGTATATGAGAGCCCGGCCAACCAACCCGAGGAGTCGCCTACATCCGGGTCCTCCGGCGTGGGCCCGGCCTTCTCTCCGAGCGACGCCCCTCAGCCGCCACAAGGTGGGGTTACACGTCCCCGGCCTCCTAGTGGCCAGGTCCGTCTAGAAGCTGCGCTCTCATTGGCCACGAGGGAAGAAAGGGCGGAGCAGAGACGGAGGGAGTCCTGATTGGGCGGGACGCCCGGAGGGCGAGGCAGGACCGGGTCTGAGGCTCGCTCCGGCACTTCCGGCGGAAGGAAGGCGGGCGGGCGAAAGGGAGTGGGGGAGTAGAGTGCCGCCGCCGCCGCCGCCGCCGCCACCGCCACCGCCAGGTGAGGCAAGGGAGGAGCCTCGGCCACGCCACGCCCCTTCCCCGCCTCCAGGGAGCCCGGCCGGGAGCGCTCCTGGGCGTGTGCAGAGTGCTCCGCAGCTGTCGGCCCCGGAGCCCGCGCAGAGCGCCCTGGGGAGCCGGGAAAACCCGGGAGCCCCTCGGCGCCCCTCCCCAAAAGGGCCCTGAGCCCCTCCCCAGCCGCCGGCGCGCCACCTCCGGAGAGGTGGGGAAGGGGGCCCCCAACTGGAGAGGGGGAGTCAGGGGAGGGCGGGGGCATTGGGAGGGGGTACCCATGCGCTGCCCCCCGCCGCAGAGCCCCCCGGGGGTGTCCCGCCTCCCGGCCCCCTCCCTCGCCCCCCAGGCTCCCCCTTTCAGAGGGCTGGGCTGGCGGCCCCCGGGGTCCCTTTGAGCTCGGGGATTCCCGGGGGGGGTCTTCAGGCGCCCGCCGGGCTCTGCTTCTAAGGCCGGGGCGCTTCCGCGCAGGTGCGGAGCGTTTGTCTCCTGCGACCGTCCGCTCCGGGCTCTAGTCGGACAAGCGGCCTGGCAGAGGACAGGCTGGTACTGAGGCAAAACACGGGCTAAGCCCAGGAAGGAAGAATTAGTCAGTCCGAAGGAGACACGGCGTGAAGATTAAGAGACAACGATTTTCAGAGTAAATTTGTGTTAGTCATCTGTTAAATGGGTTGTACGTATTTAATTCAGTTCCACGTTGCGCTTCAGTTGCCTCGCGTACTTGCTGGTTATTTTAAGTTAAGCGACTGCGCCTGGTATTTGCAGCCACCCCTCTGTTTGGACAATTAATCCCCCCCCTCGCCCCGAGCTTAGCTGGTGTTTTGCATCTTTTTCAGACCCTCCTGTGGTTTTGTTGTGTTCCTATTTGCTTCCGAGGTTGCCTGAGCCGCTGGCCACCCCTCGTCCTGCGGGTGGGGTGAGGTGGGTAGTAACCCCTGCTAAGGGGGTGTCAGTTTCCCCCTCACTCTTCCTCTCCTCCTCCTCCCTTCCCTCTCTCTCTTTTGCAGCCCTGTGCCTGCCGGTCTGTCCTGGGGAGGGGGAAGATCTACTGGTGCCGAGCCGGCGTGTCGCGATGGAGGCGGAGACGCGGAGCGTGCAGATCCAGTTCCCCCACTACGCGGCAGTGCTGCTGGAGTCCCTGAACAAGCACCGGCTGGAGGGGAAGTTCTGCGACCTGGCCGTCCACGTCCAGGGGAGGGTCTTCCGGGCCCACAAGAGCGTTCTGGCGGCCGCCTCCCCCTACTTCCACGACAAGCTCCTCCTTCACGATACTGACTGCCTGGTCCTGCCCGGCGTCATTGAGCCCGAGGCCTTCGAGAACCTCCTGCAGCTCATCTACTCGGGCCGCCTGAGGCTCCTGCTGGAGGCCCTGCCCAGCCACCTGCTCGTGGCCAGCGGCCTCCAGATGTGGCAAGTGGTGGACCAGTTCTCGGGCATCCTCAAGGAGCTGGATGGTGGCGGGCCCTGCCGCCCCTGGGGCGCCACCCGGGCCACCGAGAGCCAGTCCCCCAGCAGCAGCAACTACTTTGGCCCCCGAGACGAAGACCTCGGGGAGAACGGAGCAGGGGCCACCCCAGGCGGGGCCCCGGGGCCTGGCCCTCACCGCTGCCAGGACGACGAGGAGGACGACGAGGCCGAGGTGGTGAAGATCCGGGTGCAGCACGACGCCGAGGAGGAGGAGGAGGACGAGGAGGAGGAGGACGAGGAACAGCACCATCGCCAGGGGCCAGTCTGCAGCGGCTCCAACGACGGGGCCCTGAAGGGTCTGCTGGAAGACGCGGAGGCAGACGGGGCCGGGGGGCCGGCCGGCCGGGTCAGGGGCCCCCGTGGCGGGGAGCAGGGCGCCTCCTCCTCCTCCTCCTCCTCCTCTTCCTCCATCTTTGCCTCCCCACATGAGGCTGCCCCCCGGGTCTTCTACATCAAGCAGGAGCGCTTTGACTCTGGGGAAGGGCCCACCGGCGGGGGTGTCGGCATCGGGGGGGGCCCTGGATTGTGCCTATCTGTGGGAAGGCCCCTGGGGGTGGCTGAGGGGCCCCCGGGGCTCTGCCAGGCGGAGATCCAGGAGTCGGGGCAGGTCAGCTACATCTTCCCCGGAGGGGGTCCCTCCTGGCCTTCTACGCCGGACGGTTTCTCTCCCGGGAAGGGCCAGGCAACCTTCTCCGCGGACTCGGTGGCCTTCCCCGAGAGCTCCTGGAAGCCACTGGACCTGCACGGCAACGAGATCCTCGCCCAGGCAGCCCACGGGCAGGCGGTCCACGCCCCGGTCAAGCTGCTCTCGGCCCCGGACGGGAAGAAGTTTGGCTGCCTGTGCGGGAAGCGCTTCGCGGTGAAGCCCAAGCGGGACCGGCACATCATGCTGACGTTCAGCCTGCGGCCCTTCGGCTGCTCCGTCTGCAACAAGAAGTTCAAGCTGAAGCACCACCTGACGGAGCACATGAAGACCCACGAGGGGACCCTCTACGCCTGCGAGGACTGCGGCCGCAAGTTTCGCGTCCAGAGCTGCTTCCTCAAGCACAAGGAGCTCTGCAAGGGGCAGGGCTGGGCCACCGCCTGTTGGACCTACAAGTAGCCCCTCGGCGCTGGGGGTGGTATGAGGGATGCGGAGGCCGGGGGGATGGCCGGCGGGCCGCAGCACCTCTGCCGCCGCCTCCAACGCTGCCGAAGAGCCACGGACGGGGTTCCCCAGAGGGAGGGTGTACCTGTGGCCCCTCACCCCCGGGGTCCTGCGCCGGGTGGGATGTGGGCCCCAAGAGGGGGCTACACCAGGCCAGGCGGTGCCCCTGCTGTGGCTGCCCAACCCTGCTGCCGCCAAGTGACTTCCTTCTGCCAGAGGTTCTGCCAGTTCTGATCCACTTTCTTGGGCACTGGGGTTGAGCCCGGTGTTCCTAGTTCGGGTGAGACCCCTCCAGAGCTGATTGTAGCCTCCCCGGCACTGCTTAGGGATGACGAGCTCTGCCCCCATGCAGCCAGGAGCCTTTTTTGGGTGGCTCCTGCTCCACACGCAGTCCTAGAATCCTAGAGTTGGAGGAGACCCCAGGGGCCATCCAGTCCAACCCCCCACTAGGCAGGGACTCGCATCAAAGCATTCCCGACAGTCCTCACGCAGGAGCCTCTCTCCCAGCCCCAGCGAGCCCCCGTTTCCTGGACTGAAGTAAGAGGGGTTGGGGTGCCCCTTGCATATCCCTGCTCTGGCAGCGGCCCCCACAAAGCACCCAAACAGATGTGAGCCCTCCTTTTCCCGGGGGAGCCATTAGGACGGATGTCCACCGATGGGCCTCTCCCTCTCCGGGGACACCAACTTAACTGGTGGCTAAAGACAGGGAGGGAGAGGAACCAGCAACCTGGCACTGCCCCCCTCTGGCCCCCAGTCACGGAGGGCTCCTTGCTGTTTCCGGGGGGGTGGTCTCGCTGGGGCTGCCTGAGGCCAGGGCCCTTGCCTTGCTGGGCGGGGGGGGGATATTTGGGGGGGTTCTTTTTCTGCCAGGCTCGGATCAGATCCAGATGGCCTTGGGGGTCTCCTTGTGTGTAAAGGGTCAGGAGGCCTTTCTGTCTCTCTGCTACCTAAAAGGATGTGGAAGAAAAGAGGGCAAGGGGAAGGATCAGGGAGGCCTGGGTGGACCAGGGTCAGCTGGTCAGTTGAGGGGGGGAGTGTGATGACCCAGGGAAGCCCCAGAGGGCACGGGCCACAGGGGAGTGGGAGGAGGTTGCCGCCTTCGGAGGAGAGCCTGGGCCAGATCCCTCTGCCAGTCTCTCTCTCTCTCTCTCTCTCTCTCTCTCTCTTTCTCTTTCTGATCTTAACATTTCAAATTCTTTCTAGAGAGTTTATGGAGAAAATCACAAATTTTGGCATGTTTTTTATTAAAAAACCAGGTTGAACCAAACATAATTCTCAGCCTTGCCTTCCAGGCGTTGGATAGGGGCAGATAGGGAGGGAGGACTGCAGTGGGTGAAGCTGGTGGCTAAGTAATGGCCAGCCCGACTGGGAAGGGCTAGCCCCGAGCGGAGGGGAAGAAGAGGCCGGAGCAGGGGAGGGGGTTGCAGCTGCCCCCCACGGTGTTGCGCATCTGCACATGGATGCATGTACACACACGCTCCCATGTCAAGAGAGTTGGAAGAGGCCCGGCAGCCACTCAGTCAAACCCCCTTCTGCCACACGGGAAGACACGATCCAAGCCTTCCCTTGGACAGGTGGGCACCCAGCCTCTGCTTGAAAGCCTCCGAAGAAGGAGGAGACCCCACCACGCTCCCTGGAGGCACCAGATTCCCCTGCTGGACAGCTCTGACTGTCAAGTTCTTCCTGAGGTTCAAGTGGAATCTCCTTTCCTGCGGCCTGAATCCATTGCTCCTTGTCCTAGTTCCTGGAGCAGCAGAAAACGAGCCCGCTCCCTCCTTGACATGAAATCCCTTCAAATATTTAAACATGGTTCTCATGTCCCCTCTCAGCCTTTTCTTCTGCAGACTAAACATCCCCAGCTCCCTCAGCTGCTCCTCAGAGGGCTTCTTGGCTTCCAGACCCTCGACTATTTTGGTCTGGGCACACTCCATCTTGTCCATCTCCTCCTTGAATTGAGGTGCCCAGAACTGGACACGGGATCCCAGATGAGGTCTGACCAAAGCAGAATAAAGTGGTACTATAACTTCTGTCGGTCTAGACACCATACTCCTGGTGATGCAACCAAGAATGGCGTTGGCTTTCTTGCCGACTGCACCAGCAGGGGCTGCTGGGAATGACAGTCTAAGTACTTCTGCGGTGCAACATTTTCCTCAGTGCCACCATCCCAAGAAGGATGCCTGAGGCAGGGCCCTTGCCTTGCTGGGTGCGGGAGGGGCATCTCCGTTGGACAGGACACCTCCATTGCACCAAGGGGTGAGAAGACCGTGCTGCAAGTTTCTGTTGCAGGCTTTCCTGGTGGCATGGAGGCCACCGTGGCCCCTTCTTCTGCCCACGAGTTCAGCACAAGCATCGGGGGGAAATCTGGGAGCCAGTTTGGGTGCAGAGGCAATTATCCAAGGGGCAATTGCCTGCGTCATTCTGGGAGCGAGGGGGGGCTTTGGCTTGTGACCCCCCCTTCCACTTTAGTAGCTGCTGGAATACGTTTAGCTCTCCCTCCTTGTCCCTTTCCAGCCGAATGGGAGCCTGGGGGTCAGAACAGCTCTGGTGGGGAGGGCATAGTGCTGTGGCCTGGGGTTGAGGAGGCCGTGCCAGGGTAGGAGGGGGCACCGTTGGCAAAGGTCCCCCTCACTGAGGCAGCCGGGGGGAGAGTCCAAATAGCTTTTGAACAAGGGTCCACATTTTCTCTAATACCTTACTCTTTGAATTCAGTTAATTTAAAGCCTGTGGGGTGAACAGGCTGTGCATTTTTTTTCCTCACTGTAATTTCCATTTCGCTGACTTGGGAAAGAGTCATGCCTGTTTGGTGGACTGCTTTGAATGTTGGACTGCAACTCTGGAGACCAGGGTTTGAATTCCTGCTCAGCCGTAGAAACCCACTGGGTGACCTTGAGCAAGTCGCATTCTCTCAGCCTCAGGGGAAGGCAAAAAAATACTTGAACAAATCTTGGCAAGAGAACCCCGTGATAGTATTCCTTAGGGCCACCGTTAAGTCAGAATGAAGGGCCCAAAACAGCAATCCGTACTATGCTTATTATCTAAGGACCTGTGTTGTATGGCGTGGAGCATCACGCTTGCCCACAGAGTCCCGCCTGGCCACCAGGCTTGCACGTGTGCAAGCCCACTTGCCAGGGCAGGCGGTGGGTGCAGCCAGAAAAAAAGTAGGGCTTCTGTCTCCCTCCCTGATTGCTGGAGACCCAAGCAGGGGGCAGAGGATCCCTTTTTCCTGGCTTCAGCGAGCTGTTTTTCTGGGGTCCCGCTCCCTCCCCTGGCCACTAAACGGCTGGGACAGCGCGACCCTGCCGAGGCAACATGCAGGTGCGGGAAAATGCCGGTGTGTCCCACCCACGGGCTTCCTCTTCTTCCCTGCACTGAGCCGCCAGATGCTGGGAAGCAGCTGTGAGGGCCCCGTCCACCTGCTGGTGTCGGTGAGTTCCTCTGTCTTTTGGCTCTTTGCAGGGGAGGGGCGCTGCTTGGAAGATTTGTCGGAATTGCAGGCAGCAAGCAGGGAATCAGGCCTCCGAGGGGAAGAAGGCACAGCACGCGCAGCCAGAGCAAGAGAGAAACCCAGCCCATGTGGATCAGAGTCACCACCAGGATTTCAAATTCTCTTTCGCAGACTCTTAGGCCATTTCCGCACGGGACTGTTGTAGCGCTATGATTCCACTTTCAACGTCCGATGGAATCCCGGGGTTTGCAGTTTAGGGAGAGGCTGGGGAAGTGACCTTAGAGTCCTAGAGATCCCCAGGGGCCATCCGGCTCAACTCCCACACAAGCCCTCCCTCTGGCAGGCGGCCGTCCCACCCCTCCAAAGAAAGAGGAGAGGGATTCCTCTGCCAAGAACGGCTCTTCCTTTGTCTCGGAGCTTCCCGGCTGCTTCGCCGGCTGGCTGGAAGAGTCAGAAAAAGACTCTGCGCCCCCTTTTCCAAGGTCCCCAAAGATGATGGTGATGGGGCACTCCACCTTTGAAAGGCCCTCCCATTTTCCTGCGTTGAATTGAGTGCTGGATTTGGGTCGGCCTTGGGTGGTAGATGCCTAAGCAACTCTCAGGCCATTTCCGCACGAGTCTGTTATAGCGCGATGATTCCACTTTCAACCTCCTATGGAATCCTGGGGTTTGCAGTTTCGGGAGGGGCCGGCTGGCCCCTCCCGAAACTGCAAACCCCAGGATTCCATAGGAGGTTGAAAGTGGAATCATCACGCTATAACAGATTCGTGCGGAAGCCACATGTTTGGACTCGCAGAATAGAGCAAGCGCCAGCTTAAAATTACTCTACCTTGGGCCATTTCCGCACTACACTCTTATAGCGCGATGATTCCACTTTCAACATCCTATGGAATCCTGGGGTTTGCAGTAAGAGTGTAGTGCGGAAATGGCCCTGGAAATGGGGCGGCAGCCGCTTTCCGTTCCGAAGCCAGGGCGAGCGCGCCACCCTGTGGAAGACCGAAGGGTTGCACCGGGGAAATGGCCTCCTTCCCCGTGCGGCACCATTCCGAAAGAAGGGGAACAGCCCCACCTTGTGGAGGATCGGGGCACTGCACCCTGGAAATGGGCGCCTGGAGCTATCACCTTTTGAAACGAACCTTGACTGACAACAGAAGGAACATCCAGGGCAGAGTGCAGTCAAGTCGTTTGTCCACTCCTGTATGTTTTTTTTCCCCCACTGAAGAAGGCAGAGGAGCTTTGAAAACTTGCATAATTTTTGCATTTTGGCTGGTCAACGAAGGTACCGCTCTTTGGCAGATTTTTTTATATTATGCTGCATGGCCAACACAGCTTTCCTGAATAGTTTTGACTTTCCCACAGCAGCGATCCTCCTAATCTCCCTTTTTCAGACCTTTCCTCCCTCGTGAGCGTGGGAAATCCTGGCGTGTTTTTCTCCTAGCCACTGGCAAAGACAGAACAGTGAAAAGGTGGCCAAAGGTTTCCTTAGAGCAAGCCCAACGTGCCTCTCTTTAAGTTCTCCTCTAGACTTTCAGATTCTACAAGAATTTTTTTCCCTCCAAAAGAGGCAACTGAGATCCAACCAGAACCAGAATAAAAGGTCTTTTGGTGTTTTCCATGTTCTTGTCATCTCTAATTTTTGTTATTTTTGTGTGGCTTCAAGTCATGTGCAGAAGACCCCCCAAAATGCAGCAAGAATCCCGTTATGCCAAACCTTGGCCTTTTCCCCTCTAGAAATGGGTAATAAACCCCTCTGGAAGGTGGCTCTTGAGATGTTTTCTGCAGAGAATCAAGGCTTCTGAGGCCACGTGGAGTTTCCTGATCCACCTCCGGAACCTGAAACTCTTAACCATAAGGGTGGGTTTTTTTTAAGATATAAGTTTTTTATGCAAAGAAGTATATCTTACAAATGGTTTTCCTAAAACAGTCAAAATTCATTACAAATATACATTCATATGTGTTTACAATGCATTCAAGATCTGCTGAAAAGGAAGAAAACGGAAGTTTGGACATAATGTAAACGGAACAGCACTGGTTCCCTCCTCGTATGATATCAAGTATCTGCCATCAACTTAAGGGTTCCTGATTCTCTCCTCCTCCATCTCCTCCAGGAGCGTGGCCTCCGTGGTGGCCAGAGAGGGACCTGTGGAATGGGCTGGGGCTTAGGAAGTGGCCGCGGGTGCAGACCCCAACCAGCTCACCCGGCTGCCCGGTCCGGGTGGCCGGTGGTCGCTGCCAGTGCTACGGGACCGCTTGGCCGTGCGGAGCCCAGGTCGCCCTCCTCCGCCTCCTCCGCCTCCTCCACCTCTGGCCTTTGCAGGGCATGTTGTTGCACTGGCCCTTCCCCGTTTCAGATCCATAATAAAGCTACCATAAATGATATAGCCACAATTTTAAAAATTTTCCCAATAAGAACTTTTGAATTTCTCAATCCGCTTTTGAAAGAAGCCAGTATTCTTTCTGTTTTGATTGTATGTATTGTGTATTTTTTATGAACGTATAAATGAGTATAAAGAAAAGAATTCAGCATTCATGACATTAACCTAAGAAAGTCCCTTTTCTTGCACCGTCTAAATCCCGGGTGTCCCATTCTCCAACAGCTCACTTTTTGACAACTCGCTCTTTCAGCCATATCCCCTATCCCATTCTTTTGACAAGGGGGTCAGGGTGTTTTGCCTAAAGAAAGAGCAGGGTGCAGCCTCCCCCAAGGTACAGCAGGGCTGCTCTGCGACGGCCAGGGGCCTGGTGAGAGCCCCAGCTGCTCACAAGCAACGGGGACGGCGCTCCTGCCGCCAGCTGTCGCCGAGGGGGAAGCCGCCAACCCCCAGGAGCTCTGCCTGCTCTGCAGGGGCCGAGGGCTTCGTCCCAACACCAGCTGCCTGCCAGCAACAGGGACGGATGGATGGACGGACAGATGGCACCGCTGCCAGCTGCTGCAAGGTGAGAAGCGGCCTCTCCTTTTCAACTATTCCCATTTTCTGAGAGCACTCCAGCCCCTAACGTGTAAGGTAAGCAGGGTGGAGACTCTGAGGCAAAGACCCAGAGCCACAAGGACCAAGCTGTGCTTTCTGCTTCCAAGCATTTCTTCGTAAGGTAAAGAGGGTCACTAGGCCGGCTTTCTTCAATGAACTAGAGGAACTTCTGCCTCACCAACAATTCATTTCCACATGGAAAGCTTGGAAAATATAATTTTTCAGTTGTTGTCCAGCCTCCCCCCATACTAGAATTGTGCGTCACTCAGAAATACATTTGGACTTACTACAAGCAATCAGAAACTAGGATCGCCCCCCTTCCCCTCAGAACAGTTCTTTAGCCAATTTGGAAGGAAAGAAAACATGGGATGAATACGGAATTGCAAACACTGACAAGCCTCTCATGTCATTTCCAGAATAAATGGCATTCACTTCCATGTTTCAGCACTTCAGAATGCACTCTGCACATCCTCAGGGAGGCTATTTGTTACTCACCCTCCCCCCCGCAAATGCACGCTGCTCAAAACAAAGAAATTTAAAGAGAAGTAAAAACAAAAGGCTCCAAGCACCAATGAAAACGAAAAGCTTCTTACCAGATGGAGGCAGTGACCTGAAAGCCGCTAGAAATGTTTCTTTTGTAATTTTGGCTTTAATCCTTTTTCTTCTCTAGCCCCACTTCACTCTTAAAACAGTAGAAAGTGCACAAAAATGTGAGGCAGAAGCGATCATAAGATCACTACCTGTTCCAAAATTCCAGGTAGGAGCCCTCCCCAGTTCTGCCTGGTGCCCTTTTGCACTACAAAGTCACAGTGCCGTGATTTCCACTCCTGCCACGAAGCTGCCACGGCAACATCCTGGGGAATTCCTGGATTTGCACTTTGTTGTTGCCATTTGCCTTCAGGGGGTTTCCGACTTATGGTGGCCCTAAAGTGAACACATCACACGAGGTTTTCTGATGTTTTCTGTGATTGTGCGATGCACCCACGGCCACCAGCATTTAGCATTTCCCGCCAGAGAGCTCCAACGCCTCTGCCCAAACCAAACTATAAACCCCAGGATTCCGCAGAACATTGCCATGGCACCTGAAATGGAATCAGAGTGTAAGTGGAGATGATGCGTAAGGAGCAAAAGACCATTAGCTGCATTGCACCTCTGACAAATAGTGTACTGAGATAAGCCTTTATTAAAAAGATGTTATGGTGATGTATACTCAGAACCGCAGTTTTTGTTGTATAGGAAGTAATCGGAGAGCTATAGTCACACTTGATATAGAGGTTAAAAACTGCTGACCACCAATTGACCAAAACTGAGCATTCCAACTTTCTAATCCGTTCCTGCTATAAGCCTTGCATACCATACTTTTTTGTGAATAATACATGCACACACACACACACAAAGGCTTAGGTACTCCAGCAGCCTCAATAACGGCTTCTAAAATAAAAGGAGCCTCGGAAGCACTGAGAGCTGCAGGGCCAAATCTAGCTTGTAATAACGGCCATAATTGTAGTATTGCCATTTAGCCGCTGAGAGTAGATTAAATTGATCTTGCAGTTTTGGCAAGGAGAGAAACTTATCATCAACACCTAATAACTGGTTTAAAATAGAAATCCCGTTTTCCCTCCGAACATGGCTCTCCAACAGCTACTTGCAAAAGCAAAACCATCCACACCCTGGAGTTCTGTGACTTCCTGAGAAACACAGGTTGCTTTGATTGGAGATATATCATAGCCCCTCCACTTCTGAGAGGGCTGGGCGTGTGGAACCCTTGCAAAAGTGGAGAAACCACAAATAACGCCCCCCCCCCATGATCCCCCTCCCATTTCCTTCTGGGGCTCCCCCCTCCGCCATTTCCCTCCCCTTTTGCCTTGGCGCAAGTTCTCAGCACCAGGGCCAGAGGAACCAGAAAAAAACCCATTTCAGCTTGGACAGATTTTGTGAGTATCCAAAGAAGGATAAAGGAATCCGTTAATAAGTGGACAAGTCAACAGGTGGGGAAATAATTATCCGGCAGTTCTCAGAAAATTTACCTGAGATAATGGGTTTAAAATCGGAGATGGCTGCATTATACTGACCTTGAACAAGATAATTGGGAGTTTAAATTAATTGAGATTGTTCTCAAGGAAGGCAGAGATCTTAACTGGTTTGCTTGTATGCAATTTCAAGAAAGATTTAACAATGATAAGAGAGATCTTAACACTGAGAAAGTTCAAACAAAATGAGTTTTCTAGAGTTGTGTAAATACGATGACCATGTAATTTGAAAAGATATAAATGTCTTTTGGAATTGAAGAAAGAGGATGAACATATCAAGGAGGATAAGATACAGCAAGTGCAAAATTTTGGGCCCCGTGTTCAAATGGAAGAATCGGGGGGAAATGTGGCCTAAAGATATAAAATTTCCTTTGTGTAATAATCTAAAAGAAAACATGTATAAAGTGATGTATAGGTGTTGCCTAACTCCAAATAATTTGTCAAAAATGTCTAACAATGTTTTAAATCATTGTTGGGGATGTCAGGATCCTTTTTCCATATGTGGGAGACCCGTAAGAAAGCAAAAAGTCATTGGTTGCTAAGATTTATATGATAATTCAAAAACACTATAAAAGGTGGATTTTGTAATAGCACCTTATATGTTCTCACTGGGTGTTATGGATCAGGAATTGGATAGTAAATAAGGACTACTTCTTTATTAAATGCTAACACTGCAAGATTGTCGTTTGCTCAGACCTGAAAATGGACTCAAGTGCTGGCTACGGAAGAATGGATTCTTCTTGCTGAATTATGCCAAACAGTCAAACTAAGGCACTTAATTTTTCCCCCCAATACTATAAAAAAAAATCCGAGGCAGACCAGGCAGTTAATTAGCAAGCAGCAGAGCAGGGCAAGAGTAGGGGTAGTCCAAACAAAGTTGAGTTCCAAAGTAAACAAATCCACAAGGCAGATCCGAGTCATCGTCAAGGTCAGGATGCAAGAGAACCCAGCACAGGGCTTCAACCACCAGGAAGATCAGTTGCTGACCCTGGAAGAGAGGGGCCACTGGCAGCCTTTTTTCTTACTAATGATGTTGCCACAGGTGTTCCCTCATTAGGGCTCGTTTGTTACTTAAACGGGCTGAGCGGCGAAGCCCCCCTCTCTGGCGTCGTATCTCTCGCACGCTCTTCTGATAGTTGTTCCCCCTGCTCAGGCTCCTGCTGTTATTTGTTATCTTCCCCTGAGCAACCTTCTGGGGAAATGTCTTCCTCTGGGAAACGTCTGCCTCGGATTCAGAATCCTCCTCCTCTTCATTGTCAGGGTCTCCAAGGCATGACACTGAGTTAATGTTCTGGAAGCAGGGCATGACACGTGCCACAATTTTAACCCTGGCTCTTTCCGTACCTTACCCTTTTGCGGAGTCCTCTGGTGGGGATCCCAGCATTGGCTTTGCCAGGAGATCACTCCCCTCCGAACCAGCTGGCTCCCCGCAGAAGAGAGCATGGTGGCCATGTCTGTAAATAGGGGGAGAAGGAAAATGTAACTTCTTAGGTATCCTGATAGGCCATGCCTTTGGGGTCCTATCCAATAGAATACCAGGGGAGGGAAAACCTGCAACGGGGCAGGGAATAAAATATGAGGTATTCCATAGTGGGGGTATCCTTCTCTCTCGGGAGGCACCCGGCTCTGCAGAGACGTATTTTAAATAAACATTTAATGCTTCAGCCGATCCTGTGCTAAATTGTTTTATGAGTCTTTTCAGCTATTTCTTACATGTCCAAGGGAGTGCTCTGATGTGGGTTCCTGCATGGCAGAAGGGGGTTGGACTGGATGGCCCCTGGGGTCTCCTCCAACTCTAGGATTCTATGAGGACCCTAGGATAATGACACCTGTCTCAGCCATGGAGACCCACGGGGGCACATCATGAAAGTCACACTCTCTCAGCCTCAGAGGAAGGCAACGGGGTTAACCTCCTCTGAAGAAATCTGGCTGGGAATACTGTTACCGCTGTTTCTAGCCAGAGCTTGTGGGATATTAAGATATCTTTCGATATCAATAATTTGGCCTTCTCTACCCATTCCTCTCCACGTGCTCGCGAGGCCCCCGGACAAGCACGCACAGAGGCGCGGCCGACAATAGCCAAACCATTCAAACCCCGATCTAGGCAGGCCAGTCATTGCCGAATGCAGCTTCAGGAGACCTCCAGGCAAGTACCACATTATGTATGCATGCAACTTACAAAAAGATCCCCCGCCCCGCGCAGGCAGCTTGATGAGTGGACCGTACAACTCTCAAGCACTCCGCGCTTGCATACTGGCTACTCTATTGACAACTCTGTCATAACTCAGTCATCTAAAATACTGACCATTTGGAGGCTTTGTCTCCAGCCCGAAACTCATTGTTATCCCCAAGTACGGACTAGCCTGCGGCCACATTTTCCCCTATAAGAACCCCTGACTTTGAGCGTCTCGTTGGATCGCTCGTGACTTGCCTCCCAACTTGCTGCCGCTCCGTTTGACGAGCCTCCCCTCAGCCCCACGTGCTGAGAATCCACGGACCCCAGCTTCTTTGCTTTTACCGGGCTTCAGGACAGGTATAGTATTTCCCATACCAAACATCCCCTCAAAATCCCTCTATCCTGTTGGGAGTGGCAACCTTGGCATGCTTAATTAACTGGCTAGTTTGTTGGCGTGTTTATTGTAGGCATAGAGAGATAGCCTAGAGAAAACTTTCTGTTTGTTTTGGTCAACACCTCTTCCTCCGGCACGTACACATTCTTTGTTCTTAAAAAGGTTCTCTTGCCATTTACTCCTTCTTTTGTCTTCGCCTTTTGTCCTGAAAGCATGCCCTGAGATCTCCTAACAGGGATTATTTTCAGCAAGCATGTGAGTGCTTAATTTTCTTCCTACCTTGAACCTGTGTAGACTATGCACAACATTTTGTGAGTAAATTCTTTTATATTTTTAACCAAATTGTTTCTTGTGTTCATTTTGAGCTAGGTTAAGTGTGTTTGGGGTGGAGTGATAGAAGTGGGACTGGTAATCTGTTCAACTTCCGTTTTTGTGCAATTACTAAGATACTCTGCTGATTGAGAGTCTCATTACCAGAAATCTCTCAATTCCCCAACATATCCAACTCCTTCCTTTTATTTCTATAGTTCTCTGTGTGAGTGTGTTGCATACACGTGTCTGATTGTATTTCAATAAAACAATTACTATTTTCAACTTCTGCCTTATCATTGACTCGGCCTGACCCCGTAGACATAGGGCTCAAGATCTCGCTACGTTACCCTGCCTCTCGCATTGCAAACTAGTGCTCTTTGCTAATTCCCTTCCCGTCGTCTTGAGCACATTTAGGTGTCCCTCCGGGGACCCCCAGAAACCAGGGTAACAATACCCCCGTGGAAAATTGCCATCATCCAGAGTTGACTTGGAGATACATCACAGGGACAAATTCCTTCGACGAGATTAAAGATGAAGTTTCATAAAATGACTAAATGGGTAACAAGACGGTGGCTGGCCCCTGGGGGTCCCCTACAAACTATGGTTCCGCGAAAACTCCGTGACCGGTTTGCGAAGTTTGCGCTGCTGCCCCCAGCCCGCTCCTCATTATTCCCCAGGCTCCTCCTAATCGTTCCGTCAACAGAGGATCCAAATCGGGAACGAGACGCCAACATCTGGCCGCCACCCAGGCCGGGCGCTCCCCCTCCTTCCCTTGCCGGCAGCCTTCCCTCTCGCCTTGTTTTCGCCAAGAACAGAATGGACCCCAGGGCCCAAGGAGAGGCCCCCAAAACCCAAAACCCTCCCGGTGCCTGTGTGTGTCTTCTGGCTCCTCTCCTCTGGAATATGTTTGCTAGGAGGTGTGTCTGAAGTGCACTTTCTGGGAACGGCCATTGCAAAACGAGGCCAAAGAACACCTGAGCTCCCTGCACGAAAATGCAAGGCGGCGCATTCCCCAAGGCAGAGGAGAGGCCGCGGCTCTCGCAAAGGACGGGGTGGAAACTGGGCTGCCACACAGAGCAGCAACAGAAGGTTCTTCTGTTGGGATCCTGAAGCTTGGGGGCCAAGTGGGCATTTATTTCTCTGGTCAAAGTGGTTCTGCCTGGGATCCTCTTCCAAGGTCCTGCCAGGGATGCCGATGGAAGATCTGCAGAATGAAGGGAGAGAGAGAGAGAGAGAGACTGAGACTGCAAGCTCAGCTTCCCAGAGAAAGAGGAAATATTAATATGGGGAAAGGGCAAAAGCCCCAAACTCTGTCCCCTTTTCCAGAAGAAGAAGGTGGATGGGTGTCTTTTTAATTTCCTTGGTGGGGAAGAAAAGGTGGAAGAGGCAGGAAAAAGGGGAAAATAAGAGGGGAGACCCCCGAAATGTCCTTCTTTAGGTGGGAGAAAAAGCTGGAACATTTTTGCCCCTTTGGGTGCCATGGCTTTGGGATGGGGAAGTTTGAGTGTTGATGGAAGGAGGGAGGTTGGATGGAGGGTTATGGGGTGGGGGGACTGAATAAAGGGAGCCTCCCCCACCCCGAAGAGGCAGCTGCCAGGCCCCCTCCCCCCTCTTGGGCATCTCCGTTGGGCCGAGATTTGGGGGGCTGTTCAGAGGGGAGAATAGAATTGCTGGCTGGCTGTGTTTCAGGGGGACAGGGGACATTTGGCGCTTGAGCCAGGCTTGTGGGTCTTTATGCGGTGGGAGGCTATTATGGGATGCCAGAAGGCAGGCGTAGCCATGAATGGGAGGGAGTGCAGTTGAAGAGTGTGGAGGGGGAGAGGAAGGAGGCAGAGAAGAGAGTTTCTGAGGGGCAGAAAATGTGAAGAATTGTGGGAGGGGGCAGAAGACCACCCCCCAGCCTCTATATTCCTGGACAGGGGAGGCAAAGGAAACTCTTGAGGCTTTTACTGCTGCAGGGAGGGGAAAGGAGGCAGGAAGAAGAGCTTTTTTAAAAAAAAAATTGTCAATTTTCCATCTCTCTTTTGAAACCTTGACGTAATTCTTCTCCTTCTAATTCTTCTCTCATCTCCTATCTGAATTTTTGAATTTCTTCCAAAATTTTTAAATTTGAGTCTGTTCCCTCACACGCGAATCTAGTGAGGGTCTTCTTGTCCATGTTTGTGTTTGCATTTGAGCTCGCGCTGCTTTTCGGGTTCCCACGGCCATTTCACTTGGTCTTTCTCTTTCTCCTTCAGAAATAGTCTTCTTAGGTAGCTCTAGGTGAGTTTTGGTTGGATCTGTCAACATTACCCAGTTTAAGTCTCTTTTATACTTGAAACTACTTTTTTTTGTTCCTTTTATGCTGTAATGGAGTTCACTTACGTATTGACCCTTAGAACTCAAATAATAATAATAATAATAATAATAATAATAATAATAATAGTCAATTTTTTAAAGTTTTTTTCACCATCTGAATCAAATAAAATGTAAGTATCCAAAACAAGAGTAAAAATATAAATTTTCTTACCTCCACCAACTACATGCTATATATTTAACATTTGATAAATATTGTTACGTCTATATCCTTTGACTTTTATCACCAAATATTTCTTTGTCATTCTATAATATTTGACAATTGCTTATTTAATTCAGTTTACTTATTTACTTCTCTTAATTCCTTTTTCCTTATTTCCAACCTCACTCTTATCTCAGTCTTGTCTGGTCTCTCTCTCTCTGTACAGTCTTCCAATCCCTTTTTACAGTCTCTTTTTTAAATATAATGAAACAGCTCAAATTTACGTGCCAATCATTTAACTTTTTTTTCCTCCTTTTTGCCACTTCTATCACAGCTGTCTCCTTCTTTCTTACACTTTTTTTTGGCCAATCTTCTTATTTCTGACACTGCTTAGAAATTCAGAGAGTAATATTGCACAGTTTCTTTATATTTTATATGGTGAATCTTAATTTTTGGGAGATTTGTGCATTGATAACCCCAAGTTACACACATCTCTTTCACTGATAGTATTTAATGAGATGGTGGCAGCTCTACTGCAGATCCGCTGGTCTGCTCTTGCTTCTTGGCAGTTGATGGCGCGGGACCCCCCAGGCCTGTTTGCTAAACAACTCAACGTCCTTTCCACACTTTCCACGTTGTCGATGGGAACTGGATCAGGATCTCCCTGAGGCTCCCCATATCCCCTTTACCAATCCCAATCAGTGCTCCTCACCAATGGCCCCTCTTCATCCTGGAGAGAAGTGAGTTTTGGGGGGTGCTGCAGGGGTCCATCCTGAGCCCCACGCTCTTCAACATCTTTATCAATGGTTTGGAGGAGGGCATAGAAGGCATTCTTATCAAATCCGCAGATGGCACCAAATTAGGAGTAGTAGTTAACACTCCAGAGGACAAGATTAGAATTCAAAGTGACTGCAACAATTCAGAGAGCTGGGCCAGAACTAACAAAATAAATTTCAACAGGGAGAAATGTAAGGTTCTACACTTGGACAGAATAAACCAAATGGACAGATAAGAGATGGGTGACAGCTGGCTTCACCACAGTGTATGAGAAAGGGATCTAGGAATCCTAGTAGGCCATGAGCTTAACATGAGTCAAGAGTGTGATGCAGCAGCTCAAAAAGGCCAAGGTGATTCTGGGTTGCATCAATCGGAGCACAGCGTACGGGTCAAGGGAAGTGGTGGTCCCACTCTAGTCTATTCTGTGCAGTCAATATCTCCAGTGTGGTTTGTTTTAGCTACACTATATATAAATGCATGGAATGTGGAAAGAGTTTCAGTGTGAGCGGCAGTCTGCGTTCCTATCAAACGACCCACACAGGGGAAAAGCCCTATAAATGCATAGATGGTTGAAAGAGATTCAGTAAGAGCGGAAATCTGTGTTCCCATCAAAGGACCCACACAGGGGAGAAGCCCTATAAATGCATGGAATGTGGAAAGAGCTTCAGGACCAGCAGAAATCTGCATTCCCATCAAAGAATTCACTCATGGGAGAAGCCCTATAAATGCGTGGAATGTCGGAAAAGCTTCAGTTGGAGCGGACATCTAAGTTCTCATCAAAGGACCCACACAGGGGAGAAGCCATTTCAATGTAAGGAATAGTGGAAAGAGCTTTAGTGAGAGTGGAATGTGTAGAAAACATCAAAGGACTCATACAGGGGAGAAGCCCTCTAAATATTTGGAATGTGGAAAGAGCTTCATTTGGAGAGGAGATCTATCTCATTACCGTAGAATCCACACACTGGAGAAACCATATGCTTGCACAGAATGGGGAAAACGCTTTCCTATAGGTGGACATCTGTGTTTGCATCAATTCACTCAACATCTGGACTGTCCTGTCTCTCTTGGAACTTAGCACGCTGGAGAAATAAGTCAGAGAATAGTGATTTTTTAAAATATGTAAGTAATTCCAGATCCTGTTGTTTCAAGAGATCTGTTTAAGTCAAGAAATATGGTTGCCTGGGTACGTGGCTTATACAGGCACTGCATTTCTTTCCCCCAAAGATGGCAGACCAAGAGGTGGCCTGGCTGTATTGATGCCTACTTTTTATTCAGCCTCAGTTACTCATCTTAAAGGGTTTTCTCCATGTGCTATGACCATATTATGATGTGGATTATTGGTATAAGCTAGGAGATTATTTATGTGGGTTACAGTGTTTATTTCTTTTAGTCCCATTAGTAATTGCTGGTGATTTTAATGCACGTATAGGTTCAACTAACCAGGATACTGCTAGGACATTCAGGAGGCCAGTTGAATTGTGGGAAGGCTTGGAAACTCAAAGGTCCAAAGATACAAAAATGAATATTGGGCTTGGCTTTTTTTTACATTAGTAACAAAATTAAATTTAGCGCTAACAAATGGCTGCCATTTAGACAATTCAGAGGAAGAGCTGACTTATATAAATAATTATAGCACAAGGACAGTTGCTTATGTGATGATTTCTTATGTTTTGTGGTCCTTCTCTTTCTTACAGGAGATTCAGTAGTTGGTGGTGATCACCAGCCACTTAGATTTTCCTTGCAGTGGTCTAACAGGGCTTCCAGAAATGTTGATGACCACCTAAATTTTGAGCAAGCACAATGAACCTCAGATAAAAGGAGAAAATGGCATCCCTTGCAGCAATCCCATCTGCAGCAGAAGCTCTGGTCTAGTGAATTTTTGTAACTAAGAAATGACTTGCACCAAGCATCCAATATTGAGTCAGCAAATCAGCTATATGTACAATTAACAAACTCCCTCAGACCATTTATTCTAAATAAAAAAAAAAAATTATCCCTGTCAGAAAACTACCAAACCAAATGGGATAATGCCTGGTTTGATAAAGATTGCAGGAATCTAAAAAGGCCAGTGTGAAAAGTTGGCAGACTATATCGTTTTAGAAGTGCAACAATGCAGTATGGCTCACAGCGGGCAGTAGTAACAGAGCCAGTGAGAGTGACTGGAAGTGTCCTCCCCCCGGCACCACCTATCCTGACCCCTTTGTGATGTAAACCAATTTTCCAAGGGATGTTTCTCTGCCTCTTCTCAAGGCCCTCCTCTCTTCTTCCCGGACTTTCCCTAGAATGCAGATAGCTTAGATAGCTGCCAGTAACTTCTGTATCTTAGAATGGAGTTCCTACAGTAAAGCCTTTTACTGTGCTGTCTGTAAGCCATTGCTGTCTTTGCTCCTTAATCAGTATAGATGCTGTGCTGTAGACAAGCATCCTCTATTAGGTGATGGTAGATCCTAGAGCCAGGCCACATGTAGGAATAAAGGAAGCATGGCAGCCTCTCTCTGCAATGAGCCAGTGTCACCAATCTGAACATTGTTCTTTTGGATCCAGAGAAATGAGTAAATACAGAATTAGACTATAGGACTTTCAGTAAAGACACATAAGAGACCAGAGCTGGGTTTAAACATTTTGCATGTAACATTTATTTAGCATATTATAAATCACAAATCAAGAGGCCTCACACACACACACACACATCCACACAATACTCACACACTTGACCCTTCACAGAGGTTGGTCAGTTCGGAAGGTCCCTTTTTAAACCTCAGCAGGTGCATCTTTCTTAATGATTGACTTGTTTTTCACATTCCGTCCTTGTTCGCGCCCTGGCACATTCTGGTTCCCGGGACTTCTTCTCCTGTTCGGACCAGGCAGTCCTTATCTTTAAGTTGGTTATGCACATTCCGTTTCTATTATACTGTCAAAACTCCCTTTTCTATTCTACGGTCAAAACTCAGCATTTTCAACTTTTCTCGCTTCGTGTGCCAAATCTTCCATTTTATCATGCATTGCGGCTTCTCCATTTTCTTGTAAGACACATTCACACGTAACGCCAGCGATCCCCAAGCTCACAGGGAGCAACTATGCAAACTGGATTTGCCGCATAGAGCTTGTTGGTGCGGGGGAAATGGGAACTGTAGTTCCACTAAGAGCCTGAGACCTCAGGAAGGCTCAGTGAAAACCCCTCTTTCCCTATTCTGTGGGGACAATGGGAAATGTTGGTCAAACTGGGAGGGCTCTGCTGTAAGGAACTGGGCATTAGATAAAGCAGTACAAGCACGCTTTGTCTGTAGTTGCTTTAATTTTTGAAACCACGTTGAGTCTCTGGGCTGGGGAAGAAGCAGAGTATAAATTAAGTTTTGGAAGCTACCTAGGGCCAGTTGGCCACAGTTTTCAAATGGCACCACAAGAGGGCACCTTGCGTCCTGGCAGCAGCGGTGAATTGGGCCGGCCGCAGTGGCCACGGGAGGCCGCTAGTGGAAGGAATTGGCCGCTTTGGAGCTGCAAGGCTCGGTAGAGTCTAGCGTGGCAATGAGGACAGAAGAGGGCCCTCCAGGCCAAGGAGTGAGGCACTCTCGAGGGTTGGAGGGGTGGCCAAGACCTCAGAAGATGACAGAGCCATGATCTAAGATGGTCTCACCTACTAGCACACGGTACACGATCCTCTTGACAGAAGAAAAAACCTCTTAATCCCAGCCATGCCTACTAGGGGTAGGAGTGTCGGTTGATATTAGGCAATATATATAAAACTCCTGGATATTAAACCACACATGATGATTTATGCAAGACAGTTTTAAATCCTTTTTTTCCCTTTTTCCTTCAAACCTAGCTTTAAACATGCTGAATTCTCTCCCACAGACTGGCAAGTTGCAGATCTGCCATTTCCAAGGACCAGCTGTAGAAACAATGAACGAGGGGCTCTTTCCTCACCAGCCTCCCAACCTGCCACGGGGACAGAAGAACCGCAATGACACTTCCGTGTGACGCCGTCACAGTCCCGTCCTTCTCGCGTCCCAAGGCCGCATGATTGCAGATTAAATCACTGACGGGTTCTCACCATTAACGACCCACGATTGCTCTGTCAGCCCAGGCTTATCTGGTCTGCGGAAGCCTGGGAAGCAGGATTGCTGCGTTTCCTACCCGAGAGCAGCCTGGGAAAATACCCTGCTGAACTGCAGAAGGAAGAGTCATAGTCATAGAATCACAGAGCTGGAAGAGACCCCAGGGGCCATCCAGTCCAAGCCCCTTCTGCCATGCAGGAATCCACATCAAAGCGCTCCTGACAGATGGCCACCCAGCCTCTGCTTAAACCCTTTGGTTCCAGGCTTTCGGGGTTGCTGGAGGGTCTTCTCTTGGGAGGGAGCCTGGGGGGTTGTAGTTCAGGTTAGGTGGGTACGTGGGTGTCTCTCGATGCAAACCCCGCTCCCCAAAAAGGGTCCCGCAGGGACTTCTCCTCCCTCCTCCTCTCCCAAAACTACCAACACTCAGTTAACTGGGGGGGGGGGAGTAGGGGAGGGGTAGCTAATACATTGGAAGATAGGAAAGGAATTCAAAACAATCTTGATGAACTCGAAAACTGGGTTGGAATTAATAAAATGAAATTCAACAGGGCCAAATACAAAGCTTACATTTAGGCCACAAAAATGAAATGTGCAGATATAGGTTGGGTGAGACTTAGGTGAAAAGGACATGGGGAGTGTTGTTGGTAATAAGTTGAACATAAGGCAGCCCTGTGATGCTGCAGCAAAGACATCAAATGCTATCTTTGGCTGCATTAGTAGAAGTATAGTTTTCAAGCTGGGAGAAAGGATAGTCACCCTACAGTCTCTGCTGGTCAGGACAAATTGCACAAAAAACTTAAGGGCTACCACAAAGGGCAGGGCGCAGGCTTGTTTCTACTGCCTCAGAGCATAGAACCAGATCTAATGGCTTTAAATTGCGGGAGGATAGATTTTGATTGCAGATTAGAAGGAATTTCTTGACAGTGAGAGAGGTTCAGCAGTGACATCAATTAGTTAGAGAGGTGGTGGGAGCTCCTTCTCTGGAGATTTTGGAAAAAGAGGCTGGGTCTGCTTCAGCGGGAGGCCCTGCCTTGAGCAGGGGGTGGAATTCGGAGGGCAACGAGGCCCCTTCCCTGTCCAGGCATGATTCTGTGATTCTTAATGACCCTCATGGAGCCCCGAAGAGGCTTTGCACGTTCCAGCCACAAAGGAAGGAAAGTCCTGCAAAACAGTAGAAGATTTTCCACAAAGGAAGATTCTGTATGTCAGTCGAGACCGTTTTGGCCGGTCTTTGTGCCCCCTTTGTGTCCCTCGCAGAGGCCTCTGAATTTCAGGGGGTCCCCGGGAAGGCTGTGGGGTGACTCGGGAAGGACTCAGAGGCCGCTGCGGCTGTTAGTAGAACTAAGTGACAACCGTCCTGGGGGGACAGCCGCCCCCTCGGCTGAACTTTCCCCGCTGGGCTGCCGGGAAGAAGAAGGGAGGAGGGTGGCGTCGGGCTCCCCTGGGCTCCCCACCCCAAAAGGAGAGTTTTGTCCCCCTCTCCTCCTCCTCCAGCCTCCGCCTCAGGAGAGACACTGCCGGTCCTCCAGGGAGCCGTGAGCGCGCTTCTGGAGCGGATCGCTCTGCTTTTCTAAGCGAGGAGGGAAGGCCCTGCGTGGAGGAGGAGGGGGAGAGGTAACGGGGGTGGGGAGAGGACCCCCAAATGCACTCCAGGGCGGGAAGGAGTGGGAAGAGGGACCCCATTTTGGGAACAGGAGGGAGTGGGGGCCACGAGGGGGGAAGGAAGGAGAGCCCCCCGGAAAAGGCTCCATGGGGCTCATCCTCTCCCCTCTTGGGGGGGGTCTCCGTGGGGCCCAGGGAATATTGGGGGGCGGGAAAAGGACAGCCGTGGCCGCAGCGAGTGGGCAGGGGCGGTGTTTCACTCTGGGCCCGGGTTGAGGGGGTCTGGCTGTCTTGGGGACTATTATGGGGTGGCAGGAGGCCAAAGGGTCCATGGATGGCGCTAAAGAAGGGGGTGGCGGAAGAGGCGCTTCCTGCTTCGGAGAGGGGGGACAGGCTGGGATTATGGGGGGGGGGAGAGAAGACCCCCCTTCAGCCTCCCTGGTCCCAGAAAGGGGGGACGGAGGGGGGCTCCTAGGTTTCCTGGAGGGAAGGGAAGAGGAGGAGGAAGGAGGGGCCGGGCACCCCAATCCTGGGAAGGGGGAGTGTGAGAGACCGGAGGGAGGCGGAGCAGGGGGGTGGCAGTGGGGGGTCCCCTAAATGCAAAGGCCTCTCCCTACCCTGGAAACACCGCCCTGCTTGGAGGCTTCCCCTCCCTCCCCCCAGCGAGGGTGGGGGGACCCTTCCTCTGAGTCTTTCAAGGGGAGAAGGAAGGCAGGCGGGGAGGGGAGTCAGAAGGGCCCCCCCCCGTTCCCCTTGTGCTTCCTTCTCCAGCAACCCACAGATCTAGGGCTGGGCTGCAGGTTCAGGGAGAGGAGGAGACGTTTCAGTAGAATTAAAACTGGGATGAGGAGGAATCAGAGAATCCTAGAGTTGGAAGAGACCCCAGGGCCACCCAGCCCAGCCCCCTTCTCCCATGCAGGAACACCTGTCAAAGCCCTCCCAACTGATGGCCACCCAGCCTCTGTTTAAAAACCTCCAGAGAAGGAGGAGACCCCACCAGGCGCCATGGAGGCAGCAGCAGATTCCGCTGCCGGACAGCTCTGGCCGTCAGGAAGTTCTTCCTGAGGTTCAGGTGGAATCTCTTTTCCTGCAGTTTGAATCCATTGTTCCGTGTCCTAGTCTCGGGAGCAGCGGAAAACAAGCCCACTGCCTCCTCGACGTGACATCCCTTCAAATATTTAACCATGGCTATCCTGTCCCCTCTTAGCCTTCTCTTCTGCAGGGTGAACATACCCGGCTGTTGCCCGCATGCTTCAGCAAATAGGTTACCCAGAGCTAACAATACGCCCCCGTGAAACGAAGCCTCCCTTCCCCTCTCTGGGCTCCGACTGGTCTCCCTCGGCCGTGAGGACAGGGTCCTTCGACATGATCTGGGCTTGGATGTCCTGAGAGATCACCCCACAGTCTCCTCTTAGCAACTCTTAATGACCCCCATTTAGAGATGTCAATTATTACCCTCCCCTCTTGATCCCTTGGCCCCAACCTGTGTCCTCTGAACTTTCCCAGGAGGAACATCCTGAGTGTTTGGGTTGCTGCTCCCGCTCGCTCCTCATAGGCAGGAAAAAGGAAGACCTTCTGGTGTCCCCACTTGGGGGAGCAGCCTCTAGGAGATCAGCCTATTTCCCACCTACAGCTCCCTGAACAAACGTCAGGGAGAAGAAGGTTCCGGCTTGCTTTCTGATGCTGCAGCGCAGGAGTGCACAAATGAATCTTTACCATAATAATAATAATAGTAAGAGGGTGACCATGAACCTGTTCCAAGGGCATCCGTCCTGTAGTTTCTTCTGTGGAGGATGAATTAAAGGGAGACTCTTCTCCCTCCCTACGTTCGGAGACCAGGCTCTCCCATTTGGGACCTGTGCATGCCTGCAGAAAGCATGAACGTGCACGTATTTCTACAGTCTGCCGTGGACCACCAAAAAGAAAATTAAGTTAAACCCGAACTTCTCCTAGAAGACCAAATAACTAAGTTGAGGCTCTCATGCTTTGGTCGTGTTGTCGGATGAGATGACTCAGTGGAAGAGATGCTGAGGATGGCCAGTAAAGGGTGAGGCGGCAGGGAAAGAGGAAGAGCGCACTGGAAGCGGATGGGAGCCCAAAGGCTGAGCTGGCAAGACCTGGTTGAGCCTGTTAAGAAGAGGGTCTCTCGGGGGTCTCTCAGTCGTAGGGTCACCCTAGGTTGAAGGCAACTGGACAGCACCGAGCAGCAAGAGAAGGTTCTTCTGTTGGGATCCTGAAGCTTGGGGGCCAAGTGGGCATTTATTTCTCTGGTCAAAGTGGTTCTGCCTGGGATCCTCTTCCAAGGTCCTGCCAGGGATGCCGAGGGAAGATCTGCAGAACGAAGAGAGAGAGAGAGAGAGAGACTGCAAGCTCAGCTTCCTAGAGAAAGGGGAAATGTTAATATGGGGAAAGGCCAAACCCCAAACTCTGTCCCCTTTTCCAGAAGAAGAAGGTGGGTGGGGGTCCTTTTAATTTCCTTGGTGGGGAAGAGAAGGGGGAAGAGGCAGCAAAAAGGGGTTAAAAGGGGAAAATAAGAGGGGAGACCCCCAATGTCCTTCTTTAGGTGGGAGAAAAAGCTGGAAGTTTTTGCCCCCTTGGGTGCCATGGCTTTGGAGGGGGGGAGGCTGAAGTTTCTAATGGAAAGAGGGAGGCTGGGAAGGGGGTTATGCAGTGGGGGGCTGAAGAAAGGAAGCCTCCCCCACCCCAAAGAGCCAGCTGTGAGGTCCCCCCCTTGGGTGTCTCCCTGGGGCCGAGATTTTGGGGGGCTGTTCAGAGGGGAGGATATAGTTGCTGGCTGGCTGTGGGGGTTGGATGGGGGATATTTGGCTCTGAGCCAGGCTTGTGGGTCTTTGTGGGGTGGGGGCTATTATGGGATGCTGATTTTAATTCACAATTTCTTATTTAATTCAGTTTACGTATTTATTTCTCTTAATTCCTTGCTTCTTACTTCCAACCTAACTTCAGTCACCGATAAATTTCCTTATTACTGATTAATATCAACTTTCCTTGTATCTATTTCACGTATTGCAACTCCAGTTTGCAAATTTCCGTCCCAGTCATTTAACTTTCTTTTTCTTTTTGCCACTTCTATCTCAGCTGTCTCCTTCTTTCTTATGCTTTTTTGCTGATCTTCTTATTTCTGACACTGGTTAGAAGTTCACAGAGTAATATTGCCCAGTTTCTTTATATTTTGTATGATAAATCTTAATTTTTAGGTGCTTTGTGCATTCCTAAGCCCAACTTAATCACATTTCTTTCACTGATAGTATTTAAAAAGATGGTGGCTGCACTTCTACAGATCCGCTGGCCTGCTCTTGGTTCCTGACAGTCGGTCACTCTGGATCCCCAAATTTGGAGGGGTAGTTAACATGCCAGAGGATAGGATCAGAATTCAAAATGACCTTAACAAATTAGAGAGCAGGGCCAATTCTAACAAAATGGATTTCAACAGGGAGAAATGTAAGGTACTAAACTTGGCCAGAATAAACAAAACGGACGGATAAAAGATGGGTGACACCTGGCTTCATGATAATATATGAGAAATGGATCTGGGAGTCTTGGTAGGCCACAAGCTGAAGATGAGACAAGAATGTGATGCAGCAGCTCTAGAAGGCCAAGGTGATTCTCGGTTGCATCAACAGGAGTATAGCGTCTGGGTCAAGGGAAGCGGTGGTCCCACTCTGTTCCCTCTGTGCCGTCAGTATCTCCAGTATGGTTTGTTTTAGAAACATTAGGCAGGTACTGTACTGCAGGGGTAAAGAGGAGCAGGAAAGATTCTTTCTGATCTGGGAGAGATTAGAAGGATTCACATGAGACAAGGAAGTCTTCTTCTCTCAAGCCTGATCACATGGAGTGTTCTGGCCATATTGGGGCCACTCAGGATCCCGGAGGACTCCCATTTCATGATTTACTCTAGTGCTCTCCATGGAGACTTGCGTTCGTCTGAGTGGAGATGTTAGTAAGGAGGGAATATAGAAAGGAAATGGTTTGTGCAACATGTGCTACCTACTCTGCTCGCCATATTTCTTCCTTTACAGATGTTGGATTAGACTGTTAACACTTTGCAGTGCAAAATCTCACAAGCAGGACTCCCTGTATATCTGACTAGGGATTCATCTTAATTGGGGATGGGCTAAAAGAATTCTTACCATGCAGTGAGCTCTTCCCAGTTGGGCCAATCATCTTCTCCTGGCCTTTCTGTGGCTCTGGCTTCTTGGTCTTGATGCTTGATGTTTCTGTGATAAGCTCCTAATGATATTTTCCTCTTTTTCCAGAAACAGGTAGCCTTTGAACAAGTCTTGCAAAGAAAACTTCATGGCAGCTTCAACCTAGGCTTCCCCTAAGTATGACATGAAAAAATCTTGCGAAGTTCAAGGAGTTCCTATTTCTGAACTTCTGAGATGATATTTGAATCAGCTAAGAAAAAGAATGGAATATCCTGTACATTTAAGTTCATATCCCAGAACCCATAGAGGGGAGAAGTCATATTCTGCATTCCCATCAAAGGACCCACACAGAGGAGAAGCCCTGTAAATGCATGGAATGTGGAAAGAGCTTCAGTCGGAGTGGAATTCTACGTTCCCATCAAACGACCCACACAAGGGAGAAGCCACATAAATGCATGGAATGTGGAAAGAGCTTCAGTCAGAGTGGAAGTCTGCGTTCCCATCAAAGGACCCACATGGGAGAAGCCATTGAAATGTCATGTGGAAAAACCTTTTCACAATGTCAAAATTTAAATTCACATCAAAGAACTTACGCAGGGGAGTAACCATAAATGTATGGAATCTGAAATGCTTCTGTCATGACAGAATTTTAGCTAAATAAAATAGTGATGAGCTGATAGGAATATATGCAATGTTTATATGTTAGAGACTTCGAAGCATAATTTTAAGGGACATTCATATGAAATTTGCAGATGATTGGACAGAATCAGAATTTGGAATGATCTTGACAGATTAGAGAGCTGAGCTAAAATTAACCAAATGAATTTCAACAGGCAGCAGTGTAAGGTACTGCACTTGGGCAGAAAATGTGAAATGCACAGAAATTCACCTGGCTTGACCATAGTACATATAAAGGGATCTAGGGGTCTTGATAGACCAGAAGTTGAACATGAGTCAGCAGTGTCATGCGGCAGCTAAAAAAGCCAATGCAGTTCTGAGCTGCATCAATAAGAGTATAATGTCTAGCACCAGGGGAGTGATAGTACCACTCTATACTGCTTTGGCCAGATTCGCCTGGAATACTGTGCCTAGTTCTGGGCACCACAGTTCAGGAAGGATATCGACAAGCTGGAGGATGTCCAGAGGAGGGCAACCAAAATGGTCAAAGGCCCGGAAACTATGTCTTTTGAAGAGTGGCTCAGGGAGCTGGGTCCGCTAAGCCTGGAGAAGGTTAAGAGGCAGCATGATAACTGTATTTAACTCCTTGAAGGGATGTTATATGGCAGATGGAGCAATTTGTTTTCTGCTGCTCTAGAGATTCGGACGTGATGGAGCATTGGCTTCAAACTTTGGTAGAAGAGATTGCTTTTAAACATTAGAAAGAACTTTATGATGGTAAGGATAGTCTGACAGTGGAGTATGCTGCCTCCGAGTGTGGTGGATTCTCCTTCTTCTGAAGTTCTTAAAGAAAGGCTGAATGGCTATCTGTCAAAGGGAATGCTTTGATGCCTTTATATTACATTTATATTATATAATACTTTTATATTCCTGCCTGGGAGGTTGTTACACCCCATGGCCCTTGTGGTCTCTTCTAATGCTGTGATGCTACATTATCTTTGTATGTGGAAGACGTGCATTGTTCGGAAGACAACAAGTTGTTACTCTTTTAGAAGTTTAAACTGGATTTTAAAGTTTTGTTGTAAAGCTCTTTTAATTTTTTTAAGTTATTAAACAATATTGTAAATATGTTTAGCTATCCTGTGTGTATGATTGTTGAGTAGACAGTTTTCCTTCCGTAGGCTGTCAACCGGGACTCCAGGGCTGCTCTTGAGGAGAACAGGAGTGATCTCTATTTAAATATTACAGATGCCATTCAAGAGGACCATAGAAACCACCAACACAGGGAGAAGAATTCTGAGATTGATCTTAGGGACTTGTTCTCTAGATTTTATACTTATAATAAAGCATTAATTGTATTGTGTTGTTTAGTGTATTTTTTCATAATTTAACAAACACACACAGAAAATAATTGTTATGAATTATTTGTTGTTTTTTGTGTTTGCATGGAGGGGGAATGCTAATGCAGCCATTAGTAGGAGACCTACTATCTCATTTGAATGAACTCTGCATAAATACTATTCAATAGTTGGTTACAGTGTCACAGACTGGATGAAAAATGTTATTAAATTTGTCTTAGGTATTGAGGCATTTTGATTCTGTCTCCCCTGTGTAACAGAGGGAATTGAGGAAGGGGCTGGTGGGAGAAGGGAGTGAACTGAATGTTGAGAGAGAGGCGATTGGTGGAACGCAGGACGGGATTCAAAGGAGCCTCGTGGTTGGCGGTTGACGTCGAGGGCTTAGAGTGGAGTGTGGGGTGAGTGGGTGAGTGTGGATGAGGGTTAAGACAGTCAAGATTTAGGAATTCAGGAGTGGGGTTCAAGAATCTGAATTAGGTTGGAGAAGTGTGTGAGTGAAAGTGAAATATTAGTTTTCGATATATTATTAATCCGTTTTGTCATGTGCAGTTTCTGCTAGTAAAGTGTTGCTTTTGTGTATTGTGTACATTTTTAGCCTCTGGGAGTGCTGTATGTATAAAGATTGGGTTCAGACATGAGGCCTGTGGTTGCAGCAGAGGATCGGGAGGGTTGGTGTCCGGTGGGGATAGAAGTTGCATGACATCCTCCCAGGCGGGAACCTTGAGGGCATGTACCAGGCTCCCACATTTTTGGCCACAGCCGTGGGAGAGGAGGAGGTGCTTGCATGGGTGGCAGAGGTGGGGGTTACAGAAGTCCCACCCTTGACCTTGGTGGTAGCAGTGAGTTGGAGGAAGTCTTCACATACGGTGGCAGCAGAGGTTCAGGCAGAACTTTAAATCTGGTGGGAAAAGGAGTGGAATAAGGGGAGGAAGCCTCACCGGGTTCTCTAAGGAGCACAGCTCTGTTCCTTCATCCCTTGGAGGACCGAGGGGCAGGAGGTGATTCTCTTCCTTCTGCCCCGCACAGATATAGGCCTTCAAATATAGGTATGGAAATACAGATTTTCAAATATAGGTCAGCCAATATATATAGGTATTTGAATATAGATTTAAATGATACGTAATATTAAAATAAGAAAAATATATATTGCTAAAATCCAGTAAATATACGTTAAAATATTATACTCCCATAGCGCAGTTGCATGAAAAAGAGATTAAAAGAACATCACCACCACCTACTGAAAGTGGTCATTCAAGTTTCCGAAAGCTCCACCTACCCCGTAATCACTCTTTGTCCCTTTTCACATGTGTGTGTGTGGGGGGGAACGGTGTAGAGCGACCTCTCACGGAGGTCGCTTTACACCGTAGAGTGGACTGGCGTGGACTACTTTTCGTAGTTCCACACCAGAATCCACTCAGGAGCGGCCAGAACTAGCCGCGCTGCATGTTTTTTAAAAACCTCTAGGAGGAAGACAGGATGCCTGTGGAGGTGAGTCACACTATCTAAGCCTCAGAGGAAGTTGGATTAGGACTGTTGGAGGAAGATGGGTGAGCAGGGTGGGGAAAAGTCAGTCACATTCTCTCAGCCTGGGGAGAAATTGGACTGGGACTCTGGGAGGGGAGTTGTTGACCTAGGTTAAATAAACATATTTTTCTCTTTAACATGAGCCCCTCCAGATGTTGTACTGCTACTCCCATCATCTCTGACCCTGGACTGTGCTAGTGGGGGCTAATCTTAATCTCGCCTTCCACTCTGACTGTGTTCCATGAATCTCTCCCAGGTCCACGGTGGAAGGAGGCTTCTGGGGGGACCTGGCGCCCCGGACCCTCACTGATGGGGAGCGTCCTTGGCAGCCAACAGAAGGAGGGGCCCACCCTCGCGGGAGCTGCCAGAGGAGGAGAAGGAGGAGGAGAACAGGAGCCCCAAAACACCGGAAGCTCTCTGGGTGGAGCCAGCCCTCAGGGGGCACGGCCGGCTGAGGGACCCGCCCTGGCAGGGGTGCCAGAGGCAGGAAGGGGGACCCAGAAGAGGCGACGGTGGTGGCGGCAGAGAAAACAACACAGCTCCCCGGAGTCAATCCCCCCCTCCACCACTGCCACGGCCGACCAACCTAGAAGAAATACAAATTAATTTCTTTTCCAGATATTTTTATTTAATATTTTTATTAGTTGTACAAGATATCAAGGGATGTACTTTTGAAAAAATCTTCAGCATCTCAATGACTTGTTTGAAAATAAAGGCTTTTTCTCTTGAAAAGAGAGAAAAGGTTCCAGTAAAATAAGGGCATCAGGAGCTAGAAGTTACTTTTGTTGAGCAAAGGCACTGTGACTGAAGGAGTACGTAGCGTGTTAAGCTGAGAGACGGTTAATTAACCCTGGAAAATTTATTTTGAGCTGTGCAAATAGCCACATGTCTAGGCACATCAGGAAAAGTGAAGCCGGAAGCCAGCGAGGAGCAGCTCCTGCTTTGCGTGTCCAGGCCCTGGTTTGGACCTTCAGCCGCTCCTTTGCCCCCAGTTCCCAGAGTCCTTGTGCTGCCTCGTTCTCGCCTGGGGTTTCCCGAAGGGTTCTCATCTGTGCTGAATTCCCACCTGCCCACCTCTCTCCAGCCTCCCTGTCGTTCCCCAGTTCTATGGCTGCACGGAAAAGACTCCGTTTCAGAAGTTTATCTGGCCCTTTCCGTGTCCGACAAGAATTTTTCCTGATAAGACGCTGGTTCTCGGGGTCCTTAGTCTCAGAAGCTGAGGCCCACAGCCCGTCCCTACCCCCCAGTGCAGTGGCATACATCACAGGACTCTTTCTTTGGCACCACTGGCACTGAGTTTTGGGTGACGTTTGCTTCCCGTCCTGGCATTTATAAAGCCCTTTTCCAAAGGCACAGAATGGATGGGGTTCCTCGGATGTTTTGCTGGGGCAAACAAATACGGTCACGAAAAGGTTCCAGATCGAGAGGCCAGGGGCTTTTCAAAAATGAGATTGTCAGGAAGCCCCAGAGGAGGGTCAGGAATTCTGTAGCCCTACAAGTGTTGCTGAAGTGCAACCTCGAGCGGCCCCGGCCAGCAAAGGCAATGCCCACCGAGGAACATCTGAAGCTCCAACTCAGCTTCTGGAGACCACAAAATGCGTGTCCCTAGACTACAGGAGAGCATGCTGATATAACAAAGTTCACCCAGGGACAAATGATAAAGCAGTCCCAAAGGTGTCCTGCAGAGTGTTTGAAAACCGCATTTAAGTCAACCCATCAGCACATCTTAGCGAGGGGCCTAGATGATCCTGAAGCACTCTTTGGTTTTCAGACAAGTCGTGTGCTGTGGAAGGTCACCCAACCCAAAGCAGGCTTCTTCTTCCTTTCAATCCAAAGGGGTGGGGGTATTGCTTACTGCCACAAAGACTTGGCTGTCAGGAAACTGTTTCTCTTCCTTTGGTCGCTGGAGCAGTTCTAGGGATTTAAACCTGCCAGGAGCACCGAGACGCGAATCTTGATTCCTATTCTAGCCATCCTGGAATGCTTTGCTGGGCTTTTGCCACACTGCTATGAAGCAGAAATTTTGGGGCACATACAGAAATACTGAATGTGGGAACACAGGGATGGGACGAATCCAGAATTTTCCGAATCCGGATCCCAATCCCTGGAAGGTTCTGAGAGTCCACAAATCTCATGAACCTTGAATCTTTCGAATCCTTTTTTTAAAAAGCAAGGGAAAGAACGATAATCTTGGGCAAGACACACTCTCTCAGCCTTAGCAAAAGCCTAGGCAAAGGCAAACCTCCCTCTGAAGAAATCTGGCCAGGACAATTGTCCTAGTTTTGCCTCAGGATCTCCCCAGATTGAAAATGACATGAAGGCCCTTTATACACAGGTAGGAAAATGTGGATGAATCTCACCTTTTCCTGCCTGTGTAAACAGGGCCACATCCTACAGTTGAGAGCTAATCCAGGTCAAAACTGGATTTTCTCGGGTTTGTAATTTGATGATGCACCAGCACGCTTTGGGAAAGAAGGCTGTAAAGACCTTGTAAAACTGTAAACCCCAGAATTGTGTCTGAAAGAGTTTTGCAAGGGAGCTCTGCAAAGGCATGTTTCAGCTGTCCTTGAAATCTCAAGCCTGTCTCTTTCAGTCAAGTGCCAAACTGAAATATGAACTGTTGAATTTGAATATCTTCGAATACAACCCCAGATGGAATTTCTGAAATTGTTAGCAAAGGCCATTATTATGCCAAGGGAAAAACTCACCTCCTTGCCCTCTCTCCATGTGGGTCTGGTCTCCCAGGTTTTCAGGCATCCTAGTCTCTCATGTTTTCAGGCGTTCCGATCTCCAACAAACAATTTGGTTGGTGGGTTCAAAAGATCGGGTTTGCCTATTTTGGCAGAGGGATTTGGATTCGTGAGTCTCGAAACGTTCCCCAGGATTCGAGCATTCGGTTGGCCTATCCCTCCTACCTTGCTTTGAGGATGCTCCTGGTCCCGCTTTCTCCTTCCCTCCCCCCCCCCACAGAGCCCCTTCCTGGGGAAGATTGGGGCAGGGGGAGACTCTTCCTTTGCATTTTTGCAAGACAGAGGAAGGGGGGTCAAGACTGACCTCCCTCCCATTTTGCCTTCCAGGAATATGGCAGCTTCCCCTTTCCCCCCAATATTATTATTATCATTACCATTATTATTATTTTCATCATCATCCTTTATTCATATTGCGCCTGTCAAGGTTGTTGCCAGGCAGGCAAGGTTTCCTTTGAGTGGACGGCAGAGGGAAGAGGCGATGTGCAAGGCCAGCAGGATTGTTCTGGCTATGACTTGTGTATTAGGGAAGGCCACACACCAGAGCACTGATGGGGTCACCCCACTAGTTTCCGGGTGACAAGGAAGCATAAAAAGGCTGGTGTTTGCCTTGACCAGCTGCCAGTTAGACACCCTAGCTGGACCTGCCATGGCATTGGCAGTATGCTGAATGTAAGGGGAGATGCTGCCCGATTTTTCTCCGTTACCTTCTGTTATTCCTGTTTGTCTAATTGCTGGAATGCTTGCATGTTTTTGCTAAGCCTTATCTTAGAGTGCGGCAAGAAATCAAGCCTCTAAGTCTTACTGAATGAGCCTCTGGAATTCTTTCTACTTCACTGGGACCCTCTGCTGCAGCAAAGCCTTGCTTCACAGATTGTACTCTGCTCATGCTCAGAGGAGCCAAATCCTGCCAACCTGACAGCGCCATCGATGTACATGGCACTTTACAAATTTAAAAGACAACAGTTGCCCCATGTAAATACATAATAAAATAAAATATACAAAGAAAGTGAGAGAACATTCTTGCCAACCGGGAGGTGCTGGCCCTGGCCCTGGCAGAGGGTCTTCATGAGCCATGGGGAGGGCTGGGGGACTATTATGAGATGCAAGGAGGCCAGAGTAGCCAGGAGTACTTGATAGAAGAAGGTGGAGGTGGGGGAAGAGAAGTGGGAAATTCAGATGGGGGGAAGGGAATTCCCAGGGCCTCCATATTCCTGGGAAGGGGGGTAAGGGGGGTGTTTAGTTTTCGGGTGGAGGGAAGGGAAGGGGCTCCTATAGGTAGGAGGGGCACAAGGGAGGGGTGGGAGGAGGAAAAAGGCAGGCTCCCAGCCTTGCAGGGGGGCGTTTGTGGGGGGAGCTGTGAGAGGGGCCTGAGGCAGGGATGAGGGACCTGGAGAGTGGTGGGGAATGCCAGGAAGGTCTCATCTAAATGCTTTGAGGGTCTCCTGATTTCCTTCCCGCTGCAGAACTCGCTCATCACGGTGGTGGGACACAGCTGTGGGGGTGAGACTGACCCCACTCTCATTTTGCCTTCCAGAAAGAGCCCCCCGTCACCCCCAGAAACAGTTGCAAAACCTGACACGCACACACACCCAGCAGCTGTTCCGTGTGCGCAATTCCCCTCCCTTGCCCAAGCTCCCCGCGGTCTCCTCCGGCCAGGAGGATCCTCTCCTTAGAGCTGGTTGGCACTTGGACTGTTGGGGAATTGAGAGATTTTGGTAATGAGACTCTCAATCAGCAGAGTATTTTAGTAATTGCACAAAAACGGAAGTTGAACAGATTACCAGTCCCACTTCTATTACTCCACCCCAAACACAATCTAGCTCAAAATAAACACAAAAACAGTTTGGTTAAAATATAAAAGGGTTTACTCATAAAATCTTGTGCATAGTCTACACAGGTTCAATTCTTGAAGAAGGTAACAAGAAAATTAAGCACTCACATGCTTGCTGAAAATAATCCCCCTTAGGAGATCTCAGAGCATGCTTTCAGGACAAAAGGGGAAGACAAAAGAAGGAGTAAATGGCAAGAGAACCTTTCTAAGAACAAAGAGTGTGTACGTGCTGGAGGAAGAGGTGTTGACCAAAACAAAGAGGAAGTTTTCTCTAGGCTCTCTCTCTATGCCTACAACAAACACGCCAACAAACTAGCCAGTTAATTAAGCATGCCAGGGTTGCCACTCCCAGCACCCCTCCTCTACCGTGCATGCACCCCTGAAGTCCCACCTTGACTCGCAGGTTCTCAAAGCCGTCTCTTGGTAGATATCAGCTACCATCTCAGTGGTTGGACAGTAGATCATCTTGATCATTCCATTCTCTGTCAGCTCACGTACTTTGTGGTATCTTGTTCCTATGTGCTTGCTGCGTGGTGTCATCGTCTCTGTTTGAGCTCTGGTTGTCTTCCATAACTTGAATTGGTTTTTCTTCATTTATTGCAAAATCAGACAACAATTGATCAAACCGCAGTAATTCTCTACATGCTTCCGATGCTGAAATATACTCTGCTTCTGTAGAGGACAGAGCCACCACACTCTGCTTGTGGCTGCCCCAAGAAATAGGGCCATCTCCATACAAAAATAGGAAACCACTGACTGAGTGATAATCTGCAGTATCACCCGCCCAATCTGCATCAGTGTAGCATACTAATTTAGGATTGCTACTAGCTGGTAGCTTCAATTTAAAGTTGATAGTCCCTTTTAAGTATCTAGCCACCCTTTTTACTCCAGTCCAATCTTCCTTTGTGGGTGAGCTAACTTTCCTGCTCAGAATCCCTACAGCAGATGCAGTATCAGGTCTTGTGTTGGTAGACAGGTACAGGAGTTTTCCTATTGCTGTTCTGTAGAGACTACTATCTGGTAAAACATCACTTGTTTCAGTATTTTTAAGAAAATCTGTGGTCATGGGCGTTGCTACAGTGTAGGCATCTTGGAGTCCTAAGCTTTCTAAAAGTTCAGCAATCTTTTGTTTTTGATTTAGTAGAAAAGATCCATCTTGTTCTCTTTGAATCTCCATGTCCAAATAGTATTTTGCATCTCCTAACGCTTTCAATTCTACTTCTTTGTTCAAGTGATGTACAACTTCTGAGTAGTCTTTATTTCTGTTGGTGGCTATAATCAAATCATCAACATAGGTCAGGATAAAGGTTGAATAACCTTGTTTGGTTCTGGTGTATGGACACTAATCCGCTTCTCCTTGCTTAAAGCCTAATTGTTTCAACATTATGTCTAGTTTCTCATTCCAAGCTCTAGCAGCCTGTTTAAGTCCATATAAACCCTTGTTAAGCTTGCAAACCAGATGTGGATGCTTCTGGTCTACAAAGCCTGGAGGTTGTTGCATGTACAGTTCCTCTGTTATTTGTCCATGTAAGAAAGCAGTTTTTACATCAAGGTGTCCGACATCCATTTGTTTGGAAGCAGCTAGACTGAGAAGCAGTCTTATGGTACTGTGTTTGACAACAGACGCAAATGTCTCATCAAAGTCTATTCCAAATTTCTGTGAGAAGCCTTGAGCAACTAGCCTTGCTTTGTAGCGTTCCACCTTTCCTTGTGCATCCAGTTTCAGCTTGAAGACCCACCTGGACCCTATGGCTTTCTTTCCTGGTGGAAATTCAGTAAGTGTCCATGTTCTGTTCTTATGCAGTGCATCTATTTCTTCTTGTGCTGCTTTTCTCCACTGAGCTACCTCAGTCGCAGGCATCTGTTCAATTTCTTCAAAGTTTGATGGTTCATTTGGTAACACTGATGTCACGAGGTATGACAAGCGTGGAGCTGGTACACCTTTGTTGGGTCGCCTTGAGCGTCTGGGAACCTGTTCTGGAACCTGGTCTGTCTCTGCAGCATCCTCCGGTCCAGTGCTCAGGCCAGAGCCATCTGCATCCCCTTCTCTTAGTGTACTGCTCTCTGCCTTTAGCTCGCTTTCTGCAGCATATATCTCAGTCCTTTGTTCAGAATCAGGTTGTGTAGCTGCTTATGGTATTTCAGATGAAGGCAACATCTTCCTCTTCTTCTTCCAGTGATTCTAAGATAGTCTCCCGTTCATCTGGAAAGTCCACAACAGTTCCTCTCTTATCAACTCTGCTTTGTTCATCAAAGTAAACTACATGCCTGGTAGCAACTTCACCAGTCTTTAAGTTCATTACTCTATAGCCTTCGCTTCCAGGGGCATAGCCAATTAGAATAGTCTGCTCTGCTCTTGCACCTAGTTTGTGTCACTTCTGTTGTGGTATGTATGAATATGCAATACTTCCAAAGGTTCTAATGTGTTTCATGTCTGGTACTCTGCCATGCCATAGTTGAAATGGTGTTTGTGTGGTGCCTTTTGGTGGCAACCTAATCTGAAGATACGTTGTGGTCATAAAGGCATCACCCCAAAATTTACTGGCAAGATAAGCATCTGCCAGCATGCACTTTGTCATCTCCAGGAGAGATCTCAGTTTCCTTTCAGCAATCCCATTCTCATCAGGAGCGTAAGGAACGCTCCTCCTGTGCAAAATGCCATGCTCTTCCAGGAAAGCTTGTGTGCAATGTGAAATGTACTCACCAGCACCATCTGTCTGGATAGCTTTAGGTGTTATCTCAAACTTGGTTCTCACCATGACAACATACTTCTGTAGCATGTCTTGGGCTTGACTCTTCTCTTTCAGAAGATAAGTAACACAATACCTTGAAAAGTCATCCATAAAAATTAAAGCATATCTGTTTCCACCAGGTGAAGGAACATTAAATGGACCACACAAATCATTGTTAATGAGATCCAGTACCTTAGTGATTCTCTTTTAAGTCCTTGGATGAAATGAGGGTCTGACTGACTTTTGTTCAACACAAGTTATGCACCTGGTAGTACTCCCATTGTATTGTTGATTCACCTTGATTCCTGTGGCCAAACTCTGGTTCTGTAGTTCAAGAACTGCCTTTGGATCACGATGTCCAAGACGTCTGTGCTATAGGTCAAGGCTGCTCTCATTCATCTCTGCTCTAGCAACATTAGCTTGTTGAGCTGAAAGATGTAACTCATAGACACCATTATTCTCAAATGCTTCTGCAAAAAGGATATTATCTTTGGTAACACTGCATTTTCTTTGTTTGAAAAGTATTTCAAATCCCTTCTTATATAAAGCAAACACACCGAGCATGTTGCAGTGTAATTCAGGAACAAACAAGACATCACTTGCTACATTCTGGGTAACTTTGCCATTAGGCAATAGACAATTTAAAGTGCAGCTTCCTGATCCCAGGATCTGCATGGATTCACCATTTGCAGCTTGAATTTTTCCTGTTGCATCTCGATCAATTTTTATCAAAATAAGCATCAGAAAAGGTGCTATGATTGGTACAGCCAGAATCTATAATCCAACAATTATTTTTCTGCTTGTAGTCATTAACTGCCAGAGTCTGTCCCATTAAAAGAAAATTACTTCCTCTGTAAGACTGTTTGCTTGATTCACTTACTTCATGCTGTCTTTATCTTGTAAATTTCTTAGTTGGAGAGCTACCATTGGCTGAGGGCTTTTTGGGAAGGGTACAGTTTCTTGCAATGTGACCCTTCTTGTTGCAGTTATCGCAACTGAGCTCTGATTGGTCCCTAGGCAGAGCTTTGGGTCTGCCCTTCTTAGTGGCCAGGTAATTTGATCCACTTGGTCTCTGTGTGTGATCAAAAGGGGAGGCCCCTTGGTCAATGCATTCTTCTGGTAGTTTAGACAAGGCTTCACTAATGGTTAGCCCTTTTAAGTTTTGTAAGAGAGAGATGAAGGGATTGAACCCTGATCCCAGAGTTCCAGTCAGGAAGCAAACCTTTTGTCTATCAGAAAACTGGAATCCACAGGAATTCAACTTATCAAAAATCATAATCAGTTTGCTGATATAAGCTTCGCAGCCTGCTTTAGTATGAAGGCAAGTTCAAGTTCCCTCATCCAAATTGACTGGGACTTTTCGTATGAAAGACCATACACTTCTTTAATTTTGTCTAACATTTCCTTTGCGGTGGTACAGTCTCTTACATAGAGTAGCTGATTAGCCTCCAATGCATTACCAATTAGGTACTGTGCTGTGGCATCTTTTCTCAACCATTGTTCTGCAGCTTCACCACTTGGTTTTTCTGTTTCAATTGCATCAAGAACATTATGGTGATTAAAGGCTACATTTATTTTTTGTCTCTGTTCTGGATAGCTCTCATTGGTGAGTTGCACAAGTCTGGGTTTTGAAGCTAGGTCTAAATCTGCACGCAGCATTTTTGCTTTAGTTAGCAATTCCAAAAAAAAAAAAAAAAAAGGAATTAGCATCCAAAAAAGGTAAAAGGTAAAAAATGTCTAGCTAGATGTGTGTTTCCAAAAAGGGAGGGAAGGGGGAAAAAACCCAGTTGCTTTCACAAGAAAGACACAAAGCAAAAAATAACTAAAACCCGAAAAATCTGGTAACTGTTCTGTTCTGGGACCCCATAACCTGTTGGGGAATTGAGAGGTTTTGGTAATGAGACTCTCAATCAGCAGAGTATCTTAGTAATTGCACAAAAACGGAAGTTGAACAGATTATCAGTCCCACTTCTATCACTCCACCCCAAACACACTTAACCTAGCTCAAAATAAACACAAAAACAGTTTGGTTAAAATATAAAAGAGTTTACTCACAAAATCTTGCGCATAGTCTACACAGGTTCAATTCTTGAAGAAGGTAGGAAGAAAAATTAAGCACTCACATGCTTGCTGAAAATAATCCCTGTTAGGAGATCTCAGAGCATGTTTTCAGGACAAAAGGCGAAGACAAAAGGAAGGAGTAAATGGCAAGAGAACCTTTTTAAGACCAAAGAATGTGTATGTGCTGGAGGAAGAGGTGTTGACCAAACCAAACAGGAGGTTTTCTCTAGCCTATCTCTCTATGCCTAGAATAAACATGCAAACAAACTAGCCAGTTAATTAAGCATGCAAAGGTTGCCACTCCCAACAGTTTCCTCAGCGGCTAGGCCGTCTCGGGCCTGGTCCATTTTGTGCCAGGTGATTTTATGTGTCCGGAGAGTCCCTCTTCCTCCCGTGGAGGTTCTGGGTGAAACTGCTAGGCTTCTCCAGAAGCAGCCTGGGTGCCTAGCTCCCCGGCCTCCTACGGTGCTCCTAAGACCCCAAATACTCGGTTTTTTAGAGCCCGGAACCAGTTATTCACATGAAGGGTTCCCAAATGCAGACGTAGGGTGGACTTGTGCGAACGGATCCAATGTGTCCAAATGCCAGGCAGATCTCAAGGACGGACGCCAGCCAGGTAAGCGTGAAATGCCTGAATATTTTATGGTAAGGAGTATTGGGCCAGCTTCTCTTCCCTGAAATAATTTTCCTAACATACAATTTTTCCCCAGCTGAATGAAAAGGCTCTGAGGAAGGGGAGAATTCAGCAGGTCCTCAGCTCCTATGGGGTGTTGGGAGCTATAACATTTCCATGGAAGAGGTTTCCTAATGCAGATATCAGGGCCAAGGGCAAATGGTTGCTTCCTAACTGGTCTGACTGCAGTTTGTATTCCCTGAACCTGGTCATCAAGGCATCTAAGAAATCCAGGTGTGGAGGCATCCCAAAATGCCCCCTCAGCAGTCAGGAGAGCAACATTCAGGGACAGCGGCCTATTTTTTTTCCCGTAATTTTTATTCAAAAGGTGCATTTACACTACAAAATGTAACATAGGTTTTAGAGTTTGTACACAGAAAGGAAAAAACACCCCAGATAAACGGAATTATCAACCGTTAAAGAAACTAATGGTAAGCTTACCCTACCGTAATATCAAGTCCATAATAGGAAATAAATACTGGGGATTGCAGAGCGCGGACCCATTTCTTTCTCACAACATTCCACCCCTTGCCCCCCCAGCATTCCAATCTTATTCCTATCCTGTCCTCTTGAGACAGGAAAGGAAGCAAAGGGAAAGAGCATCCTTCAAGGGGAGGGAGCCTTCAAATCCAGGTCGGTGAGACTGCACAGCCCCTCCAGGGTTTTGGCCTTTGGGGGGAATGTGCGCACAGCTTGCAAACCAACTTTCTGCTGTGCAGGAGATTGCCGGAGGAGGCCCCGGCATGGGGAACACCAACCGACACCAGCCAGGACTCTATTCTGCTTTGGTCAGACCTCACCTGGAATCATCCTGTGTCCAGTTCTGGGCAACTGACTTCAAGAAACCACCTCCTCCGGGGGATCGTGAGGAGAAAGCACAAGCAGGAAGGAGGTGGCCTAGGAGAAGCGTTTCCATCGCCCCTCTGCCGGACCCGCTCCTTCGCTAGGAAGAGGAGATGAGAAAGGGACACCCCACTGCCAGGGAACCCTCAGACTCTCTCCCTCCTGAGGTCTCTGTCACGGGTCCTTCTCCCCCCATCCTGGACGCCCCCCAAGGGGACACCACCAGACAGACAGACAGACCCACCCTCCTCCTCATAGCTCTCAGCCATCTGGAAGAGAGAGTGGCCTTTTGCAGCACTCAATATGAGAAAGGGAACCATTACCCTTGACCCTCCCATTTCTGAGGGGTCAGGCACCCTGCCCCCCATCCCCAACCCTGAAGGGGCCACCAGTGGGCAGGCAAAGCCAGGGGCCCCAAAGAAAAAGCAGCCCCCAGTTTGGCAGCTGAGCGCAAAAAAGCTGGAGCAGGCGGAGCAGGTCCGAGATAGGCTTTGGGCCCACAAGATGAAGGGAAGAATGAAAAAAGTGTGCCCTACTGCCCAGTGCATTTGTAAAACCTACCCAACAACTCCAGAAGCAGTTCCTTGGATGTGTTGGAAGGGACAAAGGCCCAAATGGGCCTTTGAAGCTTGTGTTACGATCTGGCTCAAACCAGGGAGGGCTGAGGGAGAATTGAATAGAGATTGGGATCAAAGGGAAACCTGAGGATGAGCTGAGAAAATTAGTGCTGGCCAGACAGGAAGCGAGGGTAACACAAGAGAGAGCAAATGGGGGACAGAGGATGCTGGGTTTAGATAACATCCCAATGGAGGCGGTTTAGAGCCAGACATGACAGAAATATCACAAATATTACATTACAAATAGACATATAGATTGGGGCATGCTTTTTATCTACTTTGCTAAAAAAAGGACAGTTTTAGCTTTCATAGCCTTTCCCCCAAGGGGCTTAACACCCTGGGAAACTCTAACTCTCAACAGCCCCCACTAGCTTAGTCAATGGTAAGAGATGATGGGAGATGCAGTACAATAACCCCTGGAGGGGCTTAGGCCTGGGTGACATGCTCTTCTTCCCCAAGACCTGCGGGCGTTTCACCAACCTGGATTTCAAGGTTGCCTTCCTCTGTCCTGAGCTGTGCGGGGTGAAGAGGGGAAACGGTGTTTGTGGGTCCATGGCGATGGAACGCCTGCACGCCACTGGCTGCTGGCCGGTCTCACAGGGGAAATTTACAGATATATTAACAATTATGTAAGAAGAAGAACAGTTTGTTTCTATAGCACCATCTACCAACACGGTGCTTTACAAGTAAAAAGAGAAACAGTGGGGCCTGCCAAAGATGTACCATCTAAAATGTAGATGGATATATACACACAAACAGATAGAAAAGGAAGGAATAATACAATTACACTACACAATTGCAAGACAAATTGCCCAGACAAGATTTAAACATAAGCAAATAAATAGAGTGAGAAAGAGTATAATATAAAGCAAACTGACAAATACAGGTAATCAAAATTGTTAGCCCAAAAGGTGGGTGCCACAAGGGCCAACCTGCAATGCCAGTGGTGAATGAATTAGCTCAAAGAGAAGGCTCATGAGAGGGGGGTAACCTAGCGAGATCTTACGACTAATGTTTACAGGCTCATGCAGGAAAAGAACCAGGCAGAGATTTCAAAAGTAAGCCAAAACTGTGTTTTATTGAGGAGAATTCACTCCTGCGTGCACACAAGATACACACGGTCACACAAGAGCTAATGGAAGGAGAATGGGAGGAAAAAAATTAAGGATAGAGAGTCTGAAGGGTTTGGGGGGAATTTATAATTACCAATCCAGAAGAGCAGTGAGGAAGTTGAAATGTGGCTTGGCTTTGGTAGGACTGAAGGACGGTTCTCGTTCAGGAGCCAGACGGACAGAGTGACGGGTACACCTTTGAGAGACTGAAAGTCGCAGGGCTAAAATCAGGGGTATTTGTACCCTGAAAATGGGCTGTGGCAGTGAAGGTTCCAGATGCAAGACAAAGGGAACCTGTTGTGGACAATGGGTCTTTCGCCTGTGGATGGGCTTAGTGCTTGATTGACAAAGACATGAGGGGTGTTGTAATCGCTATTGCGGGTGCGGTGAGGCAAGAGGAAGGAGTCCAGGTGTACGGAGGATGGGTGTCTGTCCATCAGTGGCCTGGTGGGCTTCCCATAGTTGGGGTTCCCTGGAAAATTCCAGCCTCTACTTAAGCCCATTATCCCCAGGAATGGCAGTGTTTGCCTGACAAATGACTCAGTCTTACCTGGAGGAAGGTTCAAATTCCTTCCCTCTCTTGGTTTGACCTCTCCGTCACTTTTCAGGTCTGATTTCAATATCAGAGCCAATTTATACAGTTGCCAATCCAATATCATGCCAATTTGTTATGGTGCCCATCCAAACTATACTGATTTCGGGGACTCTCAAAGCAGAGCCTTACAAGGCAGGCCAATATCTGAAGCTCTATCTATGCAGACCCTGTATTTGCATACCAATATTTGAAGACCTATGTTTGCCTATCTATATTTGAAGATCTATATTTGCTTACCTATATATGAAGACCTGACCTATGTGAAGACCTATATCTGGGGAGCTGGGCGAACACCAGGCTGACTCAAGTGAGCTGAGCAAACCTATATTTGAGGATGAGCCACACCCGTGTCAGACTGGTGTTAGCCCAACCCCACGTGTCAGGTCAGTGTTAGCCCAGCTCCACCCGTGTCGGCCTGATCTTCTCCTAGCTCCACCCGTGTCAGACAGGTGTTAGCCCAGCTCCACACCTGTCTGGTTTTCACCCAGTTCTACCCGTATCAGCCTGGTACGTGTGCTTTTTTTTTTCCAGTTGTGAAATGGGAAATTAAATTTGGGTGTGATATTGATAGAAAAACTAATTAACCAAGTACAAAGTGCTAGAAATAATAGAATTAGGATGCTGTGTGTGCGGGGAAGAAGGAAGAGAATCACCTCCTGCCCCTCGGTCCTCCAAGGGATGAAGAAACAGAGCTGTGCTCCTTAGACAACCCGGTGAAGCTTCCTCCCCGTATTCCACCACTTTCTCCACCAGATTTAAGGTTCTGCCTGAATCTCTGCTGCCACCGTACGTGAAGACTTCCTCCAATTCACTGGTACACCAAGGGTGAGGGAGGGCTTTCGTAACCCCCATCTCTGCAACTCATGCAAGCATCTCCTCCTCTCCCAGGGCTGTGGCCAAAAATGGGGGAGCCTAGTACATGCCTTCAAGGTTCCCTTCTGGGAGGATGTCATGCAACTTCTATCCCCACCGGACACCAACCCTCCTGATCCTCTGCTGCAACCCCAGACCTCATGTATGAACCCAATCTTTATACATACAGCATTCCCAGAGGCTAAAAATTTATACAATACAAAAAAGCAACACTTTACTAGTAGAAACTGAACATGACAAAATGGATTAATAATATATCGAAAACTAATATTTCACTCTCACTCACACACTTCTCTAACCGAATTCAGACTCTTGAACCCCACTCCTGAATTCCTAAATCTTGACTGTCTTAACCCTCATCCACACTCACCCACTCACCCAACACTCCACTCTAACCCCTCTACGTCAACCGCCAACCACGAGGCTCCTTTGAATCCCGTCCTGCGTTCCATGAATCGCCTCCCTCTCAACATTCAGTTCACTCCCTCCTCCCACCAGCCCCTTCCTCGATTGTCTCTATTACACAGGGGAGACATAATCAAAATGCCTCAATACCTAAGACAAATTTAATAACATTTTTCACCCAGTCTGTGACACTGTAACCAACTATTCCATAGTATTTATGCAGAGTTCATTCAAATGAGATAGTAGGTCTCCTACTAACGGCTGCATTAGCATTTCCCCTCCATGCAACCACAAAAAAACAACAAATAATACATAACAATTATTTTCTGTGCGTGCTTGTTAAATTATGAAAAAATACACTTAACAACTTAAGATCAATCTTAGAATTCTTCTCCCTGTGTTGCTGGTTTCTACGGTCCTCTCCAAAGGCATCTGTAATATTTAAATAGAGATCACTTCCGTTCTCCTCAAGAGCAGCCCTGGAGTCCCGGCTGACAGCCTTCGGAAGGAAAACTGTCTACTCAACATTCATACACACAGGATAGCTAAACATATTTACAATATTATTTAACAATTCAAAAAATTAAAAGAGCTTTACAACAAAATTTTAAAATCCAGTCTTAACTTCTAAAAGAGTAACAACTTGTTGTCCTCTGAACAACGCACAAAGATATTATAGCATCACAGTGTTAGAAGAGACCACAAGGGCCATGGGGTGTAACATCCTGCCAGGTAGGAATGTAAAAGCATTATATAATATAAATATAATATAAAAGCATCAAAGTACTTCCTTTTACAGATGGTCATTCAGCCTTTAAGAACGTCAGAAGAAGGGGACTCCACCACACACAGAGGCAGCATGTTCCACTGTCAGACTGCTCTTACCATCAGAAAGTTCTTTCTAAGGTTTAAATGGAATTTCTTTCCAAAGTTTGAAGCCAATGCTCCATCGCGTCCTAATCTCTGGAGCAGCAGAAAACAAATTTGCTCCATCTGCCATATAACATCCCTTCAAAGAGTTAAACACAGTCATCATGCTGCCTCTTAACCTTCTCCAGGCTTAGCGGACCCAGTTCCCTGAGCCACTCTTCAAAGGGCATAATTTCCGGGCCTTTAACCATTTTGGTTGCCCTCCTCTGGACATCCTCCAGCTTGTCGATATCCTTCCTGAACCTTGGTGCCCAGAATTGGACACAGTATTCCGGGGGGTCTGGCCAAAGCAGTATAGAGTGGTACTATCACTCCCCTGGTGCTAGACACTCTACTCTTATTGATGCAGCTCAGAATTGCATTGGCTTTTTTAGCTGCTGCATCACACTGCTGAATCATGTTCAACTTGTGGTCTACCAAGACCCCAAGGTGCTTTTATATGTACTATGGTCAAACCAGCTGCATTTCTCTGCATTTTTTACACTGCTGCCTGTTGAAATTCATTTGGTTAATTTTAGCTCAGCTCTCTAATCTGTCAAGATCATTTCAAATTCTGATCCTGTCCAAGCATCTCCAAATTTCATACGAATATCCCTTAAAATTATGCTTCGAAATCTCTAACATATAAACATTGCATATATTCCTATCAGCTCATCACTATTTTATTTAGCTAATATTCTGTCATGACAGAAGCATATTTCATATTCCATACATTTATGATTTCTCCCCTGCGTGAATTCTTTGATGTGAATTTAAAATTTCACAGTGCAAAAAGGTCTTTCCACATGACATTTAAATGGCTTCTCCCATGTGGGTCCTTTGATGGTAACACAGATCTACGCTCTGAATGAGGCTCTTTCCACATTCCATGCAGTTATAGGGCTTCTCCCTTGTGTGGGTCCTCTGATGTCTATGTAGATGTCCACTCTGACTGAATCTCTTTCCACATTCAATGCATTTATAGGGCTTCTCCCCTGTGTGGGTCCTTCGATGGGAACGCAGAATTCCACTCTGACTGAAGCTCTTTCCACATTCTATGCATTTATGTGGCTTCTCCCCTGTATGAATCCTTTGATGTCTATGTAAACCGTTACTATGAGAGAAAGTCTTTCCACATTCCATGCATTTATACGGCTTCTCCCCTGTGTGGGTCCTTTGATGGAAACACAGAAGTACACTCTGACTGAAGCTCCTCCCACATTCCATGCATTTATGTGGCTTCTCCCCTGTGTGGGTCCTTTGATGGGAACGTAAATTTTGACGGTAAGAGAAGCTCTTTCCACATTCCATGCACTTATATGGCTTCTCTCCTGTGTGTGTTCTTTGATGTTTAGAACATGCTCCACTCCGACTGAAGCTCTTTCCACATTCCATGCATTTATAGGGCTTCTCCCCTGTGTGGGTACTTTGATGTGTATGTAGATGTCCAATTTGACTGAAGCTCTTTCCACATTCCATGCAATTATATGGTTTCTCCCCTGTGTGAATCCTTTGATGTGTCCTGTATGTTCCACTATTGCTGAAGCTCTTTCCACATTCCATGCATTGATATGGCTTCTCCCCTGTGTGGGTCCTCTGATGTCTATGGAGATTTCCACTTTGACTGAAGCTCTTTCCACATTCCATGCATTGATAGGGTTTCTCCCATGTGTGTATCCTTTGATGGCAATGCAGATTTCCACTTTGACTGAAGCTCTTTCCACATTCCAAGCATTTATAGGGCTTCTCGCCTGTGTGGGTCTTTTGATGGGATTGCAAAATTCCACTCTGACTGAAGCTCTTTCCACATTCCATGCATTTATAGGGCTTCTCCCCTGTGTGGGTCCTTTGATGGGAACACAGATTTCCACTCTGACTGAAGCTTTTTCCACAGTCTATGCATTTATGTGGCTTCTCCCCTCTTTGGATTCTCAGATATGAATTTAAATGTACAGGATATTCCATACTTTTTCTTTGCTGATTCAAATACGATGTCAGAATTTCAGAAATAAGAACTCCTTGAACCTCAGAAGATTTTTTCATATCATACTTAGCGGAAGCCTAGGTTAAAGCTGCCATGAAGTTTTCCTGGCAAGATTTGTTCAGAGGAGATCTGTTTCAGGAAAAAGAGGAAAATCTCATTAGAAGGGTACCACAGAAACATCTCATCAGGCATCAAGACCAAGAGCCCAGAGCTGTAGAAAGGCCAGGGGAAGATGATTGGCTCAATTGGGAAGAGCTCATTGCTTGGTAAGAATTCTTTAAACCCACTCCAATTAAGAGGAATCCCTGTTCAGATACACAGGGAGTCCTGCTTGTGAGATTTTGCACTGCAAAGTGTTAACAGTCTAATCCAATCTTTGTCAAGGGAGACATCTTGCAATATGGCCAACGCAGAATGGAGCACATGTTGCACAAACCATTTCCTTTCTATATTCCCTTCTTGCTAACCTGACATCTCAGAGGAATGCCAGTCTCCATGGAGAGCACTAAAGTAAATCACAAAACGGTAGTCCTCCCAGATCCTGAGTGGCCCCAATACAGACAGAACCCTCTATGTGATCAGATTTGGGAGAAGAAGACTTCCTTGCCTCATGTGAATCATTTCAATCTTTCCCAGGCCAGAAAGAATTTTTCCTGCTCCTCTTTACCCCTGCAGTACAGTCCCTACCAAATGTTTCTAAAACAAACCATACAGGAGATACTGACAGCACAGAAAAGATCAGAGTGGAACCACCGCTTCCCTTGATTTAAGACGCTACACTCCTACTGATGCAACCAGGAATCACCTTGGCCTTCTTTGGCTGCTGCATCACACTCTTGACTCACGTTTAGCTCGTGGACTACCAAGACTCCTAGATCCTCTTCCCATATATTATCATGAAGCCAGGTGTCACTCATCTTTTATCTGTCCATTTTGTTTATTCTGTCTGAGTTTCTTACCTCACATTTCTGCCTGTTGAAATTCATTTTCTTAGTTTTGGCCCAGCTCTCTAATTTGTTAAGATCATTTTGAATTCTGATCCTGTCCTCTGAAGTGTTAACTACCCCTCCTAATTTGAGAGATCCAGAGCCTGGTCTCTAAATGTAGGGAGGGAGAAGAGTCTCTCTTAAATTCATCCTCCACGGAAGAAACTGCAAGACAGATGCCCTTGGAACAGGTCAGTGGACAACCTCTCCATATTATTAAGGCAGGACAAAGGCTGATCTCCTAAAGATTGCTTCCCCACCACTACCATGGGGGCACCGGAAGGTCTTTCTTTTTCCTGCCTATGAGGAGTGAGTCGGAGCAGCAACCCAAACATCCAGGATGTTCCTCCTGGGAAAGTTCAGAGGATACAGGTTGGGGCAAAGAGATCAAGAGGAGAGAGTAATAATTGACATCTCTAAATGGGGGTCATTAAAAGTTGCTATGAGGATCCTGTTGGGTGATCTCCCAGGACGTCCAAGCCCAGATCATCTCTAAGGACCCTGTCCTCACGGCCGAGGGAGACCAGTCGGAGCCCAGAGAGGGGAAGGGAGGCTTCGTTTCACAGGGGCGTATTGTTAGCTCTGGGTAACCTATTTGCTGAAGCATGGTGGCAACTTATTTTACCACTCAGGGAGATTTTCTTTTCTAAGTTGCAGGAAACCTACGAGCTTTGGCATTCTCCTTCTTTGGCACCTCAGTCTCTCCTTCCCTCCCTTCCTGCATCTCCTTCTTTCCTCCTTCAATCCGCATCCCTTGCAGATGAGAAAGAAAGAGAGGATTCCAGGCAAACACAGGGAGGGAAGGAAAGGAAGACATTTGTGGCTTTTTGAGTGTTCACAGAATTAAGCCGTAGCAATCCGGGGGGGGGGGATTCTAGAGCTCCTACAGCGGAGCCTCCCCCATTTGGCTGTTGTGAAGAAAAAAAGGAACGTGTGGGCCCCGCAGAATCCCTGCTTAGCTTTGCAAGTGGGGGGTGGTCTGTCCAGGGGGTTTATCCCAACAAGAGGAGCTCTGGGCTCCCCCTCCCCTCTTCCAGTGGCCACAGTCTTGATTTTGCCTCCTTGGGCTCTGTCCTTGCCTTCAGAGCCTCACAGACTGATCCACCTTTCCCTCTTCCTGGAACCCTGGCCAGAAGACCCCCCTGCCCTCCTCCCCCATCCAGCATGTTCAGAGAAGAGCATGTTCAGAAGAGGGGATGTTTAGCCTGCAGAAGAGAAGGTTAAGAGGGGACATGATAGCTGTGTTGAAATATTTGAAGGGATGTCATGTTGAGGAGAGAGCAGGCTTGTTTTCTGCTGCTCCAGAGACTAGGACACGGAACAATGGATTCAAACTGCAGGAAAGGAGATCCCGCCTGAACCTCAGGAAGAACTTCCTGACGGTCAGAGCTGTCCCGCAGTGGAATCTTCTGCTGCTCTATAGAGTGTGGTGGGGTCTCCTCCTTCTTTGGAAGTTTTTAAGCAGAGGCTGGGTGGCCACCTCTCAAAGGGAGGGCTTCATTGTCTGTTCCTACATGGCCGAAGGGGGTTGGACTGGATGGCTCCTGGGGTCTCTTCCAACTCTAGGATTCTGTGATTCCTCCTCATGTCAGTTTTAATTCTACTGAAATGTCTCCTATGTCGGGTCCTTCCTTTGCAAAGTCTTTTCAAGATGAAGCCTCCTCTTCCTGAAACTGCAGCCCAGCCACAAATCTGTGGGTCCCTGGAGAGCGAAGCACGAGGGGAACAAGGTCCCTTCTGACCCCCCCGCCTTCCTTCCCCCTTGAAAGACAGAGAGGAAGGTTCCCCCCACCCTTGCTGGGGGAAGCCTCCAAGCAGGGCAGCGTTTCCAGGGTAGGAGGAGGCCTCTGCATTTAGGGACCCCCCCGCTGCCACCCCTCCCCCTCCCCCAGGCCTCCCACACATCCGCCCCCAGGATTGGGGGCCTGGCCCCTCCTTCCTCCTCCCCGCCCCTCCCCTCCCGGAAACTTAGGAACCCCCCTCCGCCCCCGCTCTTTCCGGCACTAAGGAGGCCGGAGGGGGGTCTCCTCTCCCTCTCTCTCCCACCCCCCATAATCCCGGCCTCTCCGAAGCAGGAAGCGCCTCTCCGGCCACCCCCTTCTTCGGCGCCCCCCCACTCCCTGCGCCACCCGTGGATCCCCTTTCCTCCTGCCATCCCATAATAGTCCCCGAGCCAGCCAGCCCCGCCTCCAGCCGGGGCCCAGAGCCAAACGACCCGCCCTCCTCGCTCCGGCAGCGGCTCTCTTTCCCCTCGGTCCCGGGGAGAGAGCAGGGGAGGGGGAGCCCCATGGAGCCCCCGGGGCCCCCTCCCTCCGAAAAGACCCTCCAGCCCCCCACTCCTGATCCGAAAAAGGGGGCCCCCCACCCCACCCCACCCCACCCCACCCACAAAGGAGCGCCCCCCGCCGCCTTACCTCTCCTCCTCTCCCTCGCCGCGCGGAGAACGGAGACCTGAGCAGGAGGAAGCGCGTCACCCTTCCGTCCTTCCTTCCTGCCTCTCTAGGACGCCGCGCTCGCTGCTGCCCGGAGAACCGGCGGCCGGAAGGAGGCTTCCCGGTGGGTGGAGGAGGAGGAGGAGGGGGTCCCCCCGAATGTGCCCGTGGGGAGGGGGGAGGGAGGAGGATCCCTGCTTAGGGGCGCTGGAGGGTCTTCTCCGGGGAGGGAGCCCCATGGCGGCCAGGAGGAGGAGGAGGAGGAGAGACCTCTGGGGGGCCCCGGGGGGAGGAAGGGGCGGCCCCCCGAGGAGGGGAGGAGCCCCGGGAGGGGCAGATGGGGGTGGAGGGCATCTAAACACAAGCCCCCCAGAAAAGACCCCGGGGGGCTCCTCCTCCTCCTCCTCCTCTCCCCTCTTGGCGGGCTCCGGGGGAGAACAGAGTGCGGGGCCTTTGCCTCTGGGTTGGGGGGGCTTCCTTGGAGCCGCTGCGGGGGCTGGAGGACTATTACGGGATGCCAGGAGGCCAGCGCGGCCAAGGGGGGCGGGGGGCTGTTGTGGGGGGGGATACTGGGGAGTGTGAGGGGTGGGGTGGGGGGTGTTTGGCCCTGAACCAGGGTTGGGGGTCCCCAGGGGTCGGGGGAAAGGAGTATTATGGGATGCCAGGAGGAGGGGGGTGCAGGTTGTAGCCGGGTGGGGGAGCCTGGGCTGGGATCCACCCTCCACCCTTTCTCCCCCTCCCACAAAAGGCAGGGGGGCTCCTCCAGCCGCCGGACCCCCTCTCCCCTTTTTTGGGGGGGTGTCTCTCTGTAAAGCTGGGGTGTCTGGGGAGGGGTCCAAAAGGAAGAACACCCTTCCTGGTGGGTCAAGGTGTTTGGCATTGGGGGGGTGGGGGGAGCTTGGGGACCATTATGGGATGTGGGAAGGCCAGAGGGGCCCTGAGTGCCAGGAAAGGCAGTTTCAAAATAAATGGAGGGGGGAGGAGACTCCCTATTCCTGGGCCAGTGGGGTGGAGGGGGGCTCCCCGGTTCCCCTGCAGGAAGAGGGGGGAGGCGGCTGCAGGCCGGAGGCAGAAAGAGGGAGGGAGAAAGAAGCCAGCCCCCAAGCAGTGGGGGGATGGGGGGGACATGGGAGAGGCAAGGAGGTGCAAATGTAACCCCCAAGACTTTTCTGCAGATTTAAATATTCAAATGTTTATTTACGTTTTCAAATATTTATGCATTTATTCAAGCTTTTGGAAGGCTAGGATTCAAATCTCCAGTTGGACACAGACACAGGCAAGTCACATCCTCTCAGCCTCAGAGGAAGGCAAAGGCACCCCCCAAACAAATCTTGCCAAAAAAACAAACAAACCCCATGATAGATTCACCTGAGGGTTGCCGTAACTCAGAAGCGACTTGGGGGCACAGAAGAAAGTGCTGCTGATGGGGGAGGTTCTTTCCAGCCGTCACGTCTCTCCCCTTTGAAAGCTGAGTTACGGCGACCCCAAGGGAAGCCCACCATGAGGGTTTTCTTGGCAAGATGTGTTGCCTTTGTCACCTGAGGCTGAGAGAGCGTGACTTGCCAGAGGTAACTCTGTAGACTTCCACGGCCAAGTGGGGATTCAGACCCTGCTCTCCAGAGTCATAGTTTAGCCATGCACACACCTGCTACTGTGGATCACGAGGATCCCTGGACCCCACGTTAAGAACCATTGACCTAAATGCTTTGAGGAGCCCCTAATTTCCTTCCCTCTGCAGGAGTCACCATAGCGGTGGGTCAAAATTGTGGGGCGGAGAGAAGGGGGGGTTGAAATTAACCTCACTCCTATTTTGACTTCCAGAAAGAGACCCCCGCCAGGAAAGAGAATATGCTGCCTCGGAGTGTGGTGGAGTCTCCTTCTTTGGAAGTTTTTAAGCAGAGGCTGGATGGCCATCTGTCGGGAGTGCTTTGAGGGTATTCCTGCATGGCAGGGGGTTGGACTGGATGTCCCCTGGGGTCTCTTCCAACTCTACATTTCTATGATTCTATGATTCTATGATTCCCCTGTTGCAAAACCTCTCACACACACACACACAGAGCTGTGCTGTTCATCTTCCCCCTTCCCTGTGGTCTCCTCTGGCCATGAGGGTCCCTTCCTAAGAGGGGCTCTGCACTTGGATGTCCCAAATCCCTCACTGAAGGTCCTTCAGGAACTCTGAAGGCCTTGGACCCACCCGGCAACCTCCCTCCTCAGAACTTCCCTCAACCACCACTGATGGTCCTTCAGGAACTCTTCAGGGCCCTCACTGACAGCTATAAATGGTACTCTTTCCTCCCCTGAAGGCCTTGGACCCACCCGGCAACCTCCCTCCTCAGAACTTCCCTCAACCACCGCCACCACTGCCACCCCAACACCAGGCCAGCGGGTTTTCCGCCTCCGTCACCTCTCCCATCCCGTCGGGGCCTCCCGGGGCTTTCAGAGCTGCAGGAGGAGCCCTTCCTTCAGCCTCCGGTCCTCCAGGGATATGTTTGGTAGGGACCTGGGACAAGGGCCGCCCCCACATTATAGACGTTCCAGTGAGCTTAGCCTGGCGCCCTCCCCGTTGCCCTTCCTTCTTTTTGTTCAGATGGGCTTTTAAGGGTGGACTCTGAATTGGGGCTCTGGACTTTGGATCTTCAGTGTATTTATTAGGATGGTGTTTGAAGGGTTTTAATGATGCTTCAAATCTATCTATCTGTCCATCTGTTTCTTAATTTATTCTGTTTCACTGGGTATTTCAAGATGCTAAAAGTTTCATTGTATCCCAACTTTGGGAAAGGGGTGTTGTATTAAGTAAATGCACATAGCAAGGGAAACTTCCAAATGCTCAGGAATGCCCTGTGAATCAGAGAATGAATCACTTCCGTCTGGCTGGCAGGATTCAACTGCGTCTGCCTGGAAAATGTGTGTTGGGATAGTGGAGGGACAGGCATCTCATCTGGGTTTTCCCCCCAGTTTATCTGGGAAGAGCAACCTTTGTGAACGTGCAAATGCTGACCTAGCTCATAACAGTAAGAAGCAACAATGAAGTAAGGTGCCATCGGAAGGCATCGGAAAGAAAGATAGTTCCTTGCTGCAAGATAGCAAGAAAGGTGGATTTGTTTTGCCCAGCCCTCCTTTGTTTTTGCTTTGATTTTCCAGCCAGGCCTAGACTAGACCCACTGAAGTCCATGAGACCCTTCACTGCTGATTCAGCTACCCCCCATGGATTCCCCTGGGAAGGACTAAATACAGACGAACCTTTCAAGCGTGTTGCTCTATTTGTTTTTCTGGAAGTCAGGCCCAGTGATCTCTTACTAGCCATTAAGGGCTGCAGCCAGATTGTTCCCTAGGGTTGGCCAAAAGGGGCACACAACTCCTTTGTGGCAACGGCTCCACTGGCTGCTGGTTCAGTTCCAGGTTATGAGCCCCATAGGGCCCACGTCTCACTCTCTGAACAGCCCCATCTCCCCCATCTCCTCCCTGCAGTCTTTCACAAGGAAGCAGAAACTTTGCCAACAGACTCTTAAATTAGGATTAGGATTGCTATTTTGTAATCCACCTGGAGTCCCAGGACTGGGGGAAAAGGCTAGATATACATGAAGAAGATTATGTAAATAAAAGTGAAGTGAAGAGATCGTGAAAGGGAATAAAACGATTTATTTCCATGGAGGTGGGCAATTTCATGGGGTCTAGAGAGCAATTCTCTGCCCCTAGGGCCCTCCCGTGGGCCAGACAGACTTCCTGAAAAAGAAGACAGAGCAAAGAAACTGGATGTGATCCAAATCCTGTTTTGGTTTTGTGAAAAAGGATAATTTGGGGTGCTGAATAGTGCCGTGGATCCCTGCAACCTGCTTAATGGAGGGCGAGGGACCTTTTTCCCATAGAAACACCCTGAGAGTCAGGGAGGGGCTCAGGGCCACCAACCCAGCCTTGGTCCCATCTACGGCCCTGGACCACACCCTGATGGCCTCTTTAAAAGCAAGCGGCAATGTCTACTAATTCAACCTGAGAAAGAGTGGAAAGCGCAGGGTCTTTCCTCTTCCCACCCAGAAGCACAACGGCACTTAGTTCACTCTGAGTTACTCCTTAAAACAGAGAGCAATGGTGTCTGTGTGCGATTAGGGGAGTATTGTCAGTAATAAGCTGAATGTGAGCCACCCCGTGATGCTGCAGCAAAGACACCGAATGCTATCTTAGCCTGCATGAATAGAAGCATAGTTTCCAAGTTGGGGGCTGTAATAGTGCCCCTACAGTCTCTGCTGGTCAGGACAAGATCGCACTCTTTAAATACTTCAAGGGCTGCCCCAAAGGGGAGGGCGCAGGCTTCTTCTCTGCTGCCTCAGATGGTAGAACTAGGTCTAATGGTTTGAAATTTCAGTCAGATGGATTTTGATTGAAGATTAGAAGGAACTTCTTGACAGTAAGAGAGGTTCAGCAATGGTGTCTGTTAGCTAGAGAGGTGGTGGGATCTCCTTCTCTGGAGATTTTGAGAAAGAGGCTGTGTGTGTTTTAACCAGAGGCGCTGCGCTGACCAGGGGGTGGAATTTGACAGCCCACACGGCCCCTTCTCTCTCCATGCATGATTCTGTGATTATTATTGGCACTCCTAGAGGCCCGAAGAAGCTCTGCAAGTTCCGGCCACAAAGGAAGGAAGTCTTGCAAGACTGTAGGAGATTTTCCACAAAGGAAAATTCTGTATGTCAGGCTGGACCATTTTGGCCAGTCTTTGTGCCCCTGGGGCTCTCCGGCAAGCCAGGTGGACTTCCTGAAATGGAAGACAGGCAGACTAACGAAGCCACAGTCTGGGTCAGAAGCCCATTTCTGGTTTTTGAGAAAGGGTACGGGGTGGCCCTGCAACCTCTACGAAAGATGAATGGCAGCTTCTGAAGGCTCCCAGAAGAGTGTTATGTAATGGATAACCGTTACTCCAAAGAAGACACTCTGAAGCTAACAGTCGGTTATTCAGAAGATTTTTTGGGGGAGGGTTCCAACCTAAATCTAGCAGTTCACAGTCTGCTAACATCCAGGAAAACCGCACTGTCTGAGGAAGCCTTTGATCTCCAGCAGCTGCTCGTGCCGCGGTGACCACTGGAAGTTGACTTGAGAGTCAGGCCTTTGACAAGGTCCCCCATGATATTCTTGCAACCAAGGTAGTAAAATCTGGGCTAGACGATCCTACTGTTGCGTTTGTAAATGGCTGACTGACCGATCCCCAAGGGTGCTCCTCATCAATGGCTCCTCCTCATCCTGGAGAGAAGGGACTGGTGGGGTGCCATAGGGTTCCTTCCTGGGCCCGGTGCTATTCGACATCTTTATCAATGACTGGACGTGGGAACAGAGGGGATGCCCATCAAGTTTGCAGATGACACCAAATTAGGAGGGGTAGCTAACTCACCAGACGGCAGGATCAGAATTCAAAATGACCTGTACGGACTAGAGAGCTGGGCCAAAACTAACAACGTATCTTTCAGTTGGAAGAAATGTAAGGTACTACACTTGGGTAGGAAAAAAAGGCAACACACAGATATAAGATGGGTGACAGCTGGCTTGACCGCAGTACATATGAAAGAGATTTAGGAATCTTAGTAGACCAAAGGATGAACGCGGTGCAGCAGGTTAAAAAGCCAATGCGATTCTGGGCTGCATCACTAGGAGTCTCGTGTCTATGTCAAGGAAAGTAATAATACCATTCTGTTCTGCTTTGCTCAGACCCCACCTGGAATAATCCTGTGTCCAGTTCTGGGTGCCACAGTTCAGGGAGGATATTGACAAGCTGGAACATGTCCGGAGGAGGGTGACCAAATAGGTCAAAGGCCTGGCAACCATGAAGCTCCATGAGGAGCGGCTTAGGAAGATGAGTATGTTTAGCCTTGAGAAGAGAAGGTTAGGCGGTGACATGATAGCTGTGTTTAAATATTTGAAACGATGTCATGTGGAAGATGGAGCAAGCTCGTTTCCTGCTTATCCAGGGCCTAGGACAGGGAGCAGTGGTTTCAAACTTCAGGAAAAGAAATTCCATCTGAACATTAGGAAGAACTTCTGGACTTGTTCTTTCTCTGCTATACCCGGCAGTGCAAAACATCACAAGCAGGACTCCTGGGCCACCATTTGCTTTCTTTCCGACCAGGGATTCCTTTAATTGGGGATGAGTTAAAAGAATTCTTACCAGGCGGTGGGGTCTTCCCAGTTGGGCCAGACTTCTTCCCCTCTTCTCCTGGCCTTTCAACGGCTCTGTGTTCTCGGTCTTGATGCGTGATAAGATGTTTTTCTGGTCAGCTCCTAATGAGATTTTCTTCTTTTTCTTCAAACAGGTATCCTCTGAACAAAGGCTAAGAAAACCTCATGGCAGCTTCAACCTAGGCTTTCCCTGAGTCTGACGTGAGTCGAAGGCACACAGGAATTACAACGACAAGGCAATAAGTAGGCAAAAGAATTTTAGAGCCATAAGCCTGTGGTATCCAGAGGAAAAGACAAGAGTGTAGTGTAAAAAGAGGGGTTTGGAAGACAGACCACTAAAAAGAAGCAAAGACAGAGTAGAATTCAATCCTCTGCTGTTCAAGGAACTCTTATTTGTGTACTTCGGATCTCATATTCAAATCAGAAGAGAAGTAGAATGGAATATTCTGCACATCTACATCCATTTTCCAGATTCTGTGGAGGAAAGAAGCTGTATAAATGTTTGGAATGTGGAAAGAGCTTCAGTCAGAGTGGAATTCTGCGATCCCATCAAAAGACCCACACAGGGGAGAAGCCATATAAATGCATGGAATGTGGAAAGTGCTTCAGTCGGAGTGAAAGTCTGCGTTCCCATCAAAGGACGCACACAGGGGACAAGCCATATATATGCATGGAATGTGGAAAGAGGTTCAGTCATAGTGGAGATCTTTGTTCCCATCAAAGGACGCACACAGGGGAAAAGCCATATATATGCATGGAATGTGGAAAGAGCTTCAGTCAGAGTGGAATTCTGCGATCCCATCAAAGGACCCACACCGGGGAGAAGCCCTATAAATGCATGGAATGTGGAACGAGCTTCAGTCGGAGTGGACACCTGCGTTCCCATCAACGGACCCACACAGGGGAGAAGGTCTACAAATGCATGGAATGTGGAAAGAGCTTCAGTCGGAGTGAAAGTCTGCGTTCCCATGAAAGGATACACACAGGGGAGAAACCATATAAATGCATGGACTGTGGAAAGAGCTTCAGTCAGAGTGGAAGTGTGCGTTCCCATCAAAGGACCCACACAGGGGAGAAGCCCTATAAATGCATGGAATGTGGAAAGAGCTTCAGTCAGAGTGGAGGTCTGCGTTCCCATCAAAGGACCCACACAGGGGAGAAGCCCTATAAATGCATTGAATGTGGAAAGTGCTTCAGTGAGAGTAGACATCTGCGTTCCCATCAAAGGACCCACACAGGGGAGAAGCTGTATAATTGCATGGAATGTGAAAAGAGCTTCAGTCAGAGTGGAGCATATTCTAAACATCAAAAAACACACAGAGGGGAGAAACCATATAAGTGCATGGAATGTGGAAAGAGCTTCAGTCAGAGTGGAAATCTGCATTCCCATGAAGGAACCCACACAGGGGAGAAGCCACATAAATGCATGGAATGTGGGAAGAGCTTCAGTAGGAGTGAACATCTGTGTTTCCATCAAAGGACCCACACAGGGGAGAAGCCCTATAAATGCATGGAATGTGGAAAGACTTTCTCTCGTAGTAACAGTTTACATATTCATCAAAGGACTCATACAGGGGAGGAGCCATATAAATGCATGGAATGTGGAAAGAGTTTCAGTCAGAATGGACACCTGCGTTCCCATCAAAGGACCCACACAGGAGAGAAGCCCTATAAATGCATAGAATGTGGAAAGAGCTTCAGTGTGAGTGGAAATCTACGTTCTCATCAAAGGACCCACACAGGGGAGAAGCCCTATAAATGCATGGAATGTGGAAAGTGCTTCAGTCGGAGTGGAATTCTGCGTTCCCATCAAAGGATCCACATGGGAGAAGCTATTTAAATGTCATATGGAAAGACCTTTTCACACTGTCAAAATTTAAATTCACATCAAAGAACTCATGCAGGGGAGAAACCATAAATTTATGGAATATGAAATGTGCTTCTGTCATGACAGAATATTAGCTAAATAAAATAGTGATACACTGATAGTAATATATGCAATGTTTCTGTGTTAGAGATTTTGAAGCATAAGTTCCATGGACATTCTCATCAAATCCTGGAGAGAAGTGACTAGCGGGGTGCCACAGGATTCTGTCCTGGGCCCAGTGCTGTTCAATATTTTCATCAACGACTTGGATCAAGGAATAGAGGGCATGCTCATCAAATTTGCAGATGACACCAAATTGGGAGGGGTTGCTAATACGCCAGAGGACAGGATCAAAATTCAAAATGACCTGGACAAATTGGAGAGCTGGGCCAAAGCTAACAAAATGAAATTCAACAGAGAGAAGTGTAAGGTCCTACACTTAGGTAGAAAAAATGGAATGCAGAAATATAGGATGGGGGACACGTGGCTGGATGGCAGTACGTGTGAAAGGGATCTAGGAGTCTTAATAGACCACAAGCTGAACATGAGTCAGCAGTGTGATGCGGCAGGCAAGAAAGCCAATGCAATTCTCGGCTGCATCAATAGGACTACGGTGTCTAGATCGAGGGAGGTACTGGTACCACTCTACTCTGCTTTGGTTAGACCTCATCTTGAATACTGTGTCCAGTTCTGGGCACCCTAATTCAAGAAGGACATGGTCAAGCTGGAGCAGGTCCAGAGGAGGGCAACCAAAATGGTGAAGGGCCTGGAAGCCATGCCCTATGAGGATAGACTTAGAGAGCTGGGTATGTTCAGTCTGCAGAAGAGAAGGTTAAGAGGGGACATGATAGCCATGTTTAAATATTTGAAGGGATGCCATGTAGAGGAGGGAGAGGGCTTGTTTTCTGCTGCTCCAGAGACCAGGACAAGGAGCAATGGATTCAAGCTGCAGGAAAGGAGATTCCACCTGAACCTCAGGAAGAACTTCCTGACAGTCAGGGCTGTCCGGCAGTGGAATATGCTGCCTCGGAGTGTGTTGGAGTCTCCTTCTTTGGAGGTTTTTAAGCAGAGGCTGGATGGCCATCTGTCGGGAGTGCTTTGAGGGTGTTTCTGCATGGCAGGGGGTTGGACTGGATGGCCCGTGTGGTCTCTTCCAACTCTACATTTCTATGATTCTATGATTCTATGATTCTATGGAATTTGCAGATGATTGGACAGGATCAGGATTTGAAATGATCTTGACAGATTAGAGAGCTGAGTTAAAATTTACCAAATGAATTTTAACAGGGAGCAGTGTAAGGTACTACACTTGGGCAGAAAATGTGAAATGCCCAGAAATTCACCTGGCTTGACCATAGTGCATATAAAGGGATCTAGGGGTCTTGGTAGATCACAAGTTGAACATGATTCAGCAGTGTGATGCAGCAGCTAAAAACACCAATGCAATTCTGAGCTGCATCAATAAGAGTAGAGTGTCTAGCACCAGGGGAGTGATAGTACCACTTTGTAGTGCTTTGGCCAGAGCCGTCTGGAATCCTGTGTCTAGTTCTGGGCACCACAGTACAGAAGGATATCGACAAGCTGGAGGATGTCCAGAGGAGGGCAACCAAAATGGTCAAAGACCCGGAAACTATGCCCCTTGAAGAGTGGCTCAGGGAACTGGGTCCACTAAGCTTGGAGAAGGTTAAGAGGCAGCATGATAACTGTGTTTAACTCTTTGAAGGGATGTTATATGGCGGATGGAGCAAATTTGTTTTCTGCTGCTTCAGAGATTAGGACATAATGGAGCATTGGCTTCAAACTTTTATATTCCTGCCTGGCAGGATGTTACACCCCATGGCCCTCGTGGTCTCTTCTGATGCTGTGATGCTATAATATCTTTGTGTGTGGAAGACATGCATTGTTCGGAAGACGGCAAGTTGTTACTCTTTTAGATGGATTTTAAAGTTTTGTTGTAAAGCTCTTTTAAATTTTTGAGTTGATAAACAATATTGTAAATACGTTTAGTTATCCTGTGTGTGTGAATGTTGAGTAGACAGTTTTCCTTACGAAGGCTGTCAGCTGGGACTCGAGGGTTCCTCTTGAGGAGAACGGGAGTGACCTCTATTTCAATATTACAGATGCCATTCAAGAGGACCGTAGAAACCACCAACACATTGAGAAGAATTCTGAGATTGATCTTAGGGACTTGTTCTCTAGATTTTATACTTAGAATAAAGCATTAATTGTATTGTGTTGTTAAGTGTATTTTGTCATAATTTAACAAGCACACAAAGAAAATAATTGTTATGACTTATTGTTTTTTTGTGGTTGCATGAAGGGGAAATACTAATGCAGCCATTCGTATGACACCCACTATCTCATTTGAATGAACTCTGCATAAATACTATTGAATAGTTGGTTACAGTGTCACAGACTGGGTGAAAAATGTTGTTAAGTTTGTCTTAGATACTGAGGCATTTTGATTATGTCTCTCCTGTGTAATAGAGGCAATCAAGTAAGTGGCTGGTGGGAGGAGGGAGTGAACTGAATGTTGAGAGAGAGGCGATTGGTGGAACGCAGGACAGGATTCAAAGGAGCCTCGTGGTTGGCGGTTGACGTAGAAGGGTTAGAGTGGAATGTTGGGTGAGTGTGGATGAGGGTTAAGACAGTCAAGATTTAGGAATTCAGCAGTGAGGTTCAAGAATCTGAATTAGGAAAGAGAAGTGTGTGAGTGAGAGTGAAATATTAGTTTTAAATTTATTATTAATCCATTTTGCGATGTTCAGTTTCTGCTAGTAATGTTTTGCTTTTGTGTATTGTATACATTTTTAGCCTCTGAGAATGCTGTATGTATAAGGATTGGGTTCAGACACGAGGTCTGGGGTTGCAGTAGAGGATCAGGAGGGTTGGTGTCCGGTGGGGATGAAGTTGCATGATATCCTCCCAGACGGGAACCTTGAGGGCATGTACCAGGCTCCCACATTTTTGGCCACAGCTGTGGGAGAGGAGGAGGTCCCTGCATGGGTGGAGAGGTGGGGGTTACGGACGCCCTCCCCTTGACCTTGGTGGTAGCACTGAGTTGGAGGAAGTCTTCACATACGGTGGCAGCAGAGATTCAGGCAGAACCTTAAATCTGGTGGAGAAAGTGTTGGAATAAGGGGAGGAAGTCTCACCGGGTTCTCCAAGGAGCACAGCTCTGTTCCTCCAGCCCTTGGAGGACTGAGGGGCGGGAGGTGATTCTCTTCTTTCTTCCCCGCACACATATAGGGCTTCAAATATAGGTATGCAAATACAGATTTTCAAATATAGGTCGGCCAATATGGGTCATCATAGATAGGTATTCGAATATAGATTTAAATGATTCGTAGTACTAAAACAAGAAAAATATATCCTGCTAAAATACAGTCAACATACATTAAAATGTTATCCTACCATAGCGCAGTTGAATGAAAAACAGGTTAAAAGAACAGCACCACCACCTACTGAAAGTGGTCATTCAAGTTCTTGAAAGCCCCACCTACCCTGTAATCACTCTTTTTCAGGGAGCTGAAGGTGGGAAGCTGCCACATGGCTCAGGCCAGGAGAAAGATCCCCGTCTCTCTCCTAGTACCCCCTTCAGGTGTGGACCGGCCACCCTTCCCTGGGCGGGGGGCTCTGACTCCTCCTCCTCCTTTCCCACCCCGTGCTTCCCTCTTCTGTCCTCAGTTTACTTCAGCTGCTGCCCCCTGAGTTCACAGGGCCAAGTCCCACTTATGGGGGGGGGGTTCTTTCCAAGCATCGTGTCTCCCCCCTTGGAAAACTGGCTTACGACAGCCCTGCAGCGAACCTATGGTGCAGGTTTTCTTGGCAAGATGGGTTACCTTTGCCTTTGTCTCAGGCTGAGAGGATGTGACCTGCCTGAGGTCACCGAGTGGGTTTCCATGGGCAAGTGGGGATTCAGGCTCTGGTCTCCGGAGTCACCACTTAGGCGTACGCACACACCTGCCATCAGGGACATGGCAGCAGGGTGTGTGTGTGTGTCTTCAGTGAGAGTCACCTCCTCCTAGGAGCAGCCAAGCATCCTGGGAGCTGTAGTTCTCTTTGGCCCACCCTTCCGGGCCGCCGCGGGAGAGAGAAAAGGGGCTGGAGAAAAACGGGGGGTATGCAGCGGGAGGGGTGGAGAAAGAGAGGGTGGAGGGGTCCTGTTTTCAACGTACAATAGTCTCAGTTTAGTTGGTTTGGCTTCTAATCTGGGGCTAACCTGCGAGCTTAGGCTCGGTGAGCCACACTGTCTTAGCCTCAAGGGGAGTTGGGCCAGGACTCTTAGAGGAGGTTGAGTGACTTGGGGTGAGTCACACTCTCTCAGCCTCAGAGGATGTTGGGCTAGGACTGTAGGTGGAAACTGGGTGACCTTGGGGGAGCCACACTCTCTCAACCATAGAGAAAGTTCGATTATGACTCTGAGAGGGGACCGGGTGACCTGCAGGGACGACTCACACTTTCTCAGTCTCAGCCAAAGTTGGTCTAGAGCTCTAGGAGGAAGACGGGTGGCCTGTGGAGGTGAGTCACATTATCTCAGCCTCAGAGGAATTTGGACTAAGACTGTTGGAGGAGGATGGGTCACTGGGGGAAGGAAGTGTCAGTCACATTCTCTCAGCCTTGGGAGAAATTGGGCTGTGACTCTGGGAGGAGAGTTGTTGACCTGGGTTAAATAAACATTTTTTCTCTTTAACATCAGCCCCTCCAGATGTTTTACTGCTGCTTCCATCGTCTCTGACCCTGGACTGTGCTACTGGGGGCTAATCTTAATCTTGCCTTCCACTCTGACTGTATTCCATGAATCTCTCCCAGGTCCACAGTGGAAGGAGGCCTTCGGGAGGCCTGGCGCCCCGGCCCCCTCGCTGATGGGGGACACCCTTGGCAGCCAGTTGAAGGAGGGGCCCACCCTCGCGGGCACTGCCGGAGGAGGAGGAGCAGGAGGAGAACAGGAGCCCCAAAACACCGGGAGCTCCCCGGGTGGAGCTAGCCATCAGGGGGCACGGCCGGCTGAGGGACCCGCCCTGGCAGGGGTGCCAGAGACAGGAAGGGGAACCCAGAAGAGGTGACGGTGGCGATGGCGGTGGCGGCAGAGAAAGCGACACAGCTCCCCGGAGTCAATCCCCCCCCCACTGCTGCGGCTGCCCAAATTGTACAAGATTTGAAGGGATGTACTTTTGAAAAAATCTTCAGCATCTCAATGACTCGTTTGAAAATAAAGGCTTGTTCTGTTGAAAAGAGAGAAAAGGTTCCAGTAAAATAAGGGCATCAGGAGCTAGAAGTTACTTTTGTTGAGCAAAGGCACTGTGACTGAAGGAGTACGTAGCGTGTTAAGCTGAGAGACGGTTAATTAGCCCTGGAAAATGTATTTCGAGCTGTGCAAATAGCCACATGTCTAGGCACACCAGGAAAAGTGAAGCCGGAAGCCAGCGAGGAGCAGCTCCTGCTTTGCGTGTCCAGGCCCTGGCTTGGACCTTCAGCCGCTCCTTTGCCCCCAGTTCCCAGAGTCCTGGTGCTGCCTCGTTCTCGCCTGGGGTTTCCCGAAGTGTTCGCATCTGTGCTAAATTCCCACACGCCCACCTCTCTCCAGCCTCCCTGTTGTTCCCCAGTTCTATGGCTGCAAGGAAAAGACACCGTTTCAGAAAATCTGGCCCTTTCCGTGTCCAACAAGAATTTTTCCTGATAAGATGCTGGTTCTCGGGGCTCTTTAGTCTCAGAAGCTGAGGCCCACAGCCCGGCCCTACGCCCCAGTGCAGTGGCATACATCACAGGACTTTTTCTTTGGTACCACTGGCACTGAGTTTTGGGTGACGTTTGCTTCCCGTCCTGCCTTTTATAAAGCCCTTTTGCAGAGGCACAGAATGGATGGGGTTCCTTGGATGTTTTGCTGGGGCAAACAAATACGGTCACGAAAAGGTTCCAGATCAAGAGGCCAGGGACTTTTCAAAAATGAGATTGTCAGGAAGCCCCAGAGGAGGGGCAGGAATTCTGTAGCCCTACAAGTGTTGCTGAAGCGCAACCTCGAGCGGCCCCGGCCAGCAAAGGCAACGCCCACCGAGGAACACCAGAAGCTCCAACTCAGCTTCTGGAGGACCACAAAATGCGCGTCCCTAGACTACAGGAGAGCATGCTGATATAACAAAGTTCACCCAGGGACAAATGACAAAGCAATCCCAAATGTGTCCTGCAGAGTGTTTGAAAACCGCATTTAAGTCAACCCGTCAGCACATCTTAGCGAGGGGCCTAGATGATCCTGAAGCACTCTTTGGTTTTCAGACAAGTCCTATGCTGTGGAAGGACACCCAACCCAAAGCAGGCTTCTTCTTCCTTTCAATCCAAAGGGGTGGGGGTATTGCTTACTGCCACAAAGACTTGGCCGTCCGGAAACCGTTTCTCTTCCTTTGGTTGCTGGAGCAGTTCTAGAGATTTAAACCTGCCAGGAGCACCGAGACGCGATTCTTGATTCCTATTCTAGCCATCCTGGAATGCTTTGCTGGGCTTTTGCCACACTGCCATGAAGCAGAAATTTTGGGGCACATACAGAAAAACTGAATGTGGGAACACATAAGGATGGGACAAATCCAGAATTTTCCAAATCCCTGGAAGGTTCTGAGAATCCACAAATCTCACAAATCTTGAATCTTTCAAATCCTTTTTTTAAAAAGGAAGGGAGAGAAGGATAATCTTGGGCAAGACATACTCTCTCAGCCTTAGCAAAAGCCTAGGCAAAGGCAAACCTCCCTCTGAAGAAATCTGGCAGGACAATTGTCCTAGTTTTGCCTCAGGATCTCCCCAGATTGAAAATGACATGAAGGCCCTTTGTACACAGGCAGGAAAATGTGGATGAATCCCACCTTTTCCTGCCTATGTAAACAGGGCCACATCCTACAGTTGAGAGCTAATCCAGGTCAAAACTGGCTTTTCTGGGGTTTGTAATTTGATGATGCACCGGCACGCTTTGGGAAAGAAGGCCGTAAGACCTTGTAAAACCACAAACCCCAGAATTGTGTCTGAAAGAGCTTTGCAAGGGAGCTCTGCAAAGGAATGTTTCAGCTGTCCTTGAAATCTCAAGCCTGTCCCTTCCGGTCAAGTGCCGAACTGAAATATGAACTGTTGAATTTGAATATCTTCGAATACAACCCCAGATGGAATTTCTGAAATTGTTAGCAAAGGCCATTATTATGCCAAGGGAAAAACTCACCTCCTTGCCCTCTCTCCATGTGGGTCTGGTCTCCCAGGTTTTTAGGCATCCTAGTCTCTCATGTTTTCAGGCGTCCCGATCTCCAACAAACTATTTGGTTGGTGGATTCGAAAAACTGGGTTTGCCTATTTTGGCACAGGGATTTGGATTCGTGAGTCTTGAAATGTTCCCCAGGATTGAAGGATTCGGTTCGCCCATCCCTCCTGCCTTGCTTCGAGGATGCTCCTGGTCCCCCTCCCTCCTCCCCCCCCCCACAGAGCCCCCTCCTGGGGAAATCTGGAGCAGGGGGGAGACTCTTCCTTTGCATTTTTGCAAGACAGAGGAAGGGGGGTCAAGACTGACCTCCCATTTTGCCTTCCAGGAATATGGCAGCTTCCCCTTTCCCCCCAATATTATTATCATCATTATCATTATCATTATTATTATTTTCATCATCATCCTTTATTCATATTGCGCCTGTCAAGGTTGTTGCCAGGCAGGAAGGTTTCCTCTGAGTGGACGGCAGAGGGAAGAGGCGATGTGCAAGGCTAGCAGGATTGTTCTGGCTATGACTTGTGCATTAGGGAAGGCCACACACCAGAGCACTGATTGGGTCACCCCACTAGTTTCCGGGTGACAAGGAAGCATAAAAAGGCTGGTGTTTGCCTTGACCAGCTGCCAGTTAGACACCCTAGCTGGAGCTGCCATGCCATTGGCAGTATACTGAATGTCGGGGAGATGCTGCCCGATTTTTCTCCGTTTTCTTCTGTTATTCCTGTTTGTCTAATTGCTGGAATGCTTCTGTGTTTTTGCTAAGCCTTATCTTAGAGTGCGGCAAGAAATCAAGCCTCTAAGTCTTACTGAATGAGCCTCTGGAATTCTTTCTACTTCACTGGGACCCTCTGCTGCGGCAAAGCCTTTCTTCACAGATTGCACTCTGCTCATGCTCAGAGGGGCCAAATCCTGCCAACCTGACAGCGCCATCAATGTACATGGCGCTTTACAAATTTAAAAGACAACAGTTGCCCTAAGTAAATACATAATAAAGTGAAAATATACAGAGAAAGTGGGAGAGCATCCTTGCCAGCTGGGAGGGGCTGGCCCTGACCCTGGCCCTGGCCCTGTCAGGGGGTCTTCATGGGCCATGGGGAGGGCTGGGGCACTATTATGGGATGCAAGGAGGCCAGAGTAGCCTGGAGTACTTGATAGAAGAAGGTGGAAGTGGGGGAAGAGAAGTGGGAAATTGTGACGGGAGAAGGGAATTCCCAGGGCCTCCATATTCCTGGGAAGGTGGGTAAGGGGAGTGTTTAGTTTTTGGGGGGAGAGAAGGGAGGGGGCTCCTACAGGTAGGAGGGACACAAGGGAGGGGTGGGAGGAGGAAAAAGGCAGGCTCCAAGCCTTGCAGGGGGGCGTTTGTGGGGGGAGCTGTGAGAGGGGCCTGAGGCAGGGATTAGGGGCCTGGGGAGGGGGGGGGAATGGCAGAAGGTCTTATCTAAATGCTTTGAGGGTCTCCTGATTTCCTTCCCACTGCAGCACTCACTCATCATGGTGGTGGGGCACAGTTGTGGGGGTGAGACTGACCCCACTCCCATTTTGCCTTCCAGAAAGAGCCACCCGTCCCCCCCAAAAACAGTTGCAAAACCTGACACGCACACACACCCAGCAGCTGTGTCGTGTTCACAATCCCCCTCCCTTGCCCAAGCTCCCCTCGGTCTCCTCTGGCCAGGAAGATCCTCTCCTTAGAGCTGGTCGGCACTTGGACGAGGTCCTTCTAGCAACAGGAGCTCAGCGTCTAGGTCAAGGGAAGGGATGGCACCCCTCTCTTCCGCCTGGAATAAAAATCCTGCCTCCAATTCTGGGCGCCCCACGGTCCAGGAAGGATATGGAGAAGCTGGAGGGTGTCCAGAGGAGGGCGACCAAAATGATCGAAGGCCTGGAAACCACAAAGTCCTATCAGGGAGGGCTTAGGGAGCTTATGTTGAGCCTGGAGAAGAGAAGGTTGGGGGTGGACATGAGAGCCATGTTTAAACATTGGAAGGAGTGTCACATGGAGGATGGAGCAAGCCTGTTTTAGGCTGTTCCAGAGACTAGGACACGGAGCAATGGCTTCCAACGTCTGGAAAAGAGAATGCCCCTAAGTGTTAGGAAGAACTTCCTGATGATCAATCTGCTGCTGCCTCCGTGGAGTGTGTTGAGGTCTCCTCCTCCTTTGGAGGTTTTTAAAGAGAGGCTGGATGGCCACCTGTCGAAGGGAAAGCTGTGATGGTGTATCCCTGCGTGGCAGAATGGGGTTGGACTGGATGGCCCCGGGGGTCTCTTCCAACTCTAGGATTCTATGCTTCCCTGAAGGTTTTGGATGCACCCCCACCCCGTGTACTCCGAACTTCTCTTGACAGCCTCCTTTGTCACCCCGTCACCACGCTAGTGGGCTTTGGGGTTGTCTCCAATAGCAGAGGGAGTTGGAAACAAACTTTGCTGGGTAATCTCAGGCTTTAATACTCCTCTCATAATATCACCTCTCTGAGCATGGGAAAAAAGAAAAAGTTGTGGAGGAGCAAAGCTCTGAGCCTTGATTTCCCTGAGGTTCCAGATTTCAAAGTGAAGCAATCTTTTTTAAAGAATATGGAGGAAAAATCTGTAAGTTGCCCACCTCACCTGCAGCCTCAGAGGCTGCATGTGAATGAGGTTTGTCCTTTTCCCTCCCGTCTAAAAATCAGAACGGGCTGCCTGTTTCCTCAGCGGCTGGGCTGTCTCAGGTCTGGTCTATTTTCTGCCGGGTGATTTTATGCGTCCAGAGAGTCCCTCTTCCTCCCGTGGAGGTTCTGGGTGAAACTGCTAGGCTTCTCCAGAAGCAGCCTGGGTGCCTAGCTCCCCGGCCTCCTACAGTGCTCCCAAGCCCCCAAATACTCGGTTTTTTAGAGCCCGGAACCAGTTATTCACATGAAGGACTCCCAAATGCAGACATAGGGTGGGCTTGTGCAAACAGGTCTGATGCGTCCAAACGCCAGGCAGATCCCAAGGACAGATGCTGGTCAGATAAGCATGAAATGTGTGAATATTTTATGGTAAGGAGTATTGGGCCAGCTTCTTTTCCCTGAAATAATTTTCCCTACATACAATTTTTCCCCAGCTGAATGAAAAGGCTCTGAGGAAGGGGAGAATTCAGCAGGTCCTCAGCTCCTATGGGGTGTTGGGAGCTATAACATTTCCGTGGAAGAGGTTTCTTAATGCAGGTATCAGGGCCAAGGGCAAATGGTTGCTTCCTAACTGGTCTGACTGCAGTTTGTATTCCCTGAACCTAGTCATCAAGGCACCTAAGAAAACCAGGTGTGCAGGCACCCCAAAATACCCCCCCCAGCAGTCAGGAGGGCAACATTCAGGGACAGCGGCCAATATTTTTTCCATAAGTTTTATTCAAAAGGTGCATTTATACTACAAAATGTAACACAGCATAGGTCAGGTTTTAGTGTTTGTACACAGAAAGGAAAAAACACCCCAGATAAACAGAATTATTAACCGTTAACGAAGAAATGAAATTATGTCCCGTAATATGAAGTCCATAACAGGAAACAAATACTGGGGATTGCAGAGCGCGGACCCAGTTCTTTGTCGTGACATTGCACCCCTTGCCCCCCCCCAGCATTCCACTCTCATTCCTCTCCTGTCCTCTTGAGACAGGAAAGGAAGCAAACGGAAGGTGCATCCTTCAAGGGGAGAGAGCCTTCAAATCCAGGTCGGTGAAACCCACACAGCCCCTCCAGGGTTTTGGCCTTTGGGGGGAACGCGTGTGCAGCTTGCAAACCAACTTTCTGCTGTGCAGTAGATTCCCGGAGGAGGCCCCGGCATGGGGAACACCAACCAACACCAGCCAGGACTCTATTCTGCTTTTGCCAGACCTCACCTGGCATCATCCTGTGTCCAGTTCTGGGCAACTCACTTCAAGAAACCACCTCCTCCGGGGCTTTGTGAGGACAAAGCAGAAGCAGAGGGGAGGAGGCCTAGGAGGAGCGTTTCCATCGCCCCTCTGCCGGACCCGCTCTTTCGCTAGGAAGAGGAGATGAGAAAGGGACACCCCACTGCCAGGGAACCCTCAGACTCTCTCCCTCCTGAGATATCTGTCACGGGTCCTTCTCCCCCCACCCTGGACGCCCCCCAAGGGGCCGCCACCAGACAGACAGACAGACCCACCCTCCTCCTCATAGCTCTCAGCCATCTGGAAGAGAGAGTGGCCTTTTGGAGCACTCAATATGAGAAAGGGAACCATTACCCTTGACCCTCCCATTTCTGAGGGGTCATGCACCCTGCCCCCCCATCCCCAACCCCGAAGGGTCCACCAGTGGGCAGGCAAAGCCAGGGGCCCGAAAGAAAAAGCAGCCCCCAGTTTGGCAGCTGAGCGCAAAAAAGCTGGAGCAGGTGGAGCTGTGACCAGACAGACAGACCCACCCTCCTCCTCCTTATATCTCTCAGCCATCTGGAAGAGAGAAAGAGACCCACTCTGCCTACTCCAGCCTGCGCACTTTTGGACCCTTGGGGGTTGCGAATGGGGGGGCAGGGTGCATGACCCCTCAAAAATGGGGGGGGTCAAGGATAATGGGTCCGAGATAGGCTTTGGGCCCACAAGATGAAGGGAAGAATGAAAAAATTGTGCCCTCCTGCCCAATGCATTTGAAAAATCTACCCAACAGATTGCAACCCCGAAAGCAAAAACGCAAGGGAAAGCCTCCACAAAACATCAGGGACCGTAACCTTGAGAGCAGCTCAGAGAGCTCAGAGGGAGAAAGAACAAACCTCGCAAAAGGTAAGCGTCAGTGTTGTCCAAGCAGCTGAACGAGGAATGATGGCGATAAGTGTTGAGGAAAACAGAGATGGTTTAACACAGGCAGTAAGACCAAGTGTGCTATTAGTGCAGACAAATTTGGTTCTGTGAAAAAAGATAATTTGGGGTGCTAAATGGTGCCGTGGGTCCCTGCAACCTGCTTAATGGGGGGCGAGGGACCTTTTTCGCGGAGAAACACCCTGAGAGTTGGGGAGGGGCTCAGGGTCACCAACCCAGCCTTGGGGCCCACCTAAGGACCCTGCGACACACCCTGATGGCCTCCCTAAAAGCAAGTGGCAATGTCTACTAATTGAACCTGAGAAAGAGAGGAAAGTGCAGGGGTCTTTCCTCTTCCCACCCAGAAGCACAACAGCACTTAGTTCACTCTGAGTTACTCCTTCTTAAAACTGAGAGCAATGGTGTCTGTGTGGGATTAGCTTTGTGTGCGTGGGGACATCACAAAGGAGGGATGGTTTGTGGTTACAGGAGTGTTGGGTTTTCTCCCCTTTCAGGTCCTGGTCTACTTGGAGGAGGTAGCCGTATAATTTCCTCTTAGAGGAACAGAGTCGGCTGGATCCAGACCAGAAGGCTGTCTGCAAGGAGCCGCAGTGGAGGATAAAGGAAGGGTAAGGACCCTTTTGCTTTTTTGGGTAGATGCTGGAGGAATGAATTCACGTTCTTGGCCTGGGTCACTTCACTGGTGGGAAGCCAGCCTGGAGGTGGGCTTCCAGGCCACGCACACTGGGATCCACTGGGCCAAGCTTGAGCTCATCTGGCAGGGGAGAAGCTTGCAGAGTTATTCCATTTTGTAACTTACGTGAGAGCAGAGTGTCGGTCTTCCCGTCCTTCTGTGGCCCAGTTGTTCCAAACGACAGAAAGAATTTGAACCACGAGACATTTTCTGGAGACTCTTGGGATTTAACACTCCCTCCCACAGCATCTCCTCTCTGGGCATAGGGAAAAAAAGTTGTTGGGGAGAAAAGATCTGGATATTTAAGTCCCTGATGTTCTCGATTTCTACGCGTAGCCTTATCTTATTTTCTTTATATCTGTGGAAGAACCCTTCATAATGTACAAACTTCACCAACAGTCTCAGAGAATGCGGGTGTGCAACCAGGGTGTATTGTTTTTCTCCTGTCCAAAAATCAAAACAAGTTTCCCCAGTTCCTTAGGCAGTGGGCTACCTAAGGGAAGCCCCACAAGAAAGATGCAAAGGTAACAGCCCCCACCCACCCATGCCTCATGCTCTCCAGCTCTCTCCGTTTGGCAGGATAGTCCTGATTAATCCTCCGTTGCCCCACTTTTTCATCTCTTTTCAAAATGTCCCACTTCCTCTCCTCCCTCTTTCTCCTTGCCTTCCTTCTGTTGCTACAGATTGAGCTCAAAATGCCCCAAATAGTTCACACTCGGTTAACTGGGGAGGAAGGGGAGAATGGGGAGGGGTAGCTAATACATTGGAAGATAGGAAAGGAATTCAAAACAATCTTGATGAACTCGAAACTGGGTTGGAGTTAATAAAATGAAATTCAACAGGGCCAAATACAAAGCTTACATTTAGGCCATAAAAAGGAAATGTGCAGATACAGGTTGGGTAAGACTTAAGTCAGCAGTACTTCATGTGAAAAGGACGTGGGGGGTATTGTTGGTAATAAGTTGAACATAAGGCAGCTCTGTGATGCTGCAGCAAAGGCATCGAATGCTATCTTAGGCTGCATTAATAGAAGCATAGTTTCCAAGCTGGGGGCTGTAATAGTCCCCCTGCAGCCTGTGCTGGTCAGGACAAGATCGCACTCGTTAAATACCTCAAGGGCTGCTACAAAGGGGAGGGCGCAGGCTTGTTCTCTGTTCTTTGAGAGGGTAGAACTAAGTCTAATGGTTTGATATTTCAGGCAGATGGATTTTGATTGAAGATTAGAAGGAACTTCTTGACAGTAAGAGAGGTTCAGCAATGGCATCCATTAGCTAGAGAGGTGGTGGGATCTCCTTTTCTGGACATCTTCAAAAAGAGGCTTGGTCTGCTTTAGCCAGAGCCCCTCTGTTGAGCTGGGGGTAGAATTTGATGGCCCACCGGGCCCCTTCCCTCTCCATGCATGATTCTGTGATTCTTAATGACCCACCCTAGAGCCCTGAAGAGGCTTTGCAAGTTCCAGCCACAAATAAATGCAGTCTTGCAAAGTCTTGCAAAGTGTAGGAGATTTTCCACAAAGGAAAATTCTGTATGGCAGGCTAAACAATTTTGGCCGGTCCTTGTGCCCGTGGGACTCTCCAGAAAGCCAGGTGGACTTCCTAAAATGGCAGACAGGCAAACTAAAGAAGGCACATGTGGTCAGAGGCTCATTTCTGGTTTTTGAGAAAAGGTACGGGGTGGCCCTGTCACCTCTTAGAAAGATGAATTGCTGCTTCCGAAGGCTCCCGGGAGAGTGTTACGTACTGGATATCCATTACTCCAAAAACACACACTCTGAAGCTAACAGTAGGTTATTCAAAAGACAGTTTTGGAGGGAGGGGATTTCCATCCTAAATCTAGCAGTTCACAGTCTGCTGACAACCAGGAAAGCAACACTGTTGGACGAAACCTTTGTTTTCCAGCAGCTGCTTGTGCGGCTGCGGCCACTGGAAGTTGGCTTCAGTAAGGCTTTTGACAACATCCCCCATGATATTCTTGCAAACAAGCCAGTGAAATTTGGGCTAGATAATGCTACTGTTGGATTTGTAATTGGTTGACGGACAGACCCCAAAGGGTCCTCACCAATGGCTCCTCCTCATCCTGGAGAGAAGGGACTGGTGGGGTGCCATAGGGTTCCTCCCTGGGCCTGGTGCTATTCAACATCTTTATCAATGACTGGATGAGGGAACACAGGGTGTGCTGACCAGATTTCCAGTTGACAGCAAATTAGGAGGGGTAGCTACTTCACCAGAGGGCAGGATCAGAATTCCAAATGATCTGAACAGATTAGAGAGCTGGGCCAAAAGTGACGAACTGTATTTCGGTTGGAAGAAATGTAAGGTACTACACTTGGGTAGGAAAGAAAGGCAACACACAGATATAAGATGGGTGACAGTTGGCTTGACCGCAATACATATGAAAGAGATCTAGGAATCTTAGTAGACCAAAGGGTGAATGTGATGCAGCGGGTTAAAAATCCACTGCGATTCCGGGCTGCATCACTAGGAGTCTCATGTCTAGGTGAAGGGAAGTAATAATACCATTCTATTCTGCTTTGCTCAGACCCCACCTGGAATAATCCTGTGTCCAGTTCTGGGTGCCACAGTTCAGGGAGGATATTGACAAGCTGGAGCATGTCCGGAGGACGGTGACCAAATAGGTCAAAGGCCTGGCAACCATGAAGCTCCATGAGGAGCGGCTTAGGAAGATGGGTATGTTTAGCCTTGAGAAGAGAAGGTTAGGCGGTGACATGATAGCTGTGTTTAAATATTTGAAACGATGTCATGTGGAAGATGGAGCAAGCTCGTTTCCTGCTTATCCAGGGCCTAGGACAGGGAGCAGTGGTTTCAAACTTCAGGAAAAGAAATTCCATCTGAACATTAGAAAGAACTTCTGGACTTGTTCTTTCTCTGCTATATGGTGCTGAAATAGAGTTTCTGTAAGAATGCTGTTCCCTGACTTCTGGGGGGTGTCCTTGGGGGACACCCTGATTTGCTTCAAAAATACAAAGATTGGGGAAATTAGCAGAGCACTGCTTAGCAAACCTGAGGGCAGGACAGCACAGCGAGATCTTTGACCCGATCTCTACGGAGTCAGACCACGCGAGAGACAGGCCAAATGTAGAGTTTATTCAGCAGAATTGGCAAAATATCCATACACATACACACAAGAAAGCAGTCCCTCACACAAACGCACAAGAACTAGAGTCGGAAAGAGCTGAAGATCAAGAAAAGCAGAGGGAAAGAGAGCAGTTTATACGGCACCTGATCCGGTCATCTTCAGTCTGAGAAGAAGCAAGGTGAAGGTGGCTCAGTGACGGGAGCATGCTGAGGAGAGATCTCGACTAGCAGAATGTAGGTGCACAAGTCAAGCGTTGGAGTTCTCCAAAAAGGATCCCAAAAGGGGACTCAATGATAGGGCAAAACATGCCTTGGGGGCAGACCGGTTCCCAGGAAAGGATAATGGCTGAATCATGCAGATGGACCTTGTCTTTGTATTTATTGCTGCTGCGTGTGTCAGGACGAAAGGAAAAGGACAGTTGCCGAATCTTTCTCACTGCCACAAGCATCAAGCACATCAGGGGGATACGTAATCCCCTCCCGGTGCCATTGTTGTTGATGGTCCATGGCATGTGTGTACGTGCCTTCCGAGGTTTCCCTCTTGGAGAGGTGGCTGGGGAAGCTTTGGTCTGACCTTTGCTCGATCTTTGAGCTGGATGTCTATGTGTCTGTCCGGTGAACCTCTGACTTAATGATTTTGGATATTAAATTTATACTCACCCGGGACTGGGTCTGCTAGCAGGCAATCCATCAGGGAAATCATTTTATACACTTTGTTGCATGGTGTGCTCTCAATATCTCCACTGTGGCTTGGTTAAAAAGATTTTGCATTTCTCTGAGATGTGATGTTAATAAGAAGGAAATATAGAAAGGAAATAGTTTTTGCAACATTTGCTACTTACTGTGCTGGCCATATTCCAAGATGTCTTCCCTTTACAAAGGTTGAATTAGACTGTCAGCACACGGCAGTGCAAAACATCACAAGCAGGACTCCTGGGCCACCATTTGCTTTCGTTCCGACCAGGGATTCCTTTAATTGGGGATGGGTTAAAAGAATTCTTACCAGGCGATGGGGTCTTCCCAGTTGGGCCAGACTTCTTCCCCTCTTCTCCTGGCCTTTCTATGGCTCTGTGTTCTTGGTCTTGATGCGTGATGAGATGTTTTTCTGGTCAGCTCCTAATGAGATTTTCTTCTTTTCTTCAAACAGGGACCTTCTGAACAAAGGCTAAGAAAACTTGATGGCAGCTTCAACCTAGGCTTTCCCTAAGTCTGGCGTGACTGGAAGGCACACAGGAATGACAACAACAAGGCAACAAGTAGGCAAAAGAATTTCAGGAGCCATACACCTGTGGTATCAAGAGGAAAACACAAGATTGTACTGTAAAAAGAGGGGTATTGAAGACAGATCACTAAGGAAAAGCAAAGACAGAGTAGAATTAAGTCCTCTTGTTGTTCAAAGAGCTCTTATTTGTGCACTTCTGAGATCATCTTCAAATCAGAAGAGAAGTAGAATGGAATATTCTGCACATCTACATCCATATCCCAGACTCTATGGAGGAGAGAAGCTATATAAATGTTTGGAATGTGGAAAGAGCTTCAGTCAGAGTAGAATTCTACGATCCCATCAAAAGACCCACACAGGACAGAAGCCTTATAAATGCATGGAGTGTGGAAAGTGCTTCAGTGAGAGTGGACACCTGCGTTCCCATCAAAGAATGCACACAGGGGAGAGGCCCTATAAATGCATGGAATGTGGAAAGAGCTTTAGTGAAAGTGGGAATCTGCATTGCCATCAAAGGATGCGCACAGGGGAGAAGGCCTATATATGCTTGGAATGTGGAAAGAGCTTCAGTCAGAGTGGAAGTCTGCGTTCCCATCAAAGGACCCACACAGGGCAGAGGCTGTATAAATGCATGGAATGCAGAAAGAGCTTTAGTTGGAGTGAAACTCTGCGTTCCCATCAAAAAGTCCATACAGGGGACAAGCCCTAGAAATGCATGGAATGTGGAAAGAGCTTAAGGTGGAGTGGAAATACGCATTACCATCAAAGGACCCATTGTCTGGTAGCCCTCCATATTTCAGTATAGGATAAGTAGTAGTAGTTAATTAGCTGCTTGCTTGTCACCAAGGTTACACACCAGAACCGTTAGATAAAGCCAGCAATGGAGCTCTGATGAGAACTACCAGCCTGAGCTGGGCTCTTTCAAGGTTTCTTGATATCTATTACTGTGGGAAAAGGATCTTTTGCTTTTAATGTTTGGTTTCTGCTAATTGCCTCCAGTACGCTCACTGAAGTCCTGTACAACGCATCATGTTTCTAATAATTCGTGTATTGGCACTGTTACTTTTGTGTGTGTGATTTCGGTTCCTGACAGAGTGAGCGTACTCCAATAAAAACATGTTTCGAATAAATGAAGAAGACCCCAAAGACAAGGAAGCCATCGATGCTCCAGGCAAGGAAATCGCTGAAAAAGATGAGACAGCCTCTAGCCAGGCTCTTGATGTAAGACACAAGACATGACCTTCCCTCCCCACAACAACCCTGACCAGAGGCCAGACTTGGGCCTGGGGAGAAAGACCAGAAACTGATTGGTGCCACAGATGTCGAGCTACAAGATGGGATACATCAATTGGCGAGCTCAATCTAATGGAACAACTTCTGGCCATAGAAAAAGAAGTGGAAAAGCAGAGAGAGGAAATTTCCAAATTGAGAGCTCAGCTGCATGACTGGAGACTTCTGATGCCTCAAATTGGACGAGCACCTCCCCAAGCTCCAGCAGCGGCAGCTGCCCCAGTAGCACCGGCTCCTGCACCTCCTGGAATGCCGGCACCACCTGCTGGGGCCCAACCTTTCCGGGCGATGAAGACCACCTATGATGGTGATGGCACCAAACTGTCATATTTGCTCAACATGGCCTCTAATTACATCATCGACTACGGAAACAGTTTACCTAATGACACTGCCAGAATTAGATACCTGAGCCAGCATCTCAAAGGAGAAGCAGTGGAGTGGGTCGCTGGCTTGTTCGACTCACGAGCTGAAGAAACAGCTGACCTGCAGCTGTTCATGCACCAACTTAGAGAAAGATTTGAGGATCCATTCTTTCAAGAAAAGGCCAGACCCCAACTGAAAAATTGCGTCAAGGGAAAGGAACCGTGGGAGAGTACTTACAAGAATTCAGGAAGTTAGCCACTAAAGCGTCTGAATGAAGAGATGACATTCTCAAGCAATTTTATCAAGATGGATTGAATCCTATCATCCTTGATCGGTGCCTGACCCAAGGGGACCCTGCCAGCCTCCTGGGACGGATGAAACTATTCGGAGAAGTGGAAAGCATCATGGAGACCGTCCAACTCACCCAGCAAAGGCAAGCTCAAGAATTTGGTCACCGCACCCCAGGAGCGAGGAGATGAAAAAACGACTCAAAGAAGGAACCTGTTTCCAATGTGGGAAGAAAGGCACATCGCCAGCAAATGCCAGGGATCAAAGAAACCCACTGAAGGGAAGTCAGGCACTCCCACCACCAGACCTCCATCCCGCAAAGCTACCACCCCGAAGCCAGCAACCAAACACCCTGCCGGAGGCACCGCTATGGGAACTCGCGATGGTGAGGGCAGCCCAATGACCACATCTGACTCAGAGAGCAATGATCGGGAGACTGCAGAGTCTGCTAATGTAAGTACCACCCAAACCAGACACATATATGTAACAGTTACTCTGCAGGGAAATGATGGCAAACTAAGGATATGCAGGGCCTTGGTTGACTCCAGCTGTACAAACAGCCTATTAAATCCTACATTGGCAAAAGAACTTGATGTGAAATTTGAACCCCTAAAAAGAGCCATAAGGTTATCTCAAATGGATGGCTCACCCATGGCAGGGGGTGTTGGGTGATTCCAGGGGACACGCTGTACGCCAACATGACCCACAGAATGCCTGTGCTTCAAAACAGGCAGACGCAAAAACCAGCATAGGGTTAAAAACAATCAGAAGCCAAAGTTGAGGCCAACTAAAACTAGTCTTTATTGCAAAACAGCATAAGTAACATGAAGAAGTCAGAAGCTAGGTAAAATCCATCGTACGTCTCTCTCCTCTTACAGCATGACACAGAGAGCCTTGCTAACAGCTAAACAGCAAGCAAAAAGAGAGTGAATCAAAAAGAGGAAGAACAAGGCATTCCAGCTATAGCAGTTATAGCTACCGTGGGATTGTTTTTCCAAACAACCCATAAGTTCCCACAGGAACTGTGGGACAAACCAGATGTCTCTTATCACACTGGCTGGGCCTGCTAGTTACCATGACCATGAGCTCAGCAGAGGAACAAGACACTTAACCCTTTAGGCAGGGATCTGGAAGCCTAACACTTAACAGGGGGCCCAGTAAGAGAAAGGACTATATCCATCCCTATTCAAGTGGGAAACTATCAGGGGAAAATACATTTCCTAGTGCCCAGTACAACTGGGTTTCAAGTAGTCCTTGGGTATGACTGGCTAAAAAGACATAACCCCCAAATTGACTGGACACAAGGTTTACTCAAGCATATCCATGACATAAACCAGACGCCCGAAGAAATTGCCCCCCTCTCGGCACTCACTTTAAGCCCTGAGGAGCTGCAGAAAATTCCTTTAGAGTACCAAGATTTGCAAAAAGCTTTTGAGGACCATGAAGCAGACAAATTACCCCCTCATGCAGACTTTGACTGCAAACTCAGACTAATACACAGGGCCAAAATTCCTAAACCAAAAATATATCCAATGAACAAACAAGAACTTGATGCCTTAACAAAATTCCTGAACAAAAATTTACAACGTGGATTTGTAAAACCTTCATCTGCTCTGACTGCAAGTCCCCTATTTTTCCGTAAGAAAAAGGACGGAGGTGAACCCAGGCTTATCGTAAACTATAATTTAATTAATCAGGCAGTTCTGCCTAACCTTTACCCGATTCCTTTAACTAAAGATGTGCTAAATCAATTGATAAAAGGCAAATTCTTTACAAAGCTAGACCTCAAAGAGGCTTTCCACAGAATCCGCATGGATCCAGACAGTGAGTGGTTGACTACATTCTCAATCCCACTGGGAAACTACCAAAGGACTGTTCTCCCTTTTGGATTTCAAGCTGGACCTGCTGCTTTCAAAATGTTCCTCAATTCTGTGCTGCAAGATCTCTTCTACGAGGGTGTTGTTTACCTAGACGACATTTTGATGTATTCAGAAACTATAGAACAACACACCAAGCTTGTACGCACTGTGCTGTAGATACTCATAGACAATGAGCTTGTTGTTAAACTCTCCAAATGCGAGTTTCACACTCCAGCTTTTGATTATCTAGGGTACCACATTTGCCACAATACCCTGAACATGGACCCTGCCAAAATTGACAGCACACTTAAATGGCCAGTCCCTAAAACTAGAAAGCAGCTCCAACAATTTCTTGGCTTTGCAAACTTCTATTGTAACTTCATAGAAGGCTTTGCAACTATTGCCCTTTCCCTCACTGACCTCTTGAAAAAAGCAACAGACACCAAGGCTAGCAGAAGCAACCGCATCAGTTGGACTGAAAAATGCCAGACGGCATTCGATACTCTCAAGCAAAAATTCACCTCTGAGCCCCCTCTTGTTCCCTGATTCTTCCAAAGAATTTATAATTCAAACCAATGCCTCTGACTTCGCCATGGGTGCTGTTCTCCTACACAGGCAACCATCTAAAACTTTGCACATTTACTTCTAAAAAATTCTCTGAGCGACAACACAACTGGCCTATCTGGGAAAAAGAAGCCATGGCTATTTTGCTCTCTCCTCCTGGAGACACCTCCTTGAGGGCTCGAACATTCCATTTCAAGTCTGGACTGACCAACGCAATCTTGAAACACTTAAAAATGCCAAAAACCTTATCCCTAAACAAGCACACTGGGCTGAATTTTTCCAGTGCTTCAGGTTCAAGATTGTCTTTAAACCTGGTAAAAGTAACACTTTAGCAGATCCTCTCTCAAGAGTACCCTGCTACGTGTTAAAGTGTAACTGCTCAGATCCCTGCCTAAAGGGTTAAGTTTCTTGTTCCTTCGCTGGCTCTCGTAGTCATGGCAACAGATAAGAAACTTTCCCAGCTGCTTAGAGGACAAGATAAGCTACTGAAACTTTCCCATAACAATTGCAGATGTTTTGACTAAGAATTCTGTTCTCCTTTGCTTCTTGTTTTTCACTGTCTTCACACTGTCTGCTTGTCACCCTTGCTGTGCAGACACAGATGGAAAATGGATTTTACCTAGCTTTGCTTTCTCATCTATTCCAGCTTGCAATAAACACAAAGTTTAGTATATTTTTTGGCCTCTCTCTCTGGTCTTTTTGGATGTATGCTGTTTTGATCTACTTTTGATGCACTGGTGGACTGTGGGTCATGTTAGCTTACAGCATGCCCCCTGGAATTCCTCAACACTATGAACCTCACTAATCTACTTCTGTAGCAACTGAAAAACCTCTTATTTTCTCCAGACACTTTTGGATTACAAGTAACTACACGTGCACAACAAAAAGCATGTAAAACTGCTTCTACCCTACTTGGTTCTGCTTTTCAACATTCCCTCAAATCTGCTTACCAAACTGATGACTGGCTTAAATCTCACAAAGACTCCATTACCTGGTTTAATGGCCTAGCTTTCATCGGGACCAAAATTTATTTGCCATCCCCATGTCGTCCCAAAATTCTGCAAAGATACCGTGATTCCAAACATGCTGGCCATTTTGGATTTCTAAAAACTCTACACTCCATTAGAAAACTATTCCACTGGCCAGGTCTCACAAAACAAGTTCAAGATTATATAAAAAACTGTTCCATTTACAACACTTGCAAATCCAGTTCTTCCAAACCACATGGTCTACTACAGCCGCTTCCTGTTCCCTCCTCCCCTTGGGATATAATTTCTTGGGACTTTATTGTTGGTTTCCCAACCTCACACGGTTTCCACACTATTTGGGTAGTCACTGATCATTTTTTCAAACAATCTCACTTTATTCCGCTGAAAAAGATTCCAATTGCTGAAAAATTGGCTGACCTTTTCATCACAAACATTTGGAAACTACATGATCTTCCCTCCACAATCATTTCTGACAGGGAACCTATCTTCACTTCCAAATTTTGGACATCACTCCTGAAAACCCTTGGCATCTCTCAAAAACTTAGCAGTGCCTATCATCCACAAACTGATGGCCAAACTGAATGCATCAATCAAACCCTTGAACAATATTTATGCTGTTTCATAAACTCCACCCAAAATAATTGGGCACTTCTAATCCCATTTGCAGAATTTTCCTACAACTCTGCCTTCCATTCCTCTACTGGAAAATCTCCTTTTGAAATTGTTTCAGGGACCACCCCGAAACCCTTTCCTTCACTGCCTGCCAAAGTCCACGACTCACAGCCTCCCTCCCTTACCTCTTGGATTACAAAAATTTCTTCTACTTCAAACTCTGTTCAAGACTCCCTGAAAGCCGCTAAGGCTTCCCACAAACACTTTGCTGACCGAAAGAGACAACTGGACCCTCAAAAAAACTTTCTCCTAAATACATTGGTCCTTTCCCAAATGTGCCATTAATAATGTCACCGTTGAACTTGATTTACCTGACTCTTGCAAGCTTCTTCACCCTATTTTTCATTGCAGCTTACTGAAGCCAGCTCCTTCGAATTCCTCTTCACAAATTAATCATCCTACCTGACCTGCTGTTCCTGGCTCCCAGACTTCTACAATTCACCTACTGCAAATGCCAATTTCCTTTGTTTGCTATGTCCCTGATTTTCCCTTTTCTTTCCCACTTCCCTCTACCTTTCCCTTTTGCCTTCTTTCACTACCTTCCTTCTGTTCCCCCCCCCCTCGGGACAGGCAGGATGTTGGGTAGCCCTCCATATTTAGTATGGGATAGTATTTAGTATGGGATATGTAGTAGTAGTATTTAGCTGCTTGCTTGTAACCAAGAATGTGAACCAGAGACTGTTAGGTAACCACCAGGAATTCAGCACTGATAAAAAATACCAGCATGAGCTAGTTCCTCCAAGGTCTTTTGCTGTCTGATTACTGTGGGAACAGATTCTTTTGCTTATAATGTTTGGTCTCTGCAAATTGCCTCCAGTTCGATCACTGAAGTCTTGTACACACATCACACTCTAAATAAATCATGTATTAGCATTGGTACATTTTTGTGTGTGATCTCGGTTCCTGACAGTCTCCCTCCCCAGCCAAACTCAGTTTAAAGACCTCCTGATCGGTTTTGTGAGACTGTTGGCAAAAATGTTCCTGCCGACTGCAGCCCATCCGTCGCCAGAAGACCGTCTTCATGGAAACGGAGACTGATCCAGAAACCCAAATCGTTCCCAGCGGCACCAGAGCCAGTTGTTGACCTACACTATTGTTCTTTCCCTTTGTGAGCCATGCCCTTCCACAGGGAGGAGAGATGAAATAGCTGCAGAGTCTCTGTTTGATACCTGTCCCTTCTACTCGTCCATGTCACATTCCTCTAAGCATCCATCTCCTGGCTTTGTGAACCGACTTCCTCGTCTGCTAGCTCCTCCGTGTACACCGTCTTCAAAAAGGTCCTCTCTGCCCTACCCAAGAACTCCTCACCCTCCCTAATAATCCGAAGACTCGAAACCCTGGCCTCCAGCTGGTGAATTTTCTCCTCCAAGAGGGCCACGAGCTTGCATTTGGTGCAGATGTATCCAACGACCTCCCATGGCAAAAAAAAAAGAAACATTCCACAGCTGTCGCAGGTGGCTGCAGCAGCTCCTTCATCCTCCATGCTTGATAACCTAGAGTGTCTAGTGAGAAAAAATGAAAACTGGGCTTCGCCCTCAAACTCCCCTGGTAAAACCTCTGTCAAACCTCCTCTTTGCCAAGCTCTGACTGTCAAACTATCAAGCCTGAGGGTGCAATTCCATACTGGTTCTAGTTACTCCCCCAAGGTGCCCAACCCACACTGGACGTTGTGGTCATGCAGACCACCTCAGGAGGGCTTTGAGCCAAGAAGCAATGAACTCTTGTTAAACTTGAGCCCTCCTGGGAGCAAATATAAAAAGCTGCTAGCCCCTCCCACAGCTCATCAGTTGGTCAGTTAGACCTAAGGGCTGCTAGCCCCTCCACTTGGCTCGTCAGTTAGACCTTGTGTTTGGGGAGAGCACACGGCCAGAGCAAACAAACAAACAAAGAAACACACACATCCCCAGAAGCCTGTAAGCCTGTCTTCTTGGACACAGCTCACCTTCTGCTCTGTCCTCTGGAAATGAGCTTGAAGGCCGCTGGGAGTAAATATAAAAAGCTGCTAGATCCCTGGTTTAATGTTAGAGAAGACTAATGTAAAAATAATACAAGAAAAGCAAAATAGGAGCCAAGCTAGACCCATGTCCCAACTTTTTATTTCCTGTATAGGAAGCCTCACAAGAAAGACGGAAAGGTCAAAGCACCACACGGACACTGTACTCGCCAACTGTCCTCGTTTGGCAGGGATGGTCCCAATTAATCCTCTGTTGTCTCATATTTTTTCCTGCTTTTAAAACATCCCAGTTCTTCTCCTTCTCCCACTTTCCCACTTTGCCTTCAGCTTCTTTCTGTGGTTACAAACTGAGTCCACAACCATTTTAAAACCAGTGTAAAGTCTAAACAATTATTCATAAAAAGGTTGAAACACAATTAAATGATAGTTCAGTTAAAAACACAAGGTTAAAACAAAGTCTAGTGGTCTGAGCACTGGACTGAACTCTGGAGACCAAGGTTCAAATCCCCACTTGGCCATGGAAACCCATTGAGTGATCTTGGGAAAAGTCACACTCTCTCAGCCTCAGAGGAAGGCAAGGATGAACCCCTCTCAATCAAAAAAGCTAGCCAAAAAAACACACTCTGTGATAGGGTTGCCTTAAGTCAGAAATGACTTGAAGGGCCACAACCACAAGAAAGAAGTAGTTCTTTAAAAAATGAAACTGGAAAAAAACCACTCTATTAAAAAATCCTTTGCCATAAAAAATATAAGCCAAAGGAAGGAAAAGAAAGCAGAGAAGGGACCAACCAAGCCTCCCAGAGGAGGGACCTCCACAGTCCGGGACCAGCCACGGAGAAGGTTCCCTCCCATGGCCTCCCCAAACATCCCTGTGAAGGGGGTGAGACGGAGAGAAAAGAAAACCTTCCTGCCAAAGAGCATAAAACTCAGAGACAGAGAGAGACGGCCTTCCAGACGGTGCAGATCCAAGCCAAACGGGGCTTTAAAGGTCACAACCAGCACTCTGAGTTCCACCAAGAAAGAGACCGCTAGCCAGGGAAGCCATTTCAAAAAGGCATCCCGAGGTCCCTGTAACCAGCCCTGCTCAGCAGCCCTGCTGCAGTATTTTGGGCCAGCTGAACTTTCTGAACAGTCTCCAAAGGCAGCCCCTCACGGAGCACTTCACAGTAATCCCACAAGGACGTAACCGAGCCATGTGTCACCGTGCCCAGATCTGACAACTCACGAAACAGGCATACTCTCTGCCACCCCTGAAACTTGGGCACCCAAGCTGAGATCTGAGCCCAGGAGGACGGCTGGGCTGAGAACCTGCGTTTTCCGGGGGAGTGAAACCCCCGCCTTACACCACAGGCCGAATCCCTATTTCCTGATCTGCCTTCTGACTGACCAAGAGTCCCTTTGTTCTGTCTGGATTAAACTTCAATAAAGGAAAACAGAATACAAACAAAATAAAAAAATTGGGGAGTAGTCCTCAGAGACTGGTGCGGATCTGCCGGGGAGGCCCTCGGCTCTGTCCTACCACCCTCACAGGCATGTCTGGTGGGAACGTGGGAGAGGGAGGACCTTCTCAGCGGCTGCCCCGACTCTGAAACCCCCTTCCCAGAGAAGGTAGACCGGCACCCTCCCGACTTTCTTTCTGCAGAATCACAGACTTCTCTATTTTGATGGGAATTTGAGGAGCGACTACACAAGTCCCATCTTGCCTAACAAACGCACCATATATTGGCAATGATTGTATTCGTGTGGGTATGTTTTAATGATGTATGTTCCAACTGGGTATTAATATTCTTGAATTTAATATTGCTTCATCTTTTGCATATTGTTTATTTTTAATGCTGTGAATTAGCATTACAAATCTGTTCATGTGTTATCTCCCTGGTTCAGAGCTCCCTAAATCCCAGAGGGTTGGGACCGAAGAGAACAGTGGGGGTCCGTCATCATCAGGCGTGGGAGCTGGGTGTCCAGACCACTTCTGGAGAATCTGAGCAACTTGTATTTGAGTCCAGAATCTCAACGGGGACAAGAGGGACCCTCTCGACACAAATAATCACCCAGCAGAAACTGAAACAGTCCTCAGGCAGCCTGGTGGCCAAAGAAACAGGTAAAGCCATTCTGATGTTTATACCCAGAACAGAAAAAATGACGCAGCTGCCTCCCACACCTGTATTCTTTGAGACCACAGGCGAGGCATGTACTTTTATGCATCATTCTTCTGCAATGTTTTTTTTTAAAATCCCACATTTGTAGCCTAGGTTATTAGGGAAGTTCTTCTCCCTAACATCTTTTTCATTCTTGCCAATACACAGAAAGGGGACATTAAGGGAGAGAAATTAAGTCCAGCAAACATCTCTTGCTTTAACGCCTTCTGCTCTTAGAGGCAAATGGGCCTCAGAAGGAAAAGACGACTAAGGCACTCCATCCCTGACAGTGGAAACTCGGTCAGCTTCACAACAGCTACAATTGAAGATTTGCTTAAAACAAACAAACAACAACAAAAAAACAGCTTCAGGCAAACTGAGGTCTGGTCCAGTGTTGTCCAGGTTTCATGGCCTGGCGTTTAACTTCGAAACTAGCACCCCAAGAACGCGAATTTCATTCCGTCCGCATCCAGCCAACAAAGGCAAAAGGGCTCCTTATCTAGAGAGGCCATCCTTCCCATCATCCTACGTCCTGACTTGCCTGGAGAGAACTCTCTGGCCCGGATCCAGGAGACCCCACATCCTTTTGGGGAAATTACCCAGCCACCTCCTCAAAGTAGACCTAGACGTGAAAGGGGGGGGGATCAGCACTTACGTCAGCCCATACAATTCCTCTTCCTGTGTCTCCCCATATGAGCCCCTCAGAGGTCCAGGGCAGTCTGTCCCACCACCTATCCAGCCTTGCATGGTGGGAATGAGAGAGATGGGACTTTCTGGGTGGCTGCTCCCGGGCTTTGAGGTTGCCTTGCTAAGAAGCCGGGATGGTTCCATCCTTGCTGTCTCTCCCCTGGCAAGAGGAAACATTTTCTTATTCCAACAAGCTCTTTTGCTTGTGATGGGCTCCTAGTGGATTTAATGAATTTTTAGAATAACTTTACAGATTGTTCAATTGATTTGTAGAGAACATTTATATTGGTATTGGCACAGTTTTTAACTTGCACTGTTTTCAATAAGTCACCTCGAGTAAAAAGACAGGACTCAAAGGACTAAAATAAGTTGAAGTCGCCCCATACACACAGAGGCTACTCTCGTATATAAGCCACTGCTCTGTTTTAAAAGGGAAGGAATAACTGAGCAGCTGCCAGTGAGCTTGTCTGTATTTTGCCGAGCCCTGGTACAGCCTTTTCTGGGGGAAAGAATGAAAGACCTTCTGTCAGGTAGCCCTCCATATTTCAGTTATGGGACATGTAGCAGGAGCTAAGTAGAAGCTTGCTTGTAACAAGGTACGAGAACCAGAGACCTTTAGATAAACAAAGCTAGGAATGTAGTGATAAGCCCTGCCAGGCTGGAACCAGAACTCCAAGGACTCTTGCAGACAGGATGGGAAACTCTGTGCTTTTGATGTTTGGATTCTGCTAATTGCCTTCAGTTCACTCACTGAAGTCCTGTACTATGTATCACACTCCTAATAGTGTATTTGCACTGTTACATTTGTGCGTGTGAATTTGGTTCCTGACACCTTCCCTCATCCCAACACTGAGCTCTTATGGATTTAACTAATGGTGATTAAAATTCTTTACAGATCCTCCTAATAAACACATAGAACATTACAAGCCCAGCACCTCCCTTCAGACCCAGCTAGCTCTAAAATGAAAGGTGGAAGGACAAGAGAGAAGGAGCCAGCCGAACCTCATGGGGAAGATCATCCTTCTGTAACCTAAAAACAGACACGGGAAAGGCCTCTCCTGTGTCTCCACCAAACCGGTGGGACTGAGAGACGGGCCTCTCCTGCAGATCCTGAGACTCCGTTGGGCTCAGATGGGACAGAAAATGTTACAGAGAAGCCAAACCTGCTGGCCTGGTGATGGGGCCACTGTAGGATTCATTAGGAGAAATTCAAAGGACGCAGGTTGACAGGTAACATCTATAAGTGGGAGTCATTACCAGTTGTGAAAAGGGTATTGTTGGGTGATTAAAGGCATCCAAGTGCAGATAACCTCTGAGGAAAATATCCTCATGGCCGATGGAGATCCATCAGAGCTCAGAGAGTGGAAGGGAGGGAAACCACCTGACCTGGTTGCAGCGTTTCACATATTCTGTATGCTGTCACTTTTGGATGAAAAGTTTGTTGAAATACATTGGCAATTTCTTTATTTTACTACTCAGAGGTATTTTCCTTCTTTCTTTCTTTTTTCTAACGTGACACCATTTCCTGGCTTCAGCCTTCTCCTTCTTTGGCACCCCGCTGTCCCTCCCATTCCCTCCCTCTTCTGGCATCTCCTCTGCCTTTCTCTCTGCCTTTCATCTGCATCCCTCATGGGCCTCTTAAACCGCATCCCAGGGAAAGGCTGTGGGGTAACTCAAGAAAGACTTTTAGCCCATTTTGGCTGTTCACAGAATTAAGGTACAGCCCTCCTGGGGGGACAGTCACCCTCTCAGCTGAACCTCACCCACTGGGCTCTGGAGAAGAACAAGAAGAAGAAGAAGAAAGAAGGGTTATGTCAGGATCTTGCGGGCCTCCCCGAACTACTGCTTACACTCCCCAGAGAGCCGCTGTTTGCCCTGGGGGTTCATCACCCCAAGAAGAGCTCTGGGTTCCCTCCTCCTCCTCCTCTCTGGTGCTGGCCCCCTTCCTGGCTTTGCCTTCATGGGCTCTTCCTTCCTTCCAGAAAATCCTGGCTCTCTCTCCATTCTCTGCCCAGGGAAAAGACCTCCCGCCCTCCCTCTAATCCTAAGGTTGGTTCAGATTCTACTGAAATGTCGCCTGCATCATATTTTTATCTCTTTTAAACTCGAGGTCTCTCTTCCTCTGAACTGCAACCCAGCCTTGGATCTCTGAGTCTGCGTCCCAGAAATTAAGAGGAAGGGGGGAGAGCGACCATCTTCCTGGAAGGCAAAATGTGAGGAAGGTCAGCTTCAACCCCCCCACCCTCCCTCTGCCCTATAGATATGCCAAAGGAGGATCTCCCCCACTCTTCACCCCACAGTTCCTGAGGGGGCTCTGCCAGGGAAAGGGAGGGAGACCCTCAGGGGGATCCTCAAAAGCAAGGCAGGTCCTATTTTCAAGGGGGACCCTCTCTCTCTCTCATCCATGTATGAGGCCTCCCTAACCCTAATCTTCCCTCCTTCTTTTCTTCCAAGGAAACCCAATCCCTTCCCTCCGCTTCCTCCCACCTTCCAGAAATAGGGAGACTTCATGGGGGAGGGGGGCTTCCACATCTTCCTCCTCCCACAATCCCCAATATTTCTCCCCTCTCAGGAGCCAAAACCGCCTCCTCTGGTCCTTTTCTATCAACCCCCCACTCTGGTTTTCCTTCCCCCCCTTTCCAGTAACACAGAAGGGGGTCTCGTGTCCCCTCCGACCATTCCCCACATCCCACATCACAGAGATGTTTACTTTTACAAAAGCTTTTTCCACATTCAATGCAAGCATATGGTTTCTCCAGTCTGTGGATTCTATGATGATGAGATAGATCACTACTCTGACAGAAGCTCTTTCCACATTCCATGTGTTTATAGGGCTTCTCCTGTGTGTGAGTCCTTTGATGGGAACGCAGATTTCCACTCCAACTGAAGCTCTTTCCACATTCCATGCATTTATAGGGCTTCTCCCCTGAATGGGTCCTTTCATGGGAACGCAGAATTTGACTCCGACTGAAGCTCTTTCCACATTCCATGCATTTGTAGGGCTTCTCCCCTGTGTGGGTCCTTTGATGGGAACGCAGATGTCCACTCCTATTGAAGCTCTTTCCACATTCCATGCATTTATACGGTTTCTCCCCTGAATGGGTCCTTTGATGGGAACCCAGACTATCACTCCGAGTGAAGCTCTTTCCACATTCTATGCATTTATAAGGCTTCTCCCCCGTGTGGACCCTTTGATGGGAATGGAGCTTTCCACTCTGACTGAAGCTTTTTCCGCATTCCATGCATTTATAAGGCTTCTGCCCTGTGTGGACCCTTTGATGGGAACGCAGGGGTTCACTGTCCGTGAAGCTCTTTCCGCATTCCATGCACTTAAACGGCTTCTCCCCTGTGTGGGTCCTTTGATGGGAACGCAGGTGTCCACTCCGACTGAAGCTCTTTCCGCATTCCATGCATTTATAGGACTTCTCCCCTGTGTGGACTCTTTGATGGGAACGCAGACTTTCACTCCAACTGAAGCTCTTTCCACATTCCATGCATTTGTAAGGCTTCTCCCCTGAATGAGTCCTTTGATGGGAATGCAGATTTCCACTCTGACTGAAGCTCTTTCCACAGTCCACGCATTTATATGCCTTCTCCCCTGTGTGGGTCCTTTGATGGGAACGCAGGTGTCCACTCTCACTGAAACTCTTTCCACATTCCATGCATTTATAGGGCCTCTCCCCTGTGTGAGTCCTTTGATGGGAACGCAGGTGTCCACTCCGACTGAAGCTCTTTCCACATTCCATGCATTTATAGGGCTTCTCCCCTGTGTGGGTCTTTTGATGGGATCGCAGAATTCTACTCTGACTGAAGCTCTTTCCACATTCCATGCATTTATATGGCTTCTCTCCTGTGTGGGTCCTTTGATGAGAACGCAGACTTCCACTCTCACTGAAGCTCTTTCCACATTCCATGCATTTATATGGCCTCACCCCTTTGTGAGTCCTTTCATGGGAACGCAGGTTTGCACTCTGACTGAAGTTCTTTCCACATTCCAAGCATTTATAGGGCTTCTCCCCTGTGTGGGTCTTTTGATGGGATCGCAGAATTCCACTTCGACTGAAGCTCTTTCCACATTCCATGCATTTATAAGGCTTCTCCCCTGTGTGGGTCCTTTGATGGGAATGCAGACTTCCACTCTCACTGAAGCTCTTTCCACATTCTATGCATTTATATGGCTTCTCCCCTGTGTGCGTCCTTTGATGGGAATGCAGATGTCCACTGTCCCTGAAGCTCTTTCCACATTCCATGCATTTATAGGGCTTCTCCCCTGTGTGGGTCTTTTGATGGGATCGCAGAATTCCACTCCGACTGAAGCTCTTTCCACATTCCATGCATTTATAAGGCTTCTCCCCAGTGTGGGTCCTTTGATGGGAACGCAGATCTCCACTCTGACTGAAGCTCTTTCCACATTCCAAACATTTATACAGCTTCTCTCCTCCACAGAGTCTGACATATGGAGAAAGATGTGCAGAATATTCCATTCTACTTCTCTTCTGATTTGAAGATGATCTCAGAAGTGCACAAATAAGAGCTCCTTGAAAAGCAGAGGACTTAATTCTACTCTGTCTTTGCTTCTTCTTAGTGGTCTTTCTTCCAAACCCCTCTTTTTACAGTACATGCTTTTGTTTTCCTCTTGATACCACAGGTGTATGGCTCCTAAAATTCTTTTGCCTACTTATTGCCTTGTTGTTGTCATTCCTGCGTGCCTTCCAGTCATGTCAGACTTAGGGAAAGCCTAGCCTGAAGCTGCCATGAGGTTTTCTTAGCCTTTGTTCAGAGAGTACCTGTTCGAAGAAAAAGAAGAAAACCTCATTAGGAGCTGAGCAGAAAACGCATCAAGACCAATAAACCAGCGCTGTAGAAAGGCCAGGAGAAGAGGGGAACAAGTCTGGCCCAACTGAGAAGACCCCATCGCCTGGTAAGAATTCTTTTAACCCATCCCCAATTAAAGGAATCCCTGGTCGGAAAGAAAGCAAACGGTGGCCCAGGAGTCCTGCTTGTGTTTTTTTGCACTGCCGTGTGCTAACAGTCTCATTCAACCTTTGTAAAGGGAAGACATCTTGAAATGTGGTCAGCACACTAAGTAGCAAATGTTGCAAAAACTATTTCCTTTCTATATTTCCTTCTTATTAACATCACACCTCAGAGGAATGTAAAATCTTTTTAACCAAGCCACAACGGAGATATTGAGAGCACACCATGCAACAAAGTGTATAAAATGATTTCCCTGATGGATTGCATTGTTACCCCTGCTAGCAGACCCAGTCCCGGGTGAGTATAAATTTAATATCCAAAATCATTAAGTCAGAGGTTCACCAGACAGGCATGTAGACATCCAGCTCAAAGACCGAACAAAGGTCAGACCAAAGCTTCCTCAGACATCTCTCCAAGAGGGAAACCTCAGAAGGCACTTACACACATACCATGGACCATCAACAACAATGGCACCGGGAGGGGATTACGTGTCCCTCGATGTGCTTGATGCTTGTGGCAGCGAGAAATATTCAGCAACTGTCCTTTTCCCGTCCTCCTGACACACGCAGCAGCAACAAATACATCGACAAGGTCCAACTGCATGATTCAGCCATTATCCTTTTGTGGGAAAGGGTCTGCCCCCCAGGCACGTTTTGCCCTATCATTGATAATGATAAGCAGAATGATAAGCACTTATAAGCAGAAAACAAGCTTGCTGCATCTTCCACGACATCGTTTCAAATATTTAAACACAGCTATCATGTCACCTCCTAACCTTCTCTTCTCGAGGCCAAACATACCTACCCAAGTGTAGTACCTTACATTTCATCTAACCGAAGTGTGTTAGTTTTGGGCCAGCTCTCTAATCTCTTAAGATCCCTGTGTTCCCTCATCCAGTCATTGATAAAGATGTTGAATAGCACCGGGACCAGGAGGAACCCTGTGGCACCCCACCAGTCACTTCTCCCCAGGATGAGGATTTATTGGTGAGGACCCTTTGGGGTCTGTCCGTCAACAAATTACAAATCCAACAGTAGCATTATCCAGCCCAGATTTCACTAGCTTATTTGCAAGAACATCATGGGGGATGTTGTCAGAAGCCTTACTGAAGGCAACTTCCAGTGGCCGCAGTGGCACAAGCAGCTGCTGGAAAACAAAGGTTTCGTCCAACAGTGTTGTTTTCCTAGTTGTCAGCAGACTGTGAACTGCTAGATTTAGGTTTGAAACCTCCACCAAAATTATTTTTCAATAACCCACTGTTAGTTACAGCTGCCCAAAATTTAAAAGAAAACTACTGTTACCCTGATTTCTGGGGGTCCCGGGAGGGACACCTTAATGTGCTCAAAAACAATGGGGAATGGGAATTAGCTGAGAGCACTAGTTAGCAATGCGAGAGGCAGGGCGACGTAGCGAGATCTTGAACCCAATGTCTACGGGGTCAGGCAGAGTCAATGAGCAAACCGAAGTAAATAATAATAGTTGTTTTATTGAGATACAGTCAAACACGTGTATGCAACACACTCACATGGAGAACTATAATAAAGGTAGGCGTTGGATAGAGGGATTTTAAGAGGAGGTTTTGTATGGGAAATACTACACCTGTCCTGAAGCCCGGGTAGTCTGAAGACGAAATCCGTGGAAGTAAGGTTTCTCAGCACGCCGAGCTGAAGGGAAGGCTCGCTGGACGAAGTGACAGCAAGGCTGGATGGAAGCCAAGAGCGATCCAACAAGACGCTCAAAGTCAGGGGTTCTTATAGGGGAAAATGTGGCCGCAGGCTAGTCCGTTCTTGGGGATAACAATGAGTTTTGGGCTGGAGACAAAGCCTCCAAAAGGTCAGTACTTTAGATGATTGAATTATGACAGAGTTGTCAACAGAGTAGCCAGTATGCAAACGCGGAGTGCTTGAGAGTTGTATAGTCTGCTCATCAAGCTGCCTGCTCGGGGCAGGGGATCTTTTGTAACTAGCGTGCATACATAATGTGGTACTTGCCTTGAGGTCTCCTAAAGCTGCATTCAGCAATGACTGGTCTGCCTGGATTGGGATTTGAATGGTTCAGCTATTTTTGGCCGTGCCTGTGTGCGTGTTTGTCCGGGGGCCTCGCAAGCATGTGGAGAGGAATGGGTAAAGAAGGCCAAATTATTGATATCAAATGATATCTAATATACCACAAGCTCGTGCTAGAAACTGCGGTAACAATCCCCGCCCCCGAAAATGGGTGATGTTGGGGACAATATCGAACATTTTCCAATTAAAACAAAAATAGTTTTAGATCCAAATAGGGGCCTAAAGGTTCAGAGGTAGTATTTCTCCATAAGGAAAGGGAATTTTCAGGAAACACGAAAGGGGTTCTATCTTACAAATACATTCCTAACTAAACCTAAGCACATTCACACCAATGCATAAAAACAATAAGCAATAAACTAAATCGTCCTGTCAATTGAGAAACGGTAGTAAATGAGCAGTTGAGGCAAACAGCAAAGTGCAAAACAGTTGAGTCTTGAAGCAAAGCGTGCCTTCCAATGAAGCACTGAAAATTTTGAGCAAGGAGAAAGTGACAGTTGTTACAATGTATTAGAGTTTGCAGAACTAGCTAACAATCACGAGCTGACTATTAGCTGTTTGCATCTTGCAGATCTTGGAATGAGGAATAGTCCATATGAAGGTTCTTTGGTGATCAAGACAGCAAAAATCCTTTTTAAAGTGGGTTTTTGAGTCCAAAGTCCTTTGTCTCTGTCGGGAGGTGTTTGGGTCACACACACCCCCCCATGGTCCCACAGCTACTGCGGAGGAATCGGGCATCTCCTTGGACCGGCTCCCGACTGGAGCTGCGATTTTCTTCTTCACCCCCTCTCACGATACCCGGGGGAGATGGTCAGGCCCGGGGGGTCTTCTCGGCTCTCCGGAGCTATCTACCTATAGCTATTTTGGCAACGGAACTGACAACAAGGTTATCCAATACATAGATAAAACGCAAATTACCAGCTCAGCGCCTGATGGGAGTTCAAGTTGGAACAGTCTTTGCTTGCTGTGATCTGAAAGTGTGTCTAGGAGCGAGGATTTAAATAACTCCCAAGTATAGAGCTGTATTGGCCGTAGGAAGGCCGATTCGGGTAGCGAGGCTGTGGATTCAGAACCCGCATCAATCCGCTGGCCCTGAGGCTGGGTTAGCCAAATTCATCCCGGAATGAGGCTGGATTGAGATATCCAAAGCCATTCTAGAACAAGATTGGGTTCCAGTTAGCAGACAAATAGCCAGTCATCCCATAACAGGATGGGATTCCACTTGGCAGTTGGTTTGCCGAGGTCCCCCCCATCACTCAAGCCCAGAGCCCGGCTCCAAGCCTGATAATGTATACCAAGGGCTTCGGGGTCTGCCGGTATGGTGCTGGTGGCTAGATGTAGGTTCTGAGTGCACAACTTCCCCACCTCAAGAAAGCTGGACTCCGAGGCAGGCCTCAAAGACGGTTGCCTTCAGATAGGCTTTTGAAACCAGATGGGACATTATAACCAAAACAACTCACACCAACAATAAACTATTTACAAACTATGAGCCTCGGAGCTCTCAATAAAACCGGCGAGCTTGGAGCTGGAAAATTTGTTTCTCGACCCACAGTGCGAGGCCAATCAAGCATATGGCTAGTATGATCTGAAAGACTACTAGTATTATTAAAGGGTGCAAAGCGAAGTGGGCGATCGCTTGCCCCGTGGACGACCAACTGAAGGTGTCCCACCATGACTGTTGGGAGGTTGACTCCAGATCTTCGGAGGATTCAACAATTACCTTGGCGGAGTGATTAACTGTAATTGCAATCTGATGGAGGAAATGCAATACCTCCTTTATTCTATTGGCTAGGCAGGTGAGATTCCATAGCCATGTAGACACGGGGATCTCATTCTCCATGTGGAATCTGACTAGTTTGGACTCCGTGGGCACGTATCCAGTCTCTAAGACATAATCTTTTACCTCCCGCCTGAGATAGAAATTTTTCCCAAAACAATCCTGTCCGTGCTGCGAGCAAAAGCAAGAGTTGCCAGCAGTGCGGTTGATGCTTATGGTTGCACCACTAGGCAATACTGTCACATATGAACACAGGGTTCTTAAACAAAAGCACCCATTATTAATCTGTGCCATGACTGTATATTTTACTGGTACTACTACATATTTAGAAACACTAAATACTATACTATAACCAAAACTGTCAATATTGCAAAAACACTGTACCCAATGGTGGTGAAATAAACAACCGGATAAATCAAATGAGTGCGTACCGTTGGACCAATGGTACATTTGTCGGGGAAGTAGGGTGGCATTAGCGGCTATTAAGGGTAGTCCTAGATGGGATAATGGATGTAAAATTAATGGGTCCACAATCCTTTCGTGTACGACTTCCACCTTGAGTGTTAGGCTCTTCCAAGTGGCATGCCATATCTGTGCCAAAGCGGCGGGGTGTTCCAGGGACTCCGGGTAGCGCTCTCTCAGCAGGCTCAGGATCTCCGGGTGTATTAATCCCAAGGCTGGCCTGAATCACCTGAGTGCCAAAGGTGATTATGTTGCTTTGCAGTTGCGTACACTGGATAGCAACTGACATATTGTGAGTCGTGGTTTTTAATACACAACCGAGGTCAGACACTATATCTCTCTCTGCGCCAACCCACTGCGGTAACAATTGACTGATCAAATCCATTCCTCGCGCCAGGTTAGTTAAACCAGTGGCGGAAGACACCCCAATTTCTTTAGTCTTAGTGCCAATCATGCCTTATTTCCTAATACCTCATTATCAATTGCATTAATTATTGTGTCGCCAGTTCCTATTCCTCCTAAGACGGTCCCTAGGATGCTTCGCTTAGGGCGAGTGTGTGGGTGGGAAAATGACAGCCACCGCTTTTCCCAGTGCTCCCACTGTGTCCATGCTAACTTTAGATAAGGCTGGCTGGCAGGAATGACCTTTGAAATGTTTACTACTGTGAAATTTAAAACCATGGTGGTGACAACGGGTTGGGAGTTCGAGTACGCGACTACCTCTATATCCTTACGTATTACGGTGTTTCCCACATACATGGCTGGGGAACTAGTGGAAGGAGGAGTATAAGCATGGGAATCTGGGCACCACATTTTGCCACATGAGAATTTGCAACCAGTCGGGGTACGGGTGAGGTTACGGCACGTGAATAGAAAGGTTTTCCACTCCCACGCTGGGTAGCAATTATCATAGGTGAACCTAATCAAAAACAGGGAGGTATTGCGGTGCCTACTCCGGACCATTTTGATGGTCAATGGAGTCGGGGCAATGACCATTTCGGTGTAGACCTTAGCTTCGCTGCCAGCCACAGCCATCCATAACTCTGAGCTAAGTTTACCTTTAGGGCATAACTGTATCTGGGAGAATAGTTCAAAAGAGTACCACTTTTGAAACCAAGGTAACAGATGTGAGTTTCATAGCAGGGCTTCAGCCTCCTGGTAAGGATTCCAATGGCAGATTGCCTGCACATTGAATTGCCAATTGGTTGTGAACTGGGTCGTGTATTTGGGAGAGGCTCCGAGGACATATTTAAACAAAGGAAACAATACCGCAATCCACATGAACAGTCCCGTTCCATCTCCCTGTAGGGAACACAGACACGGGACTCCGTCACTATCTTACACTAACCCATATATATATACAGGGGCTATCTACAGAAGCGGAGAAGTCAGAGGGATCGCCACTCCTCTCTGTCCCGTTCAGACAATGTTCATTTATTCATTGTCAAAGGCCTCGTAAATGGAAACAAATGTCTTGGACAAGTTAACGGCTGGCACTTCCTTGTGACTTAAGGAAGTCTGACAAATCACTGGACTCACATTGGGCTTTTGGGTGCCTGGATCTTCCGACTCGGGAATTACCACGGAGGTGGGATCAACAGGCTGACCTTTCCATTCTTTAAGCTGGGAGATGTGGAAGAATTTAAGCCAGTCTCCCTAGGTATGCGAACCTGATAGACCACGTGGGAAATCGTTTTCACAATGGGGACAGGACCCACCCATTTAGTGGCAAGAGAGTGCTTGTCCTTATAGAAGTTCCTATATAGGACCAGCTGCCCTTCTTCCCACTGGCACGGGTGATGAACCCATCCCAGCCTTTTATCCATCTTTAGCAGGTTCTTGCCTAGTTGCTCTGCTACCTGCCTCTGTATTTGACTTATATGATGGATCAGATTCTTCACCCACTTGTTGTTCAAGACTACGAGTTCCAAATCTGAAGGCAAGCTGGTGTCAATCCAGGCGGCTTCTGGCAACACCATTTTACGCCCTGTTATAACTATGTGTGGCGTAAAACCATGTGATGCCACGTTGCCTCTGAACGCCATCAAGATGATGGGCAGTTTGACCTCCCAATCCTTCCCTGAGGAGCGCACAACCTTCCGGAGTGCCTCCTTGAAAGAACGGTTGGTACGTTCTATTTGTCCTGAGCTTTGCGCGTGATGCGCAATGTGGAATCACTGGCATATGCCCAGCGCCTTGTACAACTCTTGGATCACCTCTCCAGAGAAGTGAACTCCAAGATCCAAGTCAAGGTCATGTGACACGCCCCAGCGAGCCCAAACATTGTTGAACAGCAGCTGCACAGCTGTGCTGGCTGTATTGTCTCTGCAGGGAAAAGCCTCGACCTATTTGCTAAAGAGATCAATTACTGTCAAACAGTACTTGTTCCCTCTAGGTGTGGTGGGCAAAGGACCTATAAAATCAATTTGGATTCGGGTCCAGGAACCCTCAATCCGTTGGTGCTGAATGGGAGCTTTGGATCCGGAGGGGTCAGCGTTGACCATGGCGCAAGACAAGCAATTGTCAACCCACTGGTTAACATCTTGCTTCATCTGGGGCCACCACCCGGTTTCCCTAACTCTGTCCAACGTGACTCCTCGTCCACGGTGTCCCTGCTCGTGAACGAACTGGATCACGTCTCCTCTCAGGTCTTTGGGCACTATCCAATGGCACTGGCCACTGGCATCGACGGCCCAGAACACTCCATCTGTCTGCTCTATTTTAAAGCGGCCAGACTCGTCAGAGCTGTTTCTGGCCAGCTCGGAAATCTCTGGGTCTCCCTTCTGAAGGGTACCTAAGTCGAACATAGGGGGAAGCATCAGCTGTTTGGGATTGACATTGATGGCAGCGATGGGAGCCCCATTGTCCATCAAAGCAGCATCCCCGGCAAGGGCATCGGCCCGGTTCTTCCAAATGCAAGAAGCAGTGCCTTTCCTTTGGTGCCCTCGGACATGAGCAACCCATGTAGGGGCAGTCCTCTCTTCAATTTGGGCAGCAATGTGAACCCATTTGTCCAGATGGGCTATGGGTTTCCCATCTGCAGTTTTTAAGTCATTTTGGATGCAGATTGGAAGCCACACACTGGCTGCTTTAGCAGTCCAATCTGAGTCAGTGTAGATGGCTAATGGGCAGTCAAGCGGTTCGTGCTCTAAGATAGCCTTCAGAGCTTCCACTTCCACCACTTGGCTAGAGTGGAGCCTGGCTTTTCCCTGTAGAGTGAAGGAGTCTGTGACATGGATCGCTCCAAAGCCTGTCCGTGGGCTACCGTCCACGTGCATGGAGGAACCATCGCAGAACCAACATGTAAAACCCTGCAACTGAGCCTCTTCGAGAGAAGCTCCCCACTCAACCGGCCAATTGGTTTTATACATCGGTGGCAAAGGACACTCATGCGTGGCTCCGGTCACAACTAGACCATATGGAACCGGTGGGTCTTGTGGCTGTTTTTGAAAATCCACCCCACGTGACATCAGGGAAACAGTCCATCTGGCTATCCGTGTGTTGGATACCTGGCTGTTCTGGACTTTTCCAGATAGAATAAACTTAAGCGGTATGTGGGGGGTCTGGACAATCACACGGGTGCCTCCAATCATAAATTCCCAGTGCGTTACAGCCCAGACGAGTGCAAGACATGTCTTCTCGCAAGGGGTGAATTTGGCCTCATGAGAGTTCAAATTACGGGAGGCATACGCTATAGCACGCTCAGTGCCATTCAGTTGCTGCAACAGAACTGCTCCTATACTCCTATCCAAGGTGGCTAGTTGTATTAGGAACGGTTTGGACATGTTCGAGTGAGCCAAGGCTGGCGCTTTCATAAGATCTTCCTTGAGCTGGGCAAATGCCTGTTGCTGTGCAGGTCCCCATGCCCACTGGGCATTCTTTTTCAACAGGGCATATGGAGGCTTTGTCTTGGCGGTGAAACACTCAATAAAATCCCTGGAGAAATTGAAGGTTCCCAGGAGCGAGCGGAGAGAGTGCACATCTGTGGGGGTAGGTAATTTGGCAATTACCTTGACCCTTTGTGCATCAGGAGCGCGTCCTTCTGCTCCTAAACAAAGCCCTAGGTATTCGACCTCCGTGGTCACCAACTGCGCTTTTTCCCTACTGGCTTTAAATCTGGTGTCTCCGAGGATAGCCAGTACTTCATGGGTAATGTCCCTAGTTTTGTCTTCTGAATCAGAATGGATGAGGATGTCATCCACGTAGAACAAAACGTGGGCTCGTGAGGCTGGCTGCAGCCTAGTCCACATCTTGACTACGTGCGCGTGGCAGATGCTAGGGCTTGAATGGAAACCTTGAGGCGTTCTTTTGCAGACGTACTGTTGCCCTTGGAACGTGAAGGCGAACTTGTACCAGCACGCTTCGTGCAGTGGTATTGAATGAAAGGCGTTAGCCAAATCCAATATGCTGTAGTATTTGGCTCCAGCTGCAATAGCAGACAAGATCTTGTTGTATTTGGCCACAACTGGTGCTACGGGGGGAGTGACGGAGTTCAAAGCTCGGAAATCCACCGTCATTCGCCACGTTTTACCGTTGGCCTTGAGCACAGGCCACAAGGGCGCATTACAGATGGACTGCATAGGACTGACTACATCCCACTGGACAAGTCCTTCCATCATCTTTCCTATGCCTTCCTCTGCCTCTGCAGGATACTTGTACTGCTTTTGTGGTGGGGGATCCTTGCCCTCAATTAACACACAAGCACCCTTCACCTTGCCACACTCAATTTTATTTCTAATCCAAACTTCAGTGAACATTTGTACCCACGGATCACTAGCAACACACTGCATGGGGGCAGGGGCTTTTATAGCAGCACAGCGGTGTACCACAGAGATCTCAGGGGGTCCCTGGTCTAGCTGCCACAAAAACCCGCTCGTGTAGTCCACTGTAAGCTTATTTCCCCGGAGGACTCCGATGCCCAAAAGGCCTTCACCTTCCCCACGGTTCTCACAAGCCCACAGTTTAAAATGGAACGTGTTAATGGACACAGAGATATTGGTCCACGCCTTAGCTTGGTGTCCCCCCCACCATATCCAGTCAATTGGACAGTCTCGGGGGTAGGCTCACCGTGTCTCACTAGTTTGGGGTGCAGCACATTCAGCGCTGCACCAGAATCCACAAGAAGGGTGGCAGGAGTTTTGTCCCTCTTGGTCCCAATGCCTGCCTTCACCCAGAACCTTCCCCACTTATCTGGCTTCAGCCGAGCCACAACGTTGCGGGGAAGCTTCCTGGACCGGGGGAGCCCTATTCTTGCAAGTCCAGGTTGGGGTAGTATCCAACCAGGGGAGGGCTGTTGGTCACGGCGCTGACCGGCTGTTTACTCCCCACCTGAAGCTGCTTCTCCAGGGCCTCTATGAGCTCAGATGTTGGCCTTTTATTGAACTGGCTCATGTCCAGTCCGAACTTTCTAAGCATGCCCCAGATCTTTACTCTATCCGAAGAGTAAGTCTGGGCTGTTGGGTCGTAACCATCGGACGTCTCCCTAGGGGCACCAGGGTCCGGGGTCTGCTTTGGGGCTGACGGCGGCTGAGCGGAGTTCCCTGTCCTGTTGGGCTGACTGAGGGAATCCCTAGCCTGCCACTGTCCGTTGTCCTGTCTGGGAGGAGGGTGCAAGTTCCAATTCCCCTTCAGGACGGAATTCAGAGCCGTCTTCCTGTGCTGGGAGTGGGTTCCGTAATTGGAGTATGTGACCTCCTGTATGGGGTCCCAATTCCCGGCGTCACATTTATGAGGCTTAGGAGGAGGCTTCAGGGAACCAGCCTCGCGGAGCAGGTCAGCAACCCACTGGAGGTTGTTTCCGAACTCCTCCCAGCCAGTTGTTGTGGGGTCCACTAAGCCCAGGGCCATTTTCGTCTCATGGTTAAGACCTCCATAAAGGAGAGTCTTAAACTGCACCTGATTCAAATTGTACCCTCCTGGGGCAAAGGGGACCTTCTCAGCTAGGATGGCCAGAAGCTGCTTCCGAGACACGTAAGCTTCAAGGTTCTCTCTGGGACCCTGTTGCTCCAGGACTTACAGAACGCTAGCGCTCTGCCCAGGCCACAAAATCCTTATTACCTCCCTCATCCATTTGTGGGCCTCGAGTCTCACTAAACCTCGAGCCGCTACGGCAGATTCCAATGTGCTCTGAAGGGGACACACACAACGGAGCCAGTAAGATTTGTACAATACTGAAGATACAACTTGATAAAACACCAGAAATGTACTTATTGAGTATGACACGCATGATTGACCGTACAATACGAAAGAAATATTAGCGGATCATATTATATATGATTACGACAGTTCGAATAGAATTCGCTAAATTATGGAAAACCCAGCAAATACCTACAATTGATCAATAGTGGGAACTCTCATTGAAAACAGAAATGCAGATATAGTCTCTATGAGACTAAAGGGGAAAACTGACGAAGAAATTAAGAAACAAAGGGAGTTAGTGATGGATAATTGATGGGTACTACCTAGTGAGAAAACATAAGAGGAAGATATGGAAAAGTTGAAGGTTATATTGTAAATGAATCATGAGGATGATAGTGCGACGTTATATACAACTGTAAAATGTAAATGACTAATATTCAGAGAAAATGGATATATTCCAGGAGCTATCAAGAAATATTATTATATGATCAATGCGGTTCAGTTTATTTTAATATCTATAAGAATGTAAAGTCTAGCGAGGACTGAAAGAATAGCAAAAATCTTTCAATGATATGTACAATACAGATGTTTATTCATTATTTTATGTATTGGAATTTTAATAATAATACAAAAAAAAATTACCAATTGTTAGATTCAGAGTGTGTTCTTTAGAGTAAGAGTTATCCAGTACATAAAGCTCTCCTGGGAGCCCTCAGAAGCAGCCATTAATCTTTGATAAAGGTTGCAGGGCCACCTCATACCCTTTCTCAAAAACCAGAAATGGGGTTCTGACCCAGACTGTGGCTTCTTTAGTCTGCCTGTCTTCCATTTCAGGAAGTCCACCTGGCTTGCCGGAGAGTCCCGGGGCACGAAGACCGGCCAAAATGATCTGGCCTGACTTACAGAATTTTCCTTTGTGGAAAATCTTCTATAGTTTTGCAAGACTTCTTTCTTTTGTGGCTGGAACTTGCAGAGCCTTTTCGGGGCTCCAGGAGGCTCATAAAGAATCACAGAATCATGCATGGAGAGAGAATGGGCCCTGTGGGCTGTCAAATTCGACCCTTGCTCAATGCAGGACCTCCGGCTAATGCAGATCCAGCCTCTTTTTCAAAATCTCCAGAGAAGGAGATCCCACCACCTCTGTAACTTATGGATGCCATTACTGAACATCTCTTATTGTCAAGAAGTTCCTTCTAATCTTCAATCAAAATCCATCTGCCTAAAATTTGAAACCATCAGACCTAGTTCTACCCACTGAAAGGTTCTGAATTCCTTTCCTATCTTCCAATGTATTAGCTACCCCCCCTACTCCCCCCCTCGCCAGTTAACTGAGTGTGAACTATTTGGGGCATTTTGAACTGCGTCTGTAGAAAAAGAAGGAAGCCAAGGAGAAAGAGGGAGGAGGAAAGGAAGTGGGAGATTTTGAAAAGAGATGAAAAAGTGGGGCAACGGAGGATTAATCAGGACTGTCCTGCCAAACGGAGAGAGCTGGAGAGCATGGGGTGGGTGGGTGGGAGCTGTTACCTTTGCATCTTTCTTGTGGGGCTTCCCTTAGGTAGCCCACTGCCTAAGGATTTGGGGAAAATTGCTTTGATTTTTACACGGGAGAAAAATGATACACCTCTGGTTGCACACCTGCATTCTCTGAGACTGTTGGTGAAGTTTGTACATTATGAAGGGTTCTTCCACAGATATAAAGAAAATAAGATAAGGCTACGCATAGAAACCGAGAACATCAGGGACTTAAATATCCAGATCTTTTCTCTCCAACAACTTTTTTTCCCAATGCCCAGAGAGGAGATGCTGTGGGAGGGAGCGTTAAATCCCAAGAGTCTCCAGCAAAAGTCTAGTGGTTCAAACTCTTTCTGCCATTTGGAACAACTGGACCACAGAAGGAGGGGAAGACCGACACTCTGTACTCACATAAGTTACAAAATGGAATAACTGTGCAAGCTTCTCACCTGCCAGATGAGCTCAAGCTTGGCCCAGTGGATCGCAGTGTGCGTGGCCTAGATGCCCACTTCCAGGCTGGCTTCCCACCAGTGGAATGCCCCAGGCCAAGAACATGAATTCATTCCTTCAGCATCTACCCAAAAAAGGCAAAAGGGGTCCTTACCTAGAGAGGACACCTTCCTTTATCCTCCACTGCGGCTCCTTGCAGACAGCCTTCTGGTCTGGATCCAGGCGACCCCACTCCTCTGAGAGGAAATTACACTGCTACCTCCTCCAAGTAGACCAGGAGCTGAAAGGGGAGAAAACCCAACATTTCTGTAGCCACAAACGATCCCTCCTTTGTGATGTCCCCACGCATGCAAAGCTAATCCCACACAGACACCACTGCTCTCAGTTTTAAGAAGCAGTAACTCAGAGTGAACTAAGTGCTGCTGTGCTTCTGGGTGGGAGGAGGAAAGACCCCTGTGCTTTCCACTCTTTCTCAGGTTCAATTAGCAGACACTGCCGCTTGCTTTTAGGGAGGCCACCAGGGTGTGGTCCACGGGCTGTAGGTGGGCCCCAAGGCTGGGTTGGTGGCCCTGAGCCCCTCCCCAACTCTCAGGGTGTTTCTCCGCGAAAAAGGTCCCTCGCCCTCCATTAAGCAGGTTGCAGGGACACATGGCACCATTTAGCACCCCAAATTATCCTTTTTTAAACAAAACCAGAACAAGATCTGGATCACATCCAGTTTCTTTGCTCTGTCTTCTTTTTCAGGAAGTCTGTCTGGCCCACAGGACGGTGCTAGGGGCAGAAAATTGCCCTCCAGACCCCATGAAATTGCCCACATCCATGAAAATAAATCTTTTCCACACCTCCATTTTATTCCCCTTCACAATCTCTTCACTTCACTTTTCTTCCCATTAACTTATTCATCTATATCTAGTCTTTTCCCCCAGTCCTGGGTCTCAAGGTGGATTACAAAATAGCAGTCTTAAATTTAGGAGTCTGTTGGAATAGAAAAAAATTTGCTTATTGGTAGAAGAACAGCAAGGAGTAGCCATCCTAGTCTCCCAAGGAGGGGAGTTCTAAGGTCCGGGGGGAGCAGCCACCAAGAAGGCCGTCTCCTTTCTTCCCACCAAACCCACCTGGGAAAGTGGAGGGAGAAGGGCCCCTGCAGAGATTCTCATCCCACAGGCAGGCTCATAGGGGGAGATGGGGCTATTCAGAGAGCGGGACGTGTGCCCTATGGGGCTCATCACCAGGACTTTGAATTCTGCCTGGAATTGGACTGGCAGCCAGTGGAGCCGTTGCCACAGAGGAGTTGTGTGCTCCTTTTGGGCAACCCAAGGGAACAATCTGGCTGCAGCTCTTAATGACTAGAAAGAGATCACTGGGGGTGACTTCTAGAAAAAGGAATAGAGGAACCCACTTGAAAGGTCCATCTACATTTAGTCCTTCCCCGGGGAATCCATGGGAGGTAGCTGAATCAGCAGTGAAGGGTTTCATGGACTTTAGTGGGTCTACCCTAGGCATGGCTGAAAAATCAAAATCAAAACAAAGGAGGGATGGACAAAACAAATCAACATTTTGTCCTACCTTGCAGCAAGGAACTATCTTTCTTTCTGGTGTCTGAAAGATCACCGTGGCATCTTAATTCATCGTCACCTCTTAGTGTTATGAGCTAGGTCAGCATTTGCACATTCACAAAGGCTGCTCTTCCCAGATAAATTCTGTGAAAAACCCAGATTAGACACCCGCCTCTCCACTATCCCAACACATGTTTTTCAGATGTACACAGTTGAATCCTGCAGGCCAGACAGAAGCGATTCATTCCCTTATTCACAGGGCATTCCTGAGCATTTGGAAGTTTCCCTTGGTAGCTCTTTCCCAAAGCTGGGATACAATGAAATTTGCAGCACATTAAAATATTCAGTGAAACAGAATAAATTACAAATTAGATAGATAGGTTATAGAAGTAGATAAATAGATTTAAAGCATTATTAAAACCCTTCAAAATCTATCTACTGAAGATTCAAAATCCAGAACCTCAATGTGGAGTCCATTCTTAAAGGTCTGTCTGAACAAAAAGGAGGAAGAGCAACAGGGAGGGAGCCAGCCTAACCTCCCTGGGAAGTCTACAGTCCGGGAGCGGCCCCTGTCCCAGGTCCCCCCCAAACATACTCCTGAAGGAACGGAGGCGGAGGGAAGGGCTCCTCCCGCAGCTCTGAAAGCCCCGGGAGGCTCCGAGGGGATGGGAGAGGGGACAGAGACGGAAACCCCCCTGGCCTGGTGTTGGGGTGGCCATGGTGGTGGTGGTGGAGGGAAGTTCTGAGGAGAGGGGCTGCGGGGGGTGTCCCAGGCCTTCAGCGGAGCAAGGAGAACCATTTATAGCTGTAAATGAGGGTCAGGAAGAGCTCCGGAAGGACCCTCAGTGAGGGATTCGGGACCTCCAAGTGCAGAGCCTCTCCCAGGAAGGGGCCGCAGTGGCCAGGGGAGACCACAGGCAGCTCCGGGAGGGCAGGGAGAAGAGGAACAGCACAGCTGGCTCTCTCTCTCTGTGTGTGAGGTTTTCCAACTCGGTCTTCTGTTTCCCGGGGAGGGGGTCTCTTTCTGGAAGGCGAAACAGGAGTGAGGTTAATCTCACCTCCTCCCCTTCCCTCCGCCCCACAATTCTGCCCCACTGCCATGGGGAGTCCTGCAGAGGGAGGGAAATAAGGGTTCCCCCAAAAGCCTTGGGAGACCCCCTCCCTGCCGCTGCCCTGTGCCTGCCCTCCCCCCTCAGGCCTCCAGCGTCTCCTCCCCCCACAAACGCCCCCAAGGCTCGGCCTCCCACCTGTGGCAGCCCCTCCCCTCCCCCCCAGGAGAACTCAGGCGTCCCCTCCGCCCCTCCTTCCCGGGGACAGGGGGCTGGGGAGAGTCTCCTTCCCCCCTTTCTCCCTCCCTCCCCCCACCCTCATTTTACAGTCGCCTTTCCTGGCCTCCAGGCTTCCCTTCCTCCCTTCCTTCCTTCCCACAGCCCCGTGGAGACCCCCCCCGAAAGAAAGGAAGACAGAAAGAAAGGCGGAGAGGCCTCAGTGCCTTCTGGCTTCCTTCCACCCCCCAACCCAGCCCCCCTCCCTCGCCCCCCGTCCTGAAGCCACTGGGGCGCCCCCTCCCCTCTCCACATTTCGGTCCCCCCCCCCCGTTACCTCTCCTCCCCGCTCGGAAAATGCGGAAGTGAGCGGAAGGAAGTGCATCACTCTCGTCCTTCCCCCGCCTCAGCCTCCTTCCTGCCTCTCTAGGAATCCGCGCTCGTTGCTCCCCGGAGGAGGCCTGAGGCAGGCAGGAGGGGGGCAGGGGCGGGGGCTGTCATCTAAATGCAGCACAGGCACACACAGAGGACAGCCTGCCTTGCTTTGGGGGTCTCCCCCCTTTGCCCCCCTTTCTTCCCCTGGCAGAGCCCCCTCGTGAAGGGTGTGGCGGAGGGGAGACCCTCCCTTTGCATCTTTGCAGGGCGGGGGAGGGGGCGTGGAGATCGGCCTCCCTCCCTCCCTGCCCCCCCATGGCCCTCCAGGAAGAGGGTCCCTCCCCCCCCCCCAGGCCCAGAGGTCCAAGGCTGGGTTGCTCACCTTTCAAATACTTTACAGAACAAAAAGCCTGGAGATCCTCCAAGAGAACTTCAACTGGCCTTGGAAGGAGCTGGAAGGGGTTCTTTTGCTTGGGGTTTGGGGGCTGGCGGAGGATGGACAAGACTGGGGGGCTCCGAAAGCAAGCCAGAGCCAGCTGGAAAGGGAAGGAGCCCAAGAGGGCCAAATGAAGGACGGGGCCCCCAGGAGAGAGGGGGAGCCCAGGGTCCTCTGTGGGGACAACCCCACTGGAGAAACAGCCCCCCATGGGTGAATGGGGCAGGGATTTGGGGGGGCACAGGATCCCGATTCCACCCCACCCCCCTTTTGTCCCTTCCCAGGAGCCCAGGGAGGGAGGTTCAGCTGAGGGGGCACCGGGACCCCACAACCTAATTCCGTGAACGTCCCAAAACCCCTAAAAGTCTTCCTTTCCTCACCCCACTGTGTTTGCTGCCTGGGATTCCTGCTGAGATCCCTGCAGGGGACGCAGATTGAAGGAGGGAGGAAGAAGGGGGCGCAGGAAGGAGAAGGCAAAGCTAGGAACTCTGGGGCCATCTCTGAGTAGTAAAATAAGTTGTCAGCACAGTTTCAGCAAACTTTTTTTCCAAAACTAACAACCTGCAATGTGAAATGTAGCAACCGGGTCAGGGGGTTTCCCTCCCGTCCCCTCTCTGGGCTCCGACTGACCTCCGCTGGCCATGAGGACGCTTTCCTGAGAGATGACCTGCACTTGGACATCCTAAATCACCAATATTCTTTTAAGAAAGACCCCCCACTTATAGACGTGAATTGCTTCCTTGTCCCTTCATCTTTTCACCCCAACCCGTAGCCTCTGAACTTTCCCAGCAGGGAAGGGAGGAGCATCCTGAATGTTTCGGTTGCTGCTCTCCCTTGCTCCTAATAAGTGAGAGAAAAACCTCCTGGTGTCCCCACACGGGGGAGTGACCCCTAAGACACCCAACTTTTCCCCACCTACAACCCCTAGGAGAACTGCTCACCTGAGCTCCCCAAGCTAGCCCTGTGGCTCTGGCTAGTTACAGCCCAGGAATCCACCATTGTCTCTGCAACAGATTTCCTCCTGCTGATGGAAGCACCACTGGGAGGGCGAAGGGAGGGAGTGTGGCTGGGTGGGTGGGCAATGGGACCTTCTGCCCCTCCTGAAGCCCAGTAGCATCTGGCCCTCCAATGGACAGAGTGGACCTCCTCATGACCCAGGGAGCATCTAGTGTAAGCCTGGTGAAGCCCACTAGCCCAGTTTCACTTCTCTCCACCATGGACCTCCTCCTCTATGGCAGATGGCCACCATTTTGGCAACAGGAGTGGAAGGAAGCCAAACTGAGGGCTAGGCTGAGTGTAAATGGAGGCCTCAGCTTTGGATTCTGAGGCAGCAGACCAGGATCAGCTCTGGCTGCCAGCTGAGAGGTAAAAGTAGCCCCGCCGTAATTCCACAATGGCAAGTGTGGCATATGCCACATACTTTTCTGGGGAGGGATATAGCCGTGCTGATTCTTCCCTCTCGTCTTCGGAAGTGGAGGACAGAATTCTCCCATCAGAAAAATGAGAGGGGGTTCAGCAGTGTGGAAAAGATCTGTTTTCATCAGGAGTGGGCAATTTCATGGGGCCGGGAGGGCAATTCTCGACCCAGAGGACTGTCCCGTGGGCCAGGCAGACTTCTTCAATGAGAAAACAAACCAAAGAAGCTGGATGTGATCCAAATCCTGTTCTGGTTTTGTGAAAAAGCATGATTTGGGGTGCTGAATGGTGCCGTGGGTTCCTGCAACCTGCTTAATGGGGGACGAGGGACCTTTTTCCTGGAGAAACACCCTGAGAGTCGGGGAGGGGCTCAGGGCCACCAACCCAGCCTTGGGGCCCACCTACGGTCCCTGGGACACACCCTGATGGCCTCTCTAAAAGCAAGCGGTAATGTCTACTAATTGAACCTGAGAAAGAGTGGAAAGCGCAGGGGTCTTTCCTCTTCCCACCTAGAAGCACAACAGCACTTAGTTCACTCTGAGTTACTCCTTCTTAAAACTGAGAGCAATGGTGTCTGTGTGGGATTAGCTTTGCGTGCGTGGGGATATCCCAAAGGAGGGATCGTTTGTGGTTACAGAAGTGTTGGGTTTTCTCCCCTTTCAGCTCCTGGTCTACTTGGAGGAGATAGCTGTGTAATTTCCTCTCAGAGGAGCCTCGGGGTCGCCTGGATCCAGACCAGAGGGCTGTCTACAAGGAGCCGCAACAGAAGATAAAGGAAGGTGTCCTCTCTGAGTAAGGACCCCTTTTGCCTTTTTTGGGTAGATGCTGGAGGAATGAATTCACGTTCTTGGCCTGGGTCACTCCACTGGTGGGAAGCCAGCCTGGAGGTTCATTTCCCACAGGAGAGAGCAGAAGGTGAGCTGCATCTGTGAAGACATCCTTGTCCATGTGTTGTTTACAGGCTTGTGGGGCTGACCTTGTTTGCTTGTTTTTGTTAAGTCCCTGAGCACACAGTCTAACTGACTAACTAGGGGGAGGAGCCAGATAGCTAGGGCGAGGAAATAGCTAGGGGGAGGAGCCTTATTAGGAACTCCTCTACTTCAATCCTTCAAGTTTAACCATTCAAGTTTAGGAACAAGCCATCCCTTCGTGAGTCCCTAAAATTTAAGAAGAGTTCATTTGAGCTTGGCAATCAGCAGAGCAGATGTAGCTTATACAGCTGAATTTGAGGAAGAAAGCCTGGTTATTCTTTCTAGACCTATTTCCTGTACTACTCTCTGTAGTATCAAGTATGGAAGGTGAGGGAGCTGCCGCAGTCACCTGCAGCACTTGTGGTGTGTCCCTTTTCTTGCCACAAGATGTTGTCAGGTACACCTGCAGCAAGTGCAAGCTGGTGACCTTCTTGGAGGAGAAGTTTCAGCAGCTGGAGGTGCGAGTTTCTAATCTTCATCTTATTAGGGAAGGTGAGGAGTTTTTGGATAGGGCAGAGAATGTGGAGGGATGGTGGATGATGGGAGCTACGCAAAAACTGCAGTAGCACTTCCCTCCTTGCACTGAGTCCTGGCAAAAACAGCTTACCAGAGTCAAGTGTTTTAAAAACTCAACATTTAGCAGAGGCTGTACACACAGCTTTGAAGCGTGCCTAGCAGAGAATAACCATTAGCGGCAATGCTCTGAAGCCAGAAAAATACTCCCACGCAACATTATCTTCCAATAGGAGGCATTTACTTTCAGTTACGATGCATACAAATATTTACAGGACGGAGTTTCAGCATTCCACAGCTTTGAAGATAGGCATCCAAACGTAGCCTCCGGCTGCTCTCACAGACGTCAAGAATGAGACGACACAGTTGGCTAGAACACACCCCCTTATATACATACATTTCTGATGCAACCCTAGCCAACTTTGCATGTTCCCATGTATGATGCAACCCTCTTCCCTGGTTGCACATTACAATGTCTCAGAAAGAATTACATGGGATTGCATCACTCACTGTAATTCCCAGGTGCAAACCTCAATGTGCATCATATATATTTTATTTGGACTACAGGTCATGTCCAACCTTTCCTCACAGTCCCTTCCAAAGTATTATGATGTTCATTGCAGTGCTTATTCCATACCAACATAACTTTCCAGCCCCAATTCTTGCACCAACTTCTCGTGCTTGACTGCTGGCAATGGTTTTGTGAGAATGTCTGCAGTGTTATGCTCTGACTCGCAATACTGCAACCTAATTATCCCTCCTGAACTAATTGTCTCACATTCTGGTATCTCACTGCTAGGTATTTGCTCCTGTTTCTGAGCTTCTCCATCTCTGCTAAGGCTATGTAGGCCTGAGAATCCTCATTGACAGTTATTGGGGTCTTACAGGCCTCCCCAACATCTTGCGGCACTTGCCTTACCCATTGTAGTTCTCCAACTACCTCCAACAATGCAGCAAATTCCACCTCTGTAGTGCTGAGTGCTACACAATTTTGCTTCCTAGCTCTCCAAGCAATCAGACTATCAGCATACTTGAGGACCAGACCAGTCACAGACTTCTTGTCCATCTCTGAAGCAAAAGAGGTGTCCATGTGACACTCCATCCCTGCTTCACTACCTGTCACCTTCAGGCACAAATCCCTGGTCCCCTTCAAGTACCTTACCACTCTCTTGAGTGGTGTCCAGTCTACCACTCTAGGCTTTGCAACTCTCCTGCTCAGCAAACTTCCGCTGCGCAAATCTCCTTGCAACTAATCTGGCCTTGTGCTGCAAACTGCCATTTGGCATACACTTTCTTTTGTATACCCACCAGCAACCAACCACTTTCTGGTCCCTGCGTCTCTTCACCAGCTCAAAAACTTGTTTCTCACTCATGGATCCAAACTCAGCATCCACGGCCTCATTCCAGAGCTCTTGCTCCTCCTCTGAGCATCTCAGCATGGCCTCAAATCTCTCTGGCTCCTCTCCAACTACCATGCAAACTCTGACTTCCTGAATCACAAACCTCTCAGGAGCTTTCCTCACTCTTCTGGTTCTTCTAGGAATGATGACCTCATGCCTGGACAGGTCATCATTACTAGAACCTCCAGTTGCCCCCTCCACTTCCGGCTCCATCTTTACCTGAAACCTTGGTGAGGGTATGTTGTGAGTCCTGAATTCTTCAGGTGAAGTGTCTGGTGATACTTCGGGTGTAGGTGCAGTGGTATCAGGTGGTCCCGCCCCTCCATTCCTGGGGCTTTCACCTTGTTCTGGCCCTAGTGGTTGTATGAACATTTCCTTGTTACAGCGTAAATCCTCCCAACCACTATTCATCTTGAAGTTGGCACTTCTCGAGAACAGCAATCTGCCATGTCCCAGATAAAATTTGTATGTATTCCCAAGATAGCCCACAAACCGCAGCCTCTTCCACTTTGGCTGCCCTTTGCTCCTCAGCTGATTGGGAATAAGTACATTGGCAAATTGTCCAAAAACTCTCAGATGTTTCAAAACAGGTGGACGCCCATACAACATATAATAAGCAGTTTGCCTAACGCTGGCACTCCACATCCTGTTGAGCACATGGTTTGCAGCAAGAATAGCTTCGGCCCGCAAACCAGCTGGCGACTTTGAGTCCAACAGCATGCAATTCTTCATGTGCTGTAAAACTCCAATTCGCCTCTCCGCCAGCCCATTCTCTGCTGGTGTGTAAGGATTGGTTGTTTTATGTTGTATTCCCCTCTTTCTGAGCCAGTTTTGATACTTTGAGTTACAGAATTTACCACCTTGGTCCGTATTTAGGCATGCCACTTTGTAGGGAAATTCGCTCTCCACCTTGTTGACCCAGTTCTTAAATCTATCAAATGCCTTATCTTTTGATTTTAACAAGAACACATATCTGTACCTCGTATGTCTGTCAACAAGCACAAATATATACCTGGACTGACTTTCACTCTCAGGGAAAGGACCTGCCAAGTCAGCCTGTACCACCTGGAAGGGCCTCTGGGTGGTAATCTTGCTGTCTTTTAGAAGAGGAAAAGATTGTACCTTGACCCTCTTACAGACTGAACAATCAAGAAATCTGGTGCATTTGTTGACTTTCAGATCTGGGCAAACCTTTGCCAATTGTTCCAGCCCACCAAAATTTGCATGACCCATCACTATATGCAAAAGATGGCAATAATTGTCATGTAGGGGCATATTTGTTATGACACTGGACACTTGAGAACCTTTAGCAATTGGTAACACATGATACAGTCTGTCTTTCTTCACACCCCTGGCACAGACTCTCCCACCAATGCTTAATGTGCAGTCATTACCCCTGAATACTATCTCATACCCTTCATCAGTTAGACGTGAGACACTTAGTATACAGTGTTCCAAATTCTCTGCACATAGTATATTCTCAAAACTTTTCCCCAGGCAGGGGATAAACGCAGATCCCATGTTATTGACTGAACAGTGCTCCCCATTTGCCATGCTTACACAATGCATAGGAGCACTTCTGGCATTTCGCAGCAGGCGTCAACTGTTCACAATATGATGTGTCGCTCCACTATCAAGGAGCCAGTTGCAGCAAACAGCTCCCTCTGCAGCCGCAACAACAACACAACTCCCGGCCTTTTTCCTCCGGCCTCCTCGCCTTCTGTCATCGTTGTCACTGGACAATGTGGCTTTACAGTCCTTCTTGAAGTGACCTTGTTTGCCACATTTGAAACAGTGCTTTGCAAAAACCGTCTGCAGTATCCTCCCCCTCACGTGGAGGCTTCTCCCGGTGCTTGTCAGCCTTGTTCCCAGAAGCACGCTGCAGATCACTGGTAGCTTCAAAGGCTCGTGTGTCACGTTCCTCAAGCACCCATGATGTCACCATATTGAGGGTTAACTCTCTCTCTCTCATATTCTGGAGACAATGCAGCATAAAGTCCCAGTCTTTGCTCAAGCTGCCCAGAAGTATATAACACTTTTGTGGCTCATCAAAAATCATACCTCTATCTTCCAGCTCCAGGAATAGAGACTTCATGACGTCCAGATGTGTTTTCACATCCCCTCCTTCTAGCAACTTTGTGTTGTAGAGCGTCTTAGTCCACAACATTTTAGAGAGGCAGGAATCACACTGGTAAATCCTCAGTGCATCCCACACCTCAGCTGCAGTTGGCTAATCACGCACATGGATAAACTGGCTGGGCTCCAGGCTCAGGATAATGGTGGCCCTTGCACGCTGATCTGCCGCTCTCTCAGCTGCGCTCTCTGATGGGCTCTCTGCAACAGTCCATAAATTCTTTCTGACTGGAAAACTCGGGATTATGAGACTCCACGTTTGATAATTTCCGTCATTTAGCTTATCAAACTCCAGGGCTGTTGATATAGTTACAGCTGCCATTCTTGCTTATTTAAAACAAAAAGCAAAAACAAAACTCCAGCAGCTCTGGTCTGACTTCAAAAGTTTGGAAGACCTTATGTGTAAATCAAAACACTGGCCAGGCAAAACAGCTGCTTCACTCTGCTGAAGAAAAAATCCTTCCACGTGGCTTGAACTCCCAAAACACCGGCGCTTTTTCAGCCGAGACTCTGAACCATCTCACAGGCTGCTTGCCACAAAACCAACAGGGTTAACTGGTCCAAACTGGTTAAGGCTGGCCAGGACTGGGCAAAACTGGGCCCATAACCCCTGTGGAGGGATGGTGGATGATTGGAGCTATGCAAAAACCGCAGTAGCACTTCCCTCCTTGTACTGAGCCCTGGCAGAAACAGCTTACCAGAGTCAAGTGTTTTAAAAGCTCAACATTTAGCAGAGGCTGTACACACAGCTTTGAAACATGCCCAGGAGAGAATAACCATAAGCAGCAATGCTCTGAAGCCAGAAAAATACTCCCACGCAACATTATCTTCCAATAGGAGGCATTTACTTTCAGTTACGATGCATACAAATATTTACAGGACGGAGTTTCAGCATTCCACAGCTTTGAAGATAGGCATCCAAACGTAGCCTCCGGCTGCTCTCACAGACGTCAAGAATGAGACGACACAGTTAGCTAGAACACACCCCCTTATACACATACATTTCTGATGCAACCCTAGCCAACTTTGCATGTTCCCATGTATGATGCAACCCTCTTCCCCGGTTGCACATTACAATGTCTCAGCAAGAGTTACATGGGATTGCATCATTCACTGTCATTCCCAGGTGCAAACCTCAATGTGCATCATATATATTTTATTTGGCTACAGGTCATGTCCAACCTTTCCTCACAGAGAAGACCTTCCTGAAGACCGAATGCGTGGAGGAGCTGCCAGATGAGGAAGTCAGCACACTGAGCCAGAAAACTGATGCTTGGAGTAATGTCACACAGAGGAGTAAAAGGACCAGGAAGGAAACAGAGGCTCTCAACCTACAGAATCGCTTCAAAGTTCTTGGCCTTGGAATGATGAGGAGCACCAGGAGGAAGGAACAGAATGTCAACAAGAAGGAATCCAACTTCCACAACAGGAACAAGATCAACACTCCCAGCCTCAGCAGAATGCCCAGGCAGTCCTAGAAGAACCTGCTCGTCGAGGAGCCCCTGACAAGCCTCAGAGGAGGCGAGTTCTGGTTGTTCGGGACTCCTTGCTCAGAGGAACTGAACCGGTAATTTGCAACCCAGACAAGCTCAATTGAGAGGTCTGCTGTCTTTCTGGGGCCAAGATCAACCACATAACGGAGAGACCAACCAGGCTGGTCAAGCCCACTGACCATAAGCCCCTCATTTTGGTTCCTGTCGGAACCAATGACACTGCGAGGCGCAGCTTTCACCACATCACAAAGGACTATGAGCTTGTGGGGACAAAGTTTAAGGACCTTGGTGCACAGGTGGTCATTTCGTCTCTCCTCCCTGTTCAAGGATATGGTGCACGAAGAGAAAGGGCAATAGCAGAGGTCAACAACTAGCTCCGCGCATGGTGCCGCCAGCAACGGTTTGGGTTTTTGGAACACGGCCTGAATTTCCATGAACGTGGGCTTCTGGCAAGGGATGGGCTGCACCTCACGAAACTTGGCAGGAACGTTTTTGCAAACAGTCTCATTAGGAGGATTAAGAGGTCTTTAAACTAAGTTCCACTGGGGAGGGAGACAATATTATGCAGGGCAAGGACTCGGCAAGTGCAGGGGGAAAAGACCCAAATGAAATTGGCCAAGTAGTGCAAGTGTCCAATGGTGGGAGGAGTAGAAACTATAGTACAGGACTTGCAGGAAGGGCCCGGGGACTTAAGTGTCTCTACACTAATGCACAGAGTGTGGGAAACAGGCTAGAGGAACTTGAACTCCTGGTACAACAAAATAAATACAATTTGATAGGCATCACTGAGACCTGGTGGGATGAGTCTCAGGGTTGGAATGTAGGAATAGAGGGATATAGCCTATTCTGTAGAAATAGACCAAATAAGAAAGGAGGAGGAGTAGCCTTGTATGTCAAGGATGTTTTCACCTGTGAAGAGATCCATGACTTAAACCCAGAAAGCCAGGTCGAGAGCATCTGGGTAAGAATTAAGGGAGCGAGAAACAATAGGGATATTCTGGTGGGGGTTTACTACAGACCTCCAACCCAGACTGAGGACTTTGATGACGCCTTCCTCAACCAAATGACTGCACATTCAACAAGGAGAGATACAGTAATAATGGGAGATTTCAATTACCCGGATATATGTTGGCAGTCAAACTCTGCCAAGACAGCAAGGTCAGGCAAGTTTCTTGCTTGTCTTGCAGACAATTTCATGGTCCAGAAGGGGGAAAAGGCCACAAGGGGATCAAATATTCTAGATCTGATCCTGACCAACAGGGATGACCTTGTTAACGAGGTAGAAGTGGTTGGATCTTTAGCGGGGAGTGCCCATGCCATGTTGGAATTTGGCATTCAGTGGGAAGGAGAAGATAAGTGTAGCTAGACACTCATCTTAGATTTTAAAAAAGCGGACTTGAGTAAACTTAAGGAGCGGCTGGCTGAAATTCTGTGGTCAGGAATAGTGAGAGAGAAAGGAGTTCAGGAGGCATGGGAGTTCCTTAAAAGGGAGAAACTGAAGCCAGTCTAAAACTGTGCCAATAAGGAGGAAAAATGGAAGGCATCTGAAGAAACCAGAATGGTTGACTAAAGAACTCTCAGCTGAGCTAAGCGTTAAGAGAAACCTGTACAGGAAATGGAAGAGGGGGGAAACCACCAAAGAAGAATTTAAGCAAGTAGCCAGGAGATGTAGGGAGAAGGTCAGAAAGGCTAAAGCACAGAACGAACTCAGGCTGGCCAGAGACATTAAAAACAATAAAAAGGGCTTTTTTAAGTATGTCCGCAGCAAAAGGAAAAAGAAGGAGACGATAGGGTCGCTGCGCAAAGAAGATGGTGAATTACTAACAGGGGGAAGAGAAAAGGCAGAACTACTTAACACCTTCTTTGCCTCAGTTTTTTCCCAGAAGGATACAAGCACTCAACCTGGGGGTTGGGGAGCAGGTGAGGAAGCAGGGGAAATGAGGCACATAATAGGTAGAGAGGTGGTACAGGAATACCTGGCCACACTGGATGAATTCAAGTCTCCAGGGCCAGATGAACTGCATCCTAGGATATTAAAAGAACTCTCAGAGGTCATTTCGGAACCGCTTGCTATAATCTTTGAGAAATCTTGGAGGACAGGAGAAGTTCCAGCAGACTGGAAGAGGGCAAATGTTGTCCCCATCTTCAAGAAGGGAAAAAAAGAGGACCCAAATAATTATCGCCCAGTCAGCCTGACATCGGTACCCGGAAAGATTCTGGAGCAGATCATTAAGCAGTCAGTTTCTGATCACTTAGAAAGCAACGCGGTAATCACGAGAAGTCAACATGGATTTCTCAAAAATAAGTCATGCCAGACTAATCTTATCTCTTTTTATGATAGAGTTACTAGCTTGATAGATGAACGGAATGCTGTGGATGTAGCATATCTCAATTTCAGTAAGGCCTTTGACAAAGTTCCCCATGACATTCTTGCAAAGAAGCTAGTAAAATGCGGGCTGGACAGGGCTACTGTCAGGTGGATCTGTAACTGGTTGACTGACCGTTCCCAAAGGGTGCTCACTAATGGCTGCTTTTCATCCTGGAGAGAAGTGACTAGCGGGGTGCCACAGGGTTCTGTCCTGGGCCCAGTGCTGTTCAATATTTTCATCAGTGACTTGGATGAAGGAATAGAGGGCATGCTCATCAAATTTGCAGATGACACCAAATTGGGAGGGGTTGCTAATACGCCAGAGGACAGGATCAAAATTCAAAATGACCTGGATAGATTGGAGAGCTGGGCCAAGGCTAACAAAATGAAATTCAACAGAGAGTAGTGTAAGGTCCTACACTTAGGTAGAAAAAATGGAATGCAGAAATATAGGATGGGGGACACGTGGCTGGATGGCAGTACGTGTGAAAGGGATCTAGGAGTCCTAATAGACCACAAGCTGAACATGAGTCAGCAGTGTGATGCGGCAGCCAAGAAAGCCAATGCAATTCTCGGCTGCATCAATAGGAGTATGGTGTCTAGATCGAGGGAGGTACTGGTACCACTCTACTCTGCTTTGGTTAGACCTCATCTTGAATACTGTGTCCAGTTCTGGGCACCCCAATTCAAGAAGGACATGGTCAAGCTGGGGCAGGTCCAGAGGAGGGCGACCAAAATGGTGAAGGGCCTGGAAGCCATGCCCTATGAGAGTAGACTTAGAGAGCTGGGTATGTTCAGTCTGCAGAAGAGAAGGTTAAGAGGGGACATGATAGCCATGTTTAAATATTTGAAGGGATGCCATGTAGAGGAGGGAGAGGGCTTGTTTTCTGCCGCTCCAGAGACCAGGACAAGGAGCAATGGATTCAAGCTACAGGAAAGGAGATTCCACCTGAACCTCAGGAAGAACTTCCTGACAGTCAGGGCTGTCCGGCAGTGGAATATCCTGCCTCGGAGTGTGGCGGAGTCTCCTTCTTTGGAAGTTTTTAAGCAGAGGCTGGATGGCCATCTGTCGGGAGTGCTTTGAGGGTGTTCCTGCATGGCAGGGGGTTGGACTGGATGGCCCGTGTGGTCTCTTCCAACTCTACATTTCTATGATTCTATGATTCTATGATTCTATGAGGACTCTGGGAACTGGAGGCAAAGGAGCGGCTGAAGATCCAAGCGAGTGCCTGGACACACAAAGCAGGAGCTGCTCCTCACTGGCTTCCAGCTTCACTTTTCCTGGTGTGCCTAGACATGTGGCTATTTGCACAGCTCGAAATAAATTTTCCAGGGTTAATTAACCGTCTCTCAGCTTAACACGCTACGTACTCCTTCACTCACAGTGCCTTTGCTCAACAAAAGTAACTTCTAGCCCGATGCCCTTATTTTACTGGAACCTTTTCTCTCTTTTCCCGGTGTTTTGGGGCTCCTGTTCTCCTCCTCCTGCTCTTCCTCTGGCAGCACCTGTGAGGATGGGCCCCTCCCCTGGAGACTAGGACAAGGAGTAATGGATTCAAGCTGCAGCAAAGGAGATTCCACCTGAACCTCAGGAGAAACTTCCTGATGGTCAGAGCTGTCCAGCAGTGGAATCTGCTGCTCAATGGAGTGTGGTAGAATCTCCTCCTTCTTTGGAGGTTTTTAAGCAGAGCTGGGTGGCCACCTGTTGGGAATGCTTTGATGCATGTTCCTGCATGGCAGAAGGGGGTTGGCCTAGATGGCCTCTGGGTCTCTTCCAACTCTATGATTCTATGATTCAGCTGGCTGTGAAGAGCGTTCCCCATCAGCAATGGTGCCAGGGTGCCAGGCCCCCCGGAAGCCTCCTTCCACCGTGGGCCCGGGAGAGATTCATGGAACACAGTCAGAGTGGAAGGCAAGATTAAGATTAGCCCCCACTAGCACAGTCAAGGGTAAGAGACAATGGGAGTGGCAGTACAACATCTGGAGGGGCTGATGTTAAAGAGAAAAAATGTTTAACTCAGGTCAACAACTCTCCTCCCACAGCCCCAGTCCAATTTCTCCCAAGGCTGAGAGAATGTGACTGACTCTTCCCTCCCCCGGTGACCCATCCTCCTCTGATAGTCCTAGTCCAAATTCCTCTGAGGCTGAGATAGGGTGACTCACCTTCACAAGTCACCCGTCTTCCTCCTAGAGTGCTAGACCAACTTCGGCTGAGACTGAGAAAGTGTGAGTTGTCCCCGCAGGTCACCCGGTCCCCTCTCAGTCATAATCCAACTTTCTCTACGGTTGAGAGAGTGTGGCTCCCCCAAGGTCACCCAGCTTCCACCTACAGCCCTAGTCCAACTTCCCCTGAGGATAAGAGTGTGTGACTCACCCCAAGTCACCCAGCTTCCTCCCAGAGTCCTGGGCCAACTTCCCCTGAGACCAAGACAGTGCTACTCACTGAGCCTAAGCTTGCAGGATAGCCCCCGTTTAGAAGCCAAACCAACTAAACTGAGACTATTGTATGTTGAAAACAGGACACCCCCACTCTCTCTTTTCCACCTCTCCTGCTGCGTCCCCCGGTTTTTCTCCAGCCGCTTTTCTCTCTTCCGCGGCGTCCCGGCAGGTGGGCCAAAGAGAACTACAGCTCCCAGGATGCTTGGCTACTCCTAAGAGGAGGTTGCTCTCACTGAAAACACACACACACCCTGCTGCCATGTCCCTGATGGCAGGTGTGTGCATACGCCTGAGTGGTGACTCCGGAGACCAGGGTCTGAATCCCCACTTGCCCATGGAAACCCACTGCGTGACCTCAGGCAGGTCACATCCTCCCAGCCTGAGACAAAGGCAAAGGTAACCCACCTTGCCAAGAAAACCCACACACTAGGTTCACTGCAGGGCTGCCATAAGCCAGTTTTCCAAGGGGGGAGACGTGATGCCTGGAAAGAACCCCCCCCCCATAAGTGGCACTTGGTCCTGTGAATTCAGGGGGCAGCAGCTGAAGTAAACAGAGGACAGAAGAGGGAAGCGGGGGGGGGGAGAAGGAGGAGGCAGAGCCCCCCCCCACCCAGGGAAGAGTGGCTGGTCCACGCCCAGAGGGGGTCCTAGGAGAGAGACAGGGGTCTTTCTCTTGGCCTGAGCCATGTGGCAGCTTCTCCCCTTCAGCTCCCCAAAAAAGAGTGATTACGGGGTAGGTGGGGCTTTCAGAAACTTGAACAACCACTTTCAGCAGGTGGTGGTGATGTTCTTTTAACCTGTTTTTCATTCAACTGCGCTATTGTAGGACAATATTTTAATGTACATTTACTGTATTTTAGCAGGATATATTTTTCTTATTTTAATATTATGTATCACTTAAATCTATATTCTAATACCTATATATATTGGCTGACCTATATTTGAAAACCTGTATTTGCATACCTATATTTGAAGGCCTATGTGTGTGCAGGGAAGAAGGAAGAGAATCACCTCCTGTCCCTCAGTCCTCCAAGGGATGAAGGAACAGAGCTGTGCTCCTTAGAGAACCCAGTGAGGCTTCTTCCCCTTATTCCACCACTTTCTCCACCAGATTTAAGGTTCTGCCTGAACCTCTGCTGCCACCATATGTGAAGACTTCCTCCAACTCACTGTTACCACCAAGGGTGATGGAGGGCTTCCGTAACACCCACTTCTGCCACCCATGCAAGCACCTCCTCCTCTCTCATAGCTGTGGCCAAAACATGTGGGAGCCTGGTACATGCCCTCAAGGTTCCTGTCTGGGAGGATGTCATGCAACTTCTATCCCCACCGGACACCAACCCTCCCGATCCTCTGCTGCAAACCCCAGACCTCATGTCTGAACCCAATCTTTATACATGCAGCATTCCCAGAGGCTAAAAACTTATACAATACACAAAAGCAACACATTACTAGCAGAAATTGAACATGACAAAATGGATTAATATTTAAAACTACTATTTCACTCTCATTCACACACTTCTCTTACCTAATTCAGACTCTTGAACCCCACTCCTGAATTCCTAAATCTTGATCGTCTTAACCCTCAATCACACTCACTCCCTCACCTCACACTCCACTCTAAGCTCTCTACGTCAACCGCCAACCACGAGGCTCCTTTGAATCTCGTCATGCGTTCCACCAATTGACTCTCTCTCAACATTCAGTTCACTCACTCCTCCCACCAGCCCCTTATTCGATTTCCTCTATTACACAGGAAAGACAGAATCAAAATGCCTCAATATCTAAGACAAACTTGACAACATTTTTCACCGAGCCTGTGACACTATAACCAACTATTCAATAGTATTTATGCGGAGTTCATTCAAATGAGAGAGTGGGTCTCCTACTAATGGCTGCATTAGCATTTCACCTCCGTGCAACCACAAAAAACAACAAATAATTCATAACAATTATTTTGTGTGCTTGTTAAATTATAAAAAAATACACTCAACGACACAATACAATTATTGCTTTATTGTAAGTATAGAATCTAGAGAACAAGTCCTTAAGATCAATCTCAGAATTCTTCTTCCTGCGTTGGCGGTTTCTACAGTCCTCTTGAATGGCATCTGTAATATTTAGAGATCACTTCCATTCTCCTCAAGAGGAGCCCTGAAGTCCGGGCTGACAACCTTCAGAAGGAAAACTGTCTACTCAACTTTCATACACACGGGATAAGTACACATATTTACAATACTGTTTAACAATTAAAAAAATTAAAAGAGCTTTACAACAAAACTTTAAAATCCAGTTTTAACTTCTAAAAGAGTAACAACTTCTTGTCTTCCAAACAATGCATGTTTTCCACATACAAAGATATTATAGCATCACAGCATTAGAAGAGACCACAAGGGCCATCAGATGTAAAATCCAGCCAGGCAGGAATATAAAAGCATTATAAAATATAAATACAATATAAAAGCATCAAAGCTTTCCCTTTGACAGATGGCCATTCAGCCTTTCTTTAAGAACTTCAGAAGAAGGAGAATCCACCACACTCGGAGGCAGCACACTCCACTGTCAGACTGCTCTTACCATCACAAAGTTCTTCTTGATGTTTAAATGGAATTTCTTTTACCAAAGTTTGAAGCCAATGCTCCATCACATCCTAATCTCTGGAGCAGAGAAAAACAAATTTGCTCCATCCGCCATGTAACATCCCTTCAAAGAGTTAAACACACTTATCATGCTGCCTCTTAACCTTCTCCAGGCTTAGCGGACCCAGTTCCCTGAGCAATTCTTCAAAGAGCATAGTTTCTGGGCCTTTGACCATTTTGGTTGCCCTCCTCTGGACATCCTCCAGCTTGTGGATATCCTTCCTGAACTGTGGTGCCCAGAACTGGACCCTGTATTCCAAGTGGGTCTGGTCAAAGCAGTATAGAGTGGTACTACCACTCCCCTGATGCTAGACACTCTACTCTTATTGATGCAGCTCAGAATTGCGTTGGCTTTTTTAGCTGCCGCATCACACTGCTGACTCATGTTCAACTTGTGGTCTACCAAGACCCCTAGATCCCTTTATATGCACTATGGTCATGCCAGGTGAATTTCTGTGCATTTCACGTTTTCTGCCCAAGTGTAGTACCTTACACTGCTGCCTGTTGAAATTCATTTGGTTAATTTTAGCTCAGCTCTCTAATCTGTCAAGATCATTTCAAATTCTGATCCTGTCCAATCATCTGCAAATTTGATAAGAATGTCCCTGGAAATTATGCTTCGAAATCTCTAACATACAAACATTGTATATATTACTATCAGTGTATCACTATTTTATTTAGCTAATATTCTGTCATGACAGAAGCATATTTCATATTCCATACATTTATGATTTCTCCCGTGTGAGTTCTTTGATGTAAATTTAAATTTTGGTAGTGTGAAAAGGTCTTTCCACATCACATTTAAAAGGCTTCTCCCATGTGGGTCCTTTGATGGGAACGCAGATCTCCACTCCGACTGAAGCACTTTCCACATTCCATGCATTTATAGGGCTTTTCCCCTGTGTGGGTCCTTTGATGGGAACGCAGACTTCCACTCTGACTGAAGCTCTTTCCACATTCCATGCATTTATATGGCTTCTCCCCTGTATGAGTTCTTTGATGTATATGTAAACTGTTACTACGAGAGAAAGTCTTTCCACATTTAATGCATTTATGTGGCTTCTCCCCTGTGTGAGTCCTTTGATGGGAACACAGATCTCCACTCCGACTGAAACTCTTTCCACATTCGATACATTTATAGGGCTTCTCCCCTTTGTGGACCCTTTGATGGGAACACAGATCTCCACTCCGACTGAAACTCTTTCCACATTCCATGCAATTATACGGCTTCTCCCCTGTGTGAGTCCTTTGATGTCTCCTGTATCTTCCACTATTGCTGAAGCTCTTTCCACATTCCATGCATTGATATGGCTTCTCCCCCGTGTGGGTCCTTTGATGGGAATGCAGACTTCCACTCTGACTGAAGCTCTTTCCACATTCCATGCATTTATAGGGTTTCTCCCCTGTGTGGGTCCTTTGATGGGAACGCAGATGTCCACTCTCACTGAAGCTCTTTCCACATTCTATGCATTTATAGGTTTTCTCCCCTGTGTGGATCCTTTGATGGAGACGCAGACTTCCATTCTCAGTGAAGCTCTTGCCACATTCCATGCATTTATATGGTTTCTCCCCTGTGTGGATCCTTTGATGGAGACGCAGACTTCCACTCTTACTGAAGCTCTTTCCACATCCTATGCATTTATACGGCTTCTCCCCTGTGTGGGTCCTTTGATGGGCACGCAGATGTCCACTCTGACTGAAGCTCTTTCCACATTCCATGCATTTATAGGGTTTCTCCCCTGTGTGGGTCCTTTGATGGGAACGCAAATTTCCACTCTCACTGAAGCTCTTTCCACATTCCATACACTTATATGGCTTCTCCCCTGTGTGTGTTCTCTGATGTTTAGAACATGCTCCACTCCGACTGAAGCTCTTTCCACATTCCATGCAATTATAGGGTTTCTCTGCTGTGTGGGTCCTTTGATGGGAACGCAGATGTCCACTCTCACTGAAGCTCTTTCCACATTCCATGCACTTATATGGCTTCTCTACTGTGTGTGTACTCTGATGTTTCTCCTCTCTGTTGATTCTGGGATATGAACTTAAATGTATAGGATATTCCATTCTTTTTCTTTGCTGTTTCAAATACGATCTCAGAATTTCAGAAATAGGAACTCCTTGAACTTCACAAGATTTTTTTCATGTCATACTTAGGGAAAGCCTAGGCTGAAGCTGCCATGAAGTTTTCTTGGCAAGATTTGTTCAAAGGCTACCTGTTTCAGGAAAAAGAGGAAAATATCATGAGCAGCTTACCACAGAAACATCAAGCATCAAGACCAAGAACCCAGAGCCATAGAAAGGCCAGCAGAAGAGGACTGGCCCAACTGGGAAGGGCTCACTGCCTGGTAAGAATTCTTTTAAACCATCCCCAATTAAGAGAAATTCCTAGTCAGATATACAGGGAGTCCTCCTTGTGATATTTTGCACTGCAAAGTGTTGACAGTCTAATCCAACATTTGTAAAGGAAGAAATCGTGAAATATGGCCAGCACAGTAGGTAGCACATGTTGCACATAGAATCATAGAATCATAGAAATGTAGAGTTTGAAGAGACCACACGGGCCATCCAGTCCAACCCCCTGCCATGCAGGAACACCCTCAAAGCACTCCCGACAGATGGCCATCCAGCCTCTGCTTAAAAACTTCCAAAGAAGGAGACTCCACCACACTCCGAGGCAGCATATTCCACTGCCGGACAGCCCTGACTGTCAGGAAGTTCTTCCTGAGGTTCAGGTGGAATCTCCTTTCCTGTAGCTTGAATCCATTGCTCCTTGTCCTGGTCTCTGGAGCGGCAGAAAACAAGCCCTCTCCCTCCTCTACATGGCATCCCTTCAAATATTTAAACATTTAACAAATATTTAATCAAATATTTAAATATTTAAGCACAAACCATTTCCTTTCTATATTCCCTCCTTACTAACATCTCACCTCAGAGGAATGCAAGTTTCTATGGAGAGCACTAGAGTAAATCATGAAACAGCAGTCTTCCAGGATCCTGAGTGGCCCCAATATGGCCACAACACTCCATGTGATCAGGCTTGGAAGAAGAATACTTCCTTGCTTCATGTGAATCATTTCAATCTCTCCCAGGTCAGAAAGAATCTTTCCTGCTGCTCTTTATCCCTCCAGTGTAGTCCCTACCTAATGTTTCTAAAACAAACCATACTGGAGACACTGACAGCACAGAAGGAACAGAGTGGGACCACCGCTTCCCTTGACCCAGACACTATAGTCCTGTTAATGCAACCGAGAATCACCTTGGCCTTCTTGAGCTGCTGCATCACATTCTTGGCTCATCTTCAGCTTGTGGCCTACCGAGACTCCGAGATCCCTTTCTCATATATTATCATGAAGCCAAGTGTCACCCATCTTTTATCTGTCCGTTTTGTTCATTCTGGCCAAGTTTAGTACCTTACATTTCTCCCTGTTGAAATCCATTTTGTTAGAATTGGCCCTGCTCTCTAATTCCTTAAGGTCATTTTGAATTCTGATCTTGTCCTCTGGCGTGTTAACTACCCCTCCTAATCTGGGGGATCGAGAGTGACCGACTGTCAGGAACCAAGAGCAGGCCAGCCGATCTACAGAAGTGCTGCCACCACCTTTAAATACTATCAGTGAAAGAAATGTGATTAACTTGAGCTTATGAATGCACAAACCACCTAAAAATTAAGATTTATCATACAAAATATAAAGAAACTGGACAACATTACTCTGTGAACTTCTAACCAGTGTCAGAAATAAGAAGATCAGCAAAAAGGCATAAGAAAGAAGGAGACAGCTGTGATAGAAGCGGCAAAAAAAAAAAGTTAAATGACGGGGACGTAAATTTGCAAACTGGAGTTGCAATCCATGAAATACATACAAGGAAAGTTGATATTAATGAGTAATAAAGAAATTTCTCGGTGACTGAACTTAGGTTGGAAGTAACAAGTAAGCAATTAAGAGAAATAAACAAGTAAACTGAATTAAATAAGAAATTGTGAATTAAAATTGGCATCCCATAATAGCCCCCCACTCCATAAAGACCTATAAGCCTGGCTCAGAGCCAAATATCCCCCATCCACCCCCCACAGCCAGCCAGTAACTATATCCTCCCCTCTGAACAGCCCCCCAAAATCTCGGCCCCACGGAGACACCCAAGGGGGGGACCTCACAGCTGCCTCTTTGGGGTGGGGGAGGCTTCCTTTTTTCAGCCCGCCACTGCATAACCCCCTTCCCAGACTCCCTCTTTCCATTAGAAACTTCAGCCTGCCCCCCTCTAAAGCCATGGCACCCAAGGGGGCAAAAATTTCCAGCTTTTTCTCCCACCTAAAGAAGAACATTTCGGGGGTCTCCCTTTTTATTTTCCCCTTTTAACCCCTTTTCCCTTCCTCTTCCACCTTCTCTTCCCCACCAAGGAAATTAAAAGGACACCCACCTTCTTCTTCTGGAAAAGGGGACAGAGTTTGGGGCGTTTGCCCTTTCCCCATATTAACATTTCCGCTCTCTCTAGGAAGCTGAGCTTGCAGTCTCAGTCTCTCCCTCTCTCTCTCTCCATTCTGCAGATCTTCCATCTGCATCCCTGGCAGGACCTTGGAAGAGGATCCCAGGCAGAACCACTTTGACCAGAGAAATAAATGCCCACTTGGCCCCCAAGCTTCAGGATCCCAACAGAAGAACCTTCTCTTGCTGCTTGGTGGTGACCCTACGAATGAGAGACCCCCGAAAGACCCTCTTCTTAACAGGCTCAACCAGGTCTTGCCAGCTCAGCGTTTGGGCTCCCATCCACTTACAGTGCGCTCTTCCTCTTTTCCTGCCGCCTCCCCCTTTACTGACCACCATCTGCATCTCTTCCACTGAGTCATCTCGTCCCACAATGTGACCAAAGAATGAGAGCCTCAATGTAGTTATTTGGTCTTCTAAGACAAGTTCGGGTTTAACTTAATTTTCTTTTTGGTGGTCCATGGCAGACTGTAGAAATATGTGCACGTTCGTGCTTTCTGCAGGACCCGAATGGGAGAGCCTGGTCTCCGAATGTAGGGAGGGAGAAGAGTCTCCCTTTAATTCATCCTCCATGGAAGGAACTGCAAGATGGATGCCCCTGAAACAGGTTCGCGGTCACCCTCTTACTATTATTATTATTACGGTAAAGATTCATTTGTGCACTCCTGCTCTGCAGCATCAGAAAGCAAGCGGGAACCTTCTTCTCCCTGACGTTTGTTCAGGGAGCTGTAGGTGGGAAAGAGGCTGATCTCCTGGAGGCTGCTCTCCCATGTGGGGACACCAGAAGGTCTTCCTTTTTCCTGCCTATGAGGAGTGAGCGGGAGCAGCAACCCAAACATTCAGGATGTTCCTCCTGGGAAAGTTCCGAGGACACAGGTTGGGGCAAAGAGATCAAGAGGGGAGGGCAATAATTGACATCTCTAAATGGGGGTCATTAAGAGTTGCTAAGAGGATCCTGTTGGGTGATCTTTCAGGACGTCCAACCCCAGATCATCTCTAAGGACCCTGTCCTCACGGCCAAGGGAGACCAGTCGGAGCCCAGGGAGGGGAAGGGAGGCTTCGTTTCACAGGGGCGTATTGTTAGCTCTGGGTAACCTACTTGCTGAAGCATGCGGGCAACTTATTTTGCCACTCAGGGAGATTTTCCTTTCTAAGTTGCGTGAAACTTACGAGCCTTGGCATTCTCCTTCTTTGGCACCTCAGCCTCTCCTTCCCTCCCTTCCTGCATCTCCTTCTTTCCTCCTTTAATCCGCATCCCTTGCAGATGAGAAAGAAAGAGAGGATTCCAGGCAAACACAGGGAGGGAAGGAAAGGAAGACGTTTGTGGCTTTTTGGACGCTCAGAGAATTAAGCCGCAGCGATCCTGTGGGGGGATTCAGGTGCTCCTCCAGGTGAGCCTCCCCCACTGGGCTGTTGTGAAGGAAAAAAGGAGGGAGGTCCATCCTTCCCTCTTCCCAGGACCCCAGGCAGAACAGCCCCCCTCCCTCCCTCCCTGCCTCCCCTATCCAGCGTGTTCAGAGGAGGGCAACCAAAATGGTGGAGGGTCTGGAAGCCATGAATCCCTCTGAGGTGCAGCTTAGGCAGCTGGGTATGCTCACCCTGCAGAAGAGAAGGTTAAGAAGGGACGTGATAACCATGTTTAAATATTTGAAGGGATGTCACGTTGAGGAGGCAGTGGGCTTGTTTTCCGCTGCTCCCGAGACTAGGACACAGAGCAGTGGATTCAAACTGCAGGAAAAGAGATTCCACCTCAACCTCAGGAAGAACTTCCTGACAGTCAGAGCTGTCCGGCAGCAGAATCTGCTGCTGCCTCCATGGCGCGTGGTGGGGTCTCCTCCTTCTCTGGAGGTTTTTAAACAGAGGCTGGGTGGCCATCTGTTGGGAGTGCTTTGATGGGTGTTCCTGCACGGGAGAAGGGGGCTGGGCTGGGTGGCCCTGGGGTCTCTTCCAACTCTAGGATTCTGTGATTCCTCCTCATATCAGTTTTAATTCTATTGAAATATCTCCTATAATACATTTTTACTTTGCAAAGTCTTTTAAAAATGAAGGCTCCTTTCCCTCAAACTGCACAGGTCAACACTGGACTTCCTGCTAACGCAGACCCAGCCTCTTTTCAAAATCTCCGGAGAAGGAGATCCCACCAACTCTCTAGCTAACAGACGCTATTGCTGAACCTCTCTTACTGTCAAGAAGTTCCTCCTAATCTTCAATTAAAATCCATCTGCCTCAAATTTGAAAGCATTAGACCTAGTTCTACCCTCTGAAAGAACAGAGAACAAGCCTGCACCCTCCCCTTTGGGGCAGCCCTTGAGGTATTTAACGAGTGCAATCTTGTCCTGACCAGCACAGACTGCAGGGGGACTATGACAGCCCCCAGCTTGGAAACTATGCTTCTATTAATGCAGCCTATGATAGCATTTGATGTCTTTGCTGCAGCATCACAGGCCTGGCTTATGTTCAAGTTATTACCAACAATACTCCCCACGTCCTTTTGATGTGAAGTACTGCTGATCTAAGTCTCATCCAACCTATATCTGTACATTTTGTTTTTGTGGTCTAAGTGTAAGCTTTGTATTTCGCCGTTGAATTTCATTTTATTAATTCCAACTCAGTTTTCGAGTTCATCAAGATTGTTTTGAATTCCTTTCCTATCTTCCAATGTATCAGGTACTCCCCTGCTTCCCCCCCTCTCCAGTTAACTGAGTGTGAACTACCTGGGGCATTTTGAACTCAGTCTATAGCAACAGAAGGAAGCCAAGGAGAAAGAGGGAGGAGGAGAGGAAGTGGGATGTTTTGAAAACAGATGAAAAAGTGGGGCAACGGAGGATTAATCAGGACTGTCCTGCCAAATGGAAAGAGCTGGAGAGCATGGGGTGTGGGTGGGGGCTGTTACCTTTGCATCTTTCTTGTGGGGCTTCCCTTAGGTAGGCCACTGCCTAAGGAACTGGGGAAACTTGTTTTCATTTTTAGACAGGAGAAAAATGGTACACCTCTCATTGCATACACCTGCATTCTCTGTTGGTGGTTTGTACACTATGAAGGGTCCTTCCACAGATACAAAGAAAATAAGATTAGGCTACACGTAGAAACCGAGAACATCAGGGATTGAAATATCCATATTTTTTCTCCACAACAACTTTTTTTCCCAATGCCTAGAGAGGAGATGCTGTGGGAGGGAGTGTTAAAACCCAAGAGTTTTCAGCAAAAGTCTCCTCGTTCAAACTCTTTCTGCCGTTTGGAAAAACTGGGCCACAGAAGGACGGGAAGACCGACACTCCGCACTCACGTAAGTTACAAATCAGAAGAACTCTGCAAGCTTCTCACCTGCCAGATGAGCTCAAGCTTGGCCCAGTGGATCCCAGTCTGCGTGGCCTGGAAGCCCACCTCCAGGCTGGTTTCCCACCAGTGGAGTGACCCAGGCCAAGAACGTGAATTCATTCCTCCAGCATCCACCCAAAAAAGGCAAAGGGTCCTTACCTACAGAGGACACCTTCCTTTATCCTCCGCTGCGGCTCCTTGCAGACAGCCTTCTGGTCTGGATCCAGGTGACCCCGAGGCTCCTCTGAGAGGAAATTACACTGCTACCTCCTCGAAGTAGACCAGGAGCTGAAAGGGGAGAAAACCCAACACTTCTGGAACCACAACCGATCCCTCCTGTGTGATGTCCCCACGCACACAAAGCTAATCCCACACAGACGCCATTGCTCTCAGTTTTAAGGAGGAGTAACTCAGAGTGAACTAAGTTCTGTTGTGCTTCTGGGCGGGAAGAGGAAAGACCCCTGCGCTTTCCACTCTTTCTCAGGTTCAATTACTAGACATTGCTGCCTGGTTTTAGGGAGGCCATCAGGGTGTGGTCCAGGGGCCGTAGGTGGGCCCCATGGCTGGATTTGTGGCCCTGGGCCCCTCCCCAACTCTCAAGGTGTTTCTCCGGGAGAAACATCCCTTGCCCCCCATTAAGCAGGTTGCAGGGACCCATGGCATCATTTAGCACCCCAAATTATCCTTTTTCACAAAACCAGAACAGGATTTGGATCACATCCAGTTTCCTTGCTCTGTCTTCTTTTTCAGGAAGTCTGTCTGGCCCATGGAACACTCTTATGGGCAGGAAATTGCCCTCCAGACCCCATGAAATTGCACACCTACATGAAAATAAATCTTTTCCACACATCCATTTTATTCCCCTTCACCATCTCTTCACTTCACCTTTTTCTCATTAACTTATTCATCTATATCTAGACTTTTCCCCCAGTCCTGGGACTCAAAGTGGATTACAAAATAGCCGTCCTAAATTTAGGAGTCTGTTGGAATAGAAAAGGTTTTGCTTATTGGTGGAAGAACAGCAAGGAGTAGCCACCCGGGTCTCCCAAGGAGGGGAGTTCTAAAGTCTGGGGGTAGCAGACACCAAGAAGGCCCTCTCCTTTCTTCCCACCAAACCTACCTGGGAATGTGGAGGGAGAAGAGCCCCTGCAGAGATTCTCATCCCACAGGCAGGCTCACAGAGAGAGATGGGGCTGTTCAGAGAGCTGGATGTGTGCCCTATGGGGCTCATCATCAGGACTTTGAATTCTGCCTGGAATTGGACCAGTACCCAGTGGAGCCGTTGCCACAGAGGAGTTGTGTGCTCCTTTTAGCCAACCCCAGGGAACAATCTGGTTGCAGCTCTTAATGACCAGGAAGAGATCACTGGTGGTGACTTCCAGAAAAAGGAATAGAGGAACCCACTTGAAAGGTCCATCTGTATTTAGTCCTTCCCAGGGGAATTCATGGGAGGTAGCTGAATCAGCAGTGAAGGGTCTCATGGACTTTAGTGGGTCTACTCTAGGCATGGCTGAAAAATAAAAAAAACAAACAAAGGAGGGATGGACAAAACAAATCGACATTTTGTCCTATCTTGCAGCAAGGAACTATCTTTCTTTCGGGTGCCTTAAAGATCGCTGTGGCATCTTAATTCATCGTCACCTCTTAGTGTTATGAGCTAGGCCAGCATTTGCACATTCACAAAGGCTGCTCTTCCCAGATAAATTCTGTGAAAATCCCAGATTAGATACCTGTCTCTCCACTATCCCAACACATAGTTTCCAGATGTACACAGTTCAATCCTGCAGGCCACACAGAAGGGATTCATTCCCTTATTCACAGGGCATTCCTGAGCATGTCGAAGTTTCCCTTGGTACCTCTTTCGCAAAGCTGGGATATAAGGAAATTTACAGCACATTAAAATATCCAGTGAAACAGAACAAATTACAAATTAGATAAACAAGACAGATAGCTTATAGAAGTAGATAAATAGATTTAAAGCATTATTAAAACCCTTCAAAATCTATCCACTGAAGATTCAAAGTCCAGAACCTCAATTCAGAGTCCATTCTTAAAGGCCTGTCTGAACAAAAAGGAGGAAGGGCAACGGGGAGGGAGCCAGCCTAACCTCCCTGGGAAGTCTACAATCCGGGAGCGGCCCCTGTCCGAGGTCCCCCCCAACCATACCCCTGAAGGAACGGAGGCGGAGGGAAGGGCTCCTCCCGCAGCTCTGAAAGCCCCGGGAGGCTCCGACGGGAGGGGAGAGGGGACAGAGACGGAAACCCCCCTGGTCTGGTGTTGGGGTGGCCATGGTGGTGGTGGTGGAGGGAAGTTCTGAGGAGAGGGGTTGGGGGGGTCCCAGGCCTTCAGCGGAGAAAGGAGAACCATTTATAGCTGTAAATGAGGGTCAGGAAGAGCTCCGGAAGGACCCTCAGTGAGGGATTCGGGACCTCCAAGTGCAGAGCCTCTCCCAGGAAGGGGCCGCAGTGGCCAGGGGAGACCACAGCAGCTCCGGGAGGGCAGGGAGAAGAGGAACAGCACAGCTGGCTCTCTCTCTCTGTGAGGTTTTCCAACTCGGTCTTCTGTTTCCTGGGGAGGGAGTCTCCTTCTGGAAGGCGAAACAGGAGTGAGGTTAATCTCACCTCCTCCCCTTCCCTCCGCCCCACAATTCTGCCCCACTGCCATGGGAAGTCCTGCAGAGGGAGGGAAATAAGGGTACCCCCAAAAGCCTTGGGACACCCCCTCCCTGCCGCTGCCCTGTGCCTGCCCTCCCTCCTCAGGCCTCCAGCATCTCCTCCCCCCACAAACGCCCCAAGGCTCGGCCTCCCACGTGTAGCAGCCCCTTCCCCCCCAGGAGAGCTCAGGCATCCCCTCCGCCCCTCCTTCCCAGGGACAGGGGGGCTGGGGGAGAGTCTCCCCCTCCCCTTTCTCCCTCCCTCCCCCCACCCTCACTTTACAGCCGCCTTTGGCTCCTCCGGCCTCCAGGGTTCCCTCCGGCCTCCGCAGGGTCCAGAGACCCCGGCCCGGCCAGGAAGAAAGGAAGAAAGAAACGGGGAGTCACACCGAAGGGCCCCCCCTTTCGGCCCCATGGAAGCCCCCTTCTCCTCCCCCTCCCAGTCCCAGGCAGGCCCGCCTCCCTCCCCAAAGGTCACCCCACCCCACATTTGGGGTCCCCCCCATTACCTCTCCTCCCCGCTTGGAAAACGCGGAAGTGAGCGGACGGAAGTGCGTCGCTCTCGTCCTTTCCCCGCCTCATCCTCCTTCCTGCCTCTCTAGGAAGCCGCGCTCGCTGCTCCCCGGAGGACCGGCGGCCGAGGGGAGGCTTAGGCGGTGGGCGGAGGGGGGCGCTGGAGGGTCTTCTCTTGGGAGGGGGCGGGGGGTCTCTCAAAGCGAACCCCCCTCCCCAGAAGGCCCCCGGAGGGCGCCTCCTCCCCCTCCTCCTGTCCCCCTTGCGGGGGTCTCCGTGGGGCGGAGAAATTTGAGAGGGGGCTCCAGGGGGAGCGAGTGGGGGACGTTTGGCTCTGGGCCCGGGCCGGGGCGGGGGCTTTCCTGGGGGCTATTGTGGGATGCCAGGGGGCCGGGGCCGGGTCATGTTTGGGAGGGGAGGGGAGGCCCGAAGCGGACGTGAGGGGGTGGTGGTGGCTGCAAAACACGCAGGAAAACCTGCCTCGCTTGGAGGCCCCCCTCGCCCCCCTCCTGCCTCCCGGGAGGGTGGGGGTCCCCAGGCTGGGCTGCGGCTGGGAGGGGGGCCTCGCCTTTCAAGGCCTTTCCGAGAGAGGGGGGATGAGGCTGGAGGGGTTTCCACGGAGCTCCGCCTGACCTGGGAAGGAGCGGGAAGGGGGTCTTTTCCTTGGGGTTTGGGGACGAGGGGGGCGAGAGTGGGGGGCTCCGAAGGGAAGGAAGAGCCGGCTGGGAAGGGGGGAGCCCAAGGAGGCAAAGTGGGGCCACCGGGAGAGAGGAGGGGGAGCCCAGGGTCTTTTTGTGGGGACAACCCCGTGGGACAAACAGCCCCCCACTGGAGAATGGGGGCAGGGATTCTGGGGGGCCCGCAAGGTCCTGATTCCACCCCCACCCCACTTTTGTCCCTTCCCAAGAGCCCCGTGCGGGAGGTTCAGCTGAGGGGGCACCTGGACCCCCCCCCAAGCTAATTCCGTGAAGGTCCCAAAAGCCTCCTGGTGTCCCCACAGAAGGGAGCCACCCCTAGGAGGATCCTAAATGGATCCCGAATGATGCCGTGGGTTCCCGCAACGTGTTCAGTGGGTGAATTGCTGCCCCTGGGAGGCGAGAGACCTCTTGTTTTCCCCTGAGAAACACCCAGGGAGAATCTGGGAGGGGCTCAAGACCACCAACCCGGCTTTGGGGTCCCCCTACGGCCCCTGGGCCACACCCTGATTGCCTCATAAGAGCAACCGGCAATGCCTCATAATCCAACCTGAGAAAGAGTGGCAAGTGCAGAGGTCTTTCCCCTCACCCCCAAAAATACATCATTACTTGGGACTGTGTGGAAACAGTTCCCTTTATGCCGCCCAGTTATTCCTTTTTGAAACTGGGAGCCGTGTTGCATGTATGGGATTAGCTCTGGCTGCACGGGAACGTACGAAGGGGAATTGTTTGTGGTCACAGAAGTGTTGGGTCTTCTCCCCTTCCAGCTCCTGGTCTGCTTTGAGGGGGGCCGAGTAATTTCCCTGAAGTGGAGTGGGACCTTCAGGATCCAGCCCAGAAGGCCGTCTGCAAGGAGTCCCAGTGGAGGATGGTGGGAAGGCGGCCTCTCCGGGTAAGGGTCCCTGTTGCCTTTGTTGGATGGATGTTCTTGGCATTTGTCCCTCTGCCGGTGAGATGCCAGCCTGGAAGTGGGGCTCCAGCCACGCGCCCTGAGGGGCTTCTGAGGCCCAATTCTTCCAAACACTAGAAGAAGTTTGAGCCAAGAGCCTTATGCTGGAGACCCCGAGGACTGAAAACATCCCCTCTCCGGGCACAGGAAAAAAGTTGTTGGGGAGAAAAGCTCTGGATATTTAAATCCCCGATTAAATCTCGGTTTCTCAGTGCAGCAATATTTTATTTTTTGTTTCTGTGGAAGAACAATCCATAACACGCAAACCTCACCAACAGTCTTTAGGAATGCATGTGGGTGACAGAGATGTACCTTTTTTGTCTTGTCTAAAAATCAAAATGGGAATGCCCAATTCCTTAGCCAGCGGGCTCCCTCAGGCTTTGCGGATGCTCTGCTGGGTGGTCTTATTTGTCCAGGGGGTCTCTCCTCTTCTCATGGGGGTTCTTGACCAAGTGGGTAGGGTTCTCCGGAAGGGACCTGGGTACCCCTTCCCCCTGTGCTCCTGACCCCCAACCCACTGGGATTTACAGAGCTCTGAGAGGTTTCCCAGTGCCCTCATGACGGGCTTGTGAGAACGAGCCTGATATCCCTAAATGCCTGGCAGATCCTGCCCAAAGCAAGATGCCATCCCCGCCCGTTTCCCAGGCAGAGGCTGGTCAGATGGGCAGCCCAGTCCTGCCCTCGAGCCGGAGCTCTGCTTTTCTATGATAGTCAAATTTTTAACCTTTTTAACTGTCGGAATCAAATCAAATTAAAAAAAGGAGCCCTGGTTAAATGCCGGTACTGCAGCCACAAGGTTGTGAATTCGAACCTGCCAGGCTCCAGGTTGACTCAGCCTTCTGTCTTTCCGCAGGTCGGTAAAATGAGTACCCAGCTTGTTGGGGGCAATTAGTTAAAACATTGTAAACCGCTTAGAGAGCACTTAGCTGATAAGCGGTATAGAAATACACAGGCTATTGCTATTGCTAAAACGTAAGTATCGAAAACGAATAAAACTATCGATTTTCTTACCTCCACCAATTACTTACTATGCGTTTAACCTTTGATAAATATTGTTATCTCTATATCTCTAATATATACCTTCCTTGTATCTATTTCTTGTAGCGCAACCACAGTTCATGTACAAATATTAATCACATATATTCAAATATTTCTCTTTGTTCTCATTCAGTTTTCAGAAATAAAATAACAACTAAGGAATGATCAAATAAACAATATTTAAACACTCTAATTTGAACAATTAGTTAAGCATAAAGCACTTAATGAATGAGGCAAATTAAACCAGTAAAATTCCTAACTCAAATTCAACAATATAAAGTTTTAATATGCTTTTATGAATGTATGCATATATTAATTTATTAATGGATCAATTAATTTATTGATCTAATTAATTGTATTGAACTATTATTTATTTATTCATTGATCAGCTTAATCTAAACTTATATCAACTTAGCAAAAGTAGAGAAGGAAAAGAGAGAATTACTCCAAAAATGGATAACAAGAAATATACAATTATACAATATGAATATGAAATATGAATATAAAAGTATAAGTTTCCTTAAATATCAATGATTATTTTATCAAAAGTAACTATATATTTAATGATTTTGTATTTTTTCTGTCTTCCAAAGCTTTTATCTATCAGTGTATTTGATTCTAACGTTTCAAACCCAGTTTTCTTACTCTGTGTTGTTATGTTTTTAATATTCCAGTGTTAATTTTCTCAAGCTTCTCTGTCTTCTTATCAAAGTAAATGTCTGCTGAAGTTGTGATGATCTTCACTCCTGTGCTTTCTTTTATTCGAGTTTCATGTCCTTGACTGTAAGAATATCGCTTTATTTATGTTTTATTCTGTCACAATTCTAAGTCCTAAATTGTAGACCAGGAAGTTCTTCTTTTTCTTCTAATCCCTCTTTCTTTTTTCTTCCGCTTCGCAGCATTAAAACAATGGCTGTAATATATCATTTTGCCATGATCTTCCAATTCCGTCTTGCTGTCTTTTTTTTAAATATAAAGAAACAGCTCAAATTTACGTCCAAGTCATTTAACTTTTTGTTATCTTTTTGCTGCTTCTATCACAGCTGTCTCCTTCTTTCTTACGAGTTTTTGCCAGTCTTCTTATTTCTGACACTGCTTAGAAGTTCACAGAGCAATATTACACAGTTTCTTTATATTTTGTATGGTAAATCTTAATTTTTAGGAGATTTGTGCATTCATAAGCCCAAGTTAATCACTTTTCTTCCACTGATAGTTTTTTAAGAGATGGTGGCAGCACTGCTACGGATCCACCAACCTGCTCTTGTTTCCCCGCAGTTGGTTGCTCTGAATCCCCCAGTCCTCTTTGGTAAAGAAAACTCTACCTCCTGTCCACACTTTCGACGTTGTCACTAGGAAGTGGATCAGGATCCCTCTGAGGCTCCCCATATCCCCTTTTCCACCGGGATATTTCCAGCCTCAATTTAGCAGTTCACAATTAGCTGACAACCAGAAAAACAGTACTGTTTGAGGAGCCTCTTTCCTCATGCAGCTGCTCGTGCCGCCGTGGCCACCGGAAGTTGCCCTCAGTGAGCTTTTGACAAGGTCCCCCATGATATTCCTGCAAAGAAGGTAGTAAAACGTGGGCTAGACAACGCAACCGTCAGGTAGATCTGTAATTGATTGACCGGCCGAGCCCAAAGGATGCTCCTCACCAATGGCCCCTCTTCATCCTGGAGAGAAGTGAGTTTTGGGAGGTACCACAGGGTTCCATCCAGGGCCCGGTGCTCTTCAACATCTTTATCAATGGTTTGGATGAGAGAATAGCAGGCATTCTTCTCAAATCTGCAGATGACACCGAATAAGGAGGGGTAGTTAACACTCTAGAGGACAGGATCAGAATTCAAAATGACCTTAAAAAAATTAGAGAGCAGGGCCAAAACTAACAAAATGGATTTCAACGGGGAGAAATGTAAGGTACTACTTTTGGACAGAATAAACAAAACGGACAGATAAAAGATAGGTGACACTTGGCTTTGGCTCAGTATATGAGAAAGGGATCTAGGAATCCTGGTAGACCGCAAGCTGAACATGAGTCAAGAATGTGATCCAACAGCCGAAGAAGGCCAAGGTGATTTTCGGTTGCATAAATAAGAGAATAGCGTCTAGGTCAAGGGAAGTGGTAGTCCCACTCTGTTCGTTCTGTAGTGTCAGTATGCCCAGTGTGGTTTGTTTTAGAAACATTAGGTAGGGACTGTACTGCAGGGGTAAAGAGGAGCAGGAAAAATTCTTTCTGACCTGGGAGAGATTGAAATGATTCACATGAGGCAAGGAAGTCTTCTTCTCCCAAGCCTGCTCACATGGAGGGTTCTGTCCATATTGGGGCCACTCAGAATCCGGGAGGACTGCTGTTTCGTGATTTGCTCAAGTGCTCTCCATGGAGGCTCGCATTGCTCTGAGATGTGAGGTTATCAAGAAGAGAATATAGAAAGGAAATGGTTTGTGCAACATGTGCCGCATTCTGGGTTGGCCATATTGCAAGATGTCTCCCTTGACAAAGGTTGGATTAGACTGTTAACACTTTGCAGTGCAAAATATCACAAGCAGGACTCCCTGTGTATCTGACCAGAGATTCCTCTTAATTGGGGATGGGTTAAAAGAATTCTTACCAGGCAATGAGCTCTTCCCAGTTGGGCCAGTCTTCTTCTCCTGGCCTTTTTAGGGCTCTGGGTTTTTGATCTTGATGCCTGATGAGATGTTTCCGTGATCCTCTCTTTTCTAATGAGATTTTTCTCTTTTTTCCTGAAACGGGTACCCTCTGAACAAATCTTGCCAAGAAAATTTCATGGCAGCTTCAACCTAGGCTTTCCCTAAATCCGAGATATTCGAAGGCACACAGGAATGACAACAGCAAAGTCATAAGTAAGAGAAAATTTCGAGAGCCATACATCTGTGGAATCAAGAGGGAAACACAGGATTGTATTGTAGAAAGAAGGGTTTGGAAAAGGGACCACAAAGAAAAATCAAAGACTGAGAAGAAATCCTCTGCAGTTCCAGGAGTTCCTATTTGTGAACTTCTGACATCATATCTGAATCAGAAAAGAAGAATGGAATATCCTGTTCATCTAAATTTATGTCCCAGAACCCATGGAGGGGAAAAGCTGTATAAGTATATGGAATGTGGAAAGAACTTCAGTAGGAGTGGAAATCTGCGTTCTCATCAGAGGACCCACACAGGGGAGAGGCCCTTTAAATGCATGGAATGTGGAAATAGTTTCAGTTGGAGTCAAGAACTTGATTCACATCAAAGGACCCACACAGGGGAGAAGTCCTATAAATGCATGGAATGTGGAAAGAGCTTCAGCAATGGGGGAACATACAGTAAACATCAAAAGACACACATGGGAGAGAAGCCATATAAATGTGTGGATTGTGGAAAGAGCTTCAGTGAGAGAGGACCTCTGCATTCCCATCAGAGAACCCACACAGGGGAGAAGCCGTATGAATGCATGGAGTGTGGAAAGAGCTTCTCTCACAGTCATACTTTACATTCACATCAAAGGACCCACACAGGAGAGAAGCCACATAAATGCATGGAGTGTGGAAAGAGCTTCTCTCACAGTCAGAATTTACATTCACATCAAAGGACCCACACAGGGGAGAAGCCATATCAGTGCATGGACTGTGGAAAGAGCCTCAGTCAGAGTGCACACCTGCGTTCCCATCAAAGGACCCACACAGAGGAGAAGCCCTATAAATACATGGAATGTGGAAAGAGCTTCAGGGACGGTGGAGCATGTAATAAACATCAAAGGACCCACACAGGAGAGAAGCCCTATAAATGCATGGAATGTGGGAAGAACTTCAGCGATAGCGGAAGTCTACGTTCCCATCAAAGGACCCACACAGGGGAGAAGCCTTATAAATGCATTGAATGTGGAAGGAGCTTTAGTATCAGTGGAAATCTGCATTCCCATTAAAGGACCCACACAGGGGAGAAGCCCTATCAATGCACAGAATGTGGAAAGAGCTTCAGCGATAGTGGAACATGTCATAAACATCAAAGGATTCACACAGGGGAGAAGCCATATGACTGCACAGGATGCGGAAAGAGCTGCTCACAAAGTCAAAGTTTACATTCCCATCAAAGGACTCACACAGGGGAGAAGCCATATCAATGCATGGAATGTGGGAGGAACTTCAAGCATAGTGGAAATCTACGTTCACATCAAAGGACCCACACAGGGGAGAAGCCTTATAAATGCATTGAATGTGGAAGGAGCTTTCGTATCAGTGGAAATCTGCATTCTCATCAAAGGACGCACACAGGGGAGAAGCCCTGTCAATGCACAGAATGTGGAAAGAGCTTCAGCGATAGTGGAACATGTCATAAACATCAAAGGACTCACACGGGGGAAGCCATATGAAAGCATGGAACACGGAAAGAGCTTCTCACGAAGTCAAAGTTTGCGTTCACATCAAAGGACCCACAGAGGGGAGAAAACATATCAATGCATGGAACGTGGAAAGAGGTTCAGCAGCAGTGGACATCTGCATTCTCATCAAAGAATCCACAGAGGTGAGAAACTGTAACAATGCATCGAACATGGAAAGAACTTCAGTCAGAGTGGAAACCTCATCAAAGGACCCACACTTTTTTTCCTGGACTTTTGATCATGTAACCCACTCTTTTATTTGAGTCAGTATTACATGTTGGGCGTGACTGGAGTAGGCTATAAAATAATTTCATGGGTGATCCCAACAGAGGGTGTCTCGGTTGCCCTCTCCTTTTCGGTTAGAGCACACTGTGCATGCTGAGAGGACTGCTTTCCTAAGAAGCATCCAGCATCAGCCCTGTCAGCAGGAACTTCAGGGCTGCTCCTGAGGAGAACAGAACCAATTTGTTTTTAAATAATGTAGGTATCTGTAAATAAATGAAACCCGGTGGGCTGAGTCTTATAATTGGAACATAGCAGTAGAGGGGTCAAACTCTTTCAGAGAAATAGATCAAATAGGAAAAGAGGCAGAGTAGCGCTATACATCAGTGGCATTTACACCTTTGAAGAAATCCATAACGTAAGTTGTGGAAGCCAGGTTGAGAGCATCTGGGTAAAAATTAGGCAGAGAAACAACAGTGATGTTATTGTGAGGGTCTACGACAGATCTCCAAGCCAGACGGAGGAGTTGGACGATTCCCTCCAGGAAAAGATGACCAGACATTCAGAGTAGTGATGGGAGAGTGTCAGGTCCAACAAATTCTTCAATTGCCTTGCAGACAATTTCATAGTCCAGCAGGTGGATGAGCGAACAAGGGGGATGGTTATTTTGAATCTTATCCTAGCAAACAATGATGACCTGGTTAATGGGGTGGAGGTGGCAGGATCCTTAGGTGAAAGTGACCATGTTCTCCTCGAGTTTATTATATGATGGAAAGGGAAAGCCAAATGTAGTCGGACGCCCATTCTAGACCATAAGAAAGATGATTGCAGTAAATGTAGGTAAATACTAGGAGTGGTCCCTTGGTCAGAAATCCTAAAAGAGAATGGAGTTTATGATGGACGGGAGTTTCTTAAAAGTGAGATATTGAATAACGATTCCAATGAAGTGGGAGAATGGGAGGTGTCTAAGGAATCCAGGATGGATCTCTAACTAACACTTAATGGAGCTAAGATTCAAAAAGGACGTGCAAAAAATGGAGAAGGAGGGAAATCACCAAAGCAGAATTCAGAGAAATAGCCAGTAAGTGCAGGGAGAAAGAAAAACCATGTGCAGAAATTAAACAGAATAAGAAGGGCTATTTTAGTTATGCCCGTAGTGAAAGGAAGAAGGAGGAAATGGTGGGGCCTCTGCATGGAGAGGATGGTGAAATGCTAACAGGAGACAGATGCTCTGCCTGGGGAAAATGGAGCAGAGGATGTGGGGGGAGGATGCAGCACAGCATAGATAAAGAAATTGTACAGGAATGCCTGGCTACTCTAAATGAATTCAGCTCTCCAGGACGAGATGAACTACATCCAAGGGTACTAAAAGAACTGTCCAAAGGGATCTCAGAACCTCTGGCAATAATCTTTGAGAATTCCTGGAGAGTGGGAGAAGTCCCAGCAGACTGGAGGGGGGCAAATATTGTCCCTGTCTTCAAAAAAGGAGAAAAATAGGACCCAAACAATTACTGTCCAGTCAGCCTGACATCAGTACCAGGAAAGATTTTAGCGCAGATCATTCGACAGACTGTCTTTAAGTACTTTAAAAAGGAATGCCATGATCACTGAAAGTCAACATGGGTTTCTCAAAGACGAGTCATGCCAGACAATTTTTTCTTTTTGATACAGTTACTATCTTGGTAAATGAAGGGAATGCTGTGGACACAGCATATCTTCACTTTAGCAAGGTCTTAGACAAGGTCCCCCATGATATTTTTGCAAAGAAGCTAGCAATGTGGGCTAGGCAATGCTACTGTTAGCTGGATTCATAACTGGTTGACCGACTGAACCCAAAGGGTGCTCCTCACCAACGGCTCCTCTTCATCCTGGAGAGGAGTGACTAGTGAGGTGCTGCAGGGTTCTGTCCTGGGCCCAGTGATATTCCACGTCTTTATCAATGATTTGGATGTTAGAATTGAGGGCATTCTTCTCAAATCTGCAGATGACACCAAATTAGGAGAAGTAGCTAATAGCCCAGAGGACAGGATCAGAAATTGAAATGTAGGTCAGCAGTGTGATGCAGCAGCTTAAAATGCCAGTGCAGTTCTGAGCTGCATCAATAGGAATATAGTGTCTAGGTCGAGGGAAGTGATAGTTCAATTCTATACTGCTTTGTTCAGACCCACCTGGAATACTGTGTCCAATTCTGGGCACCACAGTTCAGGAAGGATATTGGCAAGCTGTTTTGAAAGAAAGGCCAGATCGCCATCTGGAATGTGTACCAGGGAGGGCAATCAGAACGGTAAAAGGTCTTTGCCTCACACAGCCAATCATAGTCTTCGCCTGAAACAGACGATCATACGAGGTCTTCTCTGCCTTACACAAACAGACACATTTTGACTTTTATGTATTAGATTTAGGTATTTTGGTTCTGTATTTTCTGTGTAATAGAGGCAATCGAGTAAGGGCTGGTGGGAGGAGTGAGTGAATTGAATGTTGAGAGTGAGATGTGATTGGTGCAATGCGTGATGGGATTAAAATGAGCCTTATGGTTGGTGGTTGACATAGAGGGGTTAGAATGGAGTGTGGGGTCAGTGAGTGAGTGTAGATGAGGGTTAAGGCAGTCAGTCAGATTTAGGAATTAAGGAGTGAGGTTCAAGAGCTTGAATTAGGTAAGAGAAGAGTGTGAGTGAGAGTGAAATATTAGTTGTAAATATGTTATTAATCCATTTTTTCATGTTCAATTTCTACTAGAAAAGTGTTGCTTTTGTGTATTGTATGCATTTTTAGCTTCTGGGAATGCTGTATGTATAAAGATTGGGTTCAGACATGAGGTCTGGGGTTGCAGCAGATGATCAGGAGGGCTGGTGTCCGGTGGGGATGGAGGTGGCATGATATCCTCCCAAACGGGAACCCTGAGGGCGTGTACTAGGCTCCCACATTTTTTGGCCACGACCGTGGGAGAGGAGGGGGTTCTTGCTGTGGTGGGGATTACAGAAGCCCTCCCTCACCCTTGGTGGTAGCAGTGAGTTGGAAGAAGTCTTCACATACAGTGGCAGCAGAAGTTCAGGCAGAACCTTAAATCCAGTGGAGAAAGTGGTGGAATGAGAGGAGGAAGCCTTACCGGGTTCTCTAAGGAGCACAGCTCTGTTCCTTCAGCCCTTAGAGGACTGAGGGGAGGAGGTGATTCTCTTCCTTCTTCCCTGCAAACTTTTTTCACGAAGCAGAAGTTAAATTTCCTTATTCCAGGTTCCCATATGAAAATGAGGGTGTTTAAAAGATGTTTTGGGTATATTGAGATATTCAAAGTCTGTGTCTTTATTCGTCAGAAGGGTAGCTAGCTGCTTGGTTTTATTAAATTTTCACACAGCTAAAGAACCAGGAAAAAGGAACCCATTTCAGCTTGGGTTGGAATTTATGACTATCCAGAGGAGAATAAAGGTATCCATTAATAAGTGGACAAATCAACAGTTGGGGAAATAATGATCTATCTAGCAGTTCTCAGAAAATTTACTTGAAATTCCTGGCCCTTTTGAATGTTGACATTTAGAGCAAGTCTTATAAGAAACAGCCACTGGTGAATTTAAAGTAATTTCCCACTGTAAGATGGGAAGGAAGTTTGCATTTTGGCTCTGCCGCTGCATCAGAAAGTCTTGTGTGGTAGAAGTATAAGCAGAGACTTACATCAGCCACCTCACCGCAGGAAGATTTTTTCAGGAAATAATGGGTCAAAAATTGGAGACAGCTGCATGATAATGACCTCTTGTATTTTGAACAAGATAATTGGGAGTTTAGATTGAGATGGTTCTCAAGGAAGGCAGAGATCTTAATTGGTTTGCTTATATGCAATTTCAAGAAAGATTTAATAATGATAAGTGAGATTTTGCCACCCACAAAGTTAAAAGAAAATGAGTTTTACCTACAGTTGTGTAAGTACAATGACCATGTGATTAAAAATATATATAAATGTCTTTGGAGTTAGAGACAAGAGGAGGAACATATCATGGAGTATATTGTTAGGCTTGAAATTTGGGGCTCTGTAACTTGCTATGTAATTAATACTTGATCATTAGCTGTGATATTAATTGGCATTTTAGACACTCAGAGCTCATCAAACAACCCTGCTTTAGAATTGTTTATCATGCTCTGTATCGTGTACAAGCAGAGGAGTCTTGAAATGTCAGCGATATCTTTGAGATTGACCTTGGGTGTAACAGGGTCATGTAGACTCAGAAAGTTAAGGGTCAGATAGAATGTAACGTGAACAAGCTGTGGCTCTGCTAATGCTGACACATTCTTTAATATAAACATAAAAATGGTGTAAGAAGGGGAGCCTGAAAGAATAAATCATCCTTCTTGGGATCCTTTGGCCAAAGTTACGTGTGTGTGTTTTTTTTTCTTCTCATCTCTTTTCTACCACCCACAACTCAAGGAAGGCTCCTTTTTTCATACATGGGGACCTGTAAGAAAGCAAAAACTTTTGAGCTCTTAAGATTTATATGTTAGTTCAAAAAAACCTTTAAAGGTGGATTTTGTAATGTCACCTTAAATGTTCTTGCTGGCTGCTTTGGATCAGGAATCGTGTCTAGGTTGGTTGATAGCATGTTCTGCTACTGCTGATTTTTCTGACCGGATCAGTCTTCAGTGTCTTTCATGTTCTTTGATTCGTGTTTAGACACTGCATTTTGAGGAGTAGAGGAACCCAGTTGTTCTTCTGTCCAGAATCTGGATGTCAGTATCAGTTCTCTATCTGAGATAATGCGTGACGGTAGGCCGTGCAGTTTCCAGACATTAGTGATGAACAGGTCAGCAAGCTTTTCTGCTGTGGGGACTTCCTTGAGAGCAATGAAGAGGGATTATTTGGAGAAGTGGTCCATGACGGCCCAAATGACATGGCATCTGCGGTAGTTGGGAAGACCAATGATGAAGTCCCAGGAAACGGTGTCCCATGGAGTGGAGGGAGCAGGTAAGGGTTTCAGAAGTCCATGTGGCTTTGAGGTAGGCGGTTTAGGGGTGTTGCATGTAACACAGTTTTTTATGTATTGAACAGATTTGGTTAAGCTTGGCCAGCAGAAAAGTTTTCTGATTGCATGAAGCATCTTGAGAAATCCAAGGTGGCCAGCAGGTTTGGAGTCATGATATCTTCTGAGGACCTCTGATCTGCAGTTAAGAGGAATGTACAGTCTGGTTCCAACAAAGACAATGCCATCAGTCCAAGTTACTGCATCAGGGTGGCCTTTTAGCCAGTCATCCATGCCATAAGCAGTTTTGATGGCATGGAGGAACTCAGAATTGAGTGCAGACGAGATTGAGGAGCGGATGCGTTCTTGTGCACGTATGGTTACTTGCATCCCCAAGGTGTTGGGGGAGAATAAAGTCTGTTCTGTACCAGGAGAGGACCGGTTGGGAGATTCTTGGCATGGGAGCCGAGATAGAAGGTCAGCCAGTGTGTTGGTCTTCCCTGGCTTGTCTACTTACATTTGCAGACATATATCTGCATACCTATATTTGAGAATCCATATTTTGATATCTATATTTAAAGAATTATATTCCCATACCTATGTTTGAAGCTCTATAATTGCATACATATATATTTAGACCCATATGTGCAGAACTATATCTGAAGATCCATATTTCAATACCTATATTTTAAGATCTATATCTGCAGACCTATATTTAAAGACAAATGTTTGAATACCTATATTTGAAAACCTTTTATAATATATATTTATATATTTTTACATATAATTATAAGATTATAAATATAATAAATATAAATTATAAACATATATATAATTTATATATAATATTTAAAATGTTAGCAATCTGCTTCAAGTGCATCTTGGATTATTATATTTATATTTATAATATTTATATTTATAATAATAAATATAATAAAACCTGATACTATTTGATTTTTATTTATGTTTTTTTTAAAATTTCTTGGCAGTATTTTAAATACTTTTCAGGGAAGATATATGAGGTGAGCCTTAAGATTCAAAACTACAGTGTGAATATTTATTATTTATATATTATGATATATTATTTAGTTATTTAGGTGGTAGCCAGATTAAAAAAAACAAAGGAAGAAAGGAGAACTTTCATATTTGGCTGGAAAAGTTAAAAATCTGGAGATTTTGGCTGGAAATATTGGATGGTACGGCCGTCTACTGGAAGTGCTTGAACAGTTACCAGAATTTTCGGGTTTTAGTTATTTTTTTGCTTTGTGTCTGTCTTGTGAAAGCGGCTGGATTTTTTCCCCTTCCCCCTTTTTGGAAACACACATCTAGCTAGAGAATTTTTACCTTTTCCCTTTTTGGGTGCTGATTCCTTTTTTTCTTTTGGAATTGCTAACTAAAGCAAAAATGCTGCATGCAGATTTAGACCTAGCTTCCAAACCCAGACTTGTGCAACTCACCAATGAGAGCTACACAGAATGGAAACAAAAATTAAATTTAGCCTTTAATCACCATAATGTTCTTGATGCAATTGAAAAAGAAAAACCAAGTGGTGAAGCTGCAGAACAATGGTTGAGAAAAGATGCCACAGCACAGTACCTAACTGGTAATGCATTGGAGGGTAATCAGCTACTCTATGAAAGAGACTGTACCACCGCAAAGGAAATGTTAGACAAAATTAAAGAAGTGTATGGTCTTTCATACGAAAAGTCTCAGTCAATTTGGATGAGGGAACTTGTACAGCTTCGCCTTCATACTAAAGCAGGCTGCGAAGCTTATATCAGCAAACTGATTATGATTTTTGATAAGTTGAATTCCTGTGGATTCCAGTTTTCTGATAGACAAAAGGTTTGTTTCCTGACTGGTTTCCAGATGCTCATCTTCCCAGTAAATTTTGGGGTGATGCCTTTATGACCCCAACATATCTCCAGAATAGGTTGCCAACAAAAGGCACCACACAAACACCATTTCAACTATGGCATTGTTACCCTGTGAACTGGGGGTCCTGGGAGGGACACCAAAATGTGCTCAACTAAAGGTGGGGAAAATTAGCTCAGAGCACTGCTTAGCGTTACGAGAGGCAGGGTAACTTAGTGAGATCTTGAACCCTATGTCTACGGGTTCGGGTCGAGTCAAGGAGAACACACAAGTTGAAATAATAAATGATGTTTATTAAATACAAGCAAAACAGTGTATGCGACACACTCATACACGATAGCTAAAGAAAATAAAGGTTGGAGTGGTATAGAGGGATTTTTAGAGAGATTGCTGGATTGGGTGATACTTCACCTGTCCTGAAGCCCAGGAAAAATAGAAAGTGAAGCTGGGGTGCGATGTAGCTCAGCATGTGGAGCTGAGGGGAGGCTCGCCAAGCAAAGCGGCAGCAAGGCGGGATGAAACTCGGGAGCGTTCCGAGGAAGGTCTCGGAATCAAGGGTTTTTATAAGGAGAATTGTGACTGCAGGCTATGCCGTACTTGGGGGAAAACAATAGATTTGGAGTTGGAGACAAAGCCTCCGAAAGGTCAGAATCTGAACGATTGAGTTATCGTAGCGATTCACAATAGAGTAGCCAGTATGCAGACGCAGAGTACTTGGGTATAGTTTACCCATCAAGCTGCCATCGCGGGGCAGAGGTTCTTTTGTAAGTAGCGTGCATACTTAATTAGAGTACTTGTCTGGAGGTCTCCTAAAGCAGTGAGTCAGCTATTTCTGGCCTGCCTGTATTGTAGTTTGAATATTACGGCTATTAACGGCCGAGCTTGTTTACGTGCTTGTCCGGTGGCCTCGCAAGCACATGTAGAGGAATAGAAAGGTGCAGCCGAATTGTGATATCAAGGGATATCTCTAATATCCCCAAAGCTCGGACTAGCCAGGGCAGTAACAATCCCCCCCCGAAAATGGGCGATGTTGGGAACGATTTCGGACATTTTCCAATTAAAAGCAAAAATCAATTTAGAGCCAAATAGGGCTTGCAGGTTGGTAGCCATATCACTCCTCAGGAAAAGGAATTTCGGGAAGAGCAAAAGGAGTGCTACCTTATAAAGACATTCCTGACTAAAAACCTAAACCTAAACACACACACACACCAATGTAAGCAATAGCGCAATAATAAACAGCTAAACAATAAGCAATGTCCAATGTCCCGTCAATAGGGAACTGTCGAAAAATGAGCAAATGGCAGTAAAATAGCAAATGCAAAATGAAGCGATCAATGAAATATGGTAAGTCCAATGCATGGTCTGGCAAAGAAGGCAATCCAAGGAGCAAACAGTTCAATGTGCAATGAAAGTTCGTAGTCCGGGGGAGGGGAGGTGCAAGCCAAAGTCTTGGCACCCCCCCTCGCAACAGGAAAAGTCTTTTAGCTGGAGCGGGCGACCAAAGCATAAGTCCATCTGGGCAACAGAGCAGGAACAACAACAAAATGCCCAAGTTGGTGCAGCTTGGCTTGCTGCAAGTTCGGGAGCAAAGAGTCTTTGCAGGGTTTGGAGCCTGGAATAGTCCATAGGTTTCCTCGGGTCAGCAAACGGTAGTAGGAATGGCAAAAAGTTCGTCGTGGCACACGGAAGGCTGTGTGGTCACCTTCCCTCACAATCACGGGTGTAGTCGAAGAACCAGGAATCTCCAAGCCTCGACCATCAGATGGAGCAGCAACTTTCTTTGTCACCCCCCCCCCACAGTACTTGGGGGCGGTGGTACAACCTCGGGATCTTCCCAGTCTTCTGGAGCAATAGACCTATTAGAATTTTAGTAGAGGAACTGACATGTTTACTATCCAATGTATACCATTAATGCAGATGGCCGGCTCAAAGCCTACTGGGAATGCAAATTGAAACTGGGTCATCATGACTGAAAAGACTAAAAGTCTACGGGGATATAAATATCAACTGAGATTAAGGCTGTATTGGCCAGGGGACGGCTGTTGGTCAGGACAGTGAGGCTGCTGATTCGGGTCCCGTGTTGGCTCATGGGTCTAGAGATGCCCATGTTAACCTCCCAGCCGCACAAACAGAACCTCCAGCTATGAAGGTCCGACTTGCACCCCGGTTCGTATAACATGGACTTGCACGCTCGCACCCTCCCCGCTCAAACCGAAGCCGAAGCTCCAAGCCTGATGATGTTAACGAGGGCTTCGGGCGGCTAACAACCTAGTACCGATGGTTCGATGCTGGCCCCGAACGAGCAGTATCACCATCCACAGACATAGCTGAACTGCGAAAGCAGACCTGAAGACTGGTCACTTTCAGAATAGGCTTTTGCAACCAGACGAGACATTAAAGTTCAGCGAACAATATATATATACTAAAAATAACACCACTTCCCAAACACCCAAATATAACCAAGAACTATATACATAAGCGGGAGGTGGGAGAGTTGGCCATCTCTCTCCGTCCCGTGCAGACAATGTCACTTTACCCATTGTCATAGCCTTCGTAAATTGATGCAAACGTTTCTGACCAGTTAATTTCAGGAATTTCCTTGTAATTTAAAGACACTTGAGGAGCAATTACATTAATGGGAGTCTTCCCAGTAGCTTCCTCAAGTGTGTCCGTCTCGGTAATGCCTTTCGGGTCAACTAGCTGACCCTTCCACTCTTTCAGTTGAGAGACATGGAAGAACTTCAGCCAGTCTCCCTTTTTCCTGGGGATTCTTACCTGGTATACAGCCGGGGAGATCCTCTTCACAATGGGGACAGGGCCAATCCACTTGGCACCGAGGGAGTGCTTATCCTTATAGAAGTTGCTATATAGGACTAGCTGTCCCTCCTCCCACTGACATGGGTGGTGGACCTATCCCAATCTCTTGTCCATCCTCTGGACGTTTTTGCCCAGCTGGGCAGCTACCTGCCTGTGTACTTGTCCTATGTGCTGCACTAGGTTCCTCACCCACTCGTTCAGAACCACCGGCTCTAAATCGGAGGGGAGGCTAGTGTTTATCCAAAAGGCCTCGGGTACCATCATCTTCAGCCCAGTCATCACCATGTGTGGCGTGAAACCATGAGAGGCTACCGTGCCTTGGAAAGCCATCAAAATAATGGGCAACTTATTGTCCCAGTCCTTGCCGGAGGAACGTACCATCTTCCGAAGTGCTTCCTTCAGAGAGCGGTTCGTCCTCTCGATTTGGCCTGAGCTCTAAGGATGGTGGGCGATATGGAAGCACTGGCGAATGCCCAGTACCTTGCACAACTCCTGGGTAACTTCACCCATGAAGTGTACCCCTAAGTCTGAGTCAAGGTCACGTGACACTCCCCATCTCACCTAGACATTGTTAAAGAGCAAGCGCGCTGCCGTGCTTGCTGTGTTATCTCTGCATGGGAAAGCTTCGATCCACTTGCTGAAGGGATCGATGACTGTAAGACAGTATTTGTTCCCCTGCGGGGTGGTAGGCAGCGGGCCTATGAAGTCTATTTGAATGCGCGACCAGGGACCCTCGATGCGTTGGTGCTGGATGGGTGCTTTGGGTCCGAAGGTGTCAGCATTGGCCACGGCGCACGCCAAGCAGTTGTCGACCCATTGGTCTACGTCCTGCTTGACCTGTGGCCACCACCCGGTTTCCCTCACCCTGTCGAGAGTCACACTTCACCCTCGATGTCCCTGCTCATGCACAAACTGGATGATGTCACTGCGGAGGTCTTGGGGCACGATCCAGTGGTGTTGGCCACTAGCATCGATAGCCCAATATACTCCTTCTAAGTGGGAGATCTTGAATTGACCGGACTCGTCCGAGCCCTTCTTGGCTAAGTCCAAGATCTCAGAATCTCCTTTTTGTAGCACTCCCAGATCGCACATGGGAGGTATCATGGGTTTCTTAGGGTTGACATTTACAGCGGTGATGGGGGCCAACCGGGAGAAGGCACAATTGGTATCTACTGATCCTGTAAAGTGGCATCCTGCGCTATGCGTCTGCCCTGGTGTTCCAGATACAGGTAGCCGTGTTCTTTTTCTGATGTCATCGGACGTGAGCAACCCATGTGGGGGCAGTCCTTTCCTCAATCTGGGCCACGATTCTGACCCATTTATCGAGATGGGTGATGGGCTTCCCATCAGATGTTTTGAGGTCATTTTGGAGCCCAATTGGTAACCAAACACTGGCTGCTTTAGCAATCCAATCCAAATCGGTATAGATGGCCAGGGGGCAGTCAAGTGGTTTGTGGTCCGGGATAGCCCTCAGGGCTTCTACTTCCGCCACCTGGCTGGAGTGTGGCCAGGCTTTCCCCTGTAGGGTGAAGGAGTCTGTGACCCGGATCGCTCCATAGCCTGTCCGTGGGCTACCGTCCACGTGCATGGACGACCCGTCACAGAACCAGCAAACAAAGCCCTGTAACTGAGCTTCCTCGAGGGAGGCTCCCCATTCTACTGGCCATTGACTCGAGTTTAAGGGTGGTAAAGGGCACTCATGTGTGGCTCCGGTCACAACTAGACCATAGGGAGCTGGTGGTTCCTGCGGTTGTTTCTGAAAATCCACCTCATGTGACACCAAGGAAACAGTCCATTTGGCAATCCTGGCGTTGGACACCTGGCCATTCTGGACTTTTCCTGGCAGGGTGTATTTAAGCGGCATGTGGGGGGTCTGGACAATCACACGGGCGCCTCCAATCATAAACTCCCAGTGCGTTATAGCACAGATCAGTGTGAGGCATGTCTTCTCGCATGGAGTAAATTTAGTCTCATGTGGGTCCAAATTCCTGGAGGCGTATGCTATCACACGCTGAGTGCCGTTTTGCAGTTGTGACAGAACTGCTCCCATACTCCTGTCCGAGGTGGCTAGTTGTATGAGGAACGGCTTGGCCATATTCGGGTGTGCCAGGGCTGGTGCCTTCATTATGTTCTCCTTAAGTTGGGCAAATGCCTGTTGTTGTGCCAGTCCCCATTCCCACTGGGCATTTTTCTTCAACAGGGCATACAGAGGCTTTGCCTTGGCTGCGAAAGACTCTAACAAATCCCTGGAAAAGTTGAATGTCCCCAGAAGAGAATGCAAGGAGTGCACGTCAGTGGGGGCTGGTAACTTCGAGATCACTTCTACCCGCTGTGCATCGGGAGTGCGACCTTCGGTGCCTAAACACAGCCCTAGATATTTCACTTCAGTAGATACCAATTGTGCCTTCTCCCGGTTGGCCTTAAAGCCGGTGTCGCGGAGAATTCCTAACACCTCATGGGTGATCTCCCGGGTTGTTTCCTCTGAACTGGAATGAATCAGAATATCATCCACGTAGGACAAGACGTGGGACCTGGAAGCTGGCTGCAGCTTGTTCCACATTTTTACCACGTGGGAATGGCAAATGCTTGGGCTGGAATGGAAGCCCTGGGGCGTGCGTTTAAACACATACTGTTGCCCCTGGAACGTGAAGGCAAATTTATACCAACACGCCTCGTGCAAAGGAATGGAATGAAACGCATTCGCCAAGTCTAGAACACTGTAAAATTTGGCTCCTACCGCAATGGCGGACAGGATTTCATTATATTTAGCCACGACTGGCGCAACAGGTGGGGTGACGGAGTTCAATGCTCTAAAGTCTACGGTCATCCTCCATGTCTTGCCATCGGATTTTAGTACTGGCCATAAGGGCGCATTGCATATCGACTGCATCGGGGTGACTGCATCCCACTTGATGAGTCCCTCAATGGTTTTCCCAGTGCCTTCCTCTGCTTCAGCCGGGTATTTGTACTGTTTCTGAGGTAGGGGGTCCTGGCCTTCTATCAAGACACAGGCTCCTTTTACGGTCCCGCACTCTATCTTATCCTTTATCCACACCTCGGGGATTGCTTTCACCCATGGGTCACTACTCACACAATGCACAGGGACAGGAGCTTTAATGGCGGCACAGCAGTGCACTGCCGACATTTCTACTGGTCCCTGGTCTAACTACCATAGAAACCCATTTGCGTAGTCAACTGTGAGCCTGTTTCCCCGGAGAAAGCCAATGCCTAAAAGGCCGTTGTCTTCTCCCCGGTTCTCGCATGCCCACAGCTTAAAACGAAACGTCTCTACGGACATTGGGATGCCAGTCCATGCCCTAGCTTGGTGACCCCCCCCCGCCATATCCAGAAAGTTGGACATGCTTGGGCGTGGGTTCACCGTGCCTCACAAGCTTGAGGTGCAGCACATTTACTGCGGCACCCGAGTCCACAAGAAGGGTGGCAGGAGTCTTATCCCTCTCGGTCCCTATGCCTGCCTTCACCCAGAACCTTCCCCACCTGTCTGGCTTCAACCTAGCCACAACGTTACGGGGAAGCTTCCTGGACCAAGGGCACCCCTATGCTTGTAGATCCAGGTTAGGGTAGTATCCAGCCAGAGGTGGGCCGTTGGTCATGGCCTGGACTGGCTGTTTACTTCCCACCTGAAGCTGCTTGTCTAGAGCTTCCAAAAGCTCTGATGTTGGCTGCTTATCGAACTGGCTCATGTCCAGCCCGAACCTTCTGAGCATGCCCCGGACTCTTACTCTATCTGAGGAGTACGTTTGGGCCGTGGGATCGTACCCATCAGACATCTCCCGAGGAGAGCCCGAGTCAGAGAGCTGTTTAGGGGCAGTGGGCTGCTGTGGGGGAATTCCAGCCTTGCCGGGCTGGCTGCGGAAATCTCTTCCCTGCCACTGCCTGTTGTCCTGTCTGGGAGCTGGTCTCGAGTTCCAATTCCCTCGCGGAATGGAATTCGGAGCCGTCTTCCTATGCTGGGAATGGGGCCCATAGTTTGAGTAGGTAACCTCAGCTATAGGTTCCCAATTCCCAGTGTCCTTCCTATGCGTCTTGGGGGGAGGTTTCATAGAATCACAGAATCATAGAAATGTGGAGTTGGAAGAGACCACACGGGCCATCCAGTCCAACCCCCTACCATGCAGGAATACCCTCAAAGCACTCCCAACAGATGACCATCCACCCTCTGCTTAAAAATCTCCAAGGAAGGAGACTCCACCACACTCCGAGGCAGCATATTGCACTGCCGGACAGCCCTGACTCAGGAAGTTCTTCCTGAGGTTCAGGTGGAATCTCCTTTCCTGCAGCTTGAATCCATTGCTCCTTGTCCTGGTCTCTGGAGCGGCAGAAAACAAGCCCTCTCCCTCCTCTACATGGCATCCCTTCAAATATTTAAACATACCTATCGTGTCCCCTCTTAACCTTCTCTTCTGCAGACTGAACATACCCAGCTCTCTAAGTCTATCCTCATAGGGCTTGGCTTCCAGGCCCTTCACCATTTTGGTCACCCTCCTCTGGACCTGCTTCAGCCTGACCATGTCCTTCTTGAATTGGGGTGCCCAGAACTGGACACGGTATTCAAGATGAGGTCTAACCAAAGCAGAGTAGAGTGGTACCAGTACCTCCCTCAATCTAGACACCATACTCCTATTGATGCAGCCAAGAATTGCATTGGCTTTCTTGGCTGCCGCATCACACTGCTGACTCACGTTCAGCTTGTGGTCTATTAATACTCCTAGATCCCTTTCACACGTACTGCCATCCAGCCACGTGTCCCCCATCCTATATTTCTGCATTCCATTTTTTCTACCTAAGTGTAGGACCTTACACTTCTGTGTGTTGAATTTCATTTTGTTAGCCTTGGCCCAGCTCTCCAATCTGTCCAGGTCATTTTGAATTTTGATCCTGTCCTCTGGCGTATTAGCAACCCCTCCCAATTTGGTGTCATCTGCAAATTTGATGAGCATGCCCTCTATTCCTTCATCCAAGTCCTTGATGAAAATATTGAACAGCACTGGGCCCAGGACAGAACCCTGTGGCACCCCGCTAGTCACTTCTCTCCAGGATGAAAAGCGGCCATTGGTGAGCACCCTTTGGGAACGGTCAGTCAACCAGTTACAGATCCACCTGGCAGTAGCTCAGTAGCTGACAGTAGGTTTAAGGGATCCTGCCTCGCGCAGCAGGTCAGAGACCCGTCGGAGGTTGTTCCCAAATTCCTCCCAGCTAGTGGCGGCTGGATCCACGGAACCTAGGGCCATCTTTGTCTCGTGGTTCAAGCCTCCGTACAACAGAGTCTTGAATTCCACGTGGTCAAAGCTGTACCCGTGGGCCGTCAGAGGGACCTTCTCGGCTAGAATGGCGAGGAGCTGCTTCCGTGCCATGTAAGCCTCAGGGTTCTCACGAGGACCCTGTTGCTCCATGACATAGAGCACACCTGCACTCTGTCCAGGCCACAAAATCCTCACTACCTCTCTCATCCAGTCGTGTGCCTCGAGCCTAACCAGGCCTCAAGCTGCCACGGCTGACTCAAGAGTAGGGAGCTCGGAGGGGGACATACAAAGTCGGGCCAACTGGGTCAGGTCCTGACCATTGGCTGTCGGGTGAGAGTGAATCACCGCATTCAACTACATGATGCCGGTGGACCGGTTTAAAGGACCCAATTGGTCTGCAATTGCTTTTGCCTCAGTAGCACGCCAGGGGACCCTAATCTCGGTGACCTGCGTCTCCTGCGTCTCTTGCCTATCAGAACTGCCTTCTCCAAGGGGGGTGGTCCATCTCATCATGGACCTAGTCTCGACTGGGTGGACTGGGACCTTAGGGTCGCTCCAGTCTGGATTGTGGGGAAGGGTTGCCTGAGCATCCTCGGGCAGTGCCTCCCCAGAAAAGTCCTCTGTGAACATTGGGAGCAGCTCTGGGCACACAGCCGAAATTAGGGCTTTGCACGTTTGGAGCTGGGTCTCCAGCGCAGCTATCTGTTTCTGGCAAGTTACGTGGCTTACAGCCTCCTGCTGTTCTCTCACTTGCCCCACCATAAACTTGGCCGCAGACCGGGCATGATCCAGCTCAGCCTCTAAGGCGTGGGCTTTCTCTTCCCATGTTTGCACCACTACTGTGATGTTATTCAGCTTCTGGGCGGACGCCTGCGCTATGGACGCAAAAGTTACCTTGTCCGCACACAGCGTCTTGACCTCGGCTTGAAGCCCGGGCATTCTCCTTCTCTACACTAGCCAATTTTTCTCTGGTCTCTACCAGGGCACTACTAGCATCTCTGGCCGTAAGCCAAAGTCCCCAAGCGGCCAAAGCGTCCTTCGACGGTCCGAAAGGGTTCTTTGATTTATACGCCAGGGTGTACACTTCACGGAGTGTGGTGAAGGAATCGACCGTCTGGAAGATGGTGTCCTTCCAGGGGCATTTCCTCTTACTCAACACCCACCTTTCTAGTTTACCTCGGACCTCTTCCTTTAACATGAGATCCTTGATGGTGACCTTGCTACTCTCTGCCATTTTCCTGCACAAACCACAACTTCCTAACACTACCAACAACTCACAAACTACAAACTGCAAATTACAAACGGGACCAGGAACTGGAGTGACGGGAAGGATCACCTAGACCCCTGGGGGACTGTAGGGAAACGAACTCCGCGGAACTTCTCTAGGAAAGAGGGATGGGAACCTATCTCCAGCCTGCCCAAACAAAGTCACTTTGGTACTCCCAAGCCTGGGTTTCCACCTCGACAGCACTGGGGACCAAAGGACGAGGTAACAGGCTTGGGGACAGGGAGGTCACCTAGACCCAGGAAACCCTCAGGAGTACTCCGCCTACCTGAAGGGGGGAAACAAACCCAGTGGAACTTACAGCACCGCCTGGCCAAGCGGCGGGGGAAAAGGGATGGGAACCTAAGCCAAAACCGTTCCTAACAGTTTTTCAGGTGAGGGGTGCCTACCTCTACCTCGGGACAAACTTCTTAGAACCCTAGGCTAGGTCGGGACTCACCACCCGCACCTAGTCGGCTAGCCACTCAGGACGCACCCGAAATTACACAGCGGGACACATCCGCACTTTTCCAACAGCTAGTGGGACACACCCGCACTCTCAAAGCTACACAACAGCAACAACTGATGGGACGCACCCGTATACTACTCTAAGGGGGGGAATTTCTTCCCTAAGTGCTATTTTGCCTTGCCACTATGGTGCTGGATGAGTGTAGACTGTTCCTACCATGCTAACACTCTAACACTTCGGATCCCAGCCCACGATAGACCCCAAGTTAGGGAGGTGATTCCCAGGACAGCTTGTGCACACCGATAGCAAGGGGTGTACACAAACCAAGGCAGAAAAGGGGAGCAGATTTCCACCCAGATAGAATAGCTTCAGAGCTCAAACACACAGACTCCACACACACGTGTTCTTGCCTAATAGCGCTCTAACAACTTGACTGACCGTCACCTAAGTCAGTACCAGCCTGATTTGAGGAGGTCCGTGACTCCTTCTCAAACTAGGGGTACCGGGGTTGCCCGCGTTGCTCCACCACTCTGTTACCCTGTGAACTGGGGGTCCTGGGAGGGACACCAAAATGTGCTCAACTAAAGGTGGGGAAAATTAGCTCAGAGCACTGCTTCGCGTTACGAGAGGTAGGGTAACTTAGTGAGATCTTGAACCCTATGTCTGCGGGGTCGGGTCGAGTCAAGGAGAACACACAAGTTGAAATAATAAATGATGTTTATTAAATACAAGCAAAACAGTGTATGCGACACACTCATACACGATAACTAAAAAAAATAAAGGTTGGAGTGGTAGAGAGCGATTTTTAGAGAGATTGCTGGTTTGGGTGATACTTCACCTGTCCTGAAGTCCAGGAAAAATAGAGAGTGAAGCTGGGGTGCGATGTAGCTCAGCACGTGGAGCTGAGGGGAGGCTCGCCAAGCAAAGCGGCAGCAAGGCGGGATGAAACTCGGGAGCGTTCCGAGGAAGGTCTCGGAATCAAGGGTTTTTATAAGGAGAATTGTGACTGCAGGCTATGCCGTACTTGGGGGAAAACAATAGATTTGGAGTTGGAGACAAAGCCTCTGAAAGGTCAGAACCTGAACGATTGAGTTATTGTAGCGATTCACAATAGAGTAGCCAGTATGCAGACACAGAGTATTTTGGTATTGCATAGTTTACCCATCAAGCTGCCATCGTGGGGCAGAGGCTCTTTTGTAAGTAGCGTGCATACTTACTTAGAGTACTTGTCTGGAGGTCTCCTAAAGCAGTGAGTCAGCTATTTCTGGCCTGCCTGTATTGTAGTTTGAATATTACGGCTATTAACGGCCGAGCTTGTTTACGTGCTTGTCCGGTGGCCTCGCAAGCACATGTAGAGGAATAGAAAGGTGCAGCCAAATTGTGATATCAAGGGATATCTTTAATATCCCCAAAGCTCGGACTAGCCAGGGCAGTAACAGCATGGCAGAGTACCAGATATGAAACACATTAGAACCTTTGGAAGCATTGCATATTCATACGTACCACAACAGAAGCGACACAAACTAAGTGCAAGAGCAGAGCAGACTATTCTAATTGGCTATGCTCCTGGAAGCAAAGGCTATAAAGTAATGAACTTAAAGACTGGTGAAGTTGCTACCAGGCATGTAGTTTACTTTGATGAACAAAGCAGAGTTGATAAGAGAGGAACTGTCATAGACTTTCCAGAGGAACGAGAGACTATCTTAGAATCAGTGGAAGAAGAAGAGCAAGATGTTGAACCTCTCTTAGAAGTGCAGATGTTGCCTTCATCTGAAATACCACAAGCAGCTACACAACCTGATTCTGAACAAAGGACTGAGATATATGCTGCAGAAAGCGAGCCAAAGGCAGAGAGCAGTACACTAAGAGAAGGGGATGCAGATGGCTCTGGCCTGAGCACTGGAGCGGAGGATGCTGCAGAGACAGACCAGGTTCCAGAACAGGTTCCCGACGTTCAATGCGACCCAACAAAGGTGTACCAGCTCCACACTTGTCCTACCTCGCAACATCAGTGTAACCAAATGAGCCATCAAGCTTTGAAGAAATTGAACAGATGCCTGCAACTGAGGCAGCTCAGTGGAGAAAAGCAGCACAAGAAGAAATAGATGCACTGCATAAGAATAGAACATGGACACTTACTGAACTTCCACCAGGAAAGAAAGCCATAGGGTCCAGGTGGGTCTTCAAGCTGAAACTGGATGCACAAGGAAAGGTGGAACGCTACAAAGCAAGGCTAGTTGCTCAAGGCTTCTCACAGAAATTTGGAATAGACTTTGATGAGACATTTGCGCCTGTTGTCAAACACAGTACCGTAAGACTGCTTCTCAGTCTAGCTGCTTCCAAACAAATGGATGTCAGACACCTTGATGTGAAAACTGCTTTCTTACATGGACAAATAACAGAGGAACTGTACATGCAACAACCTCCGGGCTTTGTAGACCAGAAGCATCCACATCTGGTTTGCAAGCTTAACAAGGGTTTGTATGGACTTAAACGGGCTGCTAGAGCTTGGAATGAGAAACTAGACACAATGTTGAAACAATTAGGTTTAAGCAAGGCGAAGCAGATCAGTGTCTATACACCAGAACCAAACAAGGTTATTCAACCTTTATCCTGAACTATGTTGATGATTTGATTATAGCCACCAACAGAAATAAAGACTACTCAGAAGTTGTACATCACTTGAACAAAGAAGTGGAATTGAAAGCGTTAGGAGATGCAAAATACTATTTGGACATGGAGATTCAAAGAGAACAAGATGGATCTTTTCTACCAAATCAAAAGCAAAAGACTGCTGAACTTTTAGAAAGCTTAGGACTCCAAGATGCCTACACTGTAGCAACGCCCATGACCACAGATTTTCTTAAAAATACTGAGGGAAGTGATGTTTTACCAGATAATAGTCTCTACAGAACAGCAATAGGAAAACTCCTGTACCTGTCTACCAACACAAGACCTGGTATTGCATCTGCTGTAGGGATTCTGAGCAGGAAAGTTAGCTCACCCACAAAGGAAGATTGGACTGGAGTAAAAAGGGTACTTAAAAGGGACTATCAACTTTAAATTGAAGCTACCAGCTAGTAGCAATCCAAAGTTAGTATGCTACACTGATGCAGATTGGGCAGGTGATACTGTAGATTATCACTCAGTCAGTGGTTTCCTATTTTTGTATGGAGATGGCCCTATTTCTTGGGGCAGCCACAAGCAGAGTGTGGTGGCTCTGTCCTCTACAGAAGCAGAGTATATTTCAGCATCGGAAGCATGTAGAGAATTACTACGGCTTGATCAATTGTTGTCTGATTTTGGAATAAATGAAGAAAAACCAATTCAAGTTATGGAAGACAACCAGAGCTCAAACAGAGACGATGACACCACGCAGCAAGCACATAGGGACAAGATACCACAAAGTACGTGAGCTGACAGAGAATGGAATGATCAAGATGATCTACTGTCCAACCACTGAGATGGTAGCTGATATCCCGACCGAACCTCTACCAAGAGACGGCTTTGAGAACCTGCGAGTCAAGATGGGACTTCAGGGGTGCATGCACGGTAGAGGAGGGGTGCTGGGAGTGGCAACCTTGGCATGCTTAATTAACTGGCTAGTTTGTTGGCGTGTTTGTTGTAGGCATAGAGAGAGAGCCTAGAGAAAACTTCCTCTTTGTTTTGGTCAACACCTCTTCCTCCAGCACGTACACATTCTTTGTTCTTAGAAAGGTTCTCTTGCCATTTACTCCTTCTTTTGTCTTCCCCTTTTGTCCCGAAAGCATGCCCTGAGATCTCCTAACAGGGATTATTTTCAGCAAGCATGTGAGTGCTTAATTTTTCTTCCTACCTTCTTCAAGAATTGAACCTGTGTAGACTATGCGTAAGATTTTGTGAGTAAACTCTCTTATATTTTTAACCAAACTGTTTTTTGTGTTTATTTTGAGCTAGGTTAAGTGTGTTTGGGATGGAGTGATAGAAGTGAGACTGGTAATCTGTTCAACTTCCGTTTTTGTGCAATTACTAAGATACTCTGCTGATTGAGAGTCTCATTACCAAAATCTCGCAATTCCCCAACAGATATGCAGCCTCAGAGGCTGCAGGTGAGGTGAGAAACTTACAGATTTTTCCTCCATATTTTTTAAAAAAGATTGCTTCACTTTGAAACCTGGAACATCAGGGAAATAAAGGCTCAGAGCTTTTCTCCTCAACAACTTTTTCTTTTTTCCCATGCTCCGAGAGGGGATATTATGAGAGGAGTATTAAAGCCTAAGATTACCCAGCAAAGTGTGTTTCAAACTCCCTCTGCTATTGGAGACAACCCCAAAGCCCACTAGCGTGGTGACAAGGTGACAAAGGAGGCTGTCAAGAGAACTTCAGAGGACACGGGGTGGGGCGCGTCCAAAACCTTCAGGGAAGCATAGAATCCTAGAGTTGGAAGAGGCCCCCGGGGCCATCCAGTCCAACCCCATTCTGCCATGCAGGGATACACCATCACAGCTTTCCCTTCGACAGGTGGCCATCCAGCCTCTCTTTAAAAACCTCCAAAGGAGGAGGAGACCCCCAACACACTCCACGGAGGCAGCAGCAGATTCATCATCAGGAAGTTCTTCCTAACACTTAGGGGCATTCTCTTTTCCAGATGTTGGAAGCCATTGCTCCGTGCCCTAGTCTTTGGAACAACCTAAAACAGGCTTGCTCCATCCTCCGTATGACACTCCTTCCAATGTTTAAACATGGCCCTAATGTCCACCCCCAACCTTCTCTTCTCCAGGCTCAACTGATAGGACTTTGTGGTTTCCAGGCCTTCAACCATTTTGGTCGCCCTCCTCTGGACACCCTCCAGCTTCTCCATATCCTTCCTGGACCGTGGGGTGCCCAGAACTGGAGGCAGGATTTTTATTCCAGGCAGAAATGAGGAGTACCATCCCTTCCCTTGACCTAGATGCTGCGCTCCTGTTGCTAGAAGGACCTCGTCCAAGTGCCGACCAGCTCTAAGGAGAGGATCCTCCTAGGGAAAACGAGACCGCGGGGAGCTTGGGCAAGGGAGGGGGATTGTGCACACGACACAGCTGCTGGGTGTGTGTGCGTGTCAGGTTTTGCAACTGTTTCGGGGGGGACGGGGGGCTTTTTCTGGAAGGCAAAATGGGAGTGGGGTCAGTCTCACCCCCACAACTGTGCCCCACCACCATGATGAGTCAGTTCTGCAGAGGGAAGGAAATCAGGAGAGCCTCAAAGCATTTAGATAAAACCTTCCTGCCATCCCACCCCAGGCCCCAGGCCCCTCATCCCTGCCTCAGGCCCCTCTCACAGCTCCCCCCACAAACGCTCCCCCTGCAAGGCTTGGAGCCTGCCTTTTTCCTCCTCCCACCCCTCCCTTGTGCCCCTCCTACCTGTAGGAGCCCCTTCCCTTCTCTCCCCCCGAAAACTAAACACCCCCCTTACCCACCTTCCCAGGATATGGAGGCCCTGGGAATTCCCCTCTCCCGTCACAATTTCCCACTTCTCTTCCCTCACCTTCACCTTCTTCTACCAAGTGCTCATGGCTACTCTCGCCTCCTTGCATCCCATAATAGTCCCCCAGCCCCCCCCCATGGCCCATGAAGACCCCCTACCAGGGCCAAGGCCAGGGCCAGGGCCAGCCCCTTCCAGCTGGCAAGGATGTTTTCCCACTTTCTTTGTATATTTTCATTTTATTATGTATTTACTTAGGGCAACTGTTGTCTTCTAAATTTGTAAAGCGCCATGTACATCCATGGCGCTGTCAGGGTTGGCAAGATTTGGCTCCTCTGAGCATGAGCAGAGAGCAATCTGTGAAGCAAGGCTTTGCCGCAGCAGAGGGTCCCAGTGAAGTAGAAAGAATTCCAGAGGCTCATTCAGTAAGACTTAGAGGCTCGATTGATTGCCGCACTCTAAGATAAGGCTTAGCAAAAACACGGAAGCATTCCAGCAATTAGACAAACAGGGATAACAGAAGATAAAGGAGAAAAATCGGGCAGCATCTCCTCTTACATTCAGCATACTGCCAATGGCATGGCAGGTCCAGCTAGGGTGTCTAATTGGCAGTTGGTCAAGGCAAACACCAGCCTTTTTATGCTTCCTTGTCACCCTGGAACTAGTGGGGTGACCCCATCAGTGCTCTGGCGTGTGGCCTTCCCTAATACACAAGTCATAGCGAAAACAATCCTGCTGGCCTTGCACATCTCCTCTTCCCTCTGCCGTCCACTCAGAGGAAACCTTGCCTGGGTGTTGCACCTTTCTGTGTTTTACTGATGACCGCCTTTTTAAAAATTTTTTTGCCATGATAAGAAGGAGTAGATGCGGGGGGGCACCAAGGTCGCTTGGAGTTGGGGGGGGCAGGGGAAGAGTTGTTTGGGTTTGGGAAGGAGTGGGAGAGCAGCGCAGGCTGATTTTGAAATGATCCAGGACTGCAAACCCACCATCCCCTGAGCCTCGGCCGTTGCCTGGAGGGGGGCAACTTTTGGGAGGCCCCCTCAGCCTGTTCTCTGGGCAGGGGGCCAGCTTGCACACCTCAGGAACCCAGGGCTTGGTTCCCATTTTACCTTGGAAACGGGGGGTGTTGCCACTGGAAGCAACCAGTGGGTGGGCAGGGGTCTGCGATGCCTAAGAGCATACCAGGGGTCCTCGGAGGAAGAAGAGAAAGGGGGGGTCCGGAGCGTGGCCAAGGGGAGGAGGAGCAGCTGCCTGGGTTTCCTCTGGCCTGGGTCTCCTGGGAAGGGCAAGGACCCCCTCCCTCCCTCCCTCTTGCTGGGTGAAAGGCGAAGTGCCAAGGGCTTGGCCCTGTGAACTCAGGGGGCAGCAGCTGAAATAAACTGAGGACAGAAGAGGGAAGCAGGGGGGAGAGGAGAAGGAGGAGGGAGAGGCCCCCGGCCCAGAGAAGGGTGGCCGGTCCACGCCCGGAGGGGGTCCTAGGAGAGAGACAGGGGTCTTTCTCCTGGCCTGAGCCATGTGGCAGTTTCCCACCTTCGGCTCCCCAAAAAAGAGTGATTACGGGGTAGGTGGGGCTTTCAGAAACTTGAACGACCACCGATGTTCTTTTAACCTGTTTTCATTCAACTGCGCTATGGTAGTATAATATTTTAACATATATTTACTGTATTTTAGCAGTATATTTTTTTTCTTATTTTAATATTATGTATCGTTTAAATCTATATTAAAATAGCTATATATATTGGCTGACCTATACTTGAAAATCTGTATTTGCACACCGATATTTGAAGGCCTATATGTGTGCGGGGAAGAAAGAAGGGAATCACGTCCTGCCCCTCGGCCCTCCAAGGGCTGAAGGAACAGAGCTGTGCTCCTCAGAGAACCCGGTGAGGCTTCCTCCCCTCATTTCACCACTTTTTCCACCAGATTTAAGGTTCTTCCTGAATCTCTGCTGCCACCGTACGTGAAGACTTCCTCCAACTCTCTGCTACCACCAAGAGGGAGGGAGGGCTTCCGTAACCCCCACCTCTGCCACCCATGCAAGCACCTCCTCCTCTCCCACGGCTGTGGCCAAAAAATGCGGGAGCCTGGTACATGCCCTCAAGGTTCCCATCTGGCAGGATGTCATGCAACTTCTATCCCCACCGGACACTATGTTAGGTGTTACTACCCTGACTCCTGTCTAAGGGGTTAAGTGTTTCTCGTTCCTTCGCTGACTCGCGTAACTATGGAAACGCAGCTTAGCAGTTTCCCAGCCTGTGTACTCAGAGAGCGAGATAAGGCTCGGAGACATTCTGAAAACAAAGAAATAGCTTAGACTAGAAAGTTTTCCGTTCCCATGTATTCAACTTGTTTTTCTCAGTGTTTAAGAACTGCCTGCCTGACAGTTCAGTTGTTATCCACTTGGTCAGTTGCTGTTTGCTGTTCTATTCAGACATGGATTTTACTTAGCTCTGCTTTATATGTATTCCAGTTTTGCTTTCAATAAATGACGTAGTTTTTTAGACTACTGGATGGCCTCACTCTGGCGTTTTTTCTTGGGACTTAAGTTTTTGCTTACTTCTAAGCGCAGCTGAACTGTGGGTCATGCTTATCCACGGCATGCCCCCTGGAATTCCTCAACACACCAGCCCTCCCGATCCTCTGCTGCAACCCCAGACCTCATGTCTGAACCCAATCTGTATACATATAGCATTCACAATACACAAAAGCAACACTTTACTAGCAAAAACTGAACATGACAAAAGGGATTAATAATACATTTAAAACTAAAATTTCACTCTCACTCACACACTTCTCTACCCTAATTCTGACTCTTGAACCCTACTCCTGAATTCCTAAATCTTGACTGTCTTAACCCTCATCCACACTCACCCACTCACCCCACACTCCACCCTAACCCCTCTACGTCAACCGCCAACCACGAGGCTCCTTTGAATCCTGTCCTGCGTTCCACCAATCGTCCCTCTCTCAACATTCAGTTCACTCCCTCCTCCCACCAGCCCCTTCCTCAATTCCCTCTGTTACACAGGGGAGACAGAATCAAAATGCCTCAATATCTAAGACAAACTTAACAACATTTTTCACCCAGTCTGTGACACCGTAACCAACTATTCCATAGTATTTATGCAGAGTTCATTCAGATGAGAGAGTGGGTCTCCTACTAATGGCTGCATTAGCATTTCCCCTCCATGCAATCACAAAAAAAAAATAAAAAAATTCATAACAATTATTTTCTTTGTGTGCTTGTTAAATTATGAAAAAATACACTTAACAACACAATACAATTAATGCTTTATTCTAAGTATAAAATCTAGAGAACAAGTCCTTAAGATCAATCTCAGAATCCTTCTGGTGGTTTCTACGGTCCTCTTGAACGGCATCTGTAATATTTAAATAGAGATCACTCCTGTTCTCCTCAAGAGGAGCCCTGGAGTCCCGGCTGACAGCCTTCGGAAGGAAAACTGTCTACTCAACATTCATACACACAGGATAACTAAACGTATGCACAATATTGTTTAACAACTCAAAAAATTAAGAGAGCTTTACAACAAAACTTTAACATCCAGTTTTAACTTCTAAAAGAGTAACAACTTCTTGTCTTCCGAACAATGCATGTTTTCCACACACAAAGATAGTATAGCATCACAGCGTTAGAAGAGACCACAAGGGCCATGGGGTGTAACATCCTGCCAGGCAGGAATATAAAAGCATTATATAATATAAATATAATATAAAAGCATCAAAGCATTCCCTTCAACAGATGGCCATTCAGCCTTTCTTTAAGAACTTCAGAAGTAGGAGACGCCACCACACTTGGAGGCAACATATTCCACTGTCAGACTGCTCTTACCATCACAAAGTTCTTCCGAAGGTTTAAATGGGATCTCTTTTACCAAAGTTTGAAGCCAATGCTCCATCACGTCCTAATCTCTGGAGCAGCAGAAAACAAATTTGCTCCATCTGCCATAAAACATCCCTTCAAAGAGTTAAACACACTTATCATGCTGCCTCTTTAACCTTCTCCAGGCTTAGCGGACCCAGTTCCCTGAGCCACTCTTCAAAGGGCATAGTTTCTGGGCCTTTGACCATTTGGTTGCCCTCCTCTGGACATCCTCCAGCTTGTGGATATCCTTCCTGAACTGTGGTGCCCAGAACTAGACACGGTCTGGCCAAAGCAGTATAGAGTGGTACTAGCACTCTCCTGGTGCTAGACACTCTACTCTTATTGATGCAGCTCAGAACTGCATTGGCTTTTTTAGCTGCCGCATCACAGTGCTGACTCATATTCAACTTGCGGTCTACCAAGACCCCTAGATCCCTTTATATGTACTATGGTCAAGCCAGGTCCATTTCTGTGCATTTCACATTTTCTGCCCAAGTGTAGTACCTTACACTGTGCCCTGTTGAAATTCATTTCGTTAATTTTAGCTCAGCTCTCTAATCTGTCAAGATCATTTGAAATTCTGATCCTGTCCAATCATCTGCAAATTTGATAAGAATGTCCGTGGAATTATGCTTCAAAATCTCTAACATACAAACATTGCATATATTCTTATCAGCGTATCACTATTTTATTTAGCTAATATTCTGTAATCACAGAAACATATTTCATATTCCATACATTTATGGTTTCTCTCCTATGCAAGTTCTTTGATGTGAATTTAAATTTTGACAGTGTGGAAAGGTCTCTCAACATGACATTTAAATGGCTTCTCCCATGTGGGTCCTTTGATGGGAAAGCAGAATTCCACTCCCACTGAAGCTCTTTCCACATTCCATGCATTTATAGGGCTTCTCCCCGTGTGGGTCCTTTGATGGGAACGCAGATCTCCACTCTGACTGAAGCTCTTTCCGCATTCCATGCATTTGTAGGGCTTCTCCCCTGTGTGGGTCCTTTGATGGGAACGCAGACTTCCACTCTGACTGAAGCTCTTTCCACATTCCATGCATTTCATAGACTCATAGAATCATAGAAATGTAGAGTTGGAAGAGACCACACGGGCCATCCAGTCCAACCCCCTGCCATGCAGGAACACCCTCAAAGCACTCCCGACAGATGGTCATCCAGCCTCTGCTTAAAAACCTCCAAAGAAGGAGACTCCACCACACTCTGAGGCAGCATATTCCACTGCCGGACAGCCCTGACTGTCAGGAAGTTCTTCCTGAGGTTCAGGTGGAATCTCCTTTCCTGCAGCTTGAATCCATTGCTCCTTGAAGGTGGGCAAGGAATGTTTTCTTCTCCCAAGCTTGATCACATGGAGTGTTCTGGCCATATTGGGGCCACTCAGGATCGGGGAAGACTGCCGTTTCACAATTTACTCTAGTGCTCTCCATGGAGACTGGTATTCCTCTGAGGTGAGATGTTAGTAAGGAGGGAATATAGAAAGGAAATGGTTTGTGCAGCATTTGCTACCTACTCTGCTGGCTATATTTCACAATTTCTTCTTTTACACATGTTGGATTAGACTGTTAACACTTTGCAGTGCAAAATCTCACAAGCAGGACTCCCTGTATATCTGAGTCATCTTCTCCTGGTCTTTCTATGGCTCTGGGTTCTTGGTCTTGATGCTTGATCTTTCTGCAGTAAGGTCCTCATGATATTTTCCTCTTTTTCCTGAAACAGGTAGCCTTTGAACAAATCTTGCCAAGAAAACTTCATGGCAGCTTCAACCTAGGCTTTCCCTAAGTATGACATGAAAAAAATCTTCTGTAGTTCAAGGAGTTCTTATTTCTGAGGTCATATTTGAATCAGCAAAGAAAAAGAATGGAATATCCTGTACATTTAAGTTCATATCCCAGAACCCATAGAGGGGAGGAGCCATATAAATGCATGGAATGTGGAAAGAGCTTCAGTCAGAGTGGAAATCTGCGTTCCCATCAAAGGACCCACACAGAGGACAAGCCCTATAAATGCATGGAATGTGGAAAGAGCTTCCATCAGAGTGGAAATCTATCTTGTCATCATAGAATCCACATACTAGAGAAACCATATGCTTGCACAGAATGTGGAAAAGCTTTCATAAAAGTGGACATTTGTGTTCACATCAATATACTCAAACTTTGGACTTTTCTATCTGTCTTGGAACTTAGAAGGCTGGAGAAATAAATTAGAGAATAGGTATTTTATAAAGCAATTCCAGATCCTGTTGTTTCAAGAAACTCGTTTTAAGGCAAGAAGTATGTTTCCCTGGATACCTGGCTTATTCAAGCGTTGCATTTCTCTCCCCCAAAGGTGGCAGACCAAGAGGTCGCCTGACTATTATCTACTTTTTTTTTCAGTCTCAGTTACTCATCTAAAAAGGTTGGCTCCACGTACTATAGCTGTTGTTATTAAAAATGTGCTGCGTTCTTACAATTTTGTTGATATCTCTGTCCCACTTTTTTTGAAGGTTAGTTTTCTGTTATCTGATTCTGTGAAATATGTTTTCTTAGAACTTCCAAATTTCTTGTCAAGGCTCTGCAGTTACATACTGTAGAGTTTAAAGTGGGGGTTGGGGACTTCCGAGTCTCAATGGCGTCGCGATCGGCAGGACAGTGAGATAGCTCCCGCTGTTTTGTCACACCGAGAGGATTTGCCGAAATATCAAACTCGGCAAAGTGCCCCCCCGGTAAAGGGGGCCCAGAGGGGCTCGTCGGGGACCTTATTTTTCTCCCTAGGCTAGAGAACAATTGGGCTCGAATACCGAAGGAGAGAGGTCGCAGAGTTCCACGTCCGCTCGGGTAGTAACTGCTATGGCAGCCTAGCGTCGTCTGAGACTTTTTAACTTGAACAGTTCGAGTTAACAGTACAAATTTGAAGAGCAGGACATCACTTAAGTCCTAAATATATTTTCTCAAAGATTGGAAGATCGGACCAACCTTTAATTTAAGGGAGAGGAGGAGAGGAGACGAAGAGGAGAATCCACGTGGAAGAGAAAGAGAAGGGAGGTAAGAAATCCCAAGAAAATAGGACTTTTATAGACACAAATAGACATTAATAGAAACAGACTGAGATAGACTGGAAACTTTGCAAATAACTAGCGAAGAATGTGGTTGAGAGGGGGAAGAATTTAAGACAAAGATATAAGGGAAAAAAAAAAACTCAAAAGGAGATCGAGAAACTGAACGAGAGGTGACTGAAGGAGACACCGGAGCGCAGCTGGAGTTCGCGGCAACGCTTGAGCTCGCTGCTTAACAGAGACTGTGAAGTGAGAAACTGTTAACAGAAGAGAGAGACAATAAGAGGGAAAAAGAGGACTGAACAGCAATCGGGAAAATTTCTTTGGAGAGAGATTAAACAAATAGTGGACTGAATAAACAACAGAGAATTTGGTGAAGAGTGACAGAACAATAGACAATACTGGCTTGAGCTCGCGGGAAGAACAGGGACGACCAAGGGGAACAAGTTGGAGAAGGAACAACAGAAGTCGCTAGAGCTCGCTAGTAAAGATTGCAGAAATAGCAGAGGATGAATCAGAGTCGAAAAAGCTAAATTAAGAAGACTGAGGTCAAAAACTGAACTGTGATCTAACGGGGAGAGACAGAAGAGAGAAAAAGAGACAGAAAGATATAGGAAGAGTTAGTAAGAAAGCGTCTGAAAACAGTTGGTGTCAGCTGGTGCCAGTGGGAAGCGTGTTGGAGTTTGTCGGAAAACTGGTCAGACGGAATAAGATTGGGGGAGAGGAGTGGCAACGTTTGAATGATATTTGTTAATTACTGGAAATATTACAGAGAATAATAGAGTCATAGTAATAAGTTGATATAATAAGTTGATATATAGCGGATTTATAAATGAATTAACTGATTGGATATATAATTGCTTTATATTTCACATAATAGATTTATAAGTGAGTGAATATATAAATGAATTAATTGAAATATTAGACTTAGACTTATTAATCAGTTTGTGAATATTGGGAAGGACATAAACTGTGTTAATACTGTGTTAATAACTGTGTGGGGTTTGAAGGACAGAGGTATAATTCAAAATAGAAACAGCTGCGAGAGAAGTGACCTTGAGTCAGCAAGATTAGAGACAACAAAGAAATCATCTTAAAATTAACTCTTGAAGAGACTGTGGGGAAGAGCAGAAGAGGTTTGCTAGCGCCATCTAGCGACGACTAAGAGGTAATACATATAAATAAAAAAAAAAAAACAGTGGAAGAAGAAGAAGAAGAAGAAGAAGAAATGGCATCTGGATTAAGGAAGGGAGCCAAAACACAGACTCAATTACAATTGATTGACCCAATAAGAAGAACATCGGTGGAAATGGGACAGCAAATGGCTGAAATCTTAAATGAGATCAGAAGTTTAAAAGTGGAGATGAGACAGGAAATGAAGGATACAAGGGCGGAAATTAAAGCAGATATTCGGAAGGAATTGGACTGTATCGTAAACAGAATGGACAACATGGGTAAAGACATTAAAATAATGAAAATGGACATTCAGGAGATCCAAGTTAAAACAAAACAGTTAGAACAAGAGAAGGAAATCATGACAGAAACTCAAAAACAGGAAGAACTGAGATTAAGACAACAAGAATTGAGATATCGAGAGAAATGTATCAAGTTGAGAGGAATAAGGGAAACTCCTGGAGAACTCTTGGAGGAGAAAGTGATCACAGCCTTGGCGAACTATACTGGGATGAAAGAAGAAGACATGGAGAGAGAAATAGATCGGATGTTTAGAGCTAATTCTAGAATCGCAAAAGAGAAGAATTGGCCGAGGGATGTGGTGGTATGTTTTACAAGAGTTAGGATTAAGGAAAAAATACTTCAAATAAACTATGAAAAACAGTTAGTGATTGAAGATAAAACAATAAAAATTTTCAAAGATATACCATTTGAAATTCTGAAAAAAAGACAAGAATACAAGTTTCTGACCCAACTTTTACAGAAACATAGAATTATATATAAATGGGAGAGACTGGAGGGAATATCTTTTACATATAAACAGAGGAGATATAAGATCTCAAACACTGTAAGAGCGAAAGAAATTTATGACAAACTTAAAAGAGAGTTAGAAAGACCAGATGATCGGAAGAAAGGGAGAAAACAGGAGAAAGAACAAGGCAGTCTGGAAGAGACTTCAGAAGTTGGGGAGGAGGAACAGAATACGGAAAGGGAAGAGAGAGAAGAAAAAGAAAGTAACCCAGAATCAGAGATAGAACAAGAGGAAGAGGAAGATTCACAAAAGCCTGAATTGGAGGTTGAAGACCTATACGCAGAGGAAGAAGATATATAGGAGAAAACATAGTTGAAAAAGATGGTCACGAAGATTCTCTCCTGGAACGTAAAAGGGCTGAATTCGAACTACAAACGACGGCAGATTTTTCATTACCTAGAGAAAATTAAAGCAGAGGTGATTTGTTTGCAGGAGACAAAAATCAGAGAAAAAGATAATAAATATTTGAGAAACCCCAAGTTGGGAAAATGCTACATTTCTGCATCATTAAAGAAGAAAAAAGGAGTTGTTTTATACGTTAATCAGAAATACCCCTCTGAGATGAAATTTCATGATAAAAAAGGACATTATCTGGGAGTGGAGATACAACTTCCAGAAACTAAACTTCTTGTGACAGGAATATATTCCCCAACGGAAGAAAAAAGTAAATTTTATAAAGAGTTACAACAGGCAATATTGAGATACTCAGAAGAGGCGGACCAAGGAAATTATTTATTGATGGGAGATATGAATGGGGTGATTGACCCCAATATAGATAGATTAATATCCAGGTTGCAAGGAAAAAAATACGGAAAACTCCCACAATCGTTCTTTAAATTAGCAGAAATGTTGGCTTTACAAGATGTCTGGAGAGGGGTATATAAAGACTCTAAGGGATATACGTTTTACTCGGATGCTCATAAATCGATGTCGCGGATTGACATGTTTATGATTTCAAAAAGCTTACAACAAAAGGTAAAGGATATGGAGATACTTCCGAGGACGTTATCTGACCACAATCCTATCCAATTGGAATTAAGAAGCGTAAAGAAAGAAATAAGATGGAGGCTTAATGACTATCTTTTTCAAAATGAACATTGCGTTCAAAAGATAAAGGAGGCAATCAAAATTATTTTGAAGAGAACATGACAGAGGATCTAAAGATGACAACTATCTGGGACGCGAGCAAAGCAGTGATGCGTGGACATTTCATTAAATTGGGCTCGGAACTTAAGAAGAAAAGACAAGAAAAATATCAAGAATTAATGGAAAAGGTTAAATTACAAGACGAAAAATTGAGGAGAAAACCGACGGATAAAAAGGCAAGGTTGGAATTAAAAATTTTACAAGACCAAATTAAAGCTGAAAATCAATTAGAAATAAGCAGAAAGCTAATTTGGATGAAACAAAAGTACTTTGAGCATGCAGATAAACCGGGGAGATGGTTGGCCCATAAATTAAGAAAGGAGAGAGAAAAGAGATTAATTCTGGAAATAAATACAGGGAAGAAAATAACAGCAAATCAAGCAGAAATAAAGAAAACTTTCTATAATTACTACAAAAATCTTTATAGTTTGAAAATACAAGAAAAGACACAAAAGAAATTAGATGAATATTTGGTTAATCAGAAAATACAGCAAATATCAGAAGAGAACAGACAGATGATGGACGCTAAGATTACAGTAAAGGAGATTATGGATGCGATCCAAAAATTGGATACAGCAAAAGCACCAGGACCAGACGGTCTCTCCGCAACGTATTACAAGAAGTTGCAAGAATTTTTAAGAGGGCCTTTGGAAAAATTGTTCAATGAAATCACTGTGAATGGAAAACCAAATTCCTGGAATGAGGTTAATATTACATTAATTCCAAAAGAAGGGAAAGATTTAAAAGATCCAGGGAGTTATCGTCCAATCTCACTTCTCAATATTGACTATAAAATATTCACTAATATATTGGCAGAAAGATTGAAGAAAATACTACAAGAAGTGATTCAGAAAGAGCAAAATGGCTTCCTCCCCAAAAGACAGATTAGAAACAATATTAGAACAATTTTGAATATTATTGAATATTACGAAAAGAATAATGAAAAGAAATTGGCGTTGATTTTTATAGATGCTGAAAAAGCTTTCGATAATCTCAGGTGGGATTTCATGATAGAAGTGCTGGAAAAAATGGACTTTGGAAAGGCATTCCTGAATTGGATTAAAGAAATTTACAAAGAACAAAGAGCAGCAATAATAATTAATGGAGACAGAACAAAGCAATTCGAAATTGAGAAAGGGACACGACAGGGGTGCCCATTATCACCGCTCTTATTTATAACAGCACTAGAGGTTTTGTTAAATGCGATTAGAAGCGATCCCGAAATAAAAGGTTGTAAAATTAAAAGTCAAGAATATAAAGTGCGAGCTTACGCGGATGATTTGTTGATTATCTTAGAAAACCCAGAAATAAGTACTGGAGCTCTCTTACAGAAGTTAAATGAATTCGGAGAAATTGCTGGGTTAAAGATTAATAAAGAAAAAACGAGAATCATAACGAAGAACATAAGAAAGGAGGAAGAAAGAGAACTTGCTCAAAAAACAGAATTTAAAATAGAGCATAAAATTAAATATTTAGGAATATGGATATCAAAGAGAAATAATGAGCTATACGAAAGCAATTATAAAACAACATGGAAGGAAGTAAAAAAACTGTTAGAAAACTGGAGCGCCTTAAAGTTGTCAATAATGGGGAAAATATCCGCAATTAAAATGAATGTGCTGCCTAAATTAAATTTTCTCTTTCAAAATTTACCTATTATTACTAATGAAAAACCCTTCAAGGAATGGCAGAGAGATTTGTCAAAGTTTATTTGGGAAAATAAAAGACCTAGAATAAAATGGAAGCTACTCATGGAAAAGAAGGGAAAAGGAGGCTTTGATTTACCGGATTTGAAACTATACTATTATGCTAGCGGGCTTACTTGGATTACAGAATGGATAACATTACAAGATGAAACTATGTTAAACTTAGAAGGAGCGGGAAAAAGAATGGGGTGGCACGCATATATGTGGTATAAGAAGTACAAAATAGATAAAGAATTCCAGAACCACTATTTAAGGAAAGCGCTGCTAACAATTTGGTTGCAATTTAAGAAAAAATACTATGTAAAAATACCTCAATGGTTGTCACCACATGAAGCGTTGTATGGGAGATGGAAGGATCCACAAGATAAATGGATACGATACAGTGATATAGTAATAGAAAAACGAAATCAAGTACTTATGTTAAAATCAAGAGAAGAAATTGAAGTAGCGGGACTTAAATGCCATTGGTTTTTATATAGACAATTATATGAAAGATTTCAAATGGATAAGAAACTAGAAGGAATAGAATCGGTAACGAAAGAAGACCTATTTGGAAATATAATATTAGAATCAAAGAAGCAAACAATATCTAAATTATATAAACTACTGTTGGAAAGAGAATTAGAATCGGAACAAATAAAGGAAGTAATGATAAAATGGTCTAAGAATATAGGTTATGAAATTCAACTTGAACATTGGGAGAGAAGTTGGAAGGACACGAATAAATTTACCGCAGCCCAAAAACTGTAAGAAAACTATCTTAAAATGTTCTATAGATGGCATATGGATCTGGTAAAACTAAATAAGATGTACAAAACAGAGAGTAAGTGTTGGAAGTGTAGTAAGGACAATGGTACTTATTTTCACATGTGGTGGACGTGTGAAAAGGCAATTACCTTTTGGAAAAAAATTCATGGAAGAATGTCGGAAATTTTACAAATTAATCTGCCGCTATTACCAGAACTATTTCTATTAAACATGGCGCAAAAAATAGGCAAAGAAATTAAAAGAAAATATTGGAAAGTGATTCTTTATATGATAACAGCGGCAAGATTAATCTACGCACAGAAATGGAAAAATGAATATATACCACAAATAGAAGAATGGTTGATAAAAGTGGCAGAATTTAAAGAAATGGACAGACTAACTGGCATGATACAAGGTAGAATGCAAGGTGAACATGAAGAAGTTTGGAAAATAGTAGAGGAGTATATAATAAAAGAGGGATATAAGACTGATGAATAAGGGATAAGGATTCTTAAAATTTACGAATAACGATGGAAGGTTTATAAGAATATAAAACAGGCCGACAAGAGGGAAAGAATAAACATTACAATAATGGAAAAAGAAAGTAGGAAATAGGTAAAGGTTTTACTCCAAAAGGGGATTTTAATAAGAGAACAGGAACAGGATTGGGACAGGAAGAATGGGACCTAGTGAAGTCCAGGAAGTAAATTTTGGGAATCTTTGTTCTTTCTAGAAGAGGAAGTAGATCGTAAAGAAATGAGTGAAGGAAATGAAGGGTAGAATGGAATTGAAGAAGAAAGATAGTTGAAAGTAAGTAAGAAGGATGTTGGAATGATAGAAGGGAAGAACATAAGAACATAAGAATATAAGAAATATAAATTACTTCGGGTGGAAATGTTAAATTGAATGTGGGAGAAAGTGTGGTATGGGTGTAATGTGATGTAAATGTGGGGAGTATGGGTTTAATGGGATGTTTAACGTGTTGTATAGATGTATTGGGGTGTCTGTATGGGTTGTAGTGTGATGTAATGTGTTTTTAATGCATAAATTTAAATAAATTTTAAAAAAAATAAAGTGGGGGTTGGAAAGCGATCCATCTTTTGTAGACTAATTGTTTTCTGAACATTTGGTAAGTTTTGTGTTTGTGTATGGTGGCTGTTTGCTCGAACACAATAAAATGACTGGCTGACTGTTCACATCAAAGAACTCACACAGAGGAGAAACTAGGGATGGGACAAATCCAGAATTTTCTGAATCTGGATCCGAATCCCTGAAAGGTTCTGGGAATCCATGAATCTCACGAATCTCCAATCTTTCGAATCCATTTTTTTAAAAAAGAGTTTAAAAAGCAAGGGCAAGAAGGATACTCTTGGGCAAGACACACTCTCTCAGTCTCATCAAAAGCCTAGGCAAAGGCAAACCTCCCTCTAAAGAAATCTGACCAGGACAATTGTCATTGTTTTGCCTCAGGATCTCCCCATGAAGGCCCTTTGTACACAGGCAGGAAACTGTGGATTAATCCCACATTTTCCTGCCTGTGTAAACAGGGCCACATACTACAGTAGAGAGATAATCCAGGTCAAAACTGGATTTTGGGGATATTGAGACATTCAAAGTCTGTGTCTTTATTCATCAGAATGGTAGCTAGCTACTTGGTTTTATTTAATTTTCACACAGGTGAAGGCCCAGGAAAAAGGAACCCATTTCAGCTTGGTCAGATTTTGTTAGTACCCAAAGAAGGATAAAGGTATCCATTAGTAAGTGGACAAGTTGACAGTTGGGGAAATGATTGTCTAACTGGCAGTTCTCACAAAATTTACCCGAGATTCTTGGCACCTTTGAATGTTGACATTTAAAGCGAGTTTTGCTGCTTCGCTTGGGGGCAGGACCTGGGGAGTGCGGATGGCGCACAAGGGTGGTGTGTGTGTGAAACACCACCACTCTCACGCAGCAGGGCCCACACTGCAGGACCTGAGCTACACATCGAGGGGAGAGTCCTTGTATGGTCACTTTCGACCAGTTGAATAAGAGCTGCTCTAACCTCCAACCATTCCTTTCCTCATTGGCTTATCCCCAGGATGAGGGGTTTAGTACCGTGTGCCTCACACATTAGACTTAGTGATTTAAAATGAGGGGTTGGGGAGGGACTTCCAGGCACGTTCCAGTTTGTTAGGGGCAGAGAGGAGATTGGAGACAAATGTGGCATGGGCACACTCCACACCCATCATCCCCAACTGGAGCCACACAGCATCAACCAAAATGTGGGGCAGGGGGCCCCTCAGGAACACCCCATCCCAAAGGCCCATAGCCACTATTTCTACCGGAAACGACGGCGGCGTGGAGGAATGCCGGGAGGGGCAACACCCTCTTGCTTGGGGCCCCAGCAAATCCTCCCTGCGCCCAGAGCCGGAAGGCAGAGGCACTCCAGTTGGCCCCCCAGGCTGCTAAAGTGGGTGGTTTCTTGGAGATTTCTGCAGGCACCATGAAGTCAATCTGGGTCAAGGCAGGGGTTCCCCAAGGGCTAAGGTGCCCCCTCACACGTCTGTGTGACTGTGTGTGTTCTCTCGGCTGGGGGTGTTTGGGGACCCTCCCTCACCCCTTTGCTGCTGGGGGGGCCACAAGAGGGGCTGTGCCCAGTGATGCCCCTCGACAGGGCTGTTACTGCAGTTTAGACCTCCTTGGAGATAGCACCAGATATCACTTTGATATCATAATTCGGCCTTGTTCTGCCACCCTCAGACAAGTGTTTGCGAGGCCCCCGGACAAGCACAAAACTAGGCTCGGCCATCAAACGCTGCAATATCCCAAGACAATACAGGCAGGCCAGAAATAGCCAGATCACCGCTTTAGGAGACCTCTCTGCAAACACCCTCATTATGTATGCACGCTGTTTACAAAAGGCTCCCTGCCCCGAGCAGGCAACTTGGCAAGCTGAAGCTGAATACTCAAATGCCAAGCACTGTGCATTTACATACTGGCTATACCATTGTTAATTCGTCTCTGATTCCATCATGCTAAATTGTGACCTTTCGGAGACATTGTCTAGCCCCTAAAACTCATTGTTTTCTCCAAGTAAGGCATAGCCTGCAGTCACACTTCTCCCTATAAAAACCCCTGATTCCGAGACCATCCTCGGATCGCTCCCAAGTTCCAGACCGCCTTGCTGCCGCATTGCTTGGCGAGCCTCCCCTCAGCTCCACGTGCTGAGTTACATCGCACCCCAGCATCGCTCTCTATCTTCTTCCAGGCTTCAGGAACAGGTGCCGTATCACCCAAATCAACTATCCCTCTCAAAACCCCTCTATACCACTCCAACCTTTACTTTCTATAGTTACTTGTGTGCATGTGTTGCTTACATTGTGAGCCTGTATTCAATAAAGATCATTCTTGTTTTCCAAAACGGTCTGCTTCTTGACTTGGCCTGACCCCGTAAACATTGGATTACAAGATCCTGCTGCGTTACCCTGCCTCTTGTAGTGCCAACCAGTGCTCTTGACTAATTTCCCCATCTTGTATAATTGTAAGGTTATTTAGGTGTCCCTCCCGGGACCCCCAGTAAACAGGGTAACAGGGCCTCCCCCCACCCTCTTCACCCGCCTCCCCTCATTATCAAAGAAAAAGAGGCATTCCCACTCCTGGGAACCTTCAGAAGCAACCGTTTATTTTTGAAACAGGTTACAATACTCTCCTGCATCCGTTTTCAGAAAACTAGAAATGGACTTCTGACCACATCGAGCTTCTTTGCTGTGTAGGTCTTCAGGAAGTCCCTCTGGCTTGCGGGAGAGCCCCAGGGGCAGAAAGGCCTGCCAAAATTGTCCAGCCTAACGTAAAGAATCTTTTTTTTTTCATATTCTCATTTTATTTTCCTTCAACGCCTCTCCACTTTGTTTTAGAGTGGGGTAACTGAATTTCACCATTGTCTCAAAACCTCCCCAAAGATCCTTATGGAGCCTGAATGGCTATTGGAGCAATTTGGGGCTTACTCTCATGAAAAATAGATAGAGGAACTGTGGGTGTAGGTGTAATCATTTCCAATGAAAACCAGGAGATTTATATTATTTTATATGAATTTATATTAATCAGAACTGAAGAAGAGTCCCTGTGATTCTGATGGTTCTGATTGAACCCCCAATTCCTTCCAATTTTAGAGAGAGCAATTCCCAATTCTGGGAGAAAAGAGGCCAACAAATACAATCAATCAATGCATCTCTCTACTTTTAGTTCACCAAGGATGACTCTCTGGTGGTTCCTCGGAGGCTTAATCCAAGGAATGTTTGTTCAAGACCTCAGCCTACGTGCTGGATCTCGACTTCATCATACCCACGGAGAACAGTGGAACTTAAATCAGCCATGACTAAAGTGTTTCCTTGACTTCAATGGGCAAATCCAATCCAGTGCCTCTGTTACAGTCAACAAAGCATGGGGCCGTAATCAGTTAAACACAACAATACTAAAAACAGCATATAAATATATTTTAAGATAACAATATAAATATACAAATAGACAGTATGCAGTAAATTTATTTAAAATTATTAGTATTTCAATAGCAAAGCATAATCAATAAAATTGTCCCTTTATTTTATAAAAAATGTTCCTTAGTAGGATCTCTTGTGTTATCGGTTCTTGTCTACTTTCCAACGATATTATCAATTGCCATACAGCACAGAAGAAAAACTCTGCAACCTCCTCCATTACTTTTTCTTTGGTATCTTTAGCAGATACCTAACACAAGAAAAGAACATGCAATTGGGGTTCTATTAATGCTGCTCTGAAAGGCTGCACACATTCATTATATTCAATTTATTGTGAATATTTTTGTTAAGGGCCTTGGACAATTTTGTCCTAGATGTGTCTTTCTGCATAAGAGTGATGCAACCCATCTCTCGACCCCCCAAAAGGAGTCTCAACCAATACCCTCACACCCGTCTCCATGTGGTACATCCTCACAACGAACAACCAACTTCCATATGAGGTACTACCATGGATGGAGCACAGTTTGGTACTTTACACAATTTCCCAAGGAAAGTGGCATGAAAGCCTTGATCAAAACTTTGGTCTAAATATATTGGAAACGGTGGAGACGGAGAAACTGGGAACACCCCTAGGGGATGAATCTCTTATGGAAAATGGGGGAAAAATTGGGAAAGGGGTACGTTGTTTCTAAGATCAGCTGGAAGTGGACAAGCAGTAAGAGTGTCAGGAACCGAATTCACACACACAAATGTAACAGTGCCAATACACTATTTATTAGGAGTGTGATGCGTTGTACAGGACTTCAGTGAGCGGACTGAAAGCAATTAGCAAAATCCAAACATTAGAAGCAAATAGTTTCCCATTCCACCCGCAAGAGACCTTGAAGTGCCGGCTTCAGAGTGGCAGCGCTTATCACTACATTCCTAGCTTTGTTTACCTAACAGTCTCTGGTTCCCATACTTTGTTACAAGCAAGCAATTAATTAACTCCTACTACATGTCCAATAACTGAAATATGGAGGGCTACCTGACATCCTGCCCCTCCTGAAAGAAAAAAAAATGAATGAACAGATGGGATAGCATGAATAATAGGGAAAAGGGAAAGGTAAGAGGAATTGGAAGAGAAAGGGGAAAATGGGAATACAACAAACAATTGAAAATGCAGATTGCAGTAGGTAAAGGTGCATTGTAGAATTCTGGGAGTCAGGAACAGCAGATCAAGTAGGATGAGCTGGTTTCAGTAAGCTGAAATGAAAAACAGGGTGAACAAGTTTGTAAGTGTCAGGTAAAAAAAGTTCAAGGGTGACATCACTAATGGCACGTTTGATTGGGAAAGAACCAAGGTATTTGGGAGAAAGTTTTTTGGAGGGGCTATTTTGGATGAAAGGTAAACAAGGTCCCCAGGTTTGTAATCAGGGTTGGGTTGTTTATTTTGGTCAGCAAAGTGTTTGTGGGAAGCTTTTGAGGTTTTGAGGGAGTCTCGTACAGAGTTCGAAGTAGAAGAAATTTTTGTAAACCAAGAGTTAAGTGAAGCAGGCTGTCTGTTGGGGAGTTTGTCAGGCAAGGATGGAAAGGGCTTTGGAGCGGTACCTGAGACAATTTCAAAAGGAGTTTTTCCAGTAGAGGAATGCAAGGCAGAGTTGTAAGCAAATTCGGCAAAGAGGAGGAGAAGTGTCCAATTATTTTGGTTGGAATTTATGAAGCAGCGTAAATCTTGTTCAAGGGTTTGGTTGGTGCATTTGGTTTGGCCATCAGTTTGTGGATGATAGGAGCTGCTGAGTTTTTGGGAAATGCCCAGAGTTTTGAGGAGTGAAGTCCAGAATTTGGACGTGAAGATAGGTTCTCTGTCAGAAATGATTGTGGAGGGAAGTCCATGGAGTTTCCAGATGTTGCTGACGAAGAGGTCGGCTAATTTCTCAGCGGTCGGTATCTTTCTTAGGGGAATGAAGTGAGATTGTTTGGAAAAATGATCTGCGACAACCCAAATGGTATGGAAACCGCATGAATTTGGTAGCCTTACAATAAAGTCCCACGAAATAACATCCCAAGGTGAGGATGGAACAGGAAGTGGTTGTAGAAGTCCATGTGGTTTAGAAGAAGAAGATTTGCAGGTGTTGTAAATTGTGTGTTGTTGTTTTTTTTATATTCCTGGACTTGTTTTGTAAGGCCTGGCCAGTGAAAAAGTTTTCTGATGAAATGTAGAGTTTTCAAAAACTCAAAGTGTCCAGCAGGCTTTGAATCATGGTAGCTCTTTAAAATTTTGATGTGGCAAGATGGTGGTACATAGATCTTAGTTCTGATGAAAGCCAAATCATCAAACCAGGTGAATGAGTCTTTGTGTAATTTCAGCCAAGTGTCAATTTGGTAGGCAGATTTGAGAGAATGTTGGAAGGCAGAATCAAGTAGTGTTGAGGCTGTTTGACATGCTTTTTGTTGTGCACGAGTAGTTACTTGTAATCCAAAATTGTCTGGAGAGAACAGAGATTTTTCTGTGGATATAGAAGAAAGGAAAGAAGGCTTGTGGCAGGGTATTCTTGAGAGGAGATCTGCCAAAGTGTTACTTTTACCAGGCTTGAATACAATTTTGAACCTAAAGCGCTGGAAAAATTCAGCCCAGCGTGCTTGTTTAGGGGTTAGTTTTTTGGCGGTTTTTAGTGTTTCAAGGTTGCAATGGTCAGTCCAGACTTGAAATGGAATGTTAGAGCCCTCAAGGAGGTGTCGCCATGAGGAGAGTGCAAAATGGATGGCCACGGCTTCCTTTTCCCAAATCGGCCAGTTGCGTTGTGTGGCAGGGAATTTTTTGGAGATAAACGCGCACGGTTTTAGGTGGTTGTTTGTGTTGTGTTGCAGGAGGACAGCTCCCATGGTGAAGTCAGAGGCATCGGTTTGAATTATGAATTGTTTGGCAGAATCAGGGAATAAGAGAAGAGGTTCAGACGTACATTTTTGTTTGACGATGTCGATTGCTGTTTGGCATTTTTCAGTCCATACGATGCGGTCGCATCGGTTAGATTTGGTGTCGGTTGCCTTTTTCAAGAGGTCGGTGAGAGGTAGAGCAGTAGTTGCAAATCCTTCTATGAAGCTACGATAGAAGTTTGCAAAGCCAAGGAATTGTTGGAGCTGTTTTCTAGTTTTGGGGGCTGACCAGTTTAATATGGTTTCAATTTTGGCGACGTCCATGTTTAGGGTGTTTTGGCAAATATGGTACCCTAAATAATCAAAAGTCTGAATATGAAACTCTCACTTTTAGAGTTTAACAAGAAGTTCATTGTCTATGAGTCTTTGCAGCACAGTGTGTATGAGCTTGATGTGCTGTTCAAGAGTCTCTGAATAGATTAAAATGTCATCTAGGTAAACAACAACACCTTCGTAGAGGAGATCTTGTAATACAGAATTGAGAAACGTTTGGAAAGCAGCGGGCCCAGCTTCTAATCCAAAAGGAAGAACTGTCTATTGGTAGTTTCCCAGTGGGGTTGAGAAGTAGTCAACCACTCACTGTTGGGATCCATACATATTCTGTGGAAGGCTTCCTTGAGGTCTAATTTTGTAAAGAACTTGCCTTTTATCAATTGCTTTAAGACATCTTTAGCTAAAGGAATCAGATTAATATTAGGCAACACTGCCTGATTAATTAAATTGTAGTTTACGATAAGCCTCGGTTCTCCTCCGTCCTTTTTATTGCCGAAAAATATTGGACTGGTAGCAGGAGCAGATGAGGGTTTTATAAATCCACGTTGTAAGTTCTTGTTCAGGAGTCTTTTTAGAGCATCAAGTTCTTGGTTGTTCATTGGATATATTTTTGGTTTGGGAATTTTAGCCCCTTCTATTAGCCTGAGTTTGCAATCAAAGTCTCTATGAGGGGGCAATTTGTCTGCTTCATGGTCCTCAAAAGCTTTTTGCAAGTCTCTGTACTCTAATGGAATTTTGTGCAGCTCTTCAGGGCTCAAAGTGAGTTCCGAGATAGGGGAGTTTTGTTAGGGCATTTAGTTTACATCATGGGTATGCTTGAATAAGCCTTGTGTCCAGTCAATGTGGGAATTGTGCTGTTTTAGCTAGTCATACCCAAGGACTACTTGAAACCCAATTTTGCAGGGCACTAAGAAATATAATTTCCCCTGGTAGTTTCCCACTTGAACAGGGATAGGTTTGGTCCTTTCCTGTACAGGGCCTCCTGCCATGAGTGAGCCGTCCAATTGAGGCAACTTCACGGCCTTTTTTAGGGGTTCAAACTTTACGGCAAGTTCTTTTGCCACAGCAGAATTTAATAGACTGGTTGTACAGCCTGAGTCAACTAAGGCCCTGTACGTTTGTAATTTCCCATCATTTCCTTGTAAGACTACTGTTACATATACATCACGAGTTTTGGTGGTACTTACATTAGCGGACTCTTCGGGGTCCCAATCATCACTGTCCGAGTTGGATATGGGCAGTGGGCTGTCATCGCTGTTGCAAGTTCCCACAGTGGTTCTGCCAGCAGGACATTTGGTTGTCGGCTTCGGGGTGTCGGCCTTATGGGACACAAGTCGGGTAGTGGGGGTGCCCGACTTTTCTTCAGACAAGACTCAAACATTTTTACAGGTCTTTAGACAAAGAACGAACCAGAAGGCCCAGCATCTTAACATTCCATGGAGGGAAGCAAGGGGTCCCCTGCCTCTCCCCCCCCTCCTCCAAAGGGTCTCCTCCAGGGGCTGCGAGTCCCCCCTTCCTGTCTTGCTTTGCGGGGGGGGGGGAGAGATGCGGATCGAGAGTGGGGGGTGTTTGGCTCTGAACCAGGCTCGGGGATCCCCATGGGTCATGTGAAAGGCATATTATGGGCTGCCAGGAGAAGGGGGTTCTATTTAAAATGGAGAGGGAGGAGGAGGAGTGGGTCTGCCCCGAGAGGCAAGAAATGGGGGGCATTGCTGGGGAGGGAGAAGACTGACCCCCCCCCGCTTCTGTATTCCTGGAAAGGGGGAGGTGAAGGAAACTCTTTGTGGATGATGGGATTTATTCAAAACCGCTATAAATCTTCCCTCATTCCACTGAGCTCTGACCAAAACATGGCTCACAGTCAAGTGCAAAACAAAACACATAAAGCAGAGTAGATAAACACAGCAACAAAAGCCTGTGCAGCAGAGTATGATATGCAGCACTGCTCCAACCCCAAAACTCACCCACAAAAGAACACTATCACACAGTGTTATCTTCCAAGGATACCTGGAGGCTTTTAATCTTCTGTTCCAATATATACATATGTACAGGATTCGCAGATCCTCCAACAAAGACTCAGCACTCCATCATCAACACATCAAGTGGAGATACGCTCTGCCAAAGCCTCCGGCCAACAATCAGGCAGACTGAAAAAAAATAAATTGACCAGATTCCATCTCCTTATATATACGGCGACTAGCTGATGTAACCCCAGCCAGAATTTCATATCCCATGGCTGATGTAACCCCATGCCCTGGTTACATTACACTGTGACTCAGCTTTTGTCTCACAGGGACTATCTCATTATGACACGCACAGTCATTCCCCCAGGTGCTTTCCACATGCACATCATAAGTATTTTATTGGACCAAAGGTCACAGCCAACCCTTTCCAACACTCCTGATGGTCGTTCGAGGTGGGGGGAGAAAAGACAAGAAGGGGCTGCTGGAGGGAGGAGGAAGGGGAGCAGGAAGGAGGAAGAGTCCCTCCTCCTCCTCCTCCTCCTCCTCCTCCTCCTCCTCCTCCTCCTCCAGCCCTTCTGGGGGGGAGGGATGTGGGGGGCCCTGCTGAGGCCCCCATGCCCCTGGGAGAAGAAGGAATGGGGGTGATGAGCAGGGCTCTCTCAGGGCAAACACCCCTTCCCCAAAACCCTTGCCTTCCTCTGAGGATCCTTTCAGTCTCGTTTACACCAACCTGGAGGGAGGGGAGGGGAGGGGGCGGGAAGGAGGTCTTCTGTGTGGAGACCTGGAGTAGGAGGAGAGTGGACCTCTCTTGGAAGTTCTGCAGGGAGGGAGAGATGGAGGAAGGGAGCTGCCTGGGTTGGGGGGGGTCCCTTGGGTGGAAGAAGGGACACCCCCCCCAAGGCATTCGGGCTTCTCCAGCTGCCAGGCTTCCTCTCCCCTTTTCATGGGTCTCCATGAGGCTGTGGTATTTCAAAAGAGGTTCAAAGGGAAGAATATCCTCCCTGGTGGGGGTATTTCGCTAAGGAGGTCTTTCCCAGGTTCATATGGAGGGCTAGAGGGTCTATTATAGGATCTAAGAAGGCCAGAAGAGCCATGAATGCCAGGAAATGCAATTTTAAAATGGTGGGGTGGTGGTGGAAGGAATTGGAGAAGGAGACTCCCCCAGCCTCCATATTCCTGGGAAGTGGTGAGGGGAACCCTTTCATCCTCCTGTGGGGAAAAAGGGAAGAGGCTGCTATAGGCAGGGGGCGCAAGGAGGGAGGAGTAAGCCTCCCTCCCTGTCGCCTTTCCTCCTTTTTATTCAGACAGGCCTTTGAGAATGGACTCTGAATTGAGGTTCTGGATTTATTTTTAGAAATAGAAAATGTAAATAAATAAAACAGAAATAATCATTTTTAGAAATAGTTCCCTCTAGAATGGGAGATTACCTTTCTTCTAGACTTGAACTTGTATCCCAGAATTTACATGGATTCTTTTGCAGAAGTGCTAGGCCTCATCCCTTCCACTGTTCCTTATAGTAAGTCCTTTATTTCTCTTGAGTTAGAATCATAGAATCCTAGAGTTGGAAGAGACCCAAGGAGCCATCCAGTCCAACCTGCTTCCATGCAGGAACACCCATCAAAGCATTCCCAACAGATGGCCATCCAGCCTCTGCTTAAAAACCTCCAAAGAAGGAGACCCCACCACACTCCATGGAGGCAGCAGCAGATTCCACTGCCGGACAGCTCTGACCGTCAGGAAGTTCTTCCTGAGGTTCAGGTGGAATCTCCTTTCCTGCAGCTTGAATCCATTGCTCCTTGTCCTTGTCAGGAACTGAATCCACACACACAAACAGTACACTGCATAAACACTATTTATTAGGAGTGAGGTGCACTGTACAAGACTTTAGTGAGGAGACCGCAGTTCAAAAGCAAACACCAGAGCTTTAGAATCCCGGCTTTCCCTCCCCCTTTGCTGAGAGACCTTGAAGACCTTGAGAGCCAAGAGCCAAGCAGCTCTTATCAGTACATTCCTAGCAAATGTTTCTCTAACGGCCTCTGGTACCTAGGCTTCTTCAACTACAATCAGGCTGCTACTTCTCCTAGACCATATATTCCACTCCTTTAATATGGAGGGAATCCCGACATCCTGCCTGTCCTGGAAAAAAAAACTTGTGTCGTGTGAAGTGCTGTATGGGTTAGCGAAGCTAAAAAGGGTTAACAGATGAGTGAGGAAGAGGAAGGGAGTAAAAAAGACTAGTAGAGGTGAAAGATTCAGCCAGTTAGAGGGGGGTGCTAGACATTTTGATGTGGATTCATCCATTGGTGGCTGTAGAGACTTCGGAGAGGCTGGCGTAAGTCCACGAAGAAGTCTGCAAAGGGGCTGGCTTGAGCAAGCTGCAATGAAAAACAGGGTGGACAAGTTCATAAGGTGGAGGCAAGGGATCCCATTTGATCCTTTTCTCTGGGGTTCATTGTGCTTTCTCAAAATATAGGTGGTCATCAACATTTGTGGAAGCACTGTTAGACCACCGCGCACACGGAAAATCTATGTGGCTGGTGATCACTACCAACTACTGAATCCCCTGTAAGAAAGAGGATCCCAAAACATAGGAAATCATCACGTAATCAAGTGTCCTTGCTCCAGAATTATTGACAAAGTCAACTCTCCCTCTGAATTGTCTAAATGGGAGCCATGTATTAGTGCTACATTTAATTTTGCTACTAATGTAAACAAATCAAGTCCAATATCATTAATCTTTGTATCTTAAAACTTTTCAGTTTCCAGGTCTTCCCACAATTCAGCTGGGCTTCTTGACGCCCTAGCAATACCCTGGTTAGCTGAGCCTATATGGGCATTAAAATCACCAGCAATTACTAATGGGACTAAAAGGAATTCACACTCTCACCCGCATCAAGAGTCTTCTAACTTATACCAATAATCCACATCGCAATATGGTCATAGCACATGGAGAAAACCCTTTAAGAGGAGTAATTGAGGCTGAAAAAAAGTAGACATCAATACAGCCAGGTCACCTCTTCATCTCCCACCTGTGGGGGAGAGAAATGCAGTGTCTGAATAAGCCACGTATTCAAATAACCCTATTTCTTGCCTTGAACAGGTTTCTTGAAAGACAGGACCTGGAATTGCTTTATATAGTATAAAAAACTCACTATTCTCTCACTTATTCACTTAAAACTTCAGGTTTTATGTGTATTGATGTAAACAGAGATGTTCACTTTTAAAAAGCTTTTTCCACATTCTGTGCAAGCATATGGTTTCTCAAGTCTGTGGCTTCTATGATGATGAGATAGATCGCGACTCTGACAGAAGCTCCTTCCACATTCCATGCATTTATAGGGCTTCTCCTCTGTGTGGGTCCTTTGATGGGAACGCAGATTTCCACTCCAACTGAAGCTCTTTCTGCATTCCATGCATTAATAGGCTTTCTCCCTGTGTGGATTCTTTGATGTGAATGTAACTGTCCACTGTGAGTAAAGCTCCCCTCTATTCTGCTTTAGTCAGGCCTCATCTGGAATCCTGTGTCCAGTTCTGGGCACCAAAAGTCAAGAAGGATATGGACAAGCTGGAACATGTTCAGAGGAGGGCAACCAAAATGGTGGAGGGTCTGGAAGCCATGAAGCCTTATGAGGAGAAGCTTAGGGAGCTGGGTATGTTTAGTCTGCAGAAGAGAAGGTTAAGAGGGGACACGTTTGCCATGTTTAAATGTTTGAATGGATGTCGTATCGAGAAGGGAGCAATCTTGTTTTCTGCTGCTCCAGAGACTAGGACAAGGAGCAATGGATTCCAACAACAAGAAATGAGATCCCACCTAAACCTCTGGAAGAACTTGGGAGTGCTTTCAGGGGGGTTCCTGCATGGCAGAATGGGGTTGGATGGGATGGCCGCTGTGGTCTCTTCTAAGTCTAGGGTTCTATTTGGGGCAGTTCAAACTCAGTTTGTAGCAACAGAAGCAAGCAAAGGAGAAAGGAGGGAAGAGAAGAGAAAGTGGGACATTTTGAAAACAGATGAAAAATGCTCTCTTTGCTTCTGCCTTTGTTTTATTTCCACTGGCAGATAAATATCTATTTATTTGCATAAGGCGTAGGCTGTGGTCCGGTTGTGGCACAAGGCCTTGGAAGGAGTCTGGGAGGATGTTAGAAGTGCAACAACTCTTGGCGCTGAAGAATCCAGAATGGCTCCTAGTGGGCAGAAGTAACAGAGCTAGCTAGTTGGAGTGGCCCAAAGCGTCCTCCCTTCTTTTAGCTCTTCCCATCCTGACCCCTCTGTGATGGAAATTGCTACTCTTAGGAATGGTTTCTCTGCCTCTTCTCAAAACCTTGGTCCTTCTTCCCAGATCTTCCCCAGAATGCAGCTCAATTAGGATAGCACCCTGAGTTACTTTCCTACCTTAGAATGTTGTTCCTATCATAAAACCTTTTCCTCTGTATTCTTTCAGCCACTGGTGTCTTTCCTCCTTAATTAGCATGGATGCTCCGCTGCAGGCAAGCCCTCTAGATCGGAGTACTTTGACCTTCTCTGCTATCTGGTAAAAGTGTTTGCAACATTTTGAAGGTTTACTCCCCCTCCCTTTTCCATAGACCATGAAATTCATGTTTCCTAATTAATATCTTAGGCACAAGATGCCTGTTCCTTTGCACCATGGAGGAAATTGTTTGGATTTTTGCAGTCCAGATGTTTCTTTGAAGGCCACGGTTTGGATCCGGACCCTCTCAGCAAGTGTCCCTTGCCTGACCCTCCTTACAATTGTTCTCACCCCCAAGAACTGCCTTTAGGGTGTCCTAATGGGGTCTAAAACCATGACCTGGATTTTCCCTCCCTCTCCTTAACCTGTATGTCAGGAGCTCACCAGCAAGGGTTTCAGGAGGCAAGCCTGCAAGTCCCACAGACCTCTTCACCAGGTTGGAAAGGAAGCAGAGAGGCAGCCAGGAGTGTAATGGAAAACATCTATTTCGAAAATGAGCAGTCACAAGACCTTGCAGAAGTATTCACCCCAAACTCATCTCCTCTTTCATTTTTTCTGGATTTTGTTGTGTTACATGCTGGAACTGAAATGGATTCCACTGTTTTAGGGTGGATAAACGGACCACACCTTATCATACCCCAGATGGACACGGAGCTGATATGAACCCCCAAACACAAGGTAGGAAAATGAAAAAGAGAAGGAAAGACCTACACACACACAAGTACTTTAGCCAAAGGATCCATCCCAGAAACAGAAGAAGGATGATTTATTCTTTCAGGCTTTCCCTCTTACACCATTTTTATCTTTATATTAAAGAATGCTTACAGGAAGAAAATATTCATGCATCAGCATCAGCAAAGTTACAGTTTCTACAGCCATTACGTTCTGTCTGACCCTCAAGTTCCTGAGTCTACCTGACCCTCTTCCTAGGTCATTCTCAGGAGGCCTTCATTTGTATATACTGATTACAAACAGGACCAGAACAGAATAAGCAATTCTTAAAGCAAGCTTACTTGATGAGCTACAATTGGCCAAACTATCGATCAACTTTACATCATGTAAAGCTGAAGGTTTTCATGGCTGGAATCCATAGGTTGTTATGGGTTTTCCGGGCTTTGAGGCCGTGTTCTATTAGTATTCTGTCCTTTTCCATGGAAATCATGTTTCTAAATCTCTAATACGAAAACAGTACATATATGACTATCACTGTATCACTCTGAATTAGTTAATTCAACTTTAGTCAATAGTCTGATGTTGTAGCAGGAGCATATTCCACATTCCATAGATTTATGGTTTCTCCTAGGGATGGGCCAACCAAATCCTCAAATCCTGGGCAAAGATTCGAGATTCGTGAATCCGGATCCCCGTGCCAAAATTGTCAAATCCAATCTTTCAAATCCACCAACCAAACAGTTTGTTGGAGACCGGGATGCCTGAAAACCTGGAGAGCCCAGACACACAAAGGAAGATAGCAAGTACAGGACTTTTTCCCTTGGAGTAACAATGACCTTTGCTAACAATTTCAGAAATTACATCTGGGGTTGTATTCTAAGATATTTAAATTGAACACTTAATACTTAAGTTCAGCACTTGACTGGATGGGACAGGCTTGAGATTTCAAGAACAGTTGAAACATTCCTTTGCATCGCTCCCTTGCAAAGCTCTTTCAAACACAATTCTGGGCTTTGCAGTTTTACAAGGTGTCACAGCCTTCTCTGCAAAAGTGTGCTGGGGCATCAGCAAACTACAAACCCCAGGATGCCATAAGGAGATATGCAAAGAAAATCCAGTCTTGACCTGGATTAGCTCCCTACTGTAATATGTGGCCCTGTTTACACAGGCAGGAAAATGTGGGATTAATAATCCACATTTTCCTGCCTGTATACAAAGGGCCTTCATGGGGAGATCCTGATCCAAAACTAGGACAATTGTCCTGGCCAGATTTCTTCAGAGGGAGGTTTGCCTTTGCCTAGGCTTTTGATGAGATTGAGAGAGTATGTCTTGCCCAAGAGTATCCTTCTTGCCCTTGCTTTTTAAACCCTTTTTAAAAAACGGATTTGAAAGATTGGAGATTCGTGAGATTCACATATTCCCAGAACCTTTCAGGGATTCGGATCCGGATTCAGAAAATTCTGGATTTGTCCCATCCCTAGTTTCTCCTGTGTGAGTTCTTTGATGTAACAGCCAGTCCTTTTATTGTGCTCTAGCAAACAGTCACCATACCCAAACACAAATCTTACCAAATGTTCAGAAAACAAATAGTCTACAAAAGATGGATCGCTTTCCAACCCCCACTTTAAACTCTACAGTACGTAATCGCAGAGCCTTGACAAGAAATTTGGAAGTTCTGAGGAAACACATTTCACAGAATCAAATAACAGAAAACTAACCTTCAGAAAAGGTGGGACACAGACGTCAACAAGATTATAAGAATGCAGCACATTTTTAATAGGAACAGCCATAGCACATTAAGCCAACCTTTTTAGATGAATAATCGACGCTGAAAAAAAAGTAGGTAATATTCAGCCGACCTCTTGGTCTGCCACCTTTGGGGGAGAGAAATGCAACGCTTGAATAAGCCAGGGATCCAGAAACCATATTTCTTGTCTTAAAAGGAGTTTGTTGAAACAACAGGATCTGGAATTGCTTTATAAAATAACGATCCTCTAATTTATTTCTCCATACTGCTAAGTTCCAAGACAGACAGGAAAGTCCAAAGTTTGAGTGTATTGATGTGAACACACATGTCCCCTTTTATAAAAGCTTTTTCAACATTCTGTGCAAGCATATGGTTTCTCCAGTAGCTGGATTCTATGCTGACAACACAGATCTCCACTCTGACGGAAGCTCTTTCCACATTCCGTGCATTTATAAGGCTTCTCCCCCGTATGGGTCTTTTGATGGAAATGCAGATTGACTTTTACTGAAGCTCTTTCCATGTGCCGTGCATTAATAAGGCTTCTCCTGTGTGTGGGTCTTTTCATGGGAATTGAGAGTTCCACTGTACCTGAAGCTCTTTCTACTTTCCATGCAATTGTAGGGCTTCTCCCCCGTGTGGGTCTTTTGATGGGAACGCAGAAGTTCACTCCGACTGAAGCTCTTTCCACATTCCATGCATTTATAGGGCTTCTCCCCTGTGTGAGTCTTTTGATGTCTCCTGTATGTTCCACTCTCACTGAAGCTCTTTCCACATTCAATGCATATATATGGCTTCTCCCCTGTGTGGGTCTTTTGATGGGAACGCAGAAGTCCACTCCGACTGAAGCTCTTTCCACATTCCATGCATTTATAGGGCTTCTCCCCTGTGTGAGTCGTTTGATGTTTTCTGTGTGTTCCACTCTCACTGAAGCTCTTTCCACATTCCATGCATTTATAGGGCTTCTCTCCTGTGTGGGTCCTTTGATGGGAACGCAGATTTCCACTCTGACTGAAGCTCTTTCCACATTCCATGCATTTATAGGGCTTCTCCCCTGTGTGGCTCCTTTGATGGGAACGCAGATTTCCACTCCCACTGAAGTTCTTTCCACATTCAATACATTCATATGGCTTTTCCCCTGTGTGGGTCCTTTGATGGGAACGCAGATCTCCACTCCCACGGAAGCTCTTTCCACATTCCATGCATTTATAGGGCTTCTCCCCTGTGTGGGTCCTTTCATGGAAATGCAGAAGTCCACTCCGACTGAAGCTCTTTCCGCATTCCATGCATTTATAGGGCTTCTCCCCTGTGTGGGTCCTTTGATGGCAGCGCAGAATTCCAATCTGCCTGAAGCTCATTCCACATTCCATACATTTATAGGGCTTCACCCCTGTGTGGGTCCTTTGATGGGAAGTCAGACTTCCACTCTGACTGAAGGTCTTTCCACATTCCATGCATTTATAGGGCTTCTCCCCTGTGTGGATCCTTTGATGGGAATGCAGAAGTTCACTCCGACTGAAGCTCTTTCCACATTCCATGCATTTATAGGGCTTCTCCCCTGTGTGGGTCCTTTGATGGGAACGCAGATTCCCACTCTGACTGAAGCTCTTTCTGCATTCCATGCATTTATAGGGCTTCTCCCCTGTGTGTGTCCTTTGATGGGAACGCAGATTTCCACTCTCACTGAAGCTCTTTCCACATTCCAAACATTTATACAGCTTCTGTCCTCCATAGAGTCTGGTATATGGAGGTAGATGTGCAGAATATTCCATTCTACTTCTTTTCTGATTTGAATATGATATCAGAAGTGCACCAATAAGAGCTCCTTGAAAAGCAGAGGATTTAATTCTACTCTCTCTTTGCTTCTTCTTAGTGGTCTGTCTCCCGAACCCCTCTTTTTACAGTACACTCTTGTGTTTTCCTCTTGATACCACAGGTGTATGGCTCCTAAAATTCTTTCGCCTACTGATTGCCTTGTTGTTGTCATTCCTGTGTGTGAGTCACGTCAGACTTAGGGAAAGCTTAGGTTGAAGCTGCCATGAGGTTTTCTTAGTCTTTGTTCAGAGAGTACCTGTTTGAAGAAAAAGAAGAAAATCTCATTAGGAGCTGACCAGAAAAACATCTCATCAGGCATCAAGATCAATAACCCAGAGCCGTAGAAAGGCCAGGAGAAGAGGGGAAGAAGTCTGGCCCAACTGGGAAGACCCCATTGCCTGGTAAGAATTCTTTTAACCCATCCCCAATTCAAGGAATCTCTGGTCGGAAAGAAAGCAAATGGTGGACAGGAGTCCTTCTTGTGTTTTTTTGCACGGGCGTGTGCTAACAGTCTCATTCAACCTTTGTAAAGGGAAGACTTCTTGAAATTTAGCCAGCACAGTAGGTAGCAAAGGTTGCAAAAACTATTTCCTTTTTATGTTTCCTTCTTATTAACACCACACCTCAGAGGAATGCAAAATCTTTTTAACCGAGCCACAATGGAGATATTGAGAGCACACCATGCAACAAAGTATATAAAATGACTTTCCTGATGGATTGCATTGTTACCCCTGCTAGCAGACCCAGTCCCGGGTGAGTATACATGTAATATCCAAAATCATTAAGTCAGAGGTTTACCGGACAGGTACATAGACATCCCACTCAAAGACCGAGCAAAGGTCAGACCAAAGCTTCCCCAGTCACCTCTCCAAGAGGGAAACCTCGGAAGGCATGTACAAACATACCATGAACCTTCACCAACAATGGCACCGGGAGGGGATTACGTATCCCCCTGATGTGCTTGATGCTTGTGGCAGCAAGAAATATTTGGCAACTGTCCTTTTCCTGTCTCCTGACACACACAGCAGCAAGAAATACAAAGACAAGGTCCATCTGCATGATTCTGCCATTATCCTTTTCCTGGAAAGGGTCTGCCCCCAAGACACGTTTTGCCCTATCATTGAGTCCCCTTTTGGGATCCTTTTTAGAGAACTCCCACTCTTGACTTGTGCACCTATGTTCTGCTAGTCTAGAGCTCCCCTCAGCATTCTCCCGTCACTGAGCCACCTTCACCTTGCGTCTTCTCAGACTGAAGACTATCGGATCAGGTGCCGTAGAAACGGCTCTCTTTCCCTCTCCTTTTCTTGATTTTCATCTCTTTCCAACTCAGTCCTTGTGTGCTTGTGTGAGGGACTGCTTTCTTGTGTGTATGTGTGTGTGGATATTTTGCCAATTCTGCTGAATAAACTGTACATTTGGCCTGTCTCTCGTGTGGTCTGACCCCATAGACATAGGGTCAAAGATCTCGCTGTGCTGTCCTGCCCACAGGTTTGCTAAGCAGTGCTCCGCTAATTTCCCCAATCTTTCTATTTTTGCAGCAAATCAGGGTGTCCCCCAAGGACACCCCCCCTCAGAAGTCAGGGAACAGCATTCTTACAGAAACTCTATCTCAGAACTATACAGCAGAAAAAGAACAAGTCCAGAAGTTCTTCCTAATGCTCAGATGGAATTTCTTTTCCTGAAGTTTGAAACCACTGCTCCCTGTCCTATTCCCTGGAGAAGCAGAAAACAAGCTTGCTCCATCTTTCACATGACATCGTTTCAAATATTTAAACACAGCTATCATGTCACCTCCCAACCTTCTCTTCTCAAGGCTAAGCACACCCATCTTCCTAAGCTGCTCCTCATAGAGTTTCATGGTTACCAGGCCTTTGACCTATTTGGTCACCCTCCTCTGGACATGTTCCAGCTTGTCAATATCCTCCCTGAACTGTGGCACCCAGAACTAGACACAGGATGATTCCAGGTAGGGTCTGACCAAAGCAGAATAGAATAGTATTATTACTTCCCTTCACGTAGACACGAGACTCCTAGTGATGCAGCCCAGAATCACATTTGCTTTTTAACCTGCTGCATCACGTTCACCCTTTGGTGTACTAAGATTCCCAGATCTCTTTCATATGTACTGTGGTCAAGCCAGCTGTCACCCATCTTATATCTGTGCGTTGCCTTTTTTTCCTACCCAAGTGTAGTACCTTACATTTATTCCAACTGAAAGATACTTTGTTAGTTTTGGCCCAGCTCTCTAGTCCGTAAAGGTCATGTTGAATTCTCATCCTGTCCTCTGGTGTGTTACCTACCCCTCCTGATTTGGTGTCATCCGCAAAGTTGATAGGCATCCCTTCTGTTCGCACATCCAGTCATTCATAAAAATGTTGAATAGCGTTGGGCCTAGGGAGGAACTCTATGACACCCCACCAGTCCCTTCTCTCCAGGATGAGGATGAGCCATTGGTGAGCAGCACCCTTGGGGATCAGTCAGTCAACCAGTTACAAATCCAACAGTAGCATCGTCTAGCCCAGATTTTACTACCTTGGTTGCAAGAATATCATGGGAGACCTTGTCAATGGCCTTACTGTGAAGTCAACTTCCAGTGGCCACGGCGGCACGAGCAGCTGCTGGAGAGCGAAGGCTTCCTCAGGCAGTGCAGTTTTCCTGGATGTTAGCAGACTGTGAACTGCTAGATTTAGGTTGGAAACCCACCTCCCCCCCAAAAATTATCTTTTCAATAACCGACTATGAGCTTCAGAGTGTGTTCTTTGGAGTAAGAGTTATCCAGTACATAGCACTCTCCTGGGAGCCTTCAGAAGCAGCCATTCATCTTTCGCAGAGGTTGCAGGGCCACCCCGTACCCTTTCTCAAAACCAGAAATGGGTTTCTGACCTAGACTGGCTTCTTTAGTCTGCCTGTCTTCCATTTCAGGAAGTCCAGCTGACTTGCCAGAGAGTCCCAGGGACACAAAGACTGGCCAAAATGATCTAGCCTGACATACAGAATTTTCCTTTGTGGAAAATCTCCTACAGTTTTGCAAGACTTCATTCCTTTGTGGCTGGAACTTGCAGAGCCTCTTCGGGGCTCCAGGAGGCTCATAAAGAATCACAGAATCATACAAGGAGAAAGAAAGGGCCCTGTGGGCCGTCAAATTCCATCCCGTGCTCAACGCAGGATCTCCGGTTAATGCAGACCCAGCCTCTTTTTCACAATCTGCAGAGAAGCTAGCTAACGGATGCCATTGCTGAACCTCTCTTACTGTCAAGAAGTTCCTTCTAATCTTCAATCAAAATCCATCTGCCTGAAACTTGAAAACATTAGACCTAGTTCTACCATCGGAAAGAACAGAGAACAAGCCTGCGCCCCCCCTTTGTGGCAGTTGTTCAGGTATTTAACGAGTGCGATCTTGTCCTGACAAGCACAAACTGTAGGGGGGCTATTACAGCCCCCAGCTGGGAAACTATGCTTCTGTTAATAAAGGCTAAGATAGCATTCGATGCCTTTGCTGCAGCATCACAGGGCTGGCTTATGTTCAACTTATTACCAACATTACTCCCCACATCTTTTTCACATGAAGTACTGCTGATCTAAGTCTCAACCAATCTATATCTGCACACTTCATTTTTGTGGCCTAAATGTAAGCTTTGTATTTGGCCCTGTTAAATTTCATTTTGTTACAAAACAGAAGAACTCTACAAGCTTCTCACATGCCAGATGAGCTCAAGCTTGGCCCAGTGGATCCCAGTGTGTGGCCTGGAAGCCCACCTCCAGGCTGGCTTCCCACCAGTGAAGTGACCCAGGCCAACAACGTGAATTCATTCCTCCAGCATCTACCCAAAAAAGGCAAAAGGGGTCCTTACCCAGAGAGGACACCTTCCTTTATCCTCCGCTGCGGCTCCTTGCAGACAGCCTTCTGCTCTGGATCCAGGCAACCCCACTCCTCTGAGAGGAAATTACACAGCTACCTCCTCCAAGTAGACCAGGAGCTGAAAGGGGAGAAAACCCAACACTTCTGGAACCACAAACGGTCCTTCCTTTGTGATGTCCCCACGCACACAAAGCTAATCCCAAACAGACACCATTGCTCTCAGTTTTAAGAAGGAGTAACTCAGAGTGAACTAAGTGCTGTTGTGCTTCTCGGTGGGAGGAGGAAAGACCCCTGCACTTTCCACTCTTTCTCAGGTTCAATGAATAGACATTGCCGCTTGCTTTTAGAGAGGCCATCAGGGTGTGGTCCAGGGGCTGTAGGTGGGCCCCAAGGCTGGGTTGGTGGCCCTGAGCCCCTCTCTGACTCTCAGGGTGTTTCTCTGGGAGAAAGCTCCCTCACCCCCCATTAAGGAGGTTGCAGGGACCCACGGCACCATTCTGCATTCGAAATTATCCTTTTCCACAAAACCAGAACAGGATTTGGATCATGTACAGTTTCTTTGCTCGGTCTTCTTTTTCAGGAAGTCTGTCTGGCCTATGGGATGGTCCTAGGGGAGAAAATTGCCCACATCCATGAAAATAAATCTTTTCCACACCTCCATTTTATTCCCCTTCACCACCTCTTCACTTCACTTTTTTTCCCATTAACTTATTCATCTATATCTAGCCTTTTTCCCCAGTCCTGGGACTCAAGGTAGATTACGAAATAGCAGTCCTATATTTGGGAGTCTGTTGGAATAGTAAAGGTTTTGCTTATTGGTGGAAGAACAGCAAGGAGTAGCCACCCTACTCTCCCAAGGGCGGAAGTTATAAAGTCTGGGGGGACCAGCCACCAAGAAGACCGTCTCCTTTCTTCCCACCAAACCTACCTGGGAATGTGGAGGGAGAAGGGCCCCTGCAGAGATTCTCATCCCACAGGCAGGCTCATAGGGGGAGATGGGGCTGTTCAGAGAGCGGGACGTGTGCCCTATGGGGCTCATCACCAGGACTTTGAATTCTGCCTGGAATTGGACCAGCACCCAGTGGAGCTGTTGCTACAGAGGAGTTGTGTGCTCCTTTTAGCCAACCCCAGGGAGCAATCTGGCTGCAGCTCTTAATGACTAGGAAGAGATCACTGGGGGTGACTTCCAGAAAAACGAATAGAGGAACCCACTTCAAAGGTTCGTCTACATTTAGCTATTCCGAGGGGAATCCATGGGAGGTAGCTGAATCTGCAGTGAAGGGTCTCATGGACTTCAGCGGGTCTACTCTAGGCATGGCTGAAAAATCAAAATAAAAACAAAGGGAGGATGGACAAAACAAATCGACATTTTGTCCTATCTTGCAGCAAGGAACTATCTTTCTTTCAGTGCCTTAAGAGATCGCCGTGGCACCTTAATTCATCGTTGCCTCTTACTGTTACGAGCTGGGTCAGCATTTGCACATTCACAAAGGCTGCTCTTCCCAGATAAATTTTGTGAAAAACCCAGATTAGATACCTGTCTCTCCACTATCCCAACACATATTTTCCAGACCTTCTTCCTTCCCAACCCCCCCCCCTCAAGACCCCACAGCCCCATGGAGACTCCCCCCCCCCGGGAAGGACGAAAGAAAGAAAGAGAGAAGGAGGGAGAGGCCTCAGTGCCTTCTGGGGGAGGGGGGAGGGGGGTCACCTCTGAACCCCTTCTCTTGTTCCCTGACTCTACCAAGGAATTCATAATTCAAACCGACGCCTCTGACTTCGCCACGGGTGCCGTTCTCCTGCAACGAGACACAGATAACCGTGTTAAACCATGCACGTTTGTTTCCAAAAAGTTCTCCGAACCGCAGCGCAACTGGCCTGTCGGGAGAAACGGGCCGCGGCCATCCATCTCGCACTCCCCCCGTGGCGACGCCTCCCCGAGGGCCCGAGCGTCCCCTTTGAAGTCTGGACTGACCGTCGTAATCTTGAAACACTCAAAAATGCCAAAAAGCTCACCCCCAGACAAGCGCGCGGGGCTGAATTTTTCCAGCGCTTTGGATTCAAAATTGTCTTTAAACCCGGCAAAGGCCACACTCTGGCAGACCCCCTTTCCAGACAGCCCCGCTACCAGCCGCGCTCATCTACTTCCGTGTCATCTGAAAAACCTCTATTTTCTCCAGACGCTTTCGGATTACGAGCAGCTACCGGCGCCCCACAACAAGCGCGTAAAACTGCTTCCCCCCTTCCCGCCTCCGCTTTCCAGCCGTCCCTCCAATCCGCTTGCCAAACTGGCAAGTGGCTCAAATCACGCAAAGGCTCAGCCGCCTCGCTCAATGGCCCGGCTTTCATCGGGACCAAAATTTACGCACCCTAACCCTCAGGGCTTCCTTCCAGCCCCCAGCCGTCTGCCCCCCACAAAGGACCCCGGCCCCACGGAGGCTCTGAACCCCCCTCCCCGTCCCAGGCAGGCCCGCCCGCCCGCCTCCCTCCCTGTCCTGAGGCCGCTGGGGCGCCCCCTCCCCGCGTTTCGGGGTCCCCGGTACCTCTCCTCCCCGCTTGGAAAACGCGGAAGCGAGCGGCAGGAAGTGCGTCATTCCTCTCCTCCCCCCCCGCCTCAGCCTCTTTCCTGCCTCTCTAGGAAGCCACGCTCGTTGCTCCCCGGAGGACAGGCGGGCAGGGGAGGGTTTGTGGTGGGTAGAGGAGGAGGAGGAGGAGGAGGAGGAGGAGGGGGCCCCCCAAATGGGCCCGTGGGGCGGGGTGGGAGGGAAGAGGGGCCCCCCTTTGGCTCCACGCTTTCGGGGCAGCTGGAGGGGCTTCTCTGGGGAGGGAGCGGGGGGGTTAGGGCAAAAGTTAGGCTAGGTGGGTGGGGGGCTCCTGGGGTGGGCGGGGGCGAGCGCAGTCTCTCGACGCAAAGCCCCCTCCCCAGAAGGGCCCCGGGGGCTCTCCTCCTCCTCTCCCGGGGGGGCCTCCGTGGGGCCAAGAGATTTGGGAGGGGGCTCGAGAGGAAGGACAGAGCGGGGGCCTTTCTTGGGGCACCTGCAGGGGGTGGAGGACTATTATGGGGGGCGGGGGTTGGCGGGGGTGTCATCTAAATGCGACACAGACACACACAGAGGACAGCCTGCCTTGCTTTGGGGCTCTCCCCCCCTTTCTTCCCCTGGCAGAGCCCCCTCGTGAAGGGTGGGCCGGAGCGGAGACCCTCCCTTTCCATCTTTGCAGGGCGGAGGAGGGGGCGTGGAGATCGGCCTCCCTCCCTCCCTCCCCCCCCCATGGCCTTCCAGGAAGAGGGTCCCTCTCCCCCCTCCTCAGGCCCAGGGGTCCAAGGCTGGGGGTCTCACCTTTAAAATACTTTACAGAACGAAAAGCCTGGAGATCCTCCAAGAGAACTCGAGCTGGCCTTGGAAGGAGCTGGAAGGGGGCCTTTTGCTTGGGGTTTGGGGGCTGGCGGAGGAGGGACAAGACTGGGGGGCTCCGAAGGGAAGCCAGAGCCAGCTGGAAAGGGAAGGAGCCCAAGAGGGAAAAAGGAAGGACGGGGCCACCAGGAGAGAGGAGGGGGAGCCCAGGGTCCTTTGTGGGGACAACCCCACTGGAGAAACAGCCCCCCACGGGTGAATGGGGGCAGGGATTCTGGGGGGTCACAGGGTCCTGATTCCACCCCACCCCACTTTTGTCCCTTCCCAAGAGCCCAGGGAGGGACGGTCAGCCGAGGGGGCACCTGGACCCCACAACCTAATTCCGTGAACGTCCCAAAACCCCTAAAAGTCTTCCTTTCCTCACCCCACTGTGTTTGCTGCCTGGGATCCCTGCTGAGATCCCTGCAGGGGATGCAGATTGAAGGAGGGAGGAAGAAGGGGGCGCAGGGAGGAGAGAGAGGGCCCAGGAAGGAGAAGGCAAAGCTAGGAACTCTGGGGCGACTGGGAAGGAAATCTCTCTGGGTAGTAAAATAAGTGGTCAGCACAGTTTCAGCAAACCTTTTATCCAAAACTAACAACCTGCAATGTGAAATGAAGCAACCGAGTTGAGGGTTTCCCTCCCGTCCCCTCTCTGAGCTCCGACTGACCTCCGCTGGCCATGAGGACGCTTTCCTGAGAGATGATGACCTGCGCTTGGACGTCCTTAATCACCAATATTCTTTTAAGAAAGACCCCCCAGTTATGGACATGAATTGTTTCTGTTGCCCGTTGATCTCCTCACCCCAACCTGTATCCTCTGAACTTTCCCAGCAGGGAAGGGATGAACATCCTGAATGTTTCGGTTGCTGCTCTCCCTTGCTCCTAAAAAGTGAGAAGAAAACCTCCTGGCGTCCCCACACGAGGGAGCGACCCCGAAGACACCCGTCTTTTCCCCACCTACAACCCCTAGGAGACCCGCTCACCTGAACTCCCCAAGCTAGCCCTGTGGCTCCGGCGAGTTACAACCCAGGAAGCCACCACCGTCTCTGCAGCAGATGTCTTCCTGCTGATGGGAGCCCCACTGGGAGGGCGAATGGAGGGAGGGTGGCTGGGTGGGTGGGCCATGGGCCCTTCTCCCCCTCCTGAAGCCCAGTAGCATCTGGCCCTCCAATGGACAGAGTGGACCTCCTCATGGCCCAGGGAGCACCCAGGGTAAGCTTGGTGAAGCCCACTAGCCCAGTTTCACTTCTCTGCACCATGGACCTCCTCCTCCATGGCAGATGGGCACCATTTTGGCAACGGGGTGGAAGGAAGCCAAAATGGGGGCTAGGCTGAGTGCAAATGGAGGCCTCAGCTTTGGATTCTGAGGCAGTAGACCAGGATCAGCCCTGGCTGCCAGCCGAGAGGCAAAAGTAGCCCCGCCGTAACTCCACAATGTCAAGCGTGGCATAAGCCACACCCTTTTCTGGGGAGGGATGTGGCCATGCTGATTCTTCCCTCTCATCTTCAGAAGTGGAGGACAGAATTCTCCCATCAGAAAAGTGAGAGGGGGTTCAGCAGTGTGGAAAAGATCTGTTTTCATCAGGGTGGGCAATTTCATGGGGTCTGGAGGGCAATTCTCTGCCCATAGGACTGTCCCGTGGGCCAGACAGACTTCTTCAACGAGAAAACAAACGTAAGAAGCTGAATGTGATTCAGATCCTGTTCTGGTTTTGTGAAAAAGGATAATTTGGAGTGCTAAATGGTGCCGTGGGTCCCTGCAACCTGCTTAATGGGGGGCAAGGGACCTTTCTCCCGGAGAAACACCTTGAGTCGGGGAGGGGCTGAGGGTCACCAACCCAGCCTTGGGGCCCACCTACAGCCCCTGGGACACACCCTGATGGCCTCCCTGAAAGCAGGCAGCAATGTCTACTAACTGAACCCGAGAAAGAGTGGAAAGAGTGGAAGTCTTTCCTCCTCCCACCCAGAAGCACAACAGCACTTAGTTCACTCTGAGTTACTCCTCCTTAAAACAGAGAGCAATGGCGTCTGTGTGGGATTAGCTTTGCGTGCGTGGGGACATCACAAAGGAGGGATCGTTTGTGGTTCCAGAAGTGTTGGGTTTTCTCCCCTTTCAGCTCCTGGTCTACTTGGAGGAGGTAGCCGTATAATTTCCTCTCAGAGGAGCGGGGTTAGCTGGATCCAGAGCAGAAGGCTGTCTGCAAGGAGCCGCAGCGAAGGATAAAGGAAGGTGTCCTCTCTGGGTGAGGACCCCTTTTGCCTTTTTTGGGTAGATGCTGGAGGAATGAATTCACGTTGTTGGCCTGGGTCACTTCACTGGTGGGAAGCCAGCCTGGAGGTGGGCTTCCAGCCCACGCAGACTGGGATCCACTGGGCCAAGCTTGAGCTCATCTGGCAGGTGAGAAGCTTGCAGAGTTCTTCCGTTTTGTAACTTATGTGAGTGCAGAGTGTCGGTGTTCCCCTCCTTCTGTGGCCCAGTTGTTCCCAATGGCAGAAAGTTTGAACCACGACACTTTCCTGAAGACTCTTGGGATTTAACACTCCCTCCCACAGGATCTCCTCTCCGGGCATTGGGAAAAAAAGTTGTTGGGGAGAAAAGATCTGGATATTTCAGTCCCTGATGTTCTCGGTTTCTACACATAGCCTTATCTTATTTTCTTTCTATCTTTGGAAAAAACGTTCATAGTGTACAAACTTCACCAACAGTCTCAGAGAATGCAGGTGTGTAACCAGAGGTGTATCGTTTTTCTCTTGTCTAGAAATCAAAGCAAAATTCCCCAGTTCCTTAGGCAGTGGCCTAGCTATGGGAAGCCCCAGAAGAAGGATGCAAAGGTAACAGCCCCCACCCACCCACGCCCCATGCTCTCCAGCTCTCTCTGTTTGGCAGGGACAGTCCTGATTAATCCTCCGTTGCCTCACTTTTTCATCCCTTTTCAAAATGTCCCACTTCCTCTCCTCCTCCCTCTTTCTCCTTGGCTTCCTTCTGTTGCTACAGACTGAGTTCAAAATGCCCCAAATAGTTCATACTCAGTTAACTGGGGAAGGAGGGGGAGAACAGGGGGATTAGCTAATACATTGGAAGGTAGGAAGGGAATTCAAAACAGTCTTGATGAACTAGAAAACTGGGTTGGAATTAATAAAGTGACATTCATCAGGGCCAAATACAAAGCTTACATTTAGGCCACAAAAACAAAATGTGCAGATATAGATTGGGTGAGACTTAGGTCAGCAGTACTTCACGTGAAAAGGACGTGGAGACTATTGATGGTAATAAGTTGAACATAAGCCAACCCCGTGACGCTGCAGCAAAAACATGGAATACTATCTTAGGCTGCATTAATAGAAGTATAGTTTCCAAGCTGAGGGAAATTGTAGTCCCCCTGCAGTCTGTGCTGGTCAGGACAATATTGCACTCGTTAAATACCTCAAGGGCTGCCACAAAGGGGAGGGCACAGGCTTGTTCTCTGTTCTTTCAGAGGGTAGAACTCGATCTAATGGTTTGAAATTTCAGTCAGATGGATTTTGATTGAAGGTTAGAAGAAAATTCTTGACAGAGAGGTTCAGCAATGGCGTCCAGTAGCTAGAGAGGTGGTGGGAGCTCCTTCTCTGGAGATTTTGAAAAAGAGGCTGGGTCTGCGTTAGTCGGAGGTTCTGCGTTGAGCAGAGGATGGAATATGACAGCCGAAAGGGAAATGCTGTATATCAGGCTAGACCATTTTGGCCAGTCTTGTGCCCCTGGGACTCTCCGGCAAGCCAGGTTGAGTTCCTCAAATGGAAGACAGGCAGACTAAAGAAGCCACAGTCTGGGTGAGAAGCCCTACTCTAGTTTTTGAGAAAGGTTACGGGGTGGCCCTGCAACCTCTGCAAAAGATGAATGGCTGCTTGTGAAGACTCCCAGGAGAGTGTTATGTACTGGATAACTCTTGCTCCAAAGAACACACTCTTAAGCTAACAGTCAGTTATTCAAAAGGTAGTTTTTTGGGGGGGTTTCCAACCTAAATCTAGCAGTTCACAGTCTGCTAACATTGAGGAAAACTGCACTGTCTGAGGAAGCCTTCGTTCTGCAGCAGCTGCTCATGCCACCGCGACCACTGGAAGGTGACTTCAGAGTCAGGCCTTTGACAAGGTCCGCCGTGATATTCTTGCAACCAAGGTAGTAAAATCTGGGCTAGACGATGCTACTGTTGGATTTGTAAATGGATGACTGACTGATCCCCAAGGGTGCTCTTCACCAATTGCTCCTCTTCATCCTGGAGAGAGGGTACTGGTGGGGTGCCACAGGGTTCCCCCCTGGATCCAGTGCTATTTGACATCTTTATGAACAACAGGATGTGGGAACAGAGGGGATGCCCATCAACTTTGCAGATGATGCCAAATTAGGAGAGGGCAGGATCAGAATTCAAAATGACCTTCACGGACTAGAGAGGTGGGCCAAAACTAACAAACTGTGTTTCAGTTGGAATAAATGTAAGGTACTACGCTTGGGTAGGAAAAAAAGGCAACACACAGATATAAGATGGGTGACAACTGGCTTGACCGCAGTACATATGAAAGAGATCTAGGAATCTTAGTAGACCAAAGGATGACCACGGTGCAGCAGGTTAAAAAGCAAATGCGATTCTGGGCTGCATCACTAGGAATCTCACGTCTAGGTCAATGGAAGTAATAATACCATTCTGTTCTGCTTTGGTCAGACGCCTCCTGGAATAATCCTGTGTCCAGTTCTGGGTGCCGCAGTTCAGGGGGATATTGACAAGCTGGAACATGTCCAGAGGAGGACGACCAAGTAGATAACAGGCCTGGTAAGCATGAAGCTCTATGAGGAGCGGCTTAGGAAGATGGGTATGTTTAGCCTCGAGAAGAGAAGGTTAGGAGCTAACACGATAGCCCTGTTTAAATATTTAAAACGATGTCATGTGGAAGATGGAGCAAGCTCATTTTGTGCTTATCCAGGGACTAGGACTGGGAGCAGTGGTTTCAAACTTCAGGAAAAGAAATTCCATCTGAACATTAGGAAGAACTTCTGGACTTGTTCTTTCTCTGCTGTATAGTTCTGAGATAGAGTTTCTGTCAGAATGCTGTTCCCTGACTTCTGGGGGGGTGCCCTTGGGGGACATCCTGATTTGCTGCAAAAATAGAAAGATTGGGGAAATTAGCGGAGCAGTGCTTAGCAAACTTGAGGGCAGGACAGCACAGCGAGATCTTTGACCCTATGTCTACGGGGTGAGACTACATGAGAGACAGACCAAATGTACAGTTTATTCGGTAGAATTGGCAAAATATTCACACACATACATGCAACAAAGCAGTCCCTCACACATGCACACAAGGACTAATGAGTCAGAAAGAGATGAAGATCAAGAAAAACAGAAGGAAAGAGAGCAGTTTGTATGGTACCTGATCCGGTAGTCTTCAGTCTGAGAAGAAGCAAGGTGAAGGTGGCTCAGTGACGGGAGCATGCTGAGGGGAGCTCTCGACTAGCAGAAGGTAGGTGCACAAGTCAAGCGTGGGAGTTCTGCAAAAAGGATCCCAAAAGGGGACTCAGTGATAGGGCAAAACATGTCTTGGGGGCAGACCCTTTCCCACAAAAGGATAAGGGCTGGATCATGCAGCTAGACCTTGTCTTTGTATTTCTTGTTGCTGCATGTGCCAGGAGGACGGGAAAAGGACAGTTGCTTAATATTTCTCGCTGGCTCAAGCATCAAGCACATCAGAGGGATACATAATCCCCTCCTGTTGCCATTATGGTTGATGGTCCGTGGTATGTGTGTACATGCTTTCCGAGGTTTCCCTCTTGGAGAGGTGACTGGGGAAGCTTTGGTCTCACCTTTGCTTGGCCTTTGAGCTGGATGTCTATGTGACTATCCAGTAAACTTCTGACTTAATGATTTTGGATATTAAATTTATACCCACCCGGGACGGGGTCTGCTAGCAGGGGTAACAATGCAATTCATCAGGGAAATCATTTTCTAAACTTTGTTGCATGGTGTGCTCTCAATATCTCTGTTGTGGCTCGGTTAAAAAGATTTTGCATTCCTCTGAGGTGTGATGTTAATAAGAAGGAAACATAAAAAGGAAATAGTTTTTGCAACCTTTGCTACCTACTGTGCTGGCTAAATTTCAAGATGTCTTCCCTTTGCAAAGGTTGAATTAGACTGTTAGCACACAGAATTTGGGATGGGTTAAAAGAATTCTTACCAGGCGATGGGGTCTTCCCAGTTGGGTCAGAGTTCTTCCCCTCTTCTCCTGGCCTTTCTATGGCTCTGGGTTATCGGTCTTGATGCCTGATGAGATGTTTTCCTGGTCAGCTCATAATGAGATTTTCTTCTTTTTCTTCAAACAGGTATCCTCTGAACAAAGACTAAGAAAACCTCATGGCAGCTTCAACCTAGGCTTTCCCTAAGTCTGATGTGACTTGAAGGCACACAGGAATGACAACAACAAGACAATAAGTAGGCGAAAGAATTTTAAGACCAATACACCTGTGATATCAAGAGGAAAACACAAGAGTGTACTGTAGAAAGAGGGGTTTGGAAGACAGACCACTAAGAAGAAGGAAACACAGAGTAGAATTAAATCCTCTGCTGTTCAAGGAGCTCTTATTTGTGCACTTCTGATATCATCTTTAAATCAGAAGAGAAGTAGAATGGAATATTCTGCACATCTACCTCCATATGCCAGACTCTATGGAGGAGAGAAGCTGTATAAATGTTTGGAGCATGGAAAGAACTTCAGTCAGAGTGGAATTCTATGATCCCATCAAAAGACACACACAGGGGAGAAGCTCTATAAATGCATGGAATGCGGAAAGAGCTTGAGTCAGAGTTCGAATCTGTGCTGCCATCAAAGGACACACACAGGGGAGAAGCCATATAAATGCATGGAATGTGGAAACAGCTTCAGTCAGAGTGGAAATCTGCATCGCCATCAAAGGACACACACAGGGGAGAAGGACTATAAATGCATAGAATGTGGAAGGAGCTTCAGTCAGAGTGTACATCTGCCTTCCCATGAAAGGGTTAACATAGAGGAGAAGCCCTATAAATGCATGGAATGTATAAAGAGCTTCAGTCAGAGTGGAATTCTGCATTCCCATCAAAGGACCCACACAGGGGAGAGGCCCTATAAATGCATGGAATGTGGAAAGAGCTTCAGTAAGAGTGGAGATCTGCGTTTCCATCAAACGACACACACAGGGGAGAAGCCCTATAAATGCATAGAATGTGGAAAGACCTTCAGTCAGAGTGGACATCCGCGTTCCCATCAAAGGACCCACACAGGGGAGAAGGACTATAACTGCATAGAATGTGGAAAGAGCTTCAGTCGGAGTGGATATCTGCGTTCCCATCAAAGGACCCACCCAGGGGAGAAGCCCTATAAATGCATGGAATGTGGAAAGAGCTTCAGTCAGTGGAGTGCTGAATTCCCATCAAAGGACCCACACAGGGGAAAAGCCCTATAAATGCACGGAATGCGGAAAGAACTTCAGTTGGAGTGAAAACCTGCGTTACCATCAAAGAGTCCACACAGGGAAGAAGCCCTATAAATGCATGGAATGCGGAAAGAGCTTCTGTAGGAGTGGAGATCTGCGTTCCCATCAAAGGACCCACACAGGGGAGAAGCCCTACAAATGCATGGAATGCGGAAAGAGCTTCAGTTGGAGTGGACAGCTGCGTTCCCATCAAAGGACCCACACAGGGGAGAAGCCCTGTAAATGCATAGAATGCGGAAAGAGCTTCAGTCGGAGTGGAAGTCTGCGTTCCCATCAAAGGACCCACACACAGGAGAAGCCCTATTAATGCATGGAATGTGGAAAAAGCTTCAGTAAAAGTCAGTCTGCGTTTCCATCAAAGGACCCACACAGGGGAGAAGCCTTATAAATGAACAAATGTGGAAAGAGCTTCCGTCAGAGTGGAGATCTATCTTGTCATCATACAATCCACATACTGGAGAAACCACATGCTTTCACAGAATGTGGAAAAAGCTTTCATAAAACTAGACATTTGTGTTCACATCAATACACTCAATCTTTGGACTTTTCTGTCTGTCTTGGAACTCAGCAGGCTGGAGAAATAAATTAGATAATAGGTATTTTATGAAGCAATTCCAGATCCTGTTGTTTCAAGAAACTCGTTTTAAAGCAAGAAGTATGGTTCCCTGGATACCTGGCTTATTGAAGCATTGCATTTCTGTCCCCCAAAGGTGGCAGACCAAGAGGTCGCCTGACTATTATCTATTTTTTTTTTCAACCTCAGTTACTCATCTAAAAAGGTTGGCTCCACGTGCTATGGCTGTTCTTATTAAAAATGTGCTGCATTCTTATAATTTTGTTGATATCTGTGTCCCACCTTTTTTTAAGATTAGTTTTCTGTTATCCGATTTTGTGAAATATGTTTCCTTAGAACTTCCAAATTTCTTGTCAAGGCTCTGCGATTATGTACTGTAGAGTTTAAAGTGGGGGTTGGAAAGCGATCCATCTTTTGTAGACTAATTGTTTTCTGAACATTTGGTAAGTTTTGTGTTTGTGTATGGTGGCTGTTTGCTCGAACACAATAAAATGACTAACTGACTGTTCACATCAAAGAATTCACACAGAGGAGAAACTAGGGATGGGACAAATCCAGAATTTTCCAAATCCAGATCTGAATCCCTGAAAGGTTCTGGGAATCCATGAATCTCACGAATCTCCAATCTTTCGAATCCGTTTTTTAAAAAAGGGTTTAAAAAGCAAGGGCAAGAAGGATAATCTTGGGCAAGACACACACTCCCAGTCTGAGCAAAAGCAAACTTCCCTCTGAAGAAATCTGGCCAGGACAATTGTCCTAGTTTTGGATCAGGATCTCCCCATGAAGGCCCTTTGTACACAGGCAGGAAACTGTGGATTAATCCCACATTTTCCTGCCTGTGTAAACAGGGCCACATACTACAGTAGAGAGATAATCCAGGTCAAATCTGGATTTTGGGGGTATTGAGACATTCAAAGTCTGTGTCTTTATTCATCAGAATGGTAGCTAGCTACTTGGTTTTATTTAATTTTCACACAGAAGAAGGGCCAGGAAAAGGCAACCCATTTCAGCTTGGTCAGATTTTGTTAGTACCCAAAGAAGGATAAAGGTATCCGTCAGTAAGTGGACAAGTCAACAGTAGAGGAAATGATTGTCTAACTGGCAGTTCTCACAAAATTTACCCGACATTCCTGGCACCTTTGAATGTTGACATTTAAAGCGAGTCTTGCTGCTTTGCTTGGGGGCAGGACCTGGGGCAGGGGTGGGAGTGCGGATGGCGCACAAGGGCAGTGTGTGTGTAAAACACCACCACTCTCATGCAGCAGGGCCCATGCTGCAGGACCTGAGCTACACATTGAGGGGAGAGTCCTTGTATGGTCACTTTTGACCAATTGAATAAGAGCCGCTCTAACCTCCAACCATTCCTTTCCTCATTGGCTTATCCCCAAGGTGAGGGGTTTAGTACCATGTGCCTCACACAGTAGACTTGGTGACTTAAAATAAGGGGTTGGGGAGAGACTTCCAGGCACGTTCCAGTTTGTTAGGGGCAGAGAGGAGATTGGAGACAAACACGGCATGGGCACACTCCACACCCATCGTCTCCACACTGGAGCCACACAGCAGCAACCAGAATGTGGGGCAGGGGGCCCCTCAGGAACGCCCCATCCCAAAGGCCCATAGCCACTGTTTCTACAGGAAACGATGGGGTGGGGTGGGGGAATGCCGGGAAGGGCAACACCCTCTTGCTTGGGGCCCCAGCAAATCCTCCCTGCGCCCGGAGCCGGAAAGCAGAGGCACTCAGTTGGCCCCCCAGGCTGCCAAAGTGGGTGGTTTCTTGGAGATTTCTGCAGGCACCATGAAGTCAATCTGGGTCAAGGCAGGGGTTCCCCAAGGGCTAAGGTGCCCCTCCCACACGTGTGTCTGTGTGTTCTCTTGGCTGGGGGTGTTTGGGGACCCTCCCTCACACTTTTTTTGCTGGGGCGGCACAAGAGGGGCTGTGCCCAGTGATGCCCCTTGGCAGGGCCTCCCCCACCCTCTTCACCCCTCTCCCCTCATCATCCAAGAAAAAGAGGCATTCCCACTCCTGGGAACCTTCAGAAGCAACCATTTATTTTTGAAACAGGTTACAATACTCTCCTGCACCCGTTTTCAGAAAACTAGAAATGGACTTCTGACCACATCGAGCTTCTTTGCTGCGTAGGTCTTCAGGAAGTCCATCTGGCTTGCGGGAGAGTCCTGGGGGCAGAAAGGCCTGCCAACATTGTCCAGCCTAACGTAAAGTATCCCCCCCCGTATTCCCATTTTATTTTCCTTCAACGCCTCTCCACTTTGTTTTAGAGTGGGGTAACTGAATTTCACCATTGTCTCAAAACCTCCCCAATGATCCTTATGGAGCCTGAATGGCTATTGGAGCAATTTGGGGCTTACTTTCATGAAAAATAGATAAGAGGAACTGTGGGTGTAGGTGTAATCATTTCCAATGAAAACCAGGAGATGTATATTATTTTATATGAATTTATATTAATCAGAACTGAAGAAGAGTCCCTGTGAATCTGATGGTTCTGATTGAACTCCCCAATTCCTTCCAATTTTAGAGAGAGCAATTCCCAATTCTGGGAGAAAGGAGACCTACAAATACAATCAATCAATGCATCTCTCTACTTTTAGTTCACCAAGGATGACTCTCTGGTGGTTCCTCGGGGGCTTAATCCAAGGAATGTTTGTTCAAGACCTCAGCCTACGTGCTGGATCTGGACTTCATCATACCCACGGAGAACAGTGGAACTTAAATCAGCCATGACTAAAGTGTTTCCTTGACTTCACTGGGCCAATCCAATCCAGTGCATCTGTTACAGTCAACAAAGCATGGGGCTGTAAACAGTTAAACACAACAAAACCAAAAACAGCATATAAGTATATACTCAGATAACAATATAAATATACAAATAGACAGTATGCAGTATTTCAATAGCAAAGCATAATCAATAAAATTGTCCCTTTATTCTATAAAAAATGTTCCTTGTTAAGATCTCTTCTATCGTTGGTTCTCATCTACTCCCAATGATATTATCAATTGCCATATAGCCCTATGAGTTTTGATAGCACAGAAGAAAAACTCTGCAACCTCCCCCATTACTTTTTCTTTGGTATCTTTAGCAGATACCTAACACAAGAAAAGAACACGCAATTTGAAGTTCTATCAATGCTGCTCTGAAAGGCTCCACACATTCATTATATTCAATTTATTGGACCTAACCTTCTAATATGGCAGGTGGAATTAAATTAAATCTAGCTTTGCTGAACACCCAATGACATTTTGGACAGTTAAATTTTCTAAATGACTTGCACCCACGTTTGGGTTAAATAATAAACCTAGATTAATAGGGGAGCAAGCAGGACGTGCCACAGATAAGGCGCACTGGGTATCTGCTGTGCGAGGATTGACTTTGCTATGGACAAATTAAATGCAAAAAGAAAACGTGTCTGAGAGACCCTGAATGTTTTCGTTAAGTGCCTTGGACAATTTTGTCCTAGATGCGTCTTTCTGCATAAGGGTGATGCAACCCATCTTTCGACCCCTTGAAAGGAGTCTCAACCAATACCCTCACACCCGTCTCCATGTGGTACATCCTCACAACGAACAACCAACTTCCATATGAGGTACTACCATGGAGGGAGCACAGTTTGGTACTTCACACAATTTCCCAAGGAAAGTGGCATCAGAGCCTTGATCAAAACTTTGGTCTAAATATATTGGACACGGCAGAGATGGAGAAACTGGGAACACCCCTAAGGGATGGATCTCTTATGGAAAATGGGGGAAAAATTGTGAAAAGAGTACGTTGTTTCTAAGATCAGCTGGAAGTGGACAAGCAGTAAGAGTGTCAGGAACCGAATTCACACACACAAATGTAACAGTGCCAATACACTATTTATTAGGAGTGTGATGCGTTGTACAGGACTTCAGTGAGCTGACTGAAAGCAATTAGCAAAATCCAAACATTAGAACCAAATAGTTTCCCATTCCACCCGCAAGAGACCTTGAAGTGCTGGCTTCAGTTTGGCAGCGCTTATCACTACATTCCTAGCTTTGTTTACCTAAAAGTCTCTGGTTCCCATACTTTGTTACAAGCAAACAGTTAATCAACTCCTACTACATGTCCAATAACTGAAATATGGAGGGCTACCCGACATCCTGCCCATCCTGAAAGAAAAAAAATGAATGAACAGATGGGATAGCATGAATAATAGGGAAAAGGGAAAGGTAAGAGGAATTGGAAAAGAAAGGGGAAAATGGGAATACAACAAACAATTGAAAATGCAAATTGCAGTAGGTAAAGGTACATTGTAGAATTCTGGGAGTCAGGAACAGCAGATCAAGTAGGATGTTTAATTTGCAAAGAGGAATTCGAATGAGCTGGTTTCAGTAAGCTGGAATGAAAACCAGGGTGAACAAATTTGTAAGTGTCAGGTAAAGAAAGTTCAAAGGTGACATTATTATTGGCACGTTTGGTTGGGAAAGGACCAAGGTATTTGGGAGAAAGTTTTTTGGAGGGGCTAGTGAAGGAAATGTTCTTGGAGGAAAGGTAAACAAGGTCTCCGGGTTTGTATTCAGGGTTGGGTTGTCGCTTTCGGTCAGCAAAGTGTTTGTGAGAAGATTTTGAGGCTTTGAGGGAGTCCCGTACAGAGGCCCAAGTAGAAGAAATTTTTGTAATCCAAGAGTTGAGTGAGGCAGGTTGTACTGCAGAGAATGTGGTAGGTAGTGAGAGAAAAGGTTTTGGGGTGGTACCTAGGACAACTTCAAATGGAGTTTTGCCAGTAGGGGAGTGCAATGCAGAGTTGTAAGCATATTTGGCAAAGGGGAGGAGGAGAGCCCAATTATTTTGGTTGGAATTGATGAAGCAGCGTAAATACTGTTCTAGGGTTTGGTTGGTGCATTCAGTTTCGCCATCAGTTTGTGGATGATAGGAGCTGCTGAGTTTTTGGGAAATGCCCAGAGTTTTGAGGAGTGAAGTCCAGAATTTGGACGTGAAGATAGGTTCTATGTCAGAAATGATTGTGGAGGGAAGTCCATGGAGTTTCCAGATGTTGCTGACAAAGAGGTCGGCTAATTTCTCAGCGGTCGGTATCTTTCTTAGGGGAATGAAGTGAGATTGTTTGGAAAAATGATCGGCGACAACCCAAATGGTATGGAAACCGCATGAATTCGGTAGGCTTACAATAAAGTCCCATGAAATAACATCCCAAGGTGAGGATGGAACAGGAAGTGGTTGTAGAAGTCCATGCGGTTTAGAGGAAAAGGATTTGCAGGTGTTGCAAATTGTGCAGTTTTTTTAAATATTCCTGGACTTGTTTTGTAAGGCCTGGCCAGTGAAAAAGTTTTCTGATGGAATGTTGAGTTTTCAAAAACCTGAAGTGTCCAGCAGGCTTTGAATCATGGTAGCTCTTTAAAATTTTGTTGTGGCAAAATGGTGGTACATAGAACTTAGTTCCGACGAAAGCCAAATCCTCATCCAGGTGAATGAGTCTTTGTGTGATTTCAGCCAAGTGTCAGTTTGGTAGGCAGATTTGAGAGAATGTTGGAAGGCAGAATCAAGTAGTGTTGAGGCTGCTTGATGTGCTTTTTGTTGTGCACGAGTAGTTACTTGTAATCCAAAATTGCCTGGAGAGAACAGAGGTTTTTCTGTGGATGTAGAAGAAGGGGAAGAAGGCTTGTGGCGGGGTATTCTTGAGAGGGGATCTGCCAAAGTGTTACTTTTACCAGGCTTGAATACAATTTTGAACCTAAAGCGCTGGAAAAATTCAGCCCAGCGTGCTTGTTTAGGGGTTAGTTTTTTGGCGGTTTTTAGTGTTTCAAGGCTGCAATGGTCAGTCCAGACTTGAAATGGAATGTTAGAGCCCTCAAGGAGGTGTCGCCATGAGGAGAATGCAAAATGGATGGCCACGGCTTCCTTTTCCCAAATCGGCCAGTTGCGTTGTGTGGCAGAGAATTTTTTGGAGATAAACGAGCACGGTTCTAGGTGGTTGTTTGTGTTGTGTTGCAGGAGGACAGCTCCCATGGTGAAATCAGAGGCATCGGTTTGAATTATGAATTGTTTGGCACAATCAGGGAATAAGAGAAGAGGTTCAGAGGTACGTTTTTGTTTGAGGGTGTCGAACGCCGTTTGGCATTTTTCAGTCCATACGATGCGGTCGCATCGTTTAGACTTGGTGTCGGTTGCCTTTTTCAAGAGGTCGGTGAGAGGTAGAGCAATAGTTGCAAATCCTTCTATGAAGTTACGATAGAAGTTTGCAAAGCCAAGGAATTGTTGGAGCTGTTTTCTAGTTTTGGGGGCTGACCAGTTTAATATGGTTTCAATTTTGGCGGCGTCCATGTTTAGGGTGTTTTGGCAAACACGGTACCCTAAATAATCAAAAGTCTGAGCATAAAACTCTCATTTTGAGAGTTTAACAAGAAGTTCATTGTCTATGAGTCTTTGCAGCACAGTACGTATGAGCTTGGTGTGCTGTTCTGAATAGATCAAAATGTCATCTAGGTAAACAACAACACCTTCGTAGAGGAGATCTTGTAATACAAAATTAAGAAACATTTGGAAGGCTGTGGGACCAGCTTGTAGTCCAAAAGGGAGAACTGTCCATTGGTAGTTTCCCAGTGGGGTTGAGAAAGTAGTCAACCACTCACTGTCGGGATCCATGTGTATTCTGTGGAAAGCCTGCTTGAGGTCTAATTTTGTAAAGATTTTGCCTTTAATCAATTGATTTAAGATATCTTTAGTTAAAGGAATCGGATAAGTATTAGGCAACACTGCCTGATTAATTAAATTGTAGTTTACGATAAGCCTCGGTTCTCCTCCGTCCTTTTTATTGGGGAAAAATATTGGACTGGCAGTAGGAGCAGATGAGGGTTTTATAAATTCATGTTGTAAGTTCTTGATCCAGAATCTTTTTAGAGCATCAAGTTCTTGGTTGTTCATTGGATATATTTTTGGTTTGGGGATTTTAGCTCCATCTATTAATCTGAATTTGCAATCAAAGTCTCTATGTGGGGGCAATTTGTCTGCTTCATGGTCTTCAAAAGCTTTCTGCAAGTCTCGGTACTCTAATGGAATTTTCTGCCACTCCAGGGGGCTCAAAGTGAGTACCAAGTCGGGGGGGGGGTTGTTCGGGCATTTGGTTTATATCATGGGCATGTTTGAGTAAGCCTTGTGTCCAGTCAATTTGGGGATTGTATTTTTTTAGCTAGTCGTACCCAAGGACTGCTTGAAACCCGATTTTGTGGGCACTAGGAAATGTAATTTCCGCTGATAGTTTCCCACTTGGACCAGGATAGGTTTGGTCCTTTCCCGTACAGGGCCTCCTGCCATGGGTGAGCTGTCCAATTGAGGCAACTTCACGGCCTTTTTTAGGGGTTCAAACTTTACGGCAAGTTCTTTTGCCACAGCAGGATTCAATAAACTAGTTGTGCAGCCTGAGTCAACTAAGGCCCTGTACGTTTGTAACTTCCCATCATTTCCTTGTAAGGCTCCTGTTACATATACATGACAAGTTTTGGTGGTACTTACATTAACGGACTGTTCCGGGTCCCAATCATCACTGTCCAAGTCAGATGTGGGCAGTGGGCTGTCATCACCATCGCAAGTTCTAGCGGCGGTTCCGCCAGCAGGGCATTTGGTGGTTGGCTTCGGGGTGTCAGCTTTACGGGATGCAGGTCAGGCGGTGGGGGTGCCTGACTTTTCTTCAGTGGCTTTCTTCAGTCCCTGGCATTTGCTGGCAATGTGAACTTTTTTCCCACATTGGAAACAGGTGCCTTCTTTGAGTCGTTTCTTCTTTTCCTCGCTGCTTAGGAAAGTGGTTTTTCGGGGTGCTGGGGTTTGGTGACCGATTTCTTGTGCTTGCTTTTGCTGGGCAAGCTGGACACTCTCCATGACTCTTTATACTTCTCCGGCTAGTTTCATCCATCCCAGGAGGCTGGCAGGATCCCCTTGGGTCAGGCACCAATCCAAGATGATGGGATTCAATCCATCTCAAAAAAATTGCTTGAGAATGTCATCTTTCCATTCCAGAACCTTAATGGCTAACTTCCTGAATTCTTGTGCATATTCGCCAATGTTCCTTTTCCTTGGCATAGTTTCTTCAGTTGTATCTGGTTTGTTCTTGAAAAAATGGATCCTCAAATCTTTCTCTGAGTTGATGCATGAACGTCTGCAGATCGGCTGTTTTCTCAGCTCGTGAGTCGAACAAGCTAGCGACCCATTCCGCTGCTTCTCCTTTGAGGTGCTGGCTCAGGTATCTAATTCTGGTGGCGTCATCAGGGAAATTGTTCCCATAGTTGATCATGTAATTAGAGGCCATGTTGAGAAAGTATGACAGTTTGGCTCCATCGCCATTGTATGTGGTCTTCAACTCTTGGAAGGATCGGGAACCTACTTGCGGTGCCGGTATCCTGGGAGGTGTAGGTGCCACAGCTGCCGGAGCAGCTGCAGCTGCTGGAACCTGGGGTGGCGCTTGCCCAACCTGAGGCACCAGGAATTTCCAGTTATGCAGCTGAGCTCTCAGTTTGGAAATTTCTTCTTGCTGCTTTTCCACTTCCACTGAGGTAGAAAATGCTCCTTACCTGGAGAGGCCACACTGCCATCCTCCTCCATCTCGACTTCCTTGTAGAGAGGCCTATGGCCCTCATCCAAGAGATCCCAATCCTCTTTGGTGAAACACACAGACATTTCCTGAAAGGATAGTAGTAGTTGAAAGGGAGAAAATGAAAAGACTTCTCTAATCACAAATCCTCTCTTCTCTTCCAAACAAAAATAGCTTGGGCAATCCTCCATATGCTTTTTCGTCCAATTATTATATAACAGTAGCATTATCTAGCCCAGATTTCACTAGCTTGTTTGCAAGAATATCATGGGGGACCTTCTCAAAGGCCTTACTTGAAGTCAACGTCCAGTGGACACGGCAGCACAAGCAGCTGCTGCAGAGCGAAGGCTTCCTCAGACAACGCAGTTTTCCTGGATGTTAGCAGACTGTGAACTGCTAGATTTAGGTTGGAACCCCCCCCCCCAAAAAACCTATCTTTTGAATAACCGACTGTTTGCTTCAGAGTGCGTTCTTTGGAGTAAGAGTTATCCAGTACATGACGCTGTCCTGGGGGCCTTTAGAAGCAACCATTCATCTTTCGTAGAGGTTTCAGGGCCACCCCGTACCCTTTCTCAAAAACCAGAAATGGGCTTCTGACCCAGACTATGGCTTCTTTAGCCTGCCTGTCTTCCATTTCAGGAAGTCCACCTGGCTTGCCGGAGAGTCCCAGGGGTACAAAGACTGGCTGAAATGATCTAGCCTGATATACAGAATTTTCATTTGTGAAAAATCTCCTGTGATTTTTGAAGACTTCCTTCCTTTGTGGCTGGAACTTGCAGAGCCTCTTTGGGGCTCCAGGAGGCTCATAAAGAATCACAGAATCATGCATGGAGAGAGAAGGGGCCCTGTGGCCTGTCAAATTCCACCCCCAGCTCAACGCAAGACCTCCGGCTAATGCAGACCCAGCCTCTTTTTCAAAATCTCCAGAGGAAGAGATCCGACCACCTCTCTAGCTAACGGTTGACATTACTGGACCTCTCCTACTGTCAGGAAGTTCCTTCTAATTTTCAATCAAAATCCATCTGCCTGAAATATCAAACCATTAGACCTAGTTCTACTCTCTCAAAGAACAGAGCACAAGCCTGTGCCCTCCCCTTTGTGACAGCCCTTGAGGCATTTAACGAGTGCGATCTTGTCCTGACCAGCACAGGCTGCAGGGGGACTATGACAGCCCCCAGCTTGGAAACTATGCTTCTATTAATGCAGCCTAAGATAGCATTCGATGTCTTTGCTGCAGCATCACAGGGCTGGCTTATGTTCAACTTATTACCAACAAGACTCCCCACGGCCTTTTCATGTGAAGTGTGGCTGACCTAAGTCTCACCCAACCTATATCTGCACATTTTGTTTTTGTGGTCTAAATGTAAGTTTTGTATTTTGCCCTGTTCAATTTCATTTTGTTAAATTTGCACCCAGTTTTCTAGGTCATCAAGATTGTTTAGGATTCCTTTCCTATCTTCCAATGTATTAGCTACCTCCACTACTCTTCCCCCACCCAGTTAACTGAGTGCGAACTTTTGGGGGCATCTTGAACTCAGTCTGTAGCAACAGAAGGAAACCAAGGAGAAAGAGAGAGGAGGAGAGGAAGCGGGACATTTTGAAAAGAGATGAAAAAGTGGGGCAAGGGAGGATTAATCAGGACCGTCCCTGCAAAATGGAGAGAGCTGGAGAGCATGGGGCGTGGGTGGGTGGGGGCTGTTACCTTTGTTTCTTTCTTCTGGGGCTTCCCATAGTTAGGCCACTGCCTAAGGAACTGGGGAATCTTGCTTTGATTTTTAGATGGAAGAAAAACGAGACATCATTGATCGTACACCTGGCTTCATGATAATATATGAGAAAGGGATCTAGGGGTCTTGGTAGGCCAAAAGCTGAAGATGGGACAAGAATGTGATGCAGCAGCTTAAGAAGGCCAAGGTGATTCTCGGTTGCATCAGTAGGAGTATAGCATCTGGGTCAAGGGAAGCAGTGGTCCCACCCTGTTCCTCCTGTGCCGTCAGTATCTCCAGTGTGGTTTGTTTTAGAAACATTAGGCAGGGACTGCACTGTTGGGGTAAAGAGGAGCAGGAAAAATTCTTTCTGACCTGGGAAAGGTTGAAATGATTCACATGAGGCAAGGAAGTCTTTTTCTCCTAAGCCTGATCACATGGAGGGTTCTGTCCGTATTGGGGCCACTCAGGATCTGGGAGGACTGCCATTTTCTGATTTACTCTAGTGCTCTCCATGGAGATTGGCATTCCTCTGAGGTGAGATGTTAGTAAGGAGGGAATATAGAAAGGAAATTGTTTGTGCAACATGGGCTACCTACTCTGCTGGCCATATTTCACGATTTCTTTGTTTACCAGTGTTGGATTAGACTGTTAACACTTTGCAGTGCAAAATCTCACAAGCAGGACTCCCTTTATATCTCACTGGGGATTCCTCTTAATTGGAGATGCATTAAAAGAATTCTTACCAGGCAGTGAGCTCTTTCCATTTGGGCCAGTCATCTTCTCCTGGCCTTCCTATGGCGCTGGAAAACAAAGAAAACTTCATGGCAGCTTCAACCTAGTTTCCCTTAGTATGACATGAAAAAATCTTCTGAAGTTCAAGGAGTTTCTGTTTCTGAAATTCTGAGGTCATATTTGAATTAGCAAAGAAAAAGAATGGAATATCCTGTACATTTAAGTTCATATCCCAGATCCCATAGAGGGGAGAAGCCGTATAAATGCATGGAATGTGGAAAGAGCTTCAGTCAGAGTGGAAATCTGCATTCCCATCAAAGGACCCACACAGGGGAGAAGCCCTATAAATGCATGGAATGTGGAAAGAGCTTCAGCGATAGTGGAACATATAGGAAACATCAAAGGACCCACACAGGGGAGAAGCTGTATAAATGCATGGAATGTGGAAAGAGCTTCAGTGTGAGTGGAAGTCTGCGTTCCCATCAAAGGACCCACACAGGGGAGAAGCCCTATAAATGCATGGAATGTGGAAAGAGCTTCAATGAGAGTGGACATCTACATAAACATCAAATGACCCACACAGGGGAGAAGCCCTATATATGCCTGGAATGTGGAAAGAGCTTCAGTCAGAGTGGACACCTGCGTTCCCATCAAAGGACCGACACAGGGGAGAAACCCTGTAAATGCATGGAATGTGGAAAGAGCTTCAGTGATAGTGGACACCTGCATTTCCTTCAAAGGACTCACACAGGGGAGAAGCCCTATAAGTGCATGGAATGTGGAAAGAGCTTCAGTGATAATGGAAATCTGCATTCCCATCACAAGACCCACACAGGGTAGAAGCCCTACAAATGCATGGAATGTGGAAAAAGCTTCAATGATAGTGGGCGCCTGTGTTCCCGTCAAAGGACCCACATGGGAGAAACCGTTTAAATGTCATGTGGAAAGACCTTTTCACACTGTCAAAATTTAAATTCACATCAAAGAACTCACGCGGGGGGGAAACCATAAATGTATGGAATATGAAATATGCTTCTGTCATGACAGAATATTAGCTAATTAAAATAGTGATACACTGATAGTAACATATGCAATGTTTGTATGTTAGAGATTTCAAAGCATAATTTCCACGTGCATTCTTATCAAATTTGCAGAGGATTGGACAGGATCAGAATTTGAAATTATCTTGACAGATTAGAGAGCTGAGCTAAAATTAACCAAAATCTGAAATGCACAGAAATTCACCCGGTTTGACCATAGTACATATAAAGGGATCTAGGGGTCTTGGTAGACGACAAGTTGAACCTGAGTCAGCAGTGTGATGTGGCAGCTAAAAAAACCAATGCAATTCTGAGCTGCATGAATAAGAGTAGAGTGTCTAGCACCAGGGGAGTGATAGTACCACTCTATACTGCTTTGGCCAGACCCATCTGGAATACTATGTCTAGTTCTGGGCACCACAGTTCAGGAAGGATATCGACAAGCTGGAGGATGTCCAGAGGAGGGCAACCAAAATGGTCAAAGGCCTGGAAACTATGCCCCTTGAAGAGTGGCTCAGGGAACTGGGTCCGCTAAGCTGGAGAAGGTTAAGAGGCAGCATGATAACTGTGTTTAACTCTTTGAAGGGATGTTATATGGCGGATGGAACAAATTTGTTTTCTGCTGCTCCAGAGATTAGGACATAATGGAGCATTGGCTTCAAACTTTTGTAAAACAAATTTCTTTTAAATAATAGGAAGAACTTTCTGATGGTTAGAGCAGTCTGACAGTGGAATATGCTGCCTCCGAGTGTGGTGGAGTCTCTTTCTTCTGAAGTTCTTAAAAAAGGCTGGATGACTATCTGTCAAAGGGAATGCTCTGATGCTTTTATATTATATTTATATTACATAATGCTTTTATATTCCTGGCTGGCAGGATGTTACACCTGATGGCCCTTGTGGTCTCTTCTAACGCTGTGATGCTATAGGTCTGCATATATAGGTAAGCAAATATAGATCTTCAAGTACAGTAGAGTCTCGATTATCCGACATAAACGGGTGGGCTGATAGTCGGATAGCCGAAAATGTCGGATAATCCGGAGGGTCTAAGAAAAGCCTTGAAATCACCCGTTGCCATGCTTTGGCCCTTGTTTTGGGGCCTGGAGGTACTCGCCCTGCTCGCTGCCGCCGCCGCTGCACTTGGGGCCGTGTTTTGGGGCGAGGCTTCACTCGCCCTTCTCTCCTTGCCCGTCGCGGCAGCCATGTTTGGGGGCGTGTCTGGGGGCGCGGAAATGCCTACAGCCACGCCCCCAAGCAGCCGCGACGTTGGATAATCCGGAATGTCGGATGACCGAAGGATGGATAATTGAGACTCTACTGTATAGATATGCAAATATAGGTCTTCAAATATAGGTATGAAATATAGATCCCAACATAAAGGTAGGCAAATAGGGGTCTTCAAATATAGGTATGCAAAGATAGATTTTCAAATAGAGGTAGGCAAATAGAGGTCTTTAAGTGTAGGTCTTTAGATATAGATCTTCAAATGTAGGTATACAAATATAGATCTACAAATACAGGTCTGTAAATATAGGTCTTCATACATAGGTATGCAAATATAGAGCTTCACAGATAGGTATGCATACATAGCTCTTCAAATATAGGTATAAAATACAGGTATTCAAATATAAGGATGGAAATACAGATCTTCAAATATAGATCTGCACATATAGGTCTTCAAATATCAGTCTGGAAATATCAATCTTCAAATCTAGATATGTAAATAAAGATCTTCAAACATAGCTTTGTGATTAATAGGTCTTGAAATATAGGTATGCAAATATCTGTCTTTAAATGTAGGTCTGCACGTATAGATCTTAGAATATAGGAATCGAAATACAGATCTTCAGATATAGGTTCGCAGATATGTGTCTAAATATATATGTACGCAAATATAGGTACGGAAATATAATTCTTTAAATAAAGATATCAAAATATGGATCATAAACTATAGGCAGGCAGATAGAGGTTTTCAAATGTAGGTATTCAAAGATTCATCTTCAAATATAAGTATGCAAATATAGGTTTTCAAATATAGGGATGGAATTCTAGATCTTTAAATATAGGTCTGCAGATATAGGTCTTCAACTATATCAACTGTGGGTGAACACCAGGCTGACACGGGTGGAACTGTGCTGACGCCAGGCTGACATGGGTGGAGCCGTGCTGACGCCAGGCTGACACGGGTGAAGCTGTGCGGACACCAGGCTGACACGGATATTGCTGGGCGAACACCAGGATGACATCATGCTGACACGGGTGGAGCTGGGAAAACACCAGGCTGACATGGGTGGAGTTTGGTGAACACCAGGCTGACATGGGTGGACATCAGCTAACACCAGGCTGACAGGAGTGGAGCTAAGCTGACACCAGGCTGACCCTGGAGTGGCATGAGTGAAGCTGAGTGAACATCCGGATGATACGGGTGCAGCTGGGCGAACACCAGCCCGACACGGGTAGAGCTGGGCAAACACCAGGCTGACACAGGTAAGCAAATAGGTCTAAAAATATACTTATGCAAATAAAGGTCTGCAAATATTGGTCTCCAGATATAGATATTCAATTACAGGTATGCACATATAGAACTTCAGATATAGGTCTCCAAACATAGGTCTTCATATATAGGTATACAAATATAGACCTTCAAATACAGGTGTGCAAATATAGGTCTTGAAATAAAGATATGCTAATATAGGTCTTCAATTATAGATATGCAAATATATCTTTAAATGTAGGTACGAAAATATAGGTCTTCAAATATATGTATGAAAAATAAATTTTTAAATATACAACTACAAATCTTCAAATATAGGTCTGCAAATATCGATCTTTAAATATAAGATTGCCAATATAGGTTTTCAAATATGGATAAGCAAATATAGACCTTAAAATATAGGGCTGCTCAGATAGGTCTTCACCTATACGCATGCAAAAAAACCGACTGCAAATATTGGTCTCCAGATACAGATCTTCAAATACAGCCACGCTGAAGGACCTTGGTGCATAGGTTGTCATTTCGTCTCTCCTCTCTGTGGAAGGATGTGGCCAACAAAAGGAAAGAAGAATAGACTGGCCAGAGACATTAAAAACAATAAAAAGTAGAGGTCCACAACTGGCTCCAAGGATGGTGCCGCCAGGAGCAATTTGGGGTTTTGGATCATGGGCTCCATTTCCACGAAGTTGTTCTTCTGGCAAGGGATGGCCTGCACCTCACAACCGTTGGCTGGAATGTTTTTGCTAAGTCTTGCAAAACGGATCAGGAGGTCTTTAAACGGAGTGTGACTGGGGAGGGAGACAGTATTCCTCATGAGAAGGATTCAGTGAGTGCTGCAAACAATAGCCCAAATGATATAGATAGAGCAGGCCAAGTGGTGCTAGAGACCAACAGGGGGAGGGAAAGTAACTTTAGTGATGGACTTCCCGGAAGCGCACATGGTCTTAAGCGTCTCTACACCAATGCACAGAGCATGGGGAATAAGCAAGATGAACTCGAACTCTTAATACAACAAAATAAATATGGTTTAATAGGCATCCTTGAAACCTGGTGGGATGAGTCTCACGATTGGAATGTACGAGTAGGGGGGTATAACCTATTTTGCAGAAATAGACCAAACAAGAAAGGAGGAGGAGTAGCTTTATATGTCAAGGATTTGAATTTGAATTTACTTATTATGGCAAGCAGCCAGCAAATTAGAGCAGAGTTAAAACAGTGCAATTGGAACAATAATTAATTACGTTAAAATTTTCTACAACCATCAAACATAGAATATAGCAAAATAGCCTTAACATATAAACTTAAAATGGAGATTAAAAAACATAATTTATAAATTTATAAAAAATTAAAATTTTATATATGTGTGTGTGTGTGTGTGCGCGCGCGCATGTATTCATTTATTTCATGGCAAATAATTAATCTAAAAGCGAAATACAATAATAAAATACAATACAATAATAGGAACCCTGGAAGACACAGTTTTAGAAAAATACTAAATTACAGGGTAGAAATTTTAAAACCTGAATATAAAATATTTTATGTTTTGAATATGAATATGAAATATATGAATTAAATTGGTATGATAAGAACAGAGTGTAGTATCGTGATCTCATTTGTGCTAAGGTAACATCCTACGCCGACAGGTAATAACTGCCGAGCAAAAGGTCGCCACCTTAGCTGTGATTTCAGGGGACTGGTCCACCAAAAGGTAATCGATATAAAATGCGTCGGATCTCCCTGGTATACCTTGTAAAATTGGAGTAATAAAACGGCATTGAAGATCTCGATAAAAAGAACAATACAGTAAAACATGTCCCATATCTGGGACATAGATCCATATCTGGGATGTAATAGTAAGTTGACCCGTCTCTAGCCGTGTGAGTACGTTTGGCACACAGCTAGGAAGACCGAGAATAGTTCTCAAAAAATTTGTTTGAACAGATTCTAAAGCCGCAGTATTGCTGAACGCGCACAATTGTGCTCCGTAAAGCATTTGTGGTAAGATCTTGTTGTTGAACACCTGTATTGCTGCCGGTACAAACTGACCTCCCTTGGTGTAGAAAAATGAAATCAATGAATTATAACTCCGTTGTACATTTGCAATGGCATAAGACACTTGAGCTTTCCAAAAACCAGTAGATTGGAAAATTACTCCCAAATACTTATAAAAATTAACCTGTTCAATTAAATGGCCATTTAGTTGCCAGCGATGTTTACACCGTTTCCGAGTGAAAACTAGAACTTTGGTTTTATCATAATTGATTTCTAACTCTTCGGTGCGACAATAGGCATCTAACGCTCTTAGGAGCCGTCTCCTACACATGACAGTGACAGAAGTACGGCGTCATCTGCATACAATAAAACGCTCACAGGTCTCCCTGCCAATTTAGGTGGATGAGAATTTAGATAGTGTTTTGACCAGCGAATTAATATAAACATTAAACAAGGTGGGGGCAAGGATGCAGCCTTGTTTTACTCCAATGTATGTTGGTATTAAACTGGACAAATGTCCTTCCTGGTTACATCTTACTCGCAGGTATGTTTTATCGTAAAGACTGCGAATAAGAATCAGTAGACGCCTATCCACATTGGTGGCCTCAAGCTTGCACCATAGTCTGTCTCTTGAAATCGTATCAAAAGCAGACTTAAAGTCTATAAAGGCTGAATAAAGTGCCCCCCCAATCGAGAAGGAATACTTTTCTAATGCTGTAATACTAACCCCTGGTCAGCAGAGGAATACCCAGACCTGAAGCCTACTTGTTCTGCCTCCAGGAAATGCTGTAATACTAACCCCTGGTCAGCAGAGGAATACCCAGACCTGAAGCCTGCTTGTTCTGCCTCCAGGAAATTTTCTTCTTCCATCCAACTTTGTAATTTCTCTAAAAGGTGACTGGCGTACAACTTGCTAATAATACTTAGCAGACTAATTGGTCTATAATTGGCAGGATCTGATCTTTTACCTTTCTTATAGATGGGGATAATTATTGCAAGTCCCCAGTCAGATGGAATGCAAGCAGTCCGGTCAATGCAGGTAAAGAGAATGGCTAACACCGGTGCCCACCACTCCGAGTTTGACTTAAGCACTTCGGAAGGTATATAATCGCTGCCTGGGGCTTTACCCAATTTTAATCTAGAAATGAGACTGCCAATTTCAGATGAAGTGACAGGGGGTCAATCAGGGAGCCCCCTGAGGTCTTGTAGAGATTGTAAGTCTCCAGCTTGCCTGCCTATGCATGGCACTAAAATATGATTCCCAGGTCTTCACAGGGATATGAAAATCTAGTCCATGTACGTTGCTTTGCCAGCCCCTAGACACTATTTTCCAGAAAGCAGCTGAATCGTGACTCTGTGATGCAGTGATTAGCTTCTGCCAATTCAATCTCAGTGCCTGTCTTTTTTCCTTAATTAGGTTTTTATATTTTTTCTTTAACCACAGCCATTCCACAGGTAATGATGTCATATCCAGCTCCCTATATTCTTCATATTTTCTGAGTAAAGTTTGCTTCATCTCCAGGCATTCCTGGTCAAACCAAGGTTTGGATTTGAGGGAGCGAAAATGTTTTCTGGGGGGGTTATTGCATAGCAAACAATTCTGTAGGTGTACAATTAGATTCTGGTACAGACATAGGGCCTCTTCTGGTGTTCTTACAGATAAAATAGAGTCTCTTGATCTAAGACAACTTTCTGAGTGGAGGAATTTAGTTGATGCTTCCTCTAAATTTACATTCCATCGGGCGCGAGAAAATCTTAAATCACCCTCCAAACTTAACCCGGGTTCGAACTCAGCATGAAGGTCTTGTATCTCAGGATTTAGTACAGCAATTAGAGGGAGATGGTCACTTTCAGCACGTACCTCCACCCTGAAACTTGAAACCAGATTTAACAAACTATAAGAAACCATTATGTAGTCAATCGTTGAAGCCCCAGTGCCAAATGTGAATGTGAATTCACCAGGTTTAGCTCCATCAACCCCACCGTTCAACATTACTAAGTCTAAGTCGTTTAACATTCGCAGAAGACACAAACCAGAAAAGTTGCATACCTTGTCTTTAAATTGCCTGACAGGTATCAGATGACCTGCTTCTCCTTCAGGGGGGTACTCACCATAATGGTTGTAAATTGTTTCATTATTTAGGCCCGATCTGGCATTAAAATCACCTGCCAAGATCACAAGTGCTTCTAGGTACATAGCAGTCATTTTATTAATAAATTCTTCTAGCTTTATCCACCTATCCTTAATTAGATGTCTTTGATATAATGGGGGAAAATAAACATTTATTAACAGCAACAGGAGTGAATGCTGTTTGATAACCAGAGCAAGAGCAATATTAGGTAGGTGATCAATGCCATAGATTTTAACACGAAGCTTAGTGGAGATTAATATACCAAGGCCTCCCTTAGGGCGGCCTCCTCTAACACTAGGATCTGCTTTCAGGAGGTATGTTTCATAACCGTTTAAATCTAAACTATCACATTCCCATGTCTCTTGGAGAAAAAGAATATCATAGCTTCCAATAAAATTGCAAAAGGAATGGTCTACAATTTTATTACGCCAGCCTGCAATATTCCAGGACAGGAGTGACAACTGACCAGCCTGGCAGACCTGACGTGAAGATTTAAGTCAGAAATATGAGGTTTTGGAGAGCTTTCCTGCCTAACAAGGCCTTCTGTTTGCCCCATAGAACACAAATTCAATTTACCATCAGTGTGATTTGGGGCATTTGCACCTTGAATGCCTACTATGTTCTCTGAGGGAGCACTAGGCTTTCTTTGAATGTGGTCATTTTGCTTGGGCCATTCTGTAGTCTCATCCTCTTCTGCAGCCGAAACAATGGCATCCAAGGAAATATTTAATCTACTCACATTGGAGGCTAATGGCTTAATGATGTTACATAAAGAAGGTCCCATGATGGCTGTTTTTTGGGGGGAACCTTGTTCCCATTCTTTAAGTTCTCTCAATTTAAGCCATGCAGCCGTTGTGATCATATTTGCCTCTACAGAAGGTAATTTGGAGGCATAATCCTCAGAAATGCTTTTCATTTCGTGCTTGTAGAAGAAAGGATTCATTTGTGCAGTAACCCGATGACGCTGTGTGGTTGGCTTCTCGTCCCGCGAATGTAACTCGTGATGGTTAGTCTGATGAGCTGCACTTGAAGCCCGACATGCTACGCATTGCTCACGAAGATCCTCCTGCCCCTTCATCATACCTAACAAGTGAGAACGTAAAAGATCAAGACGGGACACTATTTCCATCTGGGCCTCGTGCGGTAAAGCATAAAACGATTGCAGTAAGCTCTTTTCAATGTTATCAAAAGGACCATTCTCCAAATTTACTAAGGATGAAGATCTGTGAGTCTCACAGCAGGCATGTTCCTCAGGCTCTAAATTATACAAATTTCTCACTTGGTTACTTGGTCACTACTTACTGTGCGACAAAAGTTGTTTACTGGCCTAGACCTAGCTTGAATAATTAAGGCCATGCGGCCGTTTCTGCCTACACAGGTTGTCCGTGACCCAGGTCAGACACGTGGAAATATTAATATCCAATACTGAATTGTAGACCTTGGGCTAAGGCTAGACAACTGCAGTAACACCTCCTCCTTCTTTGGAGGCTTTTAACCAGAGGTTGGGTGGCTGTCTGTCCAAGGGAGGACTTAGATGCTGTCTTCCTGCATGGCAGAAATGGGGTTGGACTGGATGACCCTCGGGGTCTCTTCCAACTCTCGCATTCTAAATAATGGGAAAGGTAAAAACCCAGAATTCTGATAACATTTAATAAAGTCTTTAAAAAAACAAGTATTAGCAGAGATGAACTCCTTTCCTAGCCTCACACCCCTGGTTTTCCTTTTAAAGGACATGACCCTATCCCCGAAACCTTTTAATGCTGCAGATTTACACCAGGGATCCTCAAAGAAGGGTTTTGGGGTCTTTGGGAAAAAACGGCTTCGCGACAGGCTACTCCTCTGAGTTGCTAAAGAGGGGACGACCACCGGACGAGGTGCTGAAGCCGGTTAAACTCGACCGATCTGGCCAATTCTCATACCCCTCAGGGACGGGGGTTCCACAGGAACTCTAATTGACACCGATCATCAGCACCAGTGACCGACAAATTAAAGGGAAAAAGAGAAGACTGGAGTTGGGACACGGACAGAACTGAGAAGGCCAAAAGAGCCACTGCCACTGCGAATGGACAGCTGCGTAAAATGGCCTCAGCACCACCTTGCAGACTAAGATTTTTGCCAGACCGGTTCACTGAAGTAGGGCTAGAAACACTAAAGTTTTTTTACTTCGGAGGAATAAACCTTCAAGCAGTCTACAAGGATGGGGAGGGGAAAAGAGACTCGGCACGAAGAGAGATAACGGAGATTGTGTCAGCACAGCTACGTAAGGCCATTTCCGTGCTGCCTTGCTAAAGTGCTATTATTCCACTTCCAACGTCCTTGGGTGAATTCTGGGATTTGTAGTTTCCTGAAGAGGCCAAAGAACTCTCTGCCTGAGAATTCCAAATGCCCGTCCCTAAACTGCAAATTCCACAGGAGGTTGGAAGTGGACTAAGAGCACAGTAACCGTGTAGGGTGGAAATGGCCTAAATAAGAGGAAGAGAAATAGTGCGGAGGTTGGAGCTTTAGGTGAGAGAAGGCGAGGGGAGAGGACTAAGAAGACGTCGAGTGAGGGCAGGAGATACAGCAAAGAACGCAAGAAAGCAAAAGGCTTGGACACCAAGAAGCATCAGATAAAGTAAACAGAAAGCGGCTGAGCAAGGATAGCGAAAAAGGTTTGCTGCACCGCTGTCAGGGAATCACGAGGAGGGAAACTGGGGGAAATAAGAAGTCAAGCAAAGAAGAGCGGAAACCTGTGTCTCTCAGTCCCCGAACCGTCTCGTCCAGGACCAGGGTTTTCCTTTTACCAGACCTGAGGTTTTGGGACCCCTCTCGTTGCCACCAAACGAGCCGTAATCCCAGCAGCGAGAGCAACAGCCCTAGGGCGTCTATCCCATACTTAGCGGGCAAAATATTATAAAGCTGTTCAAGCCCCGTCAGAGTCTCCAAACCCTCCCTGGTCCTTACAGATCCGATCCAGTGATCCAACCACTCAGCGACCGAATAAACTAAATTCAAATGCCAAATTTCCCTTCTGTGCCGTTCAGCCGCCAGCCCGACTCTCCCTTTGACTCACTCTCTAGAGAACTTATAATCTCAAACTTCTTCTCTGGCCATCTCCCCACGTAATCCACATTCTATTACTATTAAATTTGTTGCTCGTTATATTACATTCCTTATATCCCTAACTCTTATCCAGTATCTAAGATTAAACTATTTTACGTTCTGAATTTCTTAAGTTTTTCCAGACTACAATTCAACGTTGTTAGTAAGCTCAAAGTATCTTTGCTTAATACTATAAATTATTCATACATTCTCAACAAATTCTCAACAAATCTTTTAACCAAATTGTACTTATATTTTAAAAAAAAATGAAAAGAGCAGTCACATTTAATTTTCGTGTATCTGTCTCGTGATAACAATCAACACACCTGGTGTTAAGAATGAAGAGCAATGTGCGAAGTTGTGAAGAAACGTAGCAAAAATATTTCTCTACATGTTAAGAAATCTGTTAGAACCATCTATGCCGAAGGGTGGAAAAGAGATATATTAGCATCAGAAGAAGAACGGCTCTTAAAATTATAAGATCTGTCAGAAACGGACAGGCTGACTCCATTATTAAGAGAAGGGAAAGACAAAACACTGAATAGATTTAAAAAGGACAGGGGATGTCTGACAAACTATTTGAGAAAGAACTGGGGAAGCACATCTCTATTAAGCATGGAAGGAAGATAAGAATGGTAAGTTTTTTGTTAAAAACAATGATAAAATCAGTAGCAAAGAAATTTTTATGGGGGAATTCTATCCCCTTTCTTTTCCTTTTCCGGCTTTCATCTCTTGGCTCTCTTGAGGCCGGAGGGCCCTGGCAACTGGACGGCTCCGCTTGGACCTTCTGCTGCCTCGTGGCCTGAAAGGGGCCTCTTCCGAGCGGCCCGGCAGCCTGGTTGCGAAGGAAACACAACGACACGTGAACCTCCCGGAAGAAAAGCCTACAAGACCCTTCAAACCCGTAGACAGGAATAACGATAGCGGCTACATTCCCATACCACTCGTCAGTGCCAAGCACTCCCTTAGAGGTTTGCTGTGTGTTTATTTTAGCTAATTGCCCCCGACGAGCTGGGTACTCATTTTACCGACCTCCAGAAGGATGGAAGGCGGAGTCGACCCGGAGCCCGGCAGGATCGAACTCACAACCTCACGGCTGCAGTACCGTTGTGGCCAGTGGAGGTTCCCTAATTAGTTGTTGTCGCTGCGGAGACTTCCTCCCAAATACACAAGGAGTCAAAAGGGGGGAAAGCGAAGTCACAGGGCACCACCTTACACTTTCAGTCTTGAGGGTCAAGGGACTCGTAGAATCACAGAGTCGGAAGAGACCACCTTGGCCACCGAGTCCAACGCCCTCTCGCCATGCAGGGAGATGCACTCAAAGCACCCCCAGAAATGGCCATCGTGCCTCTCTTTAAAAACTTCCAAAGAAGAAGGAATAGACTGCATCACACTCCCTATTCCTCTGCTGGACAGCTCTGACCATCAGGAAGTTCTTCCTGAGGTTCAGGTGGAATCTCCTTTCCTGCAGCTTGAATCCATTGCTCCTTGTCCTGGTCTCTGGAGCAGCAGAAAACAAGACCGCTCCCTCCTCAACATGAGATCCTTTCAAATATTTAAACATGGCTATCATGTCACATCATAACCTTCTCTTCTGCAGACTAAACATCCCCAGCTCCCTAAGCCCCTCCTCACAGGCCTTCATGACTTCCGGACCCTCGGCCATTTTGGTCGCTCTCCTCTGGACACCTTCCAGCTTCTCCATATCCTTCCTGAACTGTATGACCCAGAACTGGGCACAGGACTCCAGGTGAGGTCTAACCAAAGGAGAATAAAGTGGTACCATCACTTCCCCAGAATCGCATTGGCTCTTTTAGCTGACACATCATACTGATGGCTCATGTTCAGCTTGTGGTCCACCAAGACTCCTAGATCCCTTTCACACGGACTGCTATCCAGCCAGGTGTCCCCCATCCTATATCTGTGCGTTTCATTCTTTCTTCCCAAGCGTAAAACAATGCCTTGGGGACGGTACTCTCAAACAGATTGAGATTAATTCACTATTAAGTTTTCTACAATCCCTTTCCATCTTTGGTAAATGACTGCAGAGTTCAATCTCCCTCAGGCTACCTAAGCTCCCCTTCCGAGGTGGGGGGAGGAGAACTTATTCAGAGTTTTAGGGGCTTACGGAGAAGGGTGGCAGCTGCGGTGACTTGCTTTACAGGGACTGATTTTCTCCCCTCGCAGCCCTGTTCATTTTTAATCCGTCATAGAATCATAGAAATGTAGAGTTGGAAGAGACCACACGGGCCATCCAGTCCAACCCCCTGCCATGCAGGAACACCCTCAAAGCACTCCCGACAGACGGTCATCCAGCCTCTGCTTAAAAACCTCCAAGGAAGGAGACCCCACCACACTCCGAGGCAGCAGATTCCACTGCCGGACAGCCCTGACCGTCAGGAAGTTCTTCCTCAGGTTCAGGTGGAATCTCCTTTCCTGCAGCTTGAATCCATTGCTCCTTGTCCTGGTCTCTGGAGCGGCAGAAAACAAGCCCTCTCCCTCCTCTACATGGCATCCCTTCAAATATTTAAACATACCTATCGTGTCCCCTCTTAACCTTCTCTTCTGCAGACTGAACATACCCAGCTCTCTAAGTCTATCTTCACAGGGCATGTAAGCCCTTGAACTAGCATTCTATCTTACAGGACTACAACCCTCGTCATCCCCAAACACTGGCCGTGCTTGTGGGAGAGATTAGTGGAGGCACCACCACCAACGTCACGGGTGGGTTGATGCCTCTCTCACCAGGTACTGCAAGACCCAGCATTGCTACGGAAGCAAGACTGCGGCAAGCCCAAAGCCGGATTACCTCCTAAGGAAGGACTCTTGTTAGAAGTGGATGAGCAGGAACGGATAAAATATCTGCCTCGAAACATGGTTTCTAAGTTCTCACCGGGATACCATTTGGTGGACCTCTCTTTAAAGCCGGAAGCAACGGAAAGTGACTTCCGCTCACTTCGTCTTGGTAAACAGACACTTCTCCTGGGTAGAAAACGGCCCAGGAAGCCCCCCAAAACATGAGGAAAGCACCCCCTTGTCCCCTACAGGGCATTTGGCGGTTAAGAAAAAAATGGCATATTTTTTTGGTCGGAATAGTGAGGGAATCCAGCCCTCCAAGCTCTCCCTTCCATAATTGCCATGCCTGTTTAGTCTGAGAACATGGGTTGGGTTTTGGTCGTAGGTGAACCAGTGTGGCCCCCGGCCGGTTACATGCCGTACGTGGAACAGGTGCCCCCCTTGCCTTTGACAGGTTGCCAGCCAAGGCCTGAATCAAGTGCAGTTTGAGATGCGGAAAGAAATACCAACATGCGATATGGAAGCCATGCCCTTTGAGAGGCAGCTGAGGGAGCTGGGGATGTCTAGTCTGCAGAAGAGAAGGTTAAGATAAGGGGACATGATAGCCGTGTTGAAGTATTTGAAGGGATGTCATGTTGAAGATGGAGCAAGCTTGTTTTCCGCTGCTCGAGAGACTAGGATATGGAGGAGTGGACTCAAATGACAGAAAAAGAGATTCCAGCTGAACCGCAGGAAGGGGACATGACAGCCGTGTTGAAATATCTCAAGAGACGTCATGATGAAGATGGAGCAAGCTTGTTTTCCACTGCTCCAGAGACCAGGACAAGGAGCAACAGGGTTCAAACTCCAGGAAAAGAGATTCCATCTGAACCTCAGGAAGGGGACATGACTGCCATGTTTAAATATCCCAAGGGACGTCATGTCGAGGAGAGAGTGGGCTTCTTTTCTGCTGCTCCAGAGACTACGGCCCTTTTCACACACCACCCCCAACCCGCAATGGCCACGGGATCGAGACGACGGTTTTGTATGAGGTTGTCATGATCTTGTGGCGATGCCGCAGCAACCTGTCGCAATCGTGGATTAAATCACAGTCGGGCTTCTCCTGACAAGGACACACGATTGCGCAGTCCTCCTGCCTCCTCCCCGGACCTACCCGTCTTGCGGAAGCAACCATTGTGCTTCCTCCCGTCCAGCAGGCAGCCAGTGCCAAGGGGAGCGTGACAGAAAGGCTCTCCCTGGTCCCCGCGCGATGGCTTTGGAACCAGGTAAGGTGCAGAAAGGACCTAGGATGTGGAGCAACGGATTGAAACGGCGGGAAAAGAGACTCTGCCCGAACCTCAGGAAGAACTTCCTGGCGGTCTGGGCTGCCCGGCAGTGGAATCTGCTGCGGCTTCTGTGGAGTGCGGCCTTCCTTCTTTGGAGGTTTTTAAGTAGAGGCTGGAGGGCCCTCTGTCCAAGGGAGGGCTTGGAAGGTGAGTTCCTGCACGGCAGAAGGGGGCTGGACTGGACGGCCCCTGGGGCCTTTGCCGACTCCAGGATTCCATGATTCTAACTACGGCACAGAATGAACAGCATCACTTACTCAGCAACTCTTCAGAAAGGAGGAGAACCAAACCCAGAACAATTATAATAACTAAGTGTTACTGTCCCTCGGTATGTGCTGGGGTTTGACTCCGGGACCTTCAGTGGATACCAAAATTCATGGATGCCCGAGTCCCATTATGCACAGTGGTGTACTAAAATGGCGACGCTTGTAGAGAATGGCATAATCAAAGATTGGAATTTTTTTGCGGGGGGGGGATATTTTCAAGCCGTGCCTGGTTGAATCCGTGGATACACAATCTGTGGATATGACTGCAAGCAGAGCAAGTGCTGGGGCCTCAACCAGCTGCTCCGGATGTCTTGTTGCAGAAGGAAAAACTCAAAAATGGAAGTGACAGGCAGCGGGCAACCAAGAGAGGGAGCAGAAAATCAGCGAAACGGAATGGAGAAAGGATTTTCTTATTCCTGACCAAGATGACCTAGGTAGCCTCTCAGACATGAGACGGAAGGATGAACTTGAAGACATAAAATCTAAGCACAGTTGGTTTTCAGGCAGAGTGGAAGAAGAGGCAGTCCTAAACAGATCAGCCTCTACCAGACGTCGTGCGTGTTTCAAGTCAGCTGCGGCACCTGCTAGAGGCCAGTCTCTTTCAGCCTACATCTCCTTCCCTCTCCTTCAGCGAAAGACGGACCACACTATAGATATCATGCTATAAATATCAACGCAGTCTTTCTTCCCCCTCTTCTCCACCCAGCATCTGCTTCTCAGGAAGGGATGTGGAGCTCTCCAAAGTCAGTGTCGTAAGATGACTCTAATAAAACACTGCCTGATTACCAGATTTTGGAATCCTTTTTATGGAGCAACAAGTTAGCTTATTTTGCCTTATCCAAAACCATTCAGGCTTCATGTGTTTCCAGCTCTGGTCTGAGTCACTCTGCGTGAAAGACTTTTAGACGACCACACCTGCCTCTGGAGCTGAGAATCCGCTTCCGTCCACTTCCATCTCCTCTTCCACCTCTGCTGGGGGGGGGGCATCTGCATTCTGCAGGGCATCCATCATCCCCTGCAGGGCACCCATCCTCTCCTGCAGGGCAGCCACCTCCGCCTCCGGTGGGTAATCCCCCGATTCCCGCAACCCACGCAGCTCGTCTTCCAGCCTGTCCAATTCTTCTGGCAGCTCCTTCAGGACACAGAACCGCAGACGTCGCAGCTCTTCCTCCAGGGAGTCAATGAACTTATCCTGCAGAACACACACCTTATCAAATAAAGTATGTCATTTTTCATCCATCACCCACAGTTTTTCCATAGGGAAGTTACAAAGGACAGCCTCCAAGAAAATCAGTTTCTTCCACAGAGGACCATTCTCCCCGCTTAGGACACGCTTCAGGGTAAACATCTGCTCACGTGCCTTCTCCCACAATGCAGTCACATGTTTTCTAAATAAAAGCTCTAAGCTATCAAACCCCAGTGTTACCCTGTTTACTGGGGGTCCTGGGAGGGACGCCAAAATGTGCTCAACTATAGGTGGGGAAAATTAGCTCAGAGCACTGCTTTAGCTTTACGAGAGGCAGGGTAACTTTGCAGGATCTTGAACCCTATGTCTACGGGGTCAGGCCAGTCAAGAAGCAAACCGTTTTGAAAGAATAAATGAGATCTTTATTAAAATACAGTCAAACAGTGTATGCAACTCACTCAGATAGCTATAGAAAATAAAGGTGGGAGTGGGATAGAGGGATTTTTCAGAGGAATAGTTGATTTGGGTGATACGAAACCTGTTCTGAAGCTCGGAAGAATAGAGAGCGAAGCTGGGGTTCGATGTGGCTCAGCGCGTGGAGCTGAGGGGAGGCTCGCCAAGCAAAGCGGCAGCAAGGCGGTCTGGAACTCGGGAGCGATCCGAGGAGGGTCTCGGAATCAGGGGTTTTTATAGGGAGAAATGTGACCGCAGGCTATGCCGTACTTGCTGAGAACAATGGGTTTCGGGTGCGAGGCAAAGCCTCGGAAAGGTCAAATTTTAACATGATTGAGTTATGTCCAAATTGACAAAGGAGCAGCCAGTATGCAAATGCGCGATGCTTGACGATTGTTAGTTCAGCTAGTCAAGTTACCTACTTGGGGTAGGGAGTCCTTTGTAGGTGGCGCGCATACATAATAGGGTGTTTGCCGGGAGGTCTCCTGAAGCTGTGATCTGGCTATTTCTGGCTTGCCTGTATTGTTTAGGAATATTGCAGCAATATTCGCCAAGCCTAGTTTCGTGCTTGTCCGGGGGCCTCACAAACAGGTGGAGAGGGCTGGTGGAAGAAAGCCGAATTATTGATATCAAAATGATATCTTTATGCTATCGCCAAGGCAGCCTAGAAGCTGCAGTAACACCAGTCTCAGGTCACCCACGGCGGCATCAAGGAGAGCCAGCTCCTTTACGGGGACATTCCACAGGGCGTCCATCTGCTCTCGTATGGCATGCATCTTTGACTTCATTGCAGCCCCCTGCTCCGGAGGGAGACTCTCCACAGCGTCCACCTTCTCCTGGAGGGCGTCCACCTTCTCCTGCAGAGGCCGAACCAGGTCACCCCGATGTTCCTTGAAGAGAGGCTCTAAGAATAATATGCTGTTGCTCCAGATCTCTTCCAGGAAGTGCCACAGGGAGTCAGCCTCTTCTTTCAAGGGAGCCAACATCTCCGGGGGCAAGAATCTGCACAAGGCCTCCTTTAGGGCACTCACTGCCCGCTGCAGGTTTTCCGACAGAGCGGACCACAGGCAACCCACCTTCTTTTTCAGGGCATAAGTAGCCTCTCTCTCAGTGTGAATATAGACACATTCTGAGTTGTCCCTCTTCTCCAAGAAGGTGTCCACTTCCTCCCGTGAGATGTTCTGCACTGCATCCATCTGCTGTTCAAATGTTATCATATCTTCCCACAGGGCAATGCACCTGGCACTGATGCCTCTTCCCTCTCCGGAGCCGTCTCCGTCACCACTGTTGGTATCGCCGTCTCTGCCGTCTCCACTGCCACCTCTATCATTACCTCCGCTGTCCTCCCCACGATCTCTTCCTCCTTCACCAGGCAGTTGCTCTGCTGCCACTGCCTTGCTCTTCTGTGGCTCCAATTGTTCAGATATCACTCCTGCGGCTGGCGCTGCCTCCTTCTCCCGTTGGGTTCTTGCTGGGAAGTCTTCCAGTGGGGTCTGCGCCACCATCAACTGCTGCTCTTCCTCCCTCTCCGCCGCCACCTCGGGACTCTTGCAGACTGCTTCTGCCTCCTCTGAAATCCACTTCAGCCCCTTCGAAATGTTGCTCCTCCAGGGCCTCCGCTTCCCGAGCCCCACACAGGCTTCCCACTGACGACGACGCTGCCACCTCCTTGTGTCCGGAGATACAAAAGCCAACACGCGCATCCATACCTGAACTTGTCCGGCCCGTACTAACAGGCTTGCTGGGCCGCATCGAAGGCTGCGCTCGTGAAACGGCAGGAGGCTGAATCCCAGAGGCACGTAAGGCTGGCCGGTCGCTACCCATGACCCCCCGAGTAGGTGAAGGAGACCCCAGCTTTTGGTGTAGCTTCTCACGGATTGCATGAAGTTTCTCTGCCATTAACTGGTGATATTCAGTCTACAACCGGAGAAATAATATAGCGAGAAGGAGAGAGAATTAGAAAGGAAAATGAACTAACTGCTTTGATATTAATGTCACAGTGCATGCAGCCGAAAATGGTATAACATTGACTACACATGGAGTGAACTGGGCTTTTCCCATTGCTGGCTGTGGGCTACTCCCTCCAATAGGAACCCCATCTTCCAGGAGGGCTGGTCCAATCCTGAAGCCCTCACGGCACCACACTGACTCTCAATGCCAGCTCCTGAAGATTACCAAAGCTGCCTCCAGGACGGCTCTGTTAGCAATATGGTTTAATTGGCAGATACGATAAAGTGGCAGAAATCTAGATTATGCCCTACTATGGCTGCAAGGACGTGCTCGCTAAGAAGACTGGCTGAACGCATGCCTTGCCTTGCAAATAACTAGGGCAAGCAAGAACTCAAAGGCACTGCTGGGCCATAGTCGGGAACTCCAAGCAACAATGGACTCTCAAATGTCCATCAGCGACTCAACCGTTACAGACACCAGCACCTGCGATGTTCTCACAGGACGGCCGATTGTCTTCTTCCCTCTTCCGCTGACCACCAGAACTTCCCCATGATCCTCACCCCTGTCCAGCAATCACAGAGCTATCGTGACTCCCGCCGGCCTTGGTTACCTAACGCTAAGACCACCAGTCCGTTCCGGACCCCACTGTTGGGTCTGCTGGAGGGCCAGCAACACCTTCACTCTCCAGGCAGAAATAAAGTATTTAAACCTCAGGTTTTGGCTAGTCAACCGGCAAGTACACATTACACCATTGTAGGTCATCACTCTGTTGCTCCGATTCCCGGTTGTGTACTGTCCTTACACTCCCTAGTTAAACCCCATCCCTCTTTCCTTTGCTTCTGGATGGGTGAATATCACCCACTTCACCCTAAAAATTTCTCTTTCCAGCCTGCCCTCCCTTTTCCTTCAGTTAGCCTTGTGTCCATGATTGATAATCGTTTTGGGGTAAAAGCTCTCCACAGAGTGCAGGGAGGGATGCAGCAGCGAAGGGGGCAGGAAGGCAAAAGACGGGAAAGAAAGGGGAGGATACGGAGGGGAGGAGAGGGGAGGGGAGGGGCAGTGGGAGTGGTCAGCGCTATCCTCTCTGTTACTCCAAGCAGCAGCAGCAGGACAAGCCGAGGGAACTGCTGAGGAGTGCCATCGAAACGGCACAACGTTCAGCCATGCTGCAAAACCTGCTCCACCGTGGTTTGTAAAGCTAAACTCTGGCACGCAACGTACCTTACTGTCATCCCGTTCAAACATATCCTTTTCCATTGGCCTGGCAGAAGCCTTCAATTTCTCCATCGCCTTTGCCAAGTCGTTACCGGGAGAGATGGTTTCCGCGCTACCAAAACAAAAGAGAGACCTGCTTTTAGTCTACTTACAGCACCTTGATATAGAGAGATAGAGGCCCTATAAGAGTACAGTTCTCCCTCCACATTCGTGGGTGTGACCTTTGTTGATTTGCTTATTGGCGAGGTGCTCGCTTGCCTGCCCCCTTCTCCCCCTCCATTCCCTGGCCTTCCTCCTCTGAGCCCCAGCAAAAGGCGAGCAAATGGGGTTGGGGAAGCTTCACTCCCATGCAAGCCTTTCCCCTTTCATTCTCCTGCCTCTCGCCAGCGCCGGCAGGAAGAAGGTGGTGCACGCGAGCGACAGGCAGGGAAACGGAGGGGGGGAAGCGTGAGAGCCGTGCTTGAGGGTCCTAAATATTGGTATGGTTTGGTGGTTTAGCATCATATTTGGTGGTTTGGCACCATATTTTATGCCAGTTAAAACTAGTAGATCACAAGCTGAAAATGAGTCAGCAGTGTGATGAGGTGGCCAAGGAAGCAAACGCGATTCTTGGTTGCATCAATAAGACTATGGTGTCTAGATCAAGGGAGGTAATAGTATCGCTCTATTCTGCATTGGTTAGGCCTCATTTGGAATATTGTGTCCAGTTCTGGGCACCTCAATTCAAGAAGGATATCCACAAGCTGGAGCGTGTCCAGAGGAGGGCGACCAAAATGGTGAAGGGTCTGGAAGCCATGAAGCCCTATGAAGAACGGCTTAGGGAGCTGGGCATGTTTAGTCTGCAGAAGACAAGGTTAAAAGGGGATATGACAGCCATGTTTAAATATTTGAAAGGATGTCATGTTGAGCAGGGAGCGGTCTTGTTTTCTGTTGCTCTAGAGACGAGGACAAGGAGCAATGGATTCAAGCTGCAGGAAAGGAGATTCCACCTGAACCAGCTGCGCGTGAGGCTCCCGGATATGGGTGGGGTCTGGTGGGCACCATATCTAATTGGCATCATATTTAATTGGCGATATACTTTAATTGGCACTGATATAAAAAATGAAACCTGGAGGTGACCGAGAGGTCAAACCGACCGAGGGAAGATTCTGACTGGGAACGAGAGGAAGAAAGGTGGGTCAACCTAAAACGCCCTCCAGGTAAGACTAGGCCACGTGTCAGGCAAACAGACGTCATTCCCGTGGATAATAAGTTCAAGTAGAAGATGGACTTTTCCAGAGAACACAATGGCTAGAAGCCCGCCACGACACTGACGGACTCAGACCCCTTCCCTGTGCGCCTGGACTCCTTTCTCTTTCCTCCTAGCACCCACAATAGACGGCTATCACAACACCCATCAGGCCTTTCTCACCCAAGCACTGCGAACAATAGCGGGTTGCCAGTCTATTGCATGGATCGCAGCTCCCACTATTCTGTGCCTGAGACTGCATGTAGCGTCCACTGCCATAGGCTATGTTTTGGGTACCCCCAATTTTGGGCTGTCCTGTGCAGCCTCTCACTGATCTAAACACCACTCTGTCCATCTGATTCCCGAACGGAGAACTGTCCTTAGGTGCCGTACCTAAGCCACATCGCCCCATTTCTCCTCTCTCCTCCAGCTCCCTCGATGCTTCTATCCCCCTTTCCTCCCTCCTCTTCGGCTAGCTCTTGTGCAACTGTGTGCACGCTTGAACTGTTGCATGCGTGAGTGAATCCATTTTCAATCAAACACAGTTTAACTGATATTTTGGCTCTCTGTGTGAGCCATAAGCCCAGATAGCAAGGTCTCACACAGTTGCCTCCCTCTCGCAAGCCTCCCTTTCCAAGCGAACTCATTCCCCGCCGTGCTCTGAGGCGTCGGCACCACGGGGTGGCCCTTGCGGCACCTACGTCTTGGGGGAAAAGAAGTCTTTTCCCTTCCACTGGCTTGCCTCTCGCCCACGTGGGCAGGGAAAAAAACCCCAACAACAACAACAGGGTCTGCGGGTGATGGGCAGGAGGATGGGGGGGAGACCCCAAAGGGAATGGGAGGGGGAGAACTCACTCAGGGCGCAGGGGGAGTCCAGCGGTGGAGCTGGGAGTGTGTGGAGGGGGGGTGGGAGGGGAGGGGCCACGGCAGGAGGGCGTGGCCACTGTGCAGGGGGCATGGCTGCGGGGCATGGGGGCATGGCCAGGGCTCACGGGGGCATGGCTATGGGCCGGGATGCCCCAGAAACATTGCCGCCCGGGGCGAATCGCCCCCATGTTCCTATGCGGCTGGGAGAGTCATTTGTGATTTTTTTTTTAACTTTCATGAGGGGTCTGCACCCCAAACCCTTGCAAAGTCAAGGGGCTACTGTAATAATATGGACTACATCATTTTTGGGCCAGTTGTAACGACTCCCTATCTCACTGATGCCCCTTATTCTCTGTCAAAATTGCCCATTAATTTCCTTCTCTTATGAGACAATTGAATTTGCTTCAAGCCTTGGCTGATAATTGTGTGCCATCGCAGAGTCCCTGCAACCACACAGGTGGAAATAATTCCTTATTTTAATATTCCATATTAAAATGAGGCGTGAAGGAAGTGCCTTGTGCCAGCGGAAGTCTGCTGCTCACACAAGCATACCTCAGGTAACAAAGTCGCTGACAAAGAAGGTCCTTTTCGCAAAGCCTGCTTAGACTTGCCCAGGCCCCACTTTGCTCCTCGCCCTGTGTCCAGCTGAGGTGTTTTTTAGCAGCATCAGCACTAGGACTATGGTGAAGGAGGGCTGGAGAAACAGACTTTCAGCACTGAGATGAAGCAGCAAACCCTCAATAAAGAATGTAATAAATCCCGAGCTGGGAAAAAATGGGATTCTGCTCCAGCTGACCCCGCTGTAGCTGCGTGTCTGCCTGCCTGCAATGGGTAAGCAGGTAATAGGTCAACTGCAGGGCCCCCCAAAATCCCTGAACCCCCAAACAGGAGGATAGGAGAGGGGGGCTACCTGCCAGCATGCTAAAAAACCACCACAACCACACAGCTCTCTAAGTTCAGCCACCACTAGGGCAATTCTACCCAAAGTGGAAGTTGGTGAAAGAAAAATAAACACTCCTGGATACATTTTGGAAGAAGCTTTCAAGGGCTCTAGAAGGCTCAAATGTTTTTGTTTTCTTTTCTGACTTTGCAAGGCTTCCTTCACATGTTACTATAATTAGTCTACAGGAGAAAAAAGTTTGTTAAAACATGCTGGAACGACTCTTCTCCTCTTCTGCGGTGTAGGAACCCCTACCCCTATTCCGTCCACATTATTCCTGCCTCTGGAACCAATTTTTCTGTTAAAAAAGTCATGCCCATCGGTATAAATACTGCTGGAGGTTTTGTGTAAATTTCACATCCACCTACACAACTCCGAATAATTTATTGAAAACTCCAGCCTGCAAGTAACTCAAGAGAGTTGTTCTTCCTTGAGAAATCTACAATCAAAATCTACAACTGAACCTGGTGGGAAACATAAGAGGGTGGGGCAAAACGGCAAAACTGAGAAACGGAGCAAATCCCGGGAGGTTTTTTCTCACAGAATGTCTTCTGGGCAGTGAAGAACAAACCGATTCTCACCCAAAGCCTCCAGCTTCCCACGATGTCATCTAAACCACCAAACACACAAAAAATACAAGCTCCCCGCCCTCCCCGTAATTCCAGCAACCAGCTGGCATGTCCAATCCCACAGAAAGCTGGCCTCGCTCACCCCAGGGACTCATACTTACAGAGGGAGGGCCAAGGCTTGGGGCTCCTCCAGTGTGACTTCCACATGCCAGGCTTTGCTCACCCCGGTCCTTGGAGGGGGTATGAAAGTGGACACGGAGCTCCCCAAGTCTCTGGTGCTGGCAGACCTCCTGCCGCCATTTCTGAAGAGGATGAAGAAAAGGCAAGGATGACGGTCCCCCCCCTTGCTTTTTAAGTTTTTTTCTGTGCTTTCATAGAATCGTAGAGTTGGAAGAGACCCCCAGGGGCCATGCAGTCCAACCTCCTTCTGCCATGCAGGAACACCCATCAAAGCCCTCCCTGGGACAGATGGCCATCCAGCCTCTGCTTAAAAACCTCCAGAGAAGGAGGAGACTCCACCACACTTCAATAAGGCAGCTTATTCCACGGCTGGACAGCTCTGACCCTCAAGGAAGTTCTTCCTGAGGTTCAGGTGGAACCTCTTTTCCCGTAGTTTGAATCCATTGCTCCTTGTCCTAGTCTCTGGAACAGCAGAAAACAAGCCCACTCTCTCCTTGACATGACATCCCTTCAAATATTTAAACATGGTTCTCATGTCCCCTCTTCACCTTCTCTTCTGCAGACTAAACATCCCCTGCTCCCTCAGCCACTGCTCACAGGGCTTCATGGCTTCCAGACTTCCAGTATCCCTGGTCATTGTTAGAAAAGTTGAGATGTTCTCAAACCAGTAAGGCCCTTTCCACGCCACCCTCCCACCCTGCCATGGGGATGGGAGAAGGATGGGACCACGAAGACACTTATGCATGATGTCGTCGCCCTCCCACCCTTCTCCCATCCCCAGGCGGTGCAAATCATTGATGGGTTTTCCCCATCAATGACCAGCGGTCATTCCACCGTCACAGACTTCCCTGGTCTGCAGAGGCCCTGGAAGCACCATGGCTGCACTTCTTGCCCCAGCGCGGCCCAGGAAACTACCCGGCTGCACTGTGGCAGGGGGAGGTGTAGCCATTGCGCTTCCTGCAACACGGAGACCGCTGGTGCAGAGGGGAGCACGCCTGTTGCGCTCCTCCTGGGAGAACCACGGCTGGGATCACCACCGGACGCGGCTGCGGAAAAGATAGGGTGTGGAAAGGGCCTAATAGCAAGAGGCCAGGCGATGCTACTCAATTACCGTTTTGCTGTTGGAGGGGAAATAGATCCGAAAGGAAAGGGAACTTTTTCAGAAAGGACAAGTCTAGAGCAAGTCCTTCACTATAAAAAAAGCGAGTCTCGAGTCTAGTCGAGTCGATCCATGATTTATGGATGAGTCCAGTCCCAGTCAAGTCACTGAAGCAACTGGAGTCGGACTTGAGTTTGAGTCAATTGACTCAGATATGGCTAAGGGACATGGGTAAGGGACATGTTTTACTGAGGACTTGTTACTTCTGCAACTGGAAACAGAAATCGGGTGTTAAAAGTCCATTAACTGGGAAAGCATATCTTACTCTGTGGCCTCAAGTGAAGACGGACCAGCTCTTGGGGCCACCAAGCTGGCTGGCTGGCTGGTCTGCAGTCCTTTCAGCGCCCGCGTTCATCCCTTCTGCCCCTGGAAGAAAACGTAGAACCATAGAATCCTAGAGTTGGAAGAGACCCCAGGGGCCATCCAGTCGAAGCCCCTGCTATGCAGGAACACCCATCAAAGCATTCCCAACAAATGGCCATCCGGCCTCCACTTAAAAACTTCCAAAGGAGGAAGGAGACTCCACCACACTCCATGGAGGCAGCAGATTCCACTCTGACCATCAGGAAGTTCCTCCTGAGGTTCAGGTGGAATCTCCTTTCCTGCAGCTTGAATTCATTGCTCCGTGTCCTAGTCTCCGGAGCAGCACAAAACAGGTTTGCTCCGTCTTCAACATGACATCCCTTCAAATATTTAAACAGGGCTCTCATGTCCCCTCCCGGCCTTCTCTTCTCCGCGCTAAACATCCCCAGCTCCCTCAGCTGCCCCTCAGGGGGCTTCACGGCTTCCAGACCCTCCCTCAGTTTCGTCGCCCTCCTCTGGGATTCCTTGTTGAGTGCAGCTCACCAGTGGCACGCAGTTCCCACACTCCCAATTTAGTTTAAATTACCCCGGGTAGGATCCAAGAGGGTTCTGGTGGCCGAACAGGTTCAACGGGGGGGGGGGGGCTCCCCTGCCAGCCCTGCTCTGGTCTGTCCTTAAAATCGACCGTGTGTGTGTGTGTGTGTCTGCGTGCGTGTGGCGGGAGGAGACACACTTCCCCGTCAAGGGGGAGAGCTGGGAAAGGAGAAGGAGAAAGCCCAGTCCCACCAGCAAATACCCCCCGTCTGCCCTCCCACCGGGAATCTGGCCCCCAAAGAGAAAAGCCCCACGAATCCGAAAGCCGCCTTCCCCGCGGAAGCAACCCGGTGGAAGCGCCCTTTAAACCAGCAGGTTGGACCAGCCCTCCCGGAAGATGGGGTTCCTATTGGAGGGAGTAGCCCACGGCCAGCAATGGGAAAAACCCAGTTCACTCCATGTGTAATCAATGTTATACCATTCTCGGCTGCATGCACTGTGACATTAATATCAAAGCAGGTAGTTCATTTTCCTTTCTAATTCCTTCTCCTTCTCGCTATATTATTTCTCCGGTTGTAGACTGAATATCACCTGTTAATGGCAGAGAAACTTCATGCAATCCGTGAGAAGCTACACCAAAAGCTGGGGTCTCCTTCACCTACTCCGGGGGTCATGGGTAACGACCGGCCAGCCTTACGTGCCTCTGGGACTCAGCCTCCTGCCGTTTCACGAGCGCAGCCTTTGATGCTGCCCAGCAAGCCTTTAAGCACGGGCCGGACAAGTTCAGGTATGGATGCACATGCTGACTTTTGTATCTCCGGACACAAGGCGGTGGCAGCGACGTCATCAGAGGGAAGCCTGTGTGGGGCTCGGGAAGCGGAGGCCCTGGAGGAGCAGCATTCCCCGAAGGGGCTGAAGTGGATTTCAGAGGAGGCGGAAGCAGTCTGCAAGAGTCCCGAGGTGGCGGCGGAGAGGGAGGAAGAGCAGCAGGTGATGGTGGGGCAGACTCCACCGGAGCACTGCCCAGGAGGAGCCCAAGGGGAGAAGGAGGCAGCGCCAGCCGCAGGAGCGATATCTGAAGAACTGGAGCCACAGAAGAGCAAGTCGGGGGCAGCAGAGCAACCACCTGGTGAAGGAAGAGGAAATCATGGGGAGGACGGCAGAGGTAATGATAGAGGTGGCGGTGGAGACGACAGAGATGGCGATACCAACAGTGGTGATGGAGATGGCTCCGGTGAGGGAAGAGGCATCAGTGCCAGGTGCATTGCCCTGTGGGAAGAGATGGTAACATTTGAACAGCGGGTGGACGCAGTGCAGAACGTCTCACAGGAGGAAGTGCACACCTTCTGGGAGAAGAGGGAGAACTTATTTGATGTCTACATTCGCATTCAGAGAGAGGCTACTGATGCCCTGGACAAGAAGGTGGAGTACCTTTGGTCCACCCTGTTGGACAACCTGCTGCGGGCAATGACTGCCCTAAAGGAGGCCTTGTGTGGATTCTTGCTCCAGGAGATCCTGGCTCCCCTGAAAAAAGAGACTGACTCCCTGTGGCATCTCCTGAAGAAGATCTGCAGCAAGGGCATAGCGTTCATAATGCCTCTCTTCAAGAAGCATGGGAGTGACCTGGTTCGGCCTCTTCAGGAGAAGGTGGACACCCTCCAGGAGAAGGTGGACGCTGTGCAGCATCTCCCTTTGGAGCAGGGGGCTGTACTGAAGTCAAAGATGGATGCCGCACGGGAACGGAGGGATGCCCTGTGGAATGTCCCCGTGAAGGAGCTGGCTCTACTGGATGATGCTGTGGGTGACCTGACACTGGGGCCATACAATTCCGTGGTTTTCTTTAGAGAAGAAGCGACTGCATTGTGGAAGAAGGCATGTGAGCAGATGTTTACCCTGAAGCGTGTCCTAAGGGGGGAGAATGGTCCTCTGTGGAAGAAACTTGATTTCTTTGGAGGCTGTCCTTTGTAACTTCCCTTTGGAAAAACTGAAGGGGCTGGATGAAAAGAACTACACTTTATTTGATAAGGTGTGCGCTCTGCAGGATAAGTTTCTTGACTCCCTGAAGGAAGAGCTGCGACGTCTGAGGTTCCGTGTCCTGAGGAACGCTCCACAGGGGGAGTAGAAGGAGCCGCGAGAAGAACTGGATGGGCTGGAAGATGAGGTGGATTGGTTGCGGGAACATGAGGATTACCCACGGCAGGCGGAGGTGGCTGCCCTGCAGGGAGGATGGGTGCCCTGCAGAATGCAGATGCCCCCCCCAGGGGAGGCGGAAGAGTCGATGGAAATGGACGGAAGCGGATTCTCACCTTCAAAGGCAGGTATGGTTGCATAAGAATTTTTCTTTCATGAGGCTGTTGCTGGTAGTACAAGAATGGATGGAGAAGAGGGGGAAGAATCGCTGCCATATCCTGTCATATCCATTTTTCAGTTTTTCCAACGCTCTACAGTTGGCCCTCCATATCCACGGATTCTGTATCCCTGGATTCAACCAACCACAGCTTGAAAATACTGCCCCCCCCACGGAAAATAAACAAACCCAAACTTTGATTTCCCATTTAATATTAGGGTCACCATTTTACTGCACCATTGTACATAACGGGCCTTGAGCATCCATGAATTTTGGTATCCACTGAAGGTCCTGGTACCAAACCCTAGCAGATACCGAGGGACTGGTGTGCTGGGTTTCTATAATTGTTCTGGGTTTGGTTCTCCACTTCTCTCATGAGTTCCTAAGTAAGTGATGCTGTTTATTCTGTGTCATAATTAGAATCATAGAATCATAGACTCATAGAGTTGGAAGAGTCCGCAAGGGGCCGTCCAGTCCAACCCTCTTCTGCCATGCAGGAACACCCATCCAAGCCCTCCCTTGGACAGGTGGCCATCCAGCCTCTGCTCAAAAACCCCCAAAGAAGGAGGAGACCCCACCACACTCCACGGAGGCAGCAGTCGGTTCCACTGCCGGACAGCTCTGACCGTCAGGAAGTCCTTCCTGAGGTTCAGGTGGAATCTCTTTTCCTGTCGTTTGAGTCCGCTGCTCCGTGTCCTAGTCTCTGGAGCAGTGGAAAACAAGCTTGCTCCATCTTCAACATGACGTCCCTTCAAATACTTAAACACGGCTATCATGTCCGCTTCTCTTAACCTTCTCTTCTGCAGACTAGACGTCCCCAGCTCCCTCAGCTGCCTCTCAAAGGACATGGCTTCCATATCGCATGTTGGTATTTCTTTCCACATCTCAAACTGCACTTGATTCAAGCCTGGGCTGGCAACCTGTCAACGGCAAGGGGGTCACCTGTTCCACGTGCACCATGTAACCAGCCCGGGGCCACATTGGTTCACCTACGACCAAAACCCAACCCATGTTCTTAGACTAAAACAGGCATGGCAATTATGGAAGGGAGACCTTGGAGGGCTGGATTCCCTCACTGCTACTGCCAAAAAATACACTATTTTTTTTTAACCTCCAAATGCTGTGTAGGGGACAAGGGGGTATTTTCCTCATGTTTTGGGGGGCTTCCTGGCTGTTTTGTACTCAGGAGAAGTGTCTCTTTATCCAGACGAAGTGAACGGAAGGCACTTTCCGTTGCTTCCGATTTTAAAGAAAGGTCCACCAAATGGTATGCCAGTGAGTACTTGGAAACCATGTTTTGAGGCAGATGGTTTATCCGTTCCTGCTCATCCCCTTCTAACAACAGTCTTTCCTTGGGAGCTAATCCTGCCTTGGGCTTGCCGCAGTCTTGCTTCTGTAGGAATGCTGGGTCTTGCAGTACCTGGTGAGAGAGGCATCAACCCACCCGTGATGTTGGTGGTGGTGCCTCCACTAATCACTCCCACAAGCACAGCCAGTGTTTGAGGGATGATGAGGGTTGTAGTCCAGTGAGATAGAATGCTAGTTCTAGGACTTACTGACGGATTAAAACTTAACGGGGCTGCAACACAATCGCTTCAAAGTTCTTGGCCTTATGAACGATGAGGAGCATCAGGAGGAGGGAACAGAATGTCAACAAGAAGGAATCCAACTTCGGCAACAGGAACTAGATCAACACTCCCAGCCTCAACAGAGTGCCCAGGCAGTCCTAGAAGAACCTGCTCATCGAGGAGCCCTGGACAAGCCTCAGAGGAGGCGAGTTCTGGTTGTTGGGGACTCCTTGCTCAGAGGAACCGAACCTGCAATTTGCAAACCCGACAAGTTCAATCGAGAAGTCTGCTGTCTTCTTGGGGCCAAGATCAACCACATCACGCAGAGGCTAACCAGGCTGGTCAAGCCCACTGACCATAAGCCCCTCATTGTGGTTCATGTCGGAACCAATGACACTGCGAGGCACAGCTTTTACCACATCGCAAAGGACTATGAGCTTATGGGGACAAAGCTTAAGGACCTTGGTGCGCAGGTGGTCATTTCCTCTCTCCTCCCTGTTCAAGGATCTTGCGCATGAAGGGAAAGGGCAATAGCAGAGGTCAACAACTGGCTCCGCACATGGTGCCGCCGGCAACGGTTTGGGTTTTTGGAACACGGACTGAATTTCCATGAACGTGGGCTTCTGGCAAGGGATGGGCTGCACCTCACGAAACTTGGCAGGAATGTTTTTGCAAACAGTCTTGCACGGAAGATTAAGAGGTCTTTAAACTGAGTTCTGCTGGGGAGGGAGACAATATTATTCAGGGCAAAGACTCGGTGAGTGCAGGGGGAAAAGGCCCAAATGATATTGACCGAGTAGTACAAGCGTCCAATGGTGGGAGGAGTAGAAATTATAGTACAAGACTTGCAGGAAGGGCCCGGGGATTTAAGTGTCTCTACACTAACACGCAGAGTATGGGAAACAAGCAAGATGAACTTGAACTCCTAGTAGAACAAAATAAATATGATTTGACAGGCATCACTGAGACCTGGTGGGATGAGTCTCAGGATTGGAATGTAGGAATAGAGGGGTATAGCCTATTTTGTAGAAATAGACCAAACAAGAAAGGAGGAGGAATAACCTTGTATGTCAAGGATGTTTTCACCTGTGACTTAAACCCAGAAAGCCAGGTCGAGAGCATCTGGGTAAGAATTAAGGGAGCGAGAAACAATAGGGATATTCTGGTGGGGGTTTACTACAGACCTCCAACCCAGACTGAGGACCTTGATGACGCCTTCCTCAACCAAATGACCGCGCATTCCGAAAGGAGAGATACAGTAATAATAGGAGATTTCAATTACCCGGATATATGTTGGCAGACAAACTCTGCCAAGACAGCAAGGTCCAGCAAGTTTCTTGCTTGTCTTGCAGACAATTTCATGGTCCAGAAGGTGGAAGAGGCCACAAGGGGATCAAATATTCTAGACCTGATCCTGACCAATAGGGATGACCTTGTTAATGAGGTAGAAGTGATTGGATCTTTAGAGGGGAGTGACCATGCCCTATTGGAATTTGGCATTCAGTGGGAAGGAGAAGATAAGTGTAGCCAGACACTTGTCTTAGATTTTAAAAAAGCGGACTTCTGTAAACTGAGGGAGCTGCTGGCTGAAATTCCGTGGTCAAGAATAGTGAAAGAGAAAGGAGTTCAGGAGGCATGGGAGTTCCTTAAAAGGGAAATACTGAAGGCACAGTCTAAAACTGTGCCAATGAGGAGGAAAAATGGAAGGCACCTGAAGAAACCAGAATGGTTGAGTAAAGAACTCTCAGCTGAGCTAAGTGTTAAGAGAAACGTGTACAGGAAATGGAAGATGGGGGAAACCACCGAAGAAGAATTTAAGCAAGTAGCTAGAAGATGTAGGAAGGAGGTCAGAAAGGCCAAAGCACAGAACGAACTTAGGCTGGCCAGAGACATTAAAGACAATAAAAAGGGCTTTTTTAAATATGTTCGCAGCAAAAGGAAAGAGAAAGAGGCGATAGGGTCGCTGCGCAGAGAAGATGGCGAATTACTAACAGGGGGAAGAGAAAAGGCAGAACTACTGAACACCTTCTTTGCCTCCGTTTTTTCCCAGAAGGATACAAGCACTCAATCTGGCGGTTGGGGAGCAGGGGAGGAAGCAGGGGAAATGCGGCACATAATAGGTAGAGAAGTGGTACAGGAATACCTGGCCACACTGGATGAATTCAAGTCTCCAGGACCAGATGAATTGCATCCTAGGATATTAAAAGAACTGGCAGAGGTCATTTTGGAACGGCTTGCTATAATCTTTGAGAAATCTTGGAGGACAGGAGAAGTTCCAGCAGACTGGAAGAGGGCAAATGTTGTCCCCATCTTCAAGAAGGGAAAACAAGAGGACCCAAATAATTGTTGCCCAGTCAGCCTGACGTCAGTACCCGGAAAGATCCTGGAGCAGATCATTAAGCAGTCAGTTTAGAAAGCAATGCGATAATCACGAGAAGTCAACATGGATTTCTCAAAAATAAGTCATGCCAGACTAATCTTATCTCTTTTTATGATAGAGTTACTAGCTTGATAGATGAAAGGAATGCTGTGGATGTAGCTTATCTCGATTTCAGTAAGGCCTTTGACAAAGTTCCCCATGACATTCTTGCAAAGAAGCTAGTAAAATGTGGGCTGGACAGAGCTACTGTCAGGTGGATCTGTAACTGGTTGACCGACCGTTCCCAAAGGGTGCTCACCAATGGCTGCTTTTCATCCTGGAGAGAAGTGACTAGCGGGGTGCCACAGGGTTCTCTCCTGGGGCCAGTGCTGTTCAATATTTTCATCAATGACTTGGATGAAGGAATAGAGGGCATGCACATCAAATTTGCAGATGACACCAAATTGGGAGGGGTTGCTAATACGCCAGAAGACAGGCTCAAAATTCAAAATGACCTGGACAGATTGGAGAGCTGGGCCAAGGCTAACAAAATGAAATTCAACACACAGAAGTGTAAGGTTGTACACTTAGGTAGAAAAAATGGAATGCAGAAATGTAGGATGGGGGACACGTGGCTGGATGGCAGTACGTGTGAAAGGGATCTAGGAGTCTTAATAGACCACGAGCTGAACATGAGTCAGCAGTGTGATGCGGCAGCCAAGAAAGCCAATGCAATTCTTGGCTGCATCAATAGGACTACGGTGTCTAGATCGAGGGAGGTACTGGTACCACTCTACTCTGCTTTGGTTAGACCTCATCTTGAATCCTGTGTCCAGTTCTGGGCACCCCAATTCAAGAAGGACATGGTCAAGCTGGAGCAGGTCCAGAGGAGGGCGACCAAAATGGTGAAGGGCCTGGAAGCCATGCCCTATGAGGATAGACTTAGAGAGCTGGGTATGTTCAGTCTGCAGAAGAGAAGGTTAAGAGGGGACATGATAGCCATGTTTAAATATTTGAAAGGATCTCATGTTGAGGAGGGAGCGGTCTTGTTTTCTGCTGCTCCAGAGACCAGGACAAGGAGCAATGGATTCAAGCTGCAGGAAAGGAGATTCCACCTGAACCTCAGGAAGAACTTCCTGATGGTCAGAGCTGTCCGGCAGTGGAATATGGAGTGTGGTGGAGTCTCCTTCTTCTTTGGAAGTGTTTAAGCAGAGTCTGGGCAGCCATTTTTTCGGGGCACTTTGAGTGCGTCTCCCTGCATGGCGGAAGGGGGTTGGACTTGGTGGCCATGGAGGTCTCTTCCAACTCTATGATTCTACAAGTCCCTTGACCCTCAAGACTGAAAGTGTAAGGCGGCGCCCTGTGACTTCGCTTTCCCCCCTTTTGACTCCTTGTGTATTTGGGAGGAAGTCTCCGCAGCGACAACAACTAATTAGGGAACCTCCATTGGCCACAACGGTACTGCAGCCGTGAGGTTGTGAGTTCGATCCTGCCGGGCTCCGGGTCGACTCCGCCTTCCATCCTTCCGGAGGTCGGTAAAATGAGTACCCAGCTTGTTGGGGGCAATTAGCTAAAACACACATCGTAAACCGCTAAGGGAGTGCTTGGAACCGGCAAGTGGTATAGGAATGTAGCCACTATCCTTATTGCTGTCTAAGAGTTTGAAGGGTCTTGTAGGCTTTTCTTCCGGAAGGTTCATGTGTCATTGTGTTTCCTTCGCAACCAGGCTGCCGGGCCGCTCGGAGGAGGCCCCCTTCCGGCGACGGGGCAGCAGAAAGTCCAAGCGGAGCTGTCCAGATGCCAGGGCCCTCCGGCCTCAAGAGAACCAAGAGATGAAAGCTGGAAAGGGAAAAGAAAGGGAATAGAATTCCCCCCATAAAAATTTCTCTGCTACCGATTTTATCATTGTTTTTAACAAGAAACTTACCATTCTTATCTTCCTTCCATGCTTAATAGAGATGTGCTTCCCCATTTCTTTCTCAAGTAGTTTGTCAAACATCCCCTGTCCTTTTTAAATCTATTCAGTGTTTTACCTTTCCCTTCACTTAATAATGGAGTCAGCCTGTCTGTTTCTGACAGATCTTATAATTTTAATAGTTGTTCTTCTTCTGATGCTAACATGTCTCTTTTCCGCTTTTTGGCATAGATTTCTTAACATGTAGAGAAATATTTTTGCTACGTTTCTTCACAACTTGGCACATTGCTGTTCATTCTTAACACCAGACGTGTTGAATGCTATCACAAGACAGATATCGTGAAAATTAAATGTGACTCTGTTTTCATTTTTTCTTTTAATATCAGTACAATTTGGTTAAAAGATTTGTTGAGAATTTGTCGAGAATGTATGAATGATTTATAGTATTAAGCAAAGATACTTTGAACTTACTAACAATGTTGAAATGTAGTCTGGAAAAACTTAAGAAATTTAGAAGGAAAAATAGTTTACTCTTAGATACTAGATAAGAGTTAGGGATATAAGGAATGTAATATAACGAGCAACCAATTTAATAGTAATAGGACGTGAAATACATGGCGAGATGGCCACAGAAGAAGCTTGGGATTATAAGTTATCTAGAGAGAGAGTCAAAGAGAGATTTGGGCTGGCGGCTGAATGGCACAGAAGTGACATTCGTCATTTGAGTTTAGTTTATTCGGTCGCTAAGTGATTGGATCACTGGATTGGATTTGTAATGACGAGGGAGGATTTGGAGACCCTGACGGGGCTTGAACAGCTTTATAATATTTTGCCCGCTGAGTACGGGATAGATGCCCTGGGACGTTCGCTCTCGCTGCTGGAATTACGGCTTGTTTTGTGGCAACGAGAAGGGTCCCTAAACCTCAGGTCTGGGAAAAGGAAAACCCTGGTCCTGGACAAGATGCTTTGGGAACTGAGAGACACGGGTTTCCGCTCTTCTGTGCTTGACTTCTTATTTCCCCCAGTTTCCCTCCTTGCGATTCCCTGACAGCGGTGCACCAAACCTTTTTCGCCATCCTCACTCAGCCACTTCCTGTTTGCTTTATCCGATGCTTCTTGGTGTCCAAGCCTTTTGCTTTCTTGCGTTCTTTGCTGTATCTCCTGCCCTCACTCGACGTCTTCTTAGCCCACTCCCCTCGCCTTCTCTCACCTAAAGCTCCAACCTCCGCACTATTTCTCTTCCTCTTATTTAGGCCATTTCCACCCTACACGGTTAAAGTGCTCTTACTCCACTTCCAACCTCCTGTGGAATTTGCAGTTTTGGGATGAGCATTTGGAATTCTCAGCCAGAGAGGTCTTTTGGCTCCTCAGGAAACTACAAATCCCAGAGTTCACTCAAGGATGTTGCAAGTGGAAAAACAGCACTGTAACAGGGCAGGGCAGAAATGGCATTAGGTACCTATGCTGACACCATCTCCGTTATCTCTCTTCATGCTGAGTTTCTTTTTCCCTCCCCGTCCTTGTAGACTGCTTGAAGGTTTATTCCTCCAAAGTGAGAAAAGTTTAGTGTTTCTAGCCCTACCTCGGTGAACTGGTCCGGCACAAATCTGAGTCTGGAAGGGGGCGCTGAGGCCATTTTACGTGGCTGCCCATTTGCAGTGGCAGTGGCTCTTTTGGCCTTCTCAGCAACGGCCGTGTCCCAACTCCAGTCTTCTCTTTTTCCCTTTAATTTTCAGTCACTGGTGCTGATGATCGGTGTCAATTAGAGTTCCTGTGGAACCCCCGTCCCTGAGGGGTATGAGAATTGGCCAGATCGGTCGAGTTTAACCGGCTTCAGCACCTCGTCCGGTGGTCGTCCCCTCTTTAGCAACTCAGAGGAGTAGCCTGTTGCGAAGCCGTTTTTTCCCAAAGACCCCAAAACCCTTCTTTGAGGATCCCTGGTGTAAATCTGCAGCATTAAAAGGTTTCGGGGATAGGGTCATGTCCTTTAAAAGGAAAACCAGGGGTGTGAGGCTGGGAAACGAGTTCATCTCTGCTAATACTTGTTTTTTTTTAAGTCTTCAAGACTTTACTAAATGTTATCAGAATGCTGCATTTTTACCTTTCCCATTATTTAGAATGCGAGAGTTGGAAGAGACCCTGAGGGTCATCCAGTCCAACCCCATTTCTGCCGTGCAGGAAGACACCATCTAAGTCCTCCCTTGGACAGACGGCTACCCAATTGATGAAACAATTCGGCCTAAAAGAACATACTCAGTCTAAGGCGACAGAAAGGAGAAATCAGCAGCAGCCACCGAAGGAGCAAAACTGAGCGACTCAAGAGCTTAGACCAAGAGCCGCGTCCGGGGTCTCAGCCTGCCACCACCAGAGTGCAAGCGGTGCTGGGCCAGTGGGGGTGAGAGAGGGGGACGTCGCCCCAAGCGTGGGGCTCGTTGTTGGCTTTGGTTCTGGCTTGATGTCAGTGTGGGAAGGAGCCACGGACCTGGCCTGCAGGGTAGCTGCAGCTGGTGCCCCCAGGTCCAGCTGATGCCCACCTCTTCCGCCCCGTAGTGTGGGGACCCCCTCCTCTCCCCCCATGGTGGCCTCGAGCAGACTTGCTGAGTGTTTTGAGGAAGGGATAAGCCTTCTTGGCTCCTGGAACTACGGGGTGAAAACGCTCAACCGGTTCCCCGTTGGGTTGACCCACCTCTTGGTCCAACGAGAACTCTCCAGGGGAAGTTTTTTGCTCCACTGCTCTATTTTTATTCTGAAATAAGTTCATGTTTTATAGAAGCAAATATATCTTTCTTGACATAGAAAAGAAGAAAAATTATATATGTGTCCGCTCCAAGGCTTGGCAGGCAGCCAAGAACCGGTTAACAAGTCTAAGGCAATAAATCAAGAGCTTTCAGCAGCAAGGAGACCCTCTGGCAGTTACGTCACGGCCAGAGTTCTCAGTGAACAGTCCAAGTAAGAGAAATTACCAGAGCCAGTCCGAAGTCCAAAAAGGGGGGTGAGGTTCCAGCGGGTAGGGCAGCGTTCCAGGAGGCAAGGCAGGGATTTAGGAGATCCAACACGTAACTCTCCCCAAACGGGACAGTTGTGAACCAACAATGACCCCAGGCTGAGTGCGTGCTTTTATAGCCAGATTACTCCTCCAGGTGTTTTCTCAGCTGGACCTTGATTGCCTGGCGTTTCCTATTTAAACGCTCTGACCTCCTGAGAGCACTCTTTTGCTCCCGATGCTGCTGGTAAGTAGGTACCTGCTCTTGCACCTCACTATCTGACTCTTCTGGCTGGGCTGGGTCTGAGGCAACCCCTGGCTCTGTTGCAGGGGCTACTGGGGCCAAGGGCTCTGTGTCTGGGGGAGCAGTATCCAGGGTCTCGGGCTCCGACTCAGAGCTTGAGTCCTGGAGCTCCAGGGTCCTGACAATATGTTCTACATTTATACTTTTATTGACGTGTTTGCTTGGCTTTTAATCTGTATTGTTTTGCACTATGTTGTAAGCTCCATTATTCAGAGAAAAACGGGTTTTAGAGGAATGCGATCGATAAAACAAAAACAAAAAGGCAAGATTTCACTTACCAAAAAAAAAAAAAAAGATCAAATATCATCCTGATATTTAGTATTCCAGAAGACTGCAAAATAAAGTCTGCTTTTGGGTATTTCACTCTTCCTTGATTTTGTTGTTCTTCCTCATCATTGATGAAATTGCCGTTTTATCCCCATTTCGTTGCAGTATGGATGGAGAGCCAGCTTCCTTTGAACATGCTGCCGCCCATGTTCTTAGGGGCCATGAGTAAGCTTCTAATAACCATCGAACCTCACTATTAATCAGAATTAAGGGGACCTGATGATGCTCCCCTGGGATTTCTGGTGGCAGGCAGGGGGACAGTGGTGAGGGAGTGAAGCAGGATGGCTCCCAACTGCCCCTAAATTCAGTTCCAGGAAATTCACACACACTGTAGCCTGGCTCACTAGGGGATGCTGGGAGCTGTAGTCCAGGAATCCCCCAAAATCATTCTCCTTCTGTCCTCTTCACTCCGCTGCCACTTTCCAACTGCCCTTCCAGACTCCCAACCTGATGCTTCATGTTCACGTTTTCACTCCCTTTAATCTCTCTGCTTCAGTGGGGCTCCCACAAAGCCCCCCTTTCCCAAATAAGCCCAAGGCCCCTAGAATAAAAGGCATGTGTACATTCAGTACATTTTAATGCAACTTCTCTAATACGTGGCAGTCGAGGTTACTGGCTGTTGCTAAGAACAGTTCCCATAGTTAAGCAAATTAACAACGACCACATCATAGCCAGAATGAGGTGAATCGGGGTCTTCCTTTTTAAGAGGTAAAAATTCCTGGTCGGTGCAGATTTTTAAAATGTCCACTGTTGCTCTGTCTCCTCCCTGCCAGCATCACCATCTCACTGGCCCCATCAAGGGCTCCACCAGGAGAAGGGACGGAGGTCGGCCCAGCAGAGTACCAAGGGGGAGAGAGAGAGAGAGAGAGAGAGAGAGACTGACTTCGGGGGTGGAGGGAGAAAGGAGAGACCCAAAGGAGAAGCTAAGGTGGCAAGATTTGTTTGGAGGGTTTTCTTCCCCCCTCTGCCTTCCTCTGAGGCTGTGAGAGTGTGGTTTGCAGCAAACCCCCACAATCACATCCCTATGGTTTCTCATTCCCTTAATTCTCACCCAGATGCTCTCAACTTGGCTTCCCAGATTTAAGTCATGGATCTCTTCACAGGTGAAAACATCCTTCACGTATAAAGCTACTCCTACTCCTTTCTTATTTGGTCTATTTCTGCAAAATAGGTTATATGCCCCTAATCCTACATTCCAATCGTGAGACTCATCCCACCAGGTTTCAGTGATGCCTATTAAATCATATTTATTTTGTTGTATTAAGAGTTCGAGTTCATCTTGCTTATTCCCCATGCTCCGTGCATTGGTGTAGAGACACTTAAGACCATGTGCGCTTCTGGGAAGTCCATTACTAAAGTTGCTTTCCCTCCCCGTTGGTCTCGAGCACCACTTGGCCTGCTCTATCTCTATCATTTGGGCTATTGTTTGCAGCACTCACTGAATCCTTCTCATGAGGAATACTGTCTCCCTCCCCAGTCACACTCCGTTTAAAGACCTCCTGATCCGTTTTGCAAGACTTAGCAAAAACATTCCGGCCAATGGTTGTGAGGTGCAGGCCATCCCTTGCCAGGAGAACAACTTCGTGGAAATGGAGACCGTGATCCAAAAACCCAAATTGCTCCTGTCGGCACCATCTTTGGAGCTAGTTGTTGACCTCCACTATTCTTCTCTGCCTTTGTTGGCCACATCCTTCCACAGGAAGGCGAGACAAAATGACAAGCTGTGCACCAAGGTCCTTCAGCATGGCTGTATTTGAAGATCTGTATCTGGAGACCAATATTTGCAGTCCTTTTCTTTGCATTATTAGGTTATTAGGACACCTATATTTGAAGATCTATGTTTGTTTACCTACATTTGAAGACCTATATTTGAAGTCCCATATTTGAAGAACAAAATTTGCATACCTGCATTTGAAGATCTATATTTTCATACCTATATTTAAAGATCTATACTAGCATACCTATAATTTATGACCTATATTTGCAAATCCTATATCTCTTGATTTATATGTGCATTTCTATAATTGCATACATATATTTGAAGACCTACACCTGGAAACCTATATTTTAAGATCTATATTTGTATATCTATATTTGAAGATCTATATTTGAACACATATATATGATTACCTATATTGGCTGACCTATATTTGAAAATCTGTATTTGCATACCTATATTTGAAGCCCTATATGTGTGCAGGGAAGAAGGAAGAGAATCACCTCCTGCCCCTCGGTCCTCCAAGGGCTGAAGGAACAGAGCTGTGCTCCTTAGAGAACCCGGCGAGGCTTCCTGCCCTCATTCCACCACTTTCTCCACCAGATTTAAGGTTCTGCCTGAACCTCTGCTGCCACCATATGTGAAGACTTCCTCCAACTCACTGCTACCACCAAGGGTGAGGGGGGGGCTTCTGTAACCCCTACCTCTGCCACCCATGCAAGCACCTCCTCCTCTCCCACGGCTGTGCCCAAAAATGCAGGAGCCTAGTATATCCCCTCAAGGTTCCTGTCTGGGAGGATGTCATGCAACTTCTATCCCCACCGGACACCAACCCTCCATGGCCCATGAAGACCCCTCGCCAGGGCCAAGGCCAGGGCCAGCCCCTCCTAGCTGGCAAGGAAGTTCTCCCACTTTCTTTGTATATTTTCATTTTATTATGTATTTACTTATTTTATTATTGTATTTACACCAACCCTCCCGATCCTCTGCTGCAACCACAGACCTCATGTCTGAACCCAATCTTTATACATACAGCATTCCCAGACGCTAAAAATTTATACAATACACAAAATCAACACAGTACTAGCAGAAACTGAACATGACAAAATGTATTAATAATATATTTAAAACTAATATTTCAGTCTCACTCACACACTTCTCTTACCTAATTCAGACTCTTGAACCCCACTCCTGAATTCCTAAATCTTGATTATCTTAACTGTCAATCACACTCACTCACTCACCCCACATTCCACTCTAACCCCTCGACGTCAACGGCCAACCATGAGGCTCCTTTGAATCCTGTCCTGCGTTCCACCAATCGCCTCTCTCTCAACATTCAGTTCACTCACTCCTCCCACCAGCCCCTTACTCAATTGCCTCCATTACACAGGAGAGACATAATCAAAATGCCTCAATATCTAAGACAAACTTAACAACATTTTTCACCCAGTCTGTTACTATGATGAATCAGCCCGAGCCCGAGGTCTACAATTTAATATCAATAAATTTGGCTATCAAAAACATATATCTCTCCACATGCTTGCAAGCCCCCGGATGAGCACGCAAAATGGCACGGCCGAGCGGCCGAAAATAAAGGAAAACCATGGCCAGGCCTATAATTTTCTGTCACGTCGCCTCAGGAGACCTCCAGGCATGCAAAGGTAATAACTCATCAAAGGTACATTAAGCACACAAAAGGATCCTCTGCACCGATACCAGCTTGAGAGAATTACAATCTGACTGTCAAGCGAGGACAATCTCCATGCGGCCGAGGCTATTGTCAAACCCTGGCAGAGTCAATCAAAACCCATCAAGCTGGAGATGTCCGCCGTTAAGAGCTTTGTTTAACTCTTTTACCTATTGTTCTCCCCGGGAATGGGCTACCCTCCAGGCACATTTCCCCCTATAATTACCCCTGGTTTTCGAGCGCTTCTTTGGATCGCTCCCGGTTTCCTCCCTGCTTGCCGTCACTCTGCCTGCCGAGCGTTCCCCTCAGCCTCTACGCGCTGAGATCCGTCTTCTTTTCTCCCACTGACATCTCAGAGTTCAGAGCCAGGTGCAGTATCTCCCGCTAAACCCTCGAAAACTCCCCTATCAATTTCCTCCCTTTTTATTTTTTTTAGCTCTTGTTTGAGGGAGTGCAAACGTGCGTAAGTGCACAGTGACTGACTTTTAATAAAAATAAAATAAAAATCATTTATTATATAATTCTGCTTGGTATACATTGGGCTCCAAGATGCTGTCAAGTTACCCTGCTTCTCACTTTCCCAACGTATGCTCAGGCTAATTCCCATTTCTCCTATTATATTGAGCACAGTGACCAGGACCCCCGGAAATCAGGGTAACACTGTGACACTGTAACCAACTATTCAATAGTATTTATGCAGAGTTCATTCAAATGAGATAGTGGGTCTCCTACTAATGGTTGCATTAGCATTTCCCCTCCATGCAACCACAAAAAAACAACAAATAATTCATAACAATTATTTTTTTGTGTGCTTGTTAAATTATGAAAAAATACACTTAACAACACAATACAATCAATGCTTTATTCTAAGTATAAAATCTAGAGAACAAGTCCTTAAGATCAATCTCAGAATTCTTCTCCCTGTGTTGGTGGTTTCTACGGTCCTCTTGAACGGTGTCTGTAATATTTAAATAGAGATCACTCCCGTTCTCCTCAAGAGGAGCCCTGGAGTCCCGGCTGACAGCCTTCGGAAGGAAAACTGTCTACTCAACATTCAGACACACATGATAACTAAACATATCTACAATATTGTTTAACAACTCAAAAAATTAAAAGAGCTTTGTAACAAAACTTTAACATCCAGTTTTAACTTCTAAAAGAGTAACAACTTCTTCTCTTCTGAACAATGCATGTCTTCCACACACAAAGATATTACAGCATCACAGCGTTAGAAGAGACCACAAGGGCCATGGGGTGTAACATTCTGCCAGGCAGGAATATGAAAGCATTATATAATATAAATATAATATAAAAGCATCAAAACATCCCTTTGACAGATGGCCATTCAGCCTTTCTTTAAGAACTTCAGAAGAAGGAGACTCCACTACACTCGGAGGCAGCATATTCCGCTGTCAGGCTGCTCTTACCATAAGAAAGCTCTTCCTAAGGTTTAAATGGAATCTCTTTTACCAAAGTTTAAAGCCAATGCTCCATCACGTCCTAATCTCTGGAGCAGCAGAAAACAAATTTGCTCCATGCGCCATATAACATCCTTTCAAAGAGTTAAACATAGTTATCATGCTGCCTCTTAACCTTCTCCAGGCTTAGTGGACCCAGTTCCCTGAGCCACTCTTCAAGGAGCATAGTTTCCGGGCCTTTGACCATTTTGATTGCCCTGCATTGGACATCTGATATCCTTCCTGAACTGTGGTGTCCAGAATAGGACACAGGATTCCAGGTGGGTCTGGCCAAAGCAGTATTGAGTGGTACTATCACTCCCCTGGTGCTAGACACTCTACTCTTATTGATGCAGCTCAGAATTGCATTGGCTTTTTTTGTCCAATCTTCTAATTCCTTCTTGATTTCTTTCCATTTTTTTTTCATAATTGTTTTCATAAAGTTCATTTTGTTTTGAAATCCAAATTCCTAAATATTTAATTTTCTTAGTTATTTTATAACCCGATAACTCAGTTAACTTCTCTTCTTAGTTATATTTTTAGTCACGATTGCAGTTTTTTCTTTATTTGCCTTAAATCCAGATAGTTCACCAAATTCGTTCATCAGGGTATTAAGCCGGTTAATACTTCTTAAGGGATAATCTAAGAACAGTACAAGATCATCAGAGAAGGCTTTCAATTTGAATTGATATTTTTTAAGTTGTAAGCCTTTCACTTCTTTATCGTTTTGTATTGCGTTATTTAATATCTCCATTGATGTTATAAACAAAAGCGGAGAGAGTGGACATCCCTGTCTCGTCCCTATCTTAACCGTAATTGAATTTGTTTTTTCTCCGTTAATAATCGTGTTGATTGGTGTTCATAGATTGTCTCTATCCAAACCATGAATTTGGGACCAACTTCCATCTTCCGAAGTACTGCTTTTAGGAATGGCCATTTGAGCATATCAAATGCCTTTTCGGCATCTACAAATATCATTGCTAATTTCTTTTCGTTATGCTTCTCGTAGTGCTCAATGATATTAATTACTGTTCTTATGTTGTCTCTTAAGGATCTTTTTGGAAGAAACCCGTTTTGATCTTCGTGAATTATTTCTGGAAGTATGCGTTTTAGTCTGTCAGCTAGTATCGCTGCAAAGATCTTATAATCTGTATTTAATAGGGATATCGGTCGGTAATTTTTCACGTCTGTATGATCCTTACCTTCTTTAGGAATAAGCGTTATATTCGCCCTATTCCAAGATTGCTGCATTCCAGTATGCAAGATTTCATTAATTGTTTTTTGTAACGGGAATGTAAATTTTGACAGTAAGAGAAGCTCTTTCCACATTCCATGCACTTATATGATTTCTCCCCTGCGTGGGTCCTCCGATGTCTATGTAGATTCCCACTCTGACTGAAGCTCTTTCCACAGTCTATGCATTTATATGGCTTCTCCCTTCTGTGGGTTCTGGGATATGAACTTAAATATACAGGATATTCCATTCTTTTTCTTTGCTGATTCAACTATGATCTCAGAATTTCAGAAATAGGAACTCCTTGAACCTCAGAAAATTTTTTCATGTCATACTTAGGAAAACCCTAGGTTGAAGCTGCCATGAAGTTTTCTTGGCAAGATTTGTTCAAAGGCTACCTGTATCAGGAACAAGAGGAAAATATCGTGAGGAGCTTACCGCAGAAACATCAAGCATCAAGACCAAGAACCCAGAGCCATAGAAAGGTCAGCAGAAGATCATTGGCCCAAGTGGGAAGAGCTCCGTACCTGCTAAGAATTCTTTTAACCCATCCCCAATTAAGAGGAGTCCCTACTCAGATATACAGGGAGTCCTGCTTGTAAGATTTTGCACTGCAGAGTGTTAACAGTCTAATCCAATATTTGTAAAGGAAGAAATCGTGAAATATGGCCAGCAGAATAGATAGCACATGTTACACAAACCATTTCCTTTCTATATTTCCTTCTTGATAACCTCACATCTCAGAGGAACGCCAGCCTCCATGGAGAGCACCGGAGTAAATCATGAACGGCAGTCCTCCCAGATCCTGAGTGGCCCCAAAACGGCTAGAACACTCCATCTGATCAGGCTTGGGAGAAAAAGACTTCCTTGCCTCATGTGAATCCCTTTAATCTCTCCCAGGTCAGAAAGAATCTTTCCTGCTCCACTTTACCCCTGCAGTGCAGTCCCTGCCTAATGTTTGTAAAACAAACCACATTGGAGATACTGACAGCACAGAATGAACAGAGTGGGATCACCGCTTCCCTTCACCCAGACGCTATACTCCTATTGATGCAACCGAGAATCACCTTGGCCTTCTTGAGCTGCTGCATCACATTCTTGACTCATGTTCAGCTTGTGGCCTACCAAGACTCCTAGATCCCTTCCTCGTATATTATCAGGAAGCCAGGTGTCACCCATCTTTTATCTGTCCATTTTGTTTATTCTGTCCAAGTTTAGTACCTTACATTTCTCCCTGTTGAAATCCATTTTGTTAGTTTTGGGCCTGCTCTCTAATTCGCTAAGGTCATTTTGAATTCTGATCCTGTCCTCTGGCGTGTTAACTACCCCTCCTAATCTGGGGGCTCCAGAGGGACTGACTGTCAGGAACCAAGAGCAGGCCAGCGGACCTGTAGAAGTGCTGCCATCCTCTGGGTGATTAAGGACACGTAAGTGCAGGTCATCTCTGAGGAAAGCGTCCTCACGGCCAGCGGAGGTCAGTCGGAGCTCAGAGAGGGGACGGGAGGGAAACCCCCTGACCTGACATTTCACGCTGCACGTTGTTTGTTGTGGGTAAAAAGTTTGCTGCAACGTGCTGACAACCTATTTTACTACCCAGAGATACTTTCCTTTCTTTCTTTTTTCAGGTCGCTCCTGAGTTCCTAGCTTTGCCTTCTCCTTCCTGGCCAGTTTCCCTCCTTCCTGCGCCCCCTTCTTCCTCCCTCCTTCAATCTGCGTCCCCTGCAGGTATCTCAGCAGGGATCCCAGGCAGCAAACACAGTGGGGTCAGGAAAGGAAGACTTTCAGGGGTTTTGGGATGCTCACGGAATTAGGTTGTGGGGTCCAGGTGCCCCCTCAGCTGAACCTCCCTCACTGGGCTCTTGGGAAGGGACAAAAGGGGGGTGGGGGTGGAATCAGGACCCTGTGCCGCCCCCCCAGAATCCCTGCCCCCTTTCACCTGTGGGGGGCTGCTTGTCCAGTGGGGTTGTCCCCACAAAGACCCTGGATTCCCCTCTCTCCTGGTGGCCCCGTCCTTCATTTGGCCCTCTTGGGCTCCTTCCCTTTCCAGCTGGCTCTGGCTTCCTTCGGAGCCCCCCAGTCTTGTCCCTCCTCCGCCAGCCCCCAAACCCCAAGCAAAAGACCCCCTTCCAGCTCCTTCCAAGGCCAGCTGAAGTTCTCTTGGAGGATCTCCAGGCTTTTTGTTCTGTAAAGTATTTTGAAGGTGAGCAACCCAGTCTTGGACCCCTGGGCTTGAGGAGAGGGGGAGAGGGACCCTCTTCCTGGAGGGCCATGGGGGGGCAGGGAGGGAGGGAGGCCGATCTCCACGCCCCCCTCCTCCGCCCTGCAAAGATGCAAAGGGAGGGTCTCCCCTCCGCCCCACCCTTCACGAGGGGGCTCTGCCAGGGGAAGAAAGGGGGGGCAAGGGGGGAGACCCCCAAAGCAAGGCAGGCTGTCCTCTGTGTGTGTGTGTGTTGCATTTAGATGACAGCCCCCGCCCCTCCTCCTGCCTGCCTCAGGCCTCCCCCTCCCCAATCAGAGCCTGACCCCGGCTCCCTTCCCCCTCCCGGCATCCCATAATAGTCCCCCAACCCATGCAGGTGCCCCAAGAAAGGCCCCCCGCTCTGTTCTTCATCTCGAGCCCCCTCCCAAATCTCTCGGCCCCACGGAGACCCCCCCCGGGCGAGGAGGAGGAGGAGTGCCCCCAGGGCCCTTTTGTGGAGGGGGCTTTGCATCGAGAGACCCCCCTCGCCCCCGCCCACCCCAGGAGCCCCCCACCCGCCTAGCCCCCCACCTAGCCTAACTTTTCCCCTCACCCTCCCCCGCTCCCTCCCCAGAGAAGCCCCTCCAGCTGCCCCTCCCACCCCTCCCCACGGGCCCATTTGGGGGTCTCCTCCTCCTCCTCCACCCACCGCAAAGCCACCCTCCTGCCCCAGGTCCTCCGGGGAGCAACGAGCGCGGTTTCCTAGAGAGGCAGGAAGGAGGCTGAGGCGGGGGAAGGCCGAGAGTGACGCACTTCCTCCCGCTCGCTTCCGCGGTTTCCAAGCGAGGAGGAGAGGTAAGGGGGGGACCCCCAATGTGGGGAGGGGAGGGGAGGGGAGGGGAGGGGGCGCCCCAGTGGCCTCAGAAGGCAGTCCTGCTTTCCTCCCCCCTTCTCTCTTTCTCTCTTTCTCTCTGCCCCTTTCGCCCCCCACCGGACGCAGCCGCCCCCGGGGAGCCTCCGGGGAAGCCGGAGAGAGAGAAGCTGCCGTCGGCCGAGAGCAGCGCCCGCCCCGCTCCCGGTTTGAGGCCGCCTCAGTTTCCCATCCGCACCGCCGGGGAGCCCGGGCAGCCCCCCGCCTCTCTCTCTCTCTCCCTCTCTCTCACACACAGAGACTGGGGGTCCTGGCTGTCCCCCCCCCCGTGGGAGCCCCTGGGGGTGAGAGGGGGATGCCAAGTTCCCCCCGAAGGCGTGCCCCGCCCTCCTCCTCCTCCCCCTCGCCCCCGGCCTGCTGGTTCTGACCCCGCAAAGGCCCTCCTGGCTCTACGGGGAAGCCGGGCCCCCGGTGGGGGGCAGAACCGGGGAGGGGCCCCCCAGCCCTTCAGGGAGGGGCCCCCACCCAGCCCAGGGGGTCCCACGCCCTGGAAAAGAGTTACTCCCTCAGGGCTGTCCGGCAGTGGAATGTGCTGCCTCAGTGGAGTGCGGTGGAATCTCCTTCCTTGGAGGTTTTTAAGCAGAGGCTGGACGGCCCTCTGTCGGGAGTGCTTTGAGGGTGGTCCTGCATGGCAGGGGGTTGGACTGGATGGCCCCTGGGGTGTCTTCCAACTCTGTATTTCTATGATTCTATGACCTGTGGGAAGGTCACCCTAAGTCAGGGTTGACTTGAGGGCACATAACATGGGGGGCAGCGTAGTGTAACGGTTTGCATTTTGGGCCGGAGGGAGGGAGGGCGACAGAATTTGGACTGAGAGTGACAATCAGGAGTCGGCTGGCCCGTCTGCAGAGGCAGGGAGGAAGAGGCCCCCATCCTAACCCCCAGCCCAATCCTGAACCTTTTCCAAGGAGACCCCCAGTTTTCTGAGAAAAGCCCCACCACCACCACCACTATGGCTCACCCTCTGCCGCCCCAGCCAATCCGGTGACAAAGTGTGTTTGGTGTCACCAGCTGCTGGCAGACTCTGCCCGGAAGGACCGAAGCAGAGGGACTTAGGCCATTTCCGCACTAGGCTGTTATAGCACAATGATTCCACTTTCAACATCCTCTGGAATCCTGGGGTTTGCAGTTTCGGGAGGGGCCGGCCGGCCCCAGGATTCCATAGGATGTTGAAAGTGGAACCATAGCGCTATAACAGTCTAGTGCGGAAATGGCCTTAGTCTGGACACCCAGAGCTCAATAAGTGGAATCAACCCACAAGGACCCTCTGCGTGTTTGTGCCTCTGTGTTCCTCCAAATCGCCTGTCCACTTATGACGATCCTACGAATTTTGTATGTTTTTCTTAGGAAAGGAATCTCACACAGAGCTGGTTTTGCCATTTCCTTCCTCTGAAACATACTCTCTGGCCTCTGAGATTTGTTGGTGGTCTCCCATCCAAGTACTAACCAGGGCTGAGTGTGCTTAGCTTCCAAGAGCAGACCTGGTCTGGTTTCTTTAGGGTATTGCGCTTACCTCTCTGTAACTGCTCTTCCAAAACACCCTAAAGTTCTCCCCGCTTCCCCGCATGCATCATCATTGCCATCATGACAGATGGGAGTGTGTGAGAGGTGTGTGTGTGCAAGGTGTGGCCAAGGGACACCAGAAGACTGTGGACGAGATGGCAAAAGTTGTGACGGGGGGAGAACACGCAGGCTAGGGGAGGCTGCAGCTTTTGCCTGAATCCGTTGAGAAGACAAAGGAGACTTGGAGAAATAAGAAGAAATTGGGACATTTTAAAAGCAGCCGCAATAGTGGGACGGCGGGGGACTAACTGGGACTGTCCCAGCCAGATTGGGAGAGCCGGAGGAGAGGTACTTGAGGGGGGGTTTCAGCTCACCCACCACCTCCTCATTCTGGGATTAGATGGGCTTCTTGTCTGAGATTGTGAAAGAGAGCGCCTTGAGGTTCAAAAAAAGAAATGGGGGGCAGGCAAAGGGAAAGCAAGTCCCTCCCCCAGTTCCACTGGGTCTGGGCCAGCGTTCCTCACCCTTTGGCCCTCCAGATGATTTGGGCCTCACCTCCCGGATGTCCTAGCCAGTGCGGCCGATGCTTGGGAATTCTAGGAGCTGAAGCCTCAAACCTCTCAAGGAGTAAAGTTTAGAAAACCGTTCATCTCTTCAGCTTCCGATGCATTCCTCTTCCCACACACGCACAGACCCACACCTTGCTTGTTCTCCCATCGCTGGCAGGAGAGAGGAAGCTGTGGAGGGGCTCCGGTTTCGCTTCCCCACGCACCCAGCTGTGCTCAGCAAGCATTCAGGGGAAGTGAAAGAGACAAGTGGGGGGCGATCCAAGCATCTGCCCCCAGCCAAGAGCAAAGCGAAGGTTCACCACAAGGCCACTCCAGCCTCCAACCGCCACCCCAGCCCCCAGAGAGCTCCCACACCCCCTCTTCCCAGACACCGCCAGGGCCGTAAGAGCCCTCGAGGACAGCAGAGCTGAGCATCAGTGCATAGGCAGAGGGAGGAGCCCCCCAGTCCTCAGACCTCCTGTGGGGATAGATGGGGGGCCTGGCCCCAAAAGCAAAAGGAGGGCAGTTCCATGGGTGGGCTCCCTTCCTTCCTTCCTTCTCAAGGCCTTCCTGATGGCTGTGGCCTGAGCCAGGGAGGAACCCCCCCCCCAGGTTTCGTTTGAAACATGCAGCTGGGCTCACTGGCGGGAGCTACACAGAGTCCTTGACTCTGAGGCTACGGAAGGCACTGGCGTGCTCCCTGCTTTGGGCCCAGGGCGCCTTCCCTTGCATGCTCACCCAGCAAGGAAAGACGGCATCCCTCTGAGGAGGAGACCCCCAGGAAAGCCGACTGAAGTCTAAGACCTACAGTGTCCCCTTAGACTTAGGACCAAGCCCACCACACCCCAAAATAGTGCCCTGCTGTTGAACCTCAGGCTGGGAAGGTTGAATTTAGGGAGAGATTTGCAAAGCCTCTTCAGGGCTCTAGGGAGGGTCATTAAGAAGAGATTAGGAGGGAGGGAGGGAGGGAGGGAGGGAGAAAAGACTCCAGCAGTCTATCGTTCTTTGGAATGGACCCCCACCCCATACTCGCCATCTGCCCTGATCTGACAGGGACACTCCCAGTTATTTCTTGTTGTTGTTGAAGTCATTTCCACCTTATGGCAACCCTAAGGCCGACCTATCATGGGATTTTCTTGGCAGAAATTGTTCAGTCTTCTTCTGAGGCTGAGAGTGTGTGACTTGACCAAGGTCATGGCCGAGTGGGGATCCGAGCTCTGGTCTCCAGAGTCATCACGGTCCAACGCTGAAACCGCTACACCCTGCTGTCTCTCCAAATAATCCTCTCCTAGCCCGCTTTCCGAACTGCTCTTGGAATGTCCCGTTTCTCTCTCTCTCCTCCTGCTCTTCCTTCAACTTCACCCCTTTGGTCCTGAGCTGACTTCTGTTGCTGCAAACTGAATTCTAAGGGCAAAAGTAGTTTCCGGTCAGTTAACTTGGCCAAGGGGAGGGGAGAGGAGGGGGCTCGGCCCCGTGACCTTCCCGGGGCACCTGACCGGTCACTCTGGGGCCTTTGTGGTCGGAAAGGTGGGCTTTCTGGGCCCTGACTCTGATCCGGCTTCCAGGCTCTCTCCCTCTTCTCCTGGGGGGGGGGGCTTCACCTGCTTTAGACTGGAGCACTTCAGCCTGAAAGCGGGGGCCCACGAAGGTAAATGGATCCCCCCATCACCATAGAGGAAAATTTCTGAGTCCCAGTTTTGAGTTTCAATGAAAGCTAACAACAACGACATGCTAGTTGTCTGTCCGTGTGCGTGCGTGTTCAAGAGGTTTTGATTAGGATGAACGGGGGGAAGGGAGGGGGGAGGGGGGAGGGGGGAGGGGGGCTGGGTCGGGGGGGTGGAAGGGAGCCCCCTCCCCCCAAAGGCATTATGGCCTCTCCCCCTTTATTTCTTTATTTCTTTCTTGGGGGGGTCTCCACGGGGCTATGGCGTCATGGGGGGTTTGGGAAGGAAGAAGGTCCTTCCTGGCTGGGCCGGGGTCTCGGACTGCGGGCGGCCCCTCCTGGGCCCTGCGGAGGCCGGAGGACCCAAAGGCAACTGTAAAATGAGGGTGGGGGGATGGTGGGAGAAAGGGGAGGGGGAGACTCCCCCCAGCCCCCCTATCCCTGGGAAAGTGGGGTGGACAGGAGGCCTGAGCTCTCCTGGGGGGGGGGAGGGAAGGGGCTGCTACAGGTGGGAGGCCGAGCCTTGGGGCGTTTAGGGTGGAGAGGAGATGCTGGAGGCCCGAGGCAGGAAGAGCAGGCACAGGGCAGTGGCAGGGAGGGGTTGTCCCAAGGCTTTTGGGGAGCCCCCAGTTTCCTTCCCTCTGCAGGATTCCCCATGGCAGTGGGGCATAATTGTGGGGCGGAGGGAAGGGGAGGGGTTGAAATTAATCTCACTCCTGGTTTGCCTTCCAGAAAGAGACCTCCCCCTCCCAGGAAACAGATGACCGAGTTCAAAAACCTCACTCACACACACACACACACACACACACGGAGACCCAGCTGTGCTGTCCCTCTTCTCCCTCCCCTCTCAGAGCTGCCTGTGGTCTCCTCTGGCCACCAGGGTCCCTTCCTGAGAGAGCCTCTGCACTTGGAGGTCCCGAATCCCTCACTGAGGGTCCTTCCTGAGTTCTCCTTTCTCTGCTGAAGGCCTTGGACCTCCCCCCCGCAACCCCTCTCCTCAGAACTTCCCTCCACCACCACCACCGCGGCCACCCCAACACCAGGCCAGGGGGGTTTCCGTCTCTGTCCCCTCTCCCATTCCGTTGGAGCCTCCTGGGGCTTTCAGAGCTGCGGGTGGAACCCTTCCCTCCGCCTCCGTTCCTTAAGGGGTACGTTTGGTGGGGACCTGGGACAGGGGCCGCTCCCGGATTGTAGACCTCCCAGGGAGGTTAGGCTGGCTCCCTCCCCATTGCCCTTCCTCCTTTTTGTTCAGATAGGCCTTTAAGAATGGACTCTGAATCGAGGTTCTGGACTGCGGGAAAAGGCTAGATATGGATGACTAAGTTAATAGGAAAAAAAGTGAAGTGAAGAGATGGTGAAGGGGAATAAAATGGAGGTGTGTTAAAGATTTATTTTCATGGAGGTGGGCAATTTCATGGGATCTGGAGGGCAAGTTTCCCTAGGACCCTCCCGTGGGCCAGACAGACTTCGTGAAAAAGAAGACCGAGCAAACAAGCTGGATGTGATCCAAATCCTTTTCTGGTTTTATGAAAAAGGATAGTTTGGGGTGCTAAATGGTGCCGTGGGTCCCTGCAACCTGCTTAATGGGGGGCGAGGGATCTTTTTCCCAGAGAAACACCCTGAGAGTCGGGGAAGGGCTCAGGGGCACCAACCCAGCCTTGGGGACCACCTACGGCCCCTGGGACACACCCTGATGGCCTCTCTAAAAACAAGCGGCAATGTGTACTAATTGAACCTGAGAAAGAGTGGAAAGCACAGGGGTCTTTCCTCTTCCCACCCAGAAGGACAGCAGCACTCAGTTTCCTCTGAGTTACTCCTCCTTAAAACTGAGAGCAATGGTGTCTGTGTGGGATTAGCTTTGTGTGCGTGGGGACATCACAAAGGAGGGATCGTTTGTGGTTCCAGAAGTGTTGGGTTTTCTCCCCTTTCAGCTCCTGGTCTACTTGGAGCAGATAGCTGTGTAATTTCCTCTCAGAGGAGCCTCGGGGTCGCCTGGATCCAGACCAGAAGGCTGTCTGCAAGGAGCTGCAGCAGAGGATAAAGGAAGGTGTCCTCTCTGGGTAAGGACCCCTTTTGCCTTTTTGGGTAGATGCTGGAGGAATGAATTCATGTTCTTGGCCTGGGTCACTCCACTGGTGGGAAGCCAGCCTGGAGGTAGGCTTCCAGGCCACGCAGACTGGGATCCACTGGGCCAAGCTTGAGCTCATCTGGCAGGTGAGAAGCTTGCAGAGTTCTTCCATTTTGTAACTTACATGAATGGAGAGTGTCGGTCTTCCCCTCCTTCTGTGGCCCATTTGTTCCAAGTGGCAGAAAGGGTTTGAACCACGAGACTTTTGCTGGAGACTCTTGGGATTTAACACTCTCTCCCACAGCATCTCCTCTCTGGGCATTGGGAAAAAAATTGTTGGCGAGAAAAGATCTGGATATTTAAGTCCCTGATGTTCTCGGTTTCTACATGTAGCCTCATCTTATTTTCTTTATATCTGTGGAAGAAACGTTCATAGTGTACAAACTTCACCAACAGTCTCAGAGAATGCAGGTGTGCAACCAGAAGTGTATCGTTTTTCTCCTGTCTAAAAATCAAAACAAGTTTCCCCAGTTCCTTAGGCAGTGGGCTACCTAAGGGAAGCCCCACAAGGGAGATGCAAAGGGAACAGCCCCCACCCACCCACGCCCCATACTCTCCAGCTCTTTCCATTTGGCAGGACAGTCCTGAATAATCCTCCATTGCCCCACTTTTTCATCTCTTTTCAAAATGTCCCACTTCCTCTCCTCCTCCCTCTTTCTCCTTGGCTTCCTTCTGTTGCTACAGACTGAGTTCAAAATGCCCCAAATAGTTCACACTCGGTTAACTGGGGGGGGGGGGGGGAGTAGGGGAGGGGTAGCTAATACATTGGAAGATAGGAAAGGAATTCAAAACAATCTTGATGAACTTGAAAACTGGATTGGAATTAATAAAATGAAATTCAACAGGGCCAAATACAAAGCTTACATTTAGTCCACAAAAACGAAATGTGCAGATATAGGTTGGTTGAGACTTAGGTCAGCAGTACTTCAGGTAAAAAGGACGTGGGGAGTATTGCTGGTAAGAAGTTGAACATAAGCCAGTCGTGTGATGCTGCAGCAAAGACAGGGAATGCTATCTTAGCCTGCATTAATAGCAGCATAGTTTCCAAGCTGGGGGCTGTAATAGTCCCCCTGGAGTCTGTGCTGGTCAGGACAAATCACACTCTTTAAATACCTCAAGGACTGCCAGAAGGCGGAGGGCGCAGGCTTGTTCTGTGTTCTTTCAGAGGGTAGAACCAGGTCTAATGGCTTTAAATTACAGGAGAATAGTTTTTGATTTCAGATTAGAAGGAATTTCTTGCCAGTGAGAAAGGTTCAGCAGTGGCATCAATTAGTTAGAGAGGTGGTGGTAGCTCCTTCTGTGGAGATTTTGAAAAAGAGGCTGGGTCTGCTTCAGCGGGAGGCCCTGCCTTGAGCAGGGGGTGGAATTAGGAGGGCAACGAGGCCCCTTCACTCTCCCTGCATGACTCTGTGATTCTTAATGAGCCTCCCTAGAGCCCTGAAGAGGCTTTGCAAATTCCAGCCACAAAGGAAGGAAATCTTGGAAGATTCTGTATGTCAGTCGAGACCATTTTGGCCGGTCTTTGTGCCCCCTTTGTGTCCCTCGCAGAGGCCTCTGAATTTCAGAGGGTTCCAGGGAAGGCTGTGGGGTGACTCAAGAAGGACTTGGAGGCCGTTGGGGCTGTTCGTTGGGGCTGCGCAGAGCAGGAAGAGGAGGAGGAGGTAATGGGGTGGGGAGAGGACCCCCAAATGCACTCCAGGGTGGGAAGGAGTGGGAAGGGGGACCCCATTTTGGGATCAGGAGGGAGTGGGAGACCACGGGGGTGGAAGCAAGGAGGCCCCCTCGGAAAAGGCTCCATAGGGCTCCTCCTCTCCCTTCTTGAGGAAGGGTCTCCGCGGGGCCGAGGGAATATTTGGGAGTGGGGGAAGGACAGCCGTGGTCGCAGCTAGTGGGAAGAGGCGGTGTTTCGCTCTGGGCCAGGGTTGGGTGGGGTCTGTCTGTCTTGGGGACTATTATGGGATGGCAGGAGGCCAAAGCATCCACGGATGGCAGGGAATGGGGGCGCTAAAGAAGGGGGTGGTGGAAGAGGTGCTTCCTGCTTCGGAGAGGGGGGGAGAGGCTGGGATTATGGGGGAGACAGAAAAGACTCCCCCTCCAGCCTCCCTAGTCCCGGAAAGGGAGGGCAAGGGGGGGCTCTTAGGTTTTCTTGAGGGAAGGGAAGGGAAGAGGCTGCTGCAGGGAGGAGGAAGAGGAGGAGGAGGAAGGAGGGTCAGGCACCCCAATCCTGGGAAGGGGGAGTGTGAGAGGCCTGAGGGAGGCAGAGGGGGGTGGCAGTGGGGGGTCCCCTAAATGCAAAGGCCTCTCCCTACCCTGGAAACACCACCCTGCTTGGAGGCTTCCCCTCCCTCCCTGCCCCCGGCGAGGGTGGGGGGACCCTTCCTCTGAGTCTTTCAAGGGGAGAAGGAAGGAAGGCAGGGAGGGGAGTCAGAAGAGACCCTGTTCCCCTTGTGCTTCGTTCTCCAGCAACCCACAGATCTAGGGCTGGGCTGCAGTTTCAGGGAGAGGAGCCTTCGTTTTGAAAAGGCTTTGCAAAGTAAGAGTGTCATATAGGAGACCCTTCGGTAGAATTAAGACTGACAGGAAAAGAGGAAGAGTGCACTGGAAGTGGATGGGAGCCCAAAGGCTGAGCTGGCCAGGCCTGGTTGAGCCTGTTAAGAAGAGGGTCTCTCGGGGGTCTCTCAGTCGTAGGGTCACCCTAGGTTGAAGGCAAACGGACAGCACCGAGCAGCAAGAGAAGGTTCTTCTGTCGGGATCCTGAAGCTTGGGGGCCAAGTGGGCATTTATTTCTCTGGTCAAAGTGGTTCTGCCTGGGATCCTCTTCCAAGGTCCTGCCAGGGATGCCGACGGAAGATCTGCAGAATGGTGAGAAAGAGAGAGAGAGAGAGACTGCAAGCTCAGCTTCCTAGAGAGGGAGGAAATGTTAATATGGGGAAAGGGCAAACCCCCAAACTCTGTCCCCTTATCCAGAAGAAGAAGGTGGGTGGATGTCCTTTTAATTTCCTTGGTGGAGAAGAGAAGGTGGGAGAGGCAGCAAAAAGGGGTTAAAAGGGGAAAATAAGAGGGGAGAGCCCCGAAATGGCCTTCTTTAGGTTGGAGAAAAAGCAGGAACATTTCTGCCCCTTTGGATGCCATGGCTTTGGAGGGGGGGAGGCTGAAGTTTCTAATGGGAAGAGGGAGGCTGGGAAGGGGGTTATGGAGTGTGAGGCTGAAAAAAGGAAGCCTCCCCCACCGCAAAGAGGCAGCTGTGAGGTCCCCCCCTTGGGTGTCTCCCTGGGGCCGAGATTTTGGGGGGCTGTTCAGAGGGGAGGATATAGTTGCTGGCTGGCTGTGGGGGGTGGATGAGGTATATTTGGCTCTGAGCCAGGCTTATGGTCTTTATGGGGTGGGGGACTATTATGGGATGCCAATTCTAATTCACAATTTCTTACCTAGTTCAGTTCACATAGTTATTTCTCTTAATTCCTTAGTTGTTACTTCCAACCTAACCTCAGTCACCAACAAATTTCCTTCTTACTGATTAATATCAACTTTCCTTGTATCTATTTCATGTATTGCAACTCCAGTTTGCAAATTTACGTCCCAGTCATTTAACTTTCTTTTTCTTTTTGCCACTTCTATCACAGCTGTCTCCTTTTTTCTTATGCTTTTTTTGCTGATCTTCTTATTTCTGACACTGGTTAGAAGTTCACAGAGTCATATTGCCCAGTTTCTTTATATTTTCTTTGATAAATCTTAATTTTTAGGTGCTTTGTGCATTCATAAGCCCAAGTTAATCACATTTCTTTCAGTGATAGTATTTAAAAAGATGGTGGCTGCACTTCTACAGATCCGCTGGCCTGCTCTTGATTCCTGACAGTCAGTCACTCTGGATCCCCCAGATTAGGAGGTGTAGTTAACACGCCAGAGGACAGGATCAGAATTGAAAATGACCATAACGAATTAGAGAGCAGGGCCAAAACTAACAAAATGAATTTCAACAGGGAGAAATGTAAGGTACTAAACTTGGCCAGAATAAACAAAACGAACAGATAAAAGATGGGTGACACCCGGCTTCGTGATAATATATGAGAAAAGGGATCTAGGGGTCTTGGTAGGCAAGAAGCTGAAGATGAGCCAAGAATGTGATGCAGCAGCTCAAGAAGGCCAAGGTGATTCTCGGTTGCATCAATAGGAAAATAGCGTCTGGGTCAAGGGAAGCGGTGGTCCCACTCTGTTCCCTCTGTGCCGTCAGTATCTCCAGTGTGGTTTGTTTTACAAACAGTAGGCAGGGACTGTACTAGAGGGGTAAAGAGGAGCGGGAAAGACTCTTTCTGACCTGGGAGAGATTGAAAGGATTCACATGAGGCAAAGAAGTTTTCTTCTCCCAAGCCTGATCACGTGGAGTGTTCTGGCCGTATTGGGGCCAGTCAGGATCCGGGAGGACTCCCATTTCATGATTTACTCTAGTGCTCTCCATGGAGACTTACGTTCTTCTGAGGTGAGATGTTAGTAAGGAGGGAATATAGAAAGGAAATGGTTTGTGCAACATGTGCTACCTACTCTACTAGCCATATTTGACGATTTCTTCCTTTTCCAATGTTGGATTAGACTGTTAACACTCTGCAGTGCAAAATCTTACAAGCAGGACTCCCTGTATATCTGAGTAGGGATTCCTCTTAATTGGGGATGGGTTAAAAGAATTCTTACCAGGCAGTGAGCTCTTCCCAGTTGGGCCAATCATCTTCTGGCCTTTCTATGGCTCTGGGTTCTTGGTCTTCATGGTTGATGTTTCTGCGGTAAGCTCCTTATGATATTTTCCTCTTTTTCCTGAAACAGGTAGCCTTTGAACAAATCTTGCAAAGAAAACTTCATGGCAGCTTCAACCTAGGCTTTTCCTAAGTATGACATGAAAAAATCTTCTGAAGTTCAAGGAGTTCCTATTTCTGAACTTCTGAGGTCATATTTGAATCAGCAAAGAAAAAGAATGGAATATCCTGTACATTTAAGTTCATATCCCAGATCCCATAGAGGGGAGAAGACATATAAATGCATAGAGTGTGGAAAGACCTTCAGTGTCAGTCGAAGTCTGCGTTCCCATCAAAGGACCCACACAGGGGAGAAGCCCTATAAATGCATGGAATGTGGAAAGAGCTTCCGTCAGAGTGGACGTCTGCGTTCCCATCAAAGGGTTCACACAGGGGAGAAGCCCTATAAATGCATGGAATGTGGAAAGAGCTTCAGTCAGAGTGGAGACTTGCATTCCCATCAAAGGATCCACACAGGGGAGAAGCCCTATAAATGCATGGAATGTGGAAAGAGCTTCAATCAGAGTGGAATTCTACGTTCTCATCAAAGGACCCACACTGGGGAGAAGCCCTATAAATGCAATGAATGTGGAAAGAGCTTCCGTCAGAGCGGACGTCTGCGTTCCCATCAAAGGTTGCACACAGGGGAGAAGCCCTATAAATGCATGGAATGTGGAAAGAGCTTCAGTCAGAGTAGAGATCTGCGTCTCCATCAGAGGACCCACACAGGGGAGAAGCCCTATAAATGCATGGAATGTGGAAAGAGCTTCAGTCAGACTGGAAGTCTGCGTCACCATCAAAGGATCCACACAGGGGAGAAGCCATATGAATGCATGGAATGTGGAAAGAGCTTCAGTAGGAGTGCAAGTCTGCATCTCCATCAGAGGACCCACACAGGGGAGAAGCCCTATAAATGCATGGAATGTGGAAAGAGCTTCCGTCAGAGTGGACGTCTGCGTTCCCATCAAAGGGTTCACACAGGGGAGAAGCCCTATAAATGCATGGAATGTGGAAAGAGCTTCAGTCACAGTGAAAGTCTGCGTCCCCATCAAAAGACCCACACAGGGGAGAAGCACTATAAATGCATGGAATGTGGAAAGAGCTTCAATCAGAGTGGAATTCTACGTACCCATCAAAGGACCCACACTGGGGAGAAGCCCTATAAATGTAATGAATGTGGAAAGAGCTTCAGTGGGAGTGGAAGTCTGTGTTTCCATCAAAGGTTGCACACAGGAGAGAAGCCCTATAAATGCATGGAATGTGGAAAGAGCTTCAGTCAGAGTAGAGATCTGCGTCTCCATCAGAGGACCCACACAGGGGAGAAGCCGTATAAATGCAATGAATGTGGAAAGAGCTTCAGTCAGAGTGGAAGTCTGCGCCACCATCAAAGGATCCACACAGGGGAGAAGCCATATGAATGCATGGAATGTGGAAAGAGCTTCAGTAGGAGTGCATGTCTGCGTCTCCATCAGAGGAGCCACACAGGGGAGAAACCATATCAATGCATGGAATGTGGAAAGAGCTTTAGTCAGAGTGGAAATCTGCATTCCCATCAAAGGACCCACGCAGGGGAGAAGCTCTATAAATGCATGGAATGTGGAAAGAGTTTCAGTCGGGGTGATAGTCTGCGTCTCCATGAAAGGATCCACACAGGGGAGAAGCCCTATAATTGCATGGAGTGTGGAAAGAGCTTCAGTGAGAGTGGACATCTGCGTTCCCATCAAAGGACCCACACAGGAGAGAAGCCCTATAAGTGCATGGAATGTGCAAAGAGCTTCAGCGATAGTGGAACATACAGGAAACATCAAAGGACCCACACAGGGGAGAAGCCCTATAAGTGCATGGAATGTGGAAAGAGCTTCAGCGATAGTGGAACATACAGGAAACATCAAAGGACCCACACAGGGGAGAAGCCCTATAAGTGCATGGAATGTGGAAAGAGCTTCAGTCGGAGTGGAGAGCTGCGTTCCCATCAAAGGACCCACACAGGGGAGAAGCCCTATAAGTGCATGGAATGTGGAAAGAGCTTCAGTCAGAGTGGAAATCTGCATCTCCATCAAAGGATCCACACAGGAGAGAAGCCATATCAGTGCATGGAATGTGGAAAGAGCTTCAGTCAGAGTGGAATTCTGCGTCTCCATCAAAGGACCCACACAGGGGAGAGGCCCTATAAATGCATGGAATGTGGAAAGAGCTTCAGTGCAAGAGGGAATCTGCATTCCCATCAAAGGACCCACACAGGAGAGAAGGCCTATAAATGTATGGAATGTGGAAAGAGCTTCAGTCAGAGTGTAAATCTGCGCTCCCATCAAAGGACCCACATGGGAGAAGCCATTTAAATGTCATGTGGAAAGAGCTTCAGTGATAGTGGAACATATAGGAAACATCAAAGGACCCACACAGGGGAGAAGCCCTATATATGCCTGGAATGTGGAAAGGGCTTCAGTCAAAGTGGACACCTGTATTCCCATCAAAGGACCCACACAGGGGAGAAGCCCTATATATGCATGGAATGTGGAAATAGCTTCAGTGATAGTGGACACCCGCATTCCCATCAAAGGACCCACATAGGGGAGAAGCCCTATAAATGTGGAAAGAGCTTCAGTGAGAGTGGACATCTACATAAACATCAAATGACCCAGACAGGGGAGAAGCCCTATATATGCGTGGAATGTGGAAAGAGCTTCAGTCAGAGTGGACAGCTGCGTTCCCATCAAAGGACCCACAGAGGAGAAACTGTTTAAATGTCATGTGGAAAGACCTTTTCACACTGTCAAAATTTAAATTTACATAAAAGAACTTACTCAGGGGAGAAACCATAAATGTATGGAATATGAAATATGCTTCTGTCATGATAGAATATTAGCTAAATAAGATAGTGATGCACTGATAGCGATGTATACAATGTTTGTAATGTTAGAGATTTTGAAGCATAATTTCCACAGACATTCTTATCAAATTTGCAGAGGATTGGACAGGATCAGAATTTGAAATGATCTTGACAGATTAGAGAGCTGAGCTAAAATTAACCAAATGAATTTCAACAGGGCACAGTGTAAAGTACTACCCTTGGGCAGAAAATGTGAAATGCACAGAAATGCACCTGGCTTGACCATAGTACATATAAAGGGATCTAGGGGTCTTGGTAGAGCACAAGTTGAATATGAGTCAGCAGTGTGATGCGGCAGCTAAAAAAGCCAATGCAATTCTGAGCTGCATCAATAAGAGTAGTGTGTCTAGCACCAGGGGAGTGATAGTACCACTCTATACTGCTTTGGCCAGACCCACCTCAAATCCTGTGTCTAGTTCTGGGTACCACAGTTCAGGAAGGATATTGACAAGCTGGAGGATGTCCAGAGGAGGGCAACCAAATGGTCAAAGGCCTGGAAACTATGCCCTTTGAAGAGTGGCTTAGGGAACTGGGTCCGTTAAGCCTGGAGAAGGTTAAGAGGCAGCATGATAACTGTGTTTAACTCTTTGAAGGTATGTTATATGGCGGATAGAGCAAGTTTGTTTTCTGCTGCTCCAGAGATTAGGACGTGATGGTTCATTGCCTCCAAACTTTGGTAAAAGAGATTTGATTTAAACATTAGGAAGAACTTTCTGATGGTAAGAGCAGTCTGACAGTGGAATATTCTGCCTCCAGGTGTGGTGGAGTCACCTTCTTCTGAAGTTTTAAAGAAAGGCTGAATGGCCATCTGTCAAAGGGAATGCTTTGATGCTTTTATATTATATTTATATTATATAATACTTTTATATTCCTGCCTGGCAGGATGTTACACCCTATGGCCCTTGTGGTCTCTTCTAACGCTGTGATGCTATACTATCTTTGTGTGTGAAAAACATGCATTGTTCGGAAGACAACAAGTTAGAATCATAGAATCATAGAAATGTAGAGTTGGAAGAGACCACACGGGCCATCCAGTCCAACCTCCTGCCGTGCAGAAATACCCTCAAAGCGCTCCCGACAGATGGCCATCCAGCCTCTGCTTAAAAACCTCCAAGGAAGGAGACTCCACTACACTCCGAGGCAGCATATTCCACTGCCGGACAGCCCTGACTGTCAGGAAGTTCTTCCTCAGGTTCAGGTGGAATCTCCTTTCCTGCAACTTGAACCCATTGCTCCTTGTCCTGGTCTCTGGAGCAGCAGAAAACAAGCACTCTCCCTCCTCTACATGGCATCCCTTCAAATATTTAAACATAGCTATCATGTCCCCTCTTAACCTTCTCTTCTGCAGACTGAATATACCCAGCTCTCTAAGTCTGTCCTCATAGGGCATGGCTTCCAGGCCCTTCACCATTTTGGTCACCCTCCTCTGGACCTGCTCCAGCTTGACCATGTCCTTCTTGAATTGGGGTGCCCAGAACTGGACACAGTATTCAAGATGAGGTCTAACCAAAGCCGAGTAGAGTGGTACCAGTACCTCCCTCGATCTAGACACCATACTCCTATTGATGCAGCGGAGAATTGCATTGGCTTTCTTGGCTGCTGCATCACACTGCTGACTCCTGTTCAGCTTGTGGTCTATTAAGACTCCTAGATCCCTTTCACACGTACTGCCATCCAGCCACGTGTCCCCCATCCTATATTTCTGCATTCCATTTTTTCGACCTAAGTGTAGGACCTTACACTTCTGTGTGTTGAATTTCATTTTGTTAGCCTTGGCCCAGCTCTCCAATCTGTCCAGGTCATTTTCAATTTTGATCCGGTCCTCTGGCGTATTAGCAACCCCTCCCAATTTGGTGTCATCTGCAAATTTGATGAGCATGCCCTCTATTCCTTCATCCAAGTCGTTGATGAAAATATTGAACAGCACTGGGCCCAGGACAGAACCCTGTGGCACCCCGCTAGTCTCTTCTCTCCAGGATGAAAAGCAGGCATTCGTGATCACCCTTTGGGAACGGTCAGTCAACCAATTACAGATCCACCTAACAGTAGCTCTGTCCAGCCCACATTTAACTAGCTTCTTTGTAAGAATGTCATGGGGAACTTTGTCAAAGGCCTTACTGAAATCAAGAAATGCTACATCCACAGCATTCCCTTCATCTATCAAGCTAGTAACTCTATCATAAAAAGAGGTAAGATTAGTCTGGCATGACTTATTTTTGAGAAATCCATGTTGACTTCTTGTGATTACCGCATTGCTTTCTAAGTGATTAGAAACTGACTGCTTAATGATCTGCTCCAGGATCTTTCCGGGTGCTGACATCAGGCTGACTGGGCGACAATTATTTGGGTCCTCTTGTTTTCCCTTCTTGAAGATGGGGACAATATTTGCCCTCTTCCAGTCTGCTGGAACGTCTCCTGTCCTCCAAGATTTCTCAAAGATTATAGCAAGCCGTTCCAAAATGACCTCTGCCAGTTCTTTTAATATCCTAGGATGCAATTCATCTGGTCCTGGAGACTTGAATTCATCCAGTGTGGCCAGGTATTCTTTTACCACCTCTCTACCTATTATGTGCCGCATTTCCCCTGCTTCCTCCCCTGCTCCCCAACCGCCAGGTTGAGTGCTTGTATCCTTCTGGGAAAATACTGAGGCAAAGAAGGTGTTCAGTAGTTCTGCCTTTTCTCTTCCCTCTGTTAGTAATTCGCCATCTTCTCTGCGCAGCGACCCTATCGCCTCTTTCTTTTTCCTTTCGCTGCGGACATATTTAAAAAAGCCCTTTTTATTTTTTTTAATGTCTCTGGCCAGCCTAAGTTCGTTCTGTGCTTTAGCCTTTCTGACCTTCTCCTTACATCTCCTGGCTGCTTGCTTAAATTCTTCTTTTGTGGTTTCCCCCCTCTTCCATTTCCTGTACACGTTTCTCTTAACACTTAGCTCAGCTGAGAGTTCTTTACTCAACCATTCTGGTTTCTTCAGATGCCTTCCATTTTTCCTCCTTATTGCCACAGTTTTAGACTGTGCCTTCAGGATCTCCCTTTTAAGGAACTCCCATGCCTCCTGAACTCCTTTCTCTTTCACTATTCTTGACCATGGAATTTCAACCAGCAGCTCCCTAAGTTTACAGAAGTCCGCTTTTTTAAAATCTAAGACGAGTGTCTGGCTACACTTATCTTCTCCTTCCCACTGAATGCCAAATTCCAATAGGGCATGGTCACTCCCCCCTAAAGATCCAACCACTTCTACCTCATTAACAAGGTCATCCCTATTGGTCAGGATCAGGTCTAGAATATTTGATCCCCTTGTGGCCTCTTCCACCTTCTGGACCATGAAATTGTCTGCAAGACAATCAAGAAACTTGCTGGACCTTGCTGTCTTGGCAGAGTTTGACTGCCAACATATATCCGGGTAATTGAAATCTCCTATTATTACTGTATCTCTCCTTTCGGAATGCGCGGTCATTTGGTTGAGGAAGGCGTCATCAAGGTCCTCAGTCTGGGTTGGAGGTCTGTAGTAAACCCCCACCAGAATATCCCTGTTGTTTCTCGCTCCCTTAATTCTTACCCAGATGCTCTCGACCTGGCTTTCTGAGTTTAAGTCATGGATCTCTTCACAGGTGAAAATATCCTTGACATACAAGGCTACTCCTCCTCCTTTCTTTTTTGGTCTATTTTTACAAAATAGGCTATACCCCTCTATTCGTACATTCCAATCCTGAGACTTATCCCACCAGGTCTCAGTGATGCCTATCAAATCGTATTTATTTTGTTGTACTAGGAGTTCAAGTTCATCTTGCTTGTTTCCCATACTCTGCGCGTTAGTGTAGAGACACTTAAATCTCCGGGCCCTTCCTGCAAGTTGTTACTCTTTTAGAAGTTAAAACTGGATTTTAAAGTTTTGTTGTAAAGCTCTTTTAATTTTTTTAAGTTGTTAAACAATATTGTAAATATGTTTAGCTATCCTGTGTGTCTGAATGTTGAGTAGACAGTTTTCCTTCCGAAGGCTGTTAGCCGGTACTCCAGGGCTGCTCTTGAGGTGAAGGGGAGTTATCTTTATTTAAATATTACTGATGCCGCTCAAGAGGACCATAGAAACCACCAACACAGTGAGAAGAATTCTGAGATTGATCTGAAGGACTTGTTCTCTAGATTTTATACTTATAATAAAGCCTTAATTGTATTGTGTTGTTAAGTGTATTTTTTCATAATTTAACAAGCACACACAGAAAATAATTGTTATGAATTATTTGTTGTTGTTTTGTCTTAGATATTGAGGCATTTTGATTCTGTCTCTTCTGTGTAACAGAGGCAATCGAGGAAGGGGCTGGTGGGAGGAGGGAGTGAACTGAATGTTGAGAGAGAGGCGATTGGTGGAACGCAGGACGGGATTCAGAGGAACCTCGTGGTTGGCGGTTGACGTTGAGGGCTTAGAGTGGAGTGTGGGGTGAATGGGTGAGTGTGGATAAGGGTTAAGACGGTCAAGATTTAGTAATTCAGGAGTGGGGTTCAAGAGTCTGAATTAGGGAAGAGAAGTGTGTGAGTGAGAGTGAAATATTAGTTTTCAATATATTATTAATCCATTTTGTCATGTTCAGTTTCTGTGTTGTATTTGTGTTGTATTTGTGTATTGTATAAATTTTTAGCTTCTGGGAGTGCTGTATGTAAAAGATTGGGTTCATACATGAGGTCTGGGGTTGCAGCAGAGGATCGGGAGGGTTGGTGTCCGGTGGGGATAGAAGTTGCATGACATCCTCCCAGACGGGAACCTTGAGGGCATGTACCTGGCTCCCACATTTTTGGCCACAGCCGTGGGAGAGGAGGAGGTGCTTGCATGGGTGGCTGAGGTGGGGGTTACGGAAGCCCTCCCTCACCCTTGGTGGTAGCAGAGAGTTGGAGGAAGTCTTCACATACGGTGGCAGCAGAGATTCAGGCAGAACCTTAAATCTGGTGGGAAAAGGAGTGGAATAAGGGGAGGAAGCCTCACCGGGTTCTCCGAGGAGCACAGCTCTGTTCCTTCAGCCCTTGGAGGACCGAGGGGCAGGAGGTGATTCTCTTCCTTCTTCCCCGCACACATATAGGGCTTCAAATATAGGTCTGCAAATACAGATTTTCAGATATAGGTCAGCCAATATAGGTCATCACATATAGCTATTCGAATATAGATTTAAATGACACGTAATATTAAAATAAGGAAAACATATACTGCTAAAATACAGTAAATATACATTAAAATATTATCCTACCATAGCGCAGTTGATTGAAAAACAGGTTAAAAGAACAGCACCACCACCTACTGAAAGTGGTCATTCAAGTTTCCGAAAGCCCCACCTACCCCGTAATCACTCTTTTTTGGGGAGCTGAAGGGGGGAAGCTGCCATACAGCTCAGGCCAGGAGAAGGACCCCCGGCTCTCTCCTAAGACCCCCTCCGGGAGTGGACCGGCCACCCTTCCCTGGGCGGGGGGGCTCTGCCTCCTCCTCCTCCTCCCCCCCCGCTTCCCTCTTCTGTCCTCAGTTTACTTCAGCTGCTGCCCCCTGAGTTCACAGGGCCAAGTGCCGCTTATGGGGGGGGGGTTCTTTCCAGGCATCACGTCTCCCTCCTTGGAAAACTGGCTTACGGCAGCCCTGTGGCAAAGCTATCGTGCGGCTTTTCTTGGCAAGATGGGTTACCTTTGCCTTTGTCTCAGGCTGAGAGGATGTGACCTGCCTGAGGTCACCCAGTGGGTTTCCATGGGCAAGTGGGGATTCAGACCCTGGTCTCTGGAGTCACCGCTTAGGCGTATGCACACACCTGCCATCAGGGACATGGCAGCAGGGTGTGTGTGTGTATCTTCAGTGAGAGCAGCCTCCTCCTAGGAGCAGCCAAGCATCCTGGGAGCTGCATTTCTCTTTGGCCCACCCTGCCGGGCCGCCGCGGGAGACAGAAAAGCAGCTGGAGAAAACCCGGGGTAACGCAGCAGGAGGGGTGGAGAAAGAGAGGGTGGGGGTTCCTGTTTTCAACGTACAATAGTCTGAGTTTAGTTGGTTTGGCTTGTAAACGGGGGCTATCCTGTGAGCTTAGGCTCAGTGAGTCATACTGTCTCAGCCTCAGGGGAAGTTGGCCCAGGACTCTGAGAGGAGGCTGGGTGGCCTCAGGGTGACTCGCACTCTCTCAACCTGAGAAGAATTTGAACAAATACACTGGGAGTAGGCTGGGTGACTGTGGGAGCAGTGAGTCACTCTCTAATCCTCAGGGGAAGTTGGACTAGGACTGTAGGTGGAAGCTGGATGACCTTGGGGGAGCCACACTCTCTCAACCATAGAGAAAGTTGGATTATGACTCTGAGAGGGGACCGGGTGACCTGCGGGAACGACTCACACTTTCTCAGTCTCAGCCGAAGTTGGTCTAGCACTCTAGGAGGAAGACGGGTGGCCTGTGGAGGTGAGCCACACTATCTCAGCCTCAGGGGAAGCTGGACTACGACTGTTGGAGGAGAATGGGTCACCCGGGTATGGAAGAGTCAGTCACATTCTCTCAGCCTTGGGAGAAATTGGACTGGGACTCTGGGAGGAGAGTTGTTGACCTGGGTTAAATAAACATTTTTTCTCTTTAACATCAGCCCCTCCAGATGTTGTACTGCCGCTCCCATCGTCTCTGACCCTGGACTGTGCTAGTGGGGGCTAATCTTAGTCTTGCCTTCCACTCTGACTGTATTCCGTGAATCTCTCCCAGGTCCACGGTGCAAGGAGGCTTCCGGGGGACCTGGTGCCCCGGCCCCCTTGCTGATGGGGGACACCCTTGGCAGCCAGCTGAAGGAGGCACTGCCGGAGGAGGAGGAGGGGAACAGGATTTCCAAAACACCAGGAGCTCCCCAGGTGGAGCCTGCTGTCAGGGGGCACGGCTGCCTGAGGGACCCCCCAGCAAGGGCGCCAGAGACGGGAAGGGGGACCCAGAAGAGGCGACGGTGGCGGCGGCAGAGAAAGCGACACAGTTCCCCAGAGTCAATCCCCCCCTCCACCACTGCCGTGGCCACCCAACCTAGAAGAAATACAAACTAATTTCTTTTCCAGATATTTTTATTTAATATTTTATTTAATATTTTTATTGGTTGTACAAGTTGTACAAGATTTGAAGGGATGTACTTTTTAAAAAATCTTCAGCATCTCAATGTCTCCTTTGAAAATAAAGGGTTATTTTCTTGAAAAGAGAGAAAAGGTTCCAGTAAAATAAGGGCATCAGGCTAGAAGTTACTTTTGTTGAGCAAAGGCACTCTGACTGAAGGAGCACGTAGCGTGTTAAGATGAGAGACGGTTAATTAACCCTGCAAAATTTATTTCGAGCTGTGCAAATAGCTACATGTCAAAGCACAAACGGAAAAGTGAAGCCAGAAGCCAGCGAGGAGCAGCTCCTACTTTGCATGTCCAAGCGCTGGCTTGGACCTTCAGCAGCTCCTTTGCCCCCAGTTCCCGGAGTCCTCGTGCTGCCTCGTTCTCGCCTGGGGTTTCCCAAAGGGTTCTCATCTGTGCTGAATTCCCACCCACCCACCTCTCTCCAGTCTCCCTGTTGCTCCCCAGTTCTATGGCTGCAAGGAAAAGACACCGTTTCAGAAAATCTAGCCCTTTCCTTGTCCAACAAGAATTTTTCCTGATAAGACGCTGGTTCTTCGGGCTCCTTAGTCTCAGAAGCTGAGGCCCACAGCCCGTCCCTACCCCCCAGTGCAGTGGCATACATCACAGGACTTTTTCTTTGGCACCACTGGCAGTGAGTTTTGGGTGACGTTTGCTTCCCGTCCTGGCTTTTATAAAACCCTTTTCCAAAGTCACAGAAGGGATGGGATTTGTCTAATGTTTTGGTGGGGCAAACAAATACAGTCATGAAAAGGTTCCAGATCGAGAGGCCAGGGGCTTTTCAAAATGAGATTGTCAGGGAGCCCCAGAGGAGGGGCAGGAATTCTGTAGCCCTACAAGTGTTGCTGAAGTGCAACCTCGAGCAGCCCTGGCCAGCAAAGGCAACGCCCGCCGAGGAACATCAGAAGCTCCAACTCAGCTTCTGGAGAACCACAAAATGCGCGTCCCTAGACTACAGGAGAGCATGCTGATATAACAAAGTTCATCCAGGGACAAATGACAAAGCAATCCCAAAGGTGTCCTGCAGAGTGTTCGAAAACCTCATGTAAGTCAACCCGTCAGCACATCTTGGCGAGGGGCCTAGAAGATCCTGAAGCACTCTTTGGTTTTCAGACAAGTCCTGTGCTGTGGAAGGTCACCCAACCCAAAGCAGGCTTCTTCTTCCTTTCAGTCCAAAGGGTTGGGGGTATTGCTTGCTGCCACAAGGACTTGGCCGTCAGGAAACCGTTTCTCTTCCTTTGGTTGCTGGAGCAGTTCTAGGGATTTAAACCTGCCAGGGGCACCGAGATGCGACTCTTGATTCCTATTCTAGCTATCCTGGAATGCTTTGCTGGGCTTTTGCCACACTGCTATAAAGCAGAAATTTTTGGCCATTATTACGCCAAGGGAAAAACTCACCTCCTTGCCCTCTCTCCATGTGGGTCTGGTCTCCCAGGTTTTCAGGCATCCTAGTCTCTCATGTTTTCAGGCGCCCCGATCTCCAACAAACTATTTGGTTAGTGGATTTGAAAGAGCGGGTTTTCCTATTTTGGCACAGGGATTTGCATTCATGACTCTCAAATCCTTCCCCAGGATTCGAGGATTCGGTTGGCCCATCCCTCCTGCCTTGCTTTCAGGATGCTCCTGGTCCCCCTCCCTCCTTCCCTCCCCACCCCCACAGACCCCTTCCTGGGGAAGTCTGGGGCAGGGAGAGACTCTTCCTTCGCATTTTTGCAAGACAGAGGAAGGGGGGGTCAAGACTGACCTCCCTCCCATTTTGCCTTCCAGGAATATGGCAGCTCCCCCTTTTCCCCCAGTCCTATTATTCTTATTCTTATGCTTATTATGATCATCATCCTTTATTTATATAGCGCCCATCAAGGTTGTTGCCAGGCAGGCAAGGTTTCCTCTATGACTTGTGTATTAGAGAAGGCCACATGCCAGAACATTGATTGGGTCACCCCACTAGTTCCAGGGTGACAAGGTAGCATAAAAAGGCTGGTGTTTGCCTTGACCAGCTGCCAGTTAGACACCCTAGCTGGACCTGCCATGCCATTGGCAGTATACTGAATGTAAGGGGAGATGCTGCCCTAGTTTTTCTCCGTTATCTTCTGTTATTCCGGTTTGTCTAATTGCTGGAATGCTTGCATGTTTTTGCTAAGCCTTATCTTAAAGTGCAGCAATAAATCGAGCCTCTAAGTCTTACTAAATGAGCCTCTGGAATTCTTTCTACTTCACTGGGACCCGCTGCTGAGTCAAAGCCTTGCTTCACAGATTGTACTCTGCTCGTGCTCAGAGGAGCCAAATCCTGCCAACCCTGACAGCGCCATCGATGTACATGGTGCTTTACAAATTTAAAAGACAACAGTTGCCCTAAGTAAATACACAATAAAATGAAAATATACAAAGAAAGTGGGAGAACATCCTTGCCCCGCCCCCCCCGAAAGAATTGTAAAACCTGACACGCATACACACCCAGCAGCTGTGCCGTGTTCACAATCCCCCTCCCTTTGTTATCACCGTTTGCTAGCCTGACTTTGGAAAGTATTAGATATCATTTTGATATCATAATTCAGCCCCATTTTGCCACCCTCAGCCAAGTGTTTGCGAGGCCCCCGGACAAGCACAGAACTAGGCACGGCCCGATTGCTGGACATTCCATTCTCACCCAGGCAGGCCAGACTCAGCCAGATCGCCGCTTCAGGAGTCCTCCCAAACACCTCATTAAGTATGCACGCTACTACAAAGAACTCCCTGCCCTGAGCAGGCAACTTGACAAGCTGGACGCTTAACTGTCAAGTACTCTGCATTTGCATACGGGCCGTTCCATTGTCGATTCGGACCTAACTCAATCATGCTAAATTCTGACTTTTCGGAGACATTGTCTTGCGCCCAAACCTCATTGTTCTTCGCCAAGTACAGACTAGCCTACGGTCATATTTTCCCTATAAAAACCCCTGGTTTTGAGGGCTTCTTCGGATCGCTCTGAACTTCCATCCAGCCTTGCTGCCTCTTTATCCGGCGAGCTTTCCCCTCAGTCTCATTCCGAGACTGCGCACCTACGGACCTCCGCAGTGATCTACCCCGGGCTTCAGACAGGTGTAGTATCACCCAATTCAACAATCCCTCTAAAATTCCTCTATACCTCTACCACCTTTATTTTCTATAGTTACTTGTGTGAGTGTGTTGCATACACTGTCTGCTTGTATTTAATAAAATCACAGTTATTATTTCATATTTGGTGTGCTTCTTGGCTTGGCCTGACCCCGTAGATGTTGGGTTTTAAAGATTCCGCAGTGTTGCCCTGCCTCTCGCTTTGCTAACTTGTGCTCTAGCTAATTTTCCCACTATATTTTAAGAGCGCACTTGGAGTCCCTCTCGGGACCCCCAGAAAACAGGGTAACACCTTGCCCAAGCTCCCCGCGGTCTCCTCTGGCCAGGAGCATCCTCTCCTTAGAGCTGGTACCCCTCTCTTCTGCCTGGAATACAAATCCTGCGTCCAGTTCTAGGCACCTCACGGTCCAGGAAGGATACGGACAAGCTGGAGGGTGTCCAGAGGAGGGCGACCAAAGTGGACAAAGGCCTGGAAACCACAAAGTCCTATCAGGGAGGGCTTAGGGAGCTTATGTTGAGCCTGGAGAAGAGAAGGTTGGGGGTGGACATGAGAGCCATGTTTAAATATTGGAAAGAGTGTCATACAGAGGATGGAGCAAGCGTGTTTTAGGCTGTTCCAGAGACTAGGACACGGAGCGATGGCTTCCAATGTCTTTAAAAGAGAATGCCCCTAAGTGTTAGGAAGAACTTCCTGATGATGAATCTGCTGCTGCCTTCGTGGAGTGTGTTGGGGTCTCCTCCTCCTTTGGAGGTTTTTAAGGAGAGGCTGGATGGCCACCTGTCAAGGGGAAAGCTGTGATGGTGTATCCCTGCGTGGCAGAATGGGGTTGGACCGAATGGCCCCGGGGGTCTCTTCCAACTCTAGGATTCTATGCTTCCCTGAAGGTTTTGGACGTGCCCCACCCCGTGTCCTCCGAACTTCTCTTGACGGCCTCCCTTGGCACCATGCTAGTGGGCTTTGGGGTTGTCTCCAATAGCAGAGGGAGTTTGAAACACACTTTCCTGGGTAATCTTAGGCTTTAATACTCCTCTCATAATATCCCCTCTCGGAGCATGGGGAAAACGAAAAAGTTGTTGAGGAGAAAATCTCTGAGCCTTTATTTCCCTGATGTTCCAGGTTTCAACGTGAAGCAATCTTTTTTAAAAAAATATGCAGGAAAAATCGGTAAGTTGCCCACCTCACCCGCAGCCTCTGAGGCTGCATGTGAACGAGGTTTGTCCTTTTTCCTTCTGTCTAAAAATCAGAACGGGCTGCCTGTTTCCTCAGCGTCTGGGCTGTCTCAGGCCTGGTCCGTGTTCTGCTGGGTGATTTTATGCGTCCGGAGAGTCCCTCTTCCTCCCGTGGAGGTTCTGGGTGAAACTGCTAGGCTTCTCCAGAAGCAGCCTGGGTGCCTAGCTCGCTGGCCTCCTACGGTGCTCCCAAGCCCCCAAATGCTGGGTTTGACAGAGCCCGGAGGCAGTTATTCACACGAGGGGCTCCCAAATGCAGACATAGGGTGGGCTTGTGAGAACAGGGCCAAAGTGTCCAAACGCCAGGCAGATCCCAAGGACAGATGCCGGCCAGGTAAGCGTGAAATGCCTGAATATTTTATGGTATGGAAAAGGACTATGCAATCTATTGACCATTGACTATGCAAACATTTTCGCCAGATAGCAGAGAAGGTAAAAGTACCCTGACAGAGAGTGCTTGCCTGCTGCGGAACATCTGTACCGATGAAGGAGCAAAGACACCAATGGCTGAAAGAAAAGAAAGGAAAAGGCTTTATCATAGGAACTCCATTCCAGGAAAGTAACTCTGGGGGCTATCCCAACCGAGCTGCATTCTAGGGAAGATCTGGGAAGAAGGAGGAGTGTCTTGAGAAGAGGCAGAGAGACATCCCTAAGGTAGCAGTTTACTTCACAGAGGGGTCAGGATGGGAAGAGGCAAAAGAAAGGGGGACTCTTGGGGTCTCTCCGACTGGCTAGCTCTGTTACTCCGGCCCTCTGTGAGCCATTCTGGATTCTTCAGCGGCAAGAGTTGTTGCACTTCTAACATTCCCCGCGGCTCCTTCCGAGACCTTCTGCCACAGCCGGACCATGGCCTAATTTTTGCCTAAATACAAAGGTCTTTATCTGCCAGTGGAAGTCAAACAAAGGGGGAGGAAAGAGAGCATCTTTTGTTTTCAAAATGTCCCACTTTCTCTCCTCTTCCCCCCTTTCTCCTTTGCTTGCTTCTGTTGCTACAAACTAAGTTCAAAGTGTCCCAAATGGAACCATAGACTTGGAAGAGACCACAGGGGCCATCCAGTCCAACCCCAGTCTGCCATGCAGGAACCCACATCAAGACACTCCCAAGGTCTTCCTGAGGTTCAGGTGGAATCTCCTTTCCTGTAGTTTGAATCCATTGCTCCTCGTCCTAGTTTCTGTAGCAGCGGAAAACCAGCCTGCTCCCTCCTCGACATGACATCCCTTCGAATATTTAAACATGGCTATCGCATTCCCTCTTAACCTTCTCTTCTGCAGGCTAAACATACCCAGCTCCTCCAAGGGCTGAAGGAACAGAACTGTGCTCCTTAGAGAAGTTTGTGAGGCTTCCTCCCCTTATTTGACCACTTTCTCCACTGGAGAAAGTATTGTATGGTGCCAATTAGATATGGTGCCCATCCAGACCATACTAATATTGGGGACCCCCAAAGCGGAGCCTTACAACTGTACTTTCACACAGACGTCACTTTATTTTCTCTTCAGACCCTTTCCAGTTCCACATTCCACACTCCCAAGTTCTTCCTGAGGTTCACGCTCACACTTTTACACTCTTGTCAGCACTTATTTGAACTAAAGTTTCCATCCTGCTCTTCCACTCAGTAAAAGGCAGGAAATGTTAAAAATGGGAAAATATTTCCAGTCAGCTCCATGAATGCAGGTTTAGAGAAAACAGAGAGGGCAGGTTGTGTTGCACCCTCAGCCCGCCTGTGTTCTCTCTCAGGGTCTGGAGAGGCTGGTAGAGGCCAATGCCTCAGTATTTTATTGTATTTTTTTTGTGCTTTCCTCCCAGGAGATGATTCCAGGGGGTTTCCAAGTGGAAACACAGCACGGTTTAAAAACTCTTAATGCAAAAGTTAAGAACGTGCAACAGTTGTGCTTCAAAAGAAAATAAAAAATGGCTTTCAAGCCCAGTTGAAATGCAAGAAGAGAGATACACAACATGCTGCCCACTCGTCCGGTGGGCTTTTCTTGCCCCTGAGCTGATGGGAGCCTGTCTCTCCCCTCCCCACAAGCCCTCCTCACCCCCCTTCCTGGCTCAGTTGCACAGAGAGGGGTCTCAGCCAGACAGTCGTTCATTCCTGGGGAAATGTCTTTTAAGCTGAACTGTGCTGGAAATTGGGACCATTTTAACTGAGGAGGAGTGGGCTGTGGGGAGTGGGGGGATCGGTGAGAGGAAGGGGCGGGGCGGGAGGAGAGGGGCGTCTGGGGGAGAGGAGGGGGAAAAGGGGGGTCCCGGAGGGTCCCCCTGGTGGGCCGGTCCGAGGCGGGCGTGTTGGGGGAGGGAAGCCACCCCCTCTGCTCCGAGCTCTCCTGGGGGGGCGAGTTCACCCCCTTGCCCACGTCTTGGGGGAGGCCCCCCCGCGCATGGACCCCCGCAGGCCCTTTTCCTTTCTGGGGAAGGGATCCCCCGAGGCGCGGAGTCAGCCGGTCGGTCTCTTTCTTCCCTCGGGACAACTTTCTCAATAAACGTCTTAATACCTTGACTTGCAACGAGGGCTGTTCCTTGGGCTCTTCTCGGTACGCGGGGCCCCAAAATTTCCTTCCCTTCACCGGTTAAACACACAGAGTGAAGAAAAATGGCCCTGTTTATTCAGTTCCCTTTCCTGTTTCGTGGGGGGGGGGGCTCACCTCCTCTTGCGAAAGAAGAGCCGCGAGGGGCCTTGAATCCACCCTGGGCCCCTTTCTGGAAGCAGGTGGGGGGTTGGACTAGATGTCCTTTCGGGCTCTTGTGAGGACAGAGACCCCTCCGAGGCATTTGGGACTTGCGTGGTCCATCAAAGGGGGCCCACAGCCCACTCCTCCTGCTCTTCCCTGAGCAGGAGAAAATGGGGGTGTATTTTCTGCCCCAGGGAGTCCGGCCGGTGAAGGTTTTGTGGGAAGCAGGGCTGAGAGGCTGCAAATGTCCCTTTTGGTGCTTTGCGATACTGCGTATCCCAGAGGGATGGAGGCGTCTCTCCCTCCCTCCTCTCTCCTGGCAAAACTGGGACTTAAAGTTCTCTGTCCACATTACGCTTCCATGTCCATCAAGCACAGAGGGCTGGGGGGGACGAAAAGCAAGGGTCCCCTCCCCTTCTACTGGGGCTGATCCAGGTCTCCTGCGAAAACCGGGGGGGGGGGTCTTCAGGAAGTGGGCGATAGTTGGGGTCTTCATCCAGTGGGTCAAGGACGAGCTTCCTGAAAGACAGAAGGAACGTATCCAAAAGGGAGACCCCCACAAAGGAGTCTTGGGGGGGGGCTGGGAGCATTCATCCCAATGAAGCCCCTTGGGCTGCGCCCACTTTGGGGGGAAATGGGTGGGGCAACTCTCAGGAATCCGGGCATCAAAAGCAGCTTCTTGCCCCCAGGCTGGTTGGGGAAAACGTCCTGCATGAAGTAGTAGAGGTGGCCCACAGGAATGCCTGTGGGATGGGGGGAAATGGAGCCTCATGAATGGACCCTCCAGGAATTGGATCTGGCCTCCAGAAAATTGGGGCGTGAAGGAGCTCGGCAAAACCCCAGAAAGGCCAAGTGGGGCAGAAGCCACGGTGGCACCACCTAATCCTCCTCCTCCCCCCAGCCGGCTCATCTCCTGTATTTCGTACTCCGGTCCGCGGGCCACCCACCGAGGAGGTCTATGAGGACGGAGTATCCGAGGAGGAGGGAGAAGCCCATGAGGAGCCAGGGCAGAAAGGGGGTCTGGAAGTTGAGGAGGCCAAAGAAGTTCATCTGGACGAAGGGGTTCCGGTGGCTCCAGCCGTAGACCAGCATGAGGGTGAAGGCCAGCTGAGGAAGAAGAGGCCGGCCAGAAAGCCACAGAGCTGGCGGCCACGGGGGCCCAGGTTAGGGTGGGTGGGCAGAGAGGGGGCCCCAGAGCAGCCCCCAAAGGAAAACTGGAGGGTCTTCGTTCCCTCTCCCACCCGCCACCCACTGGAAAGGGGATCGAACCCCAAAGCGATACCGTCATGAGGATGCCCCCAAAGAGGAACGTGAAGACGAAGTCCGCCGTCCGTCCCCGGAAGGAGCCCTCCTCCAGCATCCGGCAGTAGCGGTATCTGAGCAGAGCGGGGCCGAGGAAGCCGAAAACGGGGAAGGGAAGGGGGGAGAGAAGGGAGCAGGGAGAGGCCCCTCCAAATCCCTCACGCTCAGGCCACAGACGGGCAAGGGCTTCCCAAAGTATCCCCAGCGATGCGCCCCCCCACAGCACCCGCAATAAATATTCTGCCCTCTGTAAGTGCAAAAAAATTAAATATTTTGTTCTCTAGCCTTGCAATGCAAGAAAATTATTCCTCTCTTTTTAAGTGCAATGACATAAAATTATTCTGCTCTCTACTGATGCAATAAAATGAAATAACTCTGCTCCCTATAAATGCAATGCAATAGTTTCAATTTGAATTCCCAGTAGGCTTTGAGCCGGCTATTTGCATTTATGGTATACATTGGATAACGATCATGTTAGTTCTTCTGTTGAAGCTATAATAGGTCAATTGATCCAGAAGACTGGGAAGATCCCGAGGTCGTATCATCGCCCCCGAGTAACGTGGCGGGGGTGACGAAGAAAAGTTGCCGCTCCATCTGATGGCCAGTACTTGGAGATTCCTGGTTCCTTGACGACACCTGTGACCATGAGGGAAGGTGACCATGCGGCCTTCTGCATGCTACGACGAACTTTTGCCGTTCCTGCTACCATTTACTCGCCCAAGAAAAACTATGGACTATTCCAGGCTCCCAATTCTGCAAAGACTCATTGCTCCTGAAACTGGTTGCTCCTTGGATTGCTTTCCTTGCCAGACCCCACATTGGATGCACTGTATTTCACTGATTGCTTCATTTTGCATTTGCTGTTTTTCTACCATTGCTCATTCTTTGACAGTTCCCTATTGACGGGACATTGGACATTGCTTATTGTTTAATTGTTCGTTATTGCATTATGGATATTGGTGTGTGTGTGTTTAGGTTTAGGTTTTAGTTAGGACTGTCTTTATAAGATAGAAATCCTTTGCTCTTCCTGAAATTCCCTTTCCTGAGGAGTGATATGGCTACCAACCTGCAAGCCCCTATTTGGCTCTAAATTGATTTTTGCTTTTTGATTGGAAAATGTCCGATATTGTCCCCAACATCGCCCATTTTCGGGGGGGGGGATTGTTACTGCCCTGGCTAGTCCGAGCTTGGGGATATTAAAAGATATCCTTTTGATATCATAATTCGGCTTCACTTATCTATTCCCTTCTATGTGCTTGTGAGGCCACCGGACAAGCACGGAACCAAGCTCGGTCATTAATTGCCATAATATTCAACCAACAATACAGGCAGGCCAGGAATAGCTGACTCGCTGCTTTAGGAGACCTCCAGGCAAGTACTCTACTTAGGTATGCACACAACTTACAAAAGATCCTCTGCCCCGCGCTGGCAGCTTGATGGGTAAACTATGCAATACCCAAGTACTCTGCGTTTGCATACTGGCTACTCTATTGAGAACCTCTGCGATAACTCAAATCATTCAGATTCTGACCTTTCGGAGGCTTTGTCTCCAACTCCAAATCTATTGTTTTCCCCCAAGTACGGCATAGCCTGCAGTCACCTCTCTCCTTATAAAAACCCTTGATTCCGAGACCTTCCTCGGATCGCTCCCAAGTTTCATACCGCCTTGCTGCCGCTTTGCCTGGCGAGCCTCCCCTCAGCTCCACGTGCTGTGCTACATCGCACCCCAGCTTCGCTCTCTATTTTTCCAGGCGTCAGGACAGGTGAAGTATCACCCAAACCAGTAACTCCTCTGAAAATCCCTCTATACCACTCAAACCTTTATTTCTTCAGTTATCTTGCGTGAGTGTGCCGCATACACTGTTTTGCTTGTGTTTTTAATAAAACATCATTTATTGCTTCAACTTCTGTGTGCTCCTTGACTCGGCCTGACCCCGTAGACATAGGGTTCAAGATCTCGCTACGTTACCCTGCCTCTCGTAATGCTAAGCAGTGCTCTGAGCTGATTTTCCCCACCTTTCGTTGAGCACATTTTGCCGTCCCTCCCAGGCCCCTCAGTACACAGGGTAACACTTAATCCAAGGAATGTTTGTTCAAGACCTCAGCCTATGTGCTGGATCTCGACTTCATCATACCCACAGAGAACAGTGGAACTTAAATCAGCCATGACTAAAGTGTTTCCTTGACTTCAATGGGCAAATCCAATCCAGTGCCTCTATTACAGTCAACAAAGCATGGGGCCGTAATCAGTTAAACACAACAATACTAAAAACAGCATATAAATATATATTCAGATAACAATATAAATATACAAATAGACAGTATGCAGTGAATTTATTTAAAATTATTAATATTTCAACAGCAAAGCATAACCAATAAAATTGTCCCTTTATTCTATAAAAAAATGTTCATTAAGTTCTCTTGTATTATTGGTTCTCGTCTACTCCCAAAAATATTATCAATTGCCATATAGCACAGAAGAAAAACTCTGCAACCTCCTCCATTACTTTTTCTTTGGTATCTTTAGCAGATACCTAACACAAGAAAAGAACATGCAATTTGAAGTTCTATCAATGCTGCTCTGAAAGGCTCCACACATTCATTATATTCAATTTATTGGAACTAACCTTCTAATATGGCAGGTGGAATTAAATCTAGCTTTGCTGAAGACCGAATGACATTTTGGACAGTTAAATTTTCTAAATGGCTTGCACCCACGTTTGGGTTAAATAATAAACCTAGATTAATAGGGGAGCAAGCAGGACGTGCCGCAGATAAGGCGCACTGGGTATCTGCTGTGCGAGGATCGACTTTGCTATGGACAAATTAAATGCAAAAAGAAAACTTGTCTGAGAGACCCTGAATGTTTTTGTTAAGTGCCTTGGACAATTTTGTCCTAGATGTGTTTCTGCATAAGGGTGATACAACCCATCTCTCGACCCCTCGAAAGGAGTCTCAACCAGTACCCTCACACCTGTCTCCATGTGGTACCTCCTGACAATGAAGAACCAACTTCCATATGAGGTGCTACCATGGAGGGAGCACAGTTTGGTACTTCACACAATTTCCCAAGGAAAGTGGCATCAGAGCCTTGATCAAAACTTTGGTCTAAATATATTGGACGCGCAGAAACGGAGAAACTGGGAGCACCCCTAAGGGATGAATCGCTTATGGAAAATGAAAAAAAAAATTGGGAAAGGGGTGCATTGTTTCTAAGATCAGCTGGAAGTGGACAAGCAGTAAGAGGGTCGAATTAATGAGGATAGATATATTATAGCAGAACAAGATAATGAAAGTAAAGGAAGCCTAACTAAGGATAGTAGGTACCATCCTCTGAGGAGTGGAAAGTCGGGTGTGTGACTGTGTTCCCTGCTTATGTCTACATGGTTTCAATTTGTCTTTTTGGAGTTAGCAGAAGGTTAGTCCTTTAGATATTTGTGTATTAGTTTAGTTTGTTTAGGGTCGTGTATTTGTTTTTGTTAGCAGTGAAGTTTTGTGCTATGTGTTTTTGTATTTCCCCTTGTACATAGTCTTACCCAACTTAAACTGCATGTTAATTTTTTAAAAAAAATGCTTATTTTTCCAGAGGAGGGGGAAAACCTAGCTGATTGCTGACTCCGAGAGCTTCAGGCTGAAGTTGGAAAAGAAGCTTTCAGGGAGTGTCTCCTCAGGTGTTAAAACAGGTGACTTTGCCCCCAGCTTTACCCTTCACATAATTTCAGTCATGTGATAGTTTAATTATGTCATAAAAGTCTCCTGAGATCAGTGGTGGGACACTGCCCCTTCAAATATGCCCAAATTATTTTTCACCATGGGCATGCAGAGTCCTCAAAGCCTCTTTTCTCCCTTCCTGTCCTTTGAGGTAAAGTCCAACCACAGAGCCAGAATCAAATCACCTTCAGAGTTGGAAGGGGCCATGAGGAGGGCGCGAGAGCCACTTCTGCAGGAAAAGCAGAAAGGACCAAGGAAACTCTGCCCCTTCGTATCAGCCAGAAAAAAACAATTCAGTATCTATCTATCTATCTATCTATCTATCTATCTATCTATCTACCTACCTACCTACCTACCTACCTACCTACCTACCTATGGTGGTTCATCAGCGGATAGCTGGCACCCAAGGAATGAACTGGTCACAGTGACTCCAAACATGAGGTTCTTGTGGAATGACTGGGATCTGCCTTGGTGATGGGGTAGGTGGAATCGCAGACCCTCAAGGTCTTAAAGGTAGTTGTGGTGCCCAGAAGAACCTCCAGGTCAGGAGCTCAGATGCCTCCAGTATCCTACAAGCCAAACAAGGTAACAGGAACCACAATGGCCATCGAGTCCAACCCCATTCAGCCATTCAGCCTCTTTTTAAAAACCTCCCTAGGAGGATACTCCACCATACTCCATTGAAGCAGCAGCATATTCTGATATTTAGGTGAAATCTCTTTTCCTGTAGTTTGAATCCATTGCTTGATGTCCTAGTCTCTGGAGCAGCAGAAAACAAGCTTACTCCATCTTCAACATGACATGCCTTCAAATATTTAAGCATGGCTATCATGTCACCTCTCAACCCTTTTTTCGTCAGGTTAAACATCCCCAGCTCCCTAAGCTGCTCCTCATAGAGTTTCTTGGTTTCCAGACCCTTCACCATTTTGGGTCCAATTTTCTGTGGTGTTTCTCTCTCTCTCAAGGGGATCCCTGAACCTCTTAAGCAGCTATGGCCCTGCCTGGAGAGGAACAGGACACAGGGGGATTGGGGCACCCAAGGATCCCACAGAGAGGAGGACATGATGGTCAAAGAAAGTGTTATTCCATTTCTGAAGTATGGTTTACTCTCACTTGTATCTTTTGCAATTCTTTCTCATGCTCTCTAATCTATCAAGATCATTTCAAATTCTGATCCTGTCCAATCACCTGCAAATTTGATAAGAATGTCCGTGGAAATTATGCTTCAAAATCTCTAACATACAAAAATTGCATATATCACTATCAGTGTATCACGATTTTATTTAGCTAATATTCTGTCTTGACAGAAACATATTTCATATTCCATACATTTATGGTTTCTCCCCTGTGTGAGTTCTTTGATGTGAATTTAAATTTTGGCACTGTGAAATGTTCTTTCCACATGACATTTAAATGGCTTCTCCCATGTGGGTCCCTTGATGGGAGCGTAGATCTCCACTCTGACTGAAGCTCTTCCCACATTCCATACATTTATAGGGCTTCTCCCCTGTGTGGGTCCTTTGATGGGAACACAGATTTCCTCTCCGATTGAAGCTCTTTCCACATTCCATGCATTTATATGGCTTCTCCCCTGTGTGGGTCCTTTGATGGGAACGCAGATTTCCTCTCCGATTGAAGCTCTTTCCACATTCCATGCATTTATAGGGCTTCTCCCCTGTGTGTGTCCTTTCATGGGAACGCAGATTTCGACTCTCACTGAAGCTCTTTCCACATTCCATGCATTTAAAGGGCTTCTCCCCTGTGTGGGTCCTTTGATGGGAACGCAGAATTCCACTCTGACTGAAGCTCTTCCCACATTCCATGCATTTATAGGGCTTCTCCCCTGTGTGTGTCCTTTCATGGGAACGCAGATTTCGACTCTCACTGAAGCTCTTTCCACATTCCATGCATTTAAAGGGCTTCTCCCCTGTGTGGGTCCTTTGATGGGAACGCAGAATTCCACTCTGACTGAAGCTCTTCCCACATTCCATGCATTTATAAGGCTTCTCCCCTGTGTGTGTTCTTTGATGGGAACGCAGATTTCCATTCTGTCTGAAGCTCTTTCCACATTCCATGCACATATAGGGCTTCTCCCGTGTGTGTATCCTTTGATGTTCAGTACATGTTGCACTGTCGCTGGAGCTCTTTCCGCATACCACACATTTATACGGTTCCTCTGCTGTGTGGGTCCTTTGATGGGAACGCAGATGTCCACTCCGACTGAAGCTCTTTCCACATTCCAGGCATTTATATGGCTTCTCCCCTGTGTGGGTCCTTTGATGGGAACGCAGAATTCCACTCCGACTGAAGCTCTTTCCACATTCCACACATTTATAAGGCTTCTCCCCTGTGTGGGTCCTTTGATGGGAATGCAGAATTCCACTCCAACTGAAGGTCTTTCCACATTCCACGCATTTATAGGGCTTCTCCCCTGTGTGGGTCCTTTGATGGGAACGGAAACTTCCATCCTTACTGAAGCTCTTTCCACATTCTATGCATTTATAGGGCTTCTCCCCTGTGTGGGTTCGTTGATGCAAACGGAGGCTTCCACTTGTACTGAAGCTCTTTCCACATTCCATGCATTTATAGGGCTTCTCCCCTGTGTGGGTCCTTTGATGGGAATGCAGATGTCCACTCCGACTGAAGCTCTTTCCACATTCCATGCATTTATATGGCTTCTCCCCTGTGTGGGTCCTTTGATGGGAATGCAGAATTCCACTCCGACTGAAGCTCTTTCCACATTCCATGCATTTACAGGGCTTCTCCCCTGTGTGAGTCCTTTGATGGGAACGGAAATGTCCATTCTTACTGAAGCTCCTTCCACATTCTTTGCATTTATAGGGCTTCTCCCCTGTGTGGGTCCTGTGATGGAGACGTAGATCTCCACTCTGACTGAAGCTTTTTCCACATTCCATGCATTTATAGGGCTTCTCCCCTGTGTGGGTCCTTTGATGGGAACGCAGACTTCCACTCTGACTGAAGCTCTTTCCACATTCCATGCATATATATGGTTTCTCCCCTGTGTGTATCCTTTGATGTTTAGTACATGTTGTACTACTGCTGAAGCTCTTTCCACATTCCATGCATTTATAGGGCTTCTCCCCTGTGTGGGTCCTTTGATGGGAACGCAGGTGTCCACTCTGACTGAAGCTCTTTCCACATTCCATGCATTTATAGGGTTTCTCCCCTGTGTGGGTCCTTTCATGGGAACGCAGATTTCCTCTCCGATTGAAGCTCTTTCCACATTCCATGCATTTATAGGGCTTCTCCCCTGTGTGGGTCCTTTCATGGGAATGCAGATTTCGACTCTCACTGAAGCTCTTTCCACATTCCATGCATTTAAAGGGCTTCTCCCCTGTGTGAGTCCTTTGATGGGAACGCAGAATTCCACTCTGACTGAAGCTCTTCCCACATTCCATGCACTTATAGGGCTTCTCCCTTGTGTGTATCCTTTGATGTTCAGTACATGTTGCACTGTCACTGGAGCTCTTTCCGCATACCACGCATTTATACGGTTTCTCTGCTGTGTGGGTCCTTTGATGGGAACGCAGATGTCCACTCCAACTGAAGCTCTTACCACATTCCATGCATTTATATGGCTTCTCCCCTGTGTGGGTCCTTTGATGGGAACGGAAATGTCCATTCTTACTGAAGCTCTTTCCACATTCTATGCATTTATAGGGCTTCACACCTGTGTGGGTCCTGTGATGGAGACGGAGATCTCCACTCTGACTGAAGCTTTTTCCACATTCCATGCATTTATAGGGCTTCTCCCCTCTGTGGGTCCTTTGATGGGAACGCAGGTGTCCACTATCACTGAAGCTCTTTCCACACTTTGTGCATTTATATTGCTTCTCCCCTCTATGGGTTCTGGGATATGAACTTAACTGTACAGAATATTCCATTCTTTTTCTTTGCTGATTCAAATATGATCTCAGAAGTTCAGAAACAGAAACTCCTTGAACTTCAGAAGATTTTTTTCATGTCATACTTAGGGAAAGTCTAGGTTGAAGCTGCCATGAAGTTTTCTTGGCAAGATTTGTTCAAAGTCTACCTGTTTCAGAAAAAAGAGAAAAATATCATTAGGAGCTTACTGCAGAAACATCAAGCATCAAGACCAAGAACCCAGAGCCATAGAAAAGCCAGGAGAAGATGACTGGCCCAACCAGGAAGAGCTCACTGCCTGGTAAGAATTCTTTTAACCCATCTCCAATTAAGAGGAATCCCTAGTCAGATATACAGGGAGTCCTACTTGTGAGATTTTGCATGGCATAGTGTTAACAGTCTAATCCAACATTTGTAAAAGTAGAAATTGTGAAATATGGCCAGCAGAGTAGGTAGTACATGTTGCCCAAACCACTTCCTTTCTATATTACCTCCTTACTAACATAGAATCATAGAATCATAGAAATACAGAGTTGTAATAGACCACACGGGCCATCCAGTCCAACCCCCTGCCATGCAGGAATACCCTCAAAGCACTCCCGACAGATGGCCATCCAGCCTCTGCTTACAAACCTCCAAGGAAGGAGACTCCACTACACTCCGAGGCAGCATATTCCACTGCTAGACAGCCCTGACTGTCAGGAAGTTCTTCCTGAGGTTGAGGTGGAATCTTTCCTGCAGCTTGAATCCATTCCTCCTTGTCCTGGCCTCACCTCAGAGGAATGCCAGTCTCCATGGAGAGCACGAGAGTAAATCAAGAAACGGCAGTCGTACAGGATCATGAGTGGCCCCAATATGGACAGAACCCTCCATGTGATCAGGCTTGGGAGATGAAGACATCTTTGCCTCATGTGAATCCTTTTAATTTCTCCCAGGTCAGAAACAATCTTTCCTGCTCCTCTTTGCCCCTCCAGTGTAGTCCCTACCTAATGTTTCTAAAACAAACCATACTGGAGAAACTGATGGCACAGAAGGAACAGAGTGGGACCACCGCTTCCCTTGATCCAGACGCTATACTCCTACTGATGCAACCGAGAATCACCTTGGCCTTCTTGAGCTGCTGCATCACATTCTTGTCTCATCTTGAGCTTGTGGCCTACCAAGACTCCTAGATCCCTTTCTCATATATTATTATGAAGCCAGGTGTCACCCATCTTTTATCTGTCCGTTTTGTTTATTCTGTCCAGGTTTCGTATCTTACATTTCTCCCTGTTGAAATTCATTTTGTTAGTTTTTGCCCTGCTCTCTAATTCGTTAAGGCCATTTTGAATTCTGATCCTGTCCTCTGGCGTGTTAACTACCCCTCCTAATCTGGGGGATCCAGAGTGACCGACTGTCAGGAACCAAGAGCAGGCCAGCAAATCTGTAGAAGCGCTGCCACCATCTTTTTAAATACTATCAGTGAAAGAAATGTGATTAACTTGGGCTTATCAATGCACAAAGCACCTAAAAATTAAGATTTATCAAAGAAAATATAAACAAACTGGGCAATATTTCTCTGTGAACTTCTAACCAGTGTCAGAAATAAGAAGATCAGCAAAAAACCATAAGAGAGAAGGAGATAGCTGTGATAGAAGCAGCAAAAAAAAAAAATTAAATGACTGGGACAAAAATTTGCAAACTGGAGTTGCAATACATGAAATAGATACAAGGAAAGTTGATATTAATCAGTAATAAGGGAATTTCTTGGTGACTGAAGTCAGGTTGGAAGTAAGGAATTAAGAGAAATAAATACGTAAACTGAATTAAATAAGAAATTGTGAATTAAAATTGGCATCCCGTAATAGCTGCCCACGCCATAAAGACCCATAAGCCTGGCTCAGAGCCAAAGATCCTCCATCCAGCTCCCACAGCCAGCCAGCAACTATATCCTCCCCTCCGAACAGGCCCCCAAAATCTTGGCCCCAGGGAGACACCCAAGGGGGGAACCTCACAACTGCCTCTTTGGGGTGGGGGAGGCTTCCTTTCTTCAGCCCCCCACTCCATAACCCCCTTCCCAGCCTCCCTCTTTCTATTAGAAACTTCAGCCTCCCCCCCTCAAAAGCCATGGCACCCAAAGGGGCAAAAATTTCCAGCCTTTCCTCCCACCTAAAGAAGGACATTTTGGGGGTCTCCCCTCTTATTTTCCCCTTTTAACCCCTTTTCCCTGCCTCTCCCACCTTCTCTTCCCCACGAAGGAAATTAAAAGGACACCCACCCACCTTCTTCTTCTGGAAAAGGGGACAGAGTTTGGGGCTTTTCCCCTTTCCCCATATTAAAATTTCCTCTCTCTCTAGGAAGCTGAGCTTGCAGTCTCAGTCTCTCTCTCTCTTCATTCTGCAGATCTCCCGTCTGCATCCCTGGCAGGACCTTGGAAGAGGATCCCAGGCAGAACCACTCTGACCAGGAAATAAATGCCCACCTGGCGCCCAAACTTCAGGATCCCAACAGAAGAACCTTCTCTTGCTGCTCAGTGCTGTCCGGTTGCCTTCAAGCTAAGGTGACCCTACGACTGAGAGACCCCCGAGAGACCCTCTTCTTAACAGGCTCAACCAGGTCTGGCCAGCTCAGCATTTGGGCTCCCATCCACTTCCAGTGCGCTCTTCCTCTTTTCCTGCTGCCTCCCCCTTTACTGACCATCATCAGCCTCTCTTCCACTGAGTCATCTCATCCCACAAAGCGAGCAAAGCATGAGAGACTCAACTTAGTTATTTGGTCTTCTAGGAGAAGTTCGGGTTTAACTTAATTTTCTTTTTGGTGGTCCACGGCAGACTGTAGAAATATGTGCATGTTAGTGCTTTCTGCAGGCGTGCACAGGTCCCAAACGGGAGAGCCTGGCCTCTGAATGTAGGGAGGAAGAAGAGTCTCACTTTAATTCATCCTCCACAGAAGAAACTGAAGGAAGGATGCCCTTGCAACAGGTTCATGGTCTCCCTCTTACTATTATTATTATGATTATGATAAAGATTCATTTGTGCACTCCTGCTCTGCAGCATCAGAAAGCAAGCTGGAACCTTCTTCTCCCTGACGTTTGTTCAGGGAGCTGTAAGTGGGAAAAAGGCTGATCTCCTAGAGGCTGCTCCCCCATGTGGGGACACCAGAAGGTCTTTCTTCTTCCTGCCTATGAGGAGTGAGTGGGAGCAGCAACCCAAACACTCAGGATGTTCCTCCTGGGAAAGTTCAGAGGACACAGGTTGGGGCGAAGAGATCAAGAGGAGAGAGTAATAATTGACATCTCTAAATGGGGGTCATTAAGAGTTGCTAAGAGGAGACTGTTGGGTGATCTCGCAGGACGTCCAAGCCCAGATCATCTCTAAGGACCCTGTCCTCATGGCCGAGGGAGACCAGCCGGAGCCCAGAGAGGGGAAGGGAGGCTTCGTTTCACGGGGGCGTATTGTTAGCTCTGGGTAACCTATTTGCTGAAGCATGCGGGCCACTTATTTTACCACTCAGGGAGATTTTCCTTTCTAAGTTGCAGGAAACTTACGAGCCTTGGCATTCTCCTTCTTGGCACCTCAGTTTCTCCTTCCCTCCCCTTCCTGCATCTCCTTCTTTAATCCTTTAATCCGCATCCCTTGCAGATGAGAAAGAAAGAGAGGATTCCAGGCAAACACAGCGAGGGAAGGAAAGGAAGACGTTTGTGGCTTTTTGGACGTTCAGCGAATTAAGCCGTAGCGATCCTGTGGGGGGATTCAGGTGCTCCCACAGCTGAGCCTCCCCCACTGGGCTGTTGTGAGGGAAAAAAGGAGGGAGGTCACAGAATCACAGAATCACAGAAATGTAGAGTTGGAAGAGACCACACGGGCCATCCAGTCCAACCCCCTGCCATGCAGGAACACCCTCAAAGCACTCCCGACAGATGGCCATCCAGCCTCTGCTTAAAAACCTCCAAAGAAGGAGACTCCACCACACTCCGAGGCAGCAGATTCCACTGCTGGACAGCCCTGACCGTCAGGAAGTTCTTCCTGAGGTTCAGGTGGAATCTCCTTTCCCGCAGCTTGAATCCATTGCTCCTTGTTCTGGTCTCTGGAGCAGCAGAAAACAAGCCCTCTCCTTCCTCTACATGGCACCCCTTCAAATATTTAAACATAGCTATCATGTCCCCTCTTAACCTTCTCTTCTGCAGACTGAACATACCCAGCTCTCTAAGTCTATCCTCATAGGGCATGGCTTCCAGGCCCTTCACCATTTTGGTCGCCCTCCTCTGGACCTGCTCCAGCTTGACCATGTCCTTCTTGAATTGGGGTGCCCAGAACTGGACACAGGATTCAAGATGAGGTCTAACCAGAGCAGAGTAGAGTGGTACCAGTACCTCCCTCGATCTAGACACCATACTCCTATTGATGCAGCCGAGAATTGCATTGGCTTTCTTGGTTGCCGCATGACATTGCTGACTCATGTTCAGCTTGTGGTCTATTAAGACTCCTAGATCCCTTTCACACGTACTGCCATCCAGCCACGTGTCCCCCATCCTATATTTCTGCATTCCATTTTTTCTACCTAAGTGTAGGACCTTACACTTCTCTCTGTTGAATTTCATTTTGTTAGCTTTGGCCCAGCTCTCCAATCTATCCAGGTCATTTTGAATTCTGATCCTGTCCTCTGGTGTATTAGCAACCCCTCCCAATTTGGTGTCATCTGCAAATTTGATGAGCATGCCCTCTATTCCTTCATCCAAGTCGTTGATGAAAATATTGAACAGCACTGGGCCCAGGACAGAACCCTGTGGCACCCCGCTAGTCACTTTTCTCCAGGATGAAAAGCAGCCATTGGTGAGCAGCCTTTGGGAACGGTCAGTCAACCAGTTACAGATCCACCTGACAGTAGCTCTGTACAGCCCGCATTGTATTAGCTTCTTTGCAAGAATGTCATGGGAAACTGTGTCAAAGGCCTTACTGAAATCGAGATATGCTACATCCACAGCATTCCCTTCATCTATCAAGCTAGTAACTCTATCATAAAAAGAAATAAGATTAGTCTGGCATGACTTATTTTTGAGAAATCCATGTTGACTTCTCGTGATTACCGCATTGCTTTCTAAGTGATTAGAAACTGACTGCTTAATGATCTGCTCCAGGATCTTTCCGGTACTGACGTCAGGCTGACTGGGCGATAATTATTTGGGTCCTCTTTTTTTCCCTTCTTGAAGATGGGCACAACATTTGCCCTCTTCCAGTCTGCTGGAACTTCTCCTGTCCTCCAAGATTTCTCAAAGACCATAGCAAGTGGTTCCGAAATGACCTCTGCCAGTTCTTTTAATATCCTAGGATGCAATTCATCTGGCCCTGGAGACTTGAATTCATCCAGTGTGGCCAGGTATTCTTGTACCACCTCTCTACCTATTATGTACCGCATTTCCCCTGCTTCCTCCCCTGCTCCCCAACCACCAGGTTGAGTCCATGTATCCTTCTGGGAAAAAACTGAGGCAAAGAAGGTGTTCAGTAGTTCTGCCTTTTCTCTTCCCCCTGTTAGTAATTCGCCATCTTCTCTGCGCAGCGACCCTATCGCCTCTTTCTTTTTCCTTTTGCTGCGGACATATTTAAAAAAGCCCTTTTTATTGTGTTTAATGTCTCTGGCCAGCCTAAGTTCGTTCTGTGCTTTAGCCTTTCTGACCTTCTCCCTACATCTCCTGGCTACTTGCTTAAATTCTTCTTTGGTGGTTTCCCCCCTCTTCCATTTCCTGTACACGTTTCTCTTAACCCTGAGCTCAGCTGAGAGTTCTTTAGTCAACCATTCTGGTTTCTTCAGATGCCTTCCATTTTTCCTCCTTACTGGCACAGTTTTAGACTGTGCCTTCAGTATCTCCCTTTTAAGGAACTCCCATGCCTCCTGAACTCCTTTCTCTTTCACTATTCCTGACCACGGAATTTCAGCCAGCAGCTCCTTAAGTTTACAGAAGTCCGCTTTTTTAAAATCTAAGATGACTGTCTGGCTACACGTATCTTCTCCTTCCCACTGAATGCCAAATTCCAATAGGGCATGGTCACTCCCCCCTAAAGATCCAACCACTTCTACCTCATTAACAAGGTCATCCCTGTTGGTCAGGATCAGATCTAGAATATTTGATCCCCTTGTGGCCTCTTCCACCTTCTGGACCATGAAATTGTCTGCAAGACAAGCAAGAAACTTGCTGGACCTCGCTGTCTTGGCAGAGTTTGACTGCCAACATATATCCGGGTAACTGAAATCTCCTATTATTACTGTATCTCTCCTTTTGAATGTGCGGTCATTTGGTTGAGGAAGGCGTCATCAAGGTCCTCAGTCTGGGCTGGAGGTCTGTAGTAAACCCCCACCAGAATATCCCTATTGTTTCTCGCTCCCTTAATTTTTACCCAGATGCTCTCGACCTGGCTTTCTGGGTTTAAGTCATGGATCTCTTCACAGGTGAAAACATCCTTGACATACAAGGCTACTCCTCCTCCTTTCTTGTTTGGTCTATTTCTACAAAATAGGCTATACCCCTCTATTCCTACATTCCAATCCTGAGACTCATCCCACCAGGTCTCAGTGATGCCTATCAAATCGTATTTTTTTTGTTGTACTAGGAGTTCAAGTTCATCTTGCTTGTTTCCCATACTCTGCGCGTTAGTGTAGAGACACTTAAATCCCCGGGTCCTTCCTGCAAGTCCTGTACTATAGTTTCTACTCCTCCCACCATTGGACGCTTGTACTACTTGGTCAATATCATTTGGGCCTTTCCCCCCTGCACTCGCCGTGTCTTCGCCCTGAATAATATTGTCTCCCTCCCCAGCAGAACTTAGTTTAAAGACCTCTTAATCCTCCGTGCAAGACTGTTTGCAAAAACATTCTTGCCAAGTTTCGTGAGGTGCAGCCCATCCCTTGCCAGAAGCCCCCGTTCATGGAAATTCAGGCCGTGTTCCAAAAACCCAAACCGTTGCCGGCGGTACCATGTGCGGAGCCAGTTGTTGACCTCTGCTATCGCCCTTTCCCTTTGTGCACCATATCCTTGAACAGGGAGGAGAGATGAAATGACCACCTGCGCACCAAGGTCCTTAAGCTTTGTCCCCATAAGCTCGTAGTCCTTTGCTACGAGGTCCATCCTTCCCTCTTCCCAGGACCCCAGGGAGAACAGTCCCCTCTCCCCTCCCCCATCCAGTGTGTTCAGAGGAGGGCAACCAAAATGGTGGAGGGTGTGGAAGCCATGAAGCCCTCTGAGGAACAGCTTAGGCAGCTGGGTACGTTCACCCTGCAGAAGAGAAAGTTAAGTGGAGACATGATAGCTATGTTTCAATATTTGAAGGGATGTCACGTCGAGGAGTCAATGGGCTTGTTTTTCGCTGCTCCCGAGATTAGGACATGGAGCAATAGATTCTACTAGAAGAAAAGAAGTTCCACTTGAACTCCAGGAAGAACTTCTTGATGGTCAGAGGTGTCCGGCAGTGGAATCTGCTGCCTCGGAGTATGGTTGAGTCACCTTTGGAGGTTTTTAAGCAGAGGCTGGAGGGCCATCTGTCGGGAGTGCTTTGATGGGTGTTCCTGCATGGGAGAAGGGGGTTGGGCTGGACGGGCCCTGGGGTCTCTTCCAAGTCTAGGATTCTGTGATTCCTCCTCATCTCAGTTTTAATTCTACTGAAACATCTCCTATATTACATTCTTACTTTGCAAAGCCTTTTCAAAACGAAGGCTCCTCTCCCTGAAACCGTAGCCCAGCCCTAGATCTGTGGGTTGCTGGAGAAAGAATCATAGAATCATAGAAATGTAGAGTTGGAAGAGACCACACGGGCCATCCAGACCAACCCCCTGCCATGCAGGAACACCCTCAAAGCACTCCCGACCGATGGCCATCCAGCCTCTGCTTAAAAACTTCCAAAGAAGGAGACTCCACTACACTCCGAGGCAGCCTATTCCACTGCCGGACAGCCCCGACTGTCAGGAAGTTCTTCCTGAGGTTCAGGTGGAATCTCCTTTCCTGCAGCTTGAATCCATTGCTCCTTGTCCTGGTCTCTGGAGCGGTAGAAAACAAGCCCTCTCCCTCCTCTACATGGCATCCCTTCAAATATTTAAACGTGGCTATCATGTCCCCTCTTAACCTTCTCTTCTGCAGACTGAACATACCCAGCTCTCTAAGTCTATCCTCATAGGGCATGGCTTCCAGGCCCTTCACCATTTTGGTCGCCCTCCTCTGGACCTGCTCCAGCTTGACCATGTCCTTCTTGAATTGGGGTGCCCAGAACTGGACACAGGATTCAAGAGGAGGTCTAACCAAAGCAGAGTAGAGTGGTACCAGTACCTCCCTCGATCTAGACACCATACTCCTATTGATGCAGCCGAGAATTGCATTGGCTTTCTTGGCTGCCGCATCACACTGCTGACTCATGTTCAGCTTGTGGTCTATTAAGACTCCTAGATCCCTTTCACACGTACTGCCATCCAGCCACGTGTCCCCCATCCTATATTTCTGCATTCCATTTTTTCTACCTAAGTGTACAACCTTACACTTCTCTCTGTTGAATTTCATTTTGTTAGCCTTGGCCCAGCTCTCCAATCTATCCAGGTCATTTTGAATTTTGATCCTGTCCTCTGGCGTATTAGCAACCCCTCCCAATTTGGTGTCATCTGCAAATTTGATGAGCCTGCCCTCTATTCCTTCATCCAAGTCATTGATGAAAATATTGAACAGCACTGGGCCCAGGACAGAACCCTGTGGCACCCCGCTAGTCTCTTCTCTCCAGGATGAAAAGCAGCCATTGGTGAGCACCCTTTGGTAGCGCAAGGGGAACAGGGTCCCTTCTGACTCCCCTCCCCAGCTGCCTTCCTTCCTTCTCCCCTTGAATGACTGAGAGGAAGGGTCCCCCCACCCTCACCGAGGGAGGGGGAGGGAGGGAGGGAAGCCTCCAAGCAGGGCGCTGTTTCCAGGGTAGGGAGAGGCCTTTGCATTTACGGAACCCCCCACTGCCACCCCCCTTCTCCACCTCCCTCAGGCCTCTCACACTCCCCCTTCCCAGGATTGGGGTGCCTGGCCCCACCTTCTTCCTCCTCCTCCTCCTCCCTGCAGCAGCCTCTTCTCTTCCCTTCCCTCCAGGAAACCTAGGAGCCCCCCTCCTCCCCCCTTTCCGGGACTAAGGAGGCTGGAGGGGGGTCCTCTCTCTCCCCCCCATAATCCCAGCCTCTCCCTCCTCTCCAAAACAGGAAGCGCCTCTTCCGCCACCCTTCTTTAGCGCCCCCCTTTCCCTGCCATCCATGGACCCTTTGGCCTCCTGCCATCCCATAATATCCCCCAAGACAGCCAGCCCACCCTCCCCCCAACCCGGGCCCAGAACCAAACGCCGCCCCTCCCCACTCGCTCTGGCCGCAGCTGTCCTTTCCTCTCCCCCAAATATTCCCCGGGCCCCGCGGAGACCCCCCCCAAGAGGGGAGAGACCCATGGGTCCTTTTCCGGGGGGGGGCTTTCTTGCTTCCACCGTCGTGGCCCCCCCCTCCTGATCCCAACATTGGGTCCCTCTTCCCCCTCCTTCCTGCCCTGGAGCGCACTTGGGGGTCCTCTCCCAACCCCCATGACTTCTCCTCCTCCTCCGCGCAGGGCCTTCCCTCCCCGCTTAGGAAACGAGAGCGACCCGCTCCGGGAGCGAGCAGAAGCGCGCCACTCTTTCAGCCTTCTCCCCCCACCTCAACCACCCTCCTTTCCTGCCTCTCTAGGAAGCCGCACTTGCTGCTCCCCAGAGGACTGGTGGTGTCTCTCCTGAGGCGGCGGCAGCTGGAGGAGGAGGAGGAGGAGGAAGAGGGAGCCCAGGAGATCCCGACGCCACCCTCCTCTCTTCTTCCTCTTCCCCGCAGCCCAGCGGGGGAGGTTCGGTTGGGGGGGTGGCTGTCCCCCCGGGATGGCTGCCGCTTAGTTCTACGAACAGCCCCAACGGCCTCCGAGTCATTCCTGAGTCACCCCACAGCCTTCCGTGGGACCCCCTGAAATTCAGAGACCGCTGCGAGGGACACAAAGGGGGCACAAAGACCGGCCAAAATGGTCTCGACTGACATACAGAATCTTCCTTTGTGGAAAATCTCCTACAGTTTTGAAAGACTTCCTTCCTTTGTGGCTGGAACTTGCAAAGCCTCTTCGGGGCTCTAGGGAGGGTCATTAAGAATCACAGAGTCATGCAGGGAGAGGGAAGGAGCCTCGTTGCCCTCCGAATTCCACCCCCTGCTCAACACAGGGCCCCCGGCTAAAGCCAATCCAGCCTCTTTTTCAAGATGTCTGGAGAAAGACCTCCCACCACCTCTCTAGCTAATTGATGCCACTGCTGAACCTCTCTCACTGTCAACAAATTCCTTCTAATCTTCAATCAAAATTTATCCACCCGTAATTTAAAACCTTTAGACCTGGTTCTACCCTCTCAAAGAACAGAGAACAAGCCTGTGCCCTCCCCTTTGTGGCAGCCCTTGAGGTATTTAAAGAATGTGATTTGTCCTGAACAGCACAGACTGCAGGGGGACTATCATTTCCCCCAGCTTGGAAAATATGCTTCTATTAATGCAGCCTTTACTGTCTTTGCTGCAGTATCACAGGGCTGGCTTATGTTCAACTTATTACCAACAATACTCCCCACGTCCTTTTCACATGAAGTACTGCTGACCTAAGTCTCAACCTATATCCCCAAGTGTGGTGTAGCGGAAGAAGGAGCAATTACTAAAAGCAAATGTACTAGTCTCAGGATCTCAGCACGTAGAACAGCTGTTAAGAGTCGAGAGAAACAAAAGGGCGGATTCTTCACCAATGAATTTGGCTCTGGAAATTGCCCTTGCTGAGACTAAGTACATTAAGGAACACTCCCAAACTTGTGGGGAAAATAAGCAGGTGGAAAAGCCCAATCAAGATCTGGAGCTTGACGCCCATACGGAAGGGGCAATTTTGGAAGAACCTCATAGTAAAGAACTGAATACAGAAGATAACAGGTGGATACAAGAGTGGCTTTGTTCCTTGTCTAAAGATATACAGCATGTTAAATCTTTTATATCTGATTGTACTGAACTCTTGATTCTATTTGTAAGGGTCTACAAAATCCTGAATATTGACAAGCAAGTAGATAAAGCTTTAAATGGTGCTAAGCTGCAACCAGTTAATTCAGCCAGCTCTAGTCATCCGGTTAAAGCAAATAGATGTTACCCAAAGAAAAACCAAATAAGAAGGTTGTTAAAAATTTGAAGAAAACTAAAAATATAAAGAATGTAAAACACCTGAAACATGCACCCAAGGTGAATTTTGAAAAGCTTTTTGACTTGCTATCCAAAGAGGTAAATAAAGAGATAAATCTTACTATTGGAGCAAATATAAAGACTAAGGACAACATCCGCAATAGCCCCTTAACAACAACAAATGAAATTTTATTAACATCCCAGACTAATAAAAGCTCTGTCGCACGGCACTTTGCTACACTGAAGGAATTAGAAGTTAAGTCTCAGACTGATTCCCCCAGATACCAATCTGCGGAACTTCAGGATCCCTGGTCTGTCTCAGCACTTAGGGGGAAAAAAATTATCAAAAGAGAATACCATTGGTACTACTTGGAAACTAGTGCTGGCTAAGCAGAAAGTAGCAATTCTGAACTACCCTAAACCGGCAGGGATTCTATCACAGTACGAACGTAAAGTTCATTTCATAAAATTACTCACCAGCTCCTACATTGACTTCTGCACCCTCAGAGATATAACCCATATAGAATATATATTCTTCCATTACGCTTGTGCTCATGCAGTGGTAACATTCACAAACAGTTCACTGGCGAGTCGGATGCTAAATAGCAAAGATAAATTAGTGCATCTTGGCCTAACGGTGACAAGGATGTTTGAAAACCAAGCTCCTCCAGTGCAGTTAAAAGGGAATAATCCCAGATCTGCTACACAAAAACATAGGACTTATGAAAACCTGATTGACCTAACTGATCAGCATCTGGACCTGGCAGAACCCACCCCAGCTATAGCCCAAACAGAAAAACAAAGTACATTCCAATTGAACCATAGTCCAGACTTCCTACACCGCCAGAAAGAAGAAATATGCTTTGATGAGGAGGAAGCATTACCGAGCTCATTCTCGGCCTTACCCCCTGAGGAACAGAATAGTATCCTGAAACGTTTAGATATTTTCAGAATGATACTATTTAATAAGCAATTCTCAAATACCCATAAAACTACTGTTGCAGAAGTAGTCTCAGAGACAGTAACTGTACATTTATCTGAGGAAAATCACCATAAAAATAAAGGAATTTGCGTTTCATTTTCTCAAGCGAAAAAATAAACATCGCCTATCATCATAAGACCTCCTGAACTCACTGCGCAATCTACTACATTTGAGTTGATGTCATCAACTGTTAAGACAAAAGCCCCTCTACAGACTGACAAGCCAGTTTTGGACAACCAGTTATTAGGATCAATAATACTCCACGACGCTCCTGCTCATCAACTCCCGAAGAGGACTATTCCAATAATTTCCAATGTTAGTAGACCAGCTCCCCAGTTAGATCTTATAGAAATATTGGAAGAGGATGTAAGCAATCAAGTGGTAGGGAAGAAAATTACAAAAGGACAACATGTTGCTGTCGAATATAGAAACACAGGGCCTTGCTTGTAAAATTGGAGCCCCTGGAATCTTTGGCCCTGTCTCTGTTACTAACATGCAGGTCTTTTTGTCTTTTATTAATCAATGTATATATCCCACCTCAACGGGAAAAGCAGACAGTTAAAAGTAAATGGGTCAAGCTAGAAAACTATATTGACAATATGATCAATAGGTTCCCTGATGCGTCAGTAATAGTGGCTGGAGACTTAAATGCTCGAATTGGCCAATCTGATAATGCTCTGTATTCTTATTAACATGAATCTCCACCTGAACCGGATGAAGCTCACCCCATAGCATTTAGGCAGTCTAAAGACAAAGGCTGCAATTTTGCAGGCTTATGTCTTTCAAAAATGATTAATAGGCTAGACCAGGTAATTTTGAATGGAAGTATTAATGGTGATATTGTGGAGGAATACACTTACATCTCCAAGTCAGGAGGATCAACAACAGATTATATTATAGTATCCTACAATCTTTTCAATAGGGTCTCTGAGTGTAAGGTGGGGGACAACACGGAGAGTGATCATCTTCCCTTGTGTCTATCCCTTATGGCAGAGAATGATATAATTTATAATGAATCTCTGGCGAATGGAGACATAGAGTTGAGATATTCTCGCATTAGATGGTCTACCCATGTCGACGAAGAAATCTCTAAAAAACTCAATTGCGAGGAATGTCTAAAAATAAGATCCAATTTATTAAATGCAAATTCTACAGAAAGAACAATAACACTGTTTCAAGACATAATCTCCCTTCTGCAAGACTATCTAAGTCAAAAAAAGGGAACAAAACTCTCCCACCCATCACACAAATCCAAATGCTGGTTTGATCAGGAATGTATTGCTATGAAACGTACTCTGCTGGAAAAATATAGGGCTTATAGGGAAGCTAACATCTCTACGTTGCCAGCTCAGTGGTTTGAACTTAAAAGAAAATACAAAGCTTTGATTAAAGTAAAAAAGAACTAAGCAATGACATATTAGAAAAGACAAGTTTGACTCTTTTTAAGATGAAATCAAGAGAAAAATTGGAATCAGAAGGAATAAAGTTAAATTGGTTCCCTTACAGACAGTTAACTGAGAGATTCCAGATGGATGTGAAAACTTATGGAATAGAACAAAAAGAGCAAGGAAGATTATTGAAGCTATTGCGGGAAAACCCACCTTACTTATTATCACATTTATATCAAGAGATTTTACAGCAAGAAAGGGAAGATGAGACAGTTAAAGTGGCAATGATATTGTGGGCTCAAAATGTCGGACATCCAATTCAGTTAGAGTACTGGGAACAGAGCTGGCAACGGACACAAAAATTTACTGTAGCTCAGAACCTAAAAGAGAACTATTATAAGCTTTTTCATAGATGGTACATGTCACCAGAAAAATTAAAGAAGATATATAATACGGGAACAGGACAATGTTGGAAGTGTCAGGAGAATGTTGGTACACTATTTCATATGTGGTGGTCATGTCCTAAGGCTAAAAAGTATTAGAATGAAATACACAATATGATTTGTACAATATTGAGGGTTCAACTTGATAAGAAACCTGAACTGTACTTATTAAATATGACACATATGTTAGATGGAATTGCTGTAAAGAAATATTGGAAAATAATATTGTATATGATTACGATAGCCCGTATTGAATACGCGAGGTTATGGAAAACTGAGCAGATACCTACAACAGAGCAATGGTGGGCAACTTCTATTGAAAAGCAGAATGCAGATATAGTCTCTCAGAGATTAAAAGGAAAATCAGATGATGACATTAATAAAGAATGGCAAATTGTTCTGGACATGGGCTGGGACTTGACAGGAAACAATTCTTAATTCATGGTAGCATGTGCAGCTAGAAGGAGAAAATCAGGGGAATATCATGGAACATGTAAAGTTGGGTTCAAAGCAGGAACTATCTTGCATGTTAACAAATGTAATGCGATACATAATGTTAATATGTCAATGAAATAACAGTTAATGAAATCCAGAGAGGAGTGGAAGACAGCTGTAATAATTCGTTAAAATGTACAATGAGAAATGTTTGTTTTATATGATGGAATTACAATAAAATTAATTAAAAAAAAAAGAACCAAGCACAAAAAGAAGCATGGCAACATTTAATAGATGCCTCCCTAAGGAAGGACTCTGCCTCCTTCTGGAGAACTGTTGCAAGAGGATGGCATGATACTCCTTCAGAAGTGGAATCTTTTATCCCAGCCAGGGTTTGGGAAACATAGAATCATAGAAATGTAGAGTTGGAAGAGACCACACGGGCCATCCAGACCAACCCCCTGCCATGCAGGAATACCCTCAAAGCACTCCCGACAGATGGCCATCCAGCCTCTGCTTAAAAACCTCCAAGGAAGGAGACTCCACCACACTCCGAGGCAGCAGATTCCACTGCCGGACAGCCCTGACTGTCAGGAAGTTCTTCCTGAGGTTCAGGTGGAATCTCCTTTCCTGCAGCTTGAATCCATTGCTCCTTGTCCTGGTCTCTGGAGCGGCAGAAAACAAGCCCTCGCCCTCCTCTACATGGCATCCCTTCAAATATTTAAACAGGGCTATCATGTCCCCTCTTAACCTTCTCTTCTGCAGACTGAACATACCCAGCTCTCTAAGTCTATCCTCATAGGGCTTGGCTTCCAGGCCCTTCACCATTTTGGTCGTCCTCCTCTGGACCTGCTCCAGCTTGACCACGTCCTTCTTGAATTGGGGTGCCCAGAACTGGACACGGTATTCAAGATGAGGTCTAACCAAAGCAGAGTAGAGTGGTACCAGTACCTCCCTCGATCTAGACACCATACTCCTATTGATGCAGCCGAGAATTGCATTGGCTTTCTTGGCTGCTGCATCACACTGCTGACTCCTGTTCAGCTTGTGGTCTATTAAGACTCCTAGATCCCTTTCACACGTACTGCCATCCAACATATTTCCTTTCCTTGTTTGAAAGAAAACAAACCCCCCCCCCCCAAATACTTTCCTTATCCTTGAACAATGCTGGTCCAGAATGGCCCCCAGTTACCATAGAGGAAGCTCGGCGTCTCATTTCAGGATTAAAAGTGGGTAAAGCACTAGGGGCAGATAATATTCCACCAGAAGTATTCAAAACTAATATCGACTGCTGGGCCCCAGTCCTTGCAGAATTGTTCACCAGCATTGACCGTTCCGCCATCATTTCTGACAACTGGGGATTAGCGATTATTATACCAATATATAAGAAAGGGAAAAGATCTGATCCCCTAAATTACAGACCCATCAGCCTTTTAAGCATAATCAGCAAATTATACGCGGCCCACCTTTACACTAAATTGGTGGACTGGATGGATCAGGAACACATTTTAGCAGATGCACAGGCAGGATTTAGGGTGGAATGGTCTACCATTGACCAAGGATTGGTGCTTCAACATCCTGTGGACAAATATACGTCCATTAAAGGAGGCTCCCTCTATGCTGCATTTATAGATTTTAAGTCTGCATTTGATCTCATTTCACGAGACAGGTTATGGGAAAAGTTGAGCAACACAAATATAGACAGGCGCCTTTTAATTCTTATCCAGGGTTTGTATCAAAACACACGACTTCAGATCAAATGTGACCGACAGGGACATTTAACAAAGCAAATTCCAACTTTTAATGGGGTAAGGCAAGGTTGTGTGCTTGCACCTATCTTATTTAATTTTTATATTAATTCCTTCGTTGTAAGAATGGAGGAAGGAAGAGCCCATCCACCAAAATTGGCAAATATGGCTCTTCCGGCTCTTCTGTGTGCGGACGACGTTGCTTTGCTTTCCTTGTCCTGTGTGGGTTTAAGACGTCTCTTAAGAACCTTAAAATCCTACTGTGTTATGGAACAACTAGCAATCGATTATGTAAAGTCAAAAGTGATGATGTTCTCTAAGAAAAAAACGAGGCATAAATGGCAGATCGATAATAAGCATATCGAACAAGTGATGTTCTTTAAATACCTGGGTATAACTTTTCATGCCAGAGGCACATGGGATGGCCACATAAAACATGCCTCTGCAAATGTGCAAAGGAACACCAAGGCCTAATAAGGTGCCTTTATGGAGGACAGGAGAAGTTCCAGCAGACTGGAAGAGGGCAAATGTTGTGCCCATCTTCAAGAAGGGAAAAAAAGAGGACCCAAATAATTATCGCCCAGTCAGCCTGACGTCAGTACCCGGAAAGATCCTGGAGCAGATCATTAAGCAGTCAGTTTCTAATCACTTAGAAAACAATGCGGTAATCACGAGAAGTCAACATGGATTTCTCAAAAATAAGTCATGCCAGACTAATCTTATCTCTTTTTATGATAGAGTTACTAGCTTGATAGATGAAGGGAATGCTGTGGATGTAGCATATCTCGATTTCAGTAAGGCCTTTGACAAAGTTCCCCATGACATTCTTGCAAGGAAGCTAGGAAAATGCGGGCTGGACAGGGCTACTGTCAGGTGGATCTGTAACTGGTTGACCGACCGTTCCCAAAGGGTGCTCACCAATGGCTGCTTTTCATCCTGGAGAGAAGTGACTAGCGGGGTGCCACAGGGTTCTGTCCTGGGCCCAGTGCTGTTCAATGTCTTCATCAATGACTTGGATGAAGGAATAGAGGGCATGCTCATCAAATTTGCAGATGACACCAAATTGGGAGGGGTTGCTAATACGCCAGAGGACAGGATCAAAATTCAAAATGACCTGGATAGATTGGAGAGCTGGGCCAAGGCTAACAAAATGAAATTCAACAGAGAGAAGTGTAAGGTCCTACACTTAGGTAGAAAAAATGGAATGCAGAAATATAGGATGGGGGACACGTGGTTGGATGGCAGTACGTGTGAAAGGGATCTAGGAGTCTTAATAGACCACAAGCTGAACAGGAGTCAGCAGTGTGATGCGGCAGCCAAGAAAGCCAATGCAATTCTCGGCGGCATCAATAGGAGTATGGTGTCTAGGTCGAGGGAGGTACTGGTACCACTCTACTCTGCTTTGGTTAGACCTCATCTTGAATACTGTGTCCAGTTCTGGGCACCCCAATTCAAGAAAGACATGGTCAAGCTGGAGCAGGTCCAGAAGAGGGCGACCAAAATGGTGAAGGGCCTGGAAGCCAAGCCCTGTGAGGATAGACTTAGAGAGCTGGGTATGTTTAGTCTGCAGAAGAGAAGGTTAAGAGGGGACATGATAGCTATGTTTAAATATTTGAAGGGATGCCATGTAGAGGAGGGAGGGGGCTTGTTTTCTGCCGCTCCAGAGACCAGGACAAGGAGCAATGGATTCAAGCTGCAGGAAAGGAGATTCCACCTGAACCTCAGGAAGAACTTCCTGTCGGTCAGGGCTGTCCGGCAGTGGAATATGCTGCCTTGGAGTGTAGTGGAGTCTCCTTCCTTGGAGGTTTTTAAGCAGAGGCTGGATGGCCATCTGTCGGGAGTGCTTTGAGCGTATTCCTGCATGGCAGGGGGGTTGGACTGGATGGCCCGTGTGGTCTCTTCCAACTCTACATTTCTATGATTCTACGATTCTATGAAAAGGAGGCCAGTTTATCCCTGCTGCTTGCTTCACAAGTATTTATAGCTAAAGTTATCTCTCAGCTCTTATATGGCTCTCAAGTTTGCACTTTTAAGAGTGTTTCCCCTTTTGAAATCATACAAAAAACGTTTCTTCGTAGTTTGTTAGGGGTTCCTTCCTGTATCCCAAATGCAGTAGTCCGGCTGAAGGTGGGACAGATTTCAGTTGAGGCCTGGATGTGGATACTTAAGATTCATTACTGGCTAAAACTGATTTTTCTCCCAGTAGGTCTGGCTCGTCTAACATTACTAGACTTAGCCCAGACTAAGTGGAAGTCCACACTCTTGGAGAAGTTAAGAAGCTTGGGGTTTACACCCCAAGCTTTGATAAATCTTGGTTATGAAAAAGCCAAATCAACAATTAAGCAGGCATTTGGGACACAGACCTACAATGCCACCAGAGTGAAATGGCCAGGTATTTGGAATTTAATGACAGTGGGGGGTCTTTTACACTGGCAAGATATCTTTTCCAGCTAACCATCCCTAAGTACAGGAAAGCCTTCACACTAGCGAGATTTAATGTCTTGCCATCCGCGGTACTGCAGGGCAGATTTAATAGAACTCTTTACTCTGAGCGACTTTGCCTATGTGGACTTGAAGAAGTGGAATCAGTTAAGCATGTCTTATTCCATTGCCTTTTTTATAAAGAGATTTGACTTTCACTGATTATTCCTATGGTGCAAAGACTCCCAGGTAGAACTACCGACTATTATTTAAAACATTTATTAGAGGAAAGGGAATCACAGACCACTCTATTAGTGGCTAGATTTTTTGCTGCTGCTGTTAAACTAAGAAGTCAAACTGTAAAAGATCTTAACAGTTAAAATTTTATTTTGTATATTTTAACTTAGATTAAGTTTTGTCTTTAATTCTTTTATATTTGTGCGTATATCTGTGTAAGATCTTATTGACTTTGTTATATTTGCATTTATGAATTAGATTTAGACCATATGGTGGTAACTTGCTATTTTATCTCTATTATTGTTATTTTACATTCTTGGTTGATGATTGAAATAATGTAGATGGGCCTGATCAACTTTTCTCAAAATTCTGAGTTATAACCGTGTTCTAGGAGGTTGTTTTTAACTCTACTTTTAATTTGGAATTATTATTTCAAGTCAATTGTATTTTATTGGATTTTAAAAAATTGTATTTTATTGTCGGATCTTCGCCACTTACCATTTTTACTCTGTATATTACATAAGTGTTTGTGTTGCTGGTCTATGACTGTAATAATAAAAATTCGATTTGAACCTATATCTGAATGTTTTGTTTTTGTGGCCTAAATGTAAGCTTTGTAGTTGGCCCTGTTGAATTTCATTTTGTTAATTCCAGCCCAGTTTTCTAGTTCATCAAGATTGTTTTGAATTCCTTTCCTATCTTCCAATGTATTAGCTACCCCTCCCCTACTCTCCCCCCCTCCCCAATTAACTGAGTGTGAACTATTTCGGGCAGTTTGAGTGTGTTACAACAGAAGGAAGCCAAGCAGAAGGGGGGAGGAAAAGAAGAAGTGGGACATTTTGAAAAGAGATGAAAAAGTGGGGCAACGGAGGATTAATCAAGACTGTCTCTGCCAAACGGAGAGAGCTGGAGAGTATGTGGCGTGGGTGGGTGGGGGCCGTTACCTGTGCATCTTTCTTGTGGGGCTTCCCTTAGGTGGCCCAAAGCCTAAGGAACTGGGGAAACTTGTTTTGATTTTTAGACAGGAGAAAAATGGTACACCTCTGGTTGCACACCTGCATTCTCTGAGACTGTTGATGAAGTTTGTACGCTATGAACGTTTCTTCCACAGATATAAAGAAAATAAGATATTTCTACACATAGAAACCAAGAACATCAGGAACTTAAATCTTTTCTCCCCAACAACTTTTTTTCCCAATGCCCAGGGAGGAGATGCTGTGAGAGGGAGTGTTAAATCCCAAGAGTCTCCAGCAAAAGTCTCGTGGTTCAAACTCTTTCTGCTGTTTGGAAGAACTGGGCCACAGAAGGAGGGGAAGACTGACACTCTGCACTCAAGTAAGTTACAAAACAGAACTCTGCAAGCTTCTCACCTGCCAGATGAGCTCAAGTTTGGCCCAGTGGATCTCAGTCTGCGTGGCCTGGAAGCCCACCTCCAGGCTGGCTTCCCACCAGTGGAGCAACCCAGGCCAAGAACGTTAATTCATTCCTCCAGCATCTACCCAAAAAGGCAAAAGGGGTCCTTACCCAGAGAGGCCACCTTCCTTTATCCTCCGCTGCGGCTCCTTGCAGACAGCCTTCTGCTCTGGATCCAGGCGACCCCGAGGCTCCTCTGAGAGGAAATTACACGGTTACCTCTTACAAGTAGACCAGGGGCTAAAAGGGGAGAAAACCCAACACTTCTGTAACCACAAACGATCCCTCCTTTCTGATGTCCCCACGCACGCAAAGCTAATCCCACACAGATGCCAATGCTCTCAGCTTTGAGGAGGAGTAACTCAGAGTGAACTAAGTGCTGTTGTGCTTCTGGGTGGGAAGAGGAAAGACCCCTGCGCTTTCCACTCTTTCTCAGGTTCAATTAGTACACATTGCCGCTTGCTTTTAGGGAGGCCATCAGGGTGTGTCCCAGGGGCTGTAGGTGGGCCCCAAGGCTGGGTTGGTGGCCCTGAGCGACTCCCCAACTCTCAGGGTGTTTCTCTGGGAAAAAGGTCCCTCCCTCCAGTTAAGTAGGTTGCAGGGACCCACGGCACCATTTAGCACCCCAAAACATCATTTTTCAGAAAACCAGAACAGGATTTGGATCATATCCAGTTTCTTTGCTCTGTCTTCTTTTTCAGGAAGTCTGTCTGGCACACAGGATGGTCCTAGGGGCAGAGAATTGCCCTCCAGACCACATGAAATTGCCCACCCCTGATGAAAATAGATCTTTTCCACATTGCTGAACCCTCTCTCATTTTTCTGATGGGAGAATTCTGTCCTCCACCTCCGAAGATGAGAGAGAAGAATCAGCATGGCCATATCCCTCCCCAGAAAGGGGTGTGGCATATGCCACGCTTGCCATTGTGGTTACGGTGGGGCTACTTTTGCCTCTCGGCTGGCAGCCAGGGCTGATCCTGGTCTGCTCCATCCGAATCCAAAGCTGGGGTCTCCATTTGCACTCAGCCTAGCCCCCATTTTGGCTTCCTTCCACCCCTATTGCCAAAATTGTGGCCATCTGCCATAGAGGAGGAGGTCCATGGTGTAGAGAAGTGAAACCGGGCTAGTGGGCTTCACCAGGCTTACACTGGGTGCTCCCTGGGCCATGAGGTCCACTCTGTCCATTGGAGGGCCAGGTGCTACTGGGCTTCAGGAGGGGGAGAAGGGCCCATGGCCCACCCATCCACCCATCCTCCCTCCGTTCGCCCTCCCAGTGGCACTCCCATCAGCAGGAGGACATCTGCGGCAGAGACAGTGGTGGCTTCCTGGGCTGTAACTAAGCCGGAGCCACAGGGCTAGCCTGGGGAGCTCAGGTGAGCGGGTCTCCTAGGGATTGTAGGTGGGGAAAAGACGGATGTCTTAGGGGTCGCTCCCTCGTGTGGGGACACCAGGAGGTTTTTCTCTCACTTCTTAGGAGCAAGTGAGAGCAGGAACCCAAACATTCAGGATGTTCATACCTTCCCTGCTGGGAAAGTTCAGAGGATACAGGTTGGGGTGAGGAGATCAAGGGGCAAAGGAAACAATTCATGTCCATAACTGGAGGGTCTTTCTTAAACAAATATTGGTGATTAAGGACGTCCAAGCGCAGGTCATCTCTCAGGAAAGCGTCCTCATGGCCAGCGGAGGTCAGTCAGAGCTCAGACGGGACGGGAGGGACAGCTTCATTTCACGTCACAGGTTGTCAGTTTTGGAAAAAAGTTTGCTGAAACTGTGCTGACAGCTTATTTTCCTACTCAGAGATATTTCCTTCCCAGTTGCCCCAGAGTTCCTAGCTTTGCCTTCTCCTTCCTGGGCACTCTCTCTCTTTCCTGGGCCCCCTTTTCCCCCCCTCCTTTAACCTGCGTCCCTTGCAGGTATCTCAGCAGGGATCCCAGGCAGCAAACACAGTGGGGTCAGGAAAGGAAGACTTTTAGGGCTTTTGGGACGTTCATGGAATTAGGTTGTGGGGTCCAGGTGCCCCCTCGGCTGAACCTCCCTCACTGGGCTCTTGGGAAGGGACAAAAGTGGGGTGGGGTGGAATCAGGACTCTGTGGCCCCCCAGAATCCCTGCCTCCATTCCCCGGTGGGGGGCTGTTTGTCCAGTGGGGTTGTCCCCACAAAGGACCCTGGGCTCCCCCTCCTCTCTCCTGGTGCCCCATTCTTCATTTGGCCCTCTTGGGCTCCTTCCCTTTCCAGCTGGCTCTGGCTTCCCTTCGGAGCCCCCCAGTCTTGTCCCTCCTCCTCCAGCCCCCAAACCCCAAGCAAAAGACCACCTTCCAGCTCCTTCCAAGGCCAGCTTAAGTTCTCTTGGAGGATCTCCAGGCTTTTTCTTCTGTAAAGTATTTGAAAGGTGAGCAACCCAGCCTGGGACCCCTGGGCCTGAGAACGGGGGAGAGGGACCCTCTTCCTGGAAGCCCATGGGGGGGGGCAGGGAGAGGGGGAGGGAGGCCGATCTCCACGCCCCTCTCCTCCGCCCTGCAAAGAGGCAAAGGGAGGGTCTCCCCTCCGCCCCACCCTTCACGAGGGGGCTCTGCCAGGGGTAGAAAGGGGGGCAAGGGGGGAGACCCCCAAAACAAGGCAGGTTGTCCTCTGTGTGTGTGTGTGTGTGTGTGTGTGTTGCATTCAGATGACACCCTCCGCCAGCCCCCCGCCCCCCCTCCTGCCTGCCTCAGGCCTCCCCCTCCCCAATCAGAGCCCGACCCCGGCTCCCTTCCCCCTCCCGGCAGTTCCCGCCACTCCGACCCTCCTCCCGGCATCCCATAATAGTCCTCCACTCCCTGCAGGTGCCCCAAGAAAGGCCCCCCGCTCTGTTCTTCCCCTCGAGCCCCCTCCCAAATCTCTCGGCCCCACGGAGACCCCCCCGGGAGAGGAGGACGGGGAGGGCCCCCGGGAGCCCCCCACCCACGTATCCTAACTTTTCCCCTACCCCCCTCCGGCTCCCTCTCCAGAGAAGCCCCTCCAGCTGCTCCTCCCTCACGCCCCCCCTCCTACCCCACCGGCCCATTTGGGGGTCCTCGTCCTCCTCCTCCTCCCCACCTCCTCCCTGCGGCCGGTCCTCCGGGGAGCAAGGAGCGCGGCTTCCTAGAGAGGCAGGAAGGAGGCTGCGGCGGGGGAAGGACGGGAGTGACGCACTTCCTCCCGCTCACTTCCGCGTTTTCCAAGCGGGGAGGAGAGGTAAGGAGGGGCTCCCCAATGTGGGGAGGGGGCGCCCCAGTGGCCTCAGAAGGCACTCCTTCTTTCCTCCCCCCTTCTCTCTTTCTTTCTCTCTTTCTTTCTTTCTGCCCCTTTCGCCCCCCACCGGACGCAGCCGCCCCCAGGGAGCCTCCGGGAAGCCGGAGAGAGAGAAGCTGCCCGCCCCGCTCCCGGTTTGAGGCCGCCTCAGTTTCCCATCCGCACCACCGGGGAGCCCGGGCAGCCCCCCATCTCTCTCTCTCTCTCCCTCTCTCTCACACACAGAGACTGGGGGGCCCTGGCTGTGCCCCCCCCGGTGGGAGCCCCTGGGGGTGGGAGGGGGTGCCAAGTTCCCCCCAAAGGCGTACCCCGCCCTCCTCCTCCTCGCCCCCGGCCTGCTGGTTCTGACCCCGCAAAGGCCCTCCTGGCTCTTCGGGGAAGCCGGGCCCCCGGTGGGGGGCAGAACCGGGGAGGGGGCCCACGCGGCCCCCCAGCCCTGCGGGGAGGGGCCCCACCCAGCCCGGGGGGCCCCAGGCCCTGGAAAAGAGTTACTCCCTCCGAGGGCGGCTTCCGGACCCATCCCCCACCCCCGGGAAGCAAACCTTTCCCCGGCGGTGGGTTCGGGGGAGGCCTTTTGCTAAGAAGCTGCGGGCAGAGCTGCCAGACGCCCCGCTCCCCAGGGGGCCCCTCCCGAGTCCTGGGGCCGGAGGCGATTGTCGTTCTGGTTATTAACTTTATTTCTTTGTTTGTTGTTTTGTGCTGCCAAGGTAGGTTCAATTTCTGGTGAGCCCCCAGTCACCCCCAGCCCTGCTCACACATCCCATAATACCACCCGTGGATAGGACTGGGCTCTGCGTTCCGTTGGGGCACCAACAGTCTGGTTCTCTGCTCAGATGGGGGAGGCCAGGCGGAAGACCCCCTCCCACACCCCTCTTCATGAGGCAGATTTTAAATATTTTAATCCTGAGCAAACAAACTGAGCTCCTTATCTGCTCGATGGTTTACCAGGTAGATGAGGAAAGGAAGAACAGGTGGCTGAGTTTTTAGAAAGAAAGCCCTGTTGTTCTTTTTAGACCTACTCCCTGTACTACTCTCTGGAGTATCAAGGATGGAAGGTGAGGGAGCTGCCGCCGTCACCTGTGGCACTTCTGGGATGTTCCTTTTCTTGCCACAAGATGTTGTCGGGTACACCTGCACCAAGTGCAAGCTAGTGACCTTCTTGGAGGAGAAGGTTCGCCAGCTGGAGGCACGAGTTTCTAATCTTCGTCTTATTAGGGAAGGTGAGGAGTTTTTGGATAGGGCAGAGAAAACCTTCCTGAAGACCGAATGCACGGGGGAGCTGCCAGATCAGGAAGTCAGCACACTGGACCAAGAAACGGATGCTTGGAGGAATGTCACACGGAGGAGTAGGAGGACCAGGAAGGAAAAAGAGACTCTCAACCTACACAATCACTTCAAAGTTCTTGGCCTTATGAACGATGAGGAGCACCAGGAGGAGGGAACAGAATGTCAACAAGAAGAAATCCAACTTCGGCAACAGGAACTAGATCAACCCTCCCAGCCTCAACAGAGTGCCCGGGCAGTCCTAGAAGAACCTACTCGTCGAGGAGCCCCGCACAAGCCTCAGAGGAGGTGAGTTCTGGTTGTTGGGGACTCCTTGCTCAGAGGAACCGAACCTGCAATTTGCAAACCCGACAAGTTCAATCGAGAAGTCTGCTGTCTTCCTGGGGCCAAGATCAACCACATCACGCAGAGGCTAACCAGGCTGGTCAAGCCCACTGACCATAAGCCCCTCATTGTGGTTCGTATAGGAACCAATGACACTGCGAGGCGCAGCTTTTACCACATCGCAAAGGACTACGAGCTTATGGGGACAAAGCTTAAGGACCTTGGTGCGCAGGTGGTCATTTCATCTCTCCTCCCTGTTCAAGGATATGGCGCACGAAGGGAAAGGGCAATAGTAGAGGTCAACAACTGGCTCCGCACATGGTGTCGCCGGCAACAGTTTGGGTTTTTGGAACACGGCCTGAATTTCCATGAACGTGGGCTTCTGGCAAGGGATGGGCTGCACCTCACGAAACTTGGCAGGAATGTTTTCGCAAACAGTCTTGCACAGAGGATTAAGAGGTCTTTAAACTAAGTTCTGCTGGGGAGGGAGACAATATTATTCAGGGCAAAGACTCGGTGAGTGCAGGGGGAAAAGGCCCAAATGATATTGACCAAGTAGTACAAGCGTCCAATGGTGGGAGGAGTAGAAACTATAGTACAGGACTTGCAGGAAGGGCCCGGGGATTTAAGTGTCTCTACACTAACGCACAGAGTATGGGAAACAAGCAGGATGAACTTGAACAACAAAATAAATACGATTTGATAGGCATCACGGAGACCTGGTAGGATGAGTCTCAGGATTGGAATGTAGGAATAGAGGAGTATAGCCTATTTTGTAGAAATAGACCAAAGAAGAAAGGAGGAGGAGTAGCCTTGTATGTCAAGGATGTTTTCACCTGTGAAGAGATCCATGACTTAAACCCAGAAAGCCAGGTCGAGAGCATCTGGGTAAGAATTAAGGGAGCGAGAAACAATAGGGATATTCTGGTGGGGGTTTACTACAGACCTCCAACCCAGACTGAGGACCTTGATGACGCCTTCCTCAACCAAATGACCGCGCATTCAAAAAGGAGAGATACAGTAATAATAGGAGATTTCAATTACCCAGATATATGTTGGCAGTCAAACTCTGCCAAGACAGCAAGGTCCAGCAAGTTTCTTGCTTGTCTTGCAGACAATTTCATGGTCCAGAAGGTGGAAGAGGCCACAAGGGGATCAAATATTCTAGATCTGATCCTGACCAATAGGGATGACCTTGTTAATGAGGTAGAAGTGGTTGGAACTTTAGGGGGGAGTGACCATGCCCTATTGGAATTTGGCATTCAGTGGGAAGGAGAAGATAAGTGTAGCCAGACACCCGTCTTAGATTTTAAAAAAGCGGACTTCTGTAAACTTAAGGAGCTGCTGGCTGAAATTCCGTGGTTAAGAGTAGTGAAAGAGAAAGGAGTTCAGGAGGCATGGGAGTTCCTTAAAAGGGAGATACTGAAGGCACAGTCTAAAACTGTGCCAGTAAGGAGGAAAAATGGAAGGCATCTGAAGAAACCAGAATGGTTGAGTAAAGAACTCTCAGCTGAGCTAAGTGTTAAGAGAAACGTGTACAGGAAATGGAAGAGGGGGGAAACCACCAAAGAAGAATTTAAGCAAGTAGCCAGGAGATGTAGGGAGGAGGTCAGAAAGGCTAAAGCGCAGAACAAACTTAGGCTGGCCAGAGACATTAAAAACAATAAAAAGGGCTTTTTTAAATATGTCCGCAGCGAAAGGAAAAAGAAAGAGGCGATAGGGTCGCTGCGCAGAGAGGATGGCGAATTACTAACAGGGGGAAGAGAAAAGGCAGAACTACTTAACACCTTCTTTGCCTCAGTTTTTTTCCAGAAGAATACAAGCACTCAACCTGGCGGTTGGGGAGCAGGTGAGGAAGCAGGGGAAATGCGGCACATAATAGGTAGAGAGGTGGTACAAGAATACCTGGCCACACTGGGTGAATTCAAGTCTCCAGGGCCAGATGAATTGCATCCTAGGATACTAAAAGAACTGGCAGAGGTCATTTCGGAACCGCTTGCTATAATCATATCTCGATTTCAGTAAGACCTTTGACAAAGTTCCTCATGACATTCTTGCAAAGAAGCTAGGAAAATGTGGGCTGGACAGAGCTACTGTCAGGTGGATCTCTAATTGGTTGACCGACCGTTCCCAAAGAGTGCTCACCAATGGTTGCTTTTCATCCTGGAGAGAAGTGACTAGCGGGGTGCCACAGGGTTCTCTCCTGGGCCCAGTGCTGTTCAATATCTTCATCAGTGACTTGGATGAAGGTATAGAGGGCATGCTCATCAAATTTGCAGATGACACCAAATTGGGAGGGGTTGCTAATACGCCAGAGGACAGGATCAAAATTCAAAATGACCTGGATAGATTGGAGAGCTGGGCCAAGGCTAACAAAATGAAATTCAACAGAGAGAGGTGTAAGGTCCTACACTTAGGTAGAAAAAATGGAATGCAGAAATATAGGATGGGGGACACGTGGCTGGATGGCAGTACATGTGAAAGGGATCTAGGAGTCTTAATAGACCACAAGCTGAACAGGAGTCAGCAGTGTGATGCGGCAGCCAAGAAAGCCAGTGCAATTCTCGGCGGCATCAATAGGATTATGGTGTCTAGATCGAGGGAGCTACTGGTACCACTCTACTCTGCTTTGGTTAGACCTCATCTTGAATACTGTGTCCAGTTCTGGGCACCCCAATTCAAGAAGGACATGGTCAAGCTGGAGCAGGTCCAGAAGAGGGTGACCAAAATGGTGAAGGACCTGGAAGCCAAGCCGTATGAGGATAGACTTAGAGAGCTGGGTATGTTCAGTCTGCAGAAGAGAAGGTTAAGAGGGGACATGATAGCTATGTTTAAATATTTGAAGGGATGCCATGTAGAGGAGGGCGAGGGCTTGTTTTCTGCCGCTCCAGAGACCAGGACAAGCAGCAATGGATTCAAGCTGCAGGAAAGGAGATTCCACCTGAACCTCAAGAAGAACTTCCTGACGGTCAGGGCTGTCCAGCAGTGGAATCTGCTGCCTCGGAGTGTAGTGGAGTCTCCTTCTTTGGAGGTTTTTAAGCAGAGGCTGGATGGCCATCTGTCGGGAGTGCTTTGAGGATATTCTTGCATGGTAGGGGGTTGGACTGGATGGCCCATGTGGTCTCTTCCAACTCTACATTTCTATGATTCTACGAGTCCCAATACAGTGGAACAGACTGGGTGACCTTGGACAAGACACACTCTCAGCCTCAGAGGAAGGCTGTGGTAAGGCAAGACCTGATTAAGGCTTTTGGGAAGACGGCACGGAGTTACGGTTTGACTGTTGGACTAGGACTCTGGAAGACTTTGGGTCTGAGCCCCCCCTCACCCATGGAAGCCCCGTGGGCGACTTTGGACAAGTCACACTCTCCCAGCCTCAGAGGAACACAGGGGTGGCAGATCTCCCCAAAATAAAAAATACGGCTAAGAAAACCCTGTGAGAAGATCACCCTAAGTCAGGGTCGACTTGAGGGTACATAACATGGGAGGCAGCGTAGTGTAACGGTTTGCATTTTGGGCCGGAGGGAGGGAGGGAGGGCGACAGAATTTGGACTGAGAGTGACAATCAGGAGTCAGCTGGCCCGTCTGCAGAGGCAGGGAGGAAGAGGCGCCCTGAACAAACCGGTTCTCTCTTTCCTTTCTGCTGTCCCCCTCTGGACCCCCATCCTGACCTCCCAGCCCAATCCTGAACCTTTTCCAAGGAGACCCCCAGTTTTCTGAGAAAAGCCCCCCCCCCACCACTCTGGCTCTCCCTCCCCGACCCCAGCCAATCCAGTGACAAAGCGTGTTTGGTGTCACCAGTTGCTGGCAGACTCTGCCTGGAAGGACTAAAGCAGAGGGACTTAGGACATTTCTGCACTGTACTGTTATAGTGCTATGATTCCGCTTTCAACATCCTATGGAATCCTGGGGTTTGCGGTTTCGGGAGGGGCCAGCTGTCCACTTATGATGATCCTATGAATTTCGTATGTTTTTCTTAGGAAAGGAATCTCACACAGAGCTGGTTTTGCCATTTCCTTCCTCTGACACATACTCTCTGGCTTCTGAGATTTGTTGGTGGTCTCCCATCCAAGTACTAACCAGGGCTGAGTTTGCTTAGCTTGCAAGACCAGACCTGGTCTGGTTCCTTTAGGGTATTGTGCTTACCTCTCTGTAACTGCTCTTCCAAACACCCTAAAGTTTCCGCCCCTTCCCCGCATGCATCATCATTGCCATCATGACAGATGCAAGTGTGTGAGAGGTGTGTGTGTGCAAGGTGTGGCCAAGGGACACCAGAAGAATGTGGACAAGATGGCAAAAGTTGTGACCGGGAGAGAACACACAAGCTAGGGGAGGCTGCAGCTTTTGCCTGAATCCGTTGAGAAGACAAAGGAGACTTGGAGAAAGAAGAAGAAATTGGGACATTTTAAAAGCAGCCGAAATAGTGGGACGGCGGGGGACTAACTGGGACTGTCCCAGCCAGATCGGGAGAGCCGGAGGAGAGGTACTGGGGGGGGGGGGTTCAGCTCATCGCCCACCTCCTCGTTCTGGGATTAGATGGGCTTCTTGTCTGAGACTGTGAAAGAGAACGCCTTGGGATTCAAAAAAAGAAATGGGGGGCAGGCAAAGGGAAAGCAAGTCCCTCCCTCAGTTCCACTGGGTCTGGGCCAGCGTTCCTCAGCCTTTGGTCCTCCAGATGATTTGGGCCTCACCTCCCGGATGTCCTAGCCAGTGCGGCTGACGCTTGGGAATTCTAGTTTTGAAGCCTCAAACATCTCAAGGAGTAAAGTTTAGAAAACTGTTCATCTCTTCAGCTTCCAATGCATTCCTCTTCCCACACACGCCCAGACCTACACCTTGCTTGTTCTCCCATCGCTGGCAGGAGAGAGGAAGCTGTGGAGGGGCTCCGGTTTCGCTTCCCCACACGCCCAGCTGTGCTCAGCAAGCATTCAGGGGAAGTGAAAGAGACAAGTGGGGGCCGATCCAAGCGTCTGCCCCCAGCCAAGAGCAGAGCAAAGCTTCCCCACAAGGCCACTCCAGCCTCCAACCGCCACCCCAGCCCCCAGAGAGCTCCCACACCCCCTCTTCCCAGACACCCCCAGGGTGTAAGAGCCCTCGAGGACAGCAGAGCTGAGCATCAGTGCATAGGCAGAGGGAGGAGCCCCCCACTCCTCAGACCTCCTGTGGGAATAGATGGGGGGCCTGGCCCCAAAAGCAAAAGGAGGGCAGTTCCATGGGTGGGCTCCCTTCCTTCCTTCCTTCTCAAGGCCTTGCTGATGGCTGTGGCCTGAGCCAGGGAGGAACTTGCTCCCCATACAGGTTTCGTTTGAAACGTGGAGCTGGGCTCACTGTCGGGAGCTACACAGAGTCCTTGACTCTGAGGCTACGGGAGGCACTGGCGTGCTCCCTGCGTTGGGCCCAGGGCTCCTTCCCTTGCATGCTCACCCAGCAAGGAAAGACGGCATCCCTCTGAGGAGGAGACCCCCAGGAATGCTGACTGAAGTCTAAGACCTACAGTGTCCCCTTAGACTTGGGACCAAGCCCCCCACACCCCTAAAAACAGCTCCCTCCTGTTGAACCTCAGGCTGGGAAGATTGAATTTAGGGATTGGGGGTTAGGAAGGAGGGGGAGAGGGAGGGAGCAAAGACTCCAGCAGTCTATCTTTCTTTGGAATGGAACCCCACCCCATACTCGCCATCTGCCCTGATCTGGCAGGGACACTCCCAGTTATTTCTTGTTGTTGTTGTGTGTTGTGTGTTGTTGTTGAAGTCATTTCCACCTTATGGCAACCCTAAGGCCAACCTATCATGGGATTTTCTTGGCAGAAATTGTTCAATCTTCCTCTGAGGCTGAGAGTGTGTGACTTGACCAAGGTCATGGCTGAGCGGGGATCCGAGCTCTGGTGTCCAGAGTCATCACGGCCCAACATTCAAACCGCTACACCCTGCTACCTCTCCAAATAATTCTCTCCCAGCCCCCTTTCCAAACTGCTCTTGGAATGTCCCGTTTCTCTCTCCTCCTGCTCTTCCTTCACCTTCCCCCCTTTGGTCCTGAGCTGACTTCTGTTGCTGCAAACTGAATTCTAAGGGCAAAAGTAGTTTCTGGTCAGTTAACTTGGCCAAGGGGAGGGGAGAGGAGGGGGCTCAGCCCCTGTGACCTTCCCGAGGCACCTGCCCGGTCACTCTGGGACCTTTGTGGTCAGAAAGGTGGGGTGAGGGGTCTCTCAGTGTAAAGCCCCCTCCCCATAAAGGGCCCCAGGGCTCCTCCTCTCCCCTCTTGGTTTTTTTTCCTTTAAAATTTTTTTTTTAAAATTCTGTGTTTTATTTCTCAGAAACACAGCTGTCTTCTGCTGCAATACCCGATACCTTAAGCTATATATTGACCCCTAAATAGCTGCCGATTAAGCAATCTGTGAGATATTGGTCGTATCAATTACGGATTTAGGAGGAAGAGAGAGAATGAGATATATAACTGTTAAAATATCCTTATTACTTAAACTAGTCTCCAGTGCTATAAATCCATCTTACTCTATAAATCTGTCTGAACTATGAGTTACTGTCTTGAAGAAATACAATATCAATTCGAAAATACCAGAATCCTACACCAATTACTGATAATGAGCGAAATTTTGCTGGTGAACTTCATCTCCCCTCTTGGGGAGGGGTCTCCTTGGGGGCTCAGGGGGAGAGCAGAGCCTTTGGCTCTGGGGTGGGTTGCCGGGGGCTTTCGTGGGGCACCTGCAGGGGAGCGGGATTGTTATGGGATGCCAGGAGGCCAGATCATCCAAGGATGGCAGGGAAGGCCAATGAGCCGGGTGGGCGGAGAGAAAAAAAGAGAATAAACGGGGGGGCGGCTTGGGGAAGGGAGGAGTGGGACGGAGCCGGGTTTAGGGTTCGGGTTAGGCTCTGATGTCAGAGGGGGAAGGGAGAAGCCTCAGGCATCGTGGTGAGGAAGGGAATGGTGGTGGTGATGAGGTGTCATCTAAATGCAAAACACACCCAGAGGAAACTCTACCTTGCTTTGGGGCTCCCCGCCCCCTTTTCCTCCCCTGGCAGAGCCCCCTCATAAAGGGCAGGGCGGAGGGGAGACCCTCCCGAGGAAGAGGGTGGGTGGAAACTGTCACCTTCCAGGAGGAGGGTCCCTCTCTCCCTTTCCTCAGGCACGTGGGTCCAAGGCTGGGCTGCAGTTGAGAGGAGGGGAGGCCTCACCTTTAAAATACCTTCTAAAACCAAAAGCCTGGAGATTTTTTAATAGAATTTTAAGCAACATTAGAAGGAGATGCAAGGAGGTGCTTTGCTTGGGGTTTCGGGCACAATGGAAAGGACTGGGGGGCTCTGAAAGGAAGGAAGAGCCAGCCGAGAACAGAAGACGCCCGAGAAGGCAAAATGAAGAATGGGGCCACCGGGAGAGAGGAGGGGGGAGCCCAGGGTCCTTTTGTGGGGACAGCCCCACGGGACAAACGGCCCCACGCTTGGGAATGGAGGCAGGGATTCTGGGGGGCCCACAAGCTCCTGATTCCACCCTCCATTTTGTCCCTTCACAAGAGCCCAGTGAGGGAGGAACGTCCCAAAAGCCCTAAAAGTCTTCCTTTCCTGACCTCACTGTGTTTGCTGCCTGGGATCCCTGCTGAGATCCCTGCAGGGGACGCAGGTTAAAGGAGGGAGGAAGAAGGGGGCGCAGGAAGGAGGGAGACTGGCCAGGAAGGAGAAGGCAAAGCTAGGAACTCTGGGGCAACTTGAAAACAGAAAGAAAAGAAAGTATCTCTGGGTAGTAAAATAAGTTGTCAGCACAGTTTCAGCAAACTTTTTTTCCAAAACAAACAACTTGCAGTGTGAAATGAAGGGTCAGGGGGTTTCCCTCCCATCCCCTCTCTGAGCTCCGATTGACCTCCGCTGGCCGTGAGGATGCTTTCTTCAGAAATGACCTGCGCTTACGTGTCCTTAATCACCCACCGACATCCTTCTAACAAAGACCCCCCCATGTACAGACGTGAATAGTTTCCCTTGCCCCTTGATCTCCTCACCCCAACCTGTGTCCTCTGAACCTTACCGGCAGAGAAAGGAGCAACGACCCGAACGTTTGGGTTGATGCTCCCAAAACCTGCTGGTGTTTCCACATAAGGGAGGTCAGTCCAGGAGGTCAGTCTTTTCTTCCACCTACAGCTCCTGGGGGACTCGCTCACCTGAGCTCCCCAAAACTAACCCTGTGGGCCCGGCCAGTTATAGCCCAGGAAGCTGCCACCATCTCTGCAGCAGGTGTCCTCTTGCTGATGGAAGCACCACTGGGAGGGCGAATGGAGGGAGGTGGGTGGCTGGGTGGGTAACGGGCCCTTCTCCCCCTTCTGAAGCCCAGAGGCATGTGGGACCCCCACCTGACAGAGTGGGCAATCTCATGGCCCAGGGAGCACCCAGTTTAAGCCTGGTGAAGCCCACTAGCCCAGTTTCACTTCCCTGCACCATGGACACGTGGGAGGGGGCAGAGACCTCCTCCTCCTCCAGGGCAGATGGCCGCCATTTTGGCAGCAGGTGTGTAAGGAGACCGAAGTGGTCCATACGGGCCTGTGTATGGATGTGTGGGAAAGATCCATTTTCGTTGGGAGTGGGCAATTTCATTGGGTCGGGGGCCCAATTTTCTGCCCATAGGATTGTTCCGTGGACCAGACAGACTTCTGGATGTGATCCAAATCCTTTTCTGGTTTGCTGAAAAAGGACAATTCAGGATGCTAAATGGTGCCATGGGTCCCTGCAACCTGCTTAGTGGGGGATGAGGGACTGTTTCTCTCTGAGAAACACCCTGAGAGTCTGGGAGGGGCTTAAGGCCACCAACCCACCCTTGGGGCCTGCCTACGGCCCCCGGCCATACCCTGATGGCCTTTCTGAAACTGGGGCAATGGTGTCTCTGTGGGATTAGCTTTGTGTGGGAGAGGACAGAATAAAGGAGGGTTCATTTGTGATTACAAAAGTGTTGGGTTTTCTCCCCTTTTGGCTCCTGGTCAGGCAGGTGAGAAGCTTGGGAAGTGCTTCTGTTTTGTAACTTAGGTGAGTGCAGAGCTTTGGTCTTCCCCTCTTCTGTGGCCAGATTGGAAATTGAACCGGGAGACTTGAACGAAGAGACTTTTGCTGGAGACTCTTGGGATTTAACACTCCCTCCCATAACATCTTCTCTCTGGGCATAGGAAAAAATCTAGTCTTTAAGTGTGGCATTATCTTATTTTCTTTGTATCTGTAGAAGAACCATTCATAATCTACAAACTTCACCAAAGTCTCAGAGCATACAGGTGTGCAACCCAGAGGTGTATCATTTTTTTCCTGCCTAAAAATCAAAACAGATTTCCCCAGTTCCTTAGGCTGTAGGTTGCCTATGGGAGGCCCCACAAGAAAGATACCATGGGAATAGCTCCCACCATGCTCTTCAGCTCTCTCCGTTTGGCAGGGATAGTCCTGAGTAATCCTCCGTTGCCCCACTTTTTCATCTCTTTTCAAAATGTCCCACCTCCTCTCCTCCTCCCTCTTTCTCCTTGGCTTCCTTCTGTTGCTACAGACTGAGTTCAGAATGCCCCAAATAGTTCACACTCAGTTAACTGGGGAGCAGGGAGGAGAGTAGGGGAGAGGTGATGAACTAAAAAACTGGTTGGAATTAATAAAATGAAATTCAGCAGGGGCAAATACAAAGCTTACATCTAGGTCACAAAAACAAAATCTGTAGATATAGGTTGGGTGATACTTAGCTCAGCAGTGGTTCATGTGAAAAGGACCTGGGGAGTACTGTTGGTAATAAGTTGAATGTAAGCCAGCCCTGTGATGCTGCAGCAAAGACATTGAATGATATCTTGGCCTGCTTTAAAAGAAGCATAGTTTCCAAGTTGGGGGAAATGATAGTCCCCCTGCAGTCTGTGCTGGTCAGGACAAATCGCACTCTTTAAATACCTCAAGGGCTGCCACAAAGGAGAGGGCGCAGGCTTGTTCTCTGTTCTTTCACAGGTTAGAACCAGGTCTAATGGCTTTAAATTACAGGAGGATAGGTTTGGATAGAAGATTAGAAGGAATTTCTTGACAGTGAGAGAGGCTCAGCAGTGGTATCAATTAGCTAGAGAGGTGGTGGGAGCTCCTTCTCCAGACATCTTGAAAAAGAGGCTGGGTCTGCTTTAGCCGGAGGCCCTGCCTTGAGCAGGGGGTGGAATTTGGAGGGCAACGAGGCCCCTTCCCTCTCTGTGCATAACTGTATGATTCTTAATGACCCTCATGGAGCCCTGAAGAGGCTTTGCAAGTTCCAGCCACAAAGGAAGGAAGTCTTTCAAAACTGTAGGAGATTTTCCACAAAGGAAGATTCTGTATGTCCAGAGGAGGGCAACCAAAATGGTGAAGAGCCTGGAAGCCAAGCCCTATGAGGATAGACTTAGAGAGCTGGGTATGTTCAGTCTGCAGAAGAGAAGGTTAAGAGGGGACATGATAGCCATGTTTAAATATTTGAAGGGATGCCATGTAGAGGAGGGAGAGGGCTTGTTTTCTGCTACTCCAGAGACCAGGACAAGGAGCAATGGATTCAAGCTGCAGGAAAGGAGATTCCACCTGAACCTCAGGAAGAACTTCCGGACAGTCAGGGCTGTCTGGCAGTGGAATATGCTGCCTCAGAGTGTAGTGGAGTCTCCTTCTTTGGAGGTTTTTAAGCAGAGGCTGGATGGCCATCTGTCGGGAGTGCTTTGAGGGTGTTCCTGCATGGCAGGGGGTTGGACTGGATGGCCCGTGTGGTCTCTTCCAACTCTACATTTCTATGATTCTATGTCAGTCAAGACCATTTTGGCTGGTCTTTGTGCCCCTGGGACTCTCTGGCAAGCCAGGTGGACTTCCTCATATTGAAGATAGGCAGACTAAAGAATCCACAGTCTGGGTCAGAAGCCCATTCCTGGTTTTTGAGAAAATGTATGAGGCAGCCCTGCAATCTCTATGAAAGGTGAATCATTGCTTCTGAAGGCTCCCAGGAGAGTGTTAGGTACTGAATAACCATTACTCCAAATAACACACTCTGAAGCTCACAGGAGTTCATTCAAAGGATAGTTTTAAAGCGAGGGTGGGGGTGGGATTTCCAGCCTAAATTTAGGAGTTCACAGTCTGCTGACAACCAGGAAAACAACACTGTCTGAGGAAGCCTTCGCTCTCCAGCAGCTGCTTGTGCCGCCGTGGCCACTGGAAGTTGACTTCAGAGTAAGGCCGTTGATGAGGTCCCCCATGATATTCTTGCAACCAAGGTAGTAAAATCTGGGCTAGATGATGCTACTGTTGGATTTGTAACTGGTTGACTGACCGATCCCCAAGGGTACTTCTCACCAATGGCTCCTCCTCATCCTGGAGGGAAGTGACTGGTGTGGTGCCACAGGGTTCCTTCCTGGGCTTGGTGCTATTTGGCATCTTTATGAACGACTGGATGTGGGAACAGAGGGGACACCCATCAACTTTGCAGATGACATCAAATCAGGAGGGGTAGCTAACACACCAGAGGACAGGATCAGAATTCAACATGACCTTTACGGACTAGAGAGCTGGGCCAAAACTAACAAAGTGTATTTCAGTTGGAAGAAATGTAAGGTACTACACTTGGGTAGAAAAAGGGAAATGCACAGATACAAGATCAGTGACAGCTGGCTTGACCGCAGTACATATGAAAGAGATCTAGGAATCTTAGTAGACCAGAAGCTGAACGTGAGTCAGCAGTGTGATACAGCAGCTGAAAAAGCTGATGCGATTCTAGGCTGCATCACTAGGAGTCTGGTGTCCAGGTCAAGGGAAGTGAGGGTACTGCTCTATTCCGCTTTGGTCAGACCCGACCTGGAATCCTGTGTCCAGTTCTAGGCGCCACAGTTCAGGGAGGATATTAACAAGCTGGAATGTGTCCAGAGGAGGGTGACCAAATAGGTAAAAGGCCTGGTAGCTATGAAGTCCTATGAGGAGCTGCTTAGGAAACTAGTTGGCAAGAGAAGGTTAGGAGATGACATGATAGCTGTGTTTAAATATCTTAAGGGATGTCACGTGGAAGATGGAGGAAGCTTGTTTTCTGCTGTTCCAGCGACTAGGAGAGGGAGCAGTGGCTTTGAACTTCTGGAAGAGATTCCATCTGGACTTTAGGAAGAGCTTTGCAACTTGTTCCTTTTCTGTTCGCATAGCTCTGAGGTATAGTTTCTGTAACGATGCAATCTATCTGGGAAATCCCTTTTATAAACTTCATTGCATGGTGTGCGGTGAGTATCTCTTGTGTGGCTTGTTTAGAAACTTGAGGGAGGGACTATGCTCTAGGCGGAAAGAGGAGCAGGAAAAATTCTGGCGCGTTCTGTCCATATTGGGGTCACTTGCCATGGAGGCTTCCTTTCCTCTGAGGGGTGATGTTAGTAAGAAGGGAATATGGAAAGGAAATGGTTTTTGAAACATTTGCTACCTACTGTGCTGGCCACATTTCAAGATGTCTTCCTTTACAAAGCACACTGCAGTGCGAACTATCACAAGCAGGACTCTTGGGCCACCATTTGCTTTGTACCTGACAAGGGATTCCTTGTAATTGGGGAGGGATTGAAAGCATTCTGACCAGGCGATGGGGACTTGCCAGTTGGGTCAGACGTCTTGCCCTCTTCTCCCGGCCTTCCTACAGCTCTGGGTTCTTGGTCTTGATGCCGGATGAGATGTTTCTTTGGTCAGTTCTGAATGAGATTTTCCTCTTTTTCCTCAAACAGGAAAAGCCCCTGAACAAAGGCTAAGGAAGCCTCACGGCAGCTTCAGTCTAGGCTTTCCCTGAGTCTGACGTGACTCGAAGGCACACGGGAGTGAGAAGAACAAAGGAATAAGTAGGAGAAAGAATTTTAGGAGCCACAACCCTGTGGAATCAGGAGGAATACGCAGGAGTGTACTGTGAAAAGAGGGGTTTGGAAGACAGACCACCAAGAAGAATCAGAGACTGAGAAGAAGAAATCCTCTGCTGTTCAAGGAGCTCTATTTGTGCATTTCTGACGTCATATTCAAATGAGAAGAGAAGAATAACGGAATATCCTGTACGTCTTCCTCCATATCCCAGAAGCCACAGAGGGGAGAAGCTGTATAAGTGTATGGAATGTGGAAAGAACTTTGGTAAGAGTAGAAATCTTCGTTCTCATCAAAAGATCCACACGGGAGAATCCATATCAAGCTGTTCCCAGTTTTTACCAGTTACTAAAATGGAAATCTTTTGAAGCTTGTTATGCCACTATTGTAAATCGTCCTCTTCAATAAAGATGTGGGGGCTGCCTCTTCTCTCCCTGGGGGTTCTACATCCCTAAGGAGTCCCAAGTTTTCTAATCTTGCAAAAGACCACCCTGCTTCTCACCCTGGGAGACTCCAGGGGTGTCCCCCCACCCCCCAAAAAACTGTATAGGCCCTTTAACAGCTAATAGTAGCCTTGGTGGCTATCTGAAGGCAAAGTAAATACATTTAGATAGAAGAATTACAATGTTACAGTAATGATTTAATCAGAGTTACAATTCCATCTTAAGTTACAATTTTATGTTCCAGTTCTCATCCCTGTGCTACAATGTGCTGCTTGCGTTGTCGAAGCACAGAGCTCCAAACTTCACCTAAAGTTTCTCTTTCAATTTCACTATAGTTCTGCTGCAGATCAGATTGTTCTTTGCTTTTCTTTTTCTCCTGCGGCCTAGCGGGTGGGGTCTCCTCCGTGCAGGCCCTTCATACTTGAGCATATGAAGCGCAAACTCCTCGCCTTCATGTTGTTTGTCACTATTGCCGCTGGCCTCCTCCTGCAGGGGAAAGCGGGAAGAGGAAAGCGTCAGTAAAGGGCCACTCTTCCTGGGCCTGGGCGTACGCCGTCCTCCCCTGCAAACCAAAGCCGTTGTCCCCAGAGACATCACCCCAACATCTGTGCAGGGCAGCGGCAGCTGGGATCCCTGCTCCGTCTCTTTTGGGGGGCAGGGTGCCTCCAGAAAACCACCAGGTGGCCATCACCTAGCTTGCAGCTTGCAGCCCCTTACCAACACATAGGGGAGTTTGATTATGGCCTCAGACACCAGACGGTCCAAGGCGAGAGCCCTCCGGGTGAGGGTTCTGAAGCCCCCTCCCCACACTGCCCATCCAGAATCCCAGAGGAGGAGGAGGGGGGGGAACCCTGAGTATGTGTGCAAGGGCAGAGTGTCCCACTCCCCAGGCCCCTCATCCCTGCCTCAGGCCCCTCTCACAGCTCCCCCCACAAACACTCCCCTGCAAGGCTTGGAACCTGCCTTTTTCCTCCCCCCACCCCTCCCTTGTGCCCCTCCTACCTGTAGGAGCCCCTTCCCTTCTCTCCCCCCGAAAACTAAAGACCCCTCTTTACCCCCCTTCCCAGGAATATGGAGGCCCTGGGAATTCCCTTCCCCCTTTCACAATTTCCAACTTCTCTTCCCCCACCTCCACCTTCTTCTATCAAATACTTGTGGCTACTCTGGCCTCTTGCATCCCATAATAGTCCCCCAGCCCTCCCCATGGCCCATGAAGACCCCCTGCCAGGGCCAAGGCCAGAGCCATGGCTAGCCCCTCCCAGCTGGCAAGGATGTTCTCCCACTTTCTTTGTATATTTTCATTTTATTATGTATTTCCTAAGGGCAACTGTTGTCTTTTAAATTTGTAAAGTGCCACATACATCAATGGTGCTGTCAGGGTTGGCAGGATTTGGCTCCTCTGAGCATGAGAAGAGTGCAATCTGTGAAGCAAGGCTTTGCCGCAGTAGAGAGTCCCAGTGAAGTAGAAAGAATTCCAGAGGCTCATTAAAAAAGATTTAGAGGCTTGATTTATTGCTGCACTCTAAGATAAGGCTTAGCAAAAACATGCAAGCAGTCCAGCAATTAGACAAACAGGAATAACAGAAGATAACAGAGACAAATTGGGCAGCATCTCCCCTGACATTCTGTATACTGCCAATGGCATGGCAGGTCCAGCTAGGGCAGTGGTTCTCAACCTTTCTAATGCCGCGACCCTTTAATACAGTTCCTCATGTTGTGGTGACCCCCAACCATAAATTTATTTATTTATTATTTACAATGCCTCCCCCTCCGGCAAAGGCTGCCTCGCCAGCCAGGAACGGGGGGGGGCGGGCAGGAAGGGAAAGAGGAGCCGCGCGTCTCCCCTGGGAAAAAACTCCGAGAACCCCCGCCGGGCTCTGCTTCTGCTTCGCTCTCATTTCCGCTGGGGGGGGGCAGTGTGGGAAAAGTTTCCAGAGTGTCGACCCTGGCCGGGGGGGGGGGGGTAGGAATCCCAGCGCCTTTGTCTTTTGCGCCGGGCGCAGCTCGCCCCCTGGAAAAGCGCCGCCTTGCGGACCCCTGGCCCTTCCGCAGCGCCCCCCTCCGTGGCAAGTGGGGCAGGGGCCGTGGCGAGGAGGGGGCCTGACCCCCGTGCTGCCGCCGCCCCGCCAAGCTGGCCCGTCAGACGGGAGGTTCTCCTGGTAGCGGAGAAGGGGAGCGATTTCAGTCCCTTCTGAACAGGAGGCAGGAGGACGCAAGCACGTGGCTCGCGCTTGCGCACCACCACTCCTGGGCCTTTTCCTCACGTTACCTTATCACGGAGGTGGGGGGGTGCCGTTCACGCAAGCAGGCTCTTGTGCGAGGCGCTCTCTTCGCTGCTCCTTTGTCCCGCAGCTGGCTTCCTGGTCGCGCGACCACCCCACCCCTTCCTTCCCCAGCACAGGCTACTGCACTGCGGGAGGAAGGGGCAGGGTGGTCACGCGACCAGGAAGCCAGCTGCGGGACGAAGGAGCAGCGAAGAGAGGGCACCCCCCAGCTCCGCGATAAGGTAACATGCAGAAAAGGCCCGGGAGTGGTGGTGTGCAAGTGCGAGCCACGCACTCGCGTCCTCCTGACCCCTTTGGGCTTGCGCACCACCACCGAGGAGGGAATGGAGTCTAAGACCATCGGAAATACGTATTTTCCGATGGTCTTAGGTGACCCCTGTGAAAGGGTCGTTCGACCCCCAAAGGGGTCGCGACCCACAGGTTGAGAACCGCTGAGCTAGGGTGTCTACCTGGCAGCTGGTCAAGGCAAACACCAGCCGTTTTATGCTTCCTTGTCACCCTGAAACTAGTGGGGTGACCCAATCAGTGCTCTGGCGTGTGACCTTCCCGAATACACAAGTCATAGCCAAAAGAATCCTGCTGGCCTTGCACATCACCTCTTCCCTCTGCTGTCCACTCAGAGGAAACCTTGCCTGCCTGGCAACAACCTTGATGGGCGCTATATAAATAAAGGATGAGGATTCTGATAATAGTAATAGGATTGGGGGAAAAGGGGGAGCTGCCATATTCCTGGAAGGCAAAATGGGAGGGAGGTCAGTCTTGACCCCCCCCTTCCTCTGTCTTGCAAAAATGAAAGGAAGAGGCTCCCCCCTGCCCCAGACTTCCCCAGGAGGGCGCTCTGTGGGGGGGAGGGAAGGAGGGAGGGGGACCAGGAGCATCCTCAAAGCAAGGCAGGGAGGGATGGGCCAACCGAATCCTCCAATCCTCGGGAAGGATTCGAGATTCACGAATCCAAATCCCTGTGCCAAAATAGGCAAAGCCGATCTTTCAAATCCACCAACCAAATAGTTTGTTGGAGATCAGGACGCCTGAAAACATGAGAAACTAGGATGCCTGAAAACCTGGGAGACCAGACCCACGTGGAGAGAGGGCAAGGAGGTGAGTTTTTTCCTTGGCGTAATAATGGCCTTTGCTAACAATTTCAGAAATTACATCTGGGGTTGTATTGGAAGATATTCAAATTCAACAGTTCCTATTTCACTTCGGCACTCGACCGGAAGGGACAGGCTTGAGATTTCAAGGACAGCTGAAACATTCCTTTGCAGAGCTCCCTTGCAAAACTCTTTCAGACACAATTCTGGGGTTTGCGGTTTTGCAAGGTCTTACAACCTTCACTGCCAAAGTGTGCTGGTGCATCATCAAATTACAAACCCTAGAAAAGCCAGTTTTGACCTGGATTAGCTCTCATCTGTAGGATGTGGCCCTGTTTACACAGGCAGGAAAAGGAGGGATTCATCCACATTTTCCTGCCTGTGTAGAAAGGGCCTTCATGTCATTTTCAATCTGGGGAGATCCTGAGGCAAAACTAGGACAATTGTCCTGGCCAGATTTCTTCAGAAGGAGGTTTGCCTTTGCCTAGGCTTTTGCTGAGGCTGAGAGAGTGCATCTTGCCCAAGATTATCCTTCTTTCCCTTACTTTTTTTAAAAAAGGATTCGAAAGATTCAAGATTCGTGAGATTTGTGGATTCTCAGAACCTTCCAGGGATTCGGAAAATTCTGGATTTGTCCCATCCCTATGTGTTCCCACCTTCAGTTTTTCTGTATGTGCCCCAAAATGTCTGCTTCATAGCAGTGTGGCGAAAGCCCAGCGAAGCATTCCGGGATGGCTAGAATAGGAATCAAGAATTGCGTCTCGGTGCTCCTGGCAGGTTTAAACCCCTAGAACTGCTCCAGCGAACAAAGGAAGAGAAACGGTTTCCTGACGGCCAAGTCTTTGTGGCAGTAAGCAATACCCCCACCCCTTTGGATTGAAAGGAAGAAGTAGCCTGCTTTGGGTTGGGTGTCCTTGTCTGAAATTTTCAGACTTGTCTGAAAATCAAAGAGCACTTCAGGATCATCTAGGCCCCTCGCTAAGATGTGCTGACGGGTTGACTTAAATGAGGTTTTCAAACACTGTGCAGGACACCTTTGGGATTGCTTTGTCATTTGTCCCTGGGTGAACTTTGTTATATCAGCATGCTCTCCTGTAGTCTAGGGACACGCATTTTGTGGTCCTCCAGAAGCTGAGTTGGAGCTTTTGATGTTCCTCGGCAGGCGTTGCCTTTGCTGGCCGGGGCCGCTCGAGGTTGCACTTCAGCAACACTTGTAGGGCTACAGAATTCCTGACCCTCCTCTGGGCCTTCCTGACAATCTCATTTTTGAAAAGCCCCTGGCCTCTCGATCTGGAAGCTTTTCGTGACCATATTTGTTTGCCCCAGCAAAACATCCGAGGAACCCCATCCCTTCTGTGCCTTTGGAAAAGGGCTTTATAAAAGCCAGGACGGGAAGCAAACGTCACCCAAAACTCACTGCAAGTGGTGCCAAAGAAAGAGTCCTGTGATGTGCGCCAGTGCACTTGGTGTAGGGCTGGGCTGTGGGCCTCAGCTTCTGAGACTAAGGAGTCCCGAGAACCAGCGTCTTATCAGGAGAAATTCTTGTTGGACACGGAAAGGGCCAGATAAGCTTCTGAAACGGAGTCTTTTCCTTGCAGCCATAGAACTGGGGAACAACAGGGAGGCTGGAGAGGGGTGGGCGTGTGGGAATTCAGAACCCTTCGGGAAACCCCAGGTGAGAACGAGGCAGCACGAGGACTCCAGGAACTGAGGGCAAAGGAGTGGCTGAAGGTCCAAGCCAGCGGCTGGACACACAAAGCAGGAGCTGCTCGAGGTCTTTCCCAGGTTCATACGGAGTGCTTGGGGGTCTATTATAGGATTTGAGAAGGCCAGAAGAGCGATGAATGCCAGGAAGTGCAACTTTAAAATGGTGGGGAGGGGGTGGTGGAAGAAATTGGAGGAGACTCCCCCAGCCTCCATATTCCTGGGAAGCGGGGATGGAGGGGAACCCTTTCATTTTCTTGTGGGGGAAAAGGGAAGAGGCTGCTAAGGGTAGGGGAGCAAGGGGGGAGGAGGAAGCCAGACTCCGAGCCTTGGGGGCCTTCCTGTGTCGGGGGCCTGAGGCAGGGATGGCCGGCGCAGGGCAATGGGAGGGAGGTAACTTGTCCTGGCAGTGTGGCATAACGGAGAGGTGGAGGGAAGGGGGGATTGGAATTAACCTCCCTCCTACTTTGCCTTCTAGAAGGAGACCTCTTCCCCCCACAGGAAACAGATTCCCCACTTGCAAAGCTTCACCCACAGAGAGCCAGCTGTGCTGTTCCTCTTCTCCCTCCCCTCCCGGAGCTGCCTGTGGTCTCCTCTGGCCATGAGGATCCTTTCCTGAGAGAGGCTCTGCACTTGGATGTCCTGAATCCCTCACTGAGGGTCCTTCAGGAACTCTTCCTCCCCTCATTTACAGCTGTCAATTGTTATCCTTTCTCCCTTGAAGGTCTTGGACCCAGCCCACAGCCTGTCTCCTCAGAACTTCCCTTCACCACCACCACCCTCCTTGCCACCCCAACACCAGGGCAGTAGGTTTTCTGTTTCTGTGACCAATTCCCTTCCCATCAGAGCCTGCCTGGATTTTAAGAGCTTCAAGAGGAGCCCTTCTCTCAGCCTTCGTTCCTTCAAGGATATCTTTGGTGGGGACCTGGGACAGGGCCTCTCCAGGGGCCCCTCCCGGATTACAGACTTCCCAGTGAAGTTACACTGGCTCCCTCCCTGTTGGCTTTCCTCCTTTTTATTCAGACGGGCCTTTAAGAATGGACTCTGAATTGAGGTTCTGGACTTGTTTTTAGAAAGAGAAAGTGTAAATAAATAAAATAGAAATAATCATTTTTAGAAATAGTTCCCTCTAGAATGGGAGGTTACCTTTCTTCTAGCCTTAAAATTGTATCCCAGAATTTACATGGATTCTTTTGCAGAAGTGCTACGCCTAATCCCTTCCACTGTTCCTTATAGTAAGTCCTTTATTTCTCTTGAGTTAGAACCATAGAATGCTAGAGTTGGAAGAGACCCCAGGGGCCATCGAGTCCAATCCCCTGCTATGCAGGAACACCCATCAAACCACTCCCAACAGATCGCCATCCAGCCTCTGCTTAAAAACCTCCAGAGAAGGAGACTCCATCACACTCCCTGGAGGCAGCAGCATATTCCACTGCCGGACAGCTCTCACTGTCAGGAAGTTCTTCCTGAGGTTCGGGTGGAATCTCCTTTCCTGCAGCTTGAATCCATTGCTCCTTGTCCTTGTCAGGAACTGAATCCACACACACAAAGAGTACACTGCATAAACACTATTTATTAGGAGTGAGGTGCATTGTACAAGACTTTAGTGAGGAGACTGCAGTTCAAAAGCAAACACCAGAGCTTTAGAATCCCGGCTTTCCCTCCCCCTTTGCCGAGAGACCTTGAAGACCTTGAGAGCCAAGAGCCAAGCAGCTCTTATCAGTACATTCCTAGCTAATGTTTATCTAATGGTCTCTGGTACCGAGGCTTCTTCAGTTACAATCAGGCTGCTACTTAGGCTAGACTATATATCCCATTCTTTTAATATGGAGGGCATCCCAACATCCTGCACGTCCTGAAAAAAAAACACAATAGCGTCATGTGAAGTGCTGTATGAGTTAGCAAAGCTAAAAAGGGTTAATGGATGAGTGAGGAAGAGCAAGGGAGTAAAAAAGATTAGTAGAGGTGAAAGATTCAGCCAGTTAGAGGGGGGTGCTAGACATTTTGATGTGGATTCATCCATCGGTGGCTGTAGAGACATCGGAGAGGCCGGTGTCAGTCCACGAAGAAGTCTGCAAAGGGGCTGGCTTGAGCAAGCTGCAATGAAAAACAGGGTGGATAAGTTTATAAGCTGGAGGCAGGGAAAGTTCAAAACGGACTGCATTAATGGCCCGTCTGACAGGGAAAGGACCAATGTATTTAGGGGAGAGTATTTTGGAGGGTCTGTCAGGGTCAAATGTTTTGTGGAGAGGTAAACAAGGTCTCCTGGTTTGTAGTTAGGGTTGCATTGTCTCTTCCTATCAGCAAAGCATTTGTGGGAGACTTTAGAAGTTCTGAGTGCAGAGCGGACAGCATTCCAGCTTTGAGAGATCTTTTGAGCCCAGTTGGCAACAGATGGGGGAGCGTTAGTCCTGTTTTCTTTGGAGAGAGGCAGGAATCGCTTGAGGTCTGTGCTGTAGACAATTTCAAAGGGTTTTTTTCCAGTCAAGGAATGCACGGCCCAATTGTAGGCAAATTCGGCAAAGGGTAATAGAGACACCCAATTGTTTTGGTTGGAGTTAATAAAGAAGAGAAGGTATCGTTCCAGAGTTTGATTGACACCTTCGGTCTGACCACCCATCTGTGGATGATGGCTCCCGCTGAGTTTCTGGACAATTGCAATGGACTTAAGGAGTGAAGTCCAGAATTTGGAAGTGAATATAGGTTCTCTGTCGGAGATGATGGTGGATGGCAGGCTATGGAGTCTCCAAATATTAGTGATGAAAAGGTCAGCAAGGTTTTCAGCAGAGGGGATCTTTTTGAGAGGAATGAAGTGGGATTGCTCAGAGAAATGGTCTGTTACAACCCAGATGACATGACATTCCCGACAGTTGGTAAGACTTATTATAATGTCCCAAGAAATAACGTCCGAAGGGGTTGAGGGTGCAGGTGGGGGTTGGAGAAGCCTGTGTGGCTTCGAGGTAGGAGGTTTACAGGTGTTGCACACAGTTCTTAATATAGTCCTGAACGTATTTGGTTAACCCTGGCCAATGGAACAGTTTTCTGATGGCATGGAGTATTTTGAAGAAACCGAAGTGTCCAGCAGGTTTGGAGTCATCTCCAAAGGTACGTATAATTTGGTTCCAACAAAAGCCATGCCATTAGTCCAAGCAACTACGGTAGGGTGGCTTTTTGGCCAGTCATCAGAGATGTAAGCAGTTTTCATGGCTTGCTGGAAAGAGGAATCGAGCACAGAAGAGATTGAGTAGTGGGCACGTTCTTGCACGTGCATGGTAACTTTCCCTCTTATCCCATTTTTATCTTTATATTAAAGAATGCTTACAGGAACAAAAGATTCATGCATCAGCATCAGCAAAGTTACAGCTTCTACAGCGCTTACGTTCTGTCTGACCCTCAAGTTCCTGAATCTACCTGACCCTCTTCCCAGGTCATTCTCAGGAGGCCTTCACTTGTATATACTGATTACAAACAGGAGCAGAACAGAATAAGCAATTCTTAAAGCAAGCTTGCTTGACGAGCTACAATTGGCCAAACTATCAATCAACTTTACATCATATAAAGTCAAAGGCTTTCATGGCCGGAATCCATATCTGTTGTGGGTTTTCCAGGCTTTGAGGCCGTGTTCTATCAGTATTTTCTCCTGACATTTCGCCTGCATCTGTGGATCTGAGGATCCTCTGAAGATGTCAGCCACAGATGCAGGCAAAACGTCAGGAGAAAATACTAATAGAACACGGCCTCAAAGCCCGGAAAACCCACAACAACCAACTTTACATTAAATGCCTAACAATTATGAATGATTAACAATGAATTTCCAAACCAAACAATTGCTGTTTCTACTTAGTGTATGCAAGACACCCTGTAAAGGAGAAAAATAGTTCAATTATGGCACAAAACTAAGTAAACAAACTTGTGAGGGTTGGAAGGGTTCACTCAGGAAACGGCTGAGTTCGGATCATGACAAAGGCAAGAGCAGCTCAAGTTTTTTGGGTGACGGAATAAAAAGCCCCTGCCCCATAATCCTTATAGGAAAAGGTCCCTTGAGCATGCTTGAGGGGAAGAGGAGGGGGCCGGTGCCTGCAGGAAGCAGGACAGAGAGAGACAAGAGGGTAACACAGAGGCTGGATGTGAGCAGGAACGAGGGAAACAGATCAGGCCATCCCTCCTTGGCCTGCAAAGCATAAGCCACACACCAGGCTGGCATTATTTTGAAGCAGAGCCCCGCTCCCTCTCGGTTTCGGAGGCAGCCTGGGGCATGGAGTGTGGAAAGAGCTTCAGTACCAGAGCCGGTCTTCTTTTACCTCACAGAGTCCACAGGTATTCACACACTCACTCTCCCAAGAGCTAGGACGGTTTTGCATCCTCCCAGGGAAGGGAGGCAGGTGCCAAGTGAACATTTATTCATCTAGTCAAAGTAGTTTTTCCAGGGAGCCTCTTCTGAGAGCCTGTCAGGGATGCCAATTTAAAGTTTGCAGGATGAAGAAAGAAAGAGAGACAGTGAGATTGTCACCTTTAGCCTCCTTTGTCCTACAAGAGTTAGACAGCAAGCTGAGGTTCCTGGAATCACAGAGCTGGAAGAGACCCCAGGGGCCATCCAGTCCAACCCCCTTCTGCCATGCAGGAACACCCTTTGACAGATGACTGTCCAGCCTCTGCTTAAAACTGCCAAAGAAGGAGACTCCACCACACTCCAAGGAGGCAGCAGCAATTCCAATGCCAAACAGCTCCGATCATTGAAGCATTCCCTGTGACAAATGGCCATCCAGCCTCTGCTTAAAACCCTCCAAAGAAGGAGACTCCACTGCACTGCAATGAGGCAGTACATTTCACTGCCAACATCTCTGACCATCAGGGAGTTCTTCTTGAGGTTCACATGGAAACTTTTCCAGTAGTTTGAATCCGTTGCTCCTTGTCCTAACCTCTGGAGCAGCGGAAAAGATGCTCGACCCCTCCTCGACATGACATCCTTTCAAGTATTTAAATACAGCTATCATGTCCCCTCTTAGCCTTCTCTTCTGCAGGCTAAACATACCCAGCTCACTAAGCTGCCATAAAGCCTTATGAGGACTGGCTTAGGGAGCTGGGTATGTTTAATCTGCAGAAGAGAAGGTTAAGAGGAGACTTGGGATCTGAAGGAGGCAAAAGGAGGCGGCATGTGGGGCGCCTGGAGGAGGCAGAGGATTTTGTTGAGGGGACAGATGAAGAAAATCAAATACCCTTACTATTTGGCTTAGGTGGGCGTCCTCTTCCGTGGAAATGATGTTTCTAAATCTCTAACAGGAAAACATTACATATATCGCTATCACTGTATCACTCTGAATTAGTTAATTCATATTTAATCAATAGTCTGATGTCATGGCAGGAGCATATTCCACATTCCATACATTTATGGTTCCTCCTAGGGATGAGCCAACCAAATCCTCGAATCCTGGGCAAAGATTCGAGATTCACGAATCCGAATCCCCGTGCCAAAATAGGCAAACCCAATCTTTCGAATCCACCAACCAAACAGTTTGTGGGAGACCGGGACGCCTGAAAACCTGAGAGCCCAGACACAGAAGGGAGTACATGACTTTTTCTCTTGGAGTAATAATGAACTTTGCTAACAATTTCAGAAATTACATCTGGGGTTGTATTCTAAGATATTTAAATTGAACACTTAATATTTAAGTTCAGCACTTGACTGGAAGGGACAGTCTTCTTGAGATTTCAAGGACAGCTGAAACATTCCTTTGCATCACTCTCTTGCTGTCGGGCTTGCCCTCCATATGTAGGGAATAATGGTTTAGTGTGTAGATTGTGCATGTACTACTGTTAGTAATTTTCCTAATGGCTTTGTAGTAAGGATAGCGCAGGTGTACATTCCTAAGTTGTAGTTCTTATAACATTCGCTAGAGGAGAAAGATAGTAGCTATGGTGACCTAGTGGTCATCCTGACCTGCAGTAGAGAAAATATGCACTTGCTTATCTCTCGTGTGAAGCTGTACTGTTTAACCTTAGACACTTTGGGAAATTTTTCCACTTCCATCTTTTGACGTCTGTGTTCACTGCTCTGCATCTTCTCAAATAAATCTGCTATGCAAGTTTATTGATCCTGTGCACGAGTCTGATCCTGACACTTGCAAAGCTCTTTCATACACAGTTGTGGGGTTTGCAGTTTTACAAGGTGTCACAGCCTTCTCTGCCAAAGTGTGCTTGTGCATCAGAAAACTACAAACCCCAGGATGCCAGAAGGAACTATGCAAAGAAAATCCAGTTTTGACCTGGATTAGCTCTCTACTGTAGTATGTGGCCCTGTTTACACAGGCAGGAAAACGTGGGATTAATCCACATTTTCCTGCCTGTGTACAAAGGGCCTTCATGGGGAGATCCTGAAGCAAAACTAGGACAATTGTCCTGACCAGATTTCTTCAGAGGGAGGTTTGCCTTTCCCTAGGCTTTTGCTGAGACTGAGAGAGTGTGTCTTGCCAAAGATCATCCTTCTTTCCCTTGCTTTTTAAACCCTTTTTAAAAAAACGGATTCGAAAGATTCGAGATTCGTGAGATTCACGGATTCCCAGAAACTTTCAGGGATTCGGATGCAGATTGAGAAAATTCTGGATTTGTCCCATCCCTAGTTTCTCCTCTGCGTGGGTTCTTTGATGTGAACAGTCAGCCAGTCATTTTATTGTGCTCTAGCAAACAGCCACCATACACAAACACAAAACTTACAAAATTTTCAGAAAATGTAATCGCAGAGCCTTGACAAGAAATTTGGAAGTTCTAAGGAAACATATTTCACAGAATCGGATGACAGAAAACTAACCTTCAAAAAAGGTGGGACACAGATGTCAACAAGATTATAAGAATGCAGCACATTTTTAAGAAGAACAGCCATAGCATGTGGAGCCAACCTTTTTAGATGGGTAATTGAGGCTGAAAAAGAAATAGATAATAGTCAGGCGACCTCTTGGTCTGCCACCTTTACGGGACAGAAATGCAATGCTTGATTAAGCCAGGTATCCAGGGAACTGTGTTTCTTGCCTTAAAAAGTTTCTTGAAACAACAGGATCTGGAATTGCTTTATAAAATACCTATAAATAAATAGCAAATAGCAAGTATAGCTATAAGAGAATAAGATGAAGAAAAAAGAGGAGAGATAAAAGGTAGTTAATAAACGATAAATCCAGACAAGTTAAGACATAATCTCGGTATAGAAAGAGATAGTCATATATAATAAGTATCTAAGTCCAACTGTGTATATATTAAAGTCCACAAAATATTAAGCATTTAAAGAATTAATTTTTATTTTCAGTCCCGGAGTGAAAATTAGAGTTGTATAAAATTTTAGATTAATAAGCTGGTAAGGAAAAAGCAGGATGCTAATTAGAAGGGCGGAACGAACTAAATGTGCTAAAAAATTAAAGATAGGATATAGGTAATAATGCTGATAAGAGAATCCTAAATATAAAAAGGAAGTCATATGTTTTTCTTTGTTGTACAGAATGGTGTTATTAGAGTTATTTGTAAAGGATGTTTTATGTATGTTTGTTTTGTTGTGTAACCTTTGGTGGAAGTGTATTTGTGGAAAATCCAATAAAAATGAATAATAACAAAATACCTATACTCTAATTTATTCTTCCAGCCTGCTAAGCTCCAAGACAGACAGGAAAGTCCAAAGTTTGAGTGTATTGATGTGAACACAGATGTCCGCATTCATGAAAGCTTTTTCCACATTCTCTGCAAGCATATGGTTTCTCCAGTATGTGGATTCTATGATGACAAGACAGCTCTCCACTCTGACGGAAGCTCTTTCCACATTCCGTGCATTTATAAGGCTTGTCCCTTGTGTGGGTCCTTTGATGGAAACGAAGACTGACTTTCACTGAAGCTCTTTCCACATTCCATGCATTAATAGGTCTTCTCCTGTGTGTGGGTCTTTTGATGGGATTTGAGAGTTCCACTGTCCCTGAAGCTCTTTCCACATTGCATGCATTTGTAGGGCTTCTCTCCTGTGTGGGTCCTTTGATGGGAACGCAGTTGTCCACTCTCACTGAAGCTCTTTCCACATTCCATGCATTTATAGGGCTTCTCCCCTGTGTGGGTCCTCTGATGGGAACGCAGAGTGTCACTCCGACTGAAACTCTTTCCACATTCCATGCATTTATAGGGCTTCTCCTCTGTGTGGAGCCTTTGATGGGAACGCAGAATGTCACTCCGACTAAAGCTCTTTCCACATTCCATGCATTTATAGGGCTTCTCCCCTGTGTGGGTCCTTTGATGTTTCCTGTATGTTCCACGATCACTGAAGCTCTTTCCACATTTCAAGCATTTATATGGCTTCTCCTCTGTGTGCGTCCTTTGATGGGAACGCAGATGTGCGCTCTGACTGAAGCTCGTTCCACATTCCATGCATTTATACGGCTTCTCCCCTGTGTGGAGCCTTTGATGGGAACGCAGAATGTCACGCCGGCTGAAGCTCTTTCCACATTCCATGCATTTATAGGGCTTCTCCCCTGTGTGGGTCCTTTGATGGGAATGCAGATTTCCACTGGCACTGAAGCTCTTTCCACATTCCATGCATTTATACGGCTTCTCCCCTGTGTGGACTCTTTGATGGGAACGCAGACATTCACTCTGACTGAAGCTCTTCCCACATTCCATGCATTTATGTGGCTTCTCCCCTGTGTGGGTCCTTTTATGGGAACGCAGAGGTCCACTCTGACTGAAGCTCTTTCCACATTCCATGCAATTATATGGCTTCTCTGCTGTGTGGGTCCTTTGATGTTTCCTGTATGCTCCATTATCGCTGAAGCTCTTTCCACATTCCATGCATTTATAGGGCTTTTCCCCTGTGTGAATCCTTTGATGGGATCGCAGGTTTCCATTATAACAGAAGCTCTTTCCACATTCCATGCATCTATAGGGCTTCTCCCCTGTGTGAATCCTTTGATGGGATCGCAGATATCCATTATCACTGAAGCTCTTTCCACATTCCATGCATTTATTTGGCTTCTCCCCTGTGTGAGTCCTTTGATGGTTACGCAGACTTTCACTCCGACTGAAGCTCCTTCCGCATTCTATACAGTGAAATGGCTTCTCTCCTGTGTGGGTCCTTTCATGGAAACGCAGATGTCCACTCTCACTGAAGCTCTTTCCACATTCCATGCACTTATATGGCTTCTCCCCTGTGTGGGTCCTTTGATGGGAACGCAGACCTGCACTCCAACTGAAGCTCTTTCCACATTCCATGCATTTATATGGCTTCTCCCCTGTGTGTGTTCTTTGATGGCAACGCAGACTTCCACTGTGACTGAAGCTCTTCCCACATTCCATGCATTTATGTGGCTTCTCCCCTGTGTGGGTCCTTTCATGGGAACGAAGATGTCCACTCTCACTGAAGCTCTTTCCACATTCCATGCACTTATATGGCTTCTCCCCCGTGTGTAACCTTTGATGTTTAGTACATGTTGCATTATCGCTGAAGCTCTTCCCACATTCCATGCATTTATACGGCTTCTCCCCTGTGTGGGTTCTGGGATATGAACTTAAATGTACAGGATATTCCATTCTTTTTCTTTGCTGATTCAAACAGGATCTCAGAATTTCAGAAATAGGAACTCCTCAAACTTCAGAAGATTTTTTCATGCCATACTTAGACAAAGCTTAGGTTGAAGCTGCAATGAAGTTTTCTCTGCAAAATTTGTTCAAAGGCTACCTGTTTCTGGAAAAAGAGGAAAATATCATTAGCAGCTCACCGCAGAAAGATCAAGCATCAAGACGAAGAACCCAGAGCCATAGAAAGGCCACGAGAAGGTGACTGGCCCAACTGGGAAGAGCTCACTGCCTGGTAAGAATTCTTTTAACCCATCCCCAATTACAGTCTAATCCAAAATTTCTAAAGGAAGAAATCGTGAAATATGGCCAACAGAGTAGGTAGCACACGTTGCACAAACCATTTCCTTTCAGAGGAATGCCAGTCTCCATGGAGAACACTAGAGTAAATCATGCAACGGCAGTCCTCTCAGATCCTGGGTGTCCGTTTTGTTTATTCTGTCCAAGTTTAGTACCTTACATTACCCCTGTTGAAATTCATTTTGTTCGTTTTGGCCCTGCTCTCTAATTTGTTAAGGTCATTTTGAATTCTGATCCTCTCCTCTGGCATGTTAACTACCCCTCCTAATCTGGGGGATCCAGAGTGACCAACTGTCAGGAACCAAAGCAGGCCAGTGGATCTGTAGAAGTGCTGCCACCATCTTTTTAAATACTATCAGTGAAATAAACGTGATTAACTTGGGCTTATCAATGTACAAAGCACCTAAAAATTAAGATTTATCATACAAAATACGAAGAAACTGGGCAATATTACTCTGTGAACTTCTAACCAGGGTCAGAAATAAGAAGATTTGCAAAAAAAGCATAAGTAAGAAAGAGACAGCTGTGATGGAAGCGGCAAAAAAAAAAAAGAAAGTTAAATGACGGGGACGTAAATTTGCAAACTGGAGTTGCAATACATGAAACAGATACAAGGAAAGTTGATACTGATCAGTAATCAGGAAATGTATTGGTGACAGAAGTTAGGTTGGAAGTAACAAGTAAGGAATTAAGAGAAATAAATACATAAACTGAATTAAATAAGAAATTGTGAATTAAAATTGGCATCCCATAATAGCCCCCCACCCCATAAAGACCCATAAGCCTGGCTCAGAGCCAAAGATCCCCCATCCACCCCCCACAGTCAGCCAGCCACTATATCCTCCCCTCTGAACAGCCCCCCAAAATCTTGGCCCCAGGGAGACACCCAAGGAGGGGACCTCACAGCTGCCTCTTTGGGGTGGGGGAGGCTTCCTTTTTTCAGCCCCCCCACTGCATAACCCCCTTCCCAGCCTCCCTTTTTCCATTAGAAACTTCAGCCTCCCCCCCTCCAAAGCCATGGCACCCAAAGGGGCAAAAATTTCCAGCTTTTTCTCCCACCTAAAGAAGAACATTTCAGGCGTCTCCTCTTTTATTTTCCCCTTTTAACCCCTTTTTCCTGCCTCTTCCACCTTCTCTTCCCCACCAAGGAAATTAAAAGGACTCCCAGCCACCTTCTTCTTCTGGAAAAGGGGACAGAGTTTGGGGCTTTTGCCCTTTCCCCATATTAACATTTCCTCTCTCTCTAGGAAGCTGAGCTTGCAGTCTCTCTCTCTCTCTCTCCATTCTGCAGATCTTGCATCCGCATCCCAGGCAGGACCTTGGAAGAGGATCTCAGGCAGAACCACTGTGACCAGATAAATAAATGCCCACTTGGCCCCCAAGCTTCAGGATCCCAACAGAAGAACCTTCTCTTGCTGCTCAGTGCTGTCCGGTTGCCTTCAACCTAGGGTGACCCTACGACTGAGAGACCCCCGAGAGACCCTCAAGCAGGTCTTGCCAGCTCAGCCTTTGGGCTCCCATTCACTTACAGTGCGCTCTTCCTCTTTCCCTGCCACCTCCCCCTTTCCTGACCACCATCAGCATCTCTTCCACTGAGTCATCTCATCCCACAATGCGACCAAAGAATGAGAGCCTCAATGTAGTTATTTGGTCTTCTAGGAAAAGTTCGGGTTTAACTTAATTTTCTTTTTGGTGGTCCATGGCAGACTGTAGAAATATGTGCACATTCGTGCTTTCTGCAGGCGTGCACAGGTCCCGAACGGGAGAGCCTGGTCTCCGAACGTAGGGAGGGAGAAGAGTCTCCCTTTAATTCATCCTCTACAGAAGAAACTGCAGGACGGATGCCCTTGGAACAGGTTCATGGTCACCCTCTTACTATTATTATTATTATTATGGTAAAGATTCATTTGTGCACTCCTGCGCTGCAGCATCAGAAAGCAAGCCGGAACCTTCTTCTCCCTGATGTTTGTTCAGGGAGCTGTAGGTGGGAAAAAGGCTGATCTCCTAGAGGTTGCTCCCCCAAGTGGGGACACCAGAAGCTCTTCCTTTTTCCTGCCTATGAGGAGCGAGTGGGAGCAGCAACCCAAACACTCAGGATGTTCCTCCTGGGAAAGTTCAGAGGACACAGGCTGGGGCGAAGAGATCAAGAGGGGAGGGTAATAATTGACATCTCTAAATGGGGGTCATTAAGAGTTGCTAAGAGGAGACTGTTGGGTGATCTCGCAGGACGTCCAAGCCCAGATCATCTCGAAGGACCCTGTCCTCACGGCCGAGGGAGACCAGTCGGAGCCCAGAGAGGGGAAGGGAGGCTTCGTTTCACGGGGGCGTATTGTTAGCTCTGGGTAACCTATTTGCTGAAGCATGCGGGCCACTTATTTTACCACTCAGGGAGATTTTCTTTCCTAAATTGCGTGAAACTTATGAGCTTTGGCATTCTCCTTCTTGGCACCTCAGTCTCTCCTTCCCTCCCTTCCTGCATCTCCTTCTTTCCTCCTTTAATCCGCATCCCTTGCAGATGAGAACGAAAGAGAGGATTCCAGAGAAACACAGCGAGGGAAGGAAAGAGTGATGTTTTTGGCTTTTTGGGTGTCCACAGAACTAAGCTGTAGCAACCCTGTTCGGTGATTCAGATGCTCCCACAGCGGAACCTCCCCCATTGGGCTGTTGTGAAGGAAAAAAGGAACGTGTGGACCCCCCAGAATCCCTGCCTAGCTTTGCCAGTGGGGGGTGGTCTGCCCAGGGGTTTTATCCCAACAAGAGGAGCTCTGGGCTCCCCCCTCCCCTCTCTGCAGTCTGGGTTTGGCCTCCTTGGGCTTCCTGGCCGGCTCTTCCTTGCCTTCAGAGCCTCCCGGAGTGATCCCTCCTTCCCTCTTCCCAGGACCCCGGGCAGAACGGTCCCCCTCCCTCCCTCCTCATGTCTGTTTCAGTTCTTCTGAAATGTCTCCTATGTCGGGTCCTTCCTTTGCAAAGTCTTTTCAAGATGAAGCTTCCTCTTCCTGAAACTGCAGCCCAGCCACAAATCTGTGGGTCCCTGGAGAGCGAAGAACGAGGGGAACAAGGTCCCTTCTGACCCCCCCGCCTTCCTTCCCCCTTGAAAGACAGAGAGGAAGGTTCCCCCCACCCTTGCTGGGGGAAGCCTCCAAGCAGGGCGGCGTCTCCTAGGTAGGAGGAGGCCTCTGCATTTAGGGACCCCCCCGCTGCCACCCCTCCCCCTCCCTCAGGTCTCCCACACATTCCCCCCCCCAGGATTGGGGGCCTGGCCCCTCCTCCCCTCCCCTCCCGGAAATTTAGGAGCCCCCCTCCGCCCCCGCTCTTTCCGGGACTAGGGAGGCTGGAGGGGGGTCTCCTCTCTCTCTCCCTCCCCCCCTCCCGTAATCCCAGCCTGTCTTCCCTCTCCGAAGCAGGAAGAGCCTCCCGGGCACCCCCTTCTTCGGCGCCCCCCCACTCCCTGCGCCACCCGTGGATCCCCTTCCGTCCTGCCATCCCATAATAGTACCCGACACAGCCAGCCCCCCTCCCTCCCTCCCCGCTCGGGCAGCGGCTCTCTTTCCCCTCGGGGGAGGGGGAGGAGGAGCCCCATGGAGCCCCCGGGGCCCCCTCCCTCCGGAAAGACCCTCTAGCCCCCCTACTCCTGATCCGTAAAAGGCGGTCCTCCTCCCCGTCCGCCCCCTTCCCTCCCCTCGCAAAGGAGCGCCCCCGCCCCCCCCGTTACCTCTCCTTCTCTCCTTCCCCGCGTGGAGAACGGAAACCTGAGCAGGCGAAAGCGCGTCACCCTTCCTTCCGTCCGTCCTTCCGTCCAGCCTCTCTAGGACGCCGCGCTCGCTGCTCCCCGGAGGACCGGCGGCCAGAAGGAGGGTTCCCGGTGGGTGGAGGAGGAGGAGCCCCGGGGGCCCCCTCTCCCCTTTTGGGGGGGGGTCTCTCTGTAAAGCTGGGGTGTTTGGGGAGGGGTCCAAAAGGAAGAACACCCTTCCTGGTGGGTCAAGGTGTTTGGCATGGGGGGGTGGGTGGAGGGAGCTTGGGGACTATTATGGGATGTGGGAAGGCCAGAGGGGCCCTGAGTGCCAGGAAAGGCAGTTTCAAAATAAATGGAGGGGGGAGGAGACTCCCTATTCCTGGGCCAGTGGGTTGGAGGGGGGCTCCCCGGTTCCCCTGCAGGAATTGGGGGGAGGCGGCTGCAGGCCGGAGGCAGAAAGAGGGAGGGAGAAAGAAGCCAGCCCCCAAGCAGTGGGGGGATGGGGGGGACATGGGAGAGGCAAGGAGGTGCAAATGTAACCCCCAAGACTTTTCTGCAGATTTAAATATTCAAACGTTTATTCACGTTTTCAAATATTTATGCATTTATTCAAGCTTTTGGGAGGCTAGGATTCAAATCCCCAGTTGGACACAGACACAGGCAAGTCACATCCTCTCAGCCTCAGAGGAAGGCAGAGGCACCCCCCCCGAACAAATCTTGCAAAAAACAAAAACAAACCCCATGATAGATTCACCTGAGGGTTGCCGTAACTCAGAAGCGACTTGGGGGCACAGAAGATGATGGGGGAGGTTCTTTCCAGCCCTCACGTCTCTCCCCTAAGCTGAGTTACTGCGACCCCAAGGGAAGTCCACCATGAGGGTTTTCTTGGCAAGATGTGTTGCCTTTGTCAACTGAGGCTGAGAGAGCGTGACTTGCCAGAGGTAACCCTGTAGACTTCCACGACCAAGTGGGGATTCAGACCCTGCTCTCCAGAGTCATAGTTTAGCCATGCACACGCCTGCCACTGTGGACTACGAGGGTCCCCGGACCCCAGGTTAAGAACCATTGACCTAAATGCTTTGAGGAGCCCCTAATTTCCTTCCCTCTGCAGGAGTCACCATGGTGGTGGGGCAAAATTGTGGGGTGGAGAGAAGGGGGGGTTGAAATTAACCTCACTCCTATTTTGACTTCCAGAAAGAGAATCCCCCCCAGGAAAGAGATTCCCCTGTTGCAAAACCTCACACAGACACAGACACAGACAGAGCTGTGCTGTTCATCTTCTCCCTTCCCTGTGGTCTCCTCTGGCCATGAGGGTCCCTTCCTAAGAGGGGCTCTGCACTTGGATGTCCCAAATCCCTCACTGAGGGTCCTTCAGGAACTCTGAAGGCCTTGGACCCACCCGGCAACCTCACTCCTCAGAAGTTCCCTCAACCACCACTGATGGTCCTTCAGGAACTCTTCAAGGCCCTTACTGACAGCTATAAATGGTACTCTTTCCTCCCCTGAAGGCCTTGGACCCACCCGGCAACCTCCCTCCTCAGAACTTCCCTCAACCACCGCCACCACTGCCACCCCAACACCAGGCCAGCGGGTTTTCCGCCTCCGTCACCTCTCCCATCCCGTCGGGGCCTCCCGGGGCTTTCAGAGCTGCAGGAGGAGCCCTTCCTTCAGCCTCCGGTCCTCCAGGGATATGTTTGGTGGGGACCTGGGACAAGGGCCGCCCCCACATTATAGACCTCCCAGTGAGCTTAGCCTGGCCCCCTCCCCGTTGCCCTTCCTCCTTTTTGTTCAGATGGGCTTTTAAGGGTGGACTCTGAATTGGGGTTCTGGACTTTGGATCTTCAGTGTATTTATTAGGATGGTGTTTTAATGATGCTTCAAATCTATCTATCTATCTGTCCATCTGTTTCTTAATTTATTCTGTTTCACTGGGTATTTCAAGGTGCTATAAGTTTCATTGTATCCCAACTTTGGGAAAGGGGTGTTGTATTAAGTAAATGCACGTACCAAGGGAAACTTCCAAATGCTCAGGAATGCCCTGTGAATCAGAGAATGAATCACTTCCGTCTGGCCGGCAGGATTCAACTGCGTCTGCCTGGAAAATGTGTGTTGGGATGGTGGAGGGACAGGCGTCTCATCTGGGTTTTCCCCCCTTATCTGGGAAGAGCAACCTTTGTGAACGTGCAAATGCTGACCTAGCTCATAACAGTAAGAAGCAACAATGAAGTAAGGTGCCATCGGAAGGCATCGGAAAGAAAGATAGTTCCTTGCTGCAAGATAGGAAGAAAGGTGGATTTGTTTTGCCCAGCCCTCCTTTGTTTTTGCTTTGATTTTCCAGCCAGGCCTAGACTAGACCCACTGAAGTCCATGAGACCCTTCACTGCTGATTCAGCTACCCCCCATGGATTCCCCTGGGAAGGACTAAATACAGACGAACCTTTCAAGCGTGTTGCTCTATTTGTTTTTCTGGAAGTCAGGCCCAGTGATCTCTTACTAGCCATTAAGGGCTGCAGCCAGATTGTTCCCTGGGGTTGGCCAGAAGGGGCACACAACTCCTTTGTGGCAACGGCTCCACTGGCTGCTGGTTCAGTTCCAGGTTATGAGCCCCATAGGGCCCACGTCTCGCTCTCTGAACAGCCCCATCTCCCCCATCTCCTCCCTGCAGTCTTTCACAAGGAAGCAGAAACTTTTCCAACAGACTCTTAAATTAGGATTAGGATTGCTATTTTGTAATCCACCTGGAGTCCCAGGACAGGGGGAAAAGGCTAGATATACATGAAGAAGATTATGTAAATAAAAGTGAAGTGAAGAGATCGTGAAAGGGAATAAAACGATTTATTTCCATGGAGGTGGGCAATTTCATGGGGTCTGGAGAGCAATTTTCTGCCCCTAGGGCCCTCCCGTGGGCCAGACAGACTTCCTGAAAAAGAAGACAGAGCAAAGAAACTGGATGTGATCCAAATCCTCTTTTGGTTTTGTGAATAGGATAATTTGGGATGCTGAATAGTGCCGTGGATCCCTGCAACCTGCGTAATGGGGGGCGAGGGACCATTTCCCCAGAGAAACACCCTGAGAGTCAGGGAGGGGCTCAGGGCCACCAACCCAGCCTTGGGTCCCACCTACAGCCCTGGACCACACCCTGATGGCCTCTTTAAAAGCAAGCGGCAATGTCTACTAATTCAACCTGAGAAAGAGTGGAAAGCGCAGGGGTCTTTCCTCTTCCCACCCGGAAGCACAACGGCACTTAGTTCACTCTGAGTTACTCCTTAAAACTGAGAGCAATGGTGTCTGTGTGCAATTAGGGGAGTATTGTCAGTAATAAGCTGAACGTGAGCCACCCCGTGATGCTGCAGCAAAGACACCGAATGCTATCTTAGCCTGCATGAATAGAAGCATAGTTTCCAACTTGGGGGCTGCAATAGTGCCCCTACAGTCTCTGCTGGTCAGGACAAGATCGCACTCTTTAAATACTTCAAGGGCTGCCCCAAAGGGGAGGGCGCAGGCTTCTTCTCTGCTACCTCAGATGGTAGAACTAGGTCTAATGGTTTGAAATTTCAGTCAGATGGATTTTGATTGAAGATTAGAAGGAACTTCTTGACAGTAAGAGAGGTTCAGCAATGGCGTCTGTTAGCTAGAGAGGTGGTGGGATCTCCTTCTCTGGAGATTTTGAAAAAGAGGCTGTGTCTGTTTTAGCCAGAGGCGCTGCGCTGACCAGGGGGTGGAATTTGACAGGCCACACGGCCCCCTCTCTCTCCATGCGTGATTCTGTGATTATTATTGGCACTCCTAGAGGCCCGAAGAAGCTCTGCAAGTTCCGGCCACAAAGGAAGGAAGTATTGCAAGACTGTAGGAGATTTTCCACAAAGGAAAATTCTGTATGTCAGGCTAGACCATTTTGGCCAGTCTTTGTGCCCCTGGGGCTCTCCGGCAAGCCAGATGGACTTCCTGAAATGGAAGACAGGCAGACTAACGAAGCCACAGTCTGGGTCAGAAGCCCATTTCTGGTTTTTGAGAAAGGGTACAGGGTGGCCCTGCAACCTCTATGAGAGATGAATGGCAGCTTCTGAAGGCTCCCAGAAGAGTGTTATGTAATGGATAACCGTTACTCCAAAGAAGACACTCTGAAGCTAACAGTCGGTTATTCAGAAGATTTTTTGGGGGAGGGTTCCAACCTAAATCTAGCAGTTCACAGTCTGCTAACATCCAGGAAAACCGCACTGTCTGAGGAAGCCTTTGATCTCCAGCAGCTGCTTGTGCCGCGGTGACCACTGGAAGTTGACTTGAGAGTCAGGCCTTTGACAAGGTCCCCCATGATATTCTTGCAACCAAGGTAGTAAAATCTGGGCTAGACGATCCTACTGTTGCGTTCGTAAATGGCTGACCCCAAGGGTGCTCCTCACCAATGGCTCCTCCTCATCCTGGAGAGAAGGGACTGGTGGGGTGCCATAGGGTTCCTTCCTGGGCCCGGTGCTATTCGACATCTTTATCAATGACTGGACGTGGGAACAGAGGGGATGCCCATCAAGTTTGCAGATGACACCAAATTAGGAGGGGTAGCTAACTCACCAGAGGGCAGGATCAGAATTCAAAATGACCTGTACGGACTAGAGAGCTGGGCCAAAACTAACAACGTATCTTTCAGTTGGAAGAAATGTAAGGTACTGCACTTGGGTAGGAAAAAAAGGCAACACACAGATATAAGATGGGTGACAGCTGGCTTGACCGCAGTACATATGAAAGAGATTTAGGAATCTTAGTAGACCAAAGGATGAACGCGATGCAGCAGGTTAAAAAGCCAACGCGATTCTGGGCTGCATCACTAGGAGTCTCGTGTCTAGGTCAAGGGAAGTAATAATACCATTCTATTCTGCTTTGGTCAGACCCCACCTGGAATAATCCTGTGTCTAGTTCTGGGCGCCACAGTTCAGGGAGGATATTGACAAGCTGGAACATGTCCGGAGGAGGGTGACCAAATAGGTCAAAGGCCTGGCAACCATGAAGCTCCATGAGGAGCGGCTTAGGAAGATGAGTATGTTTAGCCTTGAGAAGAGAAGGTTGGGAGGTGACCTGATAGCTGTGTTTAAATATTTGCTTTGATAAAGAGCAGAATCATTTTATTGCATTTATAAAGAACAAAATAATTTTCTTTTATTGCATTAGCAGAGACAGTTCATTTGTATATGATCTTACTGCTTTAATAAAGAGGTAAATAGTTTATTTTATTGAATTTACAGACAGCAAAATATTTTATTAGTTCACTGACATGGTAATTTAAATTATATATAATTGCTTTGATAAAGGATGGGGGTTTTTTTTTGCATTGGCAGAGAGCAGGAGATTTTATTTTATTATTGCATTGCATTTATAGGGAGCAGAGTTATTTCATTTTATTGCATCAGTAGAGAGCAGAATAATTTTATGTCATTGCACTTAAAAAGAGAGGAATAATTTTCTTGCATTGCAAGGCTAGAGAACAAAATATTTAATTTTTTTGCACTTATAGAGGGCAGAATATTTATTGCGGGTGCTGTGGGGGGGCACATCGCTGGGGATACTTTGGGAAGCCCTTGCCCGTCTGTGGCCTGAGTGTGAGGGATATGGAGGGGCCTCTCCCTGCTCCCTTCTCTCCCCCCTTCCCTTCCCCATTTTCGGCTTCCTCGGCCCCGCTCTGCCCAGATACCGCTACTGCCGGGTGCTGGAGGAGGGCTCCTTCCGGGGACAAACGGCTGACTTCGTCTTCACGTTCCTCTTTGGGGGTGTCCTCATGACGGTATCGCTTTGGGGTTCGATCCCCTTTCCAGTGGGTGGCGGGTGGGGAGAGGGAACGAAGACTCTCCAGTTTTCCTTTGGGGGCTGCTCTGGGGCCCCCTCTCCGCCCACCCACCCTAACCCAGGCCCCCTTGGCCGCCAGCTCTGTGGCTTCCTGGCCGACCTCTTCTTCCTCAGCTGGCCTTCACCCTCATGCTGGTCTACGGCTGGAGCCGCCGGAACCCCTCCGTCCGGATGAACTTCTTCGGCCTCCTCAACTTCCAGGCCCCCTTTCTGCCCTGGGTCCTCATGGGCTTCTCCCTCCTCCTCGGAAACTCCATCCTCACCGACCTCCTCGGTGGGTGGCCCGCGGACCGGAGCATGAAATACAGGGGATGAGCCGGCTGGGAGGAGGAGGAGGAGGATTAGGCGGTGCCGCCGTGGCTTCTGCCCCACTTGGCCTTTCTGGGGTTTTGCCGAGCTCCTTCGCGTCCCAATTTTCTGGAGGCCAGATCCAATTCCCAGGGGGTCCATTCATTAGGCTCCATTTCCCCCCATCCCGCAGGCATTGCTGTGGGCCACCTCTACTACTTCGTGGAGGACGTTTTCTCCAACCAGCCCGGGGGCAAGAAGCTGCTTTTGACGCCCGGATTCCTGTGAGTCGCCCCACCCGTTTCCCCCCAAAGTGGGCGCAGCCCAAGGGGCTTCATTGGGATGAATGCTCCCAGCCCCCCCCAAGACTCCTTTGTGGGGGTCTCCCTTTTGGATCCTTCTGTCTTCCAGGAAGCTCGTCCTTGACCCACCGGATGAAGACCCCAACTATCGCCCGCTTCCTGAAGCCCCCCCCGGTTGCCGCAGTAGAAGGGGAGGGGACCCTTGCTTTTCGTCCACCCCCCCAGCCCTCTGTGCTTGATGGACATGGAAGAGTAAAGGACTTTATAAAAGCCAGGATGGGAAGCAAATGTCACCCAAAACTCACTGCCAGTGGTGCCAAAGAAATAGTCCTGTAATGTATGCCACTGCACTGGGGGGTAGGGCCGGGCTGTGGGCCTCAGCTTCTGAGACTAAGGAGCCCCGAAAACCAGCGTCTTATCAGGACAAATTCTTGCTGGACATGGAAAGGGCCAGATAAACTTCTGAAACGGTGTCTTTTCCTTGCAGCCATAGAACTGGGGGGAACAACAGGGAGGCTGGAGAGGGGTGGGCGTGTGGGAATTCAGCACAGATGAGAACCCTTTGGGAACCCAGGCGAGAATGAGGCAGCACGAGGACTCTGGGAACTGGGGGCAGAGGAGTGGCTGAAGGTCCAAGCCAGCGCCCGGACACGCAAAGCAGGAGCTGCTCCTCGCTGGCTTCCGGCTTCCCTTTTCCTGGTGTGCCTAGACATGTGGCTATTTGCACAGCTCAAAATACATTTTCCAGGGCTAATTAACCGTCTCTCAGCTTAACACGCTACGTACTCCTTCAGTCACAGTGCCTTTGCTCAACAAAAGTAACTTCTAGCTCCTGATGCCCTTATTTTACTGGAACCTTTTCTCTCTTTTCAACAGAACAAGCCTTTATTTTCAAACGAGTCATTGAGATGCTGAAGATTTTTTCAAAAGTACATCCCTTCAAATCTCATACAACCAATAAAAATATTAAATAAAATATTAAATAAAAATATCTGGAAAAGAAATTAATTTGTATTTCTTCTAGGTTGGGCGGCTGCGGCGGTGCTGGAAGGGGGGATTGGCTCCGGGGAGCTCTGTCGCTTTCTCTGCCGCCGCCACCGTGGCCTCTTCTGGGTCCCCCTTCCTGTCCCTGGCGCCCTTGCTGGGGTGTCCCTCAGGCAGCCGTGCCCCCCGACAGCTGGCTCCACCTGGGGAGCTCCTGGTGTTTTGGAAATCCTGTTGCCCTCCTCCTCCTCCAGCAGTCCCTCCTTCAGTTGGCTGACAAGGGTGTCCCCCATCAACGAGGGGGCCGGGGCACCAGGCCCCCTGGAAGCCTCCTTCCACGGTGGACCTGGGAGAGATTCATGGAATACAGTCAGAGTAGAAGGCAAGATTAATATTAGCCCCCACTAGCACAGTCCAGGGTCAGAGACGGTGGGAGCGGCAGTACAACAACATTTGGAGGGGCTGATGTTAAAGAGAAAAAATGTTTATTTAACCCAGGTCGACAACTCTCCTCCCACAGTCCCAGTCCAATTTCTCCCAAGGCTGAGAGAATGTGACTGACTCTTCCATACCCGGGTGACCCATCCTCCTCCGACAGTTGTAGTCCAACTTCCTCTGAGGCTGAGATAGTGTTGCTCACCTCCACAGGCCACCCATCTTCCTCCTAGAGCGCTAGACCAACTTCGGCTGAGACTGAGAAAGTGTGAGTCGTCCCCGCAGGTCACCCGGTCCCCTCTCAGTCATAATCCAACTTTCTCTATGGTTGAGAGAGTGTGGCTCCCCCAAGGTCACCCAGCTTCCACCTACAGTCCTAGTGCAACTTCCCCTGAGGGTTAGAGGGTGACTCACTGCTCCCACAGTCACCCAGCCTATTCCCAGTGTCTTTGTTCAAATTCTTCTCAGGTTGAGAGAGTGCGAGTCACCCTGAGGCCACCCAGCCTCCTCCCAGAGTCCTGGGCCAACTTCCCCTGAGGCTGAGACAGTGTGACTCACTGGGCCTAAGCTCACAGGATAGCCCCCGTTTACAAGCCAAACCAACTAAACTCAGACTATTGTACGTTGAAAACAGGAACCCCCACCCTCTCTTTCTCCACCCTTCCTGCTGCGTTCCCCGGTTTTTCTCCAGCTGCTTTTCTGTCTCCCGCGGCATCCCGGCAGGGTGGGCCAAAGAGAACTGCAGCTCCCAGGATGCTTGGCTGCTCCTAGGAGGAGGCTGCTCTCACTGAAGACTCACACACACGACACACACACACACACACACACACACACTGTTGTCACGTTCCTGATGGCAGGTGTGTGTGTATGCCTAAGCGGTGACTCTGGAGACCAGGGTCTGAATCCCCACTTGCCCATGGAATCCCACTGGGTGACCTCAGGCAGGTCACATCCTCTCAGCCTGAGACAAAGGCAAAGATAACCCACCTTGCCAAGAAAACCCGCACGATAGGTTCACCGCAGGGCTGCCATAAGCCAGTTTTCTAAGGAGGGAGACATGATGCCTGGAAAGAACCCCCCCCCCATATGTGGCCCTTGGCCCTGTGAACTCGGGGGCAGCAGCTGAAGTAAACTGAGGACAGAAGAGGGAAGCAGGGGGGGAGGAGAAGGAGGAGGCAGAGCCCCCCCCCACCCAGGGAAGAGTGGCTGGTCCACGCCCGGAGGGGGTCTTAGGAGAGAGATGGGGGGTCCTTCTCCTGGCCTGAGCTGTATGGCAGCTTCCCCCCTTCAGCTCCCCAAAAAAGAGTGATTATGGGGCAGGTGGGGCTTTCAGAAACTTGAATGACCACTTTCAGTAGGTGGTGGTGCTGTTCTTTTAACCTGTTTTTCAATCAACTGCGCTAGGGTAGGATAATATTTTAATGTATATTTACTGTATTTTAGCAGTATATGTTTTCCTTATTTTAATATTACGTATCATTTAAATCTATATTTGAATACCTATATATGATGACCTATATAGGCTGGCCTATATTTGAAAATCCGTATTTCGATACCTATATTTGAAGGCCTATATGTGTGCGGGGAAGAAGGAAGAGAATCACCTCCTGCCCCTCGGTCCTCCAAGGGCTGAAGGAACAGAGCTGTGCTCCTCGGAGAACCCAGTGAGGCTTCCTCCCCTTATTCCACCACTTTTCCCACCAGATTTAAGGTTCTGCCTGAATCTCTGCTGCCACCGTATGTGAAGACTTCCTCCAACTCTCTGCTACCACCAAAGGCGAGGGGGGGCTTCCGTAACCCCCACCTCTGCCACCCATGCAAGCACCTCCTCCTCTCCCACGGCTGCGGCCAAAAATGTGGGAGCCTGGTACATACCCTCAAGGTTCCCGTCTGGGAGGATGTCATGCAACTTCTATCCCCGCCGGACACCAACCCTCCCGATCCTCTGCTGCAACCACAGACCTCATGTCTGAACCCAATCTTCATACATCCAGCGTTCCCAGAGGCTAAAAACTTATACAATACACAAATACAACACATTACTAGCAGAAACTGAACATGACAAAATGGATTAATAATATATTGAAAACTAATATTTCACTCTCACTCACACACTTCTCTTCCCTAATTCAGACTCTTGAACCTCACTCCTGAATTCCTAAAACTTGACTGTCTTAACCCTCATCCACACTCACCCAGTCACCTCACACTCCACTCTAACCCCTCGACGTCAACCGCCAACCACGAGGCTCCTTTGAATCCCGTCCTGCGTTTCACCAATCGCCTCTCTCTCAACATTCAGTTCACTCCCTTCTCCCACCAGCCCCTTCCTCAATTCCCTCCATTACACAGGGGAGAAAGAATCAAAATGCCTCAATATCTAAGACAAAAAAACAACAAATAATTCATAACAATTATTTTCTGTGTGTGCTTGTTAAATTATGAAAAAATACACTTAACACGATAAAATTAATGCTCTACATTCTGACTCAAGCTCTTCCCACATTCCATACATTTATAGGGCTTCTCCCCTGTGTGGGTCCTTTGATGGGAGCGCAGATTCCCACTTTCACTGAAGCTCTTTCCACATTCCATGCATTTATAGGGCTTCTCCCCTGTGTGGGTCCTTTGATGGGAACGCAGATTACCACTTTCACTGAAGCTCTTTCCACATTCCATGCATTTATAGGGCCTCTCCCCTGGGTGGGTCCTTTGATGGAGACGCAGAATTCCACTCTGACTGAAGCTCTTTCCACATTCCATGCACTTACACGGTTTCTCCCCTGTGTGGGTCCTTTGATGTTTCCTGTATGTTCCACTATCGCTGAAGCTCTTTCCACATTCCATGCACCTATAGAGCTTCTCCCCTGTGTGGGTCCTTTGACGGGAACGCAGCTCTCCACTACAACTGAAGCTCTTTCCACACTCCATGCATTTATAGGGCTTCTCCCCTGTGTGGGTCCTTTGATGGGAACACAGATGTCCACTCTCACTGAAGCTCTTTCCACACTCCATGCAATTATAGGGCTTCTCCCATGTGGATCCTTTCATGGAGATGCAGACTTCCATTCTGACTGAAGCTCTTTCCACATTCTTCTCCCCTGTGTGGGTCCTTTGATGGGAATGCAGATTTCCACTCTGGAAAGAGCTTCAGTCAGAGTGGAAGTCTGCGTTCCCATCAAAGGACCCACACAGGGGACAAGCCCTATAAATGTATGGAATGTGGAAAGAGCTTCAGTCAGAGTGGAAGTCTGCGTTCCCATCAAAGGACCCACATGGGAGAAGCCATTTAAATGTCAGGTGGAAAGACCTTTTCACACTGTCAAAATTTAAATTCACATCAAAGAACTCACGCAGGGGAGAAACCATAAATGTATGGAATATGAAATATGCTTCTGTGATGACAGAATATTAGCTAAATAAAATAGTGATACATTGATAGTAATGTATGCAATGTTTGTATGTTAGAGATTTCAAAGCATAAGTTCCACAGTCATTATTATCAAATTTGTAGATGATTGGACAGGATCACAATTTGAAATGATCTTGACAGATTAGAGAGCTGAGCTAAAATTAACCAAATGAATTTCAACAGGGAGCAGTGTAAGGTACTACACTTGGGCAGAAAATGTGAAATGCACAGAAATTCACCTGGCTTGACCATAGTGCATATAAAGGGATCTAGGGGTCTTGGTAGACCACAAGTTGAACATGAGTCAGCAGTGTGTTTCGGCAGCTAAAAGAGCCAATGCAGTTCTGAGCTGCATCAATGAGAGTAGAGTGTCTAGCACCAGGGGAGTGATAGTACCACTCGATACTGCTTTGGCCAGACCCACCTGGAATCCTGTGTCCTATTCTGGGCACCACAGTTCAGGAAGGATATCGACAAGCTGGAGGATGTCCAATGGAGGGCAATCAAAATGGTCAAAGGCCCGGAAACTATGCTTTTTAAAGAGTGGCTCAGGAAACTGGGTCCGCTAAGCCTGGAGAAGGTTAAGAGGCAGCATGATAACTATGTTTAACTCTTTGAAAGGATGTTATATGGCGGATGGAACAAATTTGTTTTCTGCTGCTCCAGAGATTAGGACGTGATGGAGCATTGGCTTTAAACTTCGGTAAAAGAGATTCCATTTAAACCTTAGGAAAAATTTTCTGATGGTAAGAGCAGCCTGACAGCGGAATATGCTGCCTCCGCGTGTGGTGGAGTCTCCTTTCTCTGAAGTTCTTAAAGAAAGGCTGAATGGCCATCTGTCAAAGGGAATGCATTGATGCTTTTATAGATATGTTTAGTTATCCTGTGTGTCTGAATGTTGAGTAGACAGTTTTCCTTCCGAAGGCTGTCAGCCGGGACTCCAGGGCTCCTCTTGAGGAGAACGGGAGTGATCTCTATTTAAATATTACAGATGCCTTTCAAGAGGACCGTAGAAACCACCAACACAGTGAGAAGAATTCTTAGATTGATCTTAAGGACTTGTTCTCTAGATTTTATACTTAGAATAAAGCATTGATTGTATTGTGTTGTTAAGTCTATTTTTTCATAATTTAACAAGCATACAAAGAAAATAATTGTTATGAATTATTTGTTGTTTTTTTATGGTTGCATGGCAGGGAAATGCTAATGCAACCATTAGTAGGAGACCCACTATCTCATTTGAATGAATTCTGCATAAATACTATTAAATAGTTGGTTACAGTGTCACAGTGTTACCCTGATTTCCAGGGGTCCTGGTCACTGTGCTCAATATAATAGGAAAAATGGGAATTAGCCTGAGCATATGTTGGCAAAGTGAGAGGCAGTGTAACTTGGCAGCATCTTGGAGCCCAATGTATACCAGGTCAGGCCAGATTAAAAACCAAGCAGAATTATATAATAAATGATTTTTATTTTATTTTTATTAAAAGTCAGTCACTGTGCACTTACGCACGTTTGCACTCCCTCAAACAAGAGCTAAAAAAAATAAAAAGGGAGGAAATTGATAGGGGAGTTTTCGAGGGTTTAGCGGGAGATACTGCACCTGGCTCTGAACTCTGAGATGTCAGTGGGAGAAAAGAAGACGGATCTCAGCGCGTAGAGGCTGAGGGGAACGCTCGGCAGGCAGAGTGATGCCAAGCAGGGAGGAAACCGGGTGCGATCCAAAGAAGCACTCGAAAACCAGGGGTAATTATAGGGGGAAATGTGCCTGGAGGGTAGTCCATTCCCAGGGAGAACAATAGGTAAAAGAGTTAAACAAAGCTCTTAACGACGGACATCTCCAGCTTGGTGGGTTTTGATTGACTCTGCCAGGGTTTGACAGTAGCCTCGGCCGCATGGAGATCATCCTCGCTTGACAGTCAGATTGTAATCCTGTCAAGCTGGTATCGGTGCAGAGGATCCTTTTGTGTGCTTAATGTACCTTTGATGAGTTATTACCTTTGCATGCCTGGAGGTCTCCTGAGGCGACGTGACAGAAAATTATAGGCCTGGCCATGGTTTTCCTTTATTTTCGGCCGCTCGGCCGTGCCATTTTGCGTGCTCATCCGGGGGCTTGCAAGCATGTGGAGAGATGTATGTTTTTGATAGCCAAATTTATTGATATTAAATTGTAGACCCCGGGCTCGGGCTGATTCATCATAGTAACAGACTGGGTGAAAAATGTTGTTAAGTTTGTCTTAGATATTGAGGCATTTTGATTCTGTCTCTCCTGTGTAACACAGGCAATCGAGGAAGGGGCTGGTGGGAGGAGTGAGTGAACTGAATGTTGAGAGAGAGGCGATTGGTGGAACGCAGGACAGGATTCAAAGGAGCCTCGTGGTTGGCGGTTGACGTCGAGGGGTGAGAGTGGAGTGTGAGGTGACTGGGTGAGTGTGGATGAGGGTTAAGACAGTCAAGATTTAGGAATTCAGGAGTGGGGTTCAAGAGTCTGAATTAGGTAAGAGAAGTGTGTGAGTGAGAGTGAAATATTAGTTTTCAATATATTATTAATCCATTTTGTCATGTTCAGTTTCTGCTAGTAATGTGTTGATTTTGTGTATTGTATAAATTTTTAACCTCTGGGAATGCTGTATGTATAAAGATTGGGTTCAGACATGAGATCTGTGGTTGCAGAAGAGGATCAGGAGGGTTGGTGTAAATACAATAATAAAATAAGTAAATGCATAATAAAATGAAAATATACAAAGAAAGTGGGAGAACTTCCTTGCCAGCTGGGAGGGGCTGGCCCTGGCGGGGGGTCTTCATGGGCCATGGAGGGTTGGTGTCCGGTGGGGATAGAAGTTGCATGACATCCTCCCAGACAGGAACCTTGAGGGCATATACTAGGCTCCCGCATTTTTGGGCACAGCCGTGGGAGAGGAGGAGGTGCTTGCATGGGTGGCAGAGGTAGGGGTTACAGAAGCCCCCCCCTCACCCTTGGTGGTAGCAGTGAGTTGGAGGAAGTCTTCACATACGGTGGCAGCAGAGGTTCAGGCAGAACCTTAAATCTGGTGGAGAAAGTGGTGGAATGAGGGCAGGAAGCCTCATCGAGTTCTCTAAGGAGCACAGCTCTGTTCCTTCAGCCCTTGGAGGACTGAGGGACAGGAGGTGATTCTCTTCCTTCTTCCCCGCACACATATAGGGCTTCAAATATAGGTATGCAAATACAGATTTTCAAATATAGGTCAGCCAATATAGGTAATCATATATAGGTATTCAAATATAGATCTCCAAATATAGATATACAAATATAGATCTTTAAATATAGGTTTCCAGGTGTAGGTCTTCAAATATATGTATGCAATTATTGAAATGCACATATAGATCAAGAGATATAGGTATGCAAATATAGGTCATAAATTATAGGTATGCTAAATATAGGTATGAAAATATAGATCTTCAAATGCAGGTATCCAAATTTTGTTCTTCAAATGTACGACTTCAAATATAGGTCTTCAAATGTACCTAATGCCATTTCTGCCCTGCCCTGTTACAGTGCTGTTTTTCCACTTGCAACATCCTTGGGTGAATTCTGGGATTTGTAGTTTCCTGAGGAGCCAAAAGACCTCTCTGGCTGCGAATTCCAAATGCCCCCCCCCCAAACTGCAAATTCCACAGGAGGTTGGAAGAGGTTGGAAGTGGAGTAAGAGCACTGTAACCATGTAGGGCGGAAATGGTCTAAATAAGAGAAAGCGAAATCGTGCGGAGGTTGGAGCTTTAGGTGAGAGAAGGCGAGGGGAGTGGACTAAGAAGATGTCGAGTGAGGGCAGGAGATACAGCAAAGAACGCAAGAAAGCAAAAGACTTGGACACCAAAAAGCATCAGATAAAGTAAACAGGAAGTTGCTGAGCGAGGATGGCGAAAAAGGTTTGCTGCACCGCTGTCAGGGAATCGCAAGGAGGGAAACTGGGGGAAATAAGAAGTCAAGCGGAGAAGAGTGGAAACCCGTGTCTCTCAGTTCCCAAAGCATCTTGTCCAGGACCAGGGTTTTCCTTTTCCCAGACCTGAGGTTTAGGGACCCTTCTCGTTGCCACAAAACAAGCCTTAATCCCAGCAGCGAAAGCGAACGTCCCAGGGCATCTATCCCGTACTCAGCGGGCAAAATATTATAAAGCTGTTCAAGCCCCGTCAGGGTCTCCAAATCCTCCCTCGTCATTACAAATCCAATCCAGTGATCCAATCGCTTAGCGACCGAATAAACTAAACTCAAATGACGAATGTCACTTCTGTGCCGTTCAGCCGCCAGCCCAAATCTCTCTTTGACTCTCTTTCTAGATAATTTATAATCTCAAGCTTCTTCTGTGGCCATCTCGCCATGTATTTCACGTCCTATTACTATTAAATTGGTTGCTCGTTATATTACATTCCTTATATCCCTAACTCTTGTCTAGCATCTAAGAGTAAACTATTTTTCCTTCTAAATTTCTTAAGTTTTTCCAGACTACATTTCAACGTTGTTAGTAAGTTCAAAGTATCTGTGCTTAATACTATAAATCATTCATACATTCTCGACAAATTCTCAACAAATCTTTTAACCAAATTGTACTTATATTAAAAAAAAAAAATGAAAACAGAGTCACATTTAATTTTCGTGGTATCTGTCTCGTGATAGCATTCAACACGTCTGGTGTTAAGAATGAACAGCAATGTGCCAAGTTGTGAAGAAACGTAGCAAAAATATTTCTCTACATGTTAAGAAATCTATGCCGAAAAGTGGAAAAGAAACATGTTAGCATCAGAAGAAGAACAACTATTAAAATTATAAGATCTGTCAGAAACAGACAGGCTGACTCCATTATTAAGTGAAGGGAAAGGTAAAACACTGAATAGATTTTAAAAGGACAGGGGATGTTTGACAAACTACTTGAGAAAGAAATGGGGAAGCACATCTCTATTAAGCATGGAAGGAAGATAAGAATGGTAAGTTTCTTGTTAAAAACAATGATAAAATCGGTAGCAGAGAAATTTTTATGGGGGGAATTCTATTCCCTTTCTTTTCCCTTTCCAGCTTTCATCTCTTGGCTCTCTTGAGGCCGGAGGGCCCTGGCATCTGGACGGCTCCGCTTGGACTTTCTGCTGCCCCGTCGCCGGAAGGGGGCCTCCTCCGAGCGGCCCAGCGGTCTGGTTGCGAAGGAAACACAATGGCACATGAACCTTCCGGAAGAAAAGCCTACAAGACCCTTCAAACTCTTAGACAGCAATAACGATAGCGGCTACATTCCTATACCACTTGCCGGTTCCAAGCACTCCCTTAGCGGTTTACGATGTGTGTTTTAGCTAATTGCCCCCGACAAGCTGGGTACTCATTTTACCGACCTCCGGAAGGATGGAAGGCGGAGTCGACCCGGAGCCCGGCAGGATCGAACTCACAACCTCACGGCTGCAGTACCGTTGTGGCCAATGGAGGTTCCCTAATTAGTTGTTGTCGCTGCGGAGACTTCCTCCCAAATACACAAGGAGTCCAAAAGGGGGAAAGCGAAGTCACGGGGTGCGCCACCTTACACTTTCAGTCTTGAGGGTCAAGGGACTCATAGAATCATAGAGTCGGAAGAGACCACCATGGCCACCAAGTCCAACCCCCTTCCGCCATGCAGGGAGACGCACTCAAAGTGCCCCAAGAAAATGGCTGCCCAGACTCTGCTTAAAAACTTCCAAAGAAGAAGGAGACTCCACCACACTCCATATTCCACTGCTGGACAGCTCTGATCATCAGGAAGTTCTTCCTGAGGTTCAGGTGGAATCTCCTTTCCTGCAGCTTAAATCCATTGCTCCTTGTCCTGGTCTCTGGAGCAGCAGAAAACAAGACCGCTCCCTCCTCAACATGAGATCCTTTCAAATATTTAAACATGGCTATCACGTCACATCATAACCTTCTCTTCTGCAGACTAAACATCCCCAGCTCCCTAAGCCCCTCCTCAGAGGCCTTTATGGCTTCAGGACCCTCAGCCATTTTGGTCACCCCCCTCTGGACACCTTCCAGCTTCTTCATATCCTTCCGAAACTGTGCGACCCAGAACTGGGCACAGGATTCCAGGTGAGGTCTCACCAAAGGAAAATAAAGTGGTACCATCACTTCCTCAGAATCACATTGGCTTTTTTAGCTGCCGCATCATACCCTTGGCTCATGTTCAGCTTGTGGTCCACCAAGACTCCTAGATCCCTTTCACACAGACTGCTATCCAGCCAGGTGTCCCCCATCCTATATCTGTGCGTTTCATTCTTTCTTCCCAAGTATAAAACAATGCCTTGGGGACGGTACTCTCAAACAGATTGAGATTAATTCACAATTAAGTTTTCTACAATCCCTTTCCATCTTTGGTAAATGACTGCAGAGTTCAATCTCCCTCAGGCTACCTAAGCTCCCATTCCGAGGTTTGGGGAAAAGAACTTATTCGGTGTTTTAGGGGCTTACGGAGGAGGGTGGCAGCTGTGGTGACTTGCTTTACTGGGACTGATCTGCCCCCCTCGCAGTCCCGTTAAGTTTTAATTCATCAGTAAGTCCTAGAACTAGCATTCTGTCTCACTAGACTACAACCCTCATCATCCCCAAACACTGGCTGTGCTTGTGGGAGCGATTAGTGGAGGCACCACCACCAACATCATGGGTGGGTTGATGCCTCTCTCACCAGGTACTGCAAGACCCAGCATACCTACGGAAGCAAGACTGCGGCAGGCCCAAAGGATTAGCTCCCAAGGAAAGACTGTTGTTAGAAGGGGATGAGCAGGAACGGATAAACCATCTGCCTCGAAACATGGTTTCCAAGTACTCACTGGCATACCATTTCGTGGACCTTTCTTTAAAACCGGAAGCAACGGAAAGTGACTTCTGCTCACTTCGTCTTGATAAAGAGACACTTCTTCTCCTGTGTACAAAACAGCCAGGAAGCCCCCCAAAACATGAGGAAAATGCCCCCTTGTCCCCTACAGGGCATTTGGAGGTAAAAAAAATAGTATATTTTTTTGGTAGTAGCAGTGAGGGAATCCAGCCCTCCAAGGTCTCCCTTCCATAATTGCCATGCCTGTTTTAGTCTAAGAACATGGGTTGGGTTTTGGTCGTAGGTGAACCAATGTGGCCCTGGGCTGGTTACATGCCGCATGTGGAATAGGTGCCTCCCTTGCCGTTGACAGGTTGCCAGCCAAGGCTTGAATCAAGTGGAGCTTGAGATGTGGAAAGAAATACCAACATGCGATATGGAAGCCATGCCCTTTGAGAGGCAGCTGAGGGAGCTGGGGACGTCTAGTCTGCAGAAGAGAAGGTTAAGAGAAGCGGACATGATTGCCGTGTTTAAGTATTTGAAGGGACGTCATGTTGAAGATGGAGCAAGCTTGTTTTCCACTGCTCCAGAGACTAGGACACAGACCAGTGGACTCAAACGACAGGAAAAGAGATTCCACCTGAACCTCAGGAAGGACTTCCTGACGGTCAGAGCTGTCCGGCAGTGGAACCGACTGCTGCCTCTGCAGAGTGTGGTGGGGTCTCCTCCTTCTTTGGGGTTTTTTGAGCAGAGGCTGGATGGCCACCTGTCCAAGGGAGGGCTTGGATGGGTGTTCCTGTATGGCAGAAGAGGGTTGGACTGGACGGCCCCTTGGGGACTCTTCCAACTCTATGAGTCTATGATTCTATGATTCTAATTATGACACAGAATAAACAGCATCACTTACTTAGGAACTCATGAGAGAAGTGGAGAACCGAACCCAGAACAATTATAGAAACCCAGCACACCAGTCCCTCGGTATCTGCTAGGGTTTGGTACCAGGACCTTCAGTGGATACCAAAATTCATGGATGCTCAAGGCCCGTTATGTACAATGGTGCAGTAAAATGGTGACCCTAATATTAAATGGGAAATCAAAGTTTGGGTTTGTTTATTTTCCGTGGGGGGGGGCAATATTTTCAAGCTGTGGTTGGTTGAATCCAGGGATACAGAATCCGTGGATATGGAGGGCCAACTGTAGAGCGCTGGAAAAACTGAAAAATGGATATGACAGGATATGGCAGCGATTCTTCCCCCTCTTCTCCATCCATTCTTGTACTACCAGCAACAGCCTCACGAAAGAAAAATTCTTATGCAACCATACCTGCCTTTGAAGCTGAGAATCCGCTTCCGTCCATTTCCATCGACTCTTCCGCCTCCGCTGGGGGGGGCATCTGCATTCTGCAGGGCACCCATCCTCCCCTGCAGGGCAGCCACCTCCGCCTGCCGTGGGTAATCCTCATGTTCCCGCAACCAATCCACTTCGTCTTCCAGCCCATCCAGTTCTTCTCGCGGCTCCTTCTACTCCCCCTGTGGAGCGTTCCTCAGGACACGGAACCTCAGACGTCGCAACTCTTCCTTCAGGGAGTCAAGGAACTTATCCTGCAGAGCGCACACCTTATCAAATAAAGTGTAGTTCTTTTCATCCAGCCCCTTCAGTTTTTCCAAAGGGAAGTTACAAAGGACAGCCTCCAAAGAAATCAAGTTTCTTCCACAGAGGACCATTCTCCCCCCTCAGGACACGCTTCAGGGTAAACATCTGCTCACATGCCTTCTTCCACAATGCAGTCGCTTCTTCTCTAAAGAAAACCACGGAATTATATGGCCCCAGTGTCAGGTCACCCACAGCATCATCCAGTAGAGCCAGCTCCTTCACAGGGACATTCCACAGGGCATCCATCTTTGACTTCAGTACAGCCCCCTGCTCCAAAGGGAGATGCTGCACATTGTCCACCTTCTCCTGGAGGGTGTCCACCTTCTCCTGCAGAGGCCGAACCAGGTCACTCCCATGCTTCTTGAAGAGAGGCATTATGAACGCTATGCTCTTGCTGCAGATCTCCTTCAGGAGATGCCACAGGGAGTCAGTCTCTTTTTTCAAGGGAGCCAGGATCTCCTGGAGCAAGAATCCACACAAGGTCTCCTTTAGGGCAGTCATTGCCCGCTGCAGGTTGTCCAACAGGGTGGACCAAAGGTACTCCACCTTCTTGTCTAGGGCATCAATAGCCTCTCTCTGAATGCGAATGTAGACATCAAATAAGTTCTCCCTCTTCTCCCAGAAGGTGTGCACTTCCTCCTGTGAGACGTTCTGGACTGCGTCCACCCGCTGTTCAAATGTTACCATCTCTTCCCACAGGGCAATGCACCTGGCACTGATGCCTCTTCCCTCACCAGAGCCATCTCCGTCACCACTGTTGGTATCGCCATCTCTGCCGTCTCCACCACCACCTCTATCATTACCTCTGCCGTCCTCCCCATGATTTCCTCTTCCTTCACCAGGTGGTTGCTCTGCTGCCCCTGACTTGCTCTTCTGTGGCTCCAGTTCTTCAGATATCGCTCCTGCGGCTGGCGCTGCCTCCTTCTCCCCTTCGGCTCCTCCTGGGCAGTGCTCCGGTGGAGTCTGCCCCACCGTCACCTGCTGCTCTTCCTCCCTCTCCGCCACCACTTCAAGACTCTTGCAGACTGCTTCCGCCTCCTCTGAAATCCACTTCAGCCCCTTCGGGGAATGCTGCTCCTCCAGGGCCTCCGCTTCCCGAGCCCCACACAGGCTTCCCACTGACGACGACGCTGCCACCTCCTTGTGTCCGGAGATACAAAAGCCGGCTTGAGCATCCATACCTGAACTTGTCCGGCCCGTACTAACAGGCTTGCTGGGCCGTATCAAAGGCTGTGCTCGTGAAACGGCAGGAGGCTGAGTCCCAGAGGCACGTAAGGCTGGCCGGTCGCTACCCATGACCCCCCGAGTAGGTGAAGGAGACCCCAGCTTTTGGTGTAGCTTCTCACGGATTGCATGAAGTTTCTCTGCCATTAACCGGTGATATTCAGTCTACAACCGGAGAAATAATATAGCAAGAAGGAGAGAGAATTAGAAAGGAAAATGAACTAACTGCTTTGATATTAATGTCACAGTGCATGCAGCCGAAAATGGTATAACATTGACTACACATGGAGTGAACTAGGCTTTTCCCATTGCTGGCCGTGGGCTACTCCCTCCAATAGGAACCCCATCTTCCAGGAGGGCTGGTCCAATCCTGAAGCCCTCACGGCACCACACTGACTCTCAATGCCAGCTCCTGAAGATTACCAAAGCTGCCTCCAGGACGGCTCTGTTAGCAATGTAGTTTAATTGGCAGATATGATCAATTGGCAGAAATCTAGATCATGCCCTACTATGGCTGCAAGGACGTGCTCCCTAAAAAGAATACTGGATGAATGTGTGTCTTGCCTTGCACGTAACTAGGACAAGCAAGACCTCAAAGGCACTGCCGGGCCATAGTGAGGAACTCCAAGCAACAATGGACTTGCACATGTCCATCAGCGACTCAACTGTTACAGACACCAGCACCTGTGATGTTCTCACAAGATGGCCGATTGTCTTCTTCCCTCTTCCGCTGACCACCAGAACTTCCCCATGATCCTCACCCCTGTCCAGCAATCACAGAGCTATCGTGCCTCCCATCGGCCTTTGTTACCTAACGCTATGACCGCAAGTCCGTTCCGGACCCCACCGTTGGGTCTGCTGGAGAGCCAGCAACACCTTCACTCTCCAGGCAGAAAGAGAGTATTTAAACCCCAGGTTTTGGCTAGTCAACCGGCAGTACACATTACACCATTGTAGGTCATCACTCTGTTGCTCCGATTCCCGGTTGTGTACTGTCCTTACACTCCCTAGTTAAACCCCATCCCTCCTTGCTTTGCTTCTGGATGAGTGAATATCACCCACTTCACCCTAAAAATCTCTCTGTCCCGCCTGCCCTCCCTTTTCCTTCAGTTAGCCTTGTGCCCGTGATCGACAACCGTTTTGGGGTGAGAGCTCTCCGCAGAGCGCAGGGAGGGACGCGGCAGCGAAGGGGGCAGGAAGGCAAAAGACGGGAGGAGAGGGCGGGGCGGGGAGGGGCGGTGGGAGTGGGCAGCGCCCTCCTCTCTGATGGTCCGAGGAGCAGCTGCCGCAGGACGAGCCCCGGGCGCGGCTGAGGAGCGCCGTCCAAGCAGGACAACATTCGGCCGTGCTGCGAGACCTGCTCCGCCGTGGTTTGTAAAGCTAAACCCGGGCACGCAGCGCACCTTGCCGTCAGCCCCTTCAGACGCGTCCTTTTCCGTCGGCCTGGCAGAAGCCTCCGGTGTCTCCGCCGCCTTCGCTGAGTCGTCACCGGGAGAGACGGTTTCCGCGCTGCCAGAACGAGAGGGAGACCTGCTTTCGGGCTGTTTACAGCACCTTCAGGTAGACGGAGGCGTCGAGGAAGAAAAGCGGGGGGGGGGCGTTTCGGAGGGCGCGGAACTAGAGGGAGCGGGCCGGGAGACAGGGTGGTCTTTCCGAGGTCGGGAACAGCGGCGTCTGGTTGGAAGCCTGGCTGCAGAGGAGGCGCCTGTGGAGACCGGTGGAATGCGGGCGGGGGGCTCAAGGGGGAAGGACCCCGCTCCCCGGAGGACCTTCTCATCGGCAGCCCCTCCACCGCGGAAGGACCTGCTGGACCCCGATCCCCCCGAGGTTTTATGTGGGAGGGCGGAGGAGCTGCGGAGGGGCTTTGGGTGGCTAAGGCTTGAGCCCCCCCCCCCGCCTAGAAGCGTCCCAGCAGCATCCGCCTGTTTGAGTAGCCCCCCCGACGACACTGGGGGGGGGCGCAGCTCCCCCGGTCCTCCGAAGTTCGCCCCCGCTTTTCCGGGAGGCGCGCCCGAGGCGGGGGGCCACAGGCCGGAGAGGCTCCCGAGGAATCCGCCGCGTGGAAGTGAAACCCGCCGACGCAACGCCGCAGCTTGAGAAAGACCGGCTTCCCCGAGAACGAGTCAAAAGGCGGCTTCCCAAAGGGGGGGAAGCCCGACCTGCCAAGTGCAGGGGAGAGGGGCGGGGGACCGGAAAGAGGGCTCCCTGTTTGGAGGTGCCCCCCCCCCCGCCCGCTGCCCTGCCGGTTTAAAGGGCGCCTCCACCGGGTTGCTTCCGCGGGGAAGGCGGCTTTCGGACTTCGTGGGGCTTTTCCCTTTGGGGGCCAGATTCCCGGTGGGAGGGCAGACGGGGGGTATTTGCTGGTGGGACGGGGCTTTCTCCTTCTCCTACCCCTTTCCCAGCTCTCCCCCTTGACGGGGAAGTGTGTCTCCTCCCGCCACACGCACGCACACGCACGCACACACACACACACACACACACACGGCCGATTTTAAGGACAAACCAGAGCAGGACTGGTAGGGGAGCCCCCCCCCCCCGTTGAACCTGTTCGGCCACCAGAACCCTCTTGGATCCTGCCCGGGGTAATTTAAACTAAATTGGGCGTGTGGGAACTGCGTGCCACTGGTGAGCTGCACTCAACAAGGAATCCCAGAGGGGGGCGACCAAACTGGTGGAGGGTCTGGAAGCCGTGAAGCCCCCTGAGGGGCAGCTGAGGGAGCTGGGGATGTTTAGCGCGGAGAAGAGAAGGCCGGGAGGGGACATGAGAGCCCTGTTTAAATATTTGAAGGGATGTCATGTTGAAGACGGAGCAAACCTGTTTTGTGCTGCTCCGGAGACTAGGACACGGAGCAATGAATTCAAGCTGCAGGAAAGGAGATTCCACCTGAACCTCAGGAGGAACTTCCTGATGGTCAGAGTGGAATCTGCTGCCTCCATGGAGTGTGGTGGAGTCTCCTTCCTCCTTTGGAAGTTTTTAAGTGGAGGCCGGATGGCCGTTTGTTGGGAATGCTTTGATGGGTGTTCCTGCATAGCAGGGGGTTCGACTGGATGGCCCCTGGGGTCTCTTCCAACTCTAGGATTCTATGGTTCTACGTTTTCTTCCAGGGGCGGAAGGGATGAACGCGGGCGCTGAAAGGACTACAGACCAGCCAGCCAGCCAGCTTGGTGGCCCCAAGAGCTGGTCCGTCTTCGCTTGAGCCACAGAGTAAGATATGCTTTCCCAGTTAATGGACTTTTAACACCCGATTTCTGTTTCCAGTTGCAGAAGTAACAAGTCCTCAGTAAAACATGTCCCTTACCCATGTCCCTTAGCCATATCTGAGTCAATTGACTCAAACTCAAGTCCGACTCCAGTTGCTTCAGTGACTTGACTGGGACTGGACTCATCCATAAATCATGGATAGACTCGACTAGACTCGAGACTCGCTTTTTTTATAGTGAAGGACTTGCTCTAGACTTGTCCTTTCTGAAAAAGTTCCCTTTCCTTTCGGATCTATTTCCCCTCCAACAGCAAAACGGTAATTGAGTAGCATCGCCTGGCCTCTTGCTATTAGGTCCTTCTCACGCCCTATCTTTTCCGCAGCCGTGTCCCGTGGTGATCCCAGCTGTGGGTCTCCCAGTAGGGGAGCGCAACAGGCGTGCTCCCCTCTGCACCTGCGGCCTCCGTGTTCCAGGAAGCGCAATGGCCACACCTCTTCCTGCCAAAGAGCAGCCGGGTAGTTTCCCAGGCAGCGCTGGGGCAAGAAGCGCACCCATGGTGCTTCCAAGGCCTCTGCAGACAGGAGAAGTCTGTGATGGTGGAGCGACCACCAGTCACTGATGGGGAAAACATGTCAATGATTTGCAGCGCCTGGGATGGGAGAAGGATGGGACGGCAACGACATCATGCATAAGTGTCTTCGTGGTCCCATCCTCCTCCCGTCCCCATGGCAGGGTGGGAGGGTGGTGTGGAAAGGGCCTTACTGGTTTGAGAACATCTCAACTTTTCTAACAATGAACAGGGATATTGGAAGTCTGGAAGCCATAAAGCCTGTGAGCAGCGGCTGAGGGAGCAGGGGATGTTTAGTCTGCAGAAGAGAAGGTGAAGAGGGGACATGAGAGCCATGTTTAAATATTTGAAGGGATGTCATGTCAAGGAGAGAGTGGGCTTGTTTTCTGCTGTTCCAGAGACTAGGACAAGGAGCAATGGATTCAAACTACGGGAAAAGAGGTTCCACCTGAACCTCAGGAAGAACTTCCTTGATGGTCAGAGCTGTCCAGCCGTGGAATAAGCTGCCTTATTGAAGTGTGGTGGAGTCTCCTCCTTCTCTGGAGGTTTTTAAGCAGAGGCTGGATGGCCATCTGTCCCAGGGAGGGCTTTGATGGGTGTTCCTGCATGGCAGAAGGAGGTTGGACTGCATGGCCCCTGGGGGTCTCTTCCAACTCTACGATTCTATGAAAGCACAGAAAAAAACTTAAAAAGCAAGGGGGGGGACCGTCATCCTTGCCTTTTCTTCATCCTCTTCAGAAATGGCGGCAGGAGGTCTGCCAGCACCGGAGACTTGGGGAGCTCCGTGTCAACTTTCATGCCCACTCCAAGGACCGGGGTGAGCAAAGCCTGGCATGTGGAAGTCACGCTGGAGGAGCCCCAAGCCTTGGCCCTCCCTCTGTAAGTATGAGTCCCTGGGGTGAGCGAGGCCAGCTTTCTGTGGGATTGGACATGCCAGCTTGTTGCTGGAATTACGGGGAGGGCGGGGAGCTTGTATTTTTTGTGTGTTTGGTGGTTTAGATGACATCGTGGGAACCTGGAGGCTTCGGGTGAGAATCAGTTCGTTCTTCACTCAGTGGGAAGGAGAAGATAAGTGTAGCCAGACTCAAAAATAAGTCATGCCAGACTAATCTTATCTCTTTCTATGATAGTGTTACTAGCTTGATAGATGAAGGGAATGCTGTGGATGTAGCATATCTTGATTTCAGTAAGGTCTTTGACAAAGTTCGCCATGACATTCTTGCAAAGAAGCTAGTAAAATGTGGGCTGGACAGGGCTACTGTCAGGTGGATCTGTAACTGGTTGACTGACCGTTCCCAGAGGGTGCTCACCAATGGCCGCTTTTCATCCTGGAGAGAAGAGACTAGCGGGGTGCCACAGGGTTCTGTTCTGGGCCCAGTGCTGTTCAATATTTTCATCAGTGACTTGGATGAAGGAATAGAGGGCATGCTCATCAAATTTGCAGATGACACCAAATTGGGAGGGGTTGCTAATACGCCAGAGGACAGGATCAAAATTCAAAATGACCTGGACAGATTGGAGAGCTGGGCCAAGGCTAACAAACTGAAATTCAACAGAGAGAAGTGTAAGGTCCTACACTTAGGTAGAAAAAATGGAATGCAGAAATATAGGATGGGGGACACGTGGCTGGATGGCAGTACGTGTGAAAGGGATCTAGGAGTCTTAATAGACCACTAGCTGAACATGAGTCAGCAGTGTGATGCAGCAGCCAAGAAAGCCAATGCAATTCTCGGCTGCATCAATAGGAGTATGGTGTCTACACCGAGGGAGGTACTGGTACCACTCTACTCTGCTTTGGTTAGACCTCATCTTGAATACTGTGTCCAGTTCTGGGCACCCCAATTCAAGAAGGACATGGTCAGACTGGAGCAGGTTCAGAGGAGGGCGACCAAAATGGTGAAGAGCCTGGAAGCCAAGCCCTATGAGGATAGACTTAGAGAGCTGGGTATGTTCAGTCTGCAGAAGAGAAGGTTAAGAGGGGACATGATAGCCATGTTTAAATATTTGAAGGGATGCCATGTAGAGGAGGGAGAGGGCTTGTTTTCTGCCGCTCCAGAGACCGGGACAAGGAGCAATAGATTCAAGCTGCAGGAAAGGAGATTCCACCTGAACCTCAGGAAGAACTTCCTGACAGTCAGGGCTGTCCAGCAGTGGAATAGGCTGCCTCGGAGTGTGGTGGAGTCTCCTTCCTTGGAGATTTTTAAGCAGAGGCTGGATGGCCATCTGTCGGGAGTGCTTTGAGGGTGTTCCTGCATGGCAGGGGGTTGGACTGGATGGCCCGTGTGGTCTCTTCCAACTCTACATTTCTATGATTCTATGATTCACTGCCCAGAAGACATTCTGTGAGAAAAAACCTCCCGGGATTTGCTCCGTTTCTCAGTTTTGCCGTTTTGCCCCTCCCTCTTATGTTTCCCACCAGGTTCTGCTGTAGATTTTGATTGTAGATTTCTCAAGGAAGAACAACTCTCTTGAGTTACTTGCAGGCTGGAGTTTTCAATAAATTATTCAGAGTTGTGTAGGTGGATGTGAAATTTACACAAAACCTCCAGCAGTGTTTATACCGATGGGCATGACTTTTTTAACAGAAAAATTGGTTCCAGAGGCAGGAATAATGTGGACGGAATAGGGGTAGGGGTTCCTACACCGCAGAAGAGGAGAAGAGTCGTTCCAGCATGTTTTAACAAACTTTTTTCTCCTGTAGACTAATTATAGTAACATGTGAAGGAAGCCTTGCAAAGTCAGAAAAGAAAACAAAAACATTTGAGCCTTCTAGAGCCCTTGAAATGTATCCAGGAGTGTTTATTTTTCTTTCACCAGCTTCCACTTTGGGTAGAATTGCCCTAGTGGTGGCTGAACTTACAGAGCTATGTGGTTGTGGTGGTTTTTTAGCATGCTGGCAAGTAGCCCCTCTGTCCTGTCCTCCTGTTTGGGGGTTCAGGGATTTTGGGGGGCCCTGCAGTTGACCTATTACCTGCTTACCCGTTGCAGGCGGGCAGACACGCAGCTACAGCGGGGTCAGCTGGAGCAGAATCCCATTTTTTCCCAGCTCGGGATTTATTACATTCCTTATTGAGGGTTTGCTGCTTCATCTCAGCGCTGAAAGTCTGTGTTTCTCCAGCCCTCCTTCACCATAGTCCTAGTGCTCATGCTGCTAAAAAACACCTCAGCTGGACACAGGGCGAGGAGCAAAGTGGGGGCTGGGCAAGTCTAAGCAGGCTTTGCGAAAAGGACCTTCTTTGTCAGTGACTTTGTCACCTGAGGTATGCCTGCGTGAGCAGCAGACTTCCGCTGGCACAAGGCACTTCCTTCACGCCTCATTTTAATATGGAATATTAAAATAAGGAATTATTTCCACCTGTGTGGTTGCAGGGACTCTGCGATGGCACACAATTATCAGCCAAGGCTTGAAGCAAATGCAATTGTCTCATAAGAGAAAGAAATTAATGGGCAATTTTGACAGAGAATAAGGGGCATCAGTGAGATAGGGAGTCGTTACAACTGGCCCAAAAACGATGTAGTCCATATTATTACAGTAGCCCCTTGACTTTGCAAGGGTTTGGGGTGCAGACCCCTCATGAAAGTAAAAAAAAAAATCACAAATGACTCTCCCAGCCGCATAGGAACATGGGGGCGATTCGCCCCGGGCGGCAATGTTTCTGGGGCGTCCCGGCCCGTAGCCATGCCCCCGTGAGCCCTGGCCATGCCCCCATGCCCCGCAGCCATGCCCCCTGCACAGTGGCCACGCCCTCCTGCCGTGGCCCCTCCCCTCCCACCCCCCCTCCACACACTCCCAGCTCCACCGCTGGACTCCCCCTGCCCCCTGAGTGAGTTCTCCCCCTCCCATTCCCTTTGGGGTCTCCCCCCCATCCTCCTGCCCGTCACCCGCAGGCCCTGTTGTTGTTGTTGGGGTTTTTTTCCCTGCCCACGTGGGCGAGAGGCAAGCCAGTGGAAGGGAAAAGACTTCTCTTCCCCCAAGACGTAGGTGCCGCAAGGGCCACCCCGTGGTACCGACGCTTCAGAGCATGGCGGGGAATGAGTTCGCTTGGAAAGGGAGGCTTGCGAGAGGGAGGCAGCTGAGCGAGACCTTGCTACCTGGGCTTATGGCTCACACAGAGAGCCAAAATATCAATTAAACTGTGTTTGATTGAAAATGGATTCACTCACGCATGCAACAGTTCAAGCGTGCACACAGTTGCACAAGAGCTAGCCGAAGAGGAGGGAGGAAAGGGGGATAGAAGCATCGAGGGAGCTGGAGGGGAGAGGAGAAATGGGGCGATGTGGCTTAAGTACAGCACCTAAGGACAGTTCTCCGTTCGGGAATCAGATGGACAGAGTGGTGTTTAGATCAGTGAGAGGCTGCACAGGACAGCCCAAAATTGGGGGTACCCAAAACATAGCCTATGGCAGTGGACGCTACATGCAGTCTCAGGCACAGAATAATGGGAGCTGCGATCCATGCAATAGACTGTCAACCCGCTATTGTTCGCAGTGCTTGGGTGAGAAAGGCCTGATGGGTGTTGTGATAGCCGTCTATTGTGGGTGCTAGGAGGAAAGAGGAAGGAGTCCAGGCGCACAGGGAAGGGGTCTGAGTCCGTCAGTGTCGTGGCGGGCTTCTAGCCATTGTGTTCTCTGGAAAAGTCCATCTTCTACTTGAACTTATTATCCACGGGAATGACGTCTGTTTGCCTGACTCGTGGCCTAGTCTTACCTGGAGGGCGTTTTAGGTTGACCCACCTTTCTTCCTCTCGTTCCCAGTCAGAACTTTCCCTCGGTCGGTTTGACTTCTCGGTCACCTCCAGGTTTCATTTTTTATATCAGTGCCAATTAAAGTATATCGCCAATTAAATATGATGCCAATTAGATATGGTGCCCACCAGACCCCACCCATATCCGGGAGCCTCACGCACAGCTGGTTCAGGTGGAATCTCCTTTCCTGCAGCTTGAATCCATTGCTCCTTGTCCTCGTCTCTAGAGCAACAGAAAACAAGACCACTCCCTGCTCAACATGACATCCTTTCAAATATTTAAACATGGCTGTCATATCCCCTTTTAACCTTGTCTTCTGCAGACTAAACATGCCCAGCTCCCTAAGCCGTTCTTCATAGGGCTTCATGGCTTCCAGACCCTTCACCATTTTGGTCGCCCTCCTCTGGACACGCTCCAGCTTGTGGATATCCTTCTTGAATTGAGGTGCCCAGAACTGGACACAATATTCCAAATGAGGCCTAACCAATGCAGAATAGAGCGATATTATTACCTCCCTTGATCTAGACAGCATAGTCTTATTGATGCAACCAAGAATCGCATTTGCTTCCTTGGCCGCCTCATCACGCTGCTGACTCATTTTCAGCTTGTGATCTACTAGTTTTAACTGGCATTAAATATGATGCCAAACCACCAAATGTGATGCTAAACCACCAAACCATACCAATATTTAGGACCCTCAAGCACGGCTCTCACGCTTCCCCCCCTCCGTTTCCCTGCCTGTCGCTCGCGTGCACCACCTTCTTCCTGCCGGCGCTGGCGAGAGGCAGGAGAATGAAAGGGGAAAGGCTTGCATGGGAGTGAAGCTTCCCCAACCCCATTTGCTCGCCTTTTGCTGGGGCTCAGAGGAGGAAGGCCAGGGAGTGGGAGGGGGAGAAGGGGGCAGGCAAGTGAGCCAATAAGCAAATCAACAAAGGTCACACCCACGAATGTGGAGGGAGAACTGTACTCTTATAGGGCCTCTATCACTCTATATCAAGGTGCTGTAAGTAGACTAAAAGCAGGTCTCTCTTTTGTTTTGGTAGCGCGGAAACCATCTCTCCCGGTAACGACTCGGCAAAGGCGATGGAGAAATTGAAGGCTTCTGCCAGGCCAATGGAAAAGGATATGTTTGAACGGGATGACAGTAAGGTACGTTGTGTGCCAGAGTTTAGCTTTACAAACCACGGTGGAGCAGGTTTTGCAGCATGGCTGAACGTTGTCCTGTTTTGACGGCACTCCTCAGCCGTGCCCTCAGCTTGTCCTGCTGCTGCTACTTGGAGTATCAGAGAGGATAGCGCTGACCACTCCCACCGCCCCTCCCCTCCCCTCCCCTCCCCTCCGTATCCTCCCCTTTCTTTCCCGTCTTTTGCCTTCCTGCCCCCTTCGCTGCTGCATCCCTCCCTGCACTCTGTGTAGAGCTTTTACCCCAAAACGATTATCAATCATGGACACAAGGCTAACTGAAGGAAAAGGGAGGGCAGGCTGGAAAGAGAAATTTTTAGGGTGAAGTGGGTGATATTCACCCATCCAGAAGCAAAGGAAAGAGGGATGGGGTTTAACTAGGGAGTGTAGGGACAGCACACAACTGGGAATCGGAGCAACAGAGTGATGACCTACAATGGTGTAATGTGTACTTGCCGGTTGACTAGCCAAAAACCTGAGGTTTAAATACTCTATTTCTGCCTGGAGAGTGAAGGTGTTGCTGGCTCTCCAGCAGACCCAACGGTGGGGTCCAGAACGGACTGGCGGTCTTAGCGTTAGGTAACCAAGGCCGGCGGGAGTCACGATAGCTCTGTGATTGCTGGACAGGGGTGAGGATCATGGGGAAGTTCTGGTGGTCAGCGGAAGAGGGAAGAAGACAATCGGCCGTCCTGTGAGAACATCACAGGTGCTGGTGTCTGTAACGGTTGAGTCGTTGATGGACATTTGCGAGTCCATCGTTGCTTGGAGTTCCCGACTATGGCCCGGTAGTGCCTTGGAGGTCTTGCTTGCCCTAGTTATTTGCAAGGCAAGGCATGCGTTCAGCCAGTCTTCTTCTTAGCTAGCACGTCCTTGCAGCCATAGTAGGGCATAATCTAGATTTCTGCCACTTTATCGTATCTGCCAGTTAAACCATACTGCTAACAGAGCCGTCCTGGAGGCAGCTTTGGTAATCTTCAGGAGCTGGCATTGAGAGTCAGTGTGGTGCCGCGGGGGTTTCGGGGTTGGACGAGCCCTCTCGGAAGATGGGGTTCAATACTTCCTGTTGGAGGCCAGCAATGGGAAAAGCTTGGTTCACTCCATCTGTAGTCAATGTTATACCATTTTCGGCTGCATGCACTGTGACATTAATATCAAAGCAGTTAGTTCATTTTCCTTTCTAATTCTCTCTCCTTCTCGCTATATTATTTCTCCGGTTGTAGACTGAATATCACCAGTTAATGGCAGAGAAACTTCATGCAATCCGTGAGAAGCTACACCAAAAGCCGGGGTCTCCTTCACCTACTCGGGGGGTCATGGGGACCGACCGGCCAGCCTTACGTGCCTCTGGGACTCAGCCTCCTGCCGTTCCACAAACACAGCCTTTGATGCTGCCCAGCAAGCCTTTAAGCACGGGCCGGACAAGTTCAGGTATGGATGCGCGTGCTGGCTTTTGTATCTCTGGACACAAGGAGGTGGCAGTGTCGTCGTCAGTGGGAAGCCTGTGTGGGGCTCGGGAAGTGGAGGCCCTGGAGGAGCAGCATTCCCCGAAGGGGCTGAAGTGCATTTCAGAGGAGGCAGAAGCAGTCTGCAAGAGTCCCGAGGTGGCGGCGGAGAGGGAGGAAGAGCAGCAGTTGATGGTGGCGCAGACCCCACTGGAAGACTTCCCAGCAAGAACCCAACGGGAGAAGGAGGCAGCGCCAGCCGCAGGAGTGATATCTGAACAATTGGAGCCACAGAAGAGCAAGGCAGTGGCAGCAGAGCAGCTGTCTGGTGAAGGAGGAAGAGATCGTGGGGAGGACGGCGGAGGTAATGATAGAGGTGGCGGTGGAGACGGCAGAGACGGCGATACCAACAGTGGTGACGGAGACGGCTCTGGAGAGGGAAGAGGCATCAGTGCCAGGTGCATTGCCCTGTGGGAAGATATGATAACATTTGAACAGCGGATGGATGCAGTGCAGAACATCTCACGGGAGGAAGTGGACACCTTCTTGGAGAAGAGGGACAACTTAGAATGTGTCTATATTCACACTGAGAGAGAGGCTACTTATGCCCTGAAAAAGAAGGTGGGTTGCCTGTGGTCCGCTCTGTCGGAAAACCTGCAGCGGGCAGTGAGTGCCCTAAAGGAGGCCTTGTGCAGATTCTTGCCCCAGGAGATGTTGGCTCCCTTGAAAGAAGAGGCTGACTCCCTGTGGCACTTCCTGGAAGAGATCTGGAGCAACAGCATACTATTCTTAGAGCCTCTCTTCAAGGAACATCGGGGTGACCTGGTTCGGCCTCTGCAGGAGAAGGTGGACGCCCTCCAGGAGAAGGTGGACGCTGTGGAGAGTCTCCCTCCGGAGCAGGGGGCTGCAATGAAGTCAAAGATGCATGCCATACGAGAGCAGATGGACGCCCTGTGGAATGTCCCCGTAAAGGAGCTGGCTCTCCTTGATGCTGCCATGGGTGACCTGAGACTGGTGTTACTGCAGCTTCTAGGCTGCCTTGGCGATAGCATAAAGATATCATTTTGATATCAGTAATTCGGCTTTCTTCCACCACCCTCTCCACCTGTTTGTGAGGCCCCTGGACAAGCACGAAACTAGGCTTGGCGAATATTGCTGCAATATTCCTAAACAATACAGGCAAGCCAGAAATAGCCAGATCACAGCTTCAGAAGACCTCCCGGCAAACACCCTATTATGTATGCGCGCCACCTACAAAGGACTCCCTACCCCAAGCAGGTAACTTGACTAGCTGAACTAACAATTGTCAAGCATCGCGCATTTGCATACTGGCTGCTCCTTTGTCAATTTGAACAGAACTCAATCATGTTAAAATTTGACCTTTCCGAGGCTTTGCCTCGCACCCGAAACCCACTGTTCTCACCAAGTACGGCATAGCCTGCAGTCACATTTCTCCCTATAAAAACCCCTGATTCCGAGACCCTCCTCGGATCGCTCCCGAGTTCCAGACCGCCTTGCTGCCGCTTTGCTTGGCGAGCCTCCCCTCAGCTCCACGCGCTGAGCCACATCGAACCCCAGCTTCGCTCTCTATTCTTCCGAGCTTCAGAACAGGTTTCGTATCACCCGAATCAACTATTCCTCTGAAAAATCCCTCTATCCCACTCCCACCTTTATTTTCTATAGCTATCTGAGTGAGTTGCATACACTGTTTGACTGTATTTTAATAAAGATCTCATTTATTCTTTCAAAACGGTTTGCTTCTTGACTGGCCTGACCCCGTAGACATAGGGTTCAAGATCCTACTAAGTTACCCTGCCTCTCGTAAAGCTAAAGCAGTGCTCTGAGCTAATTTTCCCCACCTATAGTTGAGCACATTTTGGCGTCCCTCCCGGGATCCCCAGTAAACAGGGTAACACTGGGGTTTGATAGCTTAGAGCTTTTATTTAGAAAACATGTGACTGCATTGTGGGAGAAGGCATGTGAGCAGATGTTTACCCTGAAGTGTGTCCTAAGCGGGGAGAATGGTCCTCTGTGGAAGAAACTGATTTTCTTGGAGGCTGTCCTTTGTAACTTCCCTATGGAAAAACTGCGGGTGATGGATGAAAAATGACATACTTTATTTGATAAGGTGTGTGCTCTTCAGGATAAGTTCCTTGACTCCCTGGAGGAAGAGCTGCGACGTCTGCGGTTCTATGTCCTGAAGGAGCTGCCAGAAGAATTGGACAGGCTGGAAGACGAACTGCGTGGGTTGCGGGAATGGGGGGATTACCCACCGGAGGCGGAGGTGGCTGCCCTGCAGGAGAGGATGGGTGCCCTGCAGGGGATGATGGGCACCCTGCAGAATGCAGATGCCCCCCCCAGCAGAGGTGGAAGAGGAGATGGAAGTGGACGGAAGCGGATTCTCAGCTCCAGAGGCAGGTATGGTTGTCTAAAAGTCTTTCACGCAGAGTGACTCTGACCAGAGCTGGAAACAGATGAAGCCTGAATGCTTTTGCATAAGGCAAAATAAGCTAACTTGTTGCTCCATAAAAAGGATTCCAAAATCTGGTAATCAGGCAGTGTTTTATTAGAGTCATCTTACGACACTGAGGGGTAAACTTTGGAGAGCTCCACATCCCTTCCTGAGAAGCAGATGCTGGGTGGAGAAGAGGGGGAAGAAAGACTGCGTTGATATTTATAGCATGATATCTATAGTGTGGTCCGTCTTTCGCTGAAGGAGAGGGAAGGAGATGTAGGCTTAAAGAGACTGGCCTCTAGCAGGTGCCGCAGCTGACTTGAAACACGCACGACGTCTGGTGGAGGCTGATCTGTTTAGGACTACCTCTTCTTCCACTCTGCCTAAAAACGAACCGTGCTTAGATTTTATGTCTTCAAGTTCATCCTTCCGTCTCATGTCTGAGAGGCTACCTAGGTCATCTTGGTCAGGAATAAGAAAATCCTTTCTCCATTCCGTTTCGCTGATTTTCTGCTCCCTCTCTTGGTTGCCCGCTGCCTGTCATTTTCATTTTTGAGTTTTTCCAGCTGCAACAAGACATCCGGAGCAGCTGGTTGAGGCCCCAGTGCTTGCTCTGCTTGCAGTCATATACACAGATTGTGTATCCACGGATTCAACCAGGCACGGCTTGAAAATACCCCCCCCCGCAAAAAAATTCCAATCTTTAATTATGCCATTCTCTACAAGCGTCGCCATTTTAGTACACCACTGTGCATAATGGGACTCGGGCATCCATGAATTTTGGTATCCACTGAAGGTCCCGGAGTCAAACCCCAGCACATACCGAGGGACAGTAACACTTAGTTATTATAATTGTTCTGGGTTTGGTTCTCCTCCTTTCTGAAGAGTTCCTGAGTAAGTGATGCTGTTCATTCTGTGCCGTAGTTAGAATCATGGAATCCTGGAGTCGGCAAAGGCCCCAGGGGCCGTCCAGTCCAGCCCCCTTCTGCCGTGCAGGAACTCACCTTCCAAGCCCTCCCTTGGACAGAGGGCCCTCCAGCCTCTACTTAAAAACCTCCAAAGAAGGAAGGCCGCACTCCACAGAAGCCGCAGCAGATTCCACTGCCGGGCAGCCCAGACCGCCAGGAAGTTCTTCCTGAGGTTCGGGCGGAATCTCTTTTCCCGTCGTTTCAATCCGTTGCTCCACATCCTAGGTCCTTTCTGCACCTTACCTGGTTCCAAAGCCATCGCGCGGGGACCAGGGAGAGCCTTTCTGTCACGCTCCCCTTGGCACTGGCTGCCTGCTGGATGGGAGGAAGCACAATGGCTGCTTCCGCAAGACAGGTAAGTCCGGGGAGGAGGCAGGAGGACTGCGCAATCGTGTGTCCTTGTCAGGAGAAGCCCGACTGTGATTTAATCCACGATTGCGACAGGTTGCTGCGGCATCGCCACAAGATCATGACACCATCATACAAAACCGTAGTCTCGATCCCATGGCCATTGCGGGTTGGGGGTGGTGTGTGAAAAGGGCCGTAGTCTCTGGAGCAGCAGCAAAGAAGCCCACTCCCTCCTCGACATGACGTCCCTTGGGATATTTAAACGTGGCAGTCATGTCCCCTTCCTGAGGTTCAGGTGGAATCTCTTTTCCTGGAGTTTGATCCCTGTTGCTCCTTGTCCTGGTCTCTGGAGCAGCGGAAAACAAGCTTGCCCCATCTTCAACATGACATCCCTTCAAATACTTCAACACGGCTATCATGTCCCCTTATCTTAACCTTCTCTTCTGCAGACTAGACGTCCCCAGCTCCCTCAGCTGCCTCTCAAAGGGCATGGCTTCCATATCGCATGTTGGTATTTCTTTCCGCATCTCAAACTGCACTTGATTCAGGCCTTGGCTGGCAACCTGTCAAAGGCAAGGGGGGCACCTGTTCCACGTACGGCATGTAACCGGCCGGGGGCCACACTGGTTCACCTACGACCAAAACCCAACCCATGTTCTCAGACTAAACAGGCATGGCAATTATGGAAGGGAGAGCTTGGAGGGCTGGATTCCCTCACTATTCCGGCCAAAAAAATACGCCGTTTTTTTCTTAACCGCCAAATGCCCTGTAGGGGACAAGGGGGCGCTTTCCTCATGTTTTGGGGGGCTTCCTGGGCCGTTTTCTACCCAGGAGAAGTGTCTGTTTACCAAGACGAAGTGAGCGGAAGTCACTTTCCGTTGCTTCCGGCTTTAAAGAAAGGTCCACCAAATGGTATCCCGGTGAGAACTTAGAAACCATGTTTCGAGGCAGATATTTTATCCGTTCCTGCTCATCCACTTCTAACAAGAGTCCTTCCTTAGGAGGTAATCCGGCTTTGGGCTTGCCGCAGTCTTGCTTCCGTAGCAATGCTGGGTCTTGCAGTACCTGGTGAGAGAGGCATCAACCCACCCGTGACGTTGGTGGTGGTGCCTCTACTAATCTCTCCCACAAGCACGGCCAGTGTTTGGGGATGACGAGGGTTGTAGTCCTGTAAGATAGAATGCTAGTTCAAGGGCTTACATGCCCTATGAGGATAGACTTAGAGAGCTGGGTATGTTCAGTCTGCAGAAGAGAAGGTTAAGAGGGGACACGATAGGTATGTTTAAATATTTGAAGGGATGCCATGTAGAGGAGGGAGAGGGCTTGTTTTCTGCCGCTCCAGAGCCCAGGACAAGGAGCAATGGATTCAAGCTGCAGGAAAGGAGATTCCACCTGAACCTGAGGAAGAACTTCCTGATGGTCAGGGCTGTCCGGCAGTGGAATCTGCTGCCTCGAAGTGTGGTGGGGTCTCCTTCCTTGGAGGTTTTTAAGCAGAGGCTGGATGACCGTCTGTCGGGAGTGCTTTGAGGGTGTTCCTGCATGGCAGGGGGTTGGACTGGATGGCCCGTGTGGTCTCTTCCAACTCTACATTTCTATGATTCTATGATTCTATGACGGATTAAAAATGAACAGGGCTGCGAGGGGAGAAAATCAGTCCCTGTAAAGCAAGTCACCGCAGCTGCCACCCTCCTCCGTAAGCCCCTAAAACTCTGAATAAGTTCTCCTCCCCCCACCTCGGAAGGGGAGCTTAGGTAGCCTGAGGGAGATTCAACTCTGCAGTCATTTACCAAAGATGGAAAGGGATTGTAGAAAATTTAATTGTGAATTAATCTCAATCTGTTTGAGAGTACCGTCCCCAAGGCATTGTTTTACACTTGGGAAGAAAGAATGAAACGCACAGATATAGGATGGGGGACACCTGGCTGGATAGCAGTCCGTGTGAAAGGGATCTAGGAGTCTTGATGGACCAGAAGCTGAACATGAGCCAAGGGTATGATGTGTCAGCTAAAAGAGCCAATGCGATTCTGGGGAAGTGATGGTACCACTTTATTCTCCTTTGGTTAGACCTCACCTGGAGTCCTGTGCCCAGTTCTGGGTCATACAGTTCAGGAAGGATATGGAGAAGCTGGAAGGTGTCCAGAGGAGAGCGACCAAAATGGCCGAGGGTCCGGAAGTCATGAAGGCCTCTGAGGAGGGGCTTAGGGAGCTGGGGATGTTTAGTCTGCAGAAGAGAAGGTTATGATGTGACATGATAGCCATGTTTAAATATTTGAAAGGATCTCATGTTGAGGAGGGAGCAGTCTTGTTTTCTGCTGCTCCAGAGACCAGGACAAGGAGTAATGGATTTAAGCTGCAGGAAAGGAGATTCCACCTGAACCTCAGGAAGAACTTCCTGATGGTCAGAGCTGTCCAGCAGAGGAATAGGGAGTGTGATGCAGTCTATTCCTTCTTCTTTGGAAGTTTTTAAAGAGAGGCACGATGGCCATTTCTGGGGGTGCTTTGAGTGCATCTCCCTGCATGGCGAGAGGGCGTTGGACTCGGTGGCCATGGTGGTCTCTTCCAACTCTATGATTCTACGAGTCCCTTGACCCTCAAGACTGAAATGTAAGGTGGCGCACCCCGTGACTTCACTTTCCCCCCTTTTGACTCCTTGTGTATTTGGGAGGAAGTCTCCGCAGCGACAACAACTAATTAGGGAACCTCCATTGGCCACAACGGTACTGCAGCCGTGAGGTTGTGAGTTCGATCCTGCCGGGCTCCGGGTCGACTCCGCCTTCCATCCTTCTGGAGGTCGGTAAAATGAGTACCCAGCTCATTGGGGGCAATTAGCTAAAATAAACACACAGCAAACCTCTAAGGGAGTGCTTGGCACTGACAAGTGGTATGGGAATGTAGCCGCTATCGTTATTCCTGTCTACGAGTTTGAAGGGTCTTGTAGGCTTTTCTTCTTGGAGGTTCAAGTGTCGTTGTGTTTCCTTCGCAACCAGGCTGCCGGGCCGCTCGGAGGAGGCCCCTTTCAGGCCACGAGGCAGCAGAAGGTCCGAGCGGAGCCGTCCAGTTGCCAGGGCCCTCCGGCCTCAAGAGAGCCAAGAGATGAAAGCCGGAAAAGGAAAAGAAAGGGGATAGAATTCCCCCATAAAAATTTCTTTGCTACTGATTTTATCATTGTTTTTAACAAGAAACTTACCATTCTTATCTTCCTTCCATGCTTAATAGAGATGTGCTTCCCCAGTTCTTTCTCAAATAGTTTGTCAAACATCCCCTGTCCTTTTTAAATCTATTCAGTGTTTTGTCTTTCCCTTCTCTTAATAATGGAGTCAGCCTGTCCGTTTCTGACAGATCTTATAATTTTAAGAGCCGTTCTTCTTCTGATGCTAATATATCTCTTTTCCACCCTTCGGCATAGATGGTTCTAACAGATTTCTTAACATGTAGAGAAATATTTTTGCTACTTTTCTTCACAACTTCGCACATTGCTCTTCATTCTTAACACCAGGTGTGTTGATTGATATCACGATACAGATACACGAAAATTAAATGTGACTGCTGTTTTCATTTTTTTTTAATATAAGTACAATTTGGTTAAAAGATTTGTTGAGAATTTGTCGAGAATTTATGAATGATTTATAGTATTAAGCAAAGAACTTACTTTGAACTTACTAACAACGTTGAATTGTAGTCTGGAAAAACTTAAGAAATTCAGAACGTAAAATAGTTTAATCTTAGATACTGGATAAGAGTTAGGGATATAAGGAATATACTATAACGAGCAACAAATTTAATAGTAATAGAATGTGGATTACGTGGGGAGATGACCAGAGAAGAAGTTTGAGATTATAAGTTCTCTAGAGAGTGAGTCAAAGGGAGAGTCGGGCTGGCGGCTGAACGGCACGGAAGGGAAATTTGGCATTTGAATTTAGTTTATTCGGTCGCTGAGTGGTTGGATCACTGGGTCGGACCTGTAAGGACGAGGGAGGGTTTGGAGACTCTGATGGGGCTTGAACAGCTTTATAATATTTTGCCCGCTGAGTACGGGATAGACGCCCTAGGACTGTTGCTCTCGCTGCTGGGATTATGGCTCGTTTGGTGGCAACGAGAGGGGTCCCAAAACCTCAGGTCTGGGAAAAGGAAAACCCTGGTCCTGGACGAGACGGTTCGGGGACTGAGAGACACAGGTTTCCGCTCTTCTGTGCTTGACTTCTTATTTCCCCCAGTTTCCCTCCTCGTGATTCCCTGACAGCGGTGCAGCAAACCTTTTTCGCTATCCTTGCTCAGCCGCTTTCTGTTTACTTTATCTGGTGCTTCTTGGTGTCCAAGCCTTTTGCTTTCTTGCGTTCTTTGCTGTATCTCCTGCCCTCACTCGACGTCTTCTTAGTCCTCTCCCCTCGCCTTCTCTCACCTAAAGCTCCAACCTCCGCACGATTTCGCTTTCTCTTATTTAGGCCATTTCCGCCCTACACGGTTACTGTGCTCTTACTCCACTTCCAACCTCCTGTGGAATTTGCAGTTTAGGGAGGAGCATTTGGAATTCTCAGGCAGAGAGTTCTTTGGCCTCCTCAGGAAACTACAAATCCCAGAATTCACCCAAGGATGTTGGAAGTGGAATAATAGCACTTTAGCAAGGCAGCATGGAAATGGCCTTACGTAGCTGTGCTGACACGTTCTCCGTTATCTCTCTTCGTGCCGAGTCTCTTTTCCCCTCCCCATCCTTGTAGACTGCTTGAAGGTTTATTCCTCCAAAGTAAAAAAACTTTAGTGTTTCTAGCCCTACTTCAGTGAACCGGTCTGGCAAAAATCTTAGTCTGCAAGGTGGTGCTGAGGCCATTTTACGCAGCTGCTCATTCGCAGTGGCTGTGGCTCTTTTGGCCTTCTCAGTTCTGTCCGTGTCCCAACTCCAGTCTTCTCTTTTTCCCTTTAATTTGTCGGTCACTGGTGCTGATGATCGGTGTCAATTAGAGTTCCTGTGGAACCCCCGTCCCTGAGGGGTATGAGAATTGGCCAGATCGGTCGAGTTTAACCGGCTTCAGCACCTCGTCCGGTGGTCGTCCCCTCTTTAGCAACTCAGAGGAGTAGCCTGTCGCGAAGCGGTTTTTTCCCAAAGACCCCAAAACCCTTCTTTGAGGATCCCTGGTGTAAATCTGCAGCATTAAAAGGTTTCGGGGATAGGGTCATGTCCTTTAAAAGGAAAACCAGGGGTATGAGGCTAGGAAAGGAGTTCATCTCTGCTAATACTTGTTTTTTTAAAGACTTTATTAAATGTTATCAGAATTCTGGGTTTTTACCTTTCCCATTATTTAGAATGCGAGAGTTGGAAGAGACCCCGAGGGTCATCCAGTCCAACCCCATTTCTGCCATGCAGGAAGACACCATCTAAGTCCTCCCTTGGACAGACAGCCACCCAACCTCTGGTTAAAAGCCTCCAAAGAAGGAGGAGGTGTTACTGCAGTTGTCTAGCCTTAGCCCAAGGTCTACAATTCAGTATTGGATATTAATATTTCCACGTGTCTGACCTGGGTCATGGACAGCCTGTGTAGGCAGAAACGGCTGCATGGCCTTAATTATGCAAACTAGGTCTAGGCCAGTAAACAACTTTTGTCGCACAGTAAGTAGTGACCAAGTAACCAAGTGAGAAATTTGTATAATTTAGAGAAAGTAACCAAGTAGTTACCAAGTAACCAAGTGAGAAATTTGTATAATTTAGAGCCTGAGGAACATGCCTGCTGTGAGACTCACAGATCTTCATCCTTAGTAAATTTGGAGAATGGTCCTTTTGATAACACTGAAAAGAGCTTACTGCAATCGTTTTATGCTTTACCGCACGAGGCCCAGATGGAAATAGTGTCCCGTCTTGATCTTTTACGTTCTCACTTGTTAGGTATGATGAAGGGGCAGGAGGATCTTCGTGAGCAATGCGTAGCATGTCGGGCTTCAAGTGCAGCTCATCAGACTAACCATCACAAGTTACATTCGCGGGACGAGAAGCCAACCACACAGCGTCATCGGGTTACTGCACAAATGAATCCTTTCTTCTACAAGCACGAAATGAAAAGCATTTCTGAGGATTATGCCTCCAAATTACCTTCTGTAGAGGCAAATATGATCACAACGGCTGCATGGCTTAAATTGAGAGAACTTAAAGAATGGGAACAAGGTTCCCCCCAAAAAACAGCCATCATGGGACCTTCTTTATGTAACATCATTAAGCCATTAGTCTCCAATGTGAGTAGATTAAATATTTCCTTGGATGCCATTGCTTCGGCTGCAGAAGAGGATGAGACTACAGAATGGCCCAAGCAAAATGACCACATTCAAAGGAAACCTAGTGCTCCCTCAGAGAACATAGTAGGCAATCAAGGTGCAAATGCCCCAAATCACACTGATAGCAAATTGAATTTGTGTTCTATGGGGCAAATAGAAGGCCGTGTTAGGCAGGAAAGCTCTCCAAAACCTCATATTTCTGACTTAAATCTTCACGTCAGGTCTGCCAGGCTGGTCAGTTGTCACTCCTGTCCTGGAATATTGCAGGCTGGCGTAGTAAAATTGTAGACCATTCCTTTTGCAATTTTATTGGAAGCTATGATATTCTTTTTCTCCAAGAGACATGGGAATGTGATAGTTTAGATTTAAACGGTTATGAAACATACCTCCTGAAAGCAGATCCTAGCGTTAGAGGAGGCCGCCCTAAGGGAGGCCTTGGTATATTAATCTCCACTAAGCTTCGTGTTAAAATCTATGGCATTGATCACCTACCTAATATTGCTCTTGCTCTGGTTATCAAACAGCATTCACTCCTGTTGCTGTTAATAAATGTTTATTTCCCCCCATTATATCAAAGACATCTAATTAAGGATAGGTGGATAAAGCTAGAAGAATTTATTAATAAAATGACTGCTATGTACCTAGAAGCACTTGTGATCTTGGCAGGTGATTTTAATGCCAGATCGGGCCTAAATAATGAAACAATTTACAACCATTATGGTGAGTACCCCCCTGAAGCAGAAGCAGGTCATCTGATACCTGTCAGGCAATTTAAAGACAAGGTATGCAACTTTTCTGGTTTGTGTCTTCTGTGAATGTTGAACAACTTAGACTTAGTAATGTTGAACAGTGGGGTTGATGGAGCTAAACCTGGTGAATTCACATTCACATCTGGCACTGGGGCTTCAACGGTTGACTACATAATGGTTTCTTATAGTTTGTTAAATCTGGTTTCAAGTTTCAGGGTGGAGGTACGTGCTGAAAGTGACCATCTCCCTCTAATTGCTGTACTAAATCCTGAGATACAAGACCTTCATGCTGAGTTCGAACCCGGGTTAAGTTTGGAGGGTGATTTAAGATTTTCCCACATCCGATGGAATGTAAATTTAGAGGAAGCATCAACTAAATTCCTCCACTCAGAAAGTTGTATTAGATCAAGAGACTCTATTTTATCTGTAAGAACACCAGAAGAGGCCCTATGTCTGTACCAGAATCTAATTGTACACCTACAGAATTGTTTGCTATGCAATAATTCCCCCAGAAAACATTTTCGCTCCCTCAAATCCAAACCTTGGTTTGACCAGGAATGCCTGGAGATGAAGCAAACTTTACTCAGAAAATATGAAGAATATAGGGAGTTGGATAGGACATCATTACCTGTGGAATGGCTGTGGTTAAAGAAAAAATATAAAAACCTAATTAAGGAAAAAAGAGACAGGCACTGAGATTGAATTGGCAGAAGCTAATCACTGCATCACAGAGTCACGATTCAGCTGCTTTCTGGAAAATAGTGTCTAGGGGCTGGCAAAGCAACGTACATGGACTAGATTTTCATATCCCTGTGAAGACCTGGGAATCATATTTTAGTGCCATGTATGCTGGCAGGCAAGCTGGAGACTTACAATCTCTACAAGACCTCAGGGGGCTCCCTGACTGGCCCCCTGTCACTTCGTCTGAAATTGGCAGTCTCATTTCTAGATTAAAATTGGGTAAAGCCCCAGGCAGCGATTATATACCTTCTGAATTGCTTAAGTCAAACTCGGAGTGGTGGGCACCGGTGTTAGCCGTTCTCTTTACCTGCATTGACCGGACTGCTTGCATTCCATCTGACTGGGGACTTGCAATAATTATCCCCATCTATAAGAAAGGTAAAAGATCAGATCCTGCCAATTATAGACCAATTAGTCTGCTAAGTATTATTAGCAAGTTGTACGCCAGTCACCTTTTAGAGAAATTACAAAGTTGGATGGAAGAAGAAAATTTCCTGGAGGCAGAACAAGCAGGCTTCAGGTCTGGGTATTCCTCTGCTGACCAGGGGTTAGTATTACAGCATTTATTAGAAAAGTATTCCTTCTCGATTGCGGGGGCACTTTATTCAGCCTTTATAGACTTTAAGTCTGCTTTTGATACGATTTCAAGGGACAGACTATGGTGCAAGCTCGAGGCCACCAATGTGGATAGGCGTCTACTGATTCTTATTCGCAGTCTTTACGATAAAACATACCTGCGAGTAAGATGTAACCAGGAAGGACATTTGTCCAGTTTAATACCAACCTACATTGGAGTAAAACAAGGCTGCATCCTTGCCCCCACCTTGTTTAATGTTTATATTCATTCACTGGTCAAAACACTATCTAAATTCTCATCCACCTAAATTGGCAGGGAGACCTGTGAGCGTTTTATTGTATGCAGATGATGCTGTACTTCTGTCACTGTCATGTGTAGGAGACGGCTCCTAAGAGCGTTAGATGCCTATTGTCGCACCGAAGAGTTAGAAATCAATTATGATAAAACCAAAGTTCTGGTTTTCACTCGGAAACGGTGTAAACATCGCTGGCAACCAGATGGCCATTTAATTGAACAGGTTAATTTTTATAAGTATTTGGGAGTAATTTTCCAATCTACTGGTTTTTGGAAAGCTCAAGTGTCTTATGCCATTGCAAATGTACAACGGAGTTATAATTCATTGATTTCATTTTTCTACACCAAGGGAGGTCAGTTTGTACCAGCAGCAATACAGGTGTTCAACAACAAGATCTTACCACAAATGCTTTACGGAGCACAATTGTGCACGTTCAGCAATACTGCGGCTTTAGAATCTGTTCAAACAAATTTTTTGAGAACTATTCTCGGTCTTCCTAGCTGTGTGCCAAACGTACTCACACGGCTAGAGACGGGTCAACTTACTATTACATCCCAGATATGGATCTATGTCCCAGATATGGGACATGTTTTACTGTATTGTTCTTTTCATCGAGATCTTCGACGCTGTTTTATTACTCCAATTTTACAAGGTATACCAGGGAGATCCAACGCATTTTATATCGATTACCTTTTGGTGGACCAGTCCCCTGAAATCACAGCTAAGGTGGCGACCTTTTGCTTGACAGTTATTACCTGTCGGCGTAGGATGTTACCTTAGCACAAATGAGATCACGATACTACGCTCTGTTCTTATCATACCAATTTAATTCATATATTTCATATTCATATTCAAAACGTAAAATATTTTATATTCAGGTTTTAAAATTTCTACCCTGTAATTTAGTATTTTTCTAAAACTGTCTTCCAGAGTTCCTATTATTGTATTGTATTTTATTATTGTATTTCACTTTTAGATTAATTATTTGCCATGAAATAAATGTATACATGCACACACGCACGCGCACACATACACATATAAAATTTTAATTTTTTATAACTTTATAAATTATGTTTTTTAATCTCCATTTTAAGTTTAAATGTTAAGGCTATTTTGCTATATTCTATGTTTCATGGTTGTAGAAAATTTTAAAGTAATTAATTATTGTTCCAATTGTATTGTTTTAACTCTGCTCTAATTTGCTGGCTGCTTGCCATAATAAATAAATTCAAATTCTACAAATAAAATCATATAATTAAAAACACATCAAAATATACGTGTGTGTGTGTGGATTGTTTGCGTGGGTTGTTCCAGGCAGAGGTCGGTGTGGTAGTGAGCCTTTTAGGATTTCTGTTAGGAGTGAGCTCAGGGCCCTGGTTGCCTCCCGCAGCTCCCGGCCGAGACCGGACCGAGGCGGCGTCGAGGACCCCGAGCGGTTCCGGAGGGGAATCACGCTCCCTCTCAGGCTCTGGCCCCCCCGCCTTTCCCCGCCTACAGAGAGCCCCCCACCCTGAACGGCCGCGTGCCCACAAACGGAAACCATGCCTGGCATGGCGGTGCGGCAGGAAAAGCCCACCACAACCCCCCATGCCAACTCTGACCCCTCATCCACACTGGGAGGGACGCTACAGGTCCCCAGAACACCATCCATCACGCCGAGGGAGCATTTACGCGCTCCCCTTCCAGCGTGACCCACATGGTCCCCTGCTGGGAAGGCCCCTCCGCATTCTACGTTGGGCAAACGGGACGGTCCCCACGCAGAGGGAGGAAGGGACGGAAATCCGGCTGCCGTTGGGGGTCCCTTCTGGAAGGGCCCTGTAAAGGGCCGTCGCCCCAGAACGGTTAGCAGAGCATTTCGCCCTTCCCGGACCCTCCTTCTCTAAGCTGGAATTACGTGTTCTAGAGAACAAAATGGGGAGGGAGATGGGAAGGCTAAACAGCTGGATTGGGGGGCCTTCTCTAATTGGAATCTGTGAGCAGAGGTATGGAGAGAGATGGGGGTTTCCTGGGGGGCTGCATTTACTCCTGGGGGTTCCTTCGTAGTTCCAGGGAGGGTTCGAGACCGCTGGCCAGCCATAAGCCTTATGGCTTCAGTGGGGAACCCGGGAGCAGGGTAGCACTTGGCCTTTGAGCCCCTGGGGTACCCGGGAGGATGCTCCGCTCTGTAACCAGAGGAAGGGAGCCGTCTTTCCCTCAGGCATGGCTTCCTGTCTCGGGGGAGCTCCCTAAAGGGCCTGGGGGGGGTCTCCTGAGGCATTTTGCACCCAGTAATAAATCTCCCCGCCCCCAAACTCCACCTGTAGACATGGCTGGGGCGTTCTGAGCCAGGTATGAGGAACCAAGGCTCAGGAGCTCTGGCATCCCCCCTGCCCCACATTTCCTGTAACACGGTGCAGCCAGAATGTACAGCAGAAGCCCCCTTAATTTGTAGGCTAACGAATAGATTTGCCCCCTTATTATTTATTTAAGGCAGAATATAGAAAGGCAAGGCTGTTCCGGACATCTTGGGGAAACCAAGCAGACCTCTGGATCTGGGCACAGAAACTCTTTGGACATGGGGAGATAGCCCTGGCCCGTTGTAGGGATGTCATGTCTTGCAGAGGTCCCGATGTGTGGGGAGACCCCATTTTTCGTGGCCGGGATGGTGCTTCACACGCCCTGCTCTTAACGCTCCCCGAGTTTCGAGCCGGAGAGCTTTCCTCCTGTCTCAGGAAGCCTCCTCCTTCAGAAGAACTTCTCGGTTCTTGGCTAGAAAACATTTTGACCCCCCAGGTCAACGTCAGAATCTCCCAAGCTTTTGTAGCTTCTGGAAGCTGGGAGAGGCAGTCTTGATTCCTCAGGTATTTTGAGATTTTGTTTAAAAGTCTGCCCGCCATTTGCCGCTGCGTGGCTCCCCTGCCCTTCATTTTGTCCTTGCAGGAATCCTGTTCAGATTTAGGTCAGGCTGACAGGAGAGCAGCCCGAGCTCAGCCGTTCCCTGGCTCAGTGGGGCATGGATGGACCACCGGCCGAGGCGCCCCCCTCCCCACTGGAGAGTTCTCTTCTAGTTTAGAAATTAAGTTGGAGGGCAGGAGGCAGAAGTAGGTCCGGGGATGTAGAGGGCCTCTGCCCGTGTTTCCTTGGCCTCCTCACGTGCCAGGCGCCCCCCATCCCACGCTTGCCCTCGAAGGCTTTTCTTTTGCCGCTGCTCTCAATGCCTTTCCTACGTGTCTTTAATCCTCTCTCTCTCTTTCAGCCGTGCTTTCCCATTGCTTTGAGTGGCCTTTAATGTTTTTCTTTTCTTCCCATGTTTTAACTGAGTAGGGAACTGTTTTTGGGGGGAGGGGGCTCAGTTTCATTGCAGGGGATGGGGCGTCCTGAATTTTGACTTTCAGCTTTCCAGTGAGGCAGGTAAGACTCTGACTGCTGTGGAGGCAACGAGAAAGCCATGCAGGAAATACTGCAAGGATGAGTAAGACGATAAAAGTTCATGTAGGAAAATAGATGGGGGGCGGGGGGTGAAGGAGACCCCATAGAGCAAATACAGAGATGTTGTCAGATCCCCCAACACACCTCCTCCTCTGCTGCCTTAATTGAAGAGCCAAATTTGCCTCCTAAGTCATCCTAAGAAGATAAGTCTAAGAAATCGAAGAGGATTTCTTGGCCACCCTTCAGGAGTGTGTTAGAGAGATTTCTGTCCTGCCAGGGTTAGGCTAGATGACCCCTGGGGTCCCTTTAACTTGATTGTCTATGACTGGGAACTCAGCAACCAGCACCGCAGAAACCTAAAATACTGAAAATAACTAGCTTTAGAGAATAGGCAGAGTGAAAAATAGTAATTGTAAATGTTACAGTATAATAGTAAAAGCATCTTTTATGACTGGTATATAGTGCTGCAGTAGTCCTTTTAATTTAGATTTTCTGCAGCACCCAGAATAAGAATGGCCTCAGAAGGCTCCAAGGTTCTCTTCCTGTGGGAGGTAAATCCTCCTTGGGCCCAGCAAGACCAGTTAAGGGGACAGAGGTTTACTGGAGCCACTGGGAGCAGGACAGGCGTTGTACGGCCAGAAAGGGGCAAATCCTTTCCCCAGCCCTTATAATTCAGTCCTCCTTAACTGCGAAGACTCTGAGAAGCGAGGAGGCCCTTCACGGGTCCAGCTTAGCTTCAAATACCAGTAGTTCTCAATAGTATATCTTATTATGGTGTAATATGTTTTGAAAACATATTTCAGGAGGGGCCACTGGATGAGTCCATGGGAAGGCCCTTCATGAGCTGACTTTAGCTGTCTCCCAAGTTACTTTCTCTGGGAGGCATAGCATGGCATCCTCTTTCCTGGGAGGCCTCAGATACAGATAGTTCTCATATTATACTTGATTATCCCTTGTTTAAAGAACGTAATTCCTGCGGGGTCCCAGCTTCATGGGAGCTTTGGTAATCCAGTCCTCCCGGATCCCTTTATGGGGTCTCAGCTTAGCGTCGGGGGGCCTCCAAGGTCTCCCTGGTCCTGAGGCCATGCAGATTGTGGCCGGGGACCCAAACCTCACCAGAACATGATAAGATGATGAGAGGTTTTCACAGCAGCTGGGCTGTAGGTATTATTGAGGCCATAAAGGAATTTAACTCAGTTCCCTCACATAATTACCTTGTCCCAGGGGAACTGTTTCACTGTTAAAATTTAAGAGCCATTAATTTAAGAGGCAAAGCTCTGGAGGTCTGTTGGGGAAGTTACCGGCTTGCAGGCCAAACATTCTGAGAAGTAAGTGCAAAATGTACCTACACCATAAGGCTGGGATGAAAATAATCTTTTGATTTAAAAGCTTGACGTAGGGGAACAGGATTCAGGTAATCATGTTTTCTGAAGACAATGAATTAACAAATGTAATGTGTTGCAACGTAATGTAAAGAAAATGTAATGCAAAGGAGTGGGATGTAAACAAAAAAAGCTGGAGGGCGAAAATGCTCCAAATGAGGGTGGGGTGGGGTTGAAATGCCAAAGGCCTTCTGTAAGGAGGGGAACGGGCCTTCAGAGGGCGAGTGAAAATTCAGGGGAGGGGAAGAGGAATTCGGGGATTTGGGGGCAAAAGCATCACCGGCAGACCCGTCAGCCAGCGGAGGAGGGACCTGGAGATCAAGGTTGGTATCTGTACGGAAAACGTAAGACCGTGTGTGTCAATCGTGTTATGGAAAATAAAAGGAGGGAGGAATTTCCAAGTGGGGCATAATTGGAAAAGGAATCGAAAATGAAAGCTCCAATTCCATGTTGTATTTGTATAGCTCCACGGTGCGACCCCGTCTGGAATGCAGGTAGATGTGTAGTCACTGTGTTCAGAAAGGAGAGTGGAGAGATGGGAAGATTGCAGAGAAGGGGAGCCAACATGGCCAGGGGGCTTTAGGACCTTCCTGGGTAACCCGATGAAAGGTTTCAGCCTCTTCAGTGTAAGACAATTTTCGGTGACCAGGATCTCACCCATCAACACCCCAAAAACCTAAAGCATATTGAGGGAAACTAGCTCTGGAGAATACGCAGGGTAAAAATGAATATTACAGAAGAAGCATCTTTTATGGCTGTGATAATAGTGCTGCAGTAGAATTTAATCTAGACTTTCTGCAGCTCCCAGAAAGAGAATGGCTGCCAGAGAGGCTCCCAAGTTCTCTTCCTTCGGCCCAGCAAAACCAGTTAAAGGGATAGAATAGTTCTCTTTATTATGCCCCCTTGTGATTTAATATGTTTTAAAAGCATAATTCTTAAAGGGTCCCAGCTTCATGGGAGTTTTGGTAATGCAATCCTTGCTAGTCTCTTTATGGGGTCTCAGCCTACCATCGAGGGGCTTTCAAGGTCTCCCCGCTCCTCAGGCTGGGCAGATTTCCAATTTTTTTCCTTCAAAGCATCTACTTCCAGCTTTGGGAATGGATGACCAGGAGGGGTGAAACCCTCCCCAGATCCAGTGGGAGCTCCTCGGTGCCGCGTCGGTCTGGTCTCAGCCGGGAACTGCAGGTGGCAACATCCGGCCTTGTGTGCTTTTGTTCTGCACGGAGGTGGGTTGCTTGTTGTGCCAGTCTTGCCGTGTGGATTTTTGCTGCTTTGGATGAGTGTTGGAACTGGAGGTGTGCGTGGCGAGTGCTCACCTGCATATTTGCTTGAAGCGTCAGAGATTTTGGAGACTGTTCAGGGCAGAAGGTGAAGGTGTTTAGGTCTGTGCAGCAAGTGCTGGTTTTGTGATATTGTGTTGTATTTAGAAGTTTGTTGCCTGTGTCTGGCGTGGCATGACGAATGTGAAGCTCAATAATATTTACAATTACAGCAACATAATATAACAATAAAATAACAATTGTTACTCCTCTCTTCTCAAGGCTTGAGGCGGGGTACAACAGAAATTAAAATGCAATTAAAAGACATGATTAAAATACATTAAAATATACTAAAAACATAAAACACTTCAAATACAAACATATAATTAAAATCATAATAAAACATACATTAAAATGAATGCGTGGATTGTTTGTGTGGTTGTTCCAGTCTTGTAGGATTTCTGTTAGGAGTGAGCTAAGGGCTCTGGTTTCCACCGGCAGCTCCCGGAGGAGACCAGAGCAAGGCGGCATCGAGGAGCTGCAACAGGTTCCGGAGGGGAATCCCGCCCTCTCTCCTAAGGTGGGTTCGAGACCACTGGCTGGTCATAAGCCATAAAGCGCCAGTGGGGAACCCGGGAGGAGGGTAGCACTTGGCCTTTGAACCCCTGGGGTACCCGGGAGGATGCTCCGCTCTGTAACCAGAGGAAGGGAGCCGTCTTTCCCTCAGGCATGGCTCCCTGTCTCAGGGGAGATCCCTACAGGGCCTGGGGGGGGGGTCTTCCGAGGCATTTAGCACCCAGTAATAGATTCCCCTGCCCTGAAGTCGTAGACACGTGTGGGGCATTGTGAGCCAGATATGAGGAGCAAAGGCTCAGTAGTTCCAGCATCCCCCCTCCCCACATTGCCTGTAACGTGGTGCAGCCGGGACGTACAGCAGAAATCCCCTTAATTTGTAGGCTAATTATTAGATTTACCCCTTTTAATTTACATAAGGCAAAGTGTAGGAAAGCATAGCTCTTCTCTACTCTGCCTGATCCTTTCAGACCCCGTGAGGAAGGCCAGGCAGAGAGAGAGGGAGGCTTGCCTGGAGGCACCCGGGGGCCCTTTGGGGAGTAGAGGGACAAGCAGCCATCACAGCCCACTGGAGGGGACCTCCTGCTTATCTATCTGCTCTAAGGGGATCATGTGACACGGGGTGCAGGATTCCAGACAGGGTCCGTACCACAGTTGGGCTCAAATCCAGAGATGTTTCTCACATTCTGGTCCGAAGCCGGGAATTCCTCCTTCCACACGTGTGTACCTGAGTATTTTGCTGATGTAAGAATGCTCAGTTCTATTTTGATTGTTTCAGGAAAGTTTTTAAACTGTTTAAGATTATTTTATCTGTGTTCCTTTCTGCTTATATCTGTTAACATAGGAATAATGAAAAATGACTGTTTCTGGGGTGTTGCCTTTATTCCCAGGGGTTCCATTATAATTACATTGGGGTACAAGAATATCTATAGCTTGGAGTGAGTTCTCTTTCCAATAATTCAGTATATAAAATTCTTCAGATACTAGCTGCCTTATACCTAGATTTTAAAAAGGCTTCAAGCCTCCCGAAGAGATCTCTGCATTAATTGAGGGGATAAAATCTTTCACTTAAAGACCCTCCTGTTCCTACGAGTGATAGAGGCCTCATGCCTTCCCTAGAGATCTCTGTCCATTAATAGAAGAGATGGAAATATAGGGGTACCCTCTCCCTGTATCTAGGAGTGATAGAGACTTCATGCCTTCCCTGGAGATTTTTGTCCATTAATAGAGAGGATAGAAATCTTGGGGTTCATCCTTCCCCCGTAGCTAGGAGTAATAAAGGCTTTATGCCTTCCCTAGAGATCTTTGTCCATTAATAGAGGCGATAGAAATCTTGGGGTACATATACCCCCCCCCCGTAGCTTGGAGTGATGGAGGCTTCATGCCTTCGCTAGAGATCTCTGTCCGTTAATAGAGGGGATAGAAATCTGGGGGTACACCCCCCCGTAGCTAGGGGTTAGAGGGGCTTCATGCCTTCTCTAGCAATCTCTTTCCATTAATAGAATAGAAAACTAGGGGTACACTCCCCCCTTTTTAGGAGTTAGAGAGGCTTCATGCCTTCCCTAGAGATCTCTGTCCATTAATCGAGGGGATAGAAATCTAGGGGTACACCACTCCTGTAGCTAGGAGGGATAGAGGCTTCATGCCTTCCCTTCAGATCTCTGTCTATTAATAGAGGGGATGGAAATATCGGGGTTCCCCCCCTGTATCTAGGAGGGATGGTGCCTTCAGGCCTTCCCTAGAGATCTCAGTCCATTAACAGAGGGGATAGAATCTGGGGGTACACCCCCCCAATACCTAGGCGCGATAGAGGCTTCATGCCTTCTCCAGAGATCTCCTTCCATTAATAGAGAGAATAGAAATCTAAGGGTATACCCCCCTTTCTAGGAGTTAGAGAGGCTTCATGCCTTCCCTAGAAGTCTCTGTCCATTAACGGAGGGGAGAAAAATCTAGAGGTACATCCCACCCACCCCCCGTTGCTAGGAGTTAGAGAGGCTTCAGGCCTTTCCTAGAGATCTCTGTCCATTAATAGAGCAGAAAGACATCTTGGGGTACATCCCCCCCCCAGTAGCTAGGAGTGATGGAGGCTTCAGGCCTTTTCCTAGAGATCTCTGTTCATTAATCGAGGGAATGGAAATCTTGGGGTACACCCTCCCTCTGTAGCTAGGAGGAATGGGGCCTCCAGACCTTCCCTAGAGATCTCTGTCCATGAATAGAGGGGATTGAAATCTGGGGGTACACCCCCCCCGTAGCTAGGAGTTAGAGGGGCTTCATGCCTTCTCTAGAGATCTCTTTCCATTAATAGAATAGAAATCTAGGGGCACACTCCCCCCCTTTCTAGGAGTTAGAGGGGCTTCATGCCTTCCCTAGAGATCTGTGTCCATTAATAGAGGGGATAGAAATCTTGGGGTACATTATCTCTCCCCCCACCCACCCAGCTAGAAGTGATAGAGGCTTCAGGACTTCCCCACAGATTTCTCTCTGTTAATATATTTATCTCAGTGGATTCTGAAGATTGACCTTAATCTCAAACTGCACATAGTTCCTTTTGGGACTCTGTGATGAGCAACTGGAAGAGACCCACCAAAGATTATCTATTTCTATTTCTGTGAGATTTTTGTCTGCATGGTGATGGAGGAACCCAGAATTACCTGCCGTGGAAAAGCGATGGCTGAAATGGACTGTTACCCTGATTTCTGGGGTCCCGGGAGGGACATCAAAATGCTCTCAAAATTATACAAGTTGGGGGAGATTAGTCAAAGAGCACAAGTTAGCACTATGAGAGGCAAGGCAACGAAGCGAGATAGCAGTTTGACCATTGGAGTCTGGAGCCCAGGTTTAAATCCCTGCTGGGCCATGGAAGTCCACTGGGTAACCTTGGGTGTGTCACGCTCTCTCGGCCTCAGAGGATGGCATAAAGGGATGACCCCCCTCCGAACAAATCCCCATCAAAACCCCCAAGCACAGGTGGTCTATGGGCCTCTTTGGGGGACACTTTGTGGGTTTCCTGCATGGCTGATTGGGGTTAGAGTGGATGACCAATGGGTGACCCTTCCAACTCTATTGGATTCCGTTTCCACTTTGCAGAGAAGAGGAATGTTGGGTGGGTGTGTTTTGCGTGGTGTGGAGGGTCAGAGGAGGAGGAGGAGGGGGGCAGAGACTGGCCCCTATTGGTGGCCCTTCCTCCCCCCCGTTTCCTGCATGGTGGATCTTCCGTTAACAGGAGTCGTCTACCTGGGGCTGGTGGCAGATACAAGTTAAGATTTGTTGCGAAAGTGAAATTACGAAGCTGTGGGAGACGGTGGAGAATTTCCACAGGCTTGGAGGAGATTCACCCACCCTGCTCTCTTCCCTTGGTGGAGCCTCCAGCAGTAGGAGATGTCTACCTGGAATTACGGACAGCCCTTGGGGGGTGCAAGGGAAGAAGGGCAGGCAAGGTGGGGGCCCCGAGGCTCAAGTTTCCTCACGATAACCCCTAGAAAAGATGGCCTGGACCCACCCCTTCCCAGCAAGGTGGATCCTCCTTTCACAGGAGCAGTCCACCTGAGGCTCCTGAGGTGGAAGTGAAATTAACAAGTGGCGGGAGATGATGGAGAATTTCACACAAACGGGGGGAATTCATCCACCTCTTCCCTTCCCACCTCTCTCCCCTTGGTGGACCCCCAGCCGGCAGAGAAGCCTACCTGGAATAACAGGCAGCACTCGGAGGGTGGTAAGGAAGAAGCGGGGAAGGCAAGAGGGGATCTCAAAGCTTCAAGTCCCACATGACACCCCCTATGTAGGGGGCCCTGAACCCCATTTCCTGGAAGGAGGATCCTCTGTAAGCAGGAGCAGTCTACCAGGGGCTGCTGGCATATATAAATCAGATTTGGTGCAGAGATGAAATTAAGAAGTGGTGGGAGATGATGGAGAATTTCCACAACCTGGGGGAAATCCATCCTCTCTGCTCTCATCCCCTGGTGGGACTTTCAGCAGCCGGAGAAGTCTACCTGGAAAAACAGGCAGCATTTGGTGGGTGGAAAGGAAGAAGGGTGGAAGGCCAGGGGGCTCCCAAGGCTCCAAGTCCCACACAAGGACTCCATGTACAGGTGGCCTTCCCCCGCCCTTGTCCAGGGATGTAAAAATCACCCGCCAACAGGAGTCTACCTGGGGAAGCTGGCCTGAAGAATTGGGTTTGGTGCAGAGGTGAAATTGAGAAGCGGCACTCTCTCAGCCTCAGAGGAAGGCAAGGATGAACCCCTCTCAAAAAAGTTTGCCAAAAACTTTTGGTTTTTGCGCCATGTTTAAATATTTGAAGGGATGTCATGCAGAGGAGGGAGTGGGCTTGTTTTCTGCTGCTCCAGAGACCAGGACAAGGAGCAATGGATTCAAGCTGCAGGAAAGATGATTCCACATGAACCTCAGGAAGAACTTCCAGACTGTCAGGTGTTACCCTGTTTACTGGGGGTCCTGGGAGGGATACCAAATTGCTCTTAAAATTGCACAAGTTGGGGAAATTAGTCTCAGAGCACAAGTTAGCAATACAAGAGGCAGGGCAACGTAGCGAGATCTTTTACCCAATGTCTACGGGGTCAGGCCGATTCAAGTAGCACACTGATGTAAAATAACAATTGTGAAATTTATTAAAAATACAGGCAAACAAGTGTATGCAACACAATCACACAGAGAACTAAAGAAATAAAAGTTGGAGTGGGATAGAGGGATTTTTGAGGAGGTTTGGTTTGGGAAATACTGCACCTGTCCTGAAGCCCGGATAGTTGAAGCAGAAGTTCGGTGATATGGAGTCTCAGTGCGTGGGACTGAGGGGAAGGCTCGCCAGACAAACCAGCAGCAAGTCGGGATGGAAGTTGAAGCGATCCAAAGAAGCTCTCAAAGTCTGGGGTTTTTATAAGGGAAAATGTACCTGGAGGCTAGCCTTCTCCCACGGAGAACAATAGTGACTGGAGTGGAGACAAAGGCTCCAAAAGGTCGAATTTAGCATGATTGGTTTTAGCCGGCACTGCCAATTGTTAGGACAGTATGTAGATGCGAGAGCGCTCAGAGGCTGTATAGATGGACGCGCTAATCCCGTCAAGCCAACGGTCAAAATATGCAGACCTATTCTTGTGGTCAAATATCCGCCGTGTCTGCGGGCACTTCTCCCGAGTGACAAAAGGAGTTTAATAGCCTAGACCTACCTTTGCATAATTAGGCCATGCGGCCGTTTCTGTCTACTTCAGCAGATCGTGACCCTAGCCAGACACGTGAAGTTCAGGTTTAAAGCGTGCCATGTGGAAAATATAATACGCCCAATACAATATTGTACTCCTTGGGAAATGGCTAAAACCGCAGTAACAAGGGCTGTCCGGCAGTGGAATCTGCTGCTGCCTCCATGTAGTGTGGTGGAGTCTCCTCCTTCTTTGGAGGTTTTTAAGCAGAGGCTGGATGGCCATCTGTCGGGAGTGCTTTGAGGGTGTTCCTTCATGGCAGGTGGTTGGACTGGATGGCCCGTGTGGTCTCTTCCAACTCTACATTTCTATGATTCCATGATTCTATGAAAAAATTAAAAAAAACCAGCCTCTGCAATAGGGTTGTCTGAAGTCAGAAATGACTTGAAGGTCCACAACCACAAGAAATGATAGAAACAGATTTTTTAAAAATGAATGGGGAAAAAACGAATCCCTTAAAAAATCCTTTGCCACAAAAATTATAAGCCAAAGGAAGGGAAGGAAAGGAGAGAAGGGACCAACCAAGCCTCCCAGAG